>OX328012.1:26777604-28140520 GCA_946811545.1 Netelia fuscicornis
AAAGAAAATAAAGAAAATAAATAAAATAAATAAAATAAATAAAATAAATAAAATAAATAAAATAAATAAAATAAATAAAATAAATAAAATAAATAAAATAAATAAAATAAATAAAATAAATAAAATAAATAAAATAAATAAAATTAATAAAATAAATAAAATAAATAAAATAAATAAAATAAATAAAATAAATAAAATAAATAAAATAAAGAAAATAAAGAAAATAAATAAAATAAATAAAATAAATAAAATAAATAAAATGAATAAAATTAATAAAATTAATAAAATTAATAAAAGAAATAAAATAAATAAAATAAATAAAATACATAAAATAAATAAAATAAATAAAATAAATAAAATAAATAAAATAAATAAAATAAATAAAATAAATAAAATAAATAAAATAAATAAAGTAAATAAAATAAATAGAATAAATAAAATAAATAAACTAAATAAAATAAATAAAATAAATAAAATAAATAAAATAAATAAAATAAATAAAATAAATAAAATAAATAAAATAAATAAAATAAATAAAATAAATAAAATAAATAAAATAAATAAAATAAATAAAATAAATAAAATAAATAAAATAAATAAAATAAATAAAATAAATAAAATAAATAAAGTAAATAAAATAAATAAAGTAAATAAAATAAATAAAATAAATAAAATAAATAAAATGAATAAAATAAATAAAATAAATAAAATAAATAAAATAAATAAAATAAATAAAATAAATAAAATAAATAAAATTAATAAAATAAATAAAATAAATAAAATAAATAAAATAAATGAAATAAATAAAATAAATAAAATAAATAAAATAAATAAAATAAATAAAATAAATAAAATAAATAAAATAAATAAAATAAATAAAATAAATAAAATAAATAAAATAAATAAAATAAATAAAATAAATAAAATAAATAAAATAAATAAAATAAATAAAATAAATAAAATAAATAAAATAAATAAAATAAATAAAATAAATAAAATAAATAAAATAAATAAAATAAATAAAATAAATAAAATAAATAAAATAAATAAAATAAATAAAATAAATAAAATAAATAAAATAAATAAAATAAATAAAATAAATAAAATAAATAAAATAAATAAAATAAATAATCTAAATAAAATAAATAAAATAAATAAAACATATAAAGTAAATAAAATAAATAAAATAAATAAAATAAATAAAATAAATAAAATAAATAAAATAAATAAAATAAATAAAATAAATAAAATAAATAAAATATATAAAATATATAAAATAAATAAAATAAATAAAATTAATAAAATTAAGAAAATAAATAAAATAAATAAAATAAATAAAATAAATATAATAAATGAAATAAATAAAATAAATAAAATAAGTAAAATAAATAAAATAAATAAAATAAATAAAATAAATAAAATAAATAAAATAAATAAAGTAAATAAAATAAATAAAATAAATAAAATAAATGAAATAAATGAAATAAATAAAATAAATACAATAAATAAAATAAATAAAATAAATAAAATAAATAATATAAATAAAATAAATAAAATAAATAAAATAAATAAAATAAATAAAATAAATAAAATAAATAAAATAAATAAAATAAATAAAATAAATAAAATAAATAAAATAAATAAAATAAATAAAATAAATAAAATAAATAAAATAAATAAAATAAATAAAATAAATAAAATAAATAAAATAAATAAAATAAATAAAATAAATAAAATAAATAAAATAAATAAAATAAATAAAATAAATAAAATAAATAAAATAAATAAAATAAATAAAATAAATAAAATAAATAAAATAAATAAAATAAATAAAATAAATAAAATAAATAAAATAAATAAAATAAATAAAATAAATAAAATAAATAAAATAAATAAAATAAATAAAATAAATAAAATAAATAAAATAAATAAAATAAATAAAATAAATAAAATAAATAAAATAAATAAAATAAATAAAATAAATAAAATAAATAAAGTAAATAAAATAAATAGAATAAATAAAATAAATAAACTAAATAAAATAAATAAAATAAATAGAATAAATAAAATAAATAAAATAAATAAAATAAATAAAATAAATAAAATAAATAAAATGAATAAAATAAATAAAATAAATAAAATAAATAAAATAAATAAAATAAATAAAATAAATAAAATAAATAAAATAAATAAAATAAATAAAATAAATAAAATAAATAAAATAAATAAAATAAATAAAATAAATAAAATAAATAAAATAAATAAAATAAATAAAATAAATAAAATAAATAAAATAAATAAAATAAATAAAATAAATAAAATAAATAAAATATATAAAGTAAATAAAATAAATAAAATAAATAAAATAAATAAAATAAATAAAATAAATAAAATAAATAAAATATATAAAATATATAAAATAAATAAAATAAATAAAATTAATGAAATTAAGAAAATAAGTAAAATAAATAAAATAAATAAAATTAATATAATAAATAAAATAAATAAAATAAATAAAATAAGTAAAATAAATAAAATAAATAAAATAAATAAAATAAATAAAATAAATAAAATAAATAAAGGAAATAAAATAAATAAAATAAATAAAATAAATAAAATAAATAAAATAAATAAAATAAATAAAATAAATAAAATAAATAAAATAAATAAAATTAATAAAATAAATAAAAGAAATAAAATAAATAAAATAAATAAAATAAATGAAATAAATAAAATAAATAAAATAAATAAAATAAATAAAGTAAATAAAATAAATAAAATAAATAAAATAAATAAAATAAATAAAATAAATAAAATAAATAAAATAAATAAAATAAATAAAATAAATAAAATAAATAAAATAAATAACATGAATAAAATAAATAAAATAAATAAAATAAATGAAATAAATAAAATAAATGAAATAAATAAAATAAATAAAATAAATAAAATAAATAAAATAAATAAAATAAATAAAATAAATAAAATAAATAAAGTAAATAAAATAAATAAAATAAATAAAATAAATGAAATAAATAAAATAAATAAAATAAACAAAATAAATAAAATAAATAAAATAAATAAAATAAATAAAATAAATAAAATAAATAAAATAAATAAAATATATAAAATAAATAAAATAAATAAAATAAATAAAATTAATAAAATAAATAAAATAAATAAAATAAATAAAATAAATAAAATAAAGAAAATAAATAAAATAAATAAAATAAATAAAATAAATAAAATAAATAAAATAAATAAAATAAATAAAATAAATAAAATAAATAAAATAAATAAAATAAATAAAATAAATAAAATAAATAAAATAAATAAAATAAATAAAATAAATAAAATAAATAAAATAAATAAAATTAATAAAATAAATAAAATAAATAAAATAAATAAAATAAATAAAATAAATAAAATAAATAAAATAAAGAAAATAAAGAAAATAAATAAAATAAATAAAATAAATAAAATAAATAAAATGAATAAAATTAATAAAATTAATAAAATTAATAAAAGAAATAAAATAAATAAAATAAATAAAATACATAAAATAAATAAAATAAATAAAATAAATAAAATAAATAAAATAAATAAAATAAATAAAATAAATAAAATAAATAAAATAAATAAAATAAATAAAATAAATAAAGTAAATAAAATAAATAGAATAAATAAAATAAATAAACTAAATAAAATAAATAAAATAAATAAAATAAATAAAATAAATAAAATAAATAAAATAAATAAAATAAATAAAATAAATAAAATAAATAAAATAAATAAAATAAATAAAATAAATAAAATAAATAAAATAAATAAAATAAATAAAATAAATAAAATAAATAAAATAAATAAAATAAATAAAGTAAATAAAATAAATAAAGTAAATAAAATAAATAAAATAAATAAAATAAATAAAATGAATAAAATAAATAAAATAAATAAAATAAATAAAATAAATAAAATAAATAAAATAAATAAAATAAATAAAATTAATAAAATAAATAAAATAAATAAAATAAATAAAATAAATGAAATAAATAAAATAAATAAAATAAATAAAATAAATAAAATAAATAAAATAAATAAAATAAATAAAATAAATAAAATAAATAAAATAAATAAAATAAATAAAATAAATAAAATAAATAAAATAAATAAAATAAATAAAATAAATAAAATAAATAAAATAAATAAAATAAATAAAATAAATAAAATAAATAAAATAAATAAAATAAATAAAATAAATAAAATAAATAAAATAAATAAAATAAATAAAATAAATAAAATAAATAAAATAAATAAAATAAATAAAATAAATAAAATAAATAAAATAAATAAAATAAATAAAATAAATAAAATAAATAAAATAAATAAAATAAATAAAATAAATAAAATAAATAAAATAAATAAAATAAATAAAATAAATAAAATAAATAAAATAAATAAAATAAATAAAATAAATAAAATAAATAAAATAAATAATCTAAATAAAATAAATAAAATAAATAAAACATATAAAGTAAATAAAATAAATAAAATAAATAAAATAAATAAAATAAATAAAATAAATAAAATAAATAAAATAAATAAAATAAATAAAATAAATAAAATAAATAAAATATATAAAATATATAAAATAAATAAAATAAATAAAATTAATAAAATTAAGAAAATAAATAAAATAAATAAAATAAATAAAATAAATATAATAAATGAAATAAATAAAATAAATAAAATAAGTAAAATAAATAAAATAAATAAAATAAATAAAATAAATAAAATAAATAAAATAAATAAAGTAAATAAAATAAATAAAATAAATAAAATAAATGAAATAAATGAAATATATAAAATAAATAAAATAAATAAAATAAATAAAATAAATAAAATAAATAAAATAAATAAAATAAATAAAATAAATAAAGTAAATAAAATAAATAAAATAAATAAAATAAATAAAATAAATAAAATAAATAAAATAAATAAAATAAATAAAATAAATAAAATAAATAAAATAAATAAAATAAATAAAATAAATAAAATAAATAAAATAAATAAAATAAATAAAATAAATAAAATAAATAAAATAAATAAAATATATAAAATAAATAAAACAAATAAAATAAATAAAATAAATAAAATAAATAAAATAAATAAAATAAATAAAATAAATAAAATAAATAAAATAAATAAAATAAATAAAATAAATAAAATAAATAAAATAAATAAAATAAATAAAATAAATAAAATAAATAAAATAAATAAAATAAATAAAATAAATAAAATAAATAAAATAAATAAAATAAATAAAATAAATAAAATAATTAAAATAAATAAAATAAAGAAAATAAAGAAAATAAATAAAATAAATAAAATAAATAAAATAAATAAAATAAATAAAATAAATAAAATTAATAAAATTAATAAAATTAATAAAAGAAATAAAATAAATAAAATAAATAAAATACATAAAATAAATAAAATAAATAAAATAAATAAAATAAATAAAATAAATAAAATAAATAAAATAAATAAAATAAATAAAATAAATAAAATAAATAAAATAAATAAAGTAAATAAAATAAATAGAATAAATAAAATAAATAAACTAAATAAAATAAATAAAATAAATAAAATAAATAAAATAAATAAAATAAATAAAATAAATAAAATAAATAAAATAAATAAAATAAATAAAATAAATAAAATAAATAAAATAAATAAAATAAATAAAATAAATAAAATAAATAAAATAAATAAAATAAATAAAATAAATAAAATAAATAAAATAAATAAAGTAAATAAAATAAATAAAGTAAATAAAATAAATAAAATAAATAAAATAAATAAAATGAATAAAATAAATAAAATAAATAAAATAAATAAAATAAATAAAATAAATAAAATAAATAAAATAAATAAAATTAATAAAATAAATAAAATAAATAAAATAAATAAAATAAATGAAATAAATAAAATAAATAAAATAAATAAAATAAATAAAATAAATAAAATAAATAAAATAAATAAAATAAATAAAATAAATAAAATAAATAAAATAAATAAAATAAATAAAATAAATAAAATAAATAAAATAAATAAAATAAATAAAATAAATAAAATAAATAAAATAAATAAAATAAATAAAATAAATAAAATAAATAAAATAAATAAAATAAATAAAATAAATAAAATAAATAAAATAAATAAAATAAATAAAATAAATAAAATAAATAAAATAAATAAAATAAATAATCTAAATAAAATAAATAAAATAAATAAAACATATAAAGTAAATAAAATAAATAAAATAAATAAAATAAATAAAATAAATAAAATAAATAAAATAAATAAAATAAATAAAATAAATAAAATAAATAAAATATATAAAATATATAAAATAAATAAAATAAATAAAATTAATAAAATTAAGAAAATAAATAAAATAAATAAAATAAATAAAATAAATATAATAAATGAAATAAATAAAATAAATAAAATAAGTAAAATAAATAAAATAAATAAAATAAATAAAATAAATAAAATAAATAAAATAAATAAAGTAAATAAAATAAATAAAATAAATAAAATAAATGAAATAAATGAAATATATAAAATAAATAAAATAAATAAAATAAATAAAATAAATAAAATAAATAAAATAAATAAAATAAATAAAATAAATAAAGTAAATAAAATAAATAAAATAAATAAAATAAATAAAATAAATAAAATAAATAAAATAAATAAAATAAATAAAATAAATAAAATAAATAAAATAAATAAAATAAATAAAATAAATAAAATAAATAAAATAAATAAAATAAATAAAATATATAAAATAAATAAAACAAATAAAATAAATAAAATAAATAAAATAAATAAAATAAATAAAATAAATAAAATAAATAAAATAAATAAAATAAATAAAATAAATAAAATAAATAAAATAAATAAAATAAATAAAATAAATAAAATAAATAAAATAATTAAAATAAATAAAATAAATAAAATAAATAAAATAAATAAAATAAATAAAATAAATAAAATAAATAAAATAAATAAAATAAATAAAATTAATAAAAGAAATAAAATAAATAAAATAAATAAAATAAATAAAATAAATAAAATACATAAAATAAATAAAATAAATAAAATAAATAAAATAAATAAAATAAATAAAATAAATAAAATAAATAAAATAAATAAAATAAATAAAATAAATAAAATAAATAAAGTAAATAAAATAAATAGAATAAATAAAGTAAATAAACTAAATAAAATAAATAAAATAAATAAAATAAATAAAATAAATGAAATAAATAAAATAAATAAAATAAATAAAATAAATAAAATAAATAAAATAAATAAAATAAATAAAATAAATAAAATAAATAAAATAAATAAAATAAATAAAATAAATAAAATAAATAAAATAAATTAAATAAATTAAATAAATTAAATAAATTAAATAAATAAAATAAATAAAATAAATAAAATAAATAAAATAAATAAAATAAATAGAATAAATAAAATAAATAAAGTAAATAAAATATATAAAATAAATAAAATAAATGAAATAAATAAAATAAATAAAATAAATAAAATAAATAAAATAAATAAAATAAATAAAATAAATAAAATAAATAAAATAAATAAAATAAATAAAATAAATAAAGTAAATAAAATAAATAAAATAAATAAAATAAATGAAATAAATAAAATAAATAAAATAAACAAAATAAATAAAATAAATAAAATAAATAAAATAAATAAAATAAATAAAATATATAAAATAAATAAAATAAATAAAATAAATAAAATTAATAAAATAAATAAAATAAATAAAATAAATAAAATAAATAAAATAAATAAAATAAATAAAATAAATAAAATAAATAAAATAAATAAAATAAATAAAATTAATAAAATAAATAAAATAAATAAAATAAATAAAATAAATAAAATAAATAATCTAAATAAAATAAATAAAATAAATAAAATATATAAAGTAAATAAAATAAATAAAATAAATAAAATAAATAAAATAAATAAAATAAATAAAATAAATAAAATAAATAAAATAAATAAAATAAATAAAATAAATAAAATATATAAAATATATAAAAATAAATAAGATAAATAAAATTAATAAAATTAAGAAAATAAATAAAATAAATAAAATAAATAAAATAAATATAATAAATGAAATAAATAAAATAAATAAAATAAGTAAAATAAATAAAATAAATAAAATAAATAAAATAAATAAAATAAATAAAATAAATAAAATAAATAAAATAAATAAAATAAATAAAGTAAATAACATAAATAAAATAAATAAATTAAATGAAATAAATGAAATAAATAAAATAAATAAAATAAATAAAATAAATAAAATAAATAAAATAAATAAAATAAATAAAATAAATAAAATAAATAAAATAAATAAAATAAATAAAATAAATAAAATAAATAAAATAAATAAAATAAATAAAATAAATAAAATAAATAAAATTAATAAAATAAATAAAATAAATAAAATAAATAAAATAAATAAAATAAATAATCTAAATAAAATAAATAAAATAAATAAAATATATAAAGTAAATAAAATAAATAAAATAAATAAAATAAATAAAATAAATAAAATAAATAAAATAAATAAAATAAATAAAATAAATAAAATAAATAAAATAAATAAAATAAATAAAATATATAAAATATATAAAATAAATAAGATAAATAAAATTAATAAAATTAAGAAAATAAATAAAATAAATAAAATAAATAAAATAAATATAATAAATGAAATAAATAAAATAAATAAAATAAGTAAAATAAATAAAATAAATAAAATAAATAAAATAAATAAAATAAATAAAATAAATAAAATAAATAAAATAAATAAAATAAATAAAATAAATAAAATAAATAAAATAAATAAAGTAAATAACATAAATAAAATAAATAAAATAAATGAAATAAATGAAATAAATAAAATAAATAAAATAAATAAAATAAATAAAATAAATAAAATAAATAAAATAAATAAAATAAATAAAATAAATAAAATAAATAAAATAAATAAAATAAATAAAATAAATACAATAAATAAAATAAATAAAATAAATAAAATAAATAAAATAAATAAAATAAATAAACTAAATAAAATAAATAAAATAAATAAAATAAATAAAATAAATAAAAGAAATAAAAAAATAAAATAAATAAAATAAATAAAATAAATAAAATATATAAAATAAATAAAATAAATAAAATAAATAAAATAAATAAAATAAATAAAATAAATAAAATAAATAAAATAAATAAAATAAATAAAATAAATAAAATAAATAAAATAAATAAAATAAATAAAATAAATAAAATAAATAAAATAAATAAAATAAATAAAATAAATAAAATAAATAAAATAAATAAAATATATAAAGTAAATAAAATAAATAAAATAAATAAAATAAATAAAATAAATAAAATAAATAAAATAAATAAAATAAATAAAATATATAAAATATATAAAATAAATAAAATAAATAAAATTAATAAAATTAAGAAAATAAATAAAATAAATAAAATAAATAAAATAAATAAAATAAATATAATAAATGAAATAAATAAAATAAATAAAATAAGTAAAATAAATAAAATAAATAAAATAAATAAAATAAATAAAATAAATAAAATAAATAAAATAAATAAAGTAAATAACATAAATAAAATAAATAAAATAAATGAAATAAATGAAATAAATAAAATAAATAAAATAAATAAAATAAATAAAATAAATAAAATAAATAAAATAAATAAAATAAATAAAATAAATAAAATAAATAAAATAAATAAAATAAATACAATAAATAAAATAAATAAAATAAATAAAATAAATAAAATAAATAAAATAAATAAACTAAATAAAATAAATAAAATAAATAAAATAAATAAAAGAAATAAAAAAATAAAATAAATAAAATAAATAAAATAAATAAAATAAATAAAATATATAAAATAAATAAAACAAATAAAATAAATAAAATAAATAAAATAAATAAAATAAATAAAATAAATAAAATAAATAAAATAAATAAAATAAATAAAATAAATAAAATAAATAAAATAAATAAAATAAATAAAATAAATAAAATAAATAAAATAAATGAAATAAATAAAATAAATAAAGTAAATAACATAAATAAAATAAATAAAATAAATGAAATAAATGAAATAAATAAAATAAATAAAATAAATAAAATAAATAAAATAAATAAAATAAATAAAATAAATACAATAAATAAAATAAATAAAATAAATAAAATAAATGAAATAAATAAAATAAATAAAATAAATAAACTAAATAAAATAAATAAAATAAATAAAATAAATAAAATAAATAAAATAAATAAAAGAAATAAAAAAATAAAATAAATAAAATAAATAAAATAAATAAAATAAATAAAATAAATAAAATAAATAAAATAAATAAAATAAATAAAATAAATAAAATAAATAAAATAAATAAAATATATAAAATAAATAAAACAAATAAAATAAATAAAATAAATAAAATAAATAAAATAAATAAAATAAATAAAATAAATAAAATAAATAAAATAAATAAAATAAATAAAATAAATAAAATAAATAAAATAAATAAAATAAACAAAGTAAATAAAATAAATAAAATAAATAAAATAAATAAAAGAAATAAAAAAATAAAATAAATAAAATAAATAAAATAAATAAAATAAATAAAATTAATAAAATTAATAAAATTAATAAAAGAAATAAAATAAATAAAATAAATAAAATAAATAAAATACATAAAATAAATAAAATAAATAAAATAAATAAAATAAATAAAATAAATAAAATAAATAAAGGAAATAAAATAAATAGAATAAATAAAATAAATAAACTAAATAAAATAAATAAAATAAATAAAATAAATAAAATAAATAAAATGAATCAAATAAATAAAATAAATAAAATAAATAAAATAAATAAAATAAACAAAATAAATAAAATAAATAAAATAAATAAAATAAATAAAATAAATAAAATAAATAAAATAAATAAAATAAATAAAATAAATAAAATAAATAAAATAAATAAAGTAAATAAAATAAATAAAATAAATAAAATAAATAAAATAAATAAAATAAATAAAATAAATGAAATAAATAAAATAAATAAAATAAATAAAATAAATAAAATATATAAAATAAATAAAAAAAATAAAATAAATAAAATAAATAAAATAAATAAAATAAATAAAATAAATAAAATAAATAAAATAAATAAAATAAATAAAATAAATAAAATAAATAAAATAAATAAAATAAATAAAATAAATAAAATAAATAAAATAAATAAAATAAATAAAATGAATAAAATAAATAAAATAAATAAAATAAATAAAATAAATAAAATAAATAAAATAAATAAAATAAATAAAATAAATAAAATAAATAAAATAAATAAAATAAATAAAATAAATAAAATAAATAAAATAAATAAAATAAATAAAATAAATAAAATAAATAAAATAAATAAAATAAATAAAATAAATAAAATAAATAAAATAAATAAAATAAATAAAATAAATAAAATAAATAAAATAAATAAAATAAATAAAGTAAATAAAATAAATAAAATAAATAAAATAAATAAAATAAATAAAATAAATAAAATAAATAAAATAAATAAAGTAAATAAAATAAATAAAATAAATAAAATAAATAAAATAAATAAAATAAATAAAATAAATAAAATAAATAAAATAAATAAAATAAATAAAATAAATAAAATAAATAAAATAAATAAAATAAATAAAATAAATAAAATAAATAAAATAAATAAAATAAATAAAATAAATAAAATAAATAAAATAAATAAAATAAATAAAATAAATAAAATAAATAAAATAAATAAAATAAATAAAATAAATAAAATAAATAAAATAAATAAAATAAATAAAATAAATAAAATAAATAAAATAAATAAAATAAATAAAATAAATAAAATAAATAAAATAAATAAAATAAATAAAATAAATAAAATAAATAAAATAAATAAAATTAATAAAATTAATAAAATAAATAAAATTAATAAAATAAATAAAATAAATAAAATAAATAAAATAAATAATCCAAATAAAATAAATAAAATAAATAAAATAAAATAAATAAAATAAATAAAATAAATAAAATAAATAAAATAAATAATATAAATAAAATAAATAAAATAAATAAAATAAATAAAATAAATAAAATAAATAAAATAAATAAAGTAAATAAAATAAATAAAATAAATAAAATAAATAAAATAAATAAAATAAATAAAATAAATAAAATAAATAAAAGACATAAAATAAATAAAATAAATAAAATAAATAAAATAAATAAAATAAATAAAATAAACAAAATAAATAAAATAAATAAAATAAATAAAATAAATAAAATAAATAAAATAAATAAAATAAATAAAATAAATAAAATAAATAAAATAAATAAAATAAATAAAATAAATAAAATAAATAAAGTAAATAAAATAAATAAAATAAATAAAATAAATAAAATAAATAAAATAAATAAAATAAATAAAATAAATAAAGTAAATAAAATAAATAAAATAAATAAAATAAATAAAATAAATAAAATAAATAAAATAAATAAAATAAATAAAATAAATAAAATAAATAAAATAAATAAAATAAATAAAATAAATAAAATAAATAAAATAAATAAAATAAATAAAATAAATAAAATAAATAAAATAAATAAAATAAATAAAATAAATAAAATAAATAAAATAAATAAAATAAATAAAATAAATAAAATAAATAAAATAAATAAAATAAATAAAATAAATAAAATAAATAAAATAAATAAAATAAATAAAATAAATAAAATAAATAAAATAAATAAAATAAATAAAATAAATAAAATAAATAAAATTAATAAAATAAATAAAATTAATAAAATAAATAAAATAAATAAAATAAATAAAATAAATAATCCAAATAAAATAAATAAAATAAATAAAATAAAATAAATAAAATAAATAAAATAAATAAAATAAATAAAATAAATAATATAAATAAAATAAATAAAATAAATAAAATAAATAAAATAAATAAAATAAATAAAATAAATAAAGTAAATAAAATAAATAAAATAAATAAAATAAATAAAATAAATAAAATAAATAAAATAAATAAAATAAATAAAATAAATAAAATAAATAAAATAAATAAAATAAATAAAAGACATAAAATAAATAAAATAAATAAAATAAATAAAATAAATAAAATAAATAAAATAAATAAAATATATAAAATAAATAAAATAAATAAAATAAATAAAATAAATAAAATAAATAAACTAAATAAAATAAATAAAATATATAAAATAAATAAAATAAATAAAATAAATAAAATAAATAAAATATATAAAATATATAATAAGCGTGGACCGATTGCGGCTCAGGAGGCCGCGCGTGGACCGATCGCGTCTCGACCCCGTGCGTGGACGGATCAGGGCTCAGGAGACGGCGCGCGGACCGATCGGGGCGGGGAGACGGCGCGTGAACCGACCGGGGCTCAGGAGGCCGCGCGTGGACTGTTCGGGGCTCGGCGACTGCGCGTGGACGTATCTGGGCTCAGGAGACGGCGCGTGGACGGATCGGGGCGGGGAGACGGCGCGTTAACCGATCGGGGCTTAGGAGACGGCGCGTGGACCGACCGGGGCTAAGGAGGCCGCGCGTGGACCTATCGAGGCTTAGGAGCCGACGCGTGGAGTGATCGGGGATGAGGAGACGGCGCGTGGACCGAACGGGGCTCGGAGACGGCGCGTGGAACGATCGGAGCACAGGAGACGGCGCGTGAACCGATCGGCGCTCGGAGACGGCGCGTGGATCGATGGGGGCTTAGGAGAAGGCGCGTGGACCGATCGGGGCTTAGGAGACGATGCGTGGACCGATCGGGGCTGAGGAGACGGCGCGTGGACCGATCGGGGCTCGGAGACGGCGCGTGGAACGATCGGAGCACAGGAGACGGCGCATGGACCGAACGGTGCTCGGAGACGACGCGTGGACCGATCGGGGCTCAGGAGACGGCGCGTGGACCGATCGGGGCTCAGGAGACGGCGCGTGGAGCGATCGGGGCTCAGGAGACGACGCGTTAACAGAGCGGGGTTTAGGAGACGATGTGTGGACCGATCGGTGCTCGGAGACGGCGCGTGGACCGACTGGGGCTCAGGAGGTTAGGCGTGGACCAATTGGGGTTCGGCGACGGCGCGTGGACCGACCGGGGATTAGGAGACGACGCGTCGACCGATCGGGGCTTAGGAGACGGCGCGTGGAACGATCGGGGCTCAGGAGACGGTGCGTGAAACGATCAGCGCTCTGAGACGGCGCGTGGCTCGATCGGGGCGCAGGAAGCGGCGCCTGGACTTATCGTGGCTCGGAGACGGCGCGTGGAGGCATCGGGGCTAAGAAGACGACGCATGGACCGAGCGGGGCTCAGGAGATGGCGCGAGGAGCGATCGGGGCTCAGGAGAAGACGCGTCAATTGATCGAGTCTCAGGAGACGACGCGTCGACGGATCGGGGCTTAGGAGACGACGCGTGGACCGATCGGGGCTCGGAGACGACGCGCGGACCGATCGGGGCTCGGAGACAGCGCGTGGACCGACTGGGGGTCAGGCGGTTGCGCGTGGACCAATTGGGGTTCGGCGACGGCGCGCGGACCGATCGGGGCTCGGAGACGGCGCATTAACCGATTGGGGCTTAGGAGACGATGCGTGGTCCGATCGGGGCTCAGGAGCCTCGCGTGGATCGATCGGGGCTCCGGAGGCGCCGCGTTGACCCATGGGGATCAGGAGACATTGCATGAACCGATCGGGGCTCGGAGACGGCGCGTGGACCAATCGGCGCTCGGAGAAGGCACGTGGACCGATCGGGGCTCAGGAGACGGCGCGTGGACCGATCGACGCTCGGAGACGGCGCGTCGAACGATCGGGGCTCAGGAGACGACGCGTGGACCGATCGGGGCTCAGGAGACGGTGCGTAGACCGATCGGGGCTCCGAAACGACGCGTTAACCGAGCGGGGCTTAGGAGACGATGCGTGGACTGATCGGGGCTCGGAGACAGCGCGTGTACCGACTGGGGCTCAGGAGACCGCCCGTGAACCTATCGGGGCTCGGCGACTGCGCGTGGACGGATCGGGTCTCGGAGACGGCGCGTAGAACGATCGGGGCTCAGGAGACGGCGCGTTAACCGATTGGGGCTTAGGAGACCCCGCGTGGACCGATCGGGGCTCGGCGACTGTGCGTGGACGCATCGGGGCTCAGGAGACGGCGCGTGGAGCGATCGGGGCTCAGGAGACGACGCGTTAACAGAGCGGGGTGTAGGAGACGGCACGTGGACCGATCGGGGTGAGGAGACGGCGCGTGAACCGACCGGGGCTCAGGAGGCCGCGCGTGGACTGATCGGGGCTCGGCGACTGCACGTGGACGTATCGGGGCTCAGGAGACGGCGCGTGGACCGATCGGGGCGGGGAGACGGCGCGTGGAACGATCGGAGCACAGGAGACGGCGCGTGAACCGATCGGCGCTCGGAGACGGCGCGCGGATCGATCGGGGCTTAGGAGAAGGCGCGTGGACCGATCGGGGCTTAGGAGACGATGCGTGGACCGATCGGGGCTCGGAGACGGCGCGTGGACCGACCGGGGCTAAGCAGGCCGCGCTTGGACCGATCGAGGCTTAGGAGCCGACGCGTGGACCGATCGGGGCTGAGAAGACGGCGCGTGGACCAATCGGGGATCTGAGACGGCGCGTGGAACGATCGGAGCACAAGAGACGGCGCGTGAACCGAGCGGCGCTCGGAGACGGCGCGTGGATCGATCGGGGCTTAGGAGACGGCGCGTGGACCGATCGGGGCTCAGGAGACCCCGCGTGGACCGATCGGGGCTCGGCGACTGTGCGTGGACGCATCGGGGCTCAGGAGACGGCGCGTGGACCGATCGGGGCTCGGAGACGGCACGTTAACCGATCGGGGCTTAGGAGACGATGCGTGGACCGATCGCGGCTCGAAGACGGCGTGTGAACCGACCGGGGCTCAGGAGGCCGCGCGTGGACCGATCGAGGCTCGGCGACGCCGAGTAGACCGATCGGCGCTCGGAGACGGCGCGTGGATCGATCGTGGATCGGCGACGGCGCGTGTACGGATCGGGGCTTGATGACGGCGGCTTTACCGATCGCGGCTCGGAAACGGCCCGTGGACAGATCTGGGCTTAGGAGACGGCGCGTGGACCGATCGGGGCTCAGGAGACGGTGCGTGAACCCATTGGGGCTCGGATACGGCGCGTGAAGCAACCGGGGCTCAGGAGGCCGCGCGTGGACCGATCGGGGCTCAGGAGACGGCGCGTGGACCGATCGGGGCTCGGAGACGGCGCGTGGACCGATCGGGGCTTAGGAGACGACGCGTGGACCGATCGGATGTAGGAGACGACGCGTGAACCTATCGGGGCTCAGGAGACAGCGCGTGGACCGATCGGGGCTCGGCGACTGCGCGTCGACGTATCGGGGCTCAGGAGACGGCGCGTGGACCGATTGGAGCTTAGGAGACGGCGCGTGGACTGATTGGGGCTCGGATACGGCGCGTGAACCGATCGGGGCTTAGGAGACGACGCGTGGACCGATCGGGGCTCGGGAGACGGCGCGTGGACCGATCGGGGCTTCGGAGACGGTACGTGGACCGATCGGGGCTCGGAGACGGTACGAGGACCGACTGGAGCTTAGGAGATTCGCGTGGATCGATCAGGGCTCCGGTGGCGGCGCATGGACCGATTGGGGAGCATGAGATGGTGCGTGGACCGATCGGGGCTCGGAGACGGCGCACGGACCGATCGGGGCTTAGGAGACGACGCGTGGACCGATTGGGGCTCAGGAGGCCGCGCGTGGACCGATCGAGGCTCGGCGACGCCGAGTAGACCGATCGGCGCTCGGAGACAGCGCGTGGACCGGTCGGGGCTTAGGAGACGACGCCTGGACCGATCGGGGCTTAGGAGGCGGCGTGTGGAACGATCGGGGCTCAGGAGACGGCGCGTGCACCGATCGGCGCTCAGAGACGGCGCGTGGAGCGATCGGTGCTGAGGAGACGACGCGTGGATCGATCGGGGCTCAAGAGACGACGCGTCGACCGATCGGGGCTGAGGAGACGACACGTGGACCGATCGGGGCTTAGGAGAAAGCGCGTGGACCGATCGGGGCTCAGGAAGCGGCGCCTGCACCGATCGTGGTTGGGAGACGGCGCAAGGAGGCATCTGGGCTTAGAAGACGACGCGTGGACCGATCGGGGCTCTGGAAACGGCGCGTGGACCGACCGCGGCTCAGGAGGCCACGCCTGGATCGATCGGGGCTCGGCGACGGGGCGTGGACCGATCGAGTCTCGGAGACGACGCGTCGACCGATCGGGGCTCAGATGACGGTGCGCGGACCGACCGGGGCTCAGGAGGCTCGCGTGGATCGATCGGGGTTCCGGAGACGCCGCGTGGAGCGATGGGGATCAGGAGACGGTGCGCGGACCGATCGGGGCTCACGAGACAGCGTGTGGACCGATTGGGGCTCAGGAGACGGCGCCTGGACCGATCGGGGCTCGGAGACGGCGCTTGGACCGACCGGGGCTCAGGAGGCTGCGCGTGGACCGATCGAGGCTCGGCCACGGCGCGTGGACCGATCGAGGCTCGGAGACGACGCGTGTACGGATCGCGGCTTTGAAGACGACGCGTGGACCGATCGTGGCTCAGGAAACGGCGTGTAGAGCGATCGGGGCTCAGGAGACGACGCGTGGACCGATTAGGGCTCAGGAGACGGCGCGCGGACCGACCCGGGCGCAGGAGACTCGCGTGGATCGATCGGGGCTCCGGAGGCGCCGCGTGGACCGATGGGGATCAGGAGACGGTGCGTGGACCGATCGGGTCTCGGAGACGGCGCGTGGACCGATCGGGGCTTAGGAGACGACGCCTGGACCGATCGGGGCTTAGGAGGCGGCGTGTGGAACGATCGGGGCTCAGGAGACGGCGCGTGCACCGCTCGGCGCTCAGAGACGGCGCGTGGAGCGATCGGTGCTGAGGAGACGACGCGTGAACCGAGCGGCGCTCGGAGACGTCGCGTGGATCGATCGGGGCTTAGGAGACGGCGCGTGGACCGATCGGGGCTCAGGAGACCCCGCGTGGACCGATCGGGGCTCGGCGACTGTGCGTGGACGCATCGGGGCTCAGGAGACGGCGCGTGGACCGATCGGGGCTCGGAGACGGCACGTTAACCGATCGGGGCTGAGGAGACGACGCGTGGACCGATCGGGGCTTAGGAGAAAGCGCGTGGACCGATCGGGGCTCAGGAAGCGGCGCCTGCACCGATCGTGGTTGGGAGCGGCGCAAGGAGGCATCTGGGCTTAGAAGACGACGCGTGGACCGATCGGGGCTTAGGAGACGGTGCGTGCACCGATCGGGGCTCGCGAGACTGCGCGTGGATGGATCGGGGCTTCGGGAACGACGCGTGGACCGATCGGGGCTCAGGAGACGGCGCGTGGACCGATCGGGGCTCGGAGACGGCGCGTGGACCGATCGGGGCTCACGAGACGGCGCGTCGACCGATCGGGGCTCAGGAGACGGCGCGTGGACGGATCGTTCTCAGGAGACGGCGCGTGAACCGATCGGCGCTCGGAGACGGGGCCTGGACCGATCGGGACTTAGGAGACAGCGCGTGGATGGATCGGGGCTTAGGGAACGACGCCTCGATCGATCGGGGCTCAGGAGACGGCGCGTGGACCGATCGGGGCTCGAAGACGGCGCGTGGACCCATCGGGTCTCAGGAGGCCGCGCGTGGACAGATCATGACTCGGCGACGGCGCGTGGACCGATCGGGGCTCGGAGACTACGCGTGGACCGATCGGGGCTCGGAGACAGCGCGTGGACCGACTGGGGCTCAGGCGGTTGCGCGTGGACCAATTGGGGTTCGGCGACGGCGCGTGGACCGATCGGGGCTCGGAGACGGCGCGTTAACCGATTGGGGCTTAGGAGACCATGCGTGAACCGACCGGGGCTCGAAGACGGCGCGTGGACCGATCGGGGCTCGGAGACAACGCGTGGACCGATCGGGGCTCGGAGACAGCGCGTGGACCGACTGGGGCTCAGGCGGTTTCGCGTGGACCAATTGGGGTTCGGCGACGGCGCGTGGACCGATCGGGGCTTAGGAGGCCGCGTGTGGACCGATCGCGGCTCGACGACGGCGCGTGGACCGATCGGGGCTCAGTAGACCGCGCGTGGACCAATCGGGGCTCAGGAAACGGCGCGTGGACCGATTGGGGCTCGGATACGGCGCGTGAACCAATCGGGCCTCAGGAGGCCGCGCGTGGACCGATCGCGGCTCGGCGACGGCGCGTGGACCGATCGGGGCTCAGGAGGCCGCGCGTGGACCGATCATAGCTCGGCGACGGCGCGTGGACCGATCGGGGCTCGGAGCGGCGCGTAGAACGATCGCGGCTCGGCGACGGCGCGTGGACCGATCGGGGCTCAGGAGGCTGCGCGTGGATCGATTGGGGCTCAGGAGACGGCGCGTGGACCGCTCGGGGCTCGAAGACGGCGCGTGGAACGATCAGGGCTCAGGAGACGTCACGTGAAATGATCGGCGCTCGGAGACGGCGCGTGGACCGATCGGGGCTCAGGAGAAGGCGCGTGGACCGATCGGGGCTTAGTAGAAGGCGCTTGGACAGATCGGGGCTTAGGAGACGACGCGTGGACCGATCGGAGCTCGGAGACGGTGCGTGGAACGATCGGGGCTCAGGAGACGGCGCGTGAACCGATCGGCGCTCGGAGACGGCGCGTGGACCGATCGGGGCTGAGGAGAAGGCGCGTGGTCCGATCGGGGCTTATGAGACGGCGCGGGGACCGATCGGGGCTCGGAGATGGCGCGTGGACCGATCGGGGCTCGGAGATGGCGCGTGGAATGATCGGGGCTTAGGAGATGGCGTGTGGACCGATCGGAGATCAGGAGACGACGCGTGGACCGAGAGGGCTCTGGAAGTGGCGCACGGACGGATCATGGCTCGGAGACGGCGCGTGGAGGCATCGGGGCTTTGAAGACGACGCGTGGACCAAACGGTGCTCAGAAAACGGTGCGTGGAGCGATCGGGGCTCAGGAGACGGCGCGTGGACCGATCGGGGCTCAGGAGCCGGCGCGTGGACCGATTGGGGCTCGGATATGGCGCGTGAACCAACCGGGACTCAGGAGCCCGCGCGTGGACCGATCCCGGCTCGGCGACGGCGTATGGACCGATGGGGCTCAGGAGCCGCGCGTGGACCGATCATGGCTCGGTGACGGCGCGTGGACCGATCGGGGCTTAGGTGACGATGCGTGGACCGATTGGGGCTCAGGAAGCAGCACCTGGACCGATCGTGGCTCGGAGACGGCGCGAGGAGGCATCTGGGCTTCGAAGACGACGCGTGGATCGATCGGGGCTCGGAGACGGCGCGTGAACCGACCGGGGCTCAGGAGGCCGCGCGTGGACCGATCGAGGCTCAGGAGGCCACGCCTGGACCGATCGGGACTCCGCGACTGCGCGTGGACCGATCGAGGCTCGGAGACGACGCGTGTACGGGTCGGGGATTCGGCGATGACGCGTGGACCGATCCGGGCTCAGGAGACGGCGCGTGGACGGATCGGGGCTCCGAGACGGCGCGTGGAACGATCGGAGCTCAGGAGACGGCGCGTGAACCGATCGGCGCTCGGAGACGGCGCGTGGACCGATGGGGGATGAGGAGAAGGCGCGTGGCCTGATCGGGGCTTAGGAGACGGCGCGTAGACCGATCGGGGCTCGGAGACGGCGCGTGGAACGATCGGGGCTCAGGTGACGGCGCGTGAACCGATCGGCGCTCGGAGACGGCGCGTGGAACGATCGGGGCTCAGGAGACGGCGCGTGAACCGATCGGCGCTCGGAGACAGCGCGTGGACCGATCGGGGCTCAGAAGACGACGCGTCGACCGATCGGGGCTCAGGTGACGGCGCGCGGACCGACCGGGGCTCAGGAGACGGCGCGTGAAATGATCGGCGCTCGGAGAGGGCGCGTGGACCGATTGGGGCTTAAGAGACGACGGGTGGACCGATCGGGGCTTAGGAGACGGCACGTGAATCGATCGGGGCACAGGAGACGGCGCGTGCACCGGTCGGGGCTTAGGAGACGACGCGTCGACAGATCGGGGCTCAAGAGAAGGGGTGTGGACCGATCGGGTCTCGGCGATGGCGCGTGGACCGATCAGGGCTCGGAGACGACGCGTGGACCGATCGGAGCTCGGACACGGCCCGTGGACGGATCGGGGCTTAGGAGACGGCGCATGGACTAATTGGGCCTCAGGAGACGACGCGTGGACCGATCGGGGCTCGGAAACGACGCGTTAACCGAGCGGGGCTTAGGAGACTACGCGTGGACCGATCGGGGCGTAGGAGACGACGCGTGTACCTATCGGGGCTCACGAGACAGCGTGTGGACCAATTTGGGCTCAGGAGACGGCGCGTGGATCGATCGGGGCTCGGACACGGCGCGTGGAACGATCGGGGCTCAGGAGACGGCGCGTGGACCGATCGGGGCTTAGGAGACGACGCGTGGACCGATCGGGGCTTAGAAGACGACGGGTGGACCGATCGGGGCTCAGGAGACGGCGCGTGGACCGACCGGGGCTCAGGAGGCGACGCGTGGACCCATCGGGGCTCGGAGACGGCGTGTGGACCGATCGGGGCTTAGGAGACGATACGTGGACCGATCGGGTCTTAGGAGACGACGCGTGGACCGATCGGGGCTCGGAGGCGGCGCTTGGACCGATCGGTGATTAGGAGACGGCGCGTGGGCCGATCGGAGCTCGGAGTCGGCGCGTGGACCGACCGCGGCTCAGGAGGCCGCGCGTGGACCGATGGAGGCTCGGGTACGGCGCGTGGACCAATCGGGGCTCGGCGACTGTGTGTGGACGTATCGGGGTTCAGGAGACGGCGCGTGGACCGATCGGGGCTCGGAGACGGCACGTGGACCGATCAGGGCTTTGGAGACGCCGCGTGGACCGATCGGGGCTCAGGAGACGGCGCGTGCCCCAATCGGCGCTCGGAGACGGCGCGTGGACCGACCGGGGCTCAGGAGACTCGTGTGGATCGGTCGGGGCTCCGGAGGCGCCGCGTGGACCGATGGGGATCAGGAGACGGTGCGTGGACCGATCGGGGCTCGGAGACGGCGCGTGGACCGTTCGGGGCTTAGGAGACGACGCGTGGACCGCTCGGGGCGTAGGAGACGATACGTGGACCGATCGGGGCTCAGGAGACGGCGCGTAGACCGACTGGGTCACAGGAGGTTGCCCGTGGACGAATTGGGGTTCGGCGACGGCGCGTGGACCGACCGGGGCTCAGGAGACCGCGCGTGGACCCATCGGGGCTCGGAGACCGCGCGTGAACCGACCGGGGCTCGGACACGGCGCGTGGACCGACCGCGGCTCAGGAGGCCGCGCGTGGACCGATGGAGGCTCGGCTACGGCGCGTGGACCAATCGGGGCTCGGCGACTGTGTGTGGACGTATCGGGGTTCGGGAGACGGCGCGTGGACCTATCGTGGCTCAGGAGGCGGCGCGTGGACGGATCGGGGCTCAGGAGACGGCGCGTGGGCCGATCGAGGCTCAGGAGACGGCGGGCGGACCGACCGGGGCTCAGGAGACTCGTGTGGATCGATCGGGGCTCCGGAGGCGCCGCGTGGACCGATCGGGGCTCAGGAGACGGCGCGTGAACCGATCGGCGCTCGAAGACGGCGCGTGGACCGATCGGGGCTCGGAGACAGCGCGTGGACCGACTGGGGCTCAGGCGGTTGCGCGTGGACCAATTGGGGTTCGGCGACGGCGCGTGGACCAATCCGGGCTCAGGTGCCGGCGCGTGGACCGATCGGGGCACGGAGACGGAGCGTGGAGCGATCGGGGCTCAGGAGACGGCGCGTGGTCCGATCGGGGCTTAGGTGACGATGCGTGAACCGATCGGGGCTCGGAGACGGCGCGTGGACCGATCGGGGCTTAGGTGACAACGCGTGGACCGATTGGGGCTCAGGAAGCAGCGTCTGGACCGATCGAGGCTCGGAGACGACGCGTGTACGGATGGGGGATTCGGCGATGACGCGTGGACCGATCCGGGCTCAGGAGACGGCGCGTGGACCGATCGGGGCTCAGGAGACGACGCGTGGAGCGATTGGGGCGGGGAGACGGCGCGTTAACCGATCGGGGCTTAGGGGACGATGCGTGGACCGATCGGGGCTCGGAGACGGCGCGTGGACCGATCGGGGCTCAGAAAACGGCGTGTGGCGCGATCGGGGCTCAGGAGACGACGCGTGGATCGATCGGGGCTTAGAAGACGACGCGTGTACCTATCGGGGCTCAGGAGACAGCGCGTGGACCGATCGGGGCTCGGGGACGGCGCGTGGACCGATCGGGGCGCAGGAGGCTGCGCGTGGACCCTTCGGGGCTCGCAGAAGGCACGAGGACCGATCAGGGCTTAGGAGACGACGCGTGGACCGATCGGGGCTCGGAGACGGCGCGTGGATGGACCGTGGCTTAGAATGCGGCACGCGGACCGATCGGGGCTCGGAGACGGCATGTGGATCGATCGTGGCTCAGGAGACGGCGCGTGGACCGATGAGGATCAGGAGGCGGTGCGTGGACCGGTCGGGGCACGAAGGCGGCGCGTGGACCGATCGGGGCGTAGGAGACGACGCGTGTACCTATCGAGGATCAGGAGACAGCGAGTGGACCGATTGGGGCTCAGGAGACGGCGCGTGGACCGATCAGGGCTCGGAGACGGCGCGTGGACCGATCGGGGCTCGGAGACGGCGCGTGGACAGATCGGGGCTCAGGAGACCGCGCGTGGACCGATCGGGGCTCGGCGACTGCGCGTGGACGTATCGGGGCTCAGGAGACGGCGCGTGGACCGATCGCGGCTCGGAGATAGCGCGTGAACCGACCGGGGCTTAGGAGGCTGCGCGTGGACCGATCGAGGCTCGGCGACGGCGCGTGGACCCATCGGGGCTCGGAGACGACGCGTGTACGGATCGGGGCTTGGTGACGGCGCGTTTACCGATCGCGGCTCGGAGACGGCGCGGGGACCGATCGGGGCTCAGGAAACGGCGTGTGGCGCGATCGGGGCTCAGGAGACGACGCGTGGATCGATCGGGGCTCAGGAGACGACGCGTCGAACAATCGGGGCGCAGGAAACGGCGCGCGGACCGACTGGGGCTCAGGAGACTCGCGTGGATCGATCGGGGCTCCGGAGGCGCCGCGTGGAACGATCGGGGTTCGGAGACGGCGCATGGAACGATCGAGGCTCAGGAGACGGCGCGTGGACCGATTGGGGCTCGGATACGGCGCGTGAACCGACCGGGGCTCAGGAGGCCGCGCGTGGACCGATCCGGGCTCGGAGACGGCGCGTGGAATGATCGGGGCTCAAGAGACGGCGCGTGGACCGATCGGGGCGGGGAGACGGCGCGTTAACCGATCGGGGCTTAGGAGACGATGCGTGGACCGATCGGGGCTCGGAGACGGCGCGTGGACCGATCGGGGCTCAGGAGACGGTGCGTGGACCGATTGGGGCTCGGATACGGCACGTGAAGCAACCGGGGCTCAGGAGGCCGCGCGTGGACCGATCGCGGCTCGTGCGACGGCGCGTGCACCGATCGGCGCTCGGAGACGGCGCTGACCGATCGTGGCTTAGGAGAAGGCGCGTGGAACGATCGGGGTTCAGGAGACGGCGCGTGGACCGATTGGGGCTCGGAGACGGCGCGTTAACCGATTGGGGCTTAGGAGACGATGCGTGGATCGATCGGGGCTCAGGATCCTCGCGTGGATCGTTCGGGGCTCCGGAGGCGCCGCGTGGACCCATGGGGATCAGGAGACAGTGCGTGGATCCATCGGGGCTCGGAGACGGCGCGTGGACCGATCGGGGCTTAGGAGACGACGCGTGGACCGATCGGGGTGTAGGAGACGACGCGTGTACCTATCGGGGCTCAGGAGACAGCGCGTGGACCGATCGGGGCTCGGCGTCTGCGCGTCGACGTATCGGGGCTCAGGGGACGGCACGTGGACCGATTGGAGCTTAGGAGACGGCGCGTGGACAGATTGGGGCTCGGATACGGCGCGTGAACCGATCGGGGCTTAGGAGACGACGCGTGGACCGATCGGGGCTCAGGGGACGGCGCGTGGACCGATCGGGGCTTCGGAGACGGTACGTGCACCGATCGGGGCTCGGAGACGGTACGAGGACCGACCGGAGCTCAGGAGATTCGCGTGGATCGATCAGGGCTCCGGAGGCGGCGCATGGACCGATTGGGGAGCATGAGATGGTGCGTGGATCGATCGGGGCTCGGAGACGGCGCACGGACCGATCGGGGCTTAGGAGACGACGCGTGGACCGATCGGGGCTCAGGAAGCGGCGCCTGGACCGATCGTGGCTCGTAGACGGCGCGTGCAGGTATCGGGGCTTAAAAGACGACGCATAGACCGATCGGGGCTCAGGAAACGGCGCGTGGACCGAACGGTGCTCGGAGACGACGCGTGGACCGATCGGGGCTCAGGAGACGGCGCGTGGACCGATCGGGGCTCAGGAAGCGGCGCCTGCACCGATCGTGGCTCGGAGACGGCGCGTGGAGACATCGGGGTTTCGAAGACGACGCATGGACCAATCGGGGCTCGGAAACGGCGCCTGGACCGATCGGGGCTCGGAGACGGCGCGTGGATCGATCGGGACTCAGGAGACGACGCGTCGACGGATCGGGGCTTAGGAGACGACGCGTGGACCGATCGGGGCTTAGGAAACAACGCGTGGACCGATCGGGGCTCAGGAGACGGCGCGTGGATCGATCGGGGCTCAGGAGACGACGCGTCGAACAATCGGGGCGCAGGAAACGGCGCGCGGACCGACTGGGGCTCAGGAGACTCGCGTGGATCGATCGGGGCTCCGGAGGCGCCGCGTGGAACGATCGGGGTTCGGAGACGGCGCATGGAACGATCGAGGCTCAGGAGACGGCGCGTGGACCGATTGGGGCTCGGATACGGCGCGTGAACCGACCGGGGCTCAGGAGGCCGCGCGTGGACCGATCCGGGCTCGGAGACGGCGCGTGGAATGATCGGGGCTCAAGAGACGGCGCGTGGACCGATCGGGGCGGGGAGACGGCGCGTTAACCGATCGGGGCTTAGGAGACGATGCGTGGACCGATCGGGGCTCGGAGACGGCGCGTGGACCGATCGGGGCTCGGCGACTGCGCGTGGATGTATCGGGGCTCAGGAGACAGCGCGTGGACCGATCGGTGCTCAGGAAGCGGCGCCTGCACCGATCGCGGCTCGGAGACGGCGCGTGGAGGCATCGGGGCTTAGAAGACGACGCATGGACCGAACGGTGCTCAGAAAACGGCGCGTGGAGCGATCGGAGCTCAGGAGACGGCGCGTGGACCGATCGGGGCTCAGGAGACGGTGCGTGGACCGATTGGGGCTCGGATACGGCACGTGAAGCAACCGGGGCTCAGGAGGCCGCGCGTGGACCGATCGCGGCTCGTGCGACGGCGCGTGCACCGATCGGCGCTCGGAGACGGCGCTGACCGATCGTGGCTTAGGAGAAGGCGCGTGGAACGATCGGGGTTCAGGAGACGGCGCGTGGACCGATTGGGGCTCGGAGACGGCGCGTTAACCGATTGGGGCTTAGGAGACGATGCGTGGATCGATCGGGGCTCAGGATCCTCGCGTGGATCGTTCGGGGCTCCGGAGGCGCCGCGTGGACCCATGGGGATCAGGAGACAGTGCGTGGATCCATCGGGGCTCGGAGACGGCGCGTGGACCGATCGGGGCTTAGGAGACGACGCGTGGACCGATCGGGGTGTAGGAGACGACGCGTGTACCTATCGGGGCTCAGGAGACAGCGCGTGGACCGATCGGGGCTCGGCGTCTGCGCGTCGACGTATCGGGGCTCAGGGGACGGCACGTGGACCGATTGGAGCTTAGGAGACGGCGCGTGGACAGATTGGGGCTCGGATACGGCGCGTGAACCGATCGGGGCTTAGGAGACGACGCGTGGACCGATCGGGGCTCAGGGGACGGCGCGTGGACCGATCGGGGCTTCGGAGACGGTACGTGCACCGATCGGGGCTCGGAGACGGTACGAGGACCGACCGGAGCTCAGGAGATTCGCGTGGATCGATCAGGGCTCCGGAGGCGGCGCATGGACCGATTGGGGAGCATGAGATGGTGCGTGGATCGATCGGGGCTCGGAGACGGCGCACGGACCGATCGGGGCTTAGGAGACGACGCGTGGACCGATCGGGGCTCAGGAAGCGGCGCCTGGACCGATCGTGGCTCGTAGACGGCGCGTGCAGGTATCGGGGCTTAAAAGACGACGCATAGACCGATCGGGGCTCAGGAAACGGCGCGTGGACCGAACGGTGCTCGGAGACGACGCGTGGACCGATCGGGGCTCAGGAGACGGCGCGTGGACCGATCGGGGCTCAGGAAGCGGCGCCTGCACCGATCGTGGCTCGGAGACGGCGCGTGGAGACATCGGGGTTTCGAAGACGACGCATGGACCAATCGGGGCTCGGAAACGGCGCCTGGACCGATCGGGGCTCGGAGACGGCGCGTGGATCGATCGGGACTCAGGAGACGACGCGTCGACGGATCGGGGCTTAGGAGACGACGCGTGGACCGATCGGGGCTTAGGAAACAACGCGTGGACCGATCGGGGCTCAGGAGACGGCGCGTGGACCGATCGGGGCTTGGAGACGGCGCGTGGAATGATCGGGGCTTAGGAGACGGCGCGTGGGCCGAACGCGGCTTAGGAGACAACGCTTGGACCGATCGGGGCTCAGGAAGCGGCGCCTGGATCCATCGTGGCTCGGAGACGGCGCGAGGAGGCATCTGGGCTTAGAAGACGACGCGTGGACCGATTGGGGCTCAGGAAATGGCCCGTGGAGCAATCGGGGTTCAGGAGACGACGCGTGGATCGATCAAGGCTCAGGAGACGACGCGTCGTCCGATCGGGGCTCAGGATGTGGCGCGTGGACCCATCGGGGCTCGGAGACGGCACGTGGACCGATCAGGGCTTAGGACACGACGCGTTGACCGATCAGGACTCAGGAGGCGGCGCGTGGACCGATCGGGGATCAGGAAACGGTCCGTGGAGCGATCGGGGCTTAGGAGACGGCACGTAGACTGATCGGGGCTCGGGACGCGGCGCCTGAACCGATCGTAGCTCGGAGACGGCGCGTAGAGGCATCGGGGCTCGGAGACGACGCGTGTACGGATCGGGGCTTGATGACGGCGGCTTTATCGATCGCGGCTCAGAGACGGCCCGTGAACCGATCGGCGCTCGGAGACGGCGCGTGGACCGATCGGGGCTTATGAGACGGCGCGTGGAACGATCGGAGATCAGGAGAAGACGCGTGCACAGATCGGGGCTCTGGAAGCAGCGCACGGACCGATCGTGGCTCGGAGACGGCGCGTGGAGGCATCGGGGCTTTGAAGACGACGCGTGGACCGAACGGTGCTCAGAAAACGCCGCGTGGACCGATGGGGATCAGGAGACGGTGCGTGGACCGATCGGGGCTCGCAGACGCCGCTTGGACCGATCGCGGCTTAGGAGACGGCGCGTGGACCGATTGGGGCTTAGGAGACGGCGCGTGGACCGATCGGGGTCAGGAAGCGGCGCCTAGACCGATCGTGGCTCGGAGACGGCGCGTGGAGGCATCGGGGCTAAGAAGACGACGCATGGACCGAGCGGGGCTCAGGAGACGGCGCGAGGAGCGATCGGGGTTCAGGAGAAGACGCGTCAATTGATCGGGGCTCAGAAATCGGCGCGTGGAGCGATCGGGGCTCAGGAGACGACGCGTGGATCGATCGGGGCTCAGGAAACGACGCGTCGACCGATCGGGGCTCAGGAGACGGCGCGCGGACCGACCGGGGGTCAGAAGCCTCGTGTGGACCGATCATGGCACGGCGACGGCGCGTGGACGGATCGGGGCTCGGAGACAACGCGTGGACCGATGGGGGCTCGGATACGGTGCGTGAACCAACCGGGGCTCAGGAGGTCGCGCGTGGACCGATCGCGGCTCGGTGACGGCGCGTGGACCGATCGGGGCTCAGGAGGCCGCGCGTGGACCGATCGCGGCTCGGCGGCGGCGCGTGGACCGATCGGGGCTCAGGAGGCCGCGCGTGGACCGATCATGGCTCGGAGACGGCGCGAGGAGGCATC
The DNA here is from genome assembly GCA_946811545.1 of Netelia fuscicornis. Taxonomy (NCBI): domain Eukaryota; kingdom Metazoa; phylum Arthropoda; class Insecta; order Hymenoptera; family Ichneumonidae; genus Netelia; species Netelia fuscicornis. The sequence continues at coordinate 26,806,940 of OX328012.1, forward strand.
TGGGCTTAGAAGACGACGCGTGGATCGATGGAGGCTCAGGAGACGGCTCGTGGACCGATCGGGGCTTAGGAGACGGCGCGTGGGCCGAACGGGGCTCAGGAAACGGCGCGTGGACTGACCGGAGCTCAGCAGATTTCGCGTGGATCGATCGGGGCTCCGGAGGCGGCGCGTGGACCGATTGGGGAGCAGGAGATGGTACGTGGACCGATCGGGGCTCGGAAAACGGCGCGTGGACCGATCGGGGCTTAGAAGACGACGCGTGGACCGTCCGGGGTTAGAAGGCGACGCGTGGACCGATGGGGGCTCAGGAGCCCGCGCGTGGATCGAACGGGGCTTAGGAGACGGCGCGTGGATCGATCGGGGCTGGGAGACGGCGCGTGGATCAATCGGGGCTTAGGAGACGGCGCGTGGACCGATCGGGGCTTAGGAGACGACGCGTGGATGGAGCGGGGCTCGGAGACGGCGCGTGGATGGACCGTGGCTTAGAATGCGGCACGCGGACCGATCGGGGCTCGGAGACGGCGCGTGGAACGATCGGGTCTCAGGAGACGGCGCGTTAAATGATCGGCGCTCGGAGACGCCGCGTGGACCGATCGGGGCTCAGAAGACGGCGCGTGGACCGATCGGGGCTCAGGAGACGACGCGTGGACCGATCGGGGCTCAGGAGACTGCGCATGCACCGATCGGGGCTCGGAGAAGGCGCGTGGACCGATCGTGGCTCAGGAAGCGGCGCCTGGACCGATCGTGGGCCGGAGACGGCGCGAGAAGGCATCTGGGCTTATAAGACGACGAGTGGATCGATCGGGGCTCGGAGACGGCGCATGAACCGACCGGGGCTCAGGAGATGGCGCGTGGACTGATCGGGGCTCGGAGACGGCGCGTTAACCGATCGGGGCTCAGGTGACGATGCGTGGACCGATCGGGGCTCGGAGACGGCGTGTGGAACGATCGGGGCTCAGGAGACGGCGCGTGAACCGATCGGCGCTCAAAGACGGCGCGTGGACCGATAGGGGCTTAGGAGACGGCGCGTGAACTTATCGGCGCTCAGAGACGGCCCGTGGACCGATCGGGGCTCGGAGACGGCGCGTGGAACAATCGGGGCTCAGGAGACGGCGCGTGGGCCGATTGGGGCTCGGATACGGCGCGTGAACCGACCGGGGCTCAGGAGGCCGCGCGTGGACCGATCGCGGCTCGGCGACGGCGCGTGGACCGATCGGGGCTCAGGAGGCTGCGCGTGGACTGATCATGGCTCGGCGACGGCGCGTGGACCGATCGGGGCTCGGAGACGACGCGTAGAGCGATCGGTGCTCGGAGACAGCGCGTGGACCGACTGGGGCTCGGAGACGGCGCGTGGACCGATCGTGGCTCGGAGACGGCGCGTGGAGGCATCGGGGTTAAGAAGACGACGCATCGACCGAGCGGGGTTGAGGAGACGGCGCGAGGAGCGATCGGGGCTCTGGAGAAGACGCGTCAATTGATCGGGGCTCAGGACACGACGCGGCGACGGATCGGGGCTTGGAGACGGCGCGTGGACCGATCGGGGCTTAGGAGACGACGCGTGGACCGATCGGGGCTCAGGAGACGGCGCGTGGACCGATCGGGACTCAGGAGACGGCGCGTGGATCGATTGGGGCGTGGATACGGCGCGTGACGCGACCGGGGCTCAGCAGGCCGCGCGTGGAGCGATCATGGCTCGGCGACGGCGCATGGACCGATCGGGGCTCGAAGACGACGCGTGGAGCGATAGGGGCTTAGGAGACGGCGCGTGGACCGATCGGGGCTCGGAGACATCGCGTGGATCGATCGGGGCTCAGGAGACGACGCGTCGACCGTTCGGGGCTCAGGAGACGGCGCGCGGACCGGCCGGGGCTCAGGAGCCTAGCGTGGATCGATCGGGGCCCGGAGACGGCGCGTGGACCGATCGGGGCTTAGGAGACGACGCGTGGAGGCATCGGGGCTAAGAAGACGACGCATGGACCGAGCGGGGCTCAGGAGACGGCGCGTGGACCGATCGGTGCTCAGAGACGGCGCGTGGAACGATCGGAGCTCAGGAGACGGGGCGTGAAATGATCGGCGCTCTGAGACGGCGCGTGGACCGATCGGTGCTCGGAGACGGCGCGTGGAACGATCGGGGATCCGAGTCGACGCGTTAGCCGATCGGGGCGTAGGAAACGATGCGTGGGCCGATCGGGTCTCGGAGACGGCGCGTGGACCGACCGGGGCTCAGGAGAAGGCGCGTCAACCGATCGGCGCTCGGAGACGGCGCGCGGACCGACTGGGGCTGAGGAGACTCGCGTGGATCGATCGGGGCTCCGGAGGCGCCGCGTGGGCCGATTGGGATCAGGAGACGACGCGTGGACCGATCGGGCGTAGGAGACGACGCGTGTACCTACCGGGCTCACGACACAGCGTGTGGACCGATTGGGGCTCAGGAGACGGCGCGTGGAACGATCGGGGCTCAGGAGACGGCGCGTCAACCGATCAGGGCTCAGGCGACGGCGCGCGGACCGACTGGGGCTCAGGAGACTCGCGTGGATCGATCGGGGCTGCGGAGGCGCCGCGTGGACCGATTGGGATCAGGAGACGGTGCGTGAACCGTTCGGGGCTCGGAGACGGCGCGTGGACCGATCGGGGCTCAGGAGACGGCGCGTGGACCGATCGCGGCTCGGAGACGGCGCGTGGAACGATCGGGGCTCAGGAGACGACGCGTGGACCGATCGGGCGTAGGAGACGACGCGTGTACCTATCGGGGCTCACGACACAGCGTGTGGACCGATTGGGGCTCAGGAGACGCCGCGTGGAACGATCGGGGCTCGGAGACGGCGTGTGGACCGATTGGGGCTCAGGAGACGGCGCGTGGAACGATCGGGGCTCAGGAGACGGCGCCTCAACCGATCGGCGCTCGGAGACGGCGCATGGACCGATCGGGGCTTAGGAGACGGCGCGTGGACCGATCGGAGATCAGGAGATGACGCGTGGACCGATCGGGGCTCAGGAAACGGCGTGTGGCGCGATCGGAGCTCAGGAGACGACGCGTGGATCGATCAGGGCTCAGGAGACGACGCGTCGACCAATCAGGGCTCAGGAGACGGCGCGCGGACCGACTGGGGCTCAGGAGACTCGCGTGGATCGATCGGGGCTCCGGAGGCGCCGCGTGGACCGATTGGGATCAGGAGACGGTGCGTGAACCGTTCGGGGCTCGGAGACGGCGCGTGGACCGATCGCGGCTCGGAGACGGCGCGTGGAACGATCGGGGCTCAGGAGGCCGCGCGTGGACCTATCGAGGCTTAGGAGCCGACGCGTGGACCGATCGGGGCTCAGGAAGCGGCGCATGGACCGATCGTGGCTCGGAGATGGCGCGTGGAGGTATCGGGGCTTAAAAGACGACGGATGGACCGATCGGGGCTCAGGAAACGGCGCGTGGACCGAACGGTGCTCGGAGACGACGCGTGTACAGATCAGGGCTTGGTGACGGCGCGTTTACCGATAGCAGCTCGAAGACGGCCCGTGGACGGATCGCGGCTTAGGAGACGGCGCGTGGACCGATCGAGGCTCGGAGACGACGCGTGTGCGGATCGGGGATTCGAGGACGACGGGTGGACCGATCCGGGCTCAGGAGACGACGCGTAGTCCGATCGGGGCTCAGGATGCGGCGCGTGGACCCATCAGGGCTCGGAGACGGCACGTGGACCGATCAAGGCTTAGGACACGACGCGTTGACCGATCGGGACTCAGGAGGCGGCGCGTGGACCGATCGCGGTTCGGCGACGGCGCGTGGACCGATCGGGGCTCAGGAGGCCGCGCGTGGACCGATCGGGGCTCAGGAGACGGCGCGTGGACCGGTTGGGGCTCGGATACGGCGCGTGAACCAATCGGGACTCAGGAGGCCGCGCGTGGACCGATCGCGGCTCGGCGACGGCGCGTGGACCGATCGGGGCTCAGGAGGCCGCGCGTGGACCGATCATAGCTCGGCGACGGCGCGTGGACCGATCGGGGCTCGGAGCGGCGCGTAGAACGATCGCGGCTCGGCGACGGCGCGTGGACCGATCGGGGCTCAGGAGGCTGCGCGTGGATCGATTGGGGCTCATGGAACCGGCGCGTGGACCGCTCGGGGCTCGAAGACGGCGCGTGGAACGATCAGGGCTTAGGAGGGGACCCGTCGACCGATCGGGGCTCAGGAGACGACGCGTGGACCGGTCGGTGCTCAGGAAGCGGCGCCTGGACCGATCGGGGCTCCGAGACGACGCGTTAACCGAGCGGGGCTTAGGAGACTATGCGGGGACCGATCGGGGCTCGGAGACAGCGCGTGTACCGACTGGGGCTCAGGAGGTTGCGCGTGGACCAATTGGGGTTCGGCGACGGCGCGTGGACCGACCGGGGCTCAGGAGACCGCGCGAGAACCGATCGAGGCTCGGCGACTGCGCGTGGAGCGATCGGCACTCAGGAGACGTCGCGTGAACCAATCGGCGCTCGAAGACGGCGCGTGGACCGATCGGGGATGAGGAGAAGGCGCGTGGACCGATCGGGGCTCGGAGACGGCGCGTGGAACGATCGGGGCTCAGGAGACGGCGCGTGAACCTATCGGCGCTCGGAGACGGCGCGTGGACCGATCGGGGCTTAGTAGAAGGCGCTTGGACCGATCGGGGCTTAGGAGACGACGCGTGGACCGATCGGAGCTCGGAGACGGCGCGTGGAACGATCGGGGCTCAGAAGACGGCGCGTGAACCGATCGGCGCTCGGAGACGGCGCGTGGACCGATCTGGGCTCGCAGACAGCGCGTGGACCGACTGGGGCACATGCGGTGGCGCGTGGACCAATTGGGGTTCGGCGACGGCGCGTGGACCGATCCGGGCTCAGGAGACGGCGCGTGGACCGATCGGGACTCAGGAACCCGCGCGTGGACCGATCCCGGCTCGGCGACGGCGCGTGGACCGATGGGGCTCAGGAGACGCGCGTGGACCGATCATGGCTCGGTGACGGCGCGTGGACCGATCGGGGCTTAGGTGACGATGCGTGGACCGAGTGGGGCTCAGGAAGCAGCGCCTGGACCGATCGTGGCTCGGAGACGGCGCGTGGAGGCATCGGGGCTTTGAAGACGACGCGTGGACCAAACGGTGCTCAGAAAACGGTGCGTGGAGCGATCGGGGCTCAGGAGACGGCGCGTGGACCGATCGGGGCTCAGGAGCCGGCGCGTGGACCGATTGGGGCTCGGATACGGCGCGTGAACCAACCGGGACTCAGGAACCCGCGCGTGGACCGATCCCGGCTCGGCGACGGCGCGTGGACCGATGGGGCTCAGGAGACGCGCGTGGACCGATCATGGCTCGGTGACGGCGCGTGGACCGATCGGGGCTTAGGTGACGATGCGTGGACCGAGTGGGGCTCAGGAAGCAGCGCCTGGACCGATCGTGGCTCGGAGACGGCGCGAGGAGGCATCTGGGCTTCGAAGACGACGCGTGGATCGATCGGGGCTCGGAGACGGCGCGTGAACCAACCGGGGCTCAGGAGACCCCGCGTGGACCGATCGAGGCTCAGGAGGCCACGCCTGGACCGATCGGGGCTCCGCGACGGCGCGTCGACCGATCGAGGCTCGGAGACGACGCGTGTACGGATCGGGGATTCGGCGATGACGCGTGGACCGATCGGGGCTCGGAGACGGGGCGTGGAATGATCGGGACTCGGAGACGGCGTGTGAACGTATCGGGGCTTAGGAGACGATGCGTTGACCGATCGGGGCTCATGAGACGGCGCGTAGAACGATCGGGGCTCCGGTGGCGACGCGTGGACTGATCGGGGCCCAGGAAACGGCGCGCGGATCGATCGGTGCTCGAAGACGACGCGTGGACCGATCGGGGCTCAGGAGCCGATGCGTGGATCGATCGGGGCTCAGGAGGCGGCGCGTGGACCCATCGGGGCTCGGAGACGGCACGTGGACCGATCAGGGCTTAGGAGACGACGCGTGGACCGATCGGGGCTTGGAGACGACGCGTGGACCGATCGGGGCTCGGAGACAGTGCGTGGACCGACTGGGGCTCAGGCGGTTGCGCGTGGACCAATTGGGGTTCGGCGACGGCGCGTTGACCGATCGGGGCTCGGAGACGGCGCGTTAACCGATTGGGGCTTAGGAGACGATGCGTGGCCCGATCGGGGCTCAGGAGCCTCGCGTGGATCGATCGGGGCTCCGGAGGCGCCGCGTTGACCCATGGGGATCAGGAGACAGTGCGTGGACCGAACGGGGCTCGGAGACGACGCGTGGACCGATCGGGGCTCGGAGACAGCGCGTGGACCGACTGGGGCTCAGGCGGTTTCGCGTGGACCAATTGGGGTTCGGCGACGGCGCGTGGACCGATCGGGGCTTAGGAGACGGCGCGTGCACCGATCGGGGCCCGGAGACGGGTCGTGGACAGATTGGGGATTAGGAGCCGGCGCGTGGACCGATCGGGGCTGGGAGACGGCACGTGGACCAATGGGGGCTTAGGAGACGACGCGTGGACCGATCGGGGTGTAGGCGACGACGCGTGTACCTATCGGGGCTCCGGAGACAGCGCGTGGACCGATCAGGGCTCGGCGACTGCGCGTGGACGTATCGGGGCTCAGAAGACGGCGCGTGGACCGATCGGGGCCCGGAGACGGGTCGTGGACCGATCGGGGCTCATGAGACGGCGCGTGGACCGATTGGGGCTCGGATACGGCGCGTGAACCAATCGGGGCTCGGAGACGATGCGTGGACCGATCGAGGTTCGGCGACAGCGCGTGAACCGACTGGGTCTCAGGCGGTTGTGCGTGGACCAATTAGGGGTCGGCGACCGCGCGTGGACCGTTCGGGGCTCGGAGACGGCGCGTTAACCGATCGGGGCTTAGGAGACGATGCGTGAACCGATCGGGGCTCGGAGAAGGCGCGTGGACCGATCGGGGCCTAGGAGACAACGCGTGGACCGATCGTGGCTCAGGAAGCGGCGCCTGGACCGATCGTGGCCCGGAGACGGCGCGAGAAGGCATCGGGGCTTACAGGACGACGCGTGGATCGAACGGGGGCTCGGAGACGGCGCATGAACCGACCGGGGCTCATGAGACGGCGCGTGGACTGATCGGGGCGTAGGACACGGCGCGTGTACCTATCGGTGCTCGGAGACGGCGCGTGGGCGGACCGTGGCTTAGAATGCGTCACGCGGACCGATCGGGGCTCGGATACGGCGTGTGGACCGATCGGGGCTCGGAGACGCAGCGTGGACCGATCGGGGCTTGGGAGACGACGCGTGGACCGATCGGGGCGTAGGACACGGCGCGTGTACCTATCGGGGCTCACGAGACAGCGTGTGGACCGATTGGGGCTCAGCAGACGGCGCGTGGACCGATCGGGGCTCGGAGACGGCGCGTGGACGGACCGCGGCTTAGAATGCGGTACGCGGACCGATCGGGGATCGGACACGGCGTGTGGACCGATCGAGGCTCGGAGACGACGCGTTTACGGATCGGGGATCAGGAGACGACGCGTGGAACGATCCGGGCTCAGGAGACGGAGCGTGGACCGATTGGGACTCGGAGACGGCGTGTGGAACGATCGGCGCTCGGGTGACGGCGCGTGAACCGATCGGCGCTCGGAGACGGCGCGTGGATCGATCGGGGATCGGGGACGGCGCGTGGAATGATCGGGGCTCGGAGTCGACGCGTTAGCCGATCGGGGCTTAGGAGACGATGCGTGGGCCGATCGGGGCTCGGAGACGGCGCGTGGACCGACCGGGGTTTTGGAGAAGACGCTTGGACCGAACGGGGCTTAGGAGACGGCACTTGGACCGATCGGGCTCAGGAGACGGCGCGCGGACCGACTGGGGCTCAGGAGACTCGCGTGGATCGATCGGGGCTCCGGAGGCGCCGCGTGGACCGATTGGGATCAGGAGACGGTGCGTGAACCGTTCGGGGTTCGGAGACGGCGCGTGTACGGATCGGGGATTCGGCGATGACGCGTGGACCGATCCGGGCTCAGGAGACGGCGCGTGGACGGATCGGGGCTCGGAGACGGCGCGTGGAACGATCGGGGCTCAGGAGACGGCGCGTGAACCGATCGGCGCTCGGAGACGGCGCGTGGACCGATAGGGGCTTAAGAGACGGCGCGTGGACCGATCGGGGCTCGGAGCCGGGGCGTGGAATGATCGGGGCTCACGAGATGGCGCGTGAAATGATCGGCACTCTGAGACGGCGCGTAGACCGATTGGGGCTTAGGAGACGTTGCGTGGACCGATCGGCGCTCGAAGACGGCGCGTGGACCGATCGGGGCTCGGACACAGTGCGTCGACCGACTGGGGCTCAGGCGGTTGCGCGTGGACCGATCGGGGCTTAGGAGCCTCGCGTGGATCGATCGGGGCCCCGGAGGCGCCGCGTGGACCCATGGGGATCAGGAGACAGTGCGTGAACCGATCGGGGCTCGGCGACGGCGCGTGGACCGATCGGGGCTTAGGACACGACGCGTGGACCGATCGGGGTGTAGGCGATGACGCGTGTACCTATCGGGGCTCAGGAGACAGCGCGTAGACCGATCAGGGCTCGGCGACTGCGCGTGGACGTATCGGGGCTCAGGAGACATCGCGTGGACCGATCGGGGCTCGGGGACGGCGCGTTAACTGATTGGGGCTTAGGAGACCATGCATGGACCGATCGGGGCTCGAAGACGGCGCGTCGACCGATCGGGTCTCAGGAGGCCGCGCGTGGACAGATCATGACTCGGCGACGGCGCGTGGACCGATCGGGGCTCGGAGACGACGCGTGGACCGATCGGGGCTCGGAGACAGCGCGTGGACCGACTGGGGCTCAGGCGGTTTCGCGTGGACCAATTGGGGTTCGGCGACGGCGCGTGGATCGATCGGGGATTAGGAGACGGCGCGTGGACCGGTCGGGGCTGGGAGACGGCACGTGGACCAATGGGGGCTTAGGAGACGACGCGTGGACCGATCGGGGCTCAGGAGACGGCGCGTGGACCGATCGGGGCTCAGGAGACGGCGCGTGGACCAATTGGGGCTCGGATACGGCGCGTGAAGCAATCGGGGCTCAGGAGGCCGCGCGTGGACCGATCGGGGCTCAGGAGACGGCGCGTGGACCGATCGGGGCTCAGGAGGCCGCGCGTGGACCGATCATGGCTCGGCGACGGCGCGTGGACCGATCGGGGCTCGGAGACGACGCGTGGACCGATCGGGGCTCAGGAGGCCGCGCGTGGATCGATCATGGCTCGGCGACGGCGCGTGGACCGATCGGGGCTCGGAGACGACGCGTGGACCGATCGGGGTTCGGCGACAGCGCGTGAACCGACTGGGGCTCAGGCGGTTGCGCGTGGACCGATCGGGGCTCGGAGAAGGCGCGTGGACCGATCGTGGCTCAGGAAGCGGCGCCTGGACCGATCGTGGCCCGGAGACGGCGCGAGAAGGCATCTGGGCTTACAAGACGACGCGTGGATCGATCGGGGCTCGGAGACGGCGCATGAACCGACCGGGGCTCAGGAGACGGCGCGTGGACTGATCGGGGCTCGGAGACGGCGCGTTAACCGATCGGGGCTTAGGAGGCCGCGCGTGGACCGATCGAGGCTCGGCGACGGCGCGTGGACCGATCGGGACTCGGAGACGGCGTGTGAACGTATCGGGGCTTAGGAGACGATGCGTTGACCGATCGGGGCTCATGAGACGGCGCGTAGAACGATCGGGGCTCCGGTGGCGACGCGTGGACTGATCGGGGCCCAGGAAACGGCGCGCGGATCGATCGGTGCTCGAAGACGACGCGTGGACCGATCGGGGCTCAGGAGCCGATGCGTGGATCGATCGGGGCTCAGGAGGCGGCGCGTGGACCCATCGGGGCTCGGAGACGGCACGTGGACCGATCAGGGCTTAGGAGACGACGCGTGGACCGATCGGGGCTTGGAGACGACGCGTGGACCGATCGGGGCTCGGAGACAGTGCGTGGACCGACTGGGGCTCAGGCGGTTGCGCGTGGACCAATTGGGGTTCGGCGACGGCGCGTTGACCGATCGGGGCTCGGAGACGGCGCGTTAACCGATTGGGGCTTAGGAGACGATGCGTGGCCCGATCGGGGCTCAGGAGCCTCGCGTGGATCGATCGGGGCTCCGGAGGCGCCGCGTTGACCCATGGGGATCAGGAGACAGTGCGTGGACCGAACGGGGCTCGGAGACGACGCGTGGACCGATCGGGGCTCGGAGACAGCGCGTGGACCGACTGGGGCTCAGGCGGTTTCGCGTGGACCAATTGGGGTTCGGCGACGGCGCGTGGACCGATCGGGGCTTAGGAGACGGCGCGTGCACCGATCGGGGCCCGGAGACGGGTCGTGGACAGATTGGGGATTAGGAGCCGGCGCGTGGACCGATCGGGGCTGGGAGACGGCACGTGGACCAATGGGGGCTTAGGAGACGACGCGTGGACCGATCGGGGTGTAGGCGACGACGCGTGTACCTATCGGGGCTCAGGAGACAGCGCGTGGACCGATCAGGGCTCGGCGACTGCGCGTGGACGTATCGGGGCTCAGAAGACGGCGCGTGGACCGATCGGGGCCCGGAGACGGGTCGTGGACCGATCGGGGCTCATGAGACGGCGCGTGGACCGATTGGGGCTCGGATACGGCGCGTGAACCAATCGGGGCTCGGAGACGATGCGTGGACCGATCGAGGTTCGGCGACAGCGCGTGAACCGACTGGGTCTCAGGCGGTTGTGCGTGGACCAATTAGGGGTCGGCGACCGCGCGTGGACCGTTCGGGGCTCGGAGACGGCGCGTTAACCGATCGGGGCTTAGGAGACGATGCGTGAACCGATCGGGGCTCGGAGAAGGCGCGTGGACCGATCGGGGCCTAGGAGACAACGCGTGGACCGATCGTGGCTCAGGAAGCGGCGCCTGGACCGATCGTGGCCCGGAGACGGCGCGAGAAGGCATCGGGGCTTACAGGACGACGCGTGGATCGAACGGGGGCTCGGAGACGGCGCATGAACCGACCGGGGCTCATGAGACGGCGCGTGGACTGATCGGGGCGTAGGACACGGCGCGTGTACCTATCGGTGCTCGGAGACGGCGCGTGGGCGGACCGTGGCTTAGAATGCGTCACGCGGACCGATCGGGGCTCGGATACGGCGTGTGGACCGATCGGGGCTCGGAGACGCAGCGTGGACCGATCGGGGCTTGGGAGACGACGCGTGGACCGATCGGGGCGTAGGACACGGCGCGTGTACCTATCGGGGCTCACGAGACAGCGTGTGGACCGATTGGGGCTCAGCAGACGGCGCGTGGACCGATCGGGGCTCGGAGACGGCGCGTGGACGGACCGCGGCTTAGAATGCGGTACGCGGACCGATCGGGGATCGGACACGGCGTGTGGACCGATCGAGGCTCGGAGACGACGCGTTTACGGATCGGGGATCAGGAGACGACGCGTGGAACGATCCGGGCTCAGGAGACGGAGCGTGGACCGATTGGGACTCGGAGACGGCGTGTGGAACGATCGGCGCTCGGGTGACGGCGCGTGAACCGATCGGCGCTCGGAGACGGCGCGTGGATCGATCGGGGATCGGGGACGGCGCGTGGAATGATCGGGGCTCGGAGTCGACGCGTTAGCCGATCGGGGCTTAGGAGACGATGCGTGGGCCGATCGGGGCTCGGAGACGGCGCGTGGACCGACCGGGGTTTTGGAGAAGACGCTTGGACCGAACGGGGCTTAGGAGACGGCACTTGGACCGATCGGGCTCAGGAGACGGCGCGCGGACCGACTGGGGCTCAGGAGACTCGCGTGGATCGATCGGGGCTCCGGAGGCGCCGCGTGGACCGATTGGGATCAGGAGACGGTGCGTGAACCGTTCGGGGTTCGGAGACGGCGCGTGTACGGATCGGGGATTCGGCGATGACGCGTGGACCGATCCGGGCTCAGGAGACGGCGCGTGGACGGATCGGGGCTCGGAGACGGCGCGTGGAACGATCGGGGCTCAGGAGACGGCGCGTGAACCGATCGGCGCTCGGAGACGGCGCGTGGACCGATAGGGGCTTAAGAGACGGCGCGTGGACCGATCGGGGCTCGGAGCCGGGGCGTGGAATGATCGGGGCTCACGAGATGGCGCGTGAAATGATCGGCACTCTGAGACGGCGCGTAGACCGATTGGGGCTTAGGAGACGTTGCGTGGACCGATCGGCGCTCGAAGACGGCGCGTGGACCGATCGGGGCTCGGACACAGTGCGTCGACCGACTGGGGCTCAGGCGGTTGCGCGTGGACCGATCGGGGCTTAGGAGCCTCGCGTGGATCGATCGGGGCCCCGGAGGCGCCGCGTGGACCCATGGGGATCAGGAGACAGTGCGTGAACCGATCGGGGCTCGGCGACGGCGCGTGGACCGATCGGGGCTTAGGACACGACGCGTGGACCGATCGGGGTGTAGGCGATGACGCGTGTACCTATCGGGGCTCAGGAGACAGCGCGTAGACCGATCAGGGCTCGGCGACTGCGCGTGGACGTATCGGGGCTCAGGAGACATCGCGTGGACCGATCGGGGCTCGGGGACGGCGCGTTAACTGATTGGGGCTTAGGAGACCATGCATGGACCGATCGGGGCTCGAAGACGGCGCGTCGACCGATCGGGTCTCAGGAGGCCGCGCGTGGACAGATCATGACTCGGCGACGGCGCGTGGACCGATCGGGGCTCGGAGACGACGCGTGGACCGATCGGGGCTCGGAGACAGCGCGTGGACCGACTGGGGCTCAGGCGGTTTCGCGTGGACCAATTGGGGTTCGGCGACGGCGCGTGGATCGATCGGGGATTAGGAGACGGCGCGTGGACCGGTCGGGGCTGGGAGACGGCACGTGGACCAATGGGGGCTTAGGAGACGACGCGTGGACCGATCGGGGCTCAGGAGACGGCGCGTGGACCGATCGGGGCTCAGGAGACGGCGCGTGGACCAATTGGGGCTCGGATACGGCGCGTGAAGCAATCGGGGCTCAGGAGGCCGCGCGTGGACCGATCGGGGCTCAGGAGACGGCGCGTGGACCGATCGGGGCTCAGGAGGCCGCGCGTGGACCGATCATGGCTCGGCGACGGCGCGTGGACCGATCGGGGCTCGGAGACGACGCGTGGACCGATCGGGGCTCAGGAGGCCGCGCGTGGATCGATCATGGCTCGGCGACGGCGCGTGGACCGAACGGGGCTCGGAGACGACGCGTGGACCGATCGGGGTTCGGCGACAGCGCGTGAACCGACTGGGGCTCAGGCGGTTGCGCGTGGACCGATCGGGGCTCGGAGAAGGCGCGTGGACCGATCGTGGCTCAGGAAGCGGCGCCTGGACCGATCGTGGCCCGGAGACGGCGCGAGAAGGCATCTGGGCTTACAAGACGACGCGTGGATCGATCGGGGCTCGGAGACGGCGCATGAACCGACCGGGGCTCAGGAGACGGCGCGTGGACTGATCGGGGCTCGGAGACGGCGCGTTAACCGATCGGGGCTTAGGAGGCCGCGCGTGGACCGATCGAGGCTCGGCGACGGCGCGTGGACCGATCGGGACTCGGAGACGGCGTGTGAACGTATCGGGGCTTAGGAGACGATGCGTTGACCGATCAGGGCTCATGAGGCGGCGAGTAGACCGATCGGGGCTCCGGCGGCGACGCGTGGACCGATCGGGGCCCAGGAAACGGCGCGTGGATCGATCGGTGCTCGAAGACGACGCGTGGACCGACCGGGGCTCAGGAGCCGATGCGTGGATCGATCGGGGCTCAGGAGGCGGCGCGTAGACCCATCGGGGCTCGGAGACGGCACGTGGACCGATCAGGGCTTAGGAGACGATGCGTGGACTGATCGGGGCTCAGGAGGCCGCGCGTGGATCGATCATGGCTCGGCGACGGCGCGTGGACCGATCGGGGTTCAGGAGACGGTGCGTGGACCGATTGGGCCTCGGATACGGCGCGTGAAGCATCCGGGGCTCAGGAGGCCGCGCGTGGACCGATCGCGGCTCGTGCGACGGCGCGTACACCGATCGGCGCTCGGAGACGGCGCTGACCGATCGTGGCTTAGGAGAAGGCGCGTGGACCGATCGGGGCTCAGGAGACGGCGCGTGGACCGATCGGGGCTCGGAGACGGCGCGTGGAGGCATCCGGGCTAAGAAGACGACGGATGGACCGAGCGGGGTTCAGGAGACGGCGCGAGGAGCGATCGGGGCTCAGGAGAAGACATGTCAATTGATCGGGGCTCCGGAGACGACGCCTGGACCGATCGGGGCTCAGGAGGCGGCACGAGAAGCGATCGGGGATCAGGAGAAGACGCGTCAATTGATCGGGGCTCAGGAGACGACGCGTCGACCGACCGGAGCTCAGGAGATTCGCGTGGATCGATCGGGGCTCCGGAGGCGGGCGTGGACCGATTGGGGCTTAGGAGGCCGCGCGTGGACCGATCGGGGCTCAGGAAGCGGCGCCTGCACCGATCGTGGCTCGGAGACGGCGCGCGGAGGCATCGGGGCTAAGAACACGACGCATGGACCGAGCGGGGCTCAGGAGACGGCGCGAGGAGCGATCGAGGCTCAGGAGAAGACGCGTCAATTGATCGGGGCTCAGGAGACGACGCGGCGACGGATCGGGGCTTAGGAGACGACGCGTGGACTGATCGGGGCTCGGAGACGGTAGGAGGACCGACCGGACCTCAGGAGATTCGCGTGGATCGATCAGGGCTCCGGAGGCGGCGCATGGACCGATTGGGGAGCGTGCGATGGTGCGTGGACCGATCGGGGCTCGGAGACGGCGCACGGACCGATCGGGGCTTAGGAGAGGACGCGTGGACCGATTGGGGCTCAGGAGGCCGCGCGTGGACCGATCGGGGTGTAGGAGACGACGCGTGTACCTATCGAGGCTCAGGAGACAGCGCGTGGACCGATCGGGGCTCAGGAAGCGGCGCCTGCACCGATCGTGGCTCGGAGACGGCGCGTGGAGGCATCGGGGCTTCGAAGACGACGCATGGACCAATCGGGGCTCGGAAACGGCACCTGGACCGATCGGAGCTCGGAGACGACGGGTGGAGCGGTCGGGGCTCAGGAGAAGACGCGTGGATCGATCGGGGCTCAGGAGACGACGCGTCGACGGATCGGCGCTCAGGAGACGACGCGTGGACCGATCGGGGCTTAGGAGACAACGCATGGACCGACCGGGGCTCAGGAAGCGGCGCCTGGAACCATCATGGCTCGGAGACGGCGCGAGGAGGCATCTGGGCTTAGAAGACGGCGCGTCGACCGATCCGTGCTCGGAGACGGCGCGTGGACGGACCGCGACTCAGAATGCGGTACGCGGACCGATCGGGGATCGGACACGGCGTGTGGACCGATCGAGGCTCGGAGACGACGCGTTTAAGGATCGGGAATCAGGAGACGACGCGTGGAACGATCCGGGCTCAGGAGACGAAGCGCGGACCGATCGGGGCTCGGAGACGCCGTGTGGAACGAACGGGGCTCGGGTGACCGCGCGTCAACCGATCGGCGCTCGGAGACGGCGCGTGGACCGATCGGGACTTAGGAGACGGCGCGTGGACCGATCGGAGATCAGGAGATGACGCGTGGACCGATCGGGGTTGTGAAAGCGGCGCACGGACCGATCGTGGCTCGGAGACGGCGCGTGGACCGATCGACGCTCGGAGACGGCGCGTGGAACGATCGGCGCTCAGGAGACGTCGCGTGGACCGATCGGGGCTCAGGAGATGGCGCGTAGACCGATCGGGGCTCCGAAACGACGCGTTAACCGAGCGGGGCTTAGGAGACGATGCGTGGACCCATCGGGGCTCGGAGACAGCGCGTGTACCGACTGGGGCTCAGGAGACCGTGCGTGAACCGATCGGGGCTTAGGAGGCCGCGCTTGGACCGATCGAGGCTCGGCGACGGCGCGTGGACCGATCGGGACTCGGAGACGGCGTGTGAACGTATCGGGGCTTAGGAGACGATGCGTTGACCGATCAGGGCTCATGAGGCGGCGAGTAGACCAATCGGGGCTCCGGCGGCGACGCGTGGACCGATCGGGGCCCAGGAAACGGCGCGTGGATCGATCGGTGCTCGAAGACGACGCGTGGACCGACCGGGGCTCAGGAGCCGATGCGTGGATCGATCGGGGCTCAGGAGGCGGCGCGTAGACCCATCGGGGCTCGGAGACGGCACGTGGACCGATCAGGGCTTAGGAGACGATGCGTGGACTGATCGGGGCTCAGGAGGCCGCGCGTGGACCGATCATGGCTCGGCGACGGCGCGTGGACCGATCGGGGTTCAGGAGACGGTGCGTGGACCGATTGGGCCTCGGATACGGCGCGTGAAGCATCCGGGGCTCAGGAGGCCTCGCGTGGACCGATCGCGGCTCGTGCGACGGCGCGTACACCGATCGGCGCTCGGAGACGGCGCTGACCGATCGTGGCTTAGGAGAAGGCGCGTGGACCGATCGGGGCTCAGGAGACGGCGCGTGGACCGATCGGGGCTCGGAGACGGCGCGTTAACCGATCGGGGCTTGGGAGACGATGCGTGGACGGACCGTGACTTAGAATGCGTCACGCGGACCGATCGGGGCTCGGATACGGTCCGTGGGCAGATCGGGGCTTAGGAGACGGCGCGTGGAGGCATCGGGGCTAAGAAGACGACGCATGGACCGAGCGGGGCTCAGGACAAGGGGTGTGGACCGTTCGGAGCTCAGGAGACGGCGCGTGGACCGATCGGGGTTCGGCGATGGCGCGTGGACCCATCGGGGCTCGGAGACGACGCGTGTACGGATCGAGGTTTGGAGACGGCGCGTGGACCGATCGGAGCTCGGAGACGGCCCGTGGGCAGATCGGGGCTTAGGAGACGGCGCGTGGACTAATTGGGGCTTAGGAGAACATACGTGGACCGATCGGGGCTCGGAGACGACGCGTGGACCGATCGGGGCTCGGAGACCGCGCGTGGACCGACTGGGGCGCAGGCGGTTGCGCGTGGACCAATTGGGGTTCGGCGATGGCGCGTGGACCGATCGGGGCTCGGAGACGGCGCGTTAACCGATCGGGGCTTAGGAGACGATCCGTGAACCGATCGGGGCTCGGAGACGGCGCGTGGACAGATCGGGCTCAGGAGACGGCGCGTGGACCGATCGGGGCTGAGGATACGGCGCGTGGACCGATCGGGGCTAAGGAAGCGGCGCCTGGACCGATCGTGGCTCGGAGACGTCGCGTGGAGGCATCGGGGCTAAGAAGACGATGCATGGACCGATCGGGGCTCAGGAAACGGCGTGTGGACCGATCAGAGCTCGGAGACGACGCGTGGACCGATCGGGGCTTAGGAGACTACGCGTGTACCTATCGGGGCTCAGGAGACAGCGCGTGGACCGATCGGGGCTCAGGAGGCGGCGCGTGGATCGATCGGGGCTCGGAGACGGCGCGTGGAACGATCGGGTCTCAGGAGACGGCGCGTGAAATGATCGGCGCTCGGAGACGCCGCGTGGACCGATTGGGGCTCAGGAGAAGGCGCGTGGACCGATCGGGGCTTAGTAGAAGGCGCTTGGACAGATCGGGGCTTAGGAGACGACGCGTGGACCGATCGGAGCTCGGAGACGGTGCGTGGAACGATCGGGGCTCAGGACACGGCGCGTGAACCGATCGGCGCTCGGAGACGGCGCGTGGACCGATCTGGGCTCGGAGACGACGCGTGGACCGATCGGGGCTCGGAGACGGCGCGAGGAGGCATCTGGGCTTAGAAGACGACGCGTGGATCGATCGGGGCTCGAAGACGGCGCGTGAACCGACCGGGGCTCAGGAGCCCCGCGTGGACCGATTATGGCTCGGCGACGGCGCGTGGACCGATCGGCGCTCGGAGACGACGCGTGAACCAACCGGGCTCACGAGGTCGCGCGTGGACCGATCGCGGCTCGGTGACGACGCGTGGACCGATCGGGGCTCAGGAGGCCGCGCGTGGAACGATCGCGGCTCGGCGACGGCGCGTGGACCGATCGGGGCTCAGGAGGCCGCGCGTGGACCGATCATGCCTCGGCGACGGCGCGTGGACCAATCGGTGCTCGGAGACGACGCGTGGACCGATCGGGGCTCAGGCGGTTGCGCGTGGACCATTTGGGGTTCGGCGAAGGCGCGTGGACCGCTCGGCGCTCGGAGACGGCGCGTGGACCGATCGGGGCTAAGGAGACAACGCGTGGACCGATCGGGGCTCGGAGACAGCGCGTGGAATGATCGGGGCTCAGGAGACGGCGCGTGAACCGATCGGCGCTCGGAGACAGTGCGTGGACCGATCGGGGCTTAGGAGACGGCACGTGGACCGATCGGAGATCAGGAGACGATGCGTGGACCGATAGGGCTCTGGAAACGGCGCACGGACCGATCGTGGATCGGCGACGGCCCGTGGACCGATTGGGGCTCAGGAGGCCGCGCGTGGACCGATCATGGCTCGGCGACGGCGCGTGGACCGATCGGGGCTCGGAGACAGCGCGTGGACCGACTGGGACTCAGGCGGTTGCGCGTGGACCAATTGGGGTTCGGCGACGGCGCGTGGACCGCTCGGCGCTCGGAGACGGCGCGTTAACCGATCGGGGCTTAGGAGACGATGCGTGAACCGATCGGGGCTCGGAGACGGCGCGTGGACCGATCGGGGCTTAGGAGACAACGCGTGGACCGATGGGGGCTCGGAGACGGCGCGTGGACCGACCGGGGCTCAGGAGACTCGCGTGGATCGATCGGGGCTCCGGAGACGCCGCGCGGACCGATCGGGGATCGGACACGGCGTGTGGACCGATCGAGGCTCGGAGACGACGCGATTACGGATCGGGGATCAGGAGACGACGCGTGGAACGATCCGGGTTCAGGAGATGAAGCGTGGACCGCTCGGCGCTCGGAGACGGCGCGTTAACCGATCGGGGCTTAGGAGACGATGCGTGAACCGATCGGGGCTCGGAGACGGCGTGTGGACCAATTGGGGCTCAGGAAACGGCGCGTGGACCGATTGGGGCTCGGATACGGCGCGTGAACCAATCGGGCCTCAGGAGGCCGCGCGTGGACCGATCGCGGCTCGGCGACGGCGCGTGGACCGATCGGGGCTCAGGAGGCCGCGCGTGGACCGATCATAGCTCGGCGACGGCGCGTGGACCGATCGGGGCTCGGAGCGGCGCGTAGATCGATCGCGGCTCGGCGACGGCGCGTGGACCGATCGGGGCTCAGGAGGATGCGCGTGGATCGATTGGGGCTCAGGAGACGGCGCGTGGACCGCTCGGGGCTCGAAGACGGCGCGTGGAACGATCAGGGCTCAGGAGACGTCACGTGAAATGATCGGCGCTCGGAGACGGCGCGTGGACCGATCGGGGCTCAGGAGAAGGCGCGTGGACCGATCGGGGCTTAGTAGAAGGCGCTTGGACAGATCGGGGCTTAGGAGACGACGCGTGGACCGATCGGAGCTCGGAGACGGTGCGTGGAACGATCGGGGCTCAGGAGACGGCGCGTGAACCGATCGGCGCTCGGAGACGGCGCGTGGACCGATCTGGGCTCGGAGACGACGCGTGGACCGATCGGGGCTCGGAGACGGCGCGAGGAGGCATCTGGGCTTAGAAGACGACGCGTGGATCGATCGGGGCTCGAAGACGGCGCGTGAACCGACCGGGGCTCAGGAGGCCGCGCGTGGACCGATCATGGCTCGGCGACGGCGCGTGGACCGATCGGGGCTCGGAGACAGCGCGTGGACCGACTGGGACTCAGGCGGTTGCGCGTGGACCAATTGGGGTTCGGCGACGGCGCGTGGACCGCTCGGCGCTCGGAGACGGCGCGTTAACCGATCGGGGCTTAGGAGACGATGCGTGAACCGATCGGGGCTCGGAGACGGCGCGTGGACCGATCGGGGCTTAGGAGACAACGCGTGGACCGATGGGGGCTCGGAGACGGCGCGTGGACCGACCGGGGCTCAGGAGACTCGCGTGGATCGATCGGGGCTCCGGAGACGCCGCGCGGACCGATCGGGGATCGGACACGGCGTGTGGACCGATCGAGGCTCGGAGACGACGCGATTACGGATCGGGGATCAGGAGACGACGCGTGGAACGATCCGGGTTCAGGAGATGAAGCGTGGACCGCTCGGCGCTCGGAGACGGCGCGTTAACCGATCGGGGCTTAGGAGACGATGCGTGAACCGATCGGGGCTCGGAGACGGCGTGTGGACCAATTGGGGCTCAGGAGACGCCGCGTGGAACGATCGGGGCTCGGAGACGGCGCGTGGAACGATCGGTGCTCAGGAGACGGCGCGTGGACCGATTGGAGCTCGGGTACGGCGCGTGAACAGACCGGGGCTCAGGAGGCCGCGCGTGGACGGATTGGAGCTCGGAGACGGCGCGTAGAACGACCGGGGCTCAGGAGACTCGCGTGGATCGATCGGGGCTCCGGAGACGCCGCGCGGACCGATCGGGGATCGGACACGGCGTGTGGACCGATCGAGGCTCGGAGACGACGCGATTACGGATCGGGGATCAGGAGACGACGCGTGGAACGATCCGGGTTCAGGAGATGAAGCGTGGACCGCTCGGCGCTCGGAGACGGCGCGTTAACCGATCGGGGCTTAGGAGACGATGCGTGAACCGATCGGGGCTCGGAGACGGCGTGTGGACCAATTGGGGCTCAGGAAACGGCGCGTGGACCGATTGGGGCTCGGATACGGCGCGTGAACCAATCGGGCCTCAGGAGGCCGCGCGTGGACCGATCGCGGCTCGGCGACGGCGCGTGGACCGATCGGGGCTCAGGAGGCCGCGCGTGGACCGATCATAGCTCGGCGACGGCGCGTGGACCGATCGGGGCTCGGAGCGGCGCGTAGATCGATCGCGGCTCGGCGACGGCGCGTGGACCGATCGGGGCTCAGGAGGCTGCGCGTGGATCGATTGGGGCTCAGGAGACGGCGCGTGGACCGCTCGGGGCTCGAAGACGGCGCGTGGAACGATCAGGGCTCAGGAGACGTCACGTGAAATGATCGGCGCTCGGAGACGGCGCGTGGACCGATCGGGGCTCAGGAGAAGGCGCGTGGACCGATCGGGGCTTAGTAGAAGGCGCTTGGACAGATCGGGGCTTAGGAGACGACGCGTGGACCGATCGGAGCTCGGAGACGGTGCGTGGAACGATCGGGGCTCAGGAGACGGCGCGTGAACCGATCGGCGCTCGGAGACGGCGCGTGGACCGATCTGGGCTCGGAGACGACGCGTGGACCGATCGGGGCTCGGAGACGGCGCGAGGAGGCATCTGGGCTTAGAAGACGACGCGTGGATCGATCGGGGCTCGAAGACGGCGCGTGAACCGACCGGGGCTCAGGAGGCCGCGCGTGGACCGATCATGGCTCGGCGACGGCGCGTGGACCGATCGGGGCTCGGAGACAGCGCGTGGACCGACTGGGACTCAGGCGGTTGCGCGTGGACCAATTGGGGTTCGGCGACGGCGCGTGGACCGCTCGGCGCTCGGAGACGGCGCGTTAACCGATCGGGGCTTAGGAGACGATGCGTGAACCGATCGGGGCTCGGAGACGGCGCGTGGACCGATCGGGGCTTAGGAGACAACGCGTGGACCGATGGGGGCTCGGAGACGGCGCGTGGACCGACCGGGGCTCAGGAGACTCGCGTGGATCGATCGGGGCTCCGGAGACGCCGCGCGGACCGATCGGGGATCGGACACGGCGTGTGGACCGATCGAGGCTCGGAGACGACGCGATTACGGATCGGGGATCAGGAGACGACGCGTGGAACGATCCGGGTTCAGGAGATGAAGCGTGGACCGCTCGGCGCTCGGAGACGGCGCGTTAACCGATCGGGGCTTAGGAGACGATGCGTGAACCGATCGGGGCTCGGAGACGGCGTGTGGACCAATTGGGGCTCAGGAAACGGCGCGTGGACCGATTGGGGCTCGGATACGGCGCGTGAACCAATCGGGCCTCAGGAGGCCGCGCGTGGACCGATCGCGGCTCGGCGACGGCGCGTGGACCGATCGGGGCTCAGGAGGCCGCGCGTGGACCGATCATAGCTCGGCGACGGCGCGTGGACCGATCGGGGCTCGGAGCGGCGCCTAGATCGATCGCGGCTCGGCGACGGCGCGTGGACCGATCGGGGCTCAGGAGGCTGCGCGTGGATCGATTGGGGCTCAGGAGACGGCGCGTGGACCGCTCGGGGCTCGAAGACGGCGCGTGGAACGATCAGGGCTCAGGAGACGTCACGTGAAATGATCGGCGCTCGGAGACGGCGCGTGGACCGATCGGGGCTCAGGAGAAGGCGCGTGGACCGATCGGGGCTTAGTAGAAGGCGCTTGGACAGATCGGGGCTTAGGAGACGACGCGTGGACCGATCGGAGCTCGGAGACGGTGCGTGGAACGATCGGGGCTCAGGAGACGGCGCGTGAACCGATCGGCGCTCGGAGACGGCGCGTGGACCGATCTGGGCTCGGAGACGACGCGTGGACCGATCGGGGCTCGGAGACGGCGCGAGGAGGCATCTGGGCTTAGAAGACGACGCGTGGATCGATCGGGGCTCGAAGACGGCGCGTGAACCGACCGGGGCTCAGGAGGCCGCGCGTGGACCGATCATGGCTCGGCGACGGCGCGTGGACCGATCGGGGCTCGGAGACAGCGCGTGGACCGACTGGGACTCAGGCGGTTGCGCGTGGACCAATTGGGGTTCGGCGACGGCGCGTGGACCGCTCGGCGCTCGGAGACGGCGCGTTAACCGATCGGGGCTTAGGAGACGATGCGTGAACCGATCGGGGCTCGGAGACGGCGCGTGGACCAATCGGGGCTTAGGAGACAACGCGTGGACCGATGGGGGCTCGGAGACGGCGCGTGGACCGACCGGGGCTCAGGAGACTCGCGTGGATCGATCGGGGCTCCGGAGACGCCGCGCGGACCGATCGGGGATCGGACACGGCGTGTGGACCGATCGAGGCTCGGAGACGACGCGATTACGGATCGGGGATCAGGAGACGACGCGTGGAACGATCCGGGTTCAGGAGATGAAGCGTGGACCGCTCGGCGCTCGGAGACGGCGCGTTAACCGATCGGGGCTTAGGAGACGATGCGTGAACCGATCGGGGCTCGGAGACGGCGTGTGGACCAATTGGGGCTCAGGAGACGCCGCGTGGAACGATCGGGGCTCGGAGACGGCGCGTGGAACGATCGGTGCTCAGGAGACGGCGCGTGGACCGATTGGAGCTCGGGTACGGCGCGTGAACAGACCGGGGCTCAGGAGGCCGCGCGTGGACGGATTGGAGCTCGGAGACGGCGCGTAGAACGACCGGGGCTCAGGAGACTCGCGTGGATCGATCGGGGCTCCGGAGACGCCGCGCGGACCGATCGGGGATCGGACACGGCGTGTGGACCGATCGAGGCTCGGAGACGACGCGATTACGGATCGGGGATCAGGAGACGACGCGTGGACCGATCGGGGCTCGGAAACGGCGCGTGGACCGATCGGGGCTCAGGAGACGGCGCGTGGACCGATCGGTGATCGAAGACTGCGCGTGGACGGACCGCGGCTTAGAATGCGGCACGCGGACCGGTCGGGGATCGGAGACGGCGTGTGGACGTATCGGGGCTTAGAAGATGATGCGTGGACCGATCGGGGCTCAGGAGATGGCGCGTGGACCGACTGGGGCTCAGGAGGTTGCGCGTGGACCAATTGGGGTTCGGCGGGTTGGGCGACGGCGCGTGGACCGATCGCGGCTCGGCGACGGCGCGTGTACCGATCGGGGCTCAGGAGACGGCGCGTGAACCAATCGGTTCTCCGAGACGGCGCGTGGACCGATCGGGGCTGAGGAGAAGGCGCGTGGTCCGATCGGGGCTTATGAGACGGCGCGTGGACCGATCGGTGGTCGGAGACGGCGCGTGGAACGATCGGGGCTCAGGAGACGGCGCGTGAACCGATCATGGCTCGGCGACGGCGCGTGGACCGACTGGGGCTCGGAGACGGCGCGTGGATCGATCGGGGCTCGGAGACGGCGCGTGAACCGACCGCGGCTCAGGTGGCCGCGCGTGGACCGATCGAGGCTCGGCGACGGCGCGTGGACCGATCGGGGCTCGGCGACTGTGTGTGGACGTATCGGGGTTCAGGAGACGGCGCGTGGACCGATCGGGGCTCGGAGACGGCGCGTGGACCGATCAGGGCTTTGGAGACGACGCGTGGACCGATCGGGGCTTAGGAGACGACGTGTGGACCGATCGGGGCTTAGGAGACGGCACGAGATTCGATCGGTGCACAGGAGACGGCGCGTGAACCGGTCGGGGCTTAGGAGACGACGCGTCGGCCGATCGGGGCTCAGGACAAGGGGTGTGGACCGTTCGGAGCTCAGGAGACGGCGCGCGGACCGATCGGGGTTCGGCGATGGCGCGTGGACCGATCAGGGCTCGGAGACGACGCGTGTACGGATCGAGGCTTCGAGACGGCGCGTGGACCGATCGGAGCTCGGAGACGGCCCGTGGGCAGATCGGGGCTTAGGAGACGGCGCGTGGACTAATTGGGGCTTAGGAGAACATACGTGGACCGATCGGGGCTCGGAGACAGCGCGTTTACCGACTGGGGCACGAGAGGTTGCGCGTGGACCAATTGGGGTTCGCAGCGGCGTGTGGACCGACCGGAGCTCAGTAGACCGCGCGTGGACCGATCGGGGCTCGGCGACTGCGCGTGGATGGATCGGGGCTCAGGAGACAGCGCGTGGACCGATCGGGGTTCACGAAGCGGCGCCTGCACCGATCGTGGCTCGGAGACGGCGCGTGGAGGCATCGGGGCTTAGAAGACGACGCATGGACCGATCGGGGCTCGGAAACGGCGCATGGACCGATCGGAGCTCGGAGACGACGCGTGGATCGATCGGGGCTCAGGAGACGACGCGTCGACGGATCGGGGCTTAGGAGACAACGCGTGGACCGATCGGGGCTTAGGAGCCGACGCGTGGACCGATCCGGGCTCAGGAGACGGCGCGTGGACCGATCGGGGCTCGAGGACGGCGCGTGGAACGATCCGGGCTTAGGAGACGGCGCGTGGACTGATCGGGGTTCAGGAAACGACGCGTCGACCGATCGGGGCTCAAGAGACGGCTCGCGGACCGACCGGGGCTCAGGAGCCTCGCGTGGGCCGATCATGGCTCGGCGACGGCGCGTGGACCGATCGGGGCTCGGAGACGACGCGTGGACCGATCGGGGCTCGGAGACAGTGCGTGGATCGACTGGGGCTCAGGCGGTTGCGCGTGGACCAATGGGGGCCTCGGCGACGGCGCGTGGACCGATCGGGGCTCGGAGACGGCGCGTTAACCGATTGGGGCTTAGGAGACGATGCGTGGTCCGATCGGGGCTCAGGAGCCTCGCGTGGATCGATCGGGGCTCCGGAGGCGCCGCGTTGACCCATGGGGATCAGGAGACAGTGCGTGGACCGATCGGGGCTGGGAGACGACACGTGGACCAATGGGGGCTTAGGAGACGACGCGTGAACCGATCGGGGCTCAGGAGACGGCGCGTGGACCGATCGGGGCTCAGGAGACGGCGCGTGGACCGATTGGGGCTCGGATACGGCGCGTGAACCAATCGGGGCTCAGGAGGCCGCGCGTGGACCGATCGCAGCTCGGCGACGGCCCGTGGACCGATCGGGGCTCAGGAGGCCGCGCGTGGACCGATCATGGCTCGGCGACGGCGCGTGGACCGATCGGGGCTCGGAGACGATGCGTGGACCGACTGGGGCTCAGGAGACTCGCGTAGATCGGTCGGGGCTCCGGAGGCGCCGCGTGGACCGATTGGGATCAGGAGACGGCGCGTGGACCCATCGGGCGTAGGAGACGACGCGTGTACCTATCGGGGCTCACGACACCGCGTGTGGACCGATTGGGGTTCAGGCGACGGCGCGTTAACCGATCGGGGCATAGGAGACGATGCGTGGACCGATCGGGGCTCGGAGACGGCGAGTGGACCCATCGGGGCTCGGAGACGACGCGTGTATGGATCGGGGCTTGATGACGGCGGCTTTACCGATCGCGGTTCGGAGACGGCCCGTGGACAGAGCGGGGCTTAGGAGACGGCGCGTGGACCGATCGGGGATCAGAAGACGGCGCGTGGACCGGTCGGGGCTTAGGAGACGACGCCTGGACCGATCGGGGCTTAGGAGGCGGCGTGTGGAACGATCGGGGCTCAGGAGACGGCGCGCTGACCGATCGGGGCTCGGAGAAGGCGCGTGGAACGATCGGAGCACAGGAGACGGCGCGTGAACCGAGCGGCGCTCGGAGACGGCGCGTGGATCGATCGGGGCTTAGGAGACGGCGCGTGGACCGATCGGGGCTCGGAGACGGCACGTTAACCGATCGGGGCTTAGGAGACGATGCGTGGACCGATCGCGGCCCGGAGACGGCGTGTGAACAGTCCGGGGCTCAGGAGGGGATGCGTGAACCGAGCAGCGCTCGGAGACGGCGCGTGGATCGATCGGGGCTTAGGAGACGGCGCGTGGACCGATCGGGGCTCAGGAGACGGCGCGTGAACCGACCGGGGCTCAGGAGACCGCGCGTGGACCGATCGCGGCTCGGCGACGGGGCGTGGACCGATCGGGGCTCAGGAGGCCGCGCGTGGACCGATCGTGGCTCGGAGACAGTGCGTG
The DNA here is from genome assembly GCA_946811545.1 of Netelia fuscicornis. Classification (NCBI taxonomy): domain Eukaryota; kingdom Metazoa; phylum Arthropoda; class Insecta; order Hymenoptera; family Ichneumonidae; genus Netelia; species Netelia fuscicornis. Next base: position 26,833,532 of record OX328012.1, read on the forward strand.
GACCGACTGGGGCTCAGGCGGTTGCGCGTGGACCAATTGGGGTTCGGCGACGGCGCGTGGACCGATCGGGGCTCGGAGACGGCGCGTTAACCGATTGGGGCTTAGGAGACGATGCGTGGTCCGATCGGGGCTCAGGAGCCTCGCGTGGATCGATCGGGGCTCCGGAGGCGCCGCGTTGACCCATGGGGATCAGGAGACAGTGCGTGGACCGATCGGGGCTCGGAGACGGCGCGTGGACCGATCGGGGCTCGGAGACGACGCGTAGACCGATCGGGGCTCGGAGACAGCGCGTGGACCGACTGGGGCTCAGACGGTTTCGCGTGGACCAATTGGGGTTCGGCGACGGCGCGTGGACCGATCGGGGCTTAGGAGACGGCGCGTTCACCGATCGGGGCCCGGAGACGGGTCGTGGACAGATTGGGGATTAGGAGACGGCGCGTGGACCGATCGGGGCTGGGAGACGGCACGTGGACCAATAGGGGCTTAGGAGACGACGCGTGAACCGATCGGGGCTCAGGAGACGGCGCGTGGACCGATCGGGGCTCAGGAGACGGCGCGTGGACCGATTGGGGCTCGGATACGGCGCGTGAACGAATCGGGGCTCAGGAGGCCGCGGGTGGACCGATCGCGGCTCGGCGACGGCCCGTGGACCGGTCGGGGCTCAGGAGGCCGCGCGTGGACCGATCATGGCTCGGCGACGGCGCGTGGACCGATCGGGGCTCGGAGACGATGCGTGGACCGACTGGGGCTCAGGAGACTCGCGTAGATCGATCGGGGCTCCGGAGGCGCCGCGTGGACCGATTGGGATCAGGAGACGACGCGTGGACCGATCGGGCGTAGGAGACGACGCGTGTACCTATCGGGGCTCACGACACAGCGTGTGGACCGATTGGGGCTCAGGAGACGGCGCGTTAACCGATCGGGGCATAGGAGCCGATGCGTGGACCGATCGGGGCTCGGAGACGGCGAGTGGACCCATCGGGGCTCGGAGACGACGCGTGTACGGATCGGGGCTTGATGACGGCGGCTTTACCGATCGCGGTTCAGAGACGGCCCGTGGACAGATCGGGGCTTAGGAGACGGTGCGTGGACCGATCGGGGCTCAGGAGACGGCGCGTGGACCGGTCGGGGCTTAGGAGACGACGCCTGGACCGATCGGGGCTTAGGAGGCGGCGTGGACCGATCGTGGCTCAGGAAGCGGCGCCTGGACCGATCGTGGGCCGGAGACGGCGCGAGAAGGCATCTGGGCTTACAAGACGACGTGTGGATCGATCGGGGCTCGGAGACGGCGCATGAACCCACCGGGGCTCAGGAGACGGCGCGTGGACCGATCGGGGCTCGGAGACAGCGCGTGGACCTACTGGGGCTCAGGCGGTTGCGCGTGGACCAATTGGGGTTCGGCGACGGCGCGTGGACCGATCGGGGCTCGGAGACGGCGCGTTAACCGATTGGGGCTTAGGAGACGATGCGTGGTCCGATCGGGGCTCAGGAGCCTCGCGTGGATCGATCGGGGCTCCGGAGGCGCCGCGTTGACCCATGGGGATCAGGAGACAGTGCGTGGATCGATCGGGGCTCGGAGACGGCGCGTGGACCGATCGGGGCTCGGAGACGACGCGTGGACCGATCGGGGCTCGGAGACAGCGCGTGGACCGACTGGGGCTCAGGCGGTTTCGCGTGGACCAATTGGGGTTCGGCGACGGCGCGTGGACCTATCGGGGCTTAGGAGACGGCGCGTGCACCGATCAGGGCCCGGAGACGGGTCGTGGACAGATTGGGGATTAGGAGACGGCGCGTGGACCGATCGGGGCTGGGAGACAGCACGTGGACCAATGGGGGCTTAGGAGACGACGCGTGAACCGATCGGGGCTCAGGAGACGGCCCGTGGACCGATCGGGGCTCAGGAGACGGCGCGTGGACCGATTGGGGCTCGGATACGGCGCGTGAACCAATCGGGGCTCAGGAGGCCGCGCGTGGACCGATCGCAGCTCGGCGACGGCCCGTGGACCGATCGGGGCTCAGGAGGCCGCGCGTGGACCGATCATGGCTCGGCGACGGCGCGTGGACCGATCGGGGCTCGGAGACGATGCGTGGACCGACTGGGGCTCAGGAGACTCGCGTAGATCGATCGGGGCTCCGGAGGCGCCGCGTGGACCGATTGGGATCAGGAGACGACGCGTGGACCCATCGGGCGTAGGAGACGACGCGTGTACCTATCGGGGCTCACGACACAGCGTGTGGACCGATTGGGGCTCAGGAGACGGCGCGTTAACCGATCGGGGCATAGGAGACGATGCGTGGACCGATCGGGGCTCGGAGACGGCGAGTGGACCCATCGGGGCTCGGAGACGACGCGTGTACGGATCGGGGCTTGATGACGGCGGCTTTACCGATCGCGGTTCAGAGACGGCCCGTGGACAGATCGGGACTTAGGAGACGGTGCGTGGACCGATCGGGGCTCAGGAGACGGCGCGTGGACCGGTCGGGGCTTAGGAGACGACGCCTGGACCAATCGGGGCTTAGGAGGCGGCGTGGACCGATCGTGGCTCAGGAAGCGGCGCCTGGACCGATCGTGGGCCGGAGACGGCGCGAGAAGGCATCTGGGCTTACAAGACGACGCGTGGATCGATCGGGGCTCGGAGACGGCGCATGAACCCACCGGGGCTCAGGAGACGGCGCGTGGACCGATCGGGGCTCGGAGACAGCGCGTGGACCGACTGGGGCTCAGGCGGTTGCGCGTGGACCAATTGGGGTTCGGCGACGGCGCGTGGACCGATCGGGGCTCGGAGACGGCGCGTTAACCGATTGGGGCTTAGGAGACGATGCGTGGTCCGATCGGGGCTCAGGAGCCTCGCGTGGATCGATCGGGGCTCCGGAGGCGCCGCGTTGACCCATGGGGATCAGGAGACAGTGCGTGGATCGATCGGGGCTCGGAGACGGCGCGTGGACCGATCGGGGCTCGGAGACGACGCGTGGACCGATCGGGGCTCGGAGACAGCGCGTGGACCGACTGGGGCTCAGGCGGTTTCGCGTGGACCAAGTGGGGTTCGGCGACGGCGCGTGGACCTATCGGGGCTTAGGAGACGGCGCGTGCACCGATCGGGGCCCGGAGACGGGTCGTGGACAGATTGGGGATTAGGAGACGGCGCGTGGACCGATCGGGGCTCAGGAGACGGCGCGTGGACCGGTCGGGGCTTAGGAGACGACGCCTGGACCGATCGGGGCTCAGGAGACGGCGCGTGAACCGATCGGGGCTCAGGAGACGCCACGTGGACCGATCGGGGCTCGGAGACGGCGCGTGGAACGATCGGGGCTCAGGAGACGGCGCGTGAAATGATCGGCGCTCTGAGACGGCGCGTGGACCGATTGTGGCTTACGAGACGGCGCGTGGATCGATCGGGGCTCAGGAAGCGGCGCCTGGACCTATCCTGTCTCGGAGACGGCGCGTGGAGGCATCGGGGCTAAGAACACGACGCATGGACCTAGCGGGGCTCAGGAGATGGGGTGAGGTGCGATCGGGGCTCAGGAGAAGACGCGTCAATTGATCGGGGCTCAGGGGACGACGCTGCGACGGATCGGGGCTTAGGAGACGACGCGTGGACCGATCGGGGCTCGGAGACGGCCCGTGGGCAGATCGGGGCTTAGGAGACGGCGCGTGGACTAATTGGGGCTTAGGAGAACATACGTGGACCGATCGGGGCTCGGAGACAGCGCGTTTACCGACTGGGGCACGAGAGGTTGCTCGTGGAACAATTGGGGTTCGCAGCGGCGTGTGGACCGACTGGAGCTCAGTAGACCGCGCGTGGACCAATCGGGGCTCGGCGACTGCGCGTGGATGGATCGGGGCTCAGGAGACAGCGCGTGGACCGATCGGGGTTCACGAAGCGGCGCCTGCACCAATCGTGGCTCGGAGACGGCGCGTGGAGGCATCGGGGCTCGGAGACGGTGCGTAGAACGATCGGGGCTCAGGAGACGGCGCGTTAACCGATTGGGGCTTAGGAGACGTTGCGTGGACCGATCGGTACTCGAAGACGGCGCGTGGACCGAACGGGGCTCGGACACAGTGCGTGGACCGACTGGGGCTCAGGCGGTTGCGCGTCGACCAATTGGGGTTCGGCGACGGCGCGTGGACCGATCGGGGCTCAGGAGGCGGCGCGTGGATCGATCGGGGCTCGGAGACGGCGCGTGGACCGATCGGGGTTCGGCCACAGCGCGTGAACCGACTGGGGCTCAGGCGGTTGCGCGTGGACCAATTGGGGTTCGGCGACGGCGCGTGGACCGTTCGGGGCTCGGAGACGGCGCGTTAACCGATCGGGGCTTAGGAGACGATGCGTGAACCGATCGGGGCTCGGAGAAGGCGCGTGGACCGATCGGGGCTCGGAGACGATGCGTGTACGGATCGAGGCTTGGAGACGGCGCATGGACCGATCGGAGCTCGGAGACGGCCCGTGGGCAGATGGGGGCTTAGGAGACGGCGCGGGGACTAATTGGGGCTTAGGAGAACATACGTGGACCGATCGGGGCTCGGAGACAGCGCGTTTACCGACTGGGGCTCGAGAGGTTGCGCGTGGACCAATTGGGGTTCGCCGCGGCGCGTGGACCAATCGGGGCTCAGAAGACGGCGCGTGGACCGATCGGGGCTTCGGAGATGGTACGTGGACCGATCGGGGCTCGGAGACGGTACGAGGACCGACCGGAGCTCAGGAGATTCGCGTGGATTGATTGGGGCTCAGGAGACCGCGCGTGGACCGATCGCGGCTCGACGCCGCGCGTGGACGGATCAGGGCTCAGGAGACGGCGCGTGGACCGATCGGGGCGGGGAGACGGCGCGTGAACCGACCGGGGCTCAGGAGGCCGCGCGTGGACTGATCGGGGCTCGGCGACTGCGCGTGGACGTATCGGGGCTCAGGAGACAACGCGTGGACCGATCGGGGCTCAGGAAGCGGCGCCTGCACCGATCGTGGCTCGGAGACGGCGCGTGGCGGCATCGGGGCTTCGAAGACGACTCATGGACCAATCGGGGCTCGGAAACGGCACCTGGACCGATCGGAGCTCGGAGACGACGGATGGAGCGGTCGGGGCTCAGGAGAAGACGCGTGGATCGATCGGGGCTCAGGAGGCGACGCGTCGACGGATCGGCGCTTAGGAGACGACGCGAGGACCGATCGGGGCTTAGGAGACAACGCATGGACCGATCGGGGCTCAGGAGACGGCGCGTGGACCGATCGGGGCTCGGAGACGGCGCGTGGAATGATCGGGGCTTAGGAGACGGCGCGTGGACCGAACGGGGCTTAGGAGACAACGCGTGGACCGACCGGGACTCAGGAAGCGGCGCCTGGACCCGTCATGGCTCGGAGACGGCGCGAAGAGGCATCTGGGCTCAGTAGACGACGCGTGGACCGATCGGGGCTCAGGAAACGGCCCGTGGAGCAATCGGGGTTCCGGAGACGACGCGTGGATCGATCAAGGCTCAGGAGACGTCGCGTCGTCCGATCGGGGCTCAGGATGTGGCACGTGGACCCATCGGGGCTCGGAGACGGCACGTGGACCGATCAGGGGTTAGGACACGACGCGTTGACCGATCGGGACTCAGGAGGCGGCGCGTGGACCGATCGGGGATCAGGAAACGGTCCGTGCAGCGATCGGGGGTCAGGAGACGACACGTGGATTGATCGGGGCTCGGGAAGCGGTGCCTGAACCGGTCGTGGCTCGGAGACGGCGCGTGGAGGCATCGGGGCTTAGAAGACGACGCATGGACCGATCAGGTCTCAGGAAACGGCGCGTGGACCGACTGGAGCTCGGAGACGACGCGTGGATCGACTGGGGGTCAGGCGGTTGCGCGTGGACCAATTGGGGTTCGGCGTCGGCGCGTGGACCGATCGCGGCTCGGAGACGGCGCGTTAACCGATCGGGGCTTAGGAGACGGCACGTGATTCGATGGGTGCACAGGAGACGGCGCGTGAACCGGTCGGGGCTTAGGAGACGACGCGTCGGCCGATCGGGGCTCAGGACAAGGGGTGTGGACCGTTCGGAGCTCAGGAGACGGCGCGTGGACCGATCGGGGTTCGCCGATGGCGCGTGGACCGATCGGGGCTCGGAGACGACGCGTGTACCTATCGGGGCTCACGAGACAGCGTGTGGACCAATTGGGGCTCAGGAGACGGCGCGTGGACTGATCGGGGCTCGGAGACGGCGCGTGGAACGATCGGAGGTCAGGTGACGGGGCGTGAAATGATCGGCGCTCTGACACGGCGCGTCGACCGATCGGTGCTCGGAGACGGCGCGTGGACGGACCGCGGCTCAGAATGCGGTACGCGGACCGATCGGGGATCGGACACGGCGTGTGGACCGATCGAGGCTCGGAGACGACGCGTTTAAGGATCGGGAATCAGGAGACGACGCGTGGAACGATCCGGGCTCAGGAGACGAAGCGTGGACCGATCGGGGCTCGGAGACGCCGTGTGGAACGATCGGGGCTCGGGTGACGGCGCGTGAACCGATCGGCGCTCGGAGACGGCGCGTGGATCGATCGGGGATCGGGGACGGCGCGTGGAACGATCGCGGCTCGGAGTCGACGCATTAGCCGATCGGGGCTTAGGAGACGATGTGTGGACCGACTGGGGCTCAGGCGGTTGCGCGTGGACCAATTGGGGTTCGGCGACGGCGCGTGGACCGATCGGGGCTCAGGAGGCGGCGCGTGCATCGATCGGGGCTCGGAGACGCCGTGTGGAACGGTCGGGGCTCGGGTGACGGCGCGTGAACCGATCGGCGCTCGGAGACGGCGCGTGGATCGATCGGGGATCGGGGACGGTGCGTGGAACGATCGCGGCTCGGAGTCGAGGCGTTAGCCGATCGGGGCTTAGGAGACGATGTGTGGACCGACTAGGGCTCAGGCGGTTGCGCGTGGACCAATTGGGGTTCGGCGACGGCGCGTGGACCGATCGGGGCTCAGGAGGCGGCGCGTGGATCGATCGGGGCTCGGAGACGACGCGTGGACCGATCGGGGCTCCGGAGACGGCGCCTGGACCGATCGTGGCTCGGAGACGGCGCGTGGAGGCATCCGGGCTAAGAAGACGACGCATGGACCGAGCGGGGTTCAAGGGACGGCGTATGGACCGATCGGAGCTCGGACACGACGCGTGGACGTATCGGAGCTCAGGAGACATCGCGTGGACCGGTCGGGGCTCGGGGACGGCGCGTTAACCGATTGGGGCTTAGGAGACCATGCGTGGACCGATCGGGGCTCGAAGACGGCGCGTCGATCGATCGGGTCTCAGGATGCCGCGCGTGGACAGATCATTACTCGGCGACGGCGCGTGGACCGATCGGGGCTCGGAGACGACGCGTGGACCGATCGGGGCTCGGAGACGGCGCGTGGACCGATCGGGGCTGGGAGACGGCACGTGGACCAATGGGGGCTTAGGAGACGACGCGTGGACCGATCGGGGCTCAGGAGACGGCGCGTGGACCGATCGGGGCTCAGGAGACGTCGCGTGGACCAATTGGGGCTCGGATACGGCGCGTGAACCAATCGGGGCTCAGGAGGCCGCCCGTGGACCGATCGGGGCTCAGGAGACGGCGCATGGACCGATCGGGGCTCAGGAGGCCGCGCGTGGACCGATCATGGCTCGGCGACGGCGCGTGGACCGATCGGGGCTCGGAGACCACGCGTGGACCGATCGGGGCTCAGGAGGCCGCGCGTGGACCGATCATGGCTCGGCGATGGCGCGTGGACCGATCGGGGCTCGGAGACGACGCGTGGACCGATCGGTGTTCGGCGACAGCGCGTGAACCGACTGGGGCTCAGGCGGTTGCGCGTGGACCAATTGGGGTTCGGCGACGGCGCGTGGACCGTTCGGGGCTCGGAGACGGCGCGTTAACCGACCGGGGCTTAGGAGACGATGCGTGGACCTATCGGGGCTCAGAAGACGGCGCGTGGACCGATCGGGGCTCACGAGACGACGCGTGGACCGATCGGGGCTCAGGAGACGGCGCGTGCACCGATCGGGGCTCGGAGAAGGCGCGTGGACCGATCGTGGCTCAGGAAGCGGCGCCTGGACCGATCGTGGGCCGGAGACGGCGCGAGAAGGCATCTGGGCTTACAAGACGACGCGTGGATCGATCGGGGCTCGGAGACGGCGCATGAACCGACCGGGGCTCAGGAGACGGCGCGTGGACTGATCGGGGCTCGGAGACGGCGCGTTAACCGATCGGGGCTCAGGTGACGATGCGTGGACTGATCGGGGCTCGGAGACGGCGCGTGGACCGACCGGGGCTAAGGAGGCCGCGCGTGGACCGATCGAGGCTCGGCGACGGCGCATGAAGCGACCGGGGCTCATGAGACGGCGCGTAGACCGATCGGGGCTCCGGTGGCGACGCGTGGACCGATCGGGGCCCAGGAAACGGCGCGTGGATCGATCGGTGCTCGAAGGCGACGCGTGGACCGACCGGGGCTCAGCAGCCGATGCGTGGATCGATCGGGGCTCAGGAGGCGGCGGGTAGACCCATCGGGGCTTAGGAGACGACGCGTGGACCGATCGGGGCTCAGGAGACGGCGCGTGGACCGATCGGTGCTCGGAGACGGCGCGTGGACGGACCGTGGCTTCGAATGCGTCACGCGGACCGATCGCGGCTCGGATACGGCGTGTAGACGTATCGGGGCTTAGGAGACGATGCGTGAACCGATCGGGGCTCAGGAGACGCCGCGTGGACCGATCGGGGCTCGGAGACGGCGCGTGGACCGATCGGGGCTCAGGAGACGGCGCGTGAAATGATCGGCGCTCTGAGACGGCGCGTGGACCGATTGTGGCTTACGAGACGGCGCGTGGATCGATCGGGGCTCAGGAAGCGGCGCCTGGACCTATCGTGTCTCGGAGACGGCGCGTGGAGGCATCGGGGCTAAGAACACGACGCATGGACCGAGCGGGGCTCAGGAGACGGCGTGAGGTGCGATCGGGGCTCAGGAGAAGACGCGTCAATTGATCGGGGCTCAGGGGACGACGCTGCGACGGATCGGGGCTTAGGAGACGACGCGTGGACCGATTGGGGCTCAGGAGGCCGCGCGTGGACCGATCGCGGCTCGACGCCGCGCGTGGACGGATCAGGGCTCAGGAGACGGCGCGTGGACCGATCGGGTCGGGGAGACGGCGCGTTAACCGATCGGGGCTTAGGAGACGATGCGTGGACCGATCGCGGCTCGGAGACGGCGCGTGGACCGACCGAGGCTAAGGAGGCCGCGCGTGGACCTATCGAGGCTTAGGAGCCGACGCGTGGACCGATCGGGGCTCAGGAAGCGGCGCCTGGACCGATCGTGGCTCGGAGACGGCACGTGGAGGTATCGGGGCTTAAAAGACGACGGATGTACCGATCGGGGCTCAGGAAATGGCGCGTGGACCGAAGGGTGCTCGGAGACGACGCGTGGACCGATCGGGGCTCGGAGACGGCGCGTGTACGGATCGAGGCTTGGAGACCGCGCGTGGACCGATCGGCGCTCGGAGACGGCGCGTGGACCGATCGGGGCTTAGGAGATGGCGTGTGGACCGATCGGGGCTCGGAGACATCGCGTGGAATGATCGGGGCTCAGGAGACGGCGCGTGAACCGATCGGCGCTCGGAGACGGCGCGTGCACCGATCGGGGCTTAGGAGACGGCGCGTGGACCGACCGGGGCTCGGAGACGGCACGTTAACCGATCGGGGCTTAGGAGACGATGCGTGGACCGATCGCGGCTCGGAGACGGCGTGTGAACCGTCCGGGGCTCAGGAGGGGATGCGTGGACCGATCGCGGCTCTGGAGACTGCGCGTGGATCGATCGGGGCTTAGGGAACGACGCGTGGACCGATCGGGGCTCAGGAGACGGCGCGTGAACCGACTGGGGCTCAGGCGGTTTCGTGTGGACCAATTGGGGTTCGGCGACGGCGCGTGGACCGATCGGAGCTTAGGAGGCCGCGCGTGGACCGATCGCGGCTCGGCGACGGCGGGTGGACCGATCGGGGCTCAGGAGGCCGCGCGTGGACCGATCGGGGCTCAGGAGACGACGCGTGGACCGGTCGGTGCTCAGGAAGCGGCGCCTGGACCGATCGGTGCTCTGAGACGACGCGTTAACCGAGCGGGGCTTAGGAGACTATTCGGGGACCGATCGGGGCTCAGGAGAACCGCGTGGATCGATCGGGGCTCCGTAGGCGGCGCGTGGACCGACCGGGGCTCAGGAGGCCGCGCGAGAACCGATCGCGGCTCGGCGACGGCGCGTGGACCGATCGGGGCTCAGGAGGCCGCGCGTGGACCGATCATGGCTCGGCGACGGCGCGTAGATCGATCGGGGCTCGGAGACGACGCGTGGACCGATCAGGGCTCGGAGACAGCGCGTGGACCGATCGGTGCTCCGAGACGACGCGTTAACCGAGCGGGGCTTAGGAGACTATTCGGGGACCGATCGGGGCTCAGGAGAACCGCGTGGATCGATCGGGGCTCCGTAGGCGGCGCGTGGACCGACCGGGGCTCAGGAGGCCGCGCGAGAACCGATCGCGGCTCGGCGACGGCGCGTGGACCGATCGGGGCTCAGGAGGCCGCGCGTGGACCGATCATGGCTCGGCGACGGCGCGTAGACCGATCGGGGCTCGGAGACGACGCGTGGACCGATCAGGGCTCGGAGACAGCGGGTGGACCGATTGGGGCTCGGATACGGCGCGTGAACCAATCGGGGCTCAGGAGGCCGCGCGTGGACCGATCGCGGCTCGGCGACGGCGCGTGGACCGATCGGGGCTCAGGAGGCCGCGCGTGGACCGATCATAGCTCGGCGACGGCGCGTGGACCGATCGGGGCTCGGAGCGGCGCGTAGAACGATCGCGGCTCGGCGACGGCGCGTGGACCGATCGGGGCTCAGGAGGCTGCGCGTGGATCGATTGGGGCTCAGGAGACGGCGCGTGGACCGCTCGGGGCTCGAAGACGGCGCGTGGAACGATCAGGGCTCAGGAGACGTCACGTGAAATGATCGGCGCTCGGAGACGGCGCGTGGACCGATCGGGACTCAGGAGGCCGCGCGTGGACCGATCGCGGCTCGGCGACGGCGCGTGGACCGATCGGGGCTCAGAAGGCCGCGCGTGGACCGATCATAGCTCGGCGACGGCGCGTGGACCGATCGGGGCTCGGAGCGGCGCGTAGAACGATCGCGGCTCGGCGACGGCGCGTGGACCGATCGGGGCTCAGGAGGCTGCGCGTGGATCGATTGGGGCTCAGGAGACGGCGCGTGGACCGCTCGGGGCTCGAAGACGGCGCGTGGAACGATCAGGGCTCAAGAGACGTCACGTGAAATGATCGGCGCTCGGAGACGGCGCTTGGACCGATCGGGACTCAGGAGAAGGCGCGTGGACCGATCGGGGCTTAGTAGAAGGCGCTTGGACCGCTCGGGGCTTAGGAGACGACGCGTGGACCGATCGGACCTCGGAGACGGTGCGTGGAACGATCGGGGCTCAGGAGACGGCGCGTGAACCGATCGGCGCTCGGAGACGGCGCGTGGACCGATCTGGGCTCGGAGACAGCGCGTGGACCGACTGGGGCACAGGCGGTGGCGCGTGGACCAATTGGGTTTCGGCGACGGCGCGTGGACCGATCCGGGCTCAGGAGACGGCGCGTGGACCGATCGGGGCTGGGAGACGGAGCGTGGAGCGATCGGGGCTCAGGAGACGGCGCGTGAACTAATCGGCGCTCGGAGACGGCGCGTGGACCGATCGGGGCTGAGGAGAAGGCGCGTGGTCCGATCGGGGCTTATGAGACGGCGCGTGGACCGATCGGGGCTCGGAGATGGCGCGTGGACCGATCGGGGCTCGGAGATGGCGCGTGGAATGATCGGGGCTTAGGAGATGGCGTGTGGACCGATCGGAGATCAGGAGACGACGCGTGGACCGAGAGGGCTCTGGAAGCGGCGCACGGACGGATCATGGCTCGGAGACGGCGCGTGGAGGCATCGGGGCTTTGAAGACGACGCGTGGACCAAACGGTGCTCAGAAAACGGTGCGTGGAGCGATCGGGGCTCAGGACACGGCGCGTGGACCGATCGGGGCTCAGGAGCCGGCGCGTGGACCGATTGGGGCTCGGATATGGCGCGTGAACCAACCGGGACTCAGGAGCCCGCGCGTGGACCGATCCGGGCTCGGCGACGGCGTATGGACCGATGGGGCTCAGGAGCCGCGCGTGGACCGATCATGGCTCGGTGACGGCGCGTGGACCGATCCGGGCTCAGGAGACGGCGCGTGGACGGATCGGGGCTCCGAGACTGCGCGTGGAACGATCGGAGCTCAGGAGACGGCGCGTGAACCGATCGGCGCTCGGAGACGGCGCGTGGACCGATGGGGGATGAGGAGAAGGCGCGTGGACTGATCGGGGCTTAGGAGACGGCGCGTAGACCGATCGGGGCTCGGAGACGGCGCGTGGAACGATCGGGGCTCAGGTGACGGCGCGTGAACCGATCGGCGCTCGGAGACGGCGCGTGGAACGATCGGGGCTCAGGAGACGGCGCGTGAACCGATCGGCGCTCGGAGACGGCGCGTGGACCGATCGGGGCTTAGGAGACGACGCGTGGACCGATCGGACCTCGGAGACGGTGCGTGGAACGATCGGGGCTCAGGAGACGGCGCGTGAACCGATCGGCGCTCGGAGACGGCGCGTGGACCGATCTGGGCTCGGAGACAGCGCGTGGACCGACTGGGGCACAGGCGGTGGCGCGTGGACCAATTGGGTTTCGGCGACGGCGCGTGGACCGATCCGGGCTCAGGAGACGGCGCGTGGACCGATCGGGGCTGGGAGACGGAGCGTGGAGCGATCGGGGCTCAGGAGACGGCGCGTGAACTAATCGGCGCTCGGAGACGGCGCGTGGACCGATCGGGGCTGAGGAGAAGGCGCGTGGTCCGATCGGGGCTTATGAGACGGCGCGTGGACCGATCGGGACTCGGAGATGGCGCGTGGACCGATCGGGGCTCGGAGATGGCGCGTGGAATGATCGGGGCTTAGGAGATGGCGTGTGGACCGATCGGAGATCAGGAGACGACGCGTGGACCGAGAGGGCTCTGGAAGCGGCGCACGGACGGATCATGGCTCGGAGACGGCGCGTGGAGGCATCGGGGCTTTGAAGACGACGCGTGGACCAAACGGTGCTCAGAAAACGGTGCGTGGAGCGATCGGGGCTCAGGACACGGCGCGTGGACCGATCGGGGCTCAGGAGCCGGCGCGTGGACCGATTGGGGCTCGGATATGGCGCGTGAACCAACCGGGACTCAGGAGCCCGCGCGTGGACCGATCCCGGCTCGGCGACGGCGTATGGACCGATGGGGCTCAGGAGCCGCGCGTGGACCGATCATGGCTCGGTGACGGCGCGTGGACCGATCCGGGCTCGGAGACGGCGCGTGGAACGATCGGGGCTCAGGTGACGGCGCGTGAACCGATCGGCGCTCGGAGACGGCGCGTGGAACGATCGGGGCTCAGGAGACGGCGCGTGACCCGATCGGCGCTCGGAGACGGCGCGTGGACCGATCGGGGCTCGGAGACAGCGCGTGGACCGACTGGGGCTCAGGCGGTTGCGCGTGGACCAATTGGGGTTCGGCGACGGCGCGTGGACCGATCGGGGCTGAGGAGAAGGCGCGTGGTCCGATCGGGGCTTATGAGACGGCGCGTGGACCGATCGGGGCTCGGAGATGGCGCGTGGACCGATCGGGGCTCGGAGATGGCGCGTGGAATGATCGGGGCTTAGGAGATGGCGTGTGGACCGATCGGAGATCAGGAGACGACGCGTGGACCGAGAGGGCTCTGGAAGCGGCGCACGGACGGATCATGGCTCGGAGACGGCGCGTGGAGGCATCGGGGCTTTGAAGACGACGCGTGGACCAAACGGTGCTCAGAAAACGGTGCGTGGAGCGATCGGGGCTCAGGACACGGCGCGTGGACCGATCGGGGCTCAGGAGCCGGCGCGTGGACCGATTGGGGCTCGGATATGGCGCGTGAACCAACCGGGACTCAGGAGCCCGCGCGTGGACCGATCCGGGCTCGGCGACGGCGTATGGACCGATGGGGCTCAGGAGCCGCGCGTGGACCGATCATGGCTCGGTGACGGCGCGTGGACCGATCCGGGCTCAGGAGACGGCGCGTGGACGGATCGGGGCTCCGAGACTGCGCGTGGAACGATCGGAGCTCAGGAGACGGCGCGTGAACCGATCGGCGCTCGGAGACGGCGCGTGGACCGATGGGGGATGAGGAGAAGGCGCGTGGACTGATCGGGGCTTAGGAGACGGCGCGTAGACCGATCGGGGCTCGGAGACGGCGCGTGGAACGATCGGGGCTCAGGTGACGGCGCGTGAACCGATCGGCGCTCGGAGACGGCGCGTGGAACGATCGGGGCTCAGGAGACGGCGCGTGAACCGATCGGCGCTCGGAGACGGCGCGTGGACCGATCGGGGCTTAGGAGACGACGCGTGGACCGATCGGACCTCGGAGACGGTGCGTGGAACGATCGGGGCTCAGGAGACGGCGCGTGAACCGATCGGCGCTCGGAGACGGCGCGTGGACCGATCTGGGCTCGGAGACAGCGCGTGGACCGACTGGGGCACAGGCGGTGGCGCGTGGACCAATTGGGTTTCGGCGACGGCGCGTGGACCGATCCGGGCTCAGGAGACGGCGCGTGGACCGATCGGGGCTGGGAGACGGAGCGTGGAGCGATCGGGGCTCAGGAGACGGCGCGTGAACTAATCGGCGCTCGGAGACGGCGCGTGGACCGATCGGGGCTGAGGAGAAGGCGCGTGGTCCGATCGGGGCTTATGAGACGGCGCGTGGACCGATCGGGACTCGGAGATGGCGCGTGGACCGATCGGGGCTCGGAGATGGCGCGTGGAATGATCGGGGCTTAGGAGATGGCGTGTGGACCGATCGGAGATCAGGAGACGACGCGTGGACCGAGAGGGCTCTGGAAGCGGCGCACGGACGGATCATGGCTCGGAGACGGCGCGTGGAGGCATCGGGGCTTTGAAGACGACGCGTGGACCAAACGGTGCTCAGAAAACGGTGCGTGGAGCGATCGGGGCTCAGGACACGGCGCGTGGACCGATCGGGGCTCAGGAGCCGGCGCGTGGACCGATTGGGGCTCGGATATGGCGCGTGAACCAACCGGGACTCAGGAGCCCGCGCGTGGACCGATCCCGGCTCGGCGACGGCGTATGGACCGATGGGGCTCAGGAGCCGCGCGTGGACCGATCATGGCTCGGTGACGGCGCGTGGACCGATCCGGGCTCGGAGACGGCGCGTGGAACGATCGGGGCTCAGGTGACGGCGCGTGAACCGATCGGCGCTCGGAGACGGCGCGTGGAACGATCGGGGCTCAGGAGACGGCGCGTGACCCGATCGGCGCTCGGAGACGGCGCGTGGACCGATCGGGGCTCGGAGACAGCGCGTGGACCGACTGGGGCTCAGGCGGTTGCGCGTGGACCAATTGGGGTTCGGCGACGGCGCGTGGACCGATCGGGGCTCGGAGACGGCGGGTTGAACGATCGGAGCTCAGGAGACGAGGCGTGAAATGATCGGCGCTCTGAGACGGCGCGTGGACCGATCGGTGCTCGGAGACGGCGCGTGGACGGACCGCGGCTCAGAATGCGGTACGCGGACCGATCGGGGATCGGACACGGCGTGTGGACCGATCGAGGCTCGGAGACGACGCGATTACGGATCGGGGATCAGGAGACGACGCGTGGAACGATCCGGGATCAGGAGACGAAGCGTGGACCGATCGGGGCTCGGAGACGGCGCGTGGATCGATCGGGGATCGGGGACGGCGCGTGGAACGATCGCGGCTCGGAGTCGACGCGTTAGCCGATCGGGGCTTAGGAGACGATGCGTGGACCGATCGGGGCTCGGAGACGGCGCGTGGACCGACCGGGCTTTAGGAGAAGGCGCTTGGACCGAACGGGGCTTAGGAGACGGCGCGTGGACGGATCGGGGCTCGGAGACGGCGCGTGGAATGATCGGGGCTCAGGAGACGGCGCGTGGAGCGATTGGGGCGGGGAGCCGGCGCGTTAACCGATCGGGGCTTAGGGGACGATGCGTGGACCGATCGGGGCTCGGAGACGGCGCGTGGACCGATCGGGGCTCAGAAAACGGCGAGTGGCGCGATCGGGGCTCAGGAGACGACGCGTGGAATGATCGGGGCTTAGAAGACGACGCGTGTACCTATCGGGGCTCAGGAGACAGCGCGTGGACCGATCGGGGCTCGGGGACGGCGCGTGGACCGATCGGGGCTCAGGAGGCTGCGCGTGGACCCTTCGGGGCTCGCAGAAGGCACGAGGACCGATCAGGGCTTAGGAGACGACGCGTGGACCGATCGGGGCTCGGAGACGGCGCGTGGATGGACCGTGGCTTAGAATGCGGCACGCGGACCGATCGGGGCTCGGAGACGGCATGTGGATCGATCGTGGCTCAAGAGACGGCGCGTGGACCGATGGGGATCAGGAGGCGGTGCGTGGACCGATCGGGGCACGAAGGCGGCGCGTGGACCGATCGGGGCGTAGGAGACGACGCGTGTACCTATCGGGGATCAGGAGACAGCGAGTGGACCGATTGGGGCTCAGGAGACGGCGCGTGGACCGATCAGGGCTCGGAGACGGCGCGTGGACGTATCGGGGCTCAGGAGACGGCGCGTGGACCGATCGCGGCTCGGAGATAGCGCGTGAACCGACCGGGGCTTAGGAGGCTGCGCGTGGACCGATCGAGGCTCGGCGACGGCGCGTGGACCCATCGGGGCTCGGAGACGACGCGTGTACGGATCGGGGCTTGGTGACGGCGCGTTTACCGATCGCGGCTCGGAGACAGCGCGGGGACCGATCGGGGCTCAGGAAACGGCGTGTGGCGCGATCGGGGCTCAGGAGACGACGCGTGGATCGATCGGGGCTCAGGAGACGACGCGTCGAATAATCGGGGCGCAGGAAACGGCGCGCGGACCGACTGGGGCTCAGGAGACTCGCGTGGATCGATCGGGGCTCCGGAGGCGCCGCGTGGAACGATCGGGGTTCGGAGACGGCGCATGGAACGATCGGGGCTCAGGAGACGGCGCGTGGACCGATTGGGGCTCGGATACCGCGCGTGAACCGACCGGGGCTCAGGAGGCCGCGCGTGCACCGATCCGGGCTCGGAGGCGGCGCGTGGAATGATCGGGGCTCAAGAGACGGCGCGTGGACCGATCGGGGCGGGGAGACGGCGCGTTAACCGATCGGGGCTTAGGAGACGATGCGTGGACCGATCGGGGCTCGGAGACGGCGCGTGGACCGATCGGGGCTCGGCGACTGCGCGTGGATGTATCGGGGCTCAGGAGACAGCGCGTAGACCGATCGGTGCTCAGGAAGCGGCGCCTGCACCGATCGCGGCTCGGAGACGGCGCGTGGAGGCATCGGGGCTTAGAAGACGACGCATGGACCGAACGGTGCTCAGAAAACGGCGCGTGGAGCGATCGGAGCTCAGGAGACGGCGCGTGGACCGATCGGGGCTCAGGAGACGATGCGTGAACCGAGCGGGGCACGGAGACGGCGCCTGGGCCGATCGGGGCTTAGGAGACAACGCGTGGACCGATGGGGGCTCGGAGACGGCGCGTGGACCTACCGGGGCTCAGGAGGACGCGCGTGGACCGATCGGGGCTCGGCGACGGCGCGTGGACCGATCGAGTCTAGGAGACGACGCGTCAACCGATCGGGGCTCAGATGACGGCGCGCGGACCGACCGGGCTCAGGAGACTCGCGTAGATCGATCGGGGCTCCGGAGACGCAGCGTGAAGCGATGGGGATCAGGAGACGGTGCGCGGACCGATCGGGGCTCGGAGACGGCGCGTGGACCGATCGGGGCATAGGAGACGACGCGTGGACCGATCGGGGCGTAGGACACGACGCGTGTACCTATCGGGGCTCACGAGACAGCGTGTGGACCGATTGGGGCTCAGGAGACGGCGCGTGGACCGATCGGGGCTCGGAGACGGCGGGTTGAACGATCGGAGCTCAGGAGACGGGGCGTGAAATGATCGGCGCTCTGAGACGGCGCGTGGACCGATCGGTGCTCGGAGACGGCGCGTGGACGGACCGCGGCTCAGAATGCGGTACGCGGACCGATCTTGGATCGGACACGGCGTGTGGACCGATCGAGGCTCGGAGACGACGCGATTACGGATCGGGGATCAGGAGACGACGCGTGGAACGATCCGGGATCAGGAGACGAAGCGTGGACACATCGGGGCTCGCAGACGGCGCGTGGATCGATCGGGGATCGGGGACGGCGCGTGGAACGATCGCGGCTCGGAGTCGACGCGTTAGCCGATCGGGGCTTAGGAGACGATGCGTGGACCGATCGGGGCTCGGAGACGGCGCGTGGACCGATCGGGGCTCGGCGACTGCGCGTGGATGTATCGGGGCTCAGGAGACAGCGCGTGGACCGATCGGTGCTCAGGAAGCGGCGCCTGCACCGATCGCGGCTCGGAGACGGCGCGTGGAGGCATCGGGGCTTAGAAGACGACGCATGGACCGAACGGTGCTCAGAAAACGGCGCGTGGAGCGATCGGAGCTCAGGAGACGGCGCGTGGACCGATCGGGGCTCAGGAGGCTGCGCGTGGACCGATCATGGCTCGGAGACGGCGCGAGGAGGCATCTGGGCTTAGAAGACGACGCGTGGATCGATGGAGGCTCAGGAGACGGCTCGTGGACCGATCGGGGCTTAGGAGACGGCGCGTGGGCCGAACGGGGCTCAGGAAACGGCGCGTGGACTGACCGGAGCTCAGCAGATTTCGCGTGGATCGATCGGGGCTCCGGAGGCGGCGCGTGGACCGATTGGGGAGCAGGAGATGGTGCGTGGACCGATCGGGGCTCGGAAAACGGCGCGTGGACCGATCGGGGCTTAGAAGACGACGCGTGGACCGTCCGGGGTTAGAAGGCGACGCGTGGACCGATGGGGGCTCAGGAGCCCGCGCGTGGATCGAACGGGGCTTAGGAGACGGCGCGTGGATCGATCGGGGCTGGGAGACGGCGCGTGGATCAATCGGGGCTTAGGAGACGGCGCGTGGACCGATCGGGGCTTAGGAGACGACGCGTGGATGGAGCGGGGCTCGGAGACGGCGCGTGGATGGACCGTGGCTTAGAATGCGGCACGCGGACCGATCGGGGCTCGGAGACGGCGCGTGGAACGATCGGGTCTCAGGAGACGGCGCGTTAAATGATCGGCGCTCGGAGACGCCGCGTGGACCGATCGGGGCTCAGAAGACGGCGCGTGGACCGATCGGGGCTCAGGAGACGACGCGTGGACCGATCGGGGCTCAGGAGACTGCGCGTGCACCGATCGGGGCTCGGAGAAGGCGCGTGGACCGATCGTGGCTCAGGAAGCGGCGCCTGGACCTATCGTGGGCCGGAGACGGCGCGAGAAGGCATCTGGGCTTACAAGACGACGCGTGGATCGATCGGGGCTCGGAGACGGCGCATGAACCGACCGGGCCCCAGGAGACGGCGCGTGGACTGATCGGGGCTCGGAGACGGCGCGTTAACCGATCGGGGCTCAGGTGACGATGCGTGGACCGATCGGGGCTCGGAGACGGCGCGTGGACCGACCGGGGCTAAGGAGGCCGCGCGTGGACCGATCGAGGCTCGGCGACGGCGCATGAACCGACCGGGGCTCATGAGACGGCGCGTAGACCGATCGGGGCTCCGGTGGCGACGCGTGGGCCGATCGGGGCCCAGGAAACGGCGCGTGGATCGATCGGTGCTCGAAGGCAACGCGTGGACCGACCGGGGCTCAGCAGCCGATGCGTGGATCGATCGGGGCTCAGGAGGCGGCGCGTAGACCCATCGGGGCTCGGAGACGGCACGTGGACCGATCAGGGCTTAGGAGACGACGCGTGGACCGATCGGGGCGGGGAGTCGGCGCGTTAACCGATCGGGGCTTAGGAGACGATGCGTGGACCGATCGCGGCTCGGATACGGCGCGTGGAGGTATCGGGGCTTAAAAGACGACGGATGGACCGATCGGGGCTCAGGAAACGGCGCGTGGACCGAACGGTGCTCGGAGACGACGCGTGGACCGATCGGGGCTCGGAGACGGCGCGTGTACGGATCGAGGCTTGGAGACGGCGCGTGGACCGATCGGCGCTCGGAGACGGCGCGTGGACCGATCGGGGCTTAGGAGACGGCGCGTGGACCGATCGGGGCTCGGAGACATCGCGTGGAATGATCGGGGCTCAGGAGACGGCGCGTGAACCGATCGGCGCTCGGAGACGGCGCGTGCACCGATCGGGGCTTAGGAGACGGCGCGTGGACCGATCGGAGATCAGGAGAGGACGCCTGGACTGATAGGGCTTTGGAAGCGGCGCACGGACCGATCGTGGCTCGGAGACGGCGCGTGGAGGCATCGGGGCTTTGAAGACGACGCGTGGACCGAACGGTGCTCAGAAAACGGCTCGTGGACCGATCGGGGCTCGGAGACATCGCATGGAATGATCGGGGCTCAGGAGACGGCGCGTGAACCGACCGAGGCTCAGGAGACCGCGCGTGGACCGATCGCGGCTCGGCGACGGCGCGTGGACGGATAGGGGCTCGGAGACCACACGTGGACCGATCGGGGCTCGGTGACAGCGCGTGGACCGACTGGGGCTCAGGCGGTTGCGCGTGGACCAATTGGGGTTCGGCGACGGCGCGTGGACCGATCGGGGCTCGGAGACGGCGCGTTAACCGATTGGGGCTTAGGAGACCATGCGTGGACCGATCGGGGCTCGAAGACGGCGCGTGGACCGATCGGGGCTCGGAGACGACGCGTGGACCGATCGGGGCTCGGAGACAGCGCGTGGACCGACTGGGGGTCAGGCGGTTTCGTGTGGACCAATTGGGGTTCGGCGACGGCGCGTGGACCGATCGGAGCTTAGGAGGCCGCGCGTGGACCGATCGGGGCATAGGAGACGACGCGTGGACCGATCGGGGCGTAGGACACGACGCGTGTACCTATCGGGGCTCACGAGACAGCGTGTGGACCGATTGGGGCTCAGGAGACGGCGCGTGGACCGATCGGGGCTCGGAGACGGCGGGTTGAACGATCGGAGCTCAGGAGACGGGGCGTGAAATGATCGGCGCTCTGAGACGGCGCGTGGACCGATCGGTGCTCGGAGACGGCGCGTGGACGGACCGCGGCTCAGAATGCGGTACGCGGACCGATCTTGGATCGGACACGGCGTGTGGACCGATCGAGGCTCGGAGACGACGCGATTACGGATCGGGGATCAGGAGACGACGCGTGGAACGATCCGGGATCAGGAGACGAAGCGTGGACACATCGGGGCTCGCAGACGGCGCGTGGATCGATCGGGGATCGGGGACGGCGCGTGGAACGATCGCGGCTCGGAGTCGACGCGTTAGCCGATCGGGGCTTAGGAGACGATGCGTGGACCGATCGGGGCTCGGAGACGGCGCGTGGACCGATCGGGGCTCGGCGACTGCGCGTGGATGTATCGGGGCTCAGGAGACAGCGCGTGGACCGATCGGTGCTCAGGAAGCGGCGCCTGCACCGATCGCGGCTCGGAGACGGCGCGTGGAGGCATCGGGGCTTAGAAGACGACGCATGGACCGAACGGTGCTCAGAAAACGGCGCGTGGAGCGATCGGAGCTCAGGAGACGGCGCGTGGACCGATCGGGGCTCAGGAGGCTGCGCGTGGACCGATCATGGCTCGGAGACGGCGCGAGGAGGCATCTGGGCTTAGAAGACGACGCGTGGATCGATGGAGGCTCAGGAGACGGCTCGTGGACCGATCGGGGCTTAGGAGACGGCGCGTGGGCCGAACGGGGCTCAGGAAACGGCGCGTGGACTGACCGGAGCTCAGCAGATTTCGCGTGGATCGATCGGGGCTCCGGAGGCGGCGCGTGGACCGATTGGGGAGCAGGAGATGGTGCGTGGACCGATCGGGGCTCGGAAAACGGCGCGTGGACCGATCGGGGCTTAGAAGACGACGCGTGGACCGTCCGGGGTT
The DNA here is from genome assembly GCA_946811545.1 of Netelia fuscicornis. Classification (NCBI taxonomy): domain Eukaryota; kingdom Metazoa; phylum Arthropoda; class Insecta; order Hymenoptera; family Ichneumonidae; genus Netelia; species Netelia fuscicornis. The sequence goes on from OX328012.1 coordinate 26,855,536, forward strand.
AGAAGGCGACGCGTGGACCGATGGGGGCTCAGGAGCCCGCGCGTGGATCGAACGGGGCTTAGGAGACGGCGCGTGGATCGATCGGGGCTGGGAGACGGCGCGTGGATCAATCGGGGCTTAGGAGACGGCGCGTGGACCGATCGGGGCTTAGGAGACGACGCGTGGATGGAGCGGGGCTCGGAGACGGCGCGTGGATGGACCGTGGCTTAGAATGCGGCACGCGGACCGATCGGGGCTCGGAGACGGCGCGTGGAACGATCGGGTCTCAGGAGACGGCGCGTTAAATGATCGGCGCTCGGAGACGCCGCGTGGACCGATCGGGGCTCAGAAGACGGCGCGTGGACCGATCGGGGCTCAGGAGACGACGCGTGGACCGATCGGGGCTCAGGAGACTGCGCGTGCACCGATCGGGGCTCGGAGAAGGCGCGTGGACCGATCGTGGCTCAGGAAGCGGCGCCTGGACCTATCGTGGGCCGGAGACGGCGCGAGAAGGCATCTGGGCTTACAAGACGACGCGTGGATCGATCGGGGCTCGGAGACGGCGCATGAACCGACCGGGCCCCAGGAGACGGCGCGTGGACTGATCGGGGCTCGGAGACGGCGCGTTAACCGATCGGGGCTCAGGTGACGATGCGTGGACCGATCGGGGCTCGGAGACGGCGCGTGGACCGACCGGGGCTAAGGAGGCCGCGCGTGGACCGATCGAGGCTCGGCGACGGCGCATGAACCGACCGGGGCTCATGAGACGGCGCGTAGACCGATCGGGGCTCCGGTGGCGACGCGTGGGCCGATCGGGGCCCAGGAAACGGCGCGTGGATCGATCGGTGCTCGAAGGCAACGCGTGGACCGACCGGGGCTCAGCAGCCGATGCGTGGATCGATCGGGGCTCAGGAGGCGGCGCGTAGACCCATCGGGGCTCGGAGACGGCACGTGGACCGATCAGGGCTTAGGAGACGACGCGTGGACCGATCGGGGCGGGGAGTCGGCGCGTTAACCGATCGGGGCTTAGGAGACGATGCGTGGACCGATCGCGGCTCGGATACGGCGCGTGGAGGTATCGGGGCTTAAAAGACGACGGATGGACCGATCGGGGCTCAGGAAACGGCGCGTGGACCGAACGGTGCTCGGAGACGACGCGTGGACCGATCGGGGCTCGGAGACGGCGCGTGTACGGATCGAGGCTTGGAGACGGCGCGTGGACCGATCGGCGCTCGGAGACGGCGCGTGGACCGATCGGGGCTTAGGAGACGGCGCGTGGACCGATCGGGGCTCGGAGACATCGCGTGGAATGATCGGGGCTCAGGAGACGGCGCGTGAACCGATCGGCGCTCGGAGACGGCGCGTGCACCGATCGGGGCTTAGGAGACGGCGCGTGGACCGATCGGAGATCAGGAGAGGACGCCTGGACTGATAGGGCTTTGGAAGCGGCGCACGGACCGATCGTGGCTCGGAGACGGCGCGTGGAGGCATCGGGGCTTTGAAGACGACGCGTGGACCGAACGGTGCTCAGAAAACGGCTCGTGGACCGATCGGGGCTCGGAGACATCGCATGGAATGATCGGGGCTCAGGAGACGGCGCGTGAACCGACCGAGGCTCAGGAGACCGCGCGTGGACCGATCGCGGCTCGGCGACGGCGCGTGGACGGATAGGGGCTCGGAGACCACACGTGGACCGATCGGGGCTCGGTGACAGCGCGTGGACCGACTGGGGCTCAGGCGGTTGCGCGTGGACCAATTGGGGTTCGGCGACGGCGCGTGGACCGATCGGGGCTCGGAGACGGCGCGTTAACCGATTGGGGCTTAGGAGACCATGCGTGGACCGATCGGGGCTCGAAGACGGCGCGTGGACCGATCGGGGCTCGGAGACGACGCGTGGACCGATCGGGGCTCGGAGACAGCGCGTGGACCGACTGGGGGTCAGGCGGTTTCGTGTGGACCAATTGGGGTTCGGCGACGGCGCGTGGACCGATCGGAGCTTAGGAGGCCGCGCGTGGACCGATCGCGGCTCGGCGACGGCGCGGGGACCGATCGGGGCTCGGAGACGGCACGTTACCCGATCGGGGCTTAGGAGACGATGCGTGGACCGGTCGGTGCTCAGGAAGCGGCGCCTGGACCGATCGGGGCTCCGAGACGACGCGTTAACCGAGCGGGGCTTAGGAGACTATGCGGGGACCGATCGGGGCTCGGAGACAGTGCGTGTACCGACTGGGGCTCAGGAGGTTGCGCGTGGACCAATTGGGGTTCGGCGACGGCGCGTGGACCGACCGGGGCTCAGGAGACCGCGCGTGAACCGATCGAGGCTCAGGAGGCCACGCCTGGACCGATCGGGGCTTCGCGACGGCGCGTGGACCGATCGAGGCTCGGAGATGACGCGTGTACGGATCGGGGATTCGGCGATGACGCGTGGACCGATCCGGGCTCAGATACGGCCCGTGGACCGATCGGGGCTTAGGATACGGCGCGTGGACCGATCGGGGCTCAGGAAGCGGCGCCTGGACCGATCGTGGCTCGGAGACGGCGCGTGGAAGCATCGGGACTAAGAAGACGACGCGTGGACCAAACGGTGCTCAGAAAACGGTGCGTGGAGCGATCGGGGCTCAGGAGACGGCGCGTGGACCGATCGGGGCTCAGGAGCCGGCGCGTGGACCGATTGGGGCTCGGATACGGCGCGTGGACCGATCGGGGCTCGGAGACAGCGCGTCGACCGACTGGGGTTCAGGCGGTTGCGCGTGGACCGATCGGGGCTTAGGAGCCTCGCGTGGATCGATCGGGGCCCCGGAGGCGCCGCGTGGACCCATGGGGATCAGGAGACAGTGCGTGAACCGATCGGGGCTCGGAGACGGCGCGTGGACCGATCGGGGCTTAGGAGACGACGCGTGGACCGATCGGGGTGTAGGCGATTACGCGTGTACCTATCGGCTCTCAGGAGGCCGCGCGTGGACAGATCATTACTCGGCGACGGCGCGTGGACCGATCGGGGCTCGGAGACAGCGCGTGGACCGACTGGGGCTCAGGCGGTTTCGCGTGGACCAATTGGGGTTCGGCGACGGCGCGTGAACCGATCGGGGCTTAGGAGACGGCACGTGCACCGATCGGGGCCCGGAGACGGCGCGTGGAACGATCGGGGCTCAGGAGACGGCGCCTGGACCGGTCAGGGCTTAGGAGACGACGCCTAGACCGATCGGGGCTTAGGAGGCGGCGTGTGGAACGATCGGGGTTCAGGAGACGGCGCGTGCACCGATCGGCGCTCGGAGACGACGCGTCGACCGATCGGGGCTGAGGAGACGGCGCGTGGAGCGATCGGGGCTCAGGAGACGGCGCGTGGACCGATCGGGGCTTCGGAGATGGTACGTGGACCGATCGGGGCTCGGAGACGGTACGAGGACCGACCGGAGCTCAGGAGGTTCACGCGGATCGATCAGGGCTCCGGAGGCGGCGCATGGACCGATTGGGGAGCATGAGATGCTGCGTGGGCCGATCGGGGCTCGGAGACGGCGCACGGACCGATCGTGGCTTAGGAGTCGACGCGTGGACCGATTGGGGCTCAGGAGGCCGCGCGTGGACCGATCGCGTCTCGACGCCGCGCGTGGACGGATCAGGGCTCAGGAGACGGCGCGTGGACCGATCGGGGCGGGGAGACGGCGCGTGAACCGACCGGGGCTCAGGAGGCCGCGCTTGGACTGATCGGGGCTCGGCGACTGCGCGTGGACGTATCGGGGCTCAGGAGACAGCGCGTGGACCGATCGGGGCTCAGGAAGCGGCGCCTGCACCGATCGTGGCTCGGAGACGGCGCGTGGAGGCATCGGGGCTTCGAAGACGACGCATGGACCAATCGGGGCTCGGAAACGGCACCTGGACCGATCGGAGCTCGGAGACGACGGGTGGAGCGGTCGGGGCTCAGGAGATGGCGCGTCAACCGATCGGCGCTCGGAGACGGCGCGTGGACCGATCGGGGGTTAGGAGACGGCGCGTGGACCGATCGGAGATCAGGAAATTACGCGTGGACCGATCGGGGTTGTGGAAGCGGCGCACGGACCGATCGTGGCTCGGGGACGGCGCGTGGAGGCATCGGTGCTTTGAAGATGACGCGTGGACCGATCGGGGCTCAGGAAACGGCGTGTGGTACGATCGGGGCTCAGGAGATGACGCGTGGATCGATCGGGGCTCAGGAGACGACGCGTCGAACAATCGGGGCTCAGGAGACGGCGCGCGGACCGACTGGGGCTCAGGAGACTCGCGTGGATCGATCGGGGCTCCAGAGGCGCCGCGTGGACCCATTGGGACCAGGAGACGGTGCGTGAACCGTTCGGGGCTCGGAGACGGCGCGTGGACCGATCGGGGCTCGGAGACGACGCGTAGACCGATCGGTGTTCGGAGACAGCGCGTGGACCGACTGGGGCTCGGAGACGGCGCGTGGACCGATCGCGGTTTAGGAGAAGGCGCGTGGAACGATCGGGGTTCAGGAGACGGCGCGAGGAGCGATCGGGGCTCAGGAGAAGACGCGTCAATTGATCGGGGCTCAGGACACGACGCGGCGACGGATCGGGGCTTGGAGACGGCGCGTGGACCGATCGGGGCTCGGAGACGGCACGTTAACCGATCGGGGCTTAGGAGACGATGCGTGAACCGATCGGGGCTCGAAGACGGCGCGTGGACCGATCGGGGCTCGGAGACGAAGCGTGTACAGATCAGGGCTTGGTGACGGCGCGTTTACCGATAGCAGCTCGGAGACGGCCCGTGGACGGATCGCGGCTTAGGAGACGGCGCGTGGACCGATCGGGGCTCAGGAGACGGTGCGTGGACCGATCGAGGCTCGGCGACGGCGCGTGGACCGATCGGGGCTCGGAGATGGCGCGTGGAACGATCGGTGCTCGGAGACGACGCGTGGACCGATCGGGGCTGAGGAGACGGCGCGTGGACCGATCGGGGCTCAGGAGACGGCGCGTGGACCGATTGGGGCTCGGGAGACTGCGCGTGGATGGATCGGGGCTTAGGGAACGACGCGTGGACCGATCGGGGCTCAGGAGACGGCGCGTGAACCGATCGGGGCTCACGAGACGGCGCGTCGACCGATCGGGGCTCAGGAGACGGCGCGTGGACCGATCAGAGCGCAGGAGGCGGCGCGTGGACCGATCGGGGCTCAGGAGACAGCGCGTGGACGGATCGAGTCTCAGGAGACGGTGCGTGAACCAATCGGTGCTCGGAGACGGGGCGTGGACCGATCGGGGCTTAGGAGACGGTGCGTGCACCGATCGGGGCTCGCGAGACTGCGCGTGGATGGATCGGGGCTTCGGGAACGACGCGTGGACCGATCGGGGCTCAGAAGACGGCGCGTGGACGGATCGTTCTCAGGAGACGGCGCGTGAATCGATCGGCGCTCGGAGACGGGGCCTGGACTGATCGGGACTTAGGAGACAGCGCGTGGATGGATCGGGGCTTAGGGAACGACGCCTCGATCGATCGGGGCTCAGGAGACGGCGCGTGGACCGATCGGGGCTCGAAGACGGCGCGTGGACCGATCGGGTCTCAGGAGGCCGCGCGTGGACAGATCATGACTCGGCGACGGCGCGTGGACCGATCGGGGCTCAGGAGGCTGCGCGTGGATCGATTGGGGCTCAGGAGACGGCGCGTGGACCGCTCGGGGCTCGAAGACGGCGCGTGGACCGATGGGGGCTCGGAGACGGCGCGTGTACCTATCGGGGCTCACGAGACGGCGTGTCGACCGATCGGGGCTCAGGAGACGGCGCGTGGACCGACCGGGGCTCAGGAGACAGTGAGTGGACGGATCGGGACTCAGGAGACGGCGCGTGAACCGATCGGCGCTCGGAGACGGGGCGTGGACCGATTGGGGTTTAACAGAGGACGCGTCGACCGATCGGGGCTCAGGAGACAGCGCGTGGACGGATCGAGTCTCAGGAGACGGTGCGTGAACCAATCGGTGCTCGGAGACGGGGCGTGGACCGATCGGGGCTTAGGAGACGGTGCGTGCACCGATCGGGGCTCGCGAGACTGCGCGTGGATGGATCGGGGCTTCGGGAACGACGCGTGGACCGATCGGGGCTCAGGAGACGGCGCGTGGACCGATCGGGGCTCGGAGACGGCGCTTGGACCGATCGGGGCTCACGAGACGGCGCGTCGACCGATCGGGGCTCAGGAGACGGCGCGTGGACGGATCGTTCTCAGGAGACGGCGCGTGATCCGATCGGCGCTCGGAGACGGGGCCTGGACCGATCGGGACTTAGGAGACAGCGCGTGGATGGATCGGGGCTTAGGGAACGACGCCTCGATCGATCGGGGCTCAGGAGACGGCGCGTGGACCGATCGGGGCTCGAAGACGGCGCGTGGACCCATCGGGTCTCAGGAGGCCGCGCGTGGACAGATCATGACTCGGCGACGGCGCGTGGACCGATCGGGGCTCGGAGACTACGCGTGGACCGATCGGGGCTCGGAGACAGCGCGTGGACCGACTGGGGCTCAGGCGGTTTCGCGTGGACCAATTGGGGTTCGGCGACGGCGCGTGGACCGATCGGGGCTTAAGAGGCCGCGTGTGGACCGATCGCGGCTCGGCGACGGCGCGTGGACCGATCGGGGCTCAGGAGACCGCGCGTGGACCGATCGGGGCTCAGGAAACGGCGCGTGGACCGATTGGAGCTCGGATACGGCGCGTGAACCAATCGGGCCTCAGGAGGCCGCGCGTGGACCGATCGCGGCTCGGCGACGGCGCGTGGACCGATCGGGGCTCAGGAGGCCGCGCGTGGACCGATCATAGCTCGGCGACGGCGCGTGGACCGATCGGGGCTCGGAGCGGCGCGTAGAACGATCGCGGCTCGGCGACGGCGCGTGGACCGATCGGAGCTCAGGAGGCTGCGCGTGGATCGATTGGGGCTCAGGAGACGGCGCGTGGACCGCTCTCGGCTCGAAGACGGAGCGTGGAACGATCAGGGCTCAGGAGACGTCACGTGAAATGATCGGCGCTCGGAGACGGCGCGTGGACCGATCGGGGCTCAGGAGAAGGCGCGTGGACCGATCGGGGCTTAGTAGAAGGCGCCTGGGCCGATCGGGGCTTAGGAGACGACGCGTGGACCGATCGGAGCTCGGAGACGGTGCGTGGAACGATCGGGGCTCAGGAGACGGCGCGTGAACCGATCGGCGCTCGGAGACGGCGCGTGGACCGATCTGGGCTCGGCGACGGGGTATGGACCGATGGGGCTCAGGAGCCGCGCGTGGACCGATCATGGCTCGGTGACGGCTCGTGAACCGATCGGGGCTTAGGTGACGATGCGTGGACCGATTGGGGCTCAGGAAGCAGCGCCTGGACCGATCGTGGCTCGGAGACGGCGCGAGGAAGCATCTGGGCTTCGAAGACGACGCGTGGATCGATCGGGGCTCGGAGACGGCGCGTGAACCGACCGGGGCTCAGGAGGCCGCGCGTGGACCGATCGAGGCTCAGGAGGCCACGCCTGGACCGATCAGGGCTCCGCGACTGCGCGTGGACCGATCGAGGCTCGGAGACGACGCGTGTACGGATCGGGGATTCGGCGATGACGCGTGGACCGATCCGGGCTCAGGAGACGGCGCGTGGACCGATCGGGCATAGGAGACGACGCGTGTGCCTATCGGGGCTCACGACACAGCGTGTGGACCGATTGGGGCTCAGGAGACGCCGCGTGGAACGATCGGGGCTCGGAGACGGCGCGTGGAACAATCGGGGCTCAGGGGACGGCGCGTGGGCCGATTGGGGCTCGGATACGGCGCGTGAACCGACCGGGGCTCAGGAGGCCGCGCGTGGACCGATTGCGGCTCGGCGACGGCGCGTGGACCGATCGGGGCTCAGGAGGCCGCGCGTGGACTGATCATGGCTCGGCGACGGCGCGTGGACCGATCGGGGCTCGGAGACGACGCGTAGAGCGATCGGTGCTCGGAGACAGCGCGTGGACCGACTGGGGCTCGGAGACGGCGCGTGGACCGATCGTGGCTTAGGAGAAGGCGCGTCGAATGATCGGGGCTCAGGAGACGGCGCGTGGACCGATCGTGGCTCGGAGACGGCGCGTGGAGGCATCGGGGTTAAGAAGACGACGCATCGACCGAGCGGGGTTGAGGAGACGGCGCGAGGAGCGATCGGGGCTCTGGAGAAGACGCGTCAATTGATCGGGGCTCAGGACACGACGCGGCGTTGGATCGGGGCTTGGAGACGGCGCGTGGACCGATTGGGGCTTAGGAGACGACGCGTGGACCGAACGGGGCTTAGAAGACGGCGCTTGGACCGATCGGGCTCAGGAGACGGCGCGCGGACCGACTGGGGCTCAGGAGACTCGCGTGGATCGATCGGGGCTCCGGAGGCGCCGCGTGGACCGATTGGGATCAGGAGACGGTGCGTGAACCGTTCGGGGCTCGGAGACGGCGCGTGTACGGATCGGGGATTCGGCGATGACGCGTGGACCGATCCGGGCTCAGGAGACGGCGCGTGGACGGATCGGCGCTCGGAGACGGCGCGTGGACCGATCTGGGCTCGGAGACAGCGCGTGGACCGACTGGGGCACATGCGGTGGCGCGTGGACCAATTGGGGTTCGGCGACGGCGCGTGGACCGATCCGGGCTCAGGAGACGGCGCGTGGACCGATCGGGGCTGGGAGACGGAGCGTGGAGCGATGGGGGCTCAGGAGACGGCGCGTGAACTAATCGGCGCTCGGAGACGACGCGTGGACCGATCGGGGCTGAGGAGAAGGCGCGTGGTCCGATCGGAACTTATGAGACGGCGCGTGGATCGATCGGGGCTCGGAGGTGGCGCGTGGAATGATCGGGGCTTAGGAGATGGCGTGTGAACCGATCGGAGATCAGGAGACGACGCGTGGACCGAGAGGGCTCTGGAAGCGGCGCACGGACGGATCGTGGCTCGGAGACGGCGCGTGGAGGCATCGGGGCTTTGAAGACGACGCGTGGACCAAACGGTGCTCAGAAAACGGTGCGTGGAGCGATCGGGGCTCAGGAGACGGCGCGTGGACCGATCGGGGCTCAGGAGCCGGCGCGTGGACCGATTGGGGCTCGGATACGGCGCGTGAACCAACCGGGACTCAGGAACCCGCGCGTGGACCGATCCCGGCTCGGCGACGGCGCGTGGACCGATGGGGCTCAGGAGACGCGCGTGGACCGATCATGGCTCGGTGACGGCGCGTGGACCGATCGGGGCTTAGGTGACGATGCGTGGACCGAGTGGGGCTCAGGAAGCAGCGCCTGGACCGATCGTGGCTCGGAGACGGCGCGAGGAGGCATCTGGGCTTCGAAGACGACGCGTGGATCGATCGGGGCTCGGAGACGGCGCGTGAACCAACCGGGGCTCAGGAGACCGCGCGTGGACCGATCGAGGCTCAGGAGGCCACGCCTGGACCGATCGGGGCTCCGCGACGGCGCGTCGACCGATCGAGGCTCGGAGTCGACGCGTGTACGGATCGGGGATTTGGCGATGACGCGTGGACCGATCGGGGCTCGGAGACGGGGCGTGGAATGATCGGGACTCGGAGACGGCGTGTGAACGTATCGGGGCTTAGGAGACGATGCGTTGACCGATCGGGGCTCATGAGACGGCGCGTAGACCGATCGGGGCTCCGGTGGCGACGCGTGGACTGATCGGGGCCCAGGAAACGGCGCGCGGATCGATCGGTGCTCGAAGACGACGCGTGGACCGATCGGGGCTCAGGAGCCGATGCGTGGATCGATCGGGGCTCAGGAGGCGGCGCGTGGACCCATCGGGGCTCCGAGACGGCACGTGGACCGATCAGGGCTTAGGAGACGACGCGTGGACCGATCGGGGCTCGGAGACGACGCGTGGACCGATCGGGGCTCGGAGACAGTGCGTGGACCGACTGGGGCTCAGGCGGTTGCGCGTGGACCAATTGGGGTTCGGCGACGGCGCGTTGACCGATCGGGGCTCGGAGACGGCGCGTTAACCGATTGGGGCTTAGGAGACGATGCGTGGCCCGATCGGGGCTCAGGAGCCTCGCGTGGATCGATCGGGGCTCCGGAGGCGCCGCGTTGACCCATGGGGATCAGGAGACAGTGCGTGGACCGAACGGGGCTCGGAGACGACGCGTGGACCGATCGGGGCTCGGAGACAGCGCGTGGACCGACTGGGGCTCAGGCGGTTTCGCGTGGACCAATTGGGGTTCGACGACGGCGCGTGGACCGATCGGGGCTTAGGAGATGGCGCGTGCACCGATCGGGGCCCGGAGACGGGTCGTGGACAGATTGGGGATTAGGAGACGGCGCGTGGACCGATCGGGGCTGGGAGACGGCACGTGGACCAATGGGGGCTTAGGAGACGACGCGTGGACCGATCGGGGTGTAGGCGACGACGCGTGTACCTATCGGGGCTCAGGAGACAGCGCGTGGACCGATCAGGGCTCGGCGACTGCGCGTGGACGTATCGGGGCTCAGGAGACGGCGCGTGGACCGATCGGGGCTCGAGGACGGCGCGTTAACCGATTGGGGCTTAGGAGACCATGCGTGAACCGATCGGGGCTCGAAGACGGCGCGTGGCCCGATCGGGTGTCAGGAGGCTGCCCGTGGACAGATCATGACTCGGCGAGGGCGCGTGGACCGATCGGGGCTCGGAGACGACGCGTGGACCGATCGGGTCTCGGAGACAGCGCGTGGACCGCCTGGGGCTAAGGCGGTTTCGCGTGGACCAATTGGGGTTCGGCGACGGCGCGTGGACCGATCGGGGCTTAGGAGACGGCGCGTGCGCCGATCGGGGCCCGGAGACGGGTCGTGGACCGATCGGGGCTCAGGAGGCCGCGCGTGGACCGATCGCGGCTCGGCGACGGCGCGTGGACCGATCGGGGCTCGGAGACGATGCGTGGACCGATCGAGGTTCGGCGACAGCGCGTGAACCGACTGGGTCTCAGGCGGTTGTGCGTGGACCAATTAGGGGTCGGCGACCGCGCGTGGACCGTTCGGGGCTCGGAGACGGCGCGTTAACCGATCGGGGCTTAGGAGACGATGCGTGAACCGATCGGGGCTCGGAGAAGGCGCGTGGACCGATCGGGGCCTAGGAGACAACGCGTGGACCGATCGTGGATCAGGAAGCGGCGCCTGGACCGATCGTGTCCCGGAGACGGCGCGAGAAGGCATCGGGGCTTACAGGACGACGCGTGGATCGAACGGGGGCTCGGAGACGGCGCATGAACCGACCGGGGCTCATGAGACGGCGCGTGGACTGATCGGGGCGTAGGACACGGCGCGTGTACCTATCGGTGCTCGGAGACGGCGCGTGGACGGACCGTGGCTTAGAATGCGTCACGCGGACCGATCGGGGCTCGGATACGGCGTGTGTACCTATCGGGGCTCACGAGACAGCGTGTGGACCGATTGGGGCTCAGCAGACGGCGCGTGGACCGATCGGGGCTCGGAGACGGCGCGTGGACGGACCGCGGCTTAGAATGCGGTACGCGGACCGATCGGGGATCGGACACGGCGTGTGGACCGATCGAGGCTCGGAGACGACGCGTTTACGGATCGGGGATCAGGAGACGACGCGTGGAACGATCCGGGCTCAGGAGACGGAGCGTGGACCGATTGGGACTCGGAGACGGCGTGTGGAACGATCGGCGCTCGGGTGACGGCGCGTGAACCGATCGGCGCTCGGAGACGGCGCGTGGATCGATCGGGGATCGGGGACGGCGCGTGGAATGATCGGGGCTCGGAGTCGACGCGTTAGCCGATCGGGGCTTAGGAGACGATGCGTGGGCCGATCGGGGCTCGGAGACGGCGCGTGGACCGACCGGGGTTTTGGAGAAGACGCTTGGACCGAACGGGGCTTAGGAGACGGCACTTGGACCGATCGGGCTCAGGAGACGGCGCGCGGACTGACTGGGGCTCAGGAGACTCGCGTGGATCGATCGGGGCTCCGGAGGCGCCGCGTGGACCGATTGGGATCAGGAGACGGTGCGTGAACCGTTCGGGGTTCGGAGACGGCGCGTGTACGGATCGGGGATTCGGCGATGACGCGTGGACCGATCCGGGCTCAGGAGACGGCGCGTGGACGGATCGGGGCTCGGAGACGGCGCGTGGAACGATCGGGGCTCAGGAGACGGCGCGTGAACCGATCGGCACTCTGAGACGGCGCGTAGACCGATTGGGGCTTAGGAGACGTTGTGTGGACCGATCGGCGCTCGAAGACGGCGCGTGGACCGATCGGGGCTCGGACACAGTGCGTCGACCGACTGGGGCTCAGGCGGTTGCGCGTGGACTGATCGGGGCTTAGGAGCCTCGCGTGGATCGATCGGGGCCCCGGAGGCGCCGCGTGGACCCATGGGGATCAGGAGACAGTCCGTGAACCGATCGGGGCTCGGAGACGGCGCGTGGACCGATCGGGGCTTAGGACACGACGCGTGGACCGATCGGGGTGTAGGCGATGACGCGTGTACCTATCGGGGCTCAGGAGACAGCGCGTGGACCGATCAGGGCTCGGCGACTGCGCGTGGACGTATCGGGGCTCAGGAGACATCGCGTGGACCGATCGGGGCTCGGGGACGGCGCGTTAACTGATTGGGGCTTAGGAGACCATGCGTGGACCGATCGGGGCTCGAAGACGGCGCGTCGACCGATCGGGTCTCAGGAGGCCGCGCGTGGACAGATCATGACTCGGCGACGGCGCGTGGACCGATCGGGGCTCGGAGACGACGCGTGGACCGATCGGGGCTCGGAGACAGCGCGTGGACCGACTGGGGCTCAGGCGGTTTCGCGTGGACCAATTGGGGTTCGGAGACGGCGCGTTAACCGATCGGGGCTTAGGAGGCCGCGCGTGGACCGATCGAGGCTCGGCGACGGCGCGTGGACCGATCGGGACTCGGAGACGGCGTGTGAACGTATCGGGGCTTAGGAGACGATGCGTTGACCGATCGGGGCTCATGAGGCGGCGAGTAGACCTATCGGGGCTCCGGCGGCGACGCGTGGACCGATCGGGGCCCAGGAAACGGCGCGTGGATCGATCGGTGCTCGAAGACGACGCGTGGACCGACCGGGGCTCAGGAGCCGATGCGTGGATCGATCGGGGCTCAGGAGGCGGCGCGTAGACCCATCGGGGCTCGGAGACGGCACGTGGACCGATCAGGGCTTAGGAGACGATGCGTGGACTGATCGGGGCTCAGGAGGCCGCGCGTGGATCGATCATGGCTCGGCGACGGCGCGTGGACCGATCGGGGTTCAGGAGACGGTGCGTGGACCGATTGGGCCTCGGATACGGCGCGTGAAGCATCCCGGGCTCAGGAGGCCGCGCGTGGACCGATCGCGGCTCGTGCGACGGCGCGTACACCGATCGGCGCTCGGAGACGGCGCTGACCGATCGTGGCTTAGGAGAAGGCGCGTGGAACGATCGGGGTTCAGGAGACGGCGCGTGGACCGATCGGCGCTCGGAGACGGCGCTGACCGGTCGTGGCTTACGAGTCGACGCGTGGACCGATCGGGGCTCAGGAGACGGCGCGTGGACCGATCGGGGCTTCGGAGACGGTACGTGGACCGATCGGGGCTCGGAGACGGCGCGTTAACCGATCGGGGCTTAGGAGACGATGCGTGGACCGATCGGGTCTCGGAGACGGCGCGTGGACCGACCGGGGCTAAGGAGGCCGCGCGTGGACCGATCGAGGCTCGTCGACGGCGCGTGGACCGATCGGGACTCGGAGACGGCGTGTGAACGTATCGGGGCTTAGGAGACGATGCGTTGTCCGATCGGGGTTCATGAGACGGCGCGTAGACCGATCGGGGCTCCGTCGGCGACGCCTGGACCGATCGGGGCCCAGGAAACGCCGCGTGGATCGATCGGTGCTCGAAGACGATGCGTGGACCGATCGGGGCTCAGGAGCCGATGCGTGGATCGATCGGGGCTCAGGAGGCGGCGCGTGGACACATCGGGGCTCGGAGACGACACGTGAACCGATCAGGGCTTAGGAGACGACGCGTGGACCGATCGGGGCTCAGGAGACGGCGCGTGGACCGATCGGTGCTCGGAGACGGCGCGTGGACGGACCGTGACTTAGAATGCGTCACGCGGACCGATCGGGGCTCGGATATGGTCCGTGGGCAGATCGGGGCTTAGGAGACGGCGCGTGGAGGCATCGGGGCTAAGAAGACGACGCATGGACCGATCGGGGCTCAGGAGACGGCGCGTGGACCGATCGGTGCTCGGAGACGGCGCGTGGACGGACCGTGACTTAGAATGCGTCACGCGGACCGATCGGGGCTCGGATATGGTCCGTGGACCGTTCGGAGCTCAGGAGACGGCGCGTGGACCGATCGGGGTTCGGCGATGGCGCGTGGACCCATCGGGGCTCGGAGACGACGCGTGTACGGATCGAGGTTTGGAGACGGCGCGTGGACCGATCGGAGCTCGGAGACGGCCCGTGGGCAGATCGGGGCTTAGGAGACGGCGCGTGGACTAATTGGGGCTTAGGAGAACATACGTGGACCGATCGGGGCTCGGAGACAGCGCGTTTACCGACTGGGGCTCGAGAGGTTGCGCGTGGACCAATTGGGGTTCGCCGCGGCGTGTGGACCGACCGGAGCTCAGTAGACCGCGCGTGGACCGATCGCGGCTCGGCGACTGTGCGTGGATTGATCGGGGCTCAGGAGACAGCGCGTGGACCGATCGGGGCTCGGGAAGCGGCGCCTGAACCGATCTGGCTCGGAGACGGCGCGTGGAGGCATCGGGGTTTAGAAGACGACGTATGGACCGATCGGGGCTCAGGAAACGGCGCGTGGACCGATTGGAGCTCGGAGACAACGCGTGGACCGACTGGGGCTCAGGCGGTTACGCGTGGACCAATTGGGGTTCGGCGACGGCGCGTGGACCAATCGCGACTCGGAGACGGCGCGTTAACCGATCGGGGCTTAGGAGACGATGCGTGAACCGATCGGGGCTCGGAGACGGCGCGTTGACCGACCGGGGCTCGGAGACGACGCGTGGACCGATCGGGGCTCGGAGACCGCGCGTGGACTGACTGGGGCGCAGGGGGTTGCGCGTGGACCAATTGGGGTTCGGCGATGGCGCGTGGACCGATCGGGGCTCGGAGACGGCGCGTTAACCGATCGGGGCTTAGGAGACGATCCGTGAACCGATCGGGGCTCGGAGACGGCGCGTGGACAGATCGGGCTCAGGAGACGGCGCGTGGACCGATCGGGGCTGAGGATACGGCGCGTGGACCGATCGGGGCTAAGGAAGCGGCGCCTGGACCGATCGTGGCTCGGAGACGACGCGTGGAGGCATCGGGGCTAAGAAGACGACGCATGGACCGATCGGGGCTCAGGAAACGGCGTGTGGACCGATCAGAGCTCGGAGACGACGCGTGGACCGATCGGGGTTCGGATACGACGCGTGGACCGATCGGGGCTCGGAAACAGCGCGTGGACCAACCTAGGCTCAGGCGGTTGCGCGTGGACCAATTGGGGTTCGGCGACGGCGCGTGGGCCGATCGGAGCTCGGAGACGGCGTGTGGAACGATCGGGGCTCAGGAAACGGCCCGTGGAGCAATCGGGGCTCAGGAGACGGCCCGTGGACGGGTCGGGGCTTAGGAGACGGCGCGTGGACCGATCGGGGCACAGGAGGATACGCCTGGACCGATCGGGGTTCGGCGACGGCGCGTGGACCGATCGGGGCTCAGGAGACGGCGCGTGGGCCGATCGGAGCTCGGAGACGGCGTGTGGAACGATCGGGGCTCAGGAAACGGCCCGTGGAGCAATCGGGGCTCAGGAGACGGCCCGTGGACGGGTCGGGGCTTAGGAGACGGCGCGTCGACCTATCGGGGCTCAGGATGCGGCGCGTGGACCCATCGGGACTCGGAGACGGTCCGTGGAGCGATCGGGGCTTAGGAGACGGCGCGTGGACTGATCGGAGCTCGGGAAGCGGCGCCTGAACCGATCTGGCTCGGAGACGGCGCGTGGAAGCATCGGGGCTTAGAAGACGACGTATGTACCGTTCGGGGCTCAGGAAACGGCGCGTGGACCGATTGGAGCTCGGAGACAATGCGTGGACCGACTGGGGCTCAGGCGGTTGCGCGTCGACCAATAGGGGTTCGGCGACGGCGCGTGGACCGATCGCGGCTCGGAGACGGCGCGTTAACCGATCGGGGCTTAGGAGACGATGCGTGAACCGATCGGGGCTCGGAGACGGCGCGTGGACCGACCGGGGCTCGGAGACGACGCGTGGACCGATCGGGGCTCGGAGACCGCGCGTGGACCGACTGGGGCTCAGACGGTTGCGCGTGGACCAATTGGGGTTCGGCGACGGCACGTGGACCGATCCGGGCTCAGGAGACGGCGCGTGGACCGATCGGGGCTCGGAGACGGCACGTGGACCGATCAGGGCTCGGAGACGACGCGTGTACGGATCGAGGTTTGGAGACGGCGCGTGAACCGATCGGAGCTCGGACACGGCCCGTGGACGGATCAGGGCTTAGGAGACGGCGCGTGGACTAATTGGGGCTCAGGAGACGACGCGTGGACCGATCGGGGCTCGGAAACGACGCGTTAACCGAGCGGGGCTTAGGAGACTACGCGTGGACCGATCGGGGCTTAGGAGACAACGCGTGGACCGATCGGGGCTTAGAAGACGACACGTGGACCGATCGGGGCTCAGGAGACGGCGCGTGGAACGATCGGGGCTCAAGTGACGGCGCGTGGACCGATCGAGGCTCGGAGACGCCGCTTGGACCGATCGGGGCTTAGGAGACGGCGCGTGGACCGATTGGGGCTTAGGAGACGGCGCGTGGACCGATCGGGGCTCAGGAAGCGGCGCCTGGACCGATCGGGGCTCAGGAAGTGGCGCCTAGACCGATCGTGGCTCGGAGACGGCGCGTGGAGGCATCGGGGCTAAGAAGACGACGCATGGACCGAGCGGGGCTCAGGAGACGGCGCGAGGAGCGATCGGGGCTCAGGAGAAGACGCGTCAATTGATCGGGGCTCAGAAATCGGCGCGTGGAGCGATCGGGGCTCAGAAGGCGGCGCGTGGACCGATTGGGAGTCAGGAGACGGCGCGTGGACCGATTGGGGCTCGGATACGGCGCGTGAACCGACCGGGGGTCAGGAGGCCGCGCGTGGACCGATCGAGGCTCGGCGACGGCGCGTGGACCGATCGGGGCTCGGCGACTGCGTGTGGACGTATCGGGGTTCAGGAGACGGCGCGTGGACCGATCGGGGCTCGGAGACGGCACGTGGACCGATCAGGGCTTTGGAGACGACGGGCGGACCGACCGGGGCTCAGGAGACGGCGGGCGGACCGACCGGGGCTCAGGAGACTCGTGTGGATCGATCGGAGCTCCGGAGGCGCCGCGTGGACCGATCGGGGCTCAGGAGACGGCGCGTGAACCGATCGGCGCTCGGAGACGGCGCGTGGACCGATCGGGGCTCGGAGACAGCGCGTGGACCGACTGGGGCTCAGGCGGTTGCGCGTGGACCAATTGGGGTTCGGCGACGGCGCGTGGACCGATCCGGGCTCAGGAGCCAGCGCGTCGGCCGATCGGAGATCAGGAGACGACGCGTGGATTGATAGTGCTCTGGAAGCGGCGCACGGACCGATCGTGGCTCGGAGACGGCGCGTGGAGGCATCGGGGCTTTGAAGACGACGCGTGGACCGAACGGTGCTCAGAAAACGGCGCGTGGACCGACCGCGGCTCAGGAGGCCACGCCTGGACCGATCGGGGCTCGCGGACGGCGCGTGGACCGATCGAGTCTCGGAGACGACGCGTCGACCGATCGGGACTCAGATGACGGCGCGCGGACCGACCGGGGCTCAGGAGACTCGCGTGGATCGATCCGGGCTCGGAGACGGCACGTGGAATAATCGGGGCTCAGGAGACGGCGCGTGAACCGATCGGCACTCGGAGACAGCGCGTGGACCGATCGGGGCTTAGGAGACGGCGTGTGGACCGATCGGAGATCAGGAGACGATGCGTGGACCGATAGGGCTCTGGAAGCGGCGCACGGACCGATCGTGGATCGGCGACGGCGCGTGGACCGATCGGGGCTCAGGAGACCGCGCGTGGACCGATCATAGCTCGGCAACGGCGCGTGGACCGACCGGGGCTCGGAGCCAGCGCGTGGACCGACTAGGGCTCAGGCGGTTGCGCGTGGACCAATTCGGGTTCGGCGACGGAACGTGGACCGCTCGGCGCTCGGAGACGGCGCGTGGACCGATCGGGGCTTAGGAGAAAACGCGTGGACCGATCGGGGCTCGGAGACAGCGCGTGGAATGATCGGGGCTCAGGAGACGGCGCGTGAACCGATCGGCGCTCGGAGACGGTGCGTGGACCGATCGGGGCTTAGGAGACGGCGCGTCGGCCGATCGGAGATCAGGAGACGACGCGTGGATTGATAGTGCTCTGGAAGCGGCGCACGGACCGATCGTGGCTCGGAGACGGCGCGTGGAGGCATCGGGGCTTTGAAGACGACGCGTGGACCGAACGGTGCTCAGAAAACGGCGCGTGGACCGACCGCGGCTCAGGAGGCCACACCCTGGACCGATCGGGGCTCGGCGACGGCGCGTGGACCGATCGAGTCTCGGAGACGACGCGTCGACCGATCGGGACTCAGATGACGGCACGCGGACCGACCGGGGCTCAGGAGACTCGCGTGGATCGATCGGGGCTCCGGAGACGCCGCGTGGAGCGATGGGGATCAGGAGACGGTGCGCGGACCGATCGGGGCTCGGAGACGGCGCGTGGACGGACCGCGGCTCAGAATGCGGTACGCGGACCGATCGGGGATCGGACACGGCGTGTGGACCGATCCAGGCTCGGAGACGACGCGTTTACGGATCAGGGATCAGGAGCCGACGCGTGGAACGATCCGGGCTCAGGAGACGAAGCGTGGACCGATCGGGGCTCGGAGACGGCGTGTGGAACGATCGGGTCTCAGGTGACGGCGCATGAACCAATCGGCGCTCGGAGACGGCGCGTGGATCAATCGGGGATCGGGGACGGCGCGTGGAACGATCGCGGCTCGGAGTCGACGCGTTAGCCGATCGGGGCTTAGGAGACGATGCGTGGACCGATCGGGGCTCGGAGACGGCGCGTGGACCGACGGGGGTTTAGGAGAAGGCACTTCGACCGAACGGGGCTTAGGAGACGGCGCGTGGACCGATCGGGGCTCGGAGACGGCGCGTGGAACGATCGGGGCTCAGGAGACGGCGCGTCAACCGATCGGCGCTCGGAGACGGCGCGTGGACCGATCGGGGCTTAGGAGACGGCGCGTGGACCGATCGGAGATCAGGAGTTGACGCGTGGACCGATCGGGGTTGTGGAAGCGGCGCACGGACCGATCGTAGCTCGGCGACGGCGCGTGGACCGATCGGGGCTAGGAGACGACGCGTAGACCGATCGGTGCTCGGAGACAGAGCGTGGACCGACTGGGGCTCGGAGACGGCGCGTGGACGCATCGGAGCTCAGGAGACGACGCGTCGACCCTTCGGGGCTCAGGAGGCGGCGCGCGGACCGGCCGGGGCTCAGGAGCCTAGCGTGGATCGATCGGGGCTCCGGAGGCGGCGCGTGGACCGATTGGAGAGCAGGAGATGGTGCGTGGACCGATCGGGGCCCGGAGACGGCGCGTGGACCGATCGGGGCTCAGGAGGCCGCGCGTGGACCGATCATGGCTCGGCGACGGTGCGTAGACCGATCGGGGCTCGGAGACGACGCGTGGACCGATCAGGGCTCGGAGACAGCGCGTGGACCGATCGGGGCTCGGATACGGCGCGTGAACCAATCGGGGCTCAGGAGGCCGCGCGTGGACCGATCGCGGCTCGGCGACCGCGCGTGGACCGATCGGGTCTCAGGAGGCCGCGCGTGGACAGATCATGACTCGGCGACGGCGCGTGGACCGATCGGGGCTCGGAGACGACGCGTGGACCGATCGGGGCTCGGAGACGACAAGTGGACCGATCGGGGCTCGGAGACAGCGCGTGGACGGACTGGGGCTCAGGCGGTTTCGCGTGGACCAATTGGTGTTCGGCGACGGCGCGTGGCCCGATCGGGGCTTAGGAGACGGCGCGTGCACCGATCGGGGCCCGGAGACGGCGCGTGGAACGATCGGGGCTCAGGAGACGGCGCGTCAACCGATCGGCGCTCGGAGACGGCGCGTGGACCGATCGGGGCTTAGGAGACGGCGCGTGGACCGATCGGAGATCAGGAGTTGACGCGTGGACCGATCGGGGTTGTGGAAGCGGCGCACGGACCCATCGTAGCTCGGAGACGGCGCGTGGAGGCATCGGGGCTTTGAAGACGACGCGTGGATCGATCGGGGCTCAGGAGACGACGCGTCGAACAATCGGGGCTCAGGAGACGGCGCGCGGACCGATTGGGGCTCGGATACGGCGCGTGAACCGACCGGGGCTCAGGAGGCCGCGCGTGGACCGATCGCGGCTCGGCGACGGCGCGTAAACCGATCGGGGCTCAGGAGGCCGCGCGTGGACTGATCATGGCTCGGCGACGGCGCGTGGACCGATCGGGGCTAGGAGACGACGCGTAGACCGATCGGTGCTCGGAGACAGAGCGTGGACCGACTGGGGCTCGGAGACGGCGCGTGGACCGATCGTTGCTTAGGAGAAGGCGCGTTGAATGATCGGGGCTCAGGAGACGGCGCGTGGACCGATCGTGGCTCGGAGACGGCGCGTGGACCGATCGGGGCTTCGAGACGACGCGTGGACCGATCGGGGCTCAGGAGACGGCGCGTGGACCGATCGGGACTCAGGAGACGGCGCGTGAATCGATTGGGGCGTGGATACGGCGCGTGACGCGACCGGGGCTCAGGACGCCGCGCGTGGAACGATCATGGCTCGGCGACGGCGCATGGACCGATCGGGGCTCGGAGACGACGCGTGGAGCGATAGGGGCTCAGGAGACGGCGCGTGGACCGATCGGGGCTTAGGAGACGGCCCGTGGACAGATCGGAGCTTAGGAGACGGCACGTGGACCGATCGATGTTCAGGAGACGGCGCGTGGACCGGTCGGGGCTTAGGAGACGACGCCTGGACCGATCGGGGCTTAGGAGGCGGCGTGTGGAACGATCGGGGCTCAGGAGACGGCGCGTGGACCGATCGGGGCTCGGAGACGGCGCGTGGAACGATCGGAGCACAGGAGACGGCGCGTGAACCGAGCGGCGCTCGGAGACGGCGCGTGGATCGATCGGGGCTTAGGAGACGGCGCGTGGACCGATCGGGGCTCAGGAGACCCCGCGTGGACCGATCGGGGCTCGGCGACTGCGGGTGGACGCATCGGGGCTCAGGAGACGACGCGTCGACCCTTCGGGGCTCAGGAGGCGGCGCGCGGACCGGCCGGGGCTCAGGAGCCTAGCGTGGATCGATCGGGGCTCCGGAGGCGGCGCGTGGACCGATTGGAGAGCAGGAGATGGTGCGTGGACCGATCGGCGCCCGGAGACGGCGCGTGGACCGATCGGGGCTCAGGAGGCCGCGCGTGGACCGATCATGGCTCGGCGACGGTGCGTAGACCGATCGGGGCTCGGAGACGACGCGTGGACCGATCAGGGCTCGGAGACAGCGCGTGGACCGATCGGGGCTCGGATACGGCGCGTGAACCAATCGGGGCTCAGGAGGCCGCGCGTGGACCGATCGCGGCTCGGCGACCGCGCGTGGACCGATCGGGTCTCAGGAGGCCGCGCGTGGACAGATCATGACTCGGCGACGGCGCGTGGACCGATCGGGGCTCGGAGACGACGCGTGGACCGATCGGGGCTCGGAGACGACGCGTGGACCGATCGGGGCTCGGAGACAGCGCGTGGACGGACTGGGGCTCAGGCGGTTTCGCGTGGACCAATTGGTGTTCGGCGACGGCGCGTGGCCCGATCGGGGCTTAGGAGACGGCGCGTGCACCGATCGGGGCCCGGAGACGGGTCGTGGACAGATTGGGGATTAGGAGACGGCGCGTGGACCGATCGGGGCTTAGGAGACGGCGCGTGGATCGATCGGGGCTCAGGAGACGACGCGTCGACCGTTCGGGGCTCAGGAGACGGCGCGCGGACCGGCCGGGGCTAAGGCGACAACGCGTGGACCGATCGGGGATCGGAGACAGCGCGTGGACTGATCGGGGCTCAGGAGACGGCGCGTGAACCGATCGGCGCTCGGAGACGGTGCGTGGACCGATCGGGGCTTAGGAGACGGCGCGTGGACCGTTCGGAGATCAGGAGACGATGCGTGGACCGATCGGGGCTCAGGAGACTGCGCGTGGATGGATCGGGGCTTAGGGAACGACGCGTGGACCCATCGGGGTTCAGGAGACGGCGCGTGAACCGACCATGGCTCAGGAGGCCGCGCGTGGACCGACTGGGGCTCAGGTGGTTGCGCGTGGACCAATTGGGGCTCGGCGACGGCGCGTGGACCGATCGGGGCTCGGAGACGGCGCGTTAACCGATCGGGGCTTAGGAGACGATGCGAGGAGGCATCTGGGTTTACAAGAAGACGCGTGGATCGTTCGGGGCTCGGAGACGGCGCGTGAACCGACCGGGGCTCAGGAGACGGCGCGTGGAGGCATCGGGGCTTAGAAGACGACGCATGGACCGATCAGGTCTCAGGAAACGGCGCGTGGACCGATTGGAGCTCGGAGACGACGCGTGGACCGACTGGGGCTCAGGCGGTTGCGCGTGGACCAATTGGGGTTCGGCGACGGCGCGTGGACCGATCGCGGATCGGAGACGGCGCGTTAACCGATCGGGGCTTAGGAGACGATGCGTGAACCGATCGGGGCTAGGAGACGGCGAGTGGACCCATCGGGGCTCGGAGACGACGCGAGTACGGATCGGGGCTTGATGACGGCGGCTTTACCGATCGCGGCTCGGAGACGGCCCGTGGACAGATCGGGGCTTAGGAGACGGCGCGTGGACCGATCGGGGCTCAGAAGACGGCGCGTGGACCGGTCGGGGCTTAGGAGACGACGCCTGGACCGATCGGGGCTTAGGAGGCGGCGTGTGGAACGATCGGGGCTCAGGAGACGGCGCGTCGATCGATCGGGGCTCAGGAGACGACGCGTCGGCCGTTCGGGGCTCAGGAGACGGCGCGCGGACCGGCCGGGGCTTAGGAGCCTAGCGTGGATCGATCGGGGCTCAGGAGACGACGCGTCGACTGTTCGGGGCTCCGGAGGCGCCGCCTAGACCGAGGGGGATCAGGAGGCGGTGCGTGGACCGACCGGAGTTCAGAAGATTCGCGTGGATCGATGGGGGCTCCGGAGGCGGCGCGTGGACCGATTGGAGAGCAGGGGATGGTGCGTGGACCGATCGGGGCTCGGAGACGGCGCGTGGGCCGATCGGGGCTTAGGAGACGACTCGTGGACCGATTGGGGCTCAGGAGGCCGCGCGTGGACCGATCGCAGCGCGACGCCGCGCGTGGACGGATCAGGGCTCAGGAGGCTGCGCGTGAACCAATCGGCGCTCAGAGACGGCGCGTGGACCGATCGGGGCTTAGGAGACGGCGAGTGCTCCGATCGGGGCCCGGAGACGGGTCGTGGACAGATTGGGGCTTAGGAGACGGCGCGTGGACCGATTGGGGCTCAGGTGGTTGCGCGTGGACCAATTGGGGCTCGGCGACGGCGCGTGGACCGATCGGGGCTCGGAGACGGCGCGTTAACCGATCGGGGCTTAGGAGACGATGCGAGGAGGCATCTGGGTTTACAAGAAGACGCGTGGATCGTTCGGGGCTCGGAGACGGCGCGTGAACCGACCGGGGCTCAGGAGACGGCGCGTGGAGGCATCGGGGCTTAGAAGACGACGCATGGACCGATCAGGTCTCAGGAAACGGCGCGTGGACCGATTGGAGCTCGGAGACGACGCGTGGACCGACTGGGGCTCAGGCGGTTGCGCGTGGACCAATTGGGGTTCGGCGACGGCGCGTGGACCGATCGCGGATCGGAGACGGCGCGTTAACCGATCGGGGCTTAGGAGACGATGCGTGAACCGATCGGGGCTAGGAGACGGCGAGTGGACCCATCGGGGCTCGGAGACGACGCGAGTACGGATCGGGGCTTGATGACGGCGGCTTTACCGATCGCGGCTCGGAGACGGCCCGTGGACAGATCGGGGCTTAGGAGACGGCGCGTGGACCGATCGGGGCTCAGAAGACGGCGCGTGGACCGGTCGGGGCTTAGGAGACGACGCCTGGACCGATCGGGGCTCAGGAGACGGCGCGCGGACCGGCCGGGGCTCAGGAGCCTAGCGTGGATCGATCGGGGCTCAGGAGACGACGCGTCGACTGTTCGGGGCTCCGGAGGCGCCGCCTAGACCGAGGGGGATCAGGAGGCGGTGCGTGGACCGACCGGAGTTCAGAAGATTCGCGTGGATCGATCGGGGCTCCGGAGGCGGCGCGTGGACCGATTGGAGAGCAGGAGATGGTGCGTGGACCGATCGGGGCTCGGAGACGGCGCGTGGGCCGATCGGGGCTTAGGAGACGACTCGTGGACCGATTGGGGCTCAGGAGGCCGCGCGTGGACCGATCGCGGCGCGACGCCGCGCGTGGACGGATCAGGGCTCAGGAGGCTGCGCGTGAACCAATCGGCGCTCAGAGACGGCGCGTGGACCGATCGGGGCTTAGGAGACGGCGAGTGCTCCGGTCGGGGCCCGGAGACGGGTCGTGGACAGATTGGGGCTTAGGAGACGGCGCGTGGACCGATTGGGGCTCGGATACGGCGCGTGAACCGACCGGGGCTCAGGAGGCCGCGCTTGGACCGATCGAGACTCGGCGACGGCGCGTGGACCGACCAGGGGTCGGAGAGGGCGCGTGGAGCGATCAGGGCTCAGGAGAAGACGCGTCAATTGATCGGGGATCAGAAATAGGGGCGTGAAGCGATCGGGCCTCAGGAGATGACGCGTGGATCGATCGGGGCTCAGGAAACGACGCGTCGACCGATCGGGGCTCAGGAGACGGCGCGCGGACCGATCGGGGCTCAGGAGCCCCGCGTGGACCGATCATGGCTCGGCGACGGCGCGTGGACCGATCGGCGCTCGGAGACGACGCGTGGACCGATCGGGGCTCAGATGACGGCGCGCGGACCGACCGGGGCTCAGGAGACTCGCGTGGACCGATCGGGGCTCCGGAGACGCCGCGCGGACCGATCGGAGATCGGACACGGCGTGTGGACCGATCGAGGCTCGGAGACGACGCGATTACGGATCGGGGATCAGGAGACGACGCGTGGAACGATCCGGGCTCAGGAGACGAAGCGTGGACCGATCGGGGCTCGGAGACGGCGTGTGGAACGATCGGGGCTCGGGTGACGGCGCGTGAACCGATCGGCGCTCGGAGACGGCGCGTGGATCGATCGGGGATCGGGGACGGCGCGTGGAACGATCGCGGGTCGGAGTCGACGCGTTAGCCGATCGGGGCTTAGGAGACGATGCGTGGACCGATCGGGGCTCGGAGACGGCGCGTGGACCGAGCGGGGTTTACGAGAAGGCGCTTGGTCCGAACGGGGCTTAGGAGACGGCGCGTGGACCGATCGGGGCTCGGAGACGGCGCGTGGAACGATCGGGGCTCAGGAGACGGCGCGTCAACCGATCGGCGCTCGGAGACGGCGCGTGGACCGATCGGGGCTTAGGAGACGGCGCGTGGACCGATCGGAGATCAGGAGGTGACGCGTGGACCGATCGGGGTTGTGGAAGCGGCGCACGGACCGATCGTGGCTCGGAGACGGCGCGTGGAGGCATCGCGGCTTTGAAGACGACGCGTGGACCGATCGGGGCTCAGGAAACGGCGTGTGGCGCGATCGGGGCTCAGGAGACGACGCGTGGTTCGATCGGGGCTCAGGAGACGACGCGACGAACAATCGGGGCTCAGGAGACGGCGCGCGGACCGACTGGGGCTCAGGAGACTCGCGTGGATCGATCGGGGCTCTGGAGGCGCCGCGTGGACCGATTGGGACCAGGAGACGGTGCGTGAACCGTTCGGGGCTCGGAGATGGCGCGTGGACCGATCGGGGCTCAGGAGACGGCGCGTGGACCGATCTCGGCTCGGAGACGGCGCGTGGAACGATCGGGGCTCAGGATACGACGCGTGGACCGATCCGGCGTAAGAGACGACGCGTGTACCTATCCGGGCTCACGACACAGCGTGTGGACCAATTCGGGCTCAGGAGACGCCGCGTGAACCGATCGGGGCTCAGGAAACGGCGCCTGGACCGATCGTGGCTCGGAGACGGCGCGAGGAGGCATCTGGGCTTAGAAGACGACGCGTGGATCGATGGAGGCTCAGGAGACGGCACGTGGACCGATCGGAGATCAGGAGACGATGCGTGGACCGATAGGGCTCTGGAAACGGTGCACGGACCGATCGTGGATCGGCGACGGCCCGTGGACCGATTGGGGCTCAGGAGGCCGCGCGTGGACCGGCCATGGCTCGGCGACGGCGCGTGGACCGATCGGGGCTCGGAGACAGCTCGTGGACCGACTGGGACTCAGGCGGTTGCGCGTGGACCAATTGGGGTGCGGCGACGGCGCGTGGACCGATCGAGTCTCGGAGACGACGCGTCGACCGATCGGGGCTCAGATGACGGCGCGCGGACTGACCGGGGCTCAGGAGACTCGCGTGGATCGATCGGGGCTCCGGAGACGCCGCGCGGACCGATCGGGGATCGGACACGGCGTGTGGACCGATCGAGGCTCGGAGACGACGCGATTACGGATCGGGGATCAGGAGACGACGCGTGGAACGATCCGGGCTCAGGAGACGAAGCGTGGACCGATCGGGGCTCGGAGACGGCGTGTGGAACGATCGGGGCTCGGGTGACGGCGCGTGAACCGATCGAGTCTCGGAGACGACGCGTCGACCGATCGGGGCTCAGATGACGGCGCGCGGACTGACCGGGGCTCAGGAGACTCGCGTGGATCGATCGGGGCTCCGGAGACGCCGCGCGGACCGATCGGGGATCGGACACGGCGTGTGGACCGATCGAGGCTCGGAGACGACGCGATTACGGATCGGGGATCAGGAGACGACGCGTGGAACGATCCGGGCTCAGGAGACGAAGCGTGGACCGATCGGGGCTCGGAGACGGCGTGTGGAACGATCGGGGCTCGGGTGACGGCGCGTGAACCGATCGGCGCTCGGAGACGGCGCGTGGATCGATCGGGGATCGGGGACGGCGCGTGGAACGATCGCGGCTCGGAGTCGACGCGTTAGCCGATCGGGGCTTAGGAGACGATGCGTGGACCGATCGGGGCTCGGAGACGGCGCGTGGACCGACCGGGGTTTACGAGAAGGCGCTTGGTCCGAACGGGGCTTAGGAGACGGCGCGTGGACCGATCGGGGCTCGGAGACGGCGCGTGGAACGATCGGGGCTCAGGAGACGGCGCGTCAACCGATCGGCGCTCGGAGACGGCGCGTGGACCGATCGGGGCTTAGGAGACGGCGCGTGGACCGATCGGAGATCAGGAGGTGACGCGTGGACCGATCGGGGTTGTGGAAGCGGCGCACGGACCGATCTTGGCTCGGAGACGGCGCGTGGAGGCATCTGGGCTTAGAAGACGACGCGTGGATCGATGGAGGCTCAGGAGACGGCTCGTGGACCGATCGGGGCTTAGGAGACGGCGCGTGGGCCGAACGGGGCTCAGGAAACGGAGCGTGGACCGACCGGAGCTCAGCAGATTTCGCGTGGATCGATCGGGGCTCCGGAGGCGGCGCGTGGACCGATTGGGGAGCAGGAGATGGCGCGTGGACCGATCGGGGCTCGGAGACGGAGCGTGGAGCGATCGGGGCTCAGGAGACGGCGCGTGAACTAATCGGCGCTCGGAGACGGCGGGTGGACCGATCGGGGCTGAGGAGAAGGCGCGTGGTCCGATCGGGGCTTATGAGACGGCGCGTAGACCGATCGGGGCTCGGAGATGGCGCGTGGAATGATCGGGGCTTAGGAGATGGTGTGTGGACCGATCGGAGATCAGGAGACGACGCGTGGACCGATCGGGGGTCGGAGACGGCGCGAGGAGGCATCTGGGCTTAGAAGACGACGCGTGGATCGATGGAGGCTCAGGAGACGGCTCGTGGACCGATCGGGGCTTAGGAGACGGCGCGTGGGCCGAACGGGGCTCAGGAAACGGCGCGTGGACCGACCGGAGCTCAGCAGATTTCGCGTGGATCGATCGGGGCTCCAGAGGCGGCGCGTGGACCGATTGGGGAGCAGGAGATGGTGCGTGGACCGATCGGGGCTCGGAAAACGGCGCGCGGACCGATCGGGGCTTAGAAGACGACGCGTGGACCGTCCGGGGTTAGAAGGCGACGCGTGGAACGATCGGGGCTCGGAGACGGAGCGTGGAGCGATCGGGGCTCAGGAGACGGCGCGTGAAATGATCGGCGCTCGGAGACGGTGCGTGGACCGATCGTGGCTTAGGAGAAGTCGCGTGGAACGATCGGGGCTCAGGAGACGGCGCGAGAAGCGATCGGGGCTCGGAGACGGCGCGTGGAGGCATCGGGGATTTGAAGACGACGCGTGGACCGAACGGTGCTCAGAAAACGGCGCGTGGACCGATCGGTGCTCGGAGACGATGCGTGGACCGATCGGGGCTCAGGAAACGGCGTGTGGAGCGGTTGGGGCTCAGGAGACGACGCGTGGACCGATCGGGGTTTAGGAGAGGACGCGTCGACCGATCGGGGCACAGGAGACGGCGCGTGGACCGATCGGGGCTTAGGAGACTCACGTTGATCGATTGGGGCTCCGGAGGCGGTGCGTGGACCGATCGGGGCTTAGGAGACTACGCGTGTACCTATCGGGGCTCAGGAGACAGCGCGTGGACCGGTTGGGCATCAGGAGACGGCGCGTCGATGGATCGGGGCTTGGGGAACGACGCGTGGACCGATCGGGGCTCAGGAGACGGCGCGTGGAATGATCGAGGCTCGGAGAAGGCGCGTGGACCGACCGGGGCACAGGAGGATACGCCTGGACCGATCGGGGCTCGGCGACGGCGCGTGGACCGATCGAGGCTCGGAGTCGGCGCGTGGAACGATCGGGGCTCGGAGACGGAGCGTGGAGCGATCGGGGCTCAGGAGACGGCGCGTGAAATGATCGGCGCTCGGAGACGGCGCGTGGACCGATCGTGGCTTAGGAGAAGGCGCGTGGAACGATCGGGGCTCAGGAGACGGCGCTTGGACAGATCGGGGTTCAGGAGACGGCGCGTGGATCGATCGGGGCTCCGACACGGCGCGTGGAATGATCGGGGCTCGGAGAAGGCGCGTGGACCGACTGGGGCACAGGAGGATACGCCTGGACCGATCGGGGCTCGGCGACGGCGCGTGGACCGATCGAGGCTCGGAGACGGCGCGTGGAACGATCGGGGCTCGGAGACGGAGCGTGGAGCGATCGGGGCTCAGGAGACGGCGCGTGAACTAATCGGCGCTCGGAGACGGCGCGTGGACCGATCGGGGCTGAGGAGAAGGCGCGTGGTGCGATCGGGGCTTATGAGACGGCGCGTAGACCGATCGGGGCTCGGAGATGGCGCGTGGAATGATCGGGGCTTAGGAGATGGTGTGTGGACCGATCGGAGATCAGGAGACGACGCGTGGACCGATCGGGGCTTAGGAGACGACGCGTCGAACAATCGGGGCTTAGGAGACGACGGGTGGACCGATCGGGGCTCGGAGACGGCGCGTGGAGGCATCGGGGCTTAGAAGACGACGCATGGATCGATCGGGGCACGGAAACGGCGCGTGGACCGATCGGGGCTCAGGAGACGGCGCGTGGACCGATCGGTGATCGGAGACTGCGCGTGGACGGACCGCGGCTTAGAATGCGGCACGCGGACCGATCGGGGATCGGAGACGGCGTGTGGACGTATCGGGGCTTAGAAGACGATGCGTGGATCGATCGGGGCTCAGGAGATGGCGCGTGGACCGACTGGGGCTCAGGAGGTTGCGCGTGGACCAATTGGGGTTCGGCGGGTTGGGCGACGGCGCGTGGACCGATCGCGGCTCGGCGACGGCGCGTGTACCGATCGGGGCTCTGGAGGCCGCGCGTGGAACGATCATGGCTCGGCGACGGCGCGTGGACCGAACGGGGCTCGGAGACGACGCATGGACTGATCGGGGCTCGGAAACGGCGGGTGGACCGATCGGGGCTTAGGAGACGGCGCGTGGACCGATCGGGGCTCGGAGACGGCGCGTGGACCGATCGGGGCTGAGGAGAAGGCGCGTGGTCCGATCGGGGCTTATGAGACGGCGCGTGGACCGATCGGGGGTCGGAGACGGCGCGTGGAACCATCGGGGCTCAGGAGACGGCGCGTGAACCGATCGGCGCTCGGAGACGGCGCGTGGACCGATAGGGGCTTAGGAGACGGCGCGTGGACCGATCGGGGCTCGGAGGCGGGGCGTGGAATGATCGGGGCTCAGGAGACGGCGCGTGAAATGATCGGCGCTCTGAGACGGCGCGTAGACCGATTGGGGCTTACGCGACGGCGCGTGGACCGTTCGGGGCTCAGGAATCGGCGCCTGGACCGATCGTGGCTCGGAAACGGCGCGTGGAGGCATCGGGGCTTTGAAGACGACGCGTGGACCGAACGGTGCTCAGAAAACGGCGGGTGGACCGATCGGTGCTCGGAGACGATGCGTGGACCGATCGGGGCTCAGGAAACGGCGTGTGGAGCGGTTGGGGCTCAGGAGACGACGCGTGGACCGATCGGGGCTCGGAGACGACGCGTGGACCGATCGGGGTTTAGGAGAGGACGCGTCGACCGATCGGGGCACAGGAGACGGCGCGTGGACCGATCGGGGCTTAGGAGACTCACGTTGATCGATTGGGGCTCCGGAGGCGGTGCGTGGACCGATCGGGGCTTAGGAGACTACGCGTGTACCTATCGGGGCTCAGGAGACAGCGCGTGGACCGATTGGGCATCAGGAGACGGCGCGTCGATGGATCGGGGCTTGGGGAACGACGCGTGGAACGATCGGGGCTCAGGAGACGGCGCGTGGGATGATCGGGGCTCGGAGAAGGCGCGTGGACCGACCGGGGCACAGGAGGATACGCCTGGACCGATCGGGGCTCGGCGACGGCGCGTGGACCGATCGAGGCTCGGAGACGGCGCGTGGAACGATCGGGGCTCGGAGACGGAGCGTGGAGCGATCGGGGCTCAGGAGACGGCGCGTGAAATGATCGGCGCTCGGAGACGGCGCGTGGACCGATCGTGGCTTAGGAGAAGGCGCGTGGAACGATCGGGGCTCAGGAGACGGCGCGTGTACCGACTGGGGCTCAGGAGACCGCGCGTGAACCGATCGGGGCTCGGCGACTGCGCGTGGACGAATCGGGGCTCGGAGACCGCGCGTGGACCGACCGGGGCTCAGGAGACGGCGCGTGGACTGATCGGGGCTCGGAGACGGCGCGTTAACCGATCGGTGCTCAGGTGACGATGCGTGGACCGATCGGGGCTCGGAGACGGCGCGTGGACCGACCGGGGCTAAGGAGGCCGCGCGTGGACCGATCGAGGCTCGGCGACGGCGCATGAAGCGACCGGGGCTCATGAGACGGCGCGTAGACCGATCGGGGCTCCGGTGGCGACGCGTGGACCGATCGGGGCCCAGGAAACGGCGCGTGGATCGATCGGTGCTCGAAGGCGACGCGTGGACCGACCGGGGCTTAGCAGCCGATGCGTGGATCGATCGGGGCTCAGGAGGCGGCGCGTAGACCCATCGGGGCTCGGAGACGGCACATGGACCGATCAGGGCTTAGGAGACGACGCGTGGACCGATCGGGGCTCAGGAGACGGCGCGTGGACCGATCGGTGCTCGGAGACGGCGCGTGGACGGACCGTGGCTTAGAATGCGTCACGCGGACCGATCGGGGCTCGGATACGGCGTGTAGACGTATCGGGGCTTAGGAGACGATGCGTGGAACGATCGGGGCTCAGGAGACGGCGCGTGAACCGACCGAGGCTCAGGAGACCGCGCGTGGACCGATCGCGGCTCGGCGACGGCGCGTGGACCGATCGGGGCTCAGGAGGCCGCGCGTGGACCCATCGTGGCTCGGCGACGGCGCGTGGACCGATAGGGGCTCGGAGACCACACGTGGACCGATCGGGGCTCGGTGACAGCGCGTGGACCGACTGGGGCTCAGGCGGTTGCGCGTGGACCAATTGGGGTTCGGCGACGGCGCGTGGACCGATCGGGGCTCGGAGACGGCGCGTTAACCGATTGGGGCTTAGGAGACCATGCGTGGACCGATCGGGGCTCGAAGACGGCACGTTACCCGATCGGGGCTTAGGAGACGATGCGTGGACCGGTCGGTGCTCAGGAAGCGGCGCCTGGACCGATCGGGGCTCCGAGACGACGCGTTAACCGAGCGGGGCTTAGGAGACTATGCGGGGACCGATCGGGGCTCGGAGACAGTGCGTGTACCGACTGGGGCTCAGGAGGTTGCGCGTGGACCAATTGGGGTTCGGCGACGGCGCGTGGACCGACCGGGGCTCAGGAGACCGCGCGTGAACCGATCGAGGCTCAGGAGGCCACGCCTGGACCGATCGGGGCTTCGCGACGGCGCGTGGACCGATCGAGGCTCGGAGATGACGCGTGTACGGATCGGGGATTCGGCGATGACGCGTGGACCGATCCGGGCTCAGGAGACGGCGCCTGGACCGATCGTGGCTCGGAGACGGCGCGTGGAAGCATCGGGACTAAGAAGACGACGCATGGACCGATCGGGCCTTAGGAAACGGCGTATGGACCGATCGGAGCTCGGACACGACGCGTGGACCGATCGGGGCTCAGGAGACGGCGCGAGGAGCGTTCGGGCTCAGGAGAAGACGCGTCAATTGATCGTGGCTCAGGAGACGACGCGTCGACGGATCGGGGCTTAGCAGACGACGCGTGGGCCGATCGGGGCTTAGGAGACGACGCGTGGACCGATCGGGGCTCAGGAGACGGCGCGTGGACCGACCGGAGCTCAGGAGGCGACGCGTGGACCGATCGGTGCTCGGAGACGGCACGTTGGACGATCGGGGCTCAGGAGACGGCGCGTGGACGGATCGGGGCTTAGGAGTCGGCGCGTCGACCGATCGGAGCTCAGGAGGCGGTGCGTGGATCGATCGGGGCTCGGAGACAGCCCGTGGACCAACTGGGGCTCAGGAGACAACGCGTCGACCGATCGGGGCTTAGGAGACGACGCGTCGAACGATCGGGGCTTAGGAGATGACGCGTGGACCGATCGGGGATCGGAGACAGCGCGTGGACCGATCTGGGCTCGGAGACAGCGCGTGGACCGACTGGGGCACATGCGGTGGCGCGTGGACCAATTGGGGTTCGGCGACGGCGCGTGGACCGATCCGGGCTCAGGAGACGGCGCGTGGACCGATCGGGGCTGGGAGACGGAGCGTGGAGCGATGGGGGCTCAGGAGACGGCGCGTGAAGTAATCGGCGCTCGGAGACGGCGCGTGGACCGATCGGGGCTGAGGAGAAGGCGCGTGGTCCGATCGGGGCTTATGAGACGGCGCGTGGATCGATCGGGGCTCGGAGGTGGCGCGTGGAATGATCGGGGCTTAGGAGATGGCGTGTGGACCGATCGGAGATCAGGAGACGACGCGTGGACCGAGAGGGCTCTGGAAGCGGCGCACGGACGGATCGTGGCTCGGAGACGGCGCGTGGAGGCATCGGGGCTTTGAAGACGACGCGTGGACCAAACGGTGCTCAGAAAACGGTGCGTGGAGCGATCGGGGCTCAGGAGACGGCGCGTGGACCGATCGGGGCTCAGGAGCCGGCGCGTGGACCGATTGGGGCTCGGATACGGCGCGTGAACCAACCGGGACTCAGGAACCCGCGCGTGGACCGATCCCGGCTCGGCGACGGCGCGTGGACCGATGGGGCTCAGGAGACGCGCGTGGACCGATCATGGCTCGGTGACGGCGCGTGGACCGATCGGGGCTTAGGTGACGATGCGTGGACCGAGTGGGGCTCAGGAAGCAGCGCCTGGACCGATCGTGGCTCGGAGACGGCGCGAGGAGGCATCTGGGCTTCGAAGACGACGCGTGGATCGATCGGGGCTCGGAGACGGCGCGTGAACCAACCGGGGCTCAGGAGACCGCGCGTGGACCGATCGAGGCTCAGGAGGCCACGCCTGGACCGATCGGGGCTCCGCGACGGCGCGTCGACCGATCGAGGCTCGGAGACGACGCGTGTACGGATCGGGGATTTGGCGATGACGCGTAGACCGATCGGGGCTCGGAGACGGGGCGTGGAATGATCGGGACTCGGAGACGGCGTGTGAACGTATCGGGGCTTAGGAGACGATGCGTTGACCGATCGGGGCTCATGAGACGGCGCGTAGACCGATCGGGGCTCCGGTGGCGACGCGTGGACTGATCGGGGCCCAGGAAACGGCGCGCGGATCGATCGGTGCTCGAAGACGACGCGTGGACCGATCGGGGCTCAGGAGCCGATGCGTGGATCGATCGGGGCTCAGGAGGCGGCGCGTGGACCCATCGGGGCTCCGAGACGGCACGTGGACCGATCAGGGCTTAGGAGACGACGCGTGGACCGATCGGGGCTCGGAGACGACGCGTGGACCGATCGGGGCTCGGAGACAGTGCGTGGACCGACTGGGGCTCAGGCGGTTGCGCGTGGACCAATTGGGGTTCGGCGACGGCGCGTTGACCGATCGGGGCTCGGAGACGGCGCGTTAACCGATTGGGGCTTAGGAGACGATGCGTGGCCCGATCGGGGCTCAGGAGCCTCGCGTGGATCGATCGGGGCTCCGGAGGCGCCGCGTTGACCCATGGGGATCAGGAGACAGTGCGTGGACCGAACGGGGCTCGGAGACGACGCGTGGACCGATCGGGGCTCGGAGACAGCGCGTGGACCGACTGGGGCTCAGGCGGTTTCGCGTGGACCAATTGGGGTTCGACGACGGCGCGTGGACCGATCGGGGCTTAGGAGATGTCGCGTGCACCGATCGGGGCCCGGAGACGGGTCGTGGACAGATTGGGGATTAGGAGACGGCGCGTGGACCGATCGGGGCTGGGAGACGGCACGTGGACCAATGGGGGCTTAGGAGACGACGCGTGGACCGATCGGGGTGTAGGCGACGACGCGTGTACCTATCGGGGCTCAGGAGACAGCGCGTGGACCGATCAGGGCTCGGCGACTGCGCGTGGACGTATCGGGGCTCAGGAGACGGCGCGTGGACCGATCGGGGCTCGAGGACGGCGCGTTAACCGATTGGGGCTTAGGAGACCATGCGTGAACCGATCGGGGCTCGAAGACGGCGCGTGGCCCGATCGGGTGTCAGGAGGCTGCGCGTGGACAGATCATGACTCGGCGAGGGCGCGTGGACCGATCGGGGCTCGGAGACGACGCGTGGACCGATCGGGTCTCGGAGACAGCGCGTGGACCGCCTGGGGCTAAGGCGGTTTCGCGTGGACCAATTGGGGTTCGGCGACGGCGCGTGGACCGATCGGGGCTTAGGAGACGGCGCGTGCGCCGATCGGGGCCCGGAGACGGGTCGTGGACCGATCGGGGCTCATGAGACGGCGCGTGGACCGATTGGGGCTCGGATACGGCGCGTGAACCAATCGGGGCTCGGAGACGATGCGTGGACCGATCGAGGTTCGGCGACAGCGCGTGAACCGACTGGGTCTCAGGCGGTTGTGCGTGGACCAATTAGGGGTCGGCGACCGCGCGTGGACCGTTCGGGGCTCGGAGACGGCGCGTTAACCGATCGGGGCTTAGGAGACGATGCGTGAACCGATCGGGGCTCGGAGAAGGCGCGTGGACCGATCGGGGCCTAGGAGACAACGCGTGGACCGATCGTGGATCAGGAAGCGGCGCCTGGACCGATCGTGGCCCGGAGACGGCGCGAGAAGGCATCGGGGCTTACAGGACGACGCGTGGATCGAACGGGGGCTCGGAGACGGCGCATGAACCGACCGGGGCTCATGAGACGGCGCGTGGACTGATCGGGGCGTAGGACACGGCGCGTGTACCTATCGGTGCTCGGAGACGGCGCGTGGACGGACCGTGGCTTAGAATGCGTCACGCGGACCGATCGGGGCTCGGATACGGCGTGTGTACCTATCGGGGCTCACGAGACAGCGTGTGGACCGATTGGGGCTCAGCAGACGGCGCGTGGACCGATCGGGGCTCGGAGACGGCGCGTGGACGGACCGCGGCTTAGAATGCGGTACGCGGACCGATCGGGGATCGGACACGGCGTGTGGACCGATCGAGGCTCGGAGACGACGCGTTTACGGATCGGGGATCAGGAGACGACGCGTGGAACGATCCGGGCTCAGGAGACGGAGCGTGGACCGATTGGGACTCGGAGACGGCGTGTGGAACGATCGGCGCTCGGGTGACGGCGCGTGAACCGATCGGCGCTCGGAGACGGCGCGTGGATCGATCGGGGATCGGGGACGGCGCGTGGAATGATCGGGGCTCGGAGTCGACGCGTTAGCCGATCGGGGCTTAGGAGACGATGCGTGGACCGACCGGGGTTTTGGAGAAGACGCTTGGACCGAACGGGGCTTAGGAGACGGCACTTGGACCGATCGGGCTCAGGAGACGGCGCGCGGACTGACTGGGGCTCAGGAGACTCGCGTGGATCGATCGGGGCTCCGGAGGCGCCGCGTGGACCGATTGGGATCAGGAGACGGTGCGTGAACCGTTCGGGGTTCGGAGACGGCGCGTGTACGGATCGGGGATTCGGCGATGACGCGTGGACCGATCCGGGCTCAGGAGACGGCGCGTGGACGGATCGGGGCTCGGAGACGGCGCGTGGAACGATCGGGGCTCAGGAGACGGCGCGTGAACCGATCGGCGCTCGGAGACGGCGCGTGGACCGATAGGGGCTTAGGAGACGGCGCGTGGACCGATCGGGGCTCGGAGCCGGGGCGTGGAATGATCGGGGCTCACGAGATGGCGCGTGAAATGATCGGCACTCTGAGACGGCGCGTAGACCGATTGGGGCTTAGGAGACGTTGCGTGGACCGATCGGCGCTCGAAGACGGCGCGTGGACCGATCGGGGCTCGGACACAGTGCGTCGACCGACTGGGGCTCAGGCGGTTGCGCGTGGACTGATCGGGGCTTAGGAGCCTCGCGTGGATCGATCGGGGCCCCGGAGGCGCCGCGTGGACCCATGGGGATCAGGAGACAGTCCGTGAACCGATCGGGGCTCGGAGACGGCGCGTGGACCGATCGGGGCTTAGGACACGACGCGTGGACAGATCGGGGTGTAGGCGATGACGCGTGTACCTATCGGGGCTCAGGAGACAGCGCGTGGACCGATCAGGGCTCGGCGACTGCGCGTGGACGTATCGGGGCTCAGGAGACATCGCGTGGACCGATCGGGGCTCGGGGACGGCGCGTTAACTGATTGGGGCTTAGGAGACCATGCGTGGACCGATCGGGGCTCGAAGACGGCGCGTCGACCGATCGGGTCTCAGGAGGCCGCGCGTGGACAGATCATGACTCGGCGACGGCGCGTGGACCGATCGGGGCTCGGAGACGACGCGTGGACCGATCGGGGCTCGGAGACAGCGCGTGGACCGACTGGGGCTCAGGCGGTTTCGCGTGGACCAATTGGGGTTCGGAGACGGCGCGTTAACCGATCGGGGCTTAGGAGGCCGCGCCTGGACCGACCGAGGCTCGGCGACGGCGCGTGGACCGATCGGGACTCGGAGACGGCGTGTGAACGTATCGGGGCTTAGGAGACGATGCGTTGACCGATCGGGGCTCATGAGGCGGCGAGTAGACCTATCGGGGCTCCGGCGGCGACGCGTGGACCGATCGGGGCCCAGGAAACGGCGCGTGGATCGATCGGTGCTCGAAGACGACGCGTGGACCGACCGGGGCTCAGGAGCCGATGCGTGGATCGATCGGGGCTCAGGAGGCGGCGCGTAGACCCATCGGGGCTCGGAGACGGCACGTGGACCGATCAGGGCTTAGGAGACGATGCGTGGACTGATCGGGGCTCAGGAGGCCGCGCGTGGATCGATCATGGCTCGGCGACGGCGCGTGGACCGATCGGGGTTCAGGAGACGGTGCGTGGACCGATTGGGCCTCGGATACGGCGCGTGAAGCATCCCGGGCTCAGGAGGCCGCGCGTGGACCGATCGCGGCTCGTGCGACGGCGCGTACACCGATCGGCGCTCGGAGACGGCGCTGACCGATCGTGGCTTAGGAGAAGGCGCGTGGAACGATCGGGGTTCAGGAGACGGCGCGTGGACCGATCGGCGCTCGGAGACGGCGCTGACCGGTCGTGGCTTACGAGTCGACGCGTGGACCGATCGGGGCTCAGGAGACGGCGCGTGGACCGATCGGGGCTTCGGAGACGGTACGTGGACCGATCGGGGCTCGGAGACGGCGCGTTAACCGATCGGGGCTTAGGAGACGATGCGTGGACCGATCGGGTCTCGGAGACGGCGCGTGGACCGACCGGGGCTAAGGAGGCCGCGCGTGGACCGATCGAGGCTCGTCGACGGCGCGTGGACCGATCGGGACTCGGAGACGGCGTGTGAACGTATCGGGGCTTAGGAGACGATGCGTTGTCCGATCGGGGTTCATGAGACGGCGCGTAGACCGATCGGGGCTCCGTCGGCGACGCCTGGACCGATCGGGGCCCAGGAAACGCCGCGTGGATCGATCGGTGCTCGAAGACGATGCGTGGACCGATCGGGGCTCAGGAGCCGATGCGTGGATCGATCGGGGCTCAGGAGGCGGCGCGTGGACACATCGGGGCTCGGAGACGACACGTGAACCGATCAGGGCTTAGGAGACGACGCGTGGACCGATCGGGGCTCAGGAGACGGCGCGTGGACCGATCGGTGCTCGGAGACGGCGCGTGGACGGACCGTGACTTAGAATGCGTCACGCGGACCGATCGGGGCTCGGATACGGTCCGTGGGCAGATCGGGGCTTAGGAGACGGCGCGTGGAGGCATCGGGGCTAAGAAGACGACGCATGGACCGAGCGGGGCTCAGGACAAGGGGTGTGGACCGTTCGGAGCTCAGGAGACGGCGCGTGGACCGATCGGGGTTCGGCGATGGCGCGTGTACCCATCGGGGCTCGGAGACGACGCGTGTACGGATCGAGGTTTGGAGACGGCGCGTGGACCGATCGGAGCTCGGAGACGGCCCGTGGGCAGATCGGGGCTTAGGAGACGGCGCGTGGACTAATTGGGGCTTAGGAGAACATACGTGGACCGATCGGGGCTCGGAGACAGCGCGTTTACCGACTGGGGCTCGAGAGGTTGCGCGTGGACCAATTGGGGTTCGCCGCGGCGTGTGGACCGACCGGAGCTCAGTAGACCGCGCGTGGACCGATCGCGGCTCGGCGACTGCGCGTGGATTGATCGGGGCTCAGGAGACAGCGCGTGGACCGATCGGGGCTCGGGAAGCGGCGCCTGAACCGATCTGGCTCGGAGACGGCGCGTGGAGGCATCGGGGTTTAGAAGACGACGTATGGACCGATCGGGGCTCAGGAAACGGCGCGTGGACCGATTGGAGCTCGGAGACAACGCGTGGACCGACTGGGGCTCAGGCGGTTACGCGTGGACCAATTGGGGTTCGGCGACGGCGCGTGGACCAATCGCGACTCGGAGACGGCGCGTTAACCGATCGGGGCTTAGGAGACGATGCGTGAACCGATCGGGGCTCGGAGACGGCGCGTTGACCGACCGGGGCTCGGAGACGACGCGTGGACCGATCGGGGCTCGGAGACCGCGCGTGGACCGACTGGGGCGCAGGGGGTTGCGCGTGGACCAATTGCGGTTCGGCGATGGCGCGTGGACCGATCGGGGCTCGGAGACGGCGCGTTAACCGATAGGGGCTTAGGAGACGATCCGTGAACCGATCGGGGCTCGGAGACGGCGCGTGGACAGATCGGGCTCAGGAGACGGCGCGTGGACCGATCGGGGCTGAGGATACGGCGCGTGGACCGATCGGGGCTAAGGAAGCGGCGCCTGGACCGATCGTGGCTCGGAGACGACGCGTGGAGGCATCGGGGCTAAGAAGACGACGCATGGACCGATCGGGGCTCAGGAAACGGCGTGTGGACCGATCAGAGCTCGGAGACGACGCGTGGACCGATCGGGGTTCGGATACGACGCGTGGACCGATCGGAGCTCGGAGACGGCGTGTGGAACGATCGGGGCTCAGGAAACGGCCCGTGGAGCAATCGGGGCTCAG
Source organism: Netelia fuscicornis (assembly GCA_946811545.1). Taxonomy (NCBI): domain Eukaryota; kingdom Metazoa; phylum Arthropoda; class Insecta; order Hymenoptera; family Ichneumonidae; genus Netelia; species Netelia fuscicornis. The sequence continues at coordinate 26,895,659 of OX328012.1, forward strand.
GAGACGGCCCGTGGACGGGTCGGGGCTTAGGAGACGGCGCGTGGACCGATCGGGGCACAGGAGGATACGCCTGGACCGATCGGGGTTCGGCGACGGCGCGTGGACCGATCGGGGCTCAGGAGACGGCGCGTGGGCCGATCGGAGCTCGGAGACGGCGTGTGGAACGATCGGGGCTCAGGAAACGGCCCGTGGAGCAATCGGGGCTCAGGAGACGGCCCGTGGACGGGTCGGGGCTTAGGAGACGGCGCGTCGACCTATCGGGGCTCAGGATGCGGCGCGTGGACCCATCGGGACTCGGAGACGGTCCGTGGAGCGATCGGGTCTTAGGAGACGGCGCGTGGACTGATCGGAGCTCGGGAAGCGGCGCCTGAACCGATCTGGCTCGGAGACGGCGCGTGGAAGCATCGGGGCTTAGAAGACGACGTATGGACCGTTCGGGGCTCAGGAAACGGCGCGTGGACCGATTGGAGCTCGGAGACAATGCGTGGACCGACTGGGGCTCAGGCGGTTGCGCGTCGACCAATTGGGGTTCGGCGACGGCGCGTGGACCGATCGCGGCTCGGAGACGGCGCGTTAACCGATCGGGGCTTAGGAGACGATGCGTGAACCGATCGGGGCTCGGAGACGGCGCGTGGACCGACCGGGGCTCGGAGACGACGCGTGGACCGATCGGGGCTCGGAGACCGCGCGTGGACCGACTGGGGCTCAGACGGTTGCGCGTGGACCAATTGGGGTTCGGCGACGGCGCGTGGACCGATCCGGGCTCAGGAGACGGCGCGTGGACCGATCGGGGCTCGGAGACGGCACGTGGACCGATCAGGGCTCGGAGACGACGCGTGTACGGATCGAGGTTTGGAGACGGCGCGTGAACCGATCGGAGCTCGGACACGGCCCGTGGACGGATCAGGGCTTAGGAGACGGCGCGTGGACTAATTGGGGCTCAGGAGACGACGCGTGGACCGATCGGGGCTCGGAAACGACGCGTTAACCGAGCGGGGCTTAGGAGACTACGCGTGGACCGATCGGGGCTTAGGAGACAACGCGTGGACCGATCGGGGCTTAGAAGACGACACGTGGACCGATCGGGGCTCAGGAGACGGCGCGTGGAACGATCGGGGCTCAAGTGACGGCGCGTGGACCGATCGAGGCTCGGAGACGCCGCTTGGACCGATCGGGGCTTAGGAGACGGCGCGTGGACCGATTGGGGCTTAGGAGACGGCGCGTGGACCGATCGGGGCTCAGGAAGCGGCGCCTGGACCGATCGGGGCTCAGGAAGTGGCGCCTAGACCGATCGTGGCTCGGAGACGGCGCGTGGAGGCATCGGGGCTAAGAAGACGATGCATGGACCGAGCGGGGCTCAGGAGACGGCGCGAGGAGCGATCGGGGCTCAGGAGAAGACGCGTCAATTGATAGGGGCTAAGAAATCGGCGCGTGGAGCGATCGGGGCTCAGAAGGCGGCGCGTGGACCGATTGGGAGTCAGGAGACGGGGCGTGGACCGATTGGGGCTCGGATACGGCGCGTGAACCGACCGGGGGTCAGGAGGCCGCGCGTGGACCGATCGAGGCTCGGCGACGGCGCGTGGACCGATCGGGGCTCGGCGACTGCGTGTGGACGTATCGGGGTTCAGGAGACGGCGCGTGGACCGATCGGGGCTCGGAGACGGCACGTGGACCGATCAGGGCTTTGGAGACGACGGGCGGACCGACCGGGGCTCAGGAGACGGCGGGCGGACCGACCGGGGCTCAGGAGACTCGTGTGGATCGATCGGAGCTCCGGAGGCGCCGCGTGGACCGATCGGGGCTCAGGAGACGGCGCGTGAACCGATCGGCGCTCGGAGACGGCGCGTGGACCGATCGGGGCTCGGAGACAGCGCGTGGACCGACTGGGGCTCAGGCGGTTGCGCGTGGACCAATTGGGGTTCGGCGACGGCGCGTGGACCGATCCGGGCTCAGGAGCCAGCGCGTCGGCCGATCGGAGATCAGGAGACGACGCGTGGATTGATAGTGCTCTGGAAGCGGCGCACGGACCGATCGTGGCTCGGAGACGGCGCGTGGAGGCATCGGGGCTTTGAAGACGACGCGTGGACCGAACGGTGCTCAGAAAACGGCGCGTGGACCGACCGCGGCTCAGGAGGCCACGCCTGGACCGATCGGGGCTCGCGGACGGCGCGTGGACCGATCGAGTCTCGGAGACGACGCGTCGACCGATCGGGACTCAGATGACGGCGCGCGGACCGACCGGGGCTCAGGAGACTCGCGTGGATCGATCCGGGCTCGGAGACGGCACGTGGAATAATCGGGGCTCAGGAGACGGCGCGTGAACCGATCGGCACTCGGAGACAGCGCGTGGACCGATCGGGGCTTAGGAGACGGCGTGTGGACCGATCGGAGATCAGGAGACGATGCGTGGACCGATAGGGCTCTGGAAGCGGCGCACGGACCGATCGTGGATCGGCGACGGCGCGTGGACCGATCGGGGCTCAGGAGACCGCGCGTGGACCGATCATAGCTCGGCAACGGCGCGTGGACCGACCGGGGCTCGGAGCCAGCGCGTGGACCGACTAGGGCTCAGGCGGTTGCGCGTGGACCAATTCGGGTTCGGCGACGGAACGTGGACCGCTCGGCGCTCGGAGACGGCGCGTGGACCGATCGGGGCTTAGGAGACAACGCGTGGACCGATCGGGGCTCGGAGACAGCGCGTGGAATGATCGGGGCTCAGGAGACGGCGCGTGAACCGATCGGCGCTCGGAGACGGTGCGTGGACCGATCGGGGCTTAGGAGACGGCGCGTCGGCCGATCGGAGATCAGGAGACGACGCGTGGATTGATAGTGCTCTGGAAGCGGCGCACGGACCGATCGTGGCTCGGAGACGGCGCGTGGAGGCATCGGGGCTTTGAAGACGACGCGTGGACCGAACGGTGCTCAGAAAACGGCGCGTGGACCGACCGCGGCTCAGGAGGCCACGCCTGGACCGATCGGGGCTCGGCGACGGCGCGTGGACCGATCGAGTCTCGGAGACGACGCGTCGACCGATCGGGACTCAGATGACGGCACGCGGACCGACCGGGGCTCAGGAGACTCGCGTGGATCGATCGGGGCTCCGGAGACGCCGCGTGGAGCGATGGGGATCAGGAGACGGTGCGCGGACCGATCGGGGCTCGGAGACGGCGCGTGGACGGACCGCGGCTCAGAATGCGGTACGCGGACCGATCGGGGATCGGACACGGCGTGTGGACCGATCCAGGCTCGGAGACGACGCGTTTACGGATCAGGGATCAGGAGCCGACGCGTGGAACGATCCGGGCTCAGGAGACGAAGCGTGGACCGATCGGGGCTCGGAGACGGCGTGTGGAACGATCGGGTCTCAGGTGACGGCGCATGAACCAATCGGCGCTCGGAGACGGCGCGTGGATCAATCGGGGATCGGGGACGGCGCGTGGAACGATCGCGGCTCGGAGTCGACGCGTTAGCCGATCGGGGCTTAGGAGACGATGCGTGGACCGATCGGGGCTCGGAGACGGCGCGTGGACCGACGGGGGTTTAGGAGAAGGCACTTGGACCGAACGGGGCTTAGGAGACGGCGCGTGGACCGATCGGGGCTCGGAGACGGCGCGTGGAACGATCGGGGCTCAGGAGACGGCGCGTCAACCGATCGGCGCTCGGAGACGGCGCGTGGACCGATCGGGGCTTAGGAGACGGCGCGTGGACCGATCGGAGATCAGGAGTTGACGCGTGGACCGATCGGGGTTGTGGAAGCGGCGCACGGACCGATCGTAGCTCGGCGACGGCGCGTGGACCGATCGGGGCTAGGAGACGACGCGTAGACCGATCGGTGCTCGGAGACAGAGCGTGGACCGACTGGGGCTCGGAGACGGCGCGTGGACGCATCGGGGCTCAGGAGACGACGCGTCGACCCTTCGGGGCTCAGGAGGCGGCGCGCGGACCGGCCGGGGCTCAGGAGCCTAGCGTGGATCGATCGGGGCTCCGGAGGCGGCGCGTGGACCGATTGGAGAGCAGGAGATGGTGCGTGGACCGATCGGGGCCCGGAGACGGCGCGTGGACCGATCGGGGCTCAGGAGGCCGCGCGTGGACCGATCATGGCTCGGCGACGGTGCGTAGACCGATCGGGGCTCGGAGACGACGCGTGGACCGATCAGGGCTCGGAGACAGCGCGTGGACCGATCGGGGCTCGGATACGGCGCGTGAACCAATCGGGGCTCAGGAGGCCGCGCGTGGACCGATCGCGGCTCGGCGACCGCGCGTGGACCGATCGGGTCTCAGGAGGCCGCGCGTGGACAGATCATGACTCGGCGACGGCGCGTGGACCGATCGGGGCTCGGAGACGACGCGTGGACCGATCGGGGCTCGGAGACGACAAGTGGACCGATCGGGGCTCGGAGACAGCGCGTGGACGGACTGGGGCTCAGGCGGTTTCGCGTGGACCAATTGGTGTTCGGCGACGGCGCGTGGCCCGATCGGGGCTTAGGAGACGGCGCGTGCACCGATCGGGGCCCGGAGACGGCGCGTGGAACGATCGGGGCTCAGGAGACGGCGCGTCAACCGATCGGCGCTCGGAGACGGCGCGTGGACCGATCGGGGCTTAGGAGACGGCGCGTGGACCGATCGGAGATCAGGAGTTGACGCGTGGACCGATCGGGGTTGTATAAGCGGCGCACGGACCCATCGTAGCTCGGAGACGGCGCGTGGAGGCATCGGGGCTTTGAAGACGACGCGTGGATCGATCGGGGCTCAGGAGACGACGCGTCGAACAATCGGGGCTCAGGAGACGGCGCGCGGACCGATTGGGGCTCGGATACGGCGTGTGAACCGACCGGGGCTCAGGAGGCCGCGCGTGGACCGATCGCGGCTCGGCGACGGCGCGTAAACCGATCGGGGCTCAGGAGGCCGCGCGTGGACTGATCATGGCTCGGCGACGGCGCGTGGACCGATCGGGGCTAGGAGACGACGCGTAGACCGATCGGTGCTCGGAGACAGAGCGTGGACCGACTGGGGCTCGGAGACGGCGCGTGGACCGATCGTTGCTTAGGAGAAGGCGCGTTGAATGATCGGGGCTCAGGAGACGGCGCGTGGACCGATCGTGGCTCGGAGACGGCGCGTGGACCGATCGGGGCTTCGAGACGACGCGTGGACCGATCGGGGCTCAGGAGACGGCGCGTGGACCGATCGGGACTCAGGAGACGGCGCGTGAATCGATTGGGGCGTGGATACGGCGCGTGACGCGACCGGGGCTCAGGACGCCGCGCGTGGAACGATCATGGCTCGGCGACGGCGCATGGACCGATCGGGGCTCGGAGACGACGCGTGGAGCGATAGGGGCTCAGGAGACGGCGCGTGGACCGATCGGGGCTTAGGAGACGGCCCGTGGACAGATCGGAGCTTAGGAGACGGCACGTGGACCGATCGGGGTTCAGGAGACGGCGCGTGGACCGGTCGGGGCTTAGGAGACGACGCCTGGACCGATCGGGGCTTAGGAGGCGGCGTGTGGAACGATCGGGGCTCAGGAGACGGCGCGTGGACCGATCGGGGCTCGGAGACGGCGCGTGGAACGATCGGAGCACAGGAGACGGCGCGTGAACCGAGCGGCGCTCGGAGACGGCGCGTGGATCGATCGGGGCTTAGGAGACGGCGCGTGGACCGATCGGGGCTCAGGAGACCCCGCGTGGACCGATCGGGGCTCGGCGACTGCGGGTGGACGCATCGGGGCTCAGGAGACGACGCGTCGACCCTTCGGGGCTCAGGAGGCGGCGCGCGGACCGGCCGGGGCTCAGGAGCCTAGCGTGGATCGATCGGGGCTCCGGAGGCGGCGCGTGGACCGATTGGAGAGCAGGAGATGGTGCGTGGACCGATCGGGGCTCGGAGACGGCGCGTGGGCCGATCGGGGCTTAGGAGACGACTCGTGGACCGATTGGGGCTCAGGAGGCCGCGCGTGGACCGATCGCAGCGCGACGCCGCGCGTAGACGGATCAGGGCTCAGGAGGCTGCGCGTGAACCAATCGGCGCTCAGAGACGGCGCGTGGACCGATCGGGGCTTAGGAGACGGCGAGTGCTCCGATCGGGGCCCGGAGACGGGTCGTGGACAGATTGGGGCTTAGGAGACGGCGCGTGGACCGATTGGGGCTCAGGTGGTTGCGCGTGGACCAATTGGGGCTCGGCGACGGCGCGTGGACCGATCGGGGCTCGGAGACGGCGCGTTAACCGATCGGGGCTTAGGAGACGATGCGAGGAGGCATCTGGGTTTACAAGAAGACGCGTGGATCGTTCGGGGCTCGGAGACGGCGCGTGAACCGACCGGGGCTCAGGAGACGGCGCGTGGAGGCATCGGGGCTTAGAAGACGACGCATGGACCGATCAGGTCTCAGGAATCGGCGCGTGGACCGATTGGAGCTCGGAGACGACGCGTGGACCGACTGGGGCTCAGGCGGTTGCGCGTGGACCAATTGGGGTTCGGCGACGGCGCGTGGACCGATCGCGGATCGGAGACGGCGCGTTAACCGATCGGGGCTTAGGAGACGATGCGTGAACCGATCGGGGCTAGGAGACGGCGAGTGGACCCATCGGGGCTCGGAGACGACGCGAGTACGGATCGGGGCTTGATGACGGCGGCTTTACCGATCGCGGCTCGGAGACGGCCCGTGGACAGATCGGGGCTTAGGAGACGGCGCGTGGACCGATCGGGGCTCAGAAGACGGCGCGTGGACCGGTCGGGGCTTAGGAGACGACGCCTGGACCGATCGGGGCTCAGGAGACGGCGCGCGGACCGGCCGGGGCTCAGGAGCCTAGCGTGGATCGATCGGGGCTCAGGAGACGACGCGTCGACTGTTCGGGGCTCCGGAGGCGCCGCCTAGACCGAGGGGGATCAGGAGGCGGTGCGTGGACCGACCGGAGTTCAGAAGATTCGCGTGGATCGATCGGGGCTCCGGAGGCGGCGCGTGGACCGATTGGAGAGCAGGAGATGGTGCGTGGACCGATCGGGGCTCGGAGACGGCGCGTGGGCCGATCGGGGCTTAGGAGACGACTCGTGGACCGATTGGGGCTCAGGAGGCCGCGCGTGGACCGATCGCGGCGCGACGCCGCGCGTGGACGGATCAGGGCTCAGGAGGCTGCGCGTGAACCAATCGGCGCTCAGAGACGGCGCGTGGACCGATCGGGGCTTAGGAGACGGCGAGTGCTCCGGTCGGGGCCCGGAGACGGGTCGTGGACAGATTGGGGCTTAGGAGACGGCGCGTGGACCGATTGGGGCTCGGATACGGCGCGTGAACCGACCGGGGCTCAGGAGGCCGCGCGTGGCCCGATCGCGGCACGGTGACGGCGCGAGGAGGCATCTGGGCTTAGAAGACGACGCGTGGATCGATCGGGGCTCGGAGACGGCGCGTGAACCGACCGGGGCTCAGGAGGCCGCGCTTGGACCGATCGAGACTCGGCGACGGCGCGTGGACCGACCAGGGGTCGGAGAGGGCGCGTGGAGCGATCAGGGCTCAGGAGAAGACGCGTCAATTGATCGGGGATCAGAAATAGGGGCGTGAAGCGATCGGGCCTCAGGAGATGACGCGTGGATCGATCGGGGCTCAGGAAACGACGCGTCGACCGATCGGGGCTCAGGAGACGGCGCGCGGACCGATCGGGGCTCAGGAGCCCCGCGTGGACCGATCATGGCTCGGCGACGGCGCGTGGACCGATCGGCGCTCGGAGACGACGCGTGGACCGATCGGGGCTCAGATGACGGCGCGCGGACCGACCGGGGCTCAGGAGACTCGCGTGGACCGATCGGGGCTCCGGAGACGCCGCGCGGACCGATCGGAGATCGGACACGGCGTGTGGACCGATCGAGGCTCGGAGACGACGCGATTACGGATCGGGGATCAGGAGACGACGCGTGGAACGATCCGGGCTCAGGAGACGAAGCGTGGACCGATCGGGGCTCGGAGACGGCGTGTGGAACGATCGGGGCTCGGGTGACGGCGCGTGAACCGATCGGCGCTCGGAGACGGCGCGTGGATCGATCGGGGATCGGGGACGGCGCGTGGAACGATCGCGGGTCGGAGTCGACGCGTTAGCCGATCGGGGCTTAGGAGACGATGCGTGGACCGATCGGGGCTCGGAGACGGCGCGTGGACCGACCGGGGTTTACGAGAAGGCGCTTGGTCCGAACGGGGCTTAGGAGACGGCGCGTGGACCGATCGGGGCTCGGAGACGGCGCGTGGAACGATCGGGGCTCAGGAGACGGCGCGTCAACCGATCGGCGCTCGGAGACGGCGCGTGGACCGATCGGGGCTTAGGAGACGGCGCGTGGACCGATCGGAGATCAGGAGGTGACGCGTGGACCGATCGGGGTTGTGGAAGCGGCGCACGGACCGATCGTGGCTCGGAGACGGCGCGTGGAGGCATCGCGGCTTTGAAGACGACGCGTGGACCGATCGGGGCTCAGGAAACGGCGTGTGGCGCGATCGGGGCTCAGGAGACGACGCGTGGTTCGATCGGGGCTCAGGAGACGACGCGACGAACAATCGGGGCTCAGGAGACGGCGCGCGGACCGACTGGGGCTCAGGAGACTCGCGTGGATCGATCGGGGCTCTGGAGGCGCCGCGTGGACCGATTGGGACCAGGAGACGGTGCGTGAACCGTTCGGGGCTCGGAGATGGCGCGTGGACCGATCGGGGCTCAGGAGACGGCGCGTGGACCGATCTCGGCTCGGAGACGGCGCGTGGAACGATCGGGGCTCAGGATACGACGCGTGGACCGATCCGGCGTAAGAGACGACGCGTGTACCTATCCGGGCTCACGACACAGCGTGTGGACCAATTCGGGCTCAGGAGACGCCGCGTGAACCGATCGGGGCTCAGGAAACGGCGCCTGGACCGATCGTGGCTCGGAGACGGCGCGAGGAGGCATCTGGGCTTAGAAGACGACGCGTGGATCGATGGAGGCTCAGGAGACGGCACGTGGACCGATCGGAGATCAGGAGACGATGCGTGGACCGATAGGGCTCTGGAAACGGTGCACGGACCGATCGTGGATCGGCGACGGCCCGTGGACCGATTGGGGCTCAGGAGGCCGCGCGTGGACCGGCCATGGCTCGGCGACGGCGCGTGGACCGATCGGGGCTCGGAGACAGCTCGTGGACCGACTGGGACTCAGGCGGTTGCGCGTGGACCAATTGGGGTGCGGCGACGGCGCGTGGACCGATCGAGTCTCGGAGACGACGCGTCGACCGATCGGGGCTCAGATGACGGCGCGCGGACTGACCGGGGCTCAGGAGACTCGCGTGGATCGATCGGGGCTCCGGAGACGCCGCGCGGACCGATCGGGGATCGGACACGGCGTGTGGACCGATCGAGGCTCGGAGACGACGCGATTACGGATCGGGGATCAGGAGACGACGCGTGGAACGATCCGGGCTCAGGAGACGAAGCGTGGACCGATCGGGGCTCGGAGACGGCGTGTGGAACGATCGGGGCTCGGGTGACGGCGCGTGAACCGATCGAGTCTCGGAGACGACGCGTCGACCGATCGGGGCTCAGATGACGGCGCGCGGACTGACCGGGGCTCAGGAGACTCGCGTGGATCGATCGGGGCTCCGGAGACGCGGCGCGGACCGATCGGGGATCGGACACGGCGTGTGGACCGATCGAGGCTCGGAGACGACGCGATTACGGATCGGGGATCAGGAGACGACGCGTGGAACGATCCGGGCTCAGGAGACGAAGCGTGGACCGATCGGGGCTCGGAGACGGCGTGTGGAACGATCGGGGCTCGGGTGACGGCGCGTGAACCGATCGGCGCTCGGAGACGGCGCGTGGATCGATCGGGGATCGGGGACGGCGCGTGGAACGATCGCGGCTCGGAGTCGACGCGTTAGCCGATCGGGGCTTAGGAGACGATGCGTGGACCGATCGGGGCTCGGGGACGGCGCGTGGACCGACCGGGGTTTACGAGAAGGCGCTTGGTCCGAACGGGGCTTAGGAGACGGCGCGTGGACCGATCGGGGCTCGGAGACGGCGCGTGGAACGATCGGGGCTCAGGAGACGGCGCGTCAACCGATCGGCGCTCGGAGACGGCGCGTGGACCGATCGGGGCTTAGGAGACGGCGCGTGGACCGATCGGAGATCAGGAGGTGACGCGTGGACCGATCGGGGTTGTGGAAGCGGCGCACGGACCGATCTTGGCTCGGAGACGGCGCGTGGAGGCATCTGGGCTTAGAAGACGACGCGTGGATCGATGGAGGCTCAGGAGACGGCTCGTGGACCGATCGGGGCTTAGGAGACGGCGCGTGGGCCGAACGGGGCTCAGGAAACGGAGCGTGGACCGACCGGAGCTCAGCAGATTTCGCGTGGATCGATCGGGGCTCCGGAGGCGGCGCGTGGACCGATTGGGGAGCAGGAGATGGCGCGTGGACCGATCGGGGCTCGGAGACGGAGCGTGGAGCGATCGGGGCTCAGGAGACGGCGCGTGAACTAATCGGCGCTCGGAGACGGCGGGTGGACCGATCGGGGCTGAGGAGAAGGCGCGTGGTCCGATCGGGGCTTATGAGACGGCGCGTAGACCGATCGGGGCTCGGAGATGGCGCGTGGAATGATCGGGGCTTAGGAGATGGTGTGTGGACCGATCGGAGATCAGGAGACGACGCGTGGACCGATCGGGGGTCGGAGACGGCGCGAGGAGGCATCTGGGCTTAGAAGACGACGCGTGGATCGATGGAGGCTCAGGAGACGGCTCGTGGACCGATCGGGGCTTAGGAGACGGCGCGTGGGCCGAACGGGGCTCAGGAAACGGCGCGTGGACCGACCGGAGCTCAGCAGATTTCGCGTGGATCGATCGGGGCTCCAGAGGCGGCGCGTGGACCGATTGGGGAGCAGGAGATGGTGCGTGGACCGATCGGGGCTCGGAAAACGGCGCGCGGACCGATCGGGGCTTAGAAGACGACGCGTGGACCGTCCGGGGTTAGAAGGCGACGCGTGGACCGATGGGGGCTCAGGAGCCGGCGCGTGGAACAATCGGGGCTCAGGAGACGGCGCGTGAAATGATCTGCGCTCGGAGACGGCGCGTGGACCGATCGGTGCTCGGAGACAGCGCGTGGACCGACTGGGGCTCGGAGACGGCGCGTGGATCGATCGGGGCTCAGGAGACGGCGCGTGGAATGATCGGGGCTCGGAGAAGGCGCGTGGACCGACCGGGGCACAGGAGGATACGCCTGGACCGATCGGGGCTCGGCGACGGCGCGTGGACCGATCGAGGCTCGGAGACGGCGCGTGGAACGATCGGGGCTCGGAGACGGAGCGTGGAGCGATCGGGGCTCAGGAGACGGCGCGTGAAATGATCGGCGCTCGGAGACGGTGCGTGGACCGATCGTGGCTTAGGAGAAGTCGCGTGGAACGATCGGGGCTCAGGAGACGGCGCGAGAAGCGATCGGGGCTCGGAGACGGCGCGTGGAGGCATCGGGGATTTGAAGACGACGCGTGGACCGAACGGTGCTCAGAAAACGGCGCGTGGACCGATCGGTGCTCGGAGACGATGCGTGGACCGATCGGGGCTCAGGAAACGGCGTGTGGAGCGGTTGGGGCTCAGGAGACGACGCGTGGACCGATCGGGGTTTAGGAGAGGACGCGTCGACCGATCGGGGCACAGGAGACGGCGCGTGGACCGATCGGGGCTTAGGAGACTCACGTTGATCGATTGGGGCTCCGGAGGCGGTGCGTGGACCGATCGGGGCTTAGGAGACTACGCGTGTACCTATCGGGGCTCAGGAGACAGCGCGTGGACCGGTTGGGCATCAGGAGACGGCGCGTCGATGGATCGGGGCTTGGGGAACGACGCGTGGACCGATCGGGGCTCAGGAGACGGCGCGTGGAATGATCGAGGCTCGGAGAAGGCGCGTGGACCGACCGGGGCACAGGAGGATACGCCTGGACCGATCGGGGCTCGGCGACGGCGCGTGGACCGATCGAGGCTCGGAGTCGGCGCGTGGAACGATCGGGGCTCGGAGACGGAGCGTGGAGCGATCGGGGCTCAGGAGACGGCGCGTGAAATGATCGGCGCTCGGAGACGGCGCGTGGACCGATCGTGGCTTAGGAGAAGGCGCGTGGAACGATCGGGGCTCAGGAGACGGCGCTTGGACAGATCGGGGTTCAGGAGACGGCGCGTGGATCGATCGGGGCTCCGACACGGCGCGTGGAATGATCGGGGCTCGGAGAAGGCGCGTGGACCGACTGGGGCACAGGAGGATACGCCTGGACCGATCGGGGCTCGGCGACGGCGCGTGGACCGATCGAGGCTCGGAGACGGCGCGTGGAACGATCGGGGCTCGGAGACGGAGCGTGGAGCGATCGGGGCTCAGGAGACGGCGCGTGAACTAATCGGCGCTCGGAGACGGCGCGTGGACCGATCGGGGCTGAGGAGAAGGCGCGTGGTGCGATCGGGGCTTATGAGACGGCGCGTAGACCGATCGGGGCTCGGAGATGGCGCGTGGAATGATCGGGGCTTAGGAGATGGTGTGTGGACCGATCGGAGATCAGGAGACGACGCGTGGACCGATCGGGGCTCAGGAGACGACGCGTCGAACAATCGGGGCTTAGGAGACGACGGGTGGACCGATCGGGGCTCGGAGACGGCGCGTGGAGGCATCGGGGCTTAGAAGACGACGCATGGATCGATCGGGGCACGGAAACGGCGCGTGGACCGATCGGGGCTCAGGAGACGGCGCGTGGACCGATCGGTGATCGGAGACTGCGCGTGGACGGACCGCGGCTTAGAATGCGGCACGCGGACCGATCGGGGATCGGAGACGGCGTGTGGACGTATCGGGGCTTAGAAGACGATGCGTGGATCGATCGGGGCTCAGGAGATGGCGCGTGGACCGACTGGGGCTCAGGAGGTTGCGCGTGGACCAATTGGGGTTCGGCGGGTTGGGCGACGGCGCGTGGACCGATCGCGGCTCGGCGACGGCGCGTGTACCGATCGGGGCTCTGGAGGCCGCGCGTGGAACGATCATGGCTCGGCGACGGCGCGTGGACCGAACGGGGCTCGGAGACGACGCATGGACTGATCGGGGCTCGGAAACGGCGGGTGGACCGATCGGGGCTTAGGAGACGGCGCGTGGACCGATCGGGGCTCGGAGACGGCGCGTGGACCGATCGGGGCTGAGGAGAAGGCGCGTGGTCCGATCGGGGCTTATGAGACGGCGCGTGGACCGATCGGGGGTCGGAGACGGCGCGTGGAACCATCGGGGCTCAGGAGACGGCGCGTGAACCGATCGGCGCTCGGAGACGGCGCGTGGACCGATAGGGGCTTAGGAGACGGCGCGTGGACCGATCGGGGCTCGGAGGCGGGGCGTGGAATGATCGGGGCTCAGGAGACGGCGCGTGAAATGATCGGCGCTCTGAGACGGCGCGTAGACCGATTGGGGCTTACGCGACGGCGCGTGGACCGTTCGGGGCTCAGGAATCGGCGCCTGGACCGATCGTGGCTCGGAAACGGCGCGTGGAGGCATCGGGGCTTTGAAGACGACGCGTGGACCGAACGGTGCTCAGAAAACGGCGGGTGGACCGATCGGTGCTCGGAGACGATGCGTGGACCGATCGGGGCTCAGGAAACGGCGTGTGGAGCGGTTGGGGCTCAGGAGACGACGCGTGGACCGATCGGGGCTCGGAGACGACGCGTGGACCGATCGGGGTTTAGGAGAGGACGCGTCGACCGATCGGGGCACAGGAGACGGCGCGTGGACCGATCGGGGCTTAGGAGACTCACGTTGATCGATTGGGGCTCCGGAGGCGGTGCGTGGACCGATCGGGGCTTAGGAGACTACGCGTGTACCTATCGGGGCTCAGGAGACAGCGCGTGGACCGATTGGGCATCAGGAGACGGCGCGTCGATGGATCGGGGCTTGGGGAACGACGCGTGGAACGATCGGGGCTCAGGAGACGGCGCGTGGGATGATCGGGGCTCGGAGAAGGCGCGTGGACCGACCGGGGCACAGGAGGATACGCCTGGACCGATCGGGGCTCGGCGACGGCGCGTGGACCGATCGAGGCTCGGAGACGGCGCGTGGAACGATCGGGGCTCGGAGACGGAGCGTGGAGCGATCGGGGCTCAGGAGACGGCGCGTGAAATGATCGGCGCTCGGAGACGGCGCGTGGACCGATCGTGGCTTAGGAGAAGGCGCGTGGAACGATCGGGGCTCAGGAGACGGCGCGTGTACCGACTGGGGCTCAGGAGACCGCGCGTGAACCGATCGGGGCTCGGCGACTGCGCGTGGACGAATCGGGGCTCGGAGACCGCGCGTGGACCGACCGGGGCTCAGGAGACGGCGCGTGGACTGATCGGGGCTCGGAGACGGCGCGTTAACCGATCGGTGCTCAGGTGACGATGCGTGGACCGATCGGGGCTCGGAGACGGCGCGTGGACCGACCGGGGCTAAGGAGGCCGCGCGTGGACCGATCGAGGCTCGGCGACGGCGCATGAAGCGACCGGGGCTCATGAGACGGCGCGTAGACCGATCGGGGCTCCGGTGGCGACGCGTGGACCGATCGGGGCCCAGGAAACGGCGCGTGGATCGATCGGTGCTCGAAGGCGACGCGTGGACCGACCGGGGCTTAGCAGCCGATGCGTGGATCGATCGGGGCTCAGGAGGCGGCGCGTAGACCCATCGGGGCTCGGAGACGGCACATGGACCGATCAGGGCTTAGGAGACGACGCGTGGACCGATCGGGGCTCAGGAGACGGCGCGTGGACCGATCGGTGCTCGGAGACGGCGCGTGGACGGACCGTGGCTTAGAATGCGTCACGCGGACCGATCGGGGCTCGGATACGGCGTGTAGACGTATCGGGGCTTAGGAGACGATGCGTGGAACGATCGGGGCTCAGGAGACGGCGCGTGAACCGACCGAGGCTCAGGAGACCGCGCGTGGACCGATCGCGGCTCGGCGACGGCGCGTGGACCGATCGGGGCTCAGGAGGCCGCGCGTGGACCCATCGTGGCTCGGCGACGGCGCGTGGACCGATAGGGGCTCGGAGACCACACGTGGACCGATCGGGGCTCGGTGACAGCGCGTGGACCGACTGGGGCTCAGGCGGTTGCGCGTGGACCAATTGGGGTTCGGCGACGGCGCGTGGACCGATCGGGGCTCGGAGACGGCGCGTTAACCGATTGGGGCTTAGGAGACCATGCGTGGACCGATCGGGGCTCGAAGACGGCGCGTGGACCGATCGGGGCTCGGAGACGACGCGTGGACCGATCGGGGCTCGGAGACAGCGCGTGGACCGACTGGGGCTCAGGCGGTTTCGTGTGGACCAATTGGGGTTCGGCGACGGCGCGTGGACCGATCGGAGCTTAGGAGGCCGCGCGTGGACCGATCGCGGCTCGGCGACGGCGCGGGGACCGATCGGGGCTCGGAGACGGCACGTTACCCGATCGGGGCTTAGGAGACGATGCGTGGACCGGTCGGTGCTCAGGAAGCGGCGCCTGGACCGATCGGGGCTCCGAGACGACGCGTTAACCGAGCGGGGCTTAGGAGACTATGCGGGGACCGATCGGGGCTCGGAGACAGTGCGTGTACCGACTGGGGCTCAGGAGGTTGCGCGTGGACCAATTGGGGTTCGGCGACGGCGCGTGGACCGACCGGGGCTCAGGAGACCGCGCGTGAACCGATCGAGGCTCAGGAGGCCACGCCTGGACCGATCGGGGCTTCGCGACGGCGCGTGGACCGATCGAGGCTCGGAGATGACGCGTGTACGGATCGGGGATTCGGCGATGACGCGTGGACCGATCCGGGCTCAGGAGACGGCGCCTGGACCGATCGTGGCTCGGAGACGGCGCGTGGAAGCATCGGGACTAAGAAGACGACGCATGGACCGATCGGGCCTTAGGAAACGGCGTATGGACCGATCGGAGCTCGGACACGACGCGTGGACCGATCGGGGCTCAGGAGACGGCGCGAGGAGCGTTCGGGCTCAGGAGAAGACGCGTCAATTGATCGTGGCTCAGGAGACGACGCGTCGACGGATCGGGGCTTAGCAGACGACGCGTGGGCCGATCGGGGCTTAGGAGACGACGCGTGGACCGATCGGGGCTCAGGAGACGGCGCGTGGACCGACCGGAGCTCAGGAGGCGACGCGTGGACCGATCGGTGCTCGGAGACGGCACGTTGGACGATCGGGGCTCAGGAGACGGCGCGTGGACGGATCGGGGCTTAGGAGTCGGCGCGTCGACCGATCGGAGCTCAGGAGGCGGTGCGTGGATCGATCGGGGCTCGGAGACAGCCCGTGGACCAACTGGGGCTCAGGAGACAACGCGTCGACCGATCGGGGCTTAGGAGACGACGCGTCGAACGATCGGGGCTTAGGAGATGACGCGTGGACCGATCGGGGATCGGAGACAGCGCGTGGACCGATCTGGGCTCGGAGACAGCGCGTGGACCGACTGGGGCACATGCGGTGGCGCGTGGACCAATTGGGGTTCGGCGACGGCGCGTGGACCGATCCGGGCTCAGGAGACGGCGCGTGGACCGATCGGGGCTGGGAGACGGAGCGTGGAGCGATGGGGGCTCAGGAGACGGCGCGTGAAGTAATCGGCGCTCGGAGACGGCGCGTGGACCGATCGGGGCTGAGGAGAAGGCGCGTGGTCCGATCGGGGCTTATGAGACGGCGCGTGGATCGATCGGGGCTCGGAGGTGGCGCGTGGAATGATCGGGGCTTAGGAGATGGCGTGTGGACCGATCGGAGATCAGGAGACGACGCGTGGACCGAGAGGGCTCTGGAAGCGGCGCACGGACGGATCGTGGCTCGGAGACGGCGCGTGGAGGCATCGGGGCTTTGAAGACGACGCGTGGACCAAACGGTGCTCAGAAAACGGTGCGTGGAGCGATCGGGGCTCAGGAGACGGCGCGTGGACCGATCGGGGCTCAGGAGCCGGCGCGTGGACCGATTGGGGCTCGGATACGGCGCGTGAACCAACCGGGACTCAGGAACCCGCGCGTGGACCGATCCCGGCTCGGCGACGGCGCGTGGACCGATGGGGCTCAGGAGACGCGCGTGGACCGATCATGGCTCGGTGACGGCGCGTGGACCGATCGGGGCTTAGGTGACGATGCGTGGACCGAGTGGGGCTCAGGAAGCAGCGCCTGGACCGATCGTGGCTCGGAGACGGCGCGAGGAGGCATCTGGGCTTCGAAGACGACGCGTGGATCGATCGGGGCTCGGAGACGGCGCGTGAACCAACCGGGGCTCAGGAGACCGCGCGTGGACCGATCGAGGCTCAGGAGGCCACGCCTGGACCGATCGGGGCTCCGCGACGGCGCGTCGACCGATCGAGGCTCGGAGACGACGCGTGTACGGATCGGGGATTTGGCGATGACGCGTAGACCGATCGGGGCTCGGAGACGGGGCGTGGAATGATCGGGACTCGGAGACGGCGTGTGAACGTATCGGGGCTTAGGAGACGATGCGTTGACCGATCGGGGCTCATGAGACGGCGCGTAGACCGATCGGGGCTCCGGTGGCGACGCGTGGACTGATCGGGGCCCAGGAAACGGCGCGCGGATCGATCGGTGCTCGAAGACGACGCGTGGACCGATCGGGGCTCAGGAGCCGATGCGTGGATCGATCGGGGCTCAGGAGGCGGCGCGTGGACCCATCGGGGCTCCGAGACGGCACGTGGACCGATCAGGGCTTAGGAGACGACGCGTGGACCGATCGGGGCTCGGAGACGACGCGTGGACCGATCGGGGCTCGGAGACAGTGCGTGGACCGACTGGGGCTCAGGCGGTTGCGCGTGGACCAATTGGGGTTCGGCGACGGCGCGTTGACCGATCGGGGCTCGGAGACGGCGCGTTAACCGATTGGGGCTTAGGAGACGATGCGTGGCCCGATCGGGGCTCAGGAGCCTCGCGTGGATCGATCGGGGCTCCGGAGGCGCCGCGTTGACCCATGGGGATCAGGAGACAGTGCGTGGACCGAACGGGGCTCGGAGACGACGCGTGGACCGATCGGGGCTCGGAGACAGCGCGTGGACCGACTGGGGCTCAGGCGGTTTCGCGTGGACCAATTGGGGTTCGACGACGGCGCGTGGACCGATCGGGGCTTAGGAGATGTCGCGTGCACCGATCGGGGCCCGGAGACGGGTCGTGGACAGATTGGGGATTAGGAGACGGCGCGTGGACCGATCGGGGCTGGGAGACGGCACGTGGACCAATGGGGGCTTAGGAGACGACGCGTGGACCGATCGGGGTGTAGGCGACGACGCGTGTACCTATCGGGGCTCAGGAGACAGCGCGTGGACCGATCAGGGCTCGGCGACTGCGCGTGGACGTATCGGGGCTCAGGAGACGGCGCGTGGACCGATCGGGGCTCGAGGACGGCGCGTTAACCGATTGGGGCTTAGGAGACCATGCGTGAACCGATCGGGGCTCGAAGACGGCGCGTGGCCCGATCGGGTGTCAGGAGGCTGCGCGTGGACAGATCATGACTCGGCGAGGGCGCGTGGACCGATCGGGGCTCGGAGACGACGCGTGGACCGATCGGGTCTCGGAGACAGCGCGTGGACCGCCTGGGGCTAAGGCGGTTTCGCGTGGACCAATTGGGGTTCGGCGACGGCGCGTGGACCGATCGGGGCTTAGGAGACGGCGCGTGCGCCGATCGGGGCCCGGAGACGGGTCGTGGACCGATCGGGGCTCATGAGACGGCGCGTGGACCGATTGGGGCTCGGATACGGCGCGTGAACCAATCGGGGCTCGGAGACGATGCGTGGACCGATCGAGGTTCGGCGACAGCGCGTGAACCGACTGGGTCTCAGGCGGTTGTGCGTGGACCAATTAGGGGTCGGCGACCGCGCGTGGACCGTTCGGGGCTCGGAGACGGCGCGTTAACCGATCGGGGCTTAGGAGACGATGCGTGAACCGATCGGGGCTCGGAGAAGGCGCGTGGACCGATCGGGGCCTAGGAGACAACGCGTGGACCGATCGTGGATCAGGAAGCGGCGCCTGGACCGATCGTGGCCCGGAGACGGCGCGAGAAGGCATCGGGGCTTACAGGACGACGCGTGGATCGAACGGGGGCTCGGAGACGGCGCATGAACCGACCGGGGCTCATGAGACGGCGCGTGGACTGATCGGGGCGTAGGACACGGCGCGTGTACCTATCGGTGCTCGGAGACGGCGCGTGGACGGACCGTGGCTTAGAATGCGTCACGCGGACCGATCGGGGCTCGGATACGGCGTGTGTACCTATCGGGGCTCACGAGACAGCGTGTGGACCGATTGGGGCTCAGCAGACGGCGCGTGGACCGATCGGGGCTCGGAGACGGCGCGTGGACGGACCGCGGCTTAGAATGCGGTACGCGGACCGATCGGGGATCGGACACGGCGTGTGGACCGATCGAGGCTCGGAGACGACGCGTTTACGGATCGGGGATCAGGAGACGACGCGTGGAACGATCCGGGCTCAGGAGACGGAGCGTGGACCGATTGGGACTCGGAGACGGCGTGTGGAACGATCGGCGCTCGGGTGACGGCGCGTGAACCGATCGGCGCTCGGAGACGGCGCGTGGATCGATCGGGGATCGGGGACGGCGCGTGGAATGATCGGGGCTCGGAGTCGACGCGTTAGCCGATCGGGGCTTAGGAGACGATGCGTGGGCCGATCGGGGCTCGGAGACGGCGCGTGGACCGACCGGGGTTTTGGAGAAGACGCTTGGACCGAACGGGGCTTAGGAGACGGCACTTGGACCGATCGGGCTCAGGAGACGGCGCGCGGACTGACTGGGGCTCAGGAGACTCGCGTGGATCGATCGGGGCTCCGTAGGCGCCGCGTGGACCGATTGGGATCAGGAGACGGTGCGTGAACCGTTCGGGGTTCGGAGACGGCGCGTGTACGGATCGGGGATTCGGCGATGACGCGTGGACCGATCCGGGCTCAGGAGACGGCGCGTGGACGGATCGGGGCTCGGAGACGGCGCGTGGAACGATCGGGGCTCAGGAGACGGCGCGTGAACCGATCGGCGCTCGGAGACGGCGCGTGGACCGATAGGGGCTTAGGAGACGGCGCGTGGACCGATCGGGGCTCGGAGCCGGGGCGTGGAATGATCGGGGCTCACGAGATGGCGCGTGAAATGATCGGCACTCTGAGACGGCGCGTAGACCGATTGGGGCTTAGGAGACGTTGCGTGGACCGATCGGCGCTCGAAGACGGCGCGTGGACCGATCGGGGCTCGGACACAGTGCGTCGACCGACTGGGGCTCAGGCGGTTGCGCGTGGACTGATCGGGGCTTAGGAGCCTCGCGTGGATCGATCGGGGCCCCGGAGGCGCCGCGTGGACCCATGGGGATCAGGAGACAGTCCGTGAACCGATCGGGGCTCGGAGACGGCGCGTGGACCGATCGGGGCTTAGGACACGACGCGTGGACAGATCGGGGTGTAGGCGATGACGCGTGTACCTATCGGGGCTCAGGAGACAGCGCGTGGACCGATCAGGGCTCGGCGACTGCGCGTGGACGTATCGGGGCTCAGGAGACATCGCGTGGACCGATCGGGGCTCGGGGACGGCGCGTTAACTGATTGGGGCTTAGGAGACCATGCGTGGACCGATCGGGGCTCGAAGACGGCGCGTCGACCGATCGGGTCTCAGGAGGCCGCGCGTGGACAGATCATGACTCGGCGACGGCGCGTGGACCGATCGGGGCTCGGAGACGACGCGTGGACCGATCGGGGCTCGGAGACAGCGCGTGGACCGACTGGGGCTCAGGCGGTTTCGCGTGGACCAATTGGGGTTCGGAGACGGCGCGTTAACCGATCGGGGCTTAGGAGGCCGCGCCTGGACCGACCGAGGCTCGGCGACGGCGCGTGGACCGATCGGGACTCGGAGACGGCGTGTGAACGTATCGGGGCTTAGGAGACGATGCGTTGACCGATCGGGGCTCATGAGGCGGCGAGTAGACCTATCGGGGCTCCGGCGGCGACGCGTGGACCGATCGGGGCCCAGGAAACGGCGCGTGGATCGATCGGTGCTCGAAGACGACGCGTGGACCGACCGGGGCTCAGGAGCCGATGCGTGGATCGATCGGGGCTCAGGAGGCGGCGCGTAGACCCATCGGGGCTCGGAGACGGCACGTGGACCGATCAGGGCTTAGGAGACGATGCGTGGACTGATCGGGGCTCAGGAGGCCGCGCGTGGATCGATCATGGCTCGGCGACGGCGCGTGGACCGATCGGGGTTCAGGAGACGGTGCGTGGACCGATTGGGCCTCGGATACGGCGCGTGAAGCATCCCGGGCTCAGGAGGCCGCGCGTGGACCGATCGCGGCTCGTGCGACGGCGCGTACACCGATCGGCGCTCGGAGACGGCGCTGACCGATCGTGGCTTAGGAGAAGGCGCGTGGAACGATCGGGGTTCAGGAGACGGCGCGTGGACCGATCGGCGCTCGGAGACGGCGCTGACCGGTCGTGGCTTACGAGTCGACGCGTGGACCGATCGGGGCTCAGGAGACGGCGCGTGGATCGATCGGGGCTTCGGAGACGGTACGTGGACCGATCGGGGCTCGGAGACGGCGCGTTAACCGATCGGGGCTTAGGAGACGATGCGTGGACCGATCGGGTCTCGGAGACGGCGCGTGGACCGACCGGGGCTAAGGAGGCCGCGCGTGGACCGATCGAGGCTCGTCGACGGCGCGTGGACCGATCGGGACTCGGAGACGGCGTGTGAACGTATCGGGGCTTAGGAGACGATGCGTTGTCCGATCGGGGTTCATGAGACGGCGCGTAGACCGATCGGGGCTCCGTCGGCGACGCCTGGACCGATCGGGGCCCAGGAAACGCCGCGTGGATCGATCGGTGCTCGAAGACGATGCGTGGACCGATCGGGGCTCAGGAGCCGATGCGTGGATCGATCGGGGCTCAGGAGGCGGCGCGTGGACACATCGGGGCTCGGAGACGACACGTGAACCGATCAGGGCTTAGGAGACGACGCGTGGACCGATCGGGGCTCAGGAGACGGCGCGTGGACCGATCGGTGCTCGGAGACGGCGCGTGGACGGACCGTGACTTAGAATGCGTCACGCGGACCGATCGGGGCTCGGATACGGTCCGTGGGCAGATCGGGGCTTAGGAGACGGCGCGTGGAGGCATCGGGGCTAAGAAGACGACGCATGGACCGAGCGGGGCTCAGGACAAGGGGTGTGGACCGTTCGGAGCTCAGGAGACGGCGCGTGGACCGATCGGGGTTCGGCGATGGCGCGTGTACCCATCGGGGCTCGGAGACGACGCGTGTACGGATCGAGGTTTGGAGACGGCGCGTGGACCGATCGGAGCTCGGAGACGGCCCGTGGGCAGATCGGGGCTTAGGAGACGGCGCGTGGACTAATTGGGGCTTAGGAGAACATACGTGGACCGATCGGGGCTCGGAGACAGCGCGTTTACCGACTGGGGCTCGAGAGGTTGCGCGTGGACCAATTGGGGTTCGCCGCGGCGTGTGGACCGACCGGAGCTCAGTAGACCGCGCGTGGACCGATCGCGGCTCGGCGACTGCGCGTGGATTGATCGGGGCTCAGGAGACAGCGCGTGGACCGATCGGGGCTCGGGAAGCGGCGCCTGAACCGATCTGGCTCGGAGACGGCGCGTGGAGGCATCGGGGTTTAGAAGACGACGTATGGACCGATCGGGGCTCAGGAAACGGCGCGTGGACCGATTGGAGCTCGGAGACAACGCGTGGACCGACTGGGGCTCAGGCGGTTACGCGTGGACCAATTGGGGTTCGGCGACGGCGCGTGGACCAATCGCGACTCGGAGACGGCGCGTTAACCGATCGGGGCTTAGGAGACGATGCGTGAACCGATCGGGGCTCGGAGACGGCGCGTTGACCGACCGGGGCTCGGAGACGACGCGTGGACCGATCGGGGCTCGGAGACCGCGCGTGGACCGACTGGGGCGCAGGGGGTTGCGCGTGGACCAATTGCGGTTCGGCGATGGCGCGTGGACCGATCGGGGCTCGGAGACGGCGCGTTAACCGATAGGGGCTTAGGAGACGATCCGTGAACCGATCGGGGCTCGGAGACGGCGCGTGGACAGATCGGGCTCAGGAGACGGCGCGTGGACCGATCGGGGCTGAGGATACGGCGCGTGGACCGATCGGGGCTAAGGAAGCGGCGCCTGGACCGATCGTGGCTCGGAGACGACGCGTGGAGGCATCGGGGCTAAGAAGACGACGCATGGACCGATCGGGGCTCAGGAAACGGCGTGTGGACCGATCAGAGCTCGGAGACGACGCGTGGACCGATCGGGGTTCGGATACGACGCGTGGACCGATCGGGGCTCGGAAACAGCGCGTGGACCAACCTAGGCTCAGGCGGTTGCGCGTGGACCAATTGGGGTTCGGCGACGGCGCGTGGGCCGATCGGAGCTCGGAGACGGCGTGTGGAACGATCGGGGCTCAGGAAACGGCCCGTGGAGCAATCGGGGCTCAGGAGACGGCCCGTGGACGGGTCGGGGCTTAGGAGACGGCGCGTGGACCGATCGGGGCACAGGAGGATACGCCTGGACCGATCGGGGTTCGGCGACGGCGCGTGGACCGATCGGGGCTCAGGAGACGGCGCGTGGGCCGATCGGAGCTCGGAGACGGCGTGTGGAACGATCGGGGCTCAGGAAACGGCCCGTGGAGCAATCGGGGCTCAGGAGACGGCCCGTGGACGGGTCGGGGCTTAGGAGACGGCGCGTCGACCTATCGGGGCTCAGGATGCGGCGCGTGGACCCATCGGGACTCGGAGACGGTCCGTGGAGCGATCGGGTCTTAGGAGACGGCGCGTGGACTGATCGGAGCTCGGGAAGCGGCGCCTGAACCGATCTGGCTCGGAGACGGCGCGTGGAAGCATCGGGGCTTAGAAGACGACGTATGGACCGTTCGGGGCTCAGGAAACGGCGCGTGGACCGATTGGAGCTCGGAGACAATGCGTGGACCGACTGGGGCTCAGGCGGTTGCGCGTCGACCAATTGGGGTTCGGCGACGGCGCGTGGACCGATCGCGGCTCGGAGACGGCGCGTTAACCGATCGGGGCTTAGGAGACGATGCGTGAACCGATCGGGGCTCGGAGACGGCGCGTGGACCGACCGGGGCTCGGAGACGACGCGTGGACCGATCGGGGCTCGGAGACCGCGCGTGGACCGACTGGGGCTCAGACGGTTGCGCGTGGACCAATTGGGGTTCGGCGACGGCGCGTGGACCGATCCGGGCTCAGGAGACGGCGCGTGGACCGATCGGGGCTCGGAGACGGCACGTGGACCGATCAGGGCTCGGAGACGACGCGTGTACGGATCGAGGTTTGGAGACGGCGCGTGAACCGATCGGAGCTCGGACACGGCCCGTGGACGGATCAGGGCTTAGGAGACGGCGCGTGGACTAATTGGGGCTCAGGAGACGACGCGTGGACCGATCGGGGCTCGGAAACGACGCGTTAACCGAGCGGGGCTTAGGAGACTACGCGTGGACCGATCGGGGCTTAGGAGACAACGCGTGGACCGATCGGGGCTTAGAAGACGACACGTGGACCGATCGGGGCTCAGGAGACGGCGCGTGGAACGATCGGGGCTCAAGTGACGGCGCGTGGACCGATCGAGGCTCGGAGACGCCGCTTGGACCGATCGGGGCTTAGGAGACGGCGCGTGGACCGATTGGGGCTTAGGAGACGGCGCGTGGACCGATCGGGGCTCAGGAAGCGGCGCCTGGACCGATCGGGGCTCAGGAAGTGGCGCCTAGACCGATCGTGGCTCGGAGACGGCGCGTGGAGGCATCGGGGCTAAGAAGACGATGCATGGACCGAGCGGGGCTCAGGAGACGGCGCGAGGAGCGATCGGGGCTCAGGAGAAGACGCGTCAATTGATAGGGGCTAAGAAATCGGCGCGTGGAGCGATCGGGGCTCAGAAGGCGGCGCGTGGACCGATTGGGAGTCAGGAGACGGGGCGTGGACCGATTGGGGCTCGGATACGGCGCGTGAACCGACCGGGGGTCAGGAGGCCGCGCGTGGACCGATCGAGGCTCGGCGACGGCGCGTGGACCGATCGGGGCTCGGCGACTGCGTGTGGACGTATCGGGGTTCAGGAGACGGCGCGTGGACCGATCGGGGCTCGGAGACGGCACGTGGACCGATCAGGGCTTTGGAGACGACGGGCGGACCGACCGGGGCTCAGGAGACGGCGGGCGGACCGACCGGGGCTCAGGAGACTCGTGTGGATCGATCGGAGCTCCGGAGGCGCCGCGTGGACCGATCGGGGCTCAGGAGACGGCGCGTGAACCGATCGGCGCTCGGAGACGGCGCGTGGACCGATCGGGGCTCGGAGACAGCGCGTGGACCGACTGGGGCTCAGGCGGTTGCGCGTGGACCAATTGGGGTTCGGCGACGGCGCGTGGACCGATCCGGGCTCAGGAGCCAGCGCGTCGGCCGATCGGAGATCAGGAGACGACGCGTGGATTGATAGTGCTCTGGAAGCGGCGCACGGACCGATCGTGGCTCGGAGACGGCGCGTGGAGGCATCGGGGCTTTGAAGACGACGCGTGGACCGAACGGTGCTCAGAAAACGGCGCGTGGACCGACCGCGGCTCAGGAGGCCACGCCTGGACCGATCGGGGCTCGCGGACGGCGCGTGGACCGATCGAGTCTCGGAGACGACGCGTCGACCGATCGGGACTCAGATGACGGCGCGCGGACCGACCGGGGCTCAGGAGACTCGCGTGGATCGATCCGGGCTCGGAGACGGCACGTGGAATAATCGGGGCTCAGGAGACGGCGCGTGAACCGATCGGCACTCGGAGACAGCGCGTGGACCGATCGGGGCTTAGGAGACGGCGTGTGGACCGATCGGAGATCAGGAGACGATGCGTGGACCGATAGGGCTCTGGAAGCGGCGCACGGACCGATCGTGGATCGGCGACGGCGCGTGGACCGATCGGGGCTCAGGAGACCGCGCGTGGACCGATCATAGCTCGGCAACGGCGCGTGGACCGACCGGGGCTCGGAGCCAGCGCGTGGACCGACTAGGGCTCAGGCGGTTGCGCGTGGACCAATTCGGGTTCGGCGACGGAACGTGGACCGCTCGGCGCTCGGAGACGGCGCGTGGACCGATCGGGGCTTAGGAGACAACGCGTGGACCGATCGGGGCTCGGAGACAGCGCGTGGAATGATCGGGGCTCAGGAGACGGCGCGTGAACCGATCGGCGCTCGGAGACGGTGCGTGGACCGATCGGGGCTTAGGAGACGGCGCGTCGGCCGATCGGAGATCAGGAGACGACGCGTGGATTGATAGTGCTCTGGAAGCGGCGCACGGACCGATCGTGGCTCGGAGACGGCGCGTGGAGGCATCGGGGCTTTGAAGACGACGCGTGGACCGAACGGTGCTCAGAAAACGGCGCGTGGACCGACCGCGGCTCAGGAGGCCACGCCTGGACCGATCGGGGCTCGGCGACGGCGCGTGGACCGATCGAGTCTCGGAGACGACGCGTCGACCGATCGGGACTCAGATGACGGCACGCGGACCGACCGGGGCTCAGGAGACTCGCGTGGATCGATCGGGGCTCCGGAGACGCCGCGTGGAGCGATGGGGATCAGGAGACGGTGCGCGGACCGATCGGGGCTCGGAGACGGCGCGTGGACGGACCGCGGCTCAGAATGCGGTACGCGGACCGATCGGGGATCGGACACGGCGTGTGGACCGATCCAGGCTCGGAGACGACGCGTTTACGGATCAGGGATCAGGAGCCGACGCGTGGAACGATCCGGGCTCAGGAGACGAAGCGTGGACCGATCGGGGCTCGGAGACGGCGTGTGGAACGATCGGGTCTCAGGTGACGGCGCATGAACCAATCGGCGCTCGGAGACGGCGCGTGGATCAATCGGGGATCGGGGACGGCGCGTGGAACGATCGCGGCTCGGAGTCGACGCGTTAGCCGATCGGGGCTTAGGAGACGATGCGTGGATCGATCGGGGCTCGGAGACGGCGCGTGGACCGACGGGGGTTTAGGAGAAGGCACTTGGACCGAACGGGGCTTAGGAGACGGCGCGTGGACCGATCGGGGCTCGGAGACGGCGCGTGGAACGATCGGGGCTCAGGAGACGGCGCGTCAACCGATCGGCGCTCGGAGACGGCGCGTGGACCGATCGGGGCTTAGGAGACGGCGCGTGGACCGATCGGAGATCAGGAGTTGACGCGTGGACCGATCGGGGTTGTGGAAGCGGCGCACGGACCGATCGTAGCTCGGCGACGGCGCGTGGACCGATCGGGGCTAGGAGACGACGCGTAGACCGATCGGTGCTCGGAGACAGAGCGTGGACCGACTGGGGCTCGGAGACGGCGCGTGGACGCATCGGGGCTCAGGAGACGACGCGTCGACCCTTCGGGGCTCAGGAGGCGGCGCGCGGACCGGCCGGGGCTCAGGAGCCTAGCGTGGATCGATCGGGGCTCCGGAGGCGGCGCGTGGACCGATTGGAGAGCAGGAGATGGTGCGTGGACCGATCGGGGCCCGGAGACGGCGCGTGGACCGATCGGGGCTCAGGAGGCCGCGCGTGGACCGATCATGGCTCGGCGACGGTGCGTAGACCGATCGGGGCTCGGAGACGACGCGTGGACCGATCAGGGCTCGGAGACAGCGCGTGGACCGATCGGGGCTCGGATACGGCGCGTGAACCAATCGGGGCTCAGGAGGCCGCGCGTGGACCGATCGCGGCTCGGCGACCGCGCGTGGACCGATCGGGTCTCAGGAGGCCGCGCGTGGACAGATCATGACTCGGCGACGGCGCGTGGACCGATCGGGGCTCGGAGACGACGCGTGGACCGATCGGGGCTCGGAGACGACAAGTGGACCGATCGGGGCTCGGAGACAGCGCGTGGACGGACTGGGGCTCAGGCGGTTTCGCGTGGACCAATTGGTGTTCGGCGACGGCGCGTGGCCCGATCGGGGCTTAGGAGACGGCGCGTGCACCGATCGGGGCCCGGAGACGGCGCGTGGAACGATCGGGGCTCAGGAGACGGCGCGTCAACCGATCGGCGCTCGGAGACGGCGCGTGGACCGATCGGGGCTTAGGAGACGGCGCGTGGACCGATCGGAGATCAGGAGTTGACGCGTGGACCGATCGGGGTTGTGGAAGCGGCGCACGGACCCATCGTAGCTCGGAGACGGCGCGTGGAGGCATCGGGGCTTTGAAGACGACGCGTGGATCGATCGGGGCTCAGGAGACGACGCGTCGAACAATCGGGGCTCAGGAGACGGCGCGCGGACCGATTGGGGCTCGGATACGGCGTGTGAACCGACCGGGGCTCAGGAGGCCGCGCGTGGACCGATCGCGGCTCGGCGACGGCGCGTAAACCGATCGGGGCTCAGGAGGCCGCGCGTGGACTGATCATGGCTCGGCGACGGCGCGTGGACCGATCGGGGCTAGGAGACGACGCGTAGACCGATCGGTGCTCGGAGACAGAGCGTGGACCGACTGGGGCTCGGAGACGGCGCGTGGACCGATCGTTGCTTAGGAGAAGGCGCGTTGAATGATCGGGGCTCAGGAGACGGCGCGTGGACCGATCGTGGCTCGGAGACGGCGCGTGGACCGATCGGGGCTTCGAGACGACGCGTGGACCGATCGGGGCTCAGGAGACGGCGCGTGGACCGATCGGGACTCAGGAGACGGCGCGTGAATCGATTGGGGCGTGGATACGGCGCGTGACGCGACCGGGGCTCAGGACGCCGCGCGTGGAACGATCATGGCTCGGCGACGGCGCATGGACCGATCGGGGCTCGGAGACGACGCGTGGAGCGATAGGGGCTCAGGAGACGGCGCGTGGACCGATCGGGGCTTAGGAGACGGCCCGTGGACAGATCGGAGCTTAGGAGACGGCACGTGGACCGATCGGGGTTCAGGAGACGGCGCGTGGACCGGTCGGGGCTTAGGAGACGACGCCTGGACCGATCGGGGCTTAGGAGGCGGCGTGTGGAACGATCGGGGCTCAGGAGACGGCGCGTGGACCGATCGGGGCTCGGAGACGGCGCGTGGAACGATCGGAGCACAGGAGACGGCGCGTGAACCGAGCGGCGCTCGGAGACGGCGCGTGGATCGATCGGGGCTTAGGAGACGGCGCGTGGACCGATCGGGGCTCAGGAGACCCCGCGTGGACCGATCGGGGCTCGGCGACTGCGGGTGGACGCATCGGGGCTCAGGAGACGACGCGTCGACCCTTCGGGGCTCAGGAGGCGGCGCGCGGACCGGCCGGGGCTCAGGAGCCTAGCGTGGATCGATCGGGGCTCCGGAGGCGGCGCGTGGACCGATTGGAGAGCAGGAGATGGTGCGTGGACCGATCGGGGCTCGGAGACGGCGCGTGGGCCGATCGGGGCTTAGGAGACGACTCGTGGACCGATTGGGGCTCAGGAGGCCGCGCGTGGACCGATCGCAGCGCGACGCCGCGCGTAGACGGATCAGGGCTCAGGAGGCTGCGCGTGAACCAATCGGCGCTCAGAGACGGCGCGTGGACCGATCGGGGCTTAGGAGACGGCGAGTGCTCCGATCGGGGCCCGGAGACGGGTCGTGGACAGATTGGGGCTTAGGAGACGGCGCGTGGACCGATTGGGGCTCAGGTGGTTGCGCGTGGACCAATTGGGGCTCGGCGACGGCGCGTGGACCGATCGGGGCTCGGAGACGGCGCGTTAACCGATCGGGGCTAAGGAGACGATGCGAGGAGGCATCTGGGTTTACAAGAAGACGCGTGGATCGTTCGGGGCTCGGAGACGGCGCGTGAACCGACCGGGGCTCAGGAGACGGCGCGTGGAGGCATCGGGGCTTAGAAGACGACGCATGGACCGATCAGGTCTCAGGAATCGGCGCGTGGACCGATTGGAGCTCGGAGACGACGCGTGGACCGACTGGGGCTCAGGCGGTTGCGCGTGGACCAATTGGGGTTCGGCGACGGCGCGTGGACCGATCGCGGATCGGAGACGGCGCGTTAACCGATCGGGGCTTAGGAGACGATGCGTGAACCGATCGGGGCTAGGAGACGGCGAGTGGACCCATCGGGGCTCGGAGACGACGCGAGTACGGATCGGGGCTTGATGACGGCGGCTTTACCGATCGCGGCTCGGAGACGGCCCGTGGACAGATCGGGGCTTAGGAGACGGCGCGTGGACCGATCGGGGCTCAGAAGACGGCGCGTGGACCGGTCGGGGCTTAGGAGACGACGCCTGGACCGATCGGGGCTCAGGAGACGGCGCGCGGACCGGCCGGGGCTCAGGAGCCTAGCGTGGATCGATCGGGGCTCAGGAGACGACGCGTCGACTGTTCGGGGCTCCGGAGGCGCCGCCTAGACCGAGGGGGATCAGGAGGCGGTGCGTGGACCGACCGGAGTTCAGAAGATTCGCGTGGATCGATCGGGGCTCCGGAGGCGGCGCGTGGACCGATTGGAGAGCAGGAGATGGTGCGTGGACCGATCGGGGCTCGGAGACGGCGCGTGGGCCGATCGGGGCTTAGGAGACGACTCGTGGACCGATTGGGGCTCAGGAGGCCGCGCGTGGACCGATCGCGGCGCGACGCCGCGCGTGGACGGATCAGGGCTCAGGAGGCTGCGCGTGAACCAATCGGCGCTCAGAGACGGCGCGTGGACCGATCGGGGCTTAGGAGACGGCGAGTGCTCCGGTCGGGGCCCGGAGACGGGTCGTGGACAGATTGGGGCTTAGGAGACGGCGCGTGGACCGATTGGGGCTCGGATACGGCGCGTGAACCGACCGGGGCTCAGGAGGCCGCGCGTGGCCCGATCGCGGCACGGTGACGGCGCGAGGAGGCATCTGGGCTTAGAAGACGACGCGTGGATCGATCGGGGCTCGGAGACGGCGCGTGAACCGACCGGGGCTCAGGAGGCCGCGCTTGGACCGATCGAGACTCGGCGACGGCGCGTGGACCGACCAGGGGTCGGAGAGGGCGCGTGGAGCGATCAGGGCTCAGGAGAAGACGCGTCAATTGATCGGGGATCAGAAATAGGGGCGTGAAGCGATCGGGCCTCAGGAGATGACGCGTGGATCGATCGGGGCTCAGGAAACGACGCGTCGACCGATCGGGGCTCAGGAGACGGCGCGCGGACCGATCGGGGCTCAGGAGCCCCGCGTGGACCGATCATGGCTCGGCGACGGCGCGTGGACCGATCGGCGCTCGGAGACGACGCGTGGACCGATCGGGGCTCAGATGACGGCGCGCGGACCGACCGGGGCTCAGGAGACTCGCGTGGACCGATCGGGGCTCCGGAGACGCCGCGCGGACCGATCGGAGATCGGACACGGCGTGTGGACCGATCGAGGCTCGGAGACGACGCGATTACGGATCGGGGATCAGGAGACGACGCGTGGAACGATCCGGGCTCAGGAGACGAAGCGTGGACCGATCGGGGCTCGGAGACGGCGTGTGGAACGATCGGGGCTCGGGTGACGGCGCGTGAACCGATCGGCGCTCGGAGACGGCGCGTGGATCGATCGGGGATCGGGGACGGCGCGTGGAACGATCGCGGGTCGGAGTCGACGCGTTAGCCGATCGGGGCTTAGGAGACGATGCGTGGACCGATCGGGGCTCGGAGACGGCGCGTGGACCGACCGGGGTTTACGAGAAGGCGCTTGGTCCGAACGGGGCTTAGGAGACGGCGCGTGGACCGATCGGGGCTCGGAGACGGCGCGTGGAACGATCGGGGCTCAGGAGACGGCGCGTCAACCGATCGGCGCTCGGAGACGGCGCGTGGACCGATCGGGGCTTAGGAGACGGCGCGTGGACCGATCGGAGATCAGGAGGTGACGCGTGGACCGATCGGGGTTGTGGAAGCGGCGCACGGACCGATCGTGGCTCGGAGACGGCGCGTGGAGGCATCGCGGCTTTGAAGACGACGCGTGGACCGATCGGGGCTCAGGAAACGGCGTGTGGCGCGATCGGGGCTCAGGAGACGACGCGTGGTTCGATCGGGGCTCAGGAGACGACGCGACGAACAATCGGGGCTCAGGAGACGGCGCGCGGACCGACTGGGGCTCAGGAGACTCGCGTGGATCGATCGGGGCTCTGGAGGCGCCGCGTGGACCGATTGGGACCAGGAGACGGTGCGTGAACCGTTCGGGGCTCGGAGATGGCGCGTGGACCGATCGGGGCTCAGGAGACGGCGCGTGGACCGATCTCGGCTCGGAGACGGCGCGTGGAACGATCGGGGCTCAGGATACGATGCGTGGACCGATCCGGCGTAGGAGACGACGCGTGTACCTATCCGGGCTCACGACACAGCGTGTGGACCAATTCGGGCTCAGGAGACGCCGCGTGAACCGATCGGGGCTCAGGAAACGGCGCCTGGACCGATCGTGGCTCGGAGACGGCGCGAGGAGGCATCTGGGCTTAGAAGACGACGCGTGGATCGATGGAGGCTCAGGAGACGGCACGTGGACCGATCGGAGATCAGGAGACGATGCGTGGACCGATAGGGCTCTGGAAACGGTGCACGGACCGATCGTGGATCGGCGACGGCCCGTGGACCGATTGGGGCTCAGGAGGCCGCGCGTGGACCGGCCATGGCTCGGCGACGGCGCGTGGACCGATCGGGGCTCGGAGACAGCTCGTGGACCGACTGGGACTCAGGCGGTTGCGCGTGGACCAATTGGGGTGCGGCGACGGCGCGTGGACCGATCGAGTCTCGGAGACGACGCGTCGACCGATCGGGGCTCAGATGACGGCGCGCGGACTGACCGGGGCTCAGGAGACTCGCGTGGATCGATCGGGGCTCCGGAGACGCCGCGCGGACCGATCGGGGATCGGACACGGCGTGTGGACCGATCGAGGCTCGGAGACGACGCGATTACGGATCGGGGATCAGGAGACGACGCGTGGAACGATCCGGGCTCAGGAGACGAAGCGTGGACCGATCGGGGCTCGGAGACGGCGTGTGGAACGATCGGGGCTCGGGTGACGGCGCGTGAACCGATCGAGTCTCGGAGACGACGCGTCGACCGATCGGGGCTCAGATGACGGCGCGCGGACTGACCGGGGCTCAGGAGACTCGCGTGGATCGATCGGGGCTCCGGAGACGCCGCGCGGACCGATCGGGGATCGGACACGGCGTGTGGACCGATCGAGGCTCGGAGACGACGC
The DNA here is from genome assembly GCA_946811545.1 of Netelia fuscicornis. Lineage (NCBI taxonomy): Eukaryota > Metazoa > Arthropoda > Insecta > Hymenoptera > Ichneumonidae > Netelia > Netelia fuscicornis. The sequence continues at coordinate 26,928,787 of OX328012.1, forward strand.
GATTACGGATCGGGGATCAGGAGACGACGCGTGGAACGATCCGGGCTCAGGAGACGAAGCGTGGACCGATCGGGGCTCGGAGACGGCGTGTGGAACGATCGGGGCTCGGGTGACGGCGCGTGAACCGATCGGCGCTCGGAGACGGCGCGTGGATCGATCGGGGATCGGGGACGGCGCGTGGAACGATCGCGGCTCGGAGTCGACGCGTTAGCCGATCGGGGCTTAGGAGACGATGCGTGGACCGATCGGGGCTCGGAGACGGCGCGTGGACCGACCGGGGTTTACGAGAAGGCGCTTGGTCCGAACGGGGCTTAGGAGACGGCGCGTGGACCGATCGGGGCTCGGAGACGGCGCGTGGAACGATCGGGGCTCAGGAGACGGCGCGTCAACCGATCGGCGCTCGGAGACGGCGCGTGGACCGATCGGGGCTTAGGAGACGGCGCGTGGACCGATCGGAGATCAGGAGGTGACGCGTGGACCGATCGGGGTTGTGGAAGCGGCGCACGGACCGATCTTGGCTCGGAGACGGCGCGTGGAGGCATCTGGGCTTAGAAGACGACGCGTGGATCGATGGAGGCTCAGGAGACGGCTCGTGGACCGATCGGGGCTTAGGAGACGGCGCGTGGGCCGAACGGGGCTCAGGAAACGGAGCGTGGACCGACCGGAGCTCAGCAGATTTCGCGTGGATCGATCGGGGCTCGGAGACGGAGCGTGGAGCGATCGGGGCTCAGGAGACGGCGCGTGAACTAATCGGCGCTCGGAGACGGCGGGTGGACCGATCGGGGCTGAGGAGAAGGCGCGTGGTCCGATCGGGGCTTATGAGACGGCGCGTAGACCGATCGGGGCTCGGAGATGGCGCGTGGAATGATCGGGGCTTAGGAGATGGTGTGTGGACCGATCGGAGATCAGGAGACGACGCGTGGACCGACAGGGGGTCGGAGACGGCGCGAGGAGGCATCTGGGCTTAGAAGACGACGCGTGGATCGATGGAGGCTCAGGAGACGGCTCGTGGACCGATCGGGGCTTAGGAGACGGCGCGTGGGCCGAACGGGGCTCAGGAAACGGCGCGTGGACCGACCGGAGCTCAGCAGATTTCGCGTGGATCGATCGGGGCTCCAGAGGCGGCGCGTGGACCGATTGGGGAGCAGGAGATGGTGCGTGGACCGATCGGGGCTCGGAAAACGGCGCGCGGACCGATCGGGGCTTAGAAGACGACGCGTGGACCGTCCGGGGTTAGAAGGCGACGCGTGGACCGATGGGGGCTCAGGAGCCGGCGCGTGGAACAATCGGGGCTCAGGAGACGGCGCGTGAAATGATCTGCGCTCGGAGACGGCGCGTGGACCGATCGGTGCTCGGAGACAGCGCGTGGACCGACTGGGGCTCGGAGACGGCGCGTGGATCGATCGGGGCTCAGGAGACGGCGCGTGGAATGATCGGGGCTCGGAGAAGGCGCGTGGACCGACCGGGGCACAGGAGGATACGTCTGGACCGATCGGGGCTCGGCGACGGCGCGTGGACCGATCGAGGCTCGGAGACGGCGCGTGGAACGATCGGGGCTCGGAGACGGAGCGTGGAGCGATCGGGGCTCAGGAGACGGCGCGTGAAATGATCGGCGCTCGGAGACGGTGCGTGGACCGATCGTGGCTTAGGAGAAGTCGCGTGGAACGATCGGGGCTCAGGAGACGGCGCGAGAAGCGATCGGGGCTCGGAGACGGCGCGTGGAGGCATCGGGGATTTGAAGACGACGCGTGGACCGAACGGTGCTCAGAAAACGGCGCGTGGACCGATCGGTGCTCGGAGACGATGCGTGGACCGATCGGGGCTCAGGAAACGGCGTGTGGAGCGGTTGGGGCTCAGGAGACGACGCGTGGACCGATCGGGGTTTAGGAGAGGACGCGTCGACCGATCGGGGCACAGGAGACGGCGCGTGGACCGATCGGGGCTTAGGAGACTCACGTTGATCGATTGGGGCTCCGGAGGCGGTGCGTGGACCGATCGGGGCTTAGGAGACTACGCGTGTACCTATCGGGGCTCAGGAGACAGCGCGTGGACCGGTTGGGCATCAGGAGACGGCGCGTCGATGGATCGGGGCTTGGGGAACGACGCGTGGACCGATCGGGGCTCAGGAGACGGCGCGTGGAATGATCGAGGCTCGGAGAAGGCGCGTGGACCGACCGGGGCACAGGAGGATACGCCTGGACCGATCGGGGCTCGGCGACGGCGCGTGGACCGATCGAGGCTCGGAGTCGGCGCGTGGAACGATCGGGGCTCGGAGACGGAGCGTGGAGCGATCGGGGCTCAGGAGACGGCGCGTGAAATGATCGGCGCTCGGAGACGGCGCGTGGACCGATCGTGGCTTAGGAGAAGGCGCGTGGAACGATCGGGGCTCAGGAGACGGCGCTTGGACAGATCGGGGTTCAGGAGACGGCGCGTGGATCGATCGGGGCTCCGACACGGCGCGTGGAATGATCGGGGCTCGGAGAAGGCGCGTGGACCGACTGGGGCACAGGAGGATACGCCTGGACCGATCGGGGCTCGGCGACGGCGCGTGGACCGATCGAGGCTCGGAGACGGCCCGTGGAACGATCGGGGCTCGGAGACGGAGCGTGGAGCGATCGGGGCTCAGGAGACGGCGCGTGAACTAATCGGCGCTCGGAGACGGCGCGTGGACCGATCGGGGCTGAGGAGAAGGCGCGTGGTGCGATCGGGGCTTATGAGACGGCGCGTAGACCGATCGGGGCTCGGAGATGGCGCGTGGAATGATCGGGGCTTAGGAGATGGTGTGTGGACCGATCGGAGATCAGGAGACGACGCGTGGACCGATCGGGGCTTAGGAGACGACGCGTCGAACAATCGGGGCTTAGGAGACGACGGGTGGACCGATCGGGGCTCGGAGACGGCGCGTGGAGGCATCGGGGCTTAGAAGACGACGCATGGATCGATCGGGGCACGGAAACGGCGCGTGGACCGATCGGGGCTCAGGAGACGGCGCGTGGACCGATCGGTGATCGGAGACTGCGCGTGGACGGACCGCGGCTTAGAATGCGGCACGCGGACCGATCGGGGATCGGAGACGGCGTGTGGACGTATCGGGGCTTAGAAGACGATGCGTGGATCGATCGGGGCTCAGGAGATGGCGCGTGGACCGACTGGGGCTCAGGAGGTTGCGCGTGGACCAATTGGGGTTCGGCGGGTTGGGCGACGGCGCGTGGACCGATCGCGGCTCGGCGACGGCGCGTGTACCGATCGGGGCTCTGGAGGCCGCGCGTGGAACGATCATGGCTCGGCGACGGCGCGTGGACCGAACGGGGCTCGGAGACGACGCATGGACTGATCGGGGCTCGGAAACGGCGGGTGGACCGATCGGGGCTTAGGAGACGGCGCGTGGACCGATCGGGGCTCGGAGACGGCGCGTGGACCGATCGGGGCTGAGGAGAAGGCGCGTGGTCCGATCGGGGCTTATGAGACGGCGCGTGGACCGATCGGGGGTCGGAGACGGCGCGTGGAACCATCGGGGCTCAGGAGACGGCGCGTGAACCGATCGGCGCTCGGAGACGGCGCGTGGACCGATAGGGGCTTAGGAGACGGCGCGTGGACCGATCGGGGCTCGGAGGCGGGGCGTGGAATGATCGGGGCTCAGGAGACGGCGCGTGAAATGATCGGCGCTCTGAGACGGCGCGTAGACCGATTGGGGCTTACGCGACGGCGCGTGGACCGTTCGGGGCTCAGGAATCGGCGCCTGGACCGATCGTGGCTCGGAAACGGCGCGTGGAGGCATCGGGGCTTTGAAGACGACGCGTGGACCGAACGGTGCTCAGAAAACGGCGGGTTGACCGATCGGTGCTCGGAGACGATGCGTGGACCGATAGGGGCTCAGGAAACGGCGTGTGGAGCGGTTGGGGCTCAGGAGACGACGCGTGGACCGATCGGGGCTCGGAGACGACGCGTGGACCGATCGGGGTTTAGGAGAGGACGCGTCGACCGATCGGGGCACAGGAGACGGCGCGTGGACCGATCGGGGCTTAGGAGACTCACGTTGATCGATTGGGGCTCCGGAGGCGGTGCGTGGACCGATCGGGGCTTAGGAGACTACGCGTGTACCTATCGGGGCTCAGGAGACAGCGCGTGGACCGATTGGGCATCAGGAGACGGCGCGTCGATGGATCGGGGCTTGGGGAACGACGCGTGGAACGATCGGGGCTCAGGAGACGGCGCGTGGGATGATCGGGGCTCGGAGAAGGCGCGTGGACCGACCGGGGCACAGGAGGATACGCCTGGACCGATCGGGGCTCGGCGACGGCGCGTGGACCGATCGAGGCTCGGAGACGGCGCGTGGAACGATCGGGGCTCGGAGACGGAGCGTGGAGCGATCGGGGCTCAGGAGACGGCGCGTGAAATGATCGGCGCTCGGAGACGGCGCGTGGACCGATCGGGGCTCGGCGACTGCGCGTGGACGAATCGGGGCTCGGAGACCGCGCGTGGACCGACCGGGGCTCAGGAGACGGCGCGTGGACTGATCGGGGCTCGGAGACGGCGCGTTAACCGATCGGTGCTCAGGTGACGATGCGTGGACCGATCGGGGCTCGGAGACGGCGCGTGGACCGACCGGGGCTAAGGAGGCCGCGCGTGGACCGATCGAGGCTCGGCGACGGCGCATGAAGCGACCGGGGCTCATGAGACGGCGCGTAGACCGATCGGGGCTCCGGTGGCGACGCGTGGACCGATCGGGGCCCAGGAAACGGCGCGTGGATCGATCGGTGCTCGAAGGCGACGCGTGGACCGACCGGGGCTCAGCAGCCGATGCGTGGATCGATCGGGGCTCAGGAGGCGGCGCGTAGACCCATCGGGGCTCGGAGACGGCACATGGACCGATCAGGGCTTAGGAGACGACGCGTGGACCGATCGGGGCTCAGGAGACGGCGCGTGGACCGATCGGTGCTCGGAGACGGCGCGTGGACGGACCGTGGCTTAGAATGCGTCACGCGGACCGATCGGGGCTCGGATACGGCGTGTAGACGTATCGGGGCTTAGGAGACGATGCGTGGAACGATCGGGGCTCAGGAGACGGCGCGTGAACCGACCGAGGCTCAGGAGACCGCGCGTGGACCGATCGCGGCTCGGCGACGGCGCGTGGACCGATCGGGGCTCAGGAGGCCGCGCGTGGACCCATCGTGGCTCGGCGACGGCGCGTGGACCGATAGGGGCTCGGAGACCACACGTGGACCGATCGGGGCTCGGTGACAGCGCGTGGACCGACTGGGGCTCAGGCGGTTGCGCGTGGACCAATTGGGGTTCGGCGACGGCGCGTGGACCGATCGGGGCTCGGAGACGGCGCGTTAACCGATTGGGGCTTAGGAGACCATGCGTGGACCGATCGGGGCTCGAAGACGGCGCGTGGACCGATCGGGGCTCGGAGACGACGCGTGGACCGATCGGGGCTCGGAGACAGCGCGTGGACCGACTGGGGCTCAGGCGGTTTCGTGTGGACCAATTGGGGTTCGGCGACGGCGCGTGGACCGATCGGAGCTTAGGAGGCCGCGCGTGGACCGATCGCGGCTCGGCGACGGCGCGGGGACCGATCGGGGCTCGGAGACGGCACGTTACCCGATCGGGGCTTAGGAGACGATGCGTGGACCGGTCGGTGCTCTGGAAGCGGCGCCTGGACCGATCGGGGCTCCGAGACGACGCGTTAACCGAGCGGGGCTTAGGAGACTATGCGGGGACCGATCGGGGCTCGGAGACAGTGCGTGTACCGACTGGGGCTCAGGAGGTTGCGCGTGGACCAATTGGGGTTCGGCGACGGCGCGTGGACCGACCGGGGCTCAGGAGACCGCGCGTGAACCGATCGAGGCTCAGGAGGCCACGCCTGGACCGATCGGGGCTTCGCGACGGCGCGTGGACCGATCGAGGCTCGGAGATGACGCGTGTACGGATCGGGGATTCGGCGATGACGCGTGGACCGATCCGGGCTCAGGAGACGGCGCCTGGACCGATCGTGGCTCGGAGACGGCGCGTGGAAGCATCGGGACTAAGAAGACGACGCATGGACCGATCGGGCCTTAGGAAACGGCGTATGGACCGATCGGAGCTCGGACACGACGCGTGGACCGATCGGGGCTCAGGAGACGGCGCGAGGAGCGTTCGGGCTCAGGAGAAGACGCGTCAATTGATCGTGGCTCAGGAGACGACGCGTCGACGGATCGGGGCTTAGCAGACGACGCGTGGGCCGATCGGGGCTTAGGAGACGACGCGTGGACCGATCGGGGCTCAGGAGACGGCGCGTGGACCGACCGGAGCTCAGGAGGCGACGCGTGGACCGATCGGTGCTCGGAGACGGCACGTTGGACGATCGGGGCTCAGGAGACGGCGCGTGGACGGATCGGGGCTTAGGAGTCGGCGCGTCGACCGATCGGAGCTCAGGAGGCGGTGCGTGGATCGATCGGGGCTCGGAGACAGCCCGTGGACCAACTGGGGCTCAGGAGACAACGCGTCGACCGATCGGGGCTTAGGAGACGACGCGTCGAACGATCGGGGCTTAGGAGATGACGCGTGGACCGATCGGGGATCGGAGACAGCGCGTGTACCGACTGGGGCTCAGGAGACCGCGCGTGAACCGATCGGGGCTCGGCGACTGCGCGTGGACGGAGCGGGGCTCGGAGACAGTGCGTAGAACGATCGGGGCTCAGGAGACGGCGCGTTAACCGATTGGGGCTTAGGAGACGTTGCGTGGACCGATCGGCGCTCGAAGACGGCGCGTGGACCGATCGGGGCTCGGACACAGTGCTTGGACCGACTGGGGCTCAGGCGGTTGCGCGTGGACCATTTGGGCTTCGGCGACGGCGCGTGGACCGATCGGGTCTCAGGAGACGGCGCGTGAAATCATCGGCGCCCGGATACGCCGCGTGGACGAATCGGGGCTTAGGAGACGACGCGTGGACCGATCGGGGCTCCGGAGACGGCGCCTGGACCGATCGTGGCTCGGAGACGGCGCGTGGAGGCATCCGGGCTAAGAAGACGACGCATGGACCGAGCGGGGTTCAGGAGACGGCGCGAGGAGCGATCGGGGCACAGGAGAAGACACGTCAATTGATCGGGGCTCCGGAGACGACGCCTCGACGGATCGGGGCTCAGGAGGCGGCACGAGAAGCGATCGGGGCTCAGGAGAAGACGCGTTAATTGATCGGGGCTCAGGAGACGACGCGTCGACGAATCGGGGCTTAGGAGACGACGCGTGGACCGATCGGGGCTCCGGAGACGGCGCGTCCACCGACCGGAGCTCAGGAGATTCGCGTGGATCGATCGGGGCTCCGTAGGCGGCGCGTGGACCGATTGGGGCTTAGAAGACGACGCGTGGATCGATCGGGGCTCCGTAGGCGGCGCGTGGACCGACTGGGGCTTAGGAGACGACGCGTGGACCGGTCGGGGCTCAGGAGAGAGCGCGTGGACTGATCGGGGCGCGGAGACGACGCGTTAACCGATCGGCGCTCGAAGACGGCGAGTCGACCGATCGGGGTTCGGTGACGGCGCGTGGACCGTCCGGGGCTCAGGAGGGGATGCGTGGACCGATCGCGGCTCTGGAGACTGCGCGTGGATCGATCGGGGCTTAGGGAACGACGCGTGGACCAATTGGGGTTCGGCGACGGCGCGTGGACCGATCGGAGCTTAGGAGGCCGCGCGTGGACCGATCGCGGCTCGGCGACGGCGCGGGGACCGATCGGGGCTCGGAGACGGCACGTTAACCGATCGGGGCTTAGGAGACGATGCGTGGACCGGTCGGTGCTCAGGAAGCGGCGCCTGGACCGATCGGGGCTCGGAGACGACGCGTGGACCGATCGGGGTTTAGGAGAGGACGCGCCGACCGATCGGGGCACAGGAGACGGCGCGTGGACCGATCGGGGCTTAGGAGACTCACGTTGATCGATTGGGGCTCCGGAGGCGGTGCGTGGACCGATCGGGGCTTAGGAGACTACGCGTGTACCTATCGGGGCTCAGGAGACAGCGCGTGGACCGATTGGGCATCAGGAGACGGCGCGTCGATGGATCGGGGCTTGGGGAACGACGCGTGGACCGATCGGGGCTCAGGAGACGGCGCGTGGGATGATCGGGGCTCGGAGAAGGCGCGTGGACCGACCGGGGCACAGGAGGATACGCCTGGACCGATCGGGGCTCGGCGACGGCGCGTGGACCGATCGGGGCTGAGGAGAAGGCGCGTGGTGCGATCGGGGCTTATGAGACGGCGCGTAGACCGATCGGGGCTCGGAGATGGCGCGTGGAATGATCGGGGCTTAGGAGATGGTGTGTGGACCGATCGGAGATCAGGAGACGACGCGTGGACCGATCGGGGCTTAGGAGACGACGCGTCGAACGATCGGGGCTTAGGAGACGACGGGTGGACCGATCGGGGCTCGGAGACGGCGCGTGGAGGCATCGGGGCTTAGAAGACGACGCATGGATCGATCGGGGCACGGAAACGGCGCGTGGACCGATCGGGGCTCAGGAGACGGCGCGTGGACCGATCGGTGATCGGAGACTGCGCGTGGACGGACCGCGGCTTAGAATGCGGCACGCGGACCGATCGGGGATCGGAGACGGCGTGTGGACGTATCGGGGCTTAGAAGACGATGCGTGGACCGATCGGGGCTCAGGAGATGGCGCGTGGACCGACTGGGGCTCAGGAGGTTGCGCGTGGACCAATTGGGGTTCGGCGGGTTGGGCGACGGCGCGTGGACCGATCGCGGCTCGGCGACGGCGCGTGTACCGATCGGGGCTCTGGAGGCCGCGCGTGGAACGATCATGGCTCGGCGACGGCGCGTGGACCGATCGAGGCTCGGAGACGGCGCGTGGAACGATCGGGGCTCGGAGACGGAGCGTGGAGCGATCGGGGCTCAGGAGACGGCGCGTGAAATGATCGGCGCTCGGAGACGGCGCGTGGACCGATCGTGGCTTAGGAGAAGGCGCGTGGAACGATCGGGGCTCAGGAGACGGCGCGTGTACCGACTGGGGCTCAGGAGACCGCGCGTGAACCGATCGGGGCTCGGCGACTGCGCGTGGACGAATCGGGGCTCGGAGACCGCGCGTGGACCGACCGGGGCTCAGGAGACGGCGCGTGGACTGATCGGGGCTCGGAGACGGCGCGTTAAGCGATCGGGGCTCAGGTGACGATGCGTGGACCGATCGGGGCTCGGAGACGGCGCGTGGACCGACCGGGGCTAAGGAGGCCGCGCGTGGACCGATCGAGGCTCGGCGACGGCGCATGAAGCGACCGGGGCTCATGAGACGGCGCGTAGACCGATCGGGGCTCCGGTGGCGACGCGTGGACCGATCGGGGCCCAGGAAACGGCGCGTGGATCGATCGGTGCTCGAAGGCGACGCGTGGACCGACCGGGGCTCAGCAGCCGATGCGTGGATCGATCGGGGCTCAGGAGGCGGCGCGTAGACCCATCGGGGCTCGGAGACGGCACATGGACCGATCAGGGCTTAGGAGACGACGCGTGGACCGATCGGGGCTCAGGAGACGGCGCGTGGACCGATCGGTGCTCGGAGACGGCGCGTGGACGTATCGGGGCTCAGGAGACATCGCGTGGACCGATCGGGGCTCGGAGACGACGCATGGACTGATCGGGGCTCGGAAACGGCGGGTGGACCGATCGGGGCTTAGGAGACGGCGCGTGGACCGATAGGGGCTTAGGAGACGGCGCGTGGACCGATCGGGGCTCGGAGGCGGGGCGTGGAATGATCGGGGCTCAGGAGACGGCGCGTGAAATGATCGGCGCTCTGAGACGGCGCGTAGACCGATTGGGGCTTACGCGACGGCGCGTGGACCGTTCGGGGCTCAGGAATCGGCGCCTGGACCGATCGTGGCTCGGAAACAGCGCGTGGAGGCATCGGGGCTTTGAAGACGACGCGTGGACCGAACGGTGCTCAGAAAACGGCGGGTGGACCGATCGGTGCTCGGAGACGATGCGTGGACCGATCGGGGCTCAGGAAACGGCGTGTGGAGCGGTTGGGGCTCAGGAGACGACGCGTGGACCGATCGGGGCTCGGAGACGACGCGTGGACCGATCGGGGTTTAGGAGAGGACGCGTCGACCGATCGGGGCACAGGAGACGGCGCGTGGACCGATCGGGGCTTAGGAGACTCACGTTGATCGATTGGGGCTCCGGAGGCGGTGCGTGGACCGATCGGGGCTTAGGAGACTACGCCTGTACCTATCGGGGCTCAGGAGACAGCGCGTGGACCGATTGGGCATCAGGAGACGGCGCGTCGATGGATCGGGGCTTGGGGAACGACGCGTGGACCGATCGGGGCTCAGGAGACGGCGCGTGGGATGATCGGGGCTCGGAGAAGGCGCGTCGACCGACCGGGGCACAGGAGGATACGCCTGGACCGATCGGGGCTCGGCGACGGCGCGTGGACCGATCGAGGCTCGGAGACGGCGCGTGGAACGATCGGGGCTCGGAGACGGAGCGTGGAGCGATCGGGGCTCAGGAGACGGCGCGTGAAATGATCGGCGCTCGGAGACGGCGCGTGGACCGATCGTGGCTTAGGAGAAGGCGCGTGGAACGATCGGGGCTCAGGAGACGGCGCGTGTACCGACTGGGGCTCAGGAGACCGCGCGTGAACCGATCGGGGCTCGGCGACTGCGCGTGGACGGATCGGGGCTCGGAGACGGTGCGTAGAACGATCGGGGCTCAGGAGACGGCGCGTTAACCGATTGGGGCTTAGGAGACGTTGCGTGGACCGATCGGCGCTCGAAGACGGCGCGTGGACCAATCGGGGCTCGGACACAGTGCGTGGACCGACTGGGGCTCAGGCGGTTGCGCGTGGACCAATTGGGGTTCGGCGACGGCGCGTGGACCGATCGGGGCTCAGGAGGCGGCGCGTGGATCGATCGGGGCTCGGAGACGGCGCGTGGAACGATCGGGTCTCAGGAGACGGCGCGTGAAATCATCGGCGCCCGGAGACGTCGCGTGGACGAATCGGGGCTTAGGAGACGACGCGTGGACCGATCGGGGCTCAGGAAGCGGCGCCTGGACCGATCGTGGCTCGGAGACGGCGCGTGGAGGCATCGGGGCTAAGAAGACGACGCATGGATCGATCGGGGATCAGGAAACGGCGTATGGACCGATCGGAGCTCGGACACGACGCGTGGACCGATCGGGGCTCAGGAGACGGCGCGAGGAGCGATCGGGCTCAGGAGACCGCGCGTGGACCGACCGGGGCTCAGGAGACGGCGCGTGGACTGATCGGGGCTCGGAGACGGCGCGTTAACCGATCGGGGCTCAGGTGACGATGCGTGGACCGATCGGGGCTCGGAGACGGCGCGTGGACCGACCGGGGCTAAGGAGGCCGCGCGTGGACCGATCGAGGCTCGGCGACGGCGCATGAAGCGACCGGGGCTCATGAGACGGCGCGTAGACCGATCGGGGCTCCGGTGGCGACGCGTGGACCGATCGGGGCCCAGGAAACGGCGCGTGGATCGATCGGTGCTCGAAGGCGACGCGTGGACCGACCGGGGCTCAGCAGCCGATGCGTGGATCGATCGGGGCTCAGGAGGCGGCGCGTAGACCCATCGGGGCTCGGAGACGGCACATGGACCGATCAGGGCTTAGGAGACGACGCGTGGACCGATCGGGGCTCAGGAGACGGCGCGTGGACCGATCGGTGCTCGGAGACGGCGCGTGGACGGACCGTGGCTTAGAATGCGTCACGCGGACCGATCGGGGCTCGGATACGGCGTGTAGACGTATCGGGGCTTAGGAGACGATGCGTGGAACGATCGGGGCTCAGGAGACGGCGCATGAACCGACCGAGGCTCAGGAGACCGCGCGTGGACCGATCGCGGCTCGGCGACGGCGCGTGGACCGATCGGGGCTCAGGAGGCCGCGCGTGGACCCATCGTGGCTCGGCGACGGCGCGTGGACCGATAGGGGCTCGGGGACCACACGTGGACCGATCGGGGCTCGGTGACAGCGCGTGGACCGACTGGGGCTCAGGCGGTTGCGCGTGGACCAATTGGGGTTCGGCGACGGCGCGTGGACCGATCGGGGCTCGGAGACGGCGCGTTAACCGATTGGGGCTTAGGAGACCATGCGTGGACCGATCGGGGCTCGAAGACGGCGCGTGGACCGATCGGGGCTCGGAGACGACGCGTGGACCGATCGGGGCTCGGAGACAGCGCATGGACCGACTGGGGCTCAGGCGGTTTCGTGTGGACCAATTGGGGTTCGGCGACGGCGCGTGGACCGATCGGAGCTTAGGAGGCCGCGCGTGGACCGATCGCGGCTCGGCGACGGCGCGGGGACCGATCGGGGCTCGGAGACGGCACGTTACCCGATCGGGGCTTAGGAGACGATGCGTGGACCGGTCGGTGCTCAGGAAGCGGCGCCTGGACCGATCGGGGCTCCGAGACGACGCGTTAACCGAGCGCGGCTTAGGAGACTATGCGGGGACCGATCGGGGCTCGGAGACAGTGCGTGTACCGACTGGGGCTCAGGAGGTTGCGCGTGGACCAATTGGGGTTCGGCGACGGCGCGTGGACCGACCGGGCTCAGGAGACCGCGCGTGAACCGATCGAGGCTCAGGAGGCCACGCCTGGACCGATCGGGGCTTCGCGACGGCGCGTGGACCGATCGAGGCTCGGAGATGACGCGTGTACGGATCGGGGATTCGGCGATGACGCGTGGACCGATCCGGGCTCAGGAGACGGCGCCTGGACCGATCGTGGCTCGGAGACGGCGCGTGGAAGCATCGGGACTAAGAAGACGACGCATGAACCGATCGGGCCTTAGGAAACGGCGTATGGACCGATCGGAGCTCGGACACGACGCGTGGACCGATCGGGGCTCGGCGACGGCGCATGAAGCGACCGGGGCTCATGAGACGGCGCGTAGACCGATCGGGGCTCCGGTGGCGACGCGTGGACCGATCGGGGCCCAGGAAACGGCGCGTGGATCGATCGGTGCTCGAAGGCGACGCGTGGACCGACCGGGGCTCAGCAGCCGATGCGTGGATCGATCGGGGCTCAGGAGGCGGCGCGTAGACCCATCGGGGCTCGGAGACGGCACATGGACCGATCAGGGCTTAGGAGACGACGCGTGGACCGATCGGGGCTCAGGAGACGGCGCGTGGACCGATCGGTGCTCGGAGACGGCGCGTGGACGGACCGTTGCTTAGAATGCGTCACGCGGACCGATCGGGGCTCGGATACGGCGTGTAGACGTATCGGGGCTTAGGAGACGATGCGTGGAACGATCGGGGCTCAGGAGACGGCGCGTGAACCGACCGAGGCTCAGGAGACCGCGCGTGGACCGATCGCGGCTCGGCGACGGCGCGTGGACCGATCGGGGCTCAGGAGGCCGCGCGTGGACCCATCGTGGCTCGGCGACGGCGCGTGGACCGATAGGGGCTCGGAGACCACACGTGGACCGATCGGGGCTCGGTGACAGCGCGTGGACCGACTGGGGCTCAGGCGGTTGCGCGTGGACCAATTGGGGTTCGGCGACGGCGCGTGGACCGATCGGGGCTCGGAGACGGCGCGTTAACCGATTGGGGCTTAGGAGACCATGCGTGGACCGATCGGGGCTCGAAGACGGCGCGTGGACCGATCGGGGCTCGGAGACGACGCGTGGACCGATCGGGGTTCGGAGACAGCGCGTGGACCGACTGGGGCTCAGGCGGTTTCGTGTGGACCAATTGGGGTTCGGCAACGGCGCGTGGACCAATCGGAGCTTAGGAGGCCGCGCGTGGACCGATCGCGGCTCGGCGACGGCGCGGGGACCGATCGGGGCTCGGAGACGGCACGTTACCCGATCGGGGCTTAGGAGACGATGCGTGGACCGGTCGGTGCTCAGGAAGCGGCGCCTGGACCGATCGGGGCTCCGAGACGACGCGTTAACCGAGCGCGGCTTAGGAGACTATGCGGGGACCGATCGGGGCTCGGAGACAGTGCGTGTACCGACTGGGGCTCAGGAGGTTGCGCGTGGACCAATTGGGGTTCGGCGACGGCGCGTGGACCGACCGGGGCTCAGGAGACCGCGCGTGAACCGATCGAGGCTCAGGAGGCCACGCCTGGACCGATCGGGGCTTCGCGACGGCGCGTGGACCGATCGAGGCTCGGAGATGACGCGTGTACGGATCGGGGATTCGGCGATGACGCGTGGACCGATCCGGGCTCAGGAGACGGCGCCTGGACCGATCGTGGCTCGGAGACGGCGCGTGGAAGCATCGGGACTAAGAAGACGACGCATGGACCGATCGGGCCTTAGGAAACGGCGTATGGACCGATCGGAGCTCGGACACGACGCGTGGACCGATCGGGGCTCAGGAGACGGCGCGAGGAGCGTTCGGGCTCAGGAGAAGACGCGTCAATTGATCGTAGCTCAGGAGACGACGCGTCGACGGATCGGGGCTCAGGAGACGGCGCGTGGACCGACCGGAGCTCAGGAGGCGACGCGTGGACCGATCGGTGCTCGGAGACGGCACGTTGGACGATCGGGGCTCAGGAGACGGCGCGTGGACGGATCGGGGCTTAGGAGTCGGCGCGTCGACCGATCGGAGCTCAGGAGGCGGTGCGTGGATCGATCGGGGCTCGGAGACAGCCCGTGGACCAACTGGGGCTCAGGAGACAACGCGTCGACCGATCGGGGCTTAGGAGACGACGCGTCGAACGATCGGGGCTTAGGAGATGACGCGTGGACCGATCGGGGATCGGAGACAGCGCGTGTACCGACTGGGGCTCAGGAGACCGCGCGTGAACCGATCGGGGCTCGGCGACTGCGCGTGGACGGAGCGGGGCTCGGAGACAGTGCGTAGAACGATCGGGGCTCAGGAGACGGCGCGTTAACCGATTGGGGCTTAGGAGACGTTGCGTGGACCGATCGGCGCTCGAAGACGGCGCGTGGACCGATCGGGGCTCGGACACAGTGCTTGGACCGACTGGGGCTCAGGCGGTTGCGCGTGGACCATTTAGGCTTCGGCGACGGCGCGTGGACCGATCGGGTCTCAGGAGACGGCGCGTGAAATCATCGGCGCCCGGATACGCCGCGTGGACGAATCGGGGCTTAGGAGACGACGCGTGGACCGATCGGGGCTCCGGAGACGGCGCCTGGACCGATCGTGGCTCGGAGACGGCGCGTGGAAGCATCGGGACTAAGAAGACGACGCATGGACCGATCGGGCCTCAGGAAACGGGGTATGGACCGATCGGAGCTCGGACACGACGCGTGGACCGATCGGGGCTCAGGAGACGGCGCGAGGAGCGATCGGGCTCAGGAGACGGCGCGTGGACCGACCGGGGCTCAGGAGACGGCGCGTGGAACGCTCGGGGCTCGAAGACGGCGCGTGGAACGATCAGGGCTCAGGAGACGTCACGTGAAATGATCGGCGCTCGGAGACGGCGCGTGGACCGATCGGGGCTCAGGAGAAGGCGCGTGGACCGATCGGGGCTTAGGAGGGGACCCGTCGACCGATCGGGGCTCAGGAGACGACGCGTGGACCGGTCGGTGCTCAGGAAGCGGCGTCTGGACCGATCGGGGCTCCGAGACGACGCGTTGACCGAGCGGGGCTTAGGAGACTATGCGGGGACCGATCGGGGCTCGGAGACAGCGCGTGTACCGACTGGGGCTCAGGAGGTTGCGCGTGGACCAATTGGAGTTCGGCGACGGCGCGTGGACCGACCGGGGCTCAGGAGACCGCGCGTGAACCGATCGAGGCTCGGCGACTGCGCGTGGAGCGATCGGGGTTCAGGAGACGGCGCGTGAACCAATCGGGGCTCCGAGACGGCGCGTGGACCGATCGGGGATGAGGAGAAGGCGCGTGGACCGATCGGGGCTTAGGAGACGGCGCGTAGACCGATCGGGGCTCGGAGACGGCGCGTGGAACGATCGGGGCTCAGGTGACGGCGCGTGAACCGATCGGCGCTCGGAGACGGCGCGTGGACCGATCGGGGCTTAGCAGAAAGCGGTTGGACCGATCGGGGCTTAGCAGAAGGCGCTTGGACCGATCGGGGCTTAGGAGTCGGCGCGTCGACCGATCGGAGCTCAGAAGGAGGTGCGTGGATCGATCGGGGCTCGGAGACAGCCCGTGGACCAACTGGGGCTCAGGAGACGACGCGTCGACCGATCGGGGCTTAGGAGACGACGCGTGGACCGATCGGGGCTCGGAGACAGCGCGTGTACCGACTGGGGCTCAGGAGACCGCGCGTGAACCGATCGGGGCTCGGCGACTGCGCGTGGACGGATCGGGGCTCGGAGACGGCGCGTGAAATCATCGGCGCCCGGATACGCCGCGTGGACGAATCGGGGCTTAGGAGACGACGCGTGGACCGATCGGGGCTCCGGAGACGGCGCCTGGACCGATCGTGGCTCGGAGACGGCGCGTGGAGGCATCCGGGCTAAGAAGACGACGCATGGACCGAGCGGGGTTCAGGAGACGGCGCGAGGAGCGATCGGGGCACAGGAGAAGACATGTCAATTGATCGGGGCTCCGGAGACGACGCCTCGACGGATCGGGGCTCAGGAGGCGGTACGAGAAGCGATCGGGGCTCAGGAGAAGACGCGTCAATTGATCGGGGCTCAGGAGACGACGCGTCGACGAATCGGGGCTTAGGAGACGACGCGTGGACCGATCGGGGCTCCGGAGACGGCGCGTCGACCGACCGGAGCTCAGGAGATTCGCGTGGATCGATCAGGGCTCCGTAGGCGGCGCGTGGACCGATCGAGGCTCGGCGACGGCGCGTGGACCGATCGGGGCTCGGAGACGACGCGTGCACAGATCAGGGCTTGGTGACGGCGCGTTTACCGATAGCAGCTCGGAGACGGCCCGTGGACGGATCGCGGCTTAGGAGACGGCGCGTGGACCGATCGGGGCTCAGGAGACGGTGCGTGGACCGATCGAGGCTCGGCGACGGCGCGTGGACCGATCGGGGCTCGGAGACGAGGCGTGTACAGATCAGGGCTTGGTGACGGCGCGTTTACCGATAGCAGCTCGGAGACGGCCCGTGGACGGATCGCGGCTTAGGAGACGGCGCGTGGACCGATCGGGGCTCGGAGACAGCGCGTGGACCGACTGAGACTCAGGCGGTTGCGCGTGGACCAATTGGGGTTCGGCGGCGGCTCGTTGACCGCTCGGCGCTCGGAGACGGCGCGTTAACCGATCGGGGCTTAGGAGACGATGCGTGAACCGATCGGGGCTCGAAGACGGCGCGTGGACCGATCGGGGCTTAGGGGACAACGCGTGGACCGATGGGGGCTCGGAGACGGCGCGTGTACGTATCGGGGCTCACGAGACAGCGTGTGGACCGATTGGGGCTCAGGAGACGGCGCGTGGACCGATCGGGGCTCAGGAGACGGCGCGTGGACCGATCGGGGCTCGGAGATGGCGCGTGGAACGATCGGTGCTCGGAGACGACGCGTGGACCGATCGGGGCTGAGGAGACGGCGCGTGGACCGATCGGGGCTCAGGAGACGGCGCGTGGACCGATTGGGGCTCGGGAGACTGCGTGTGGATGGATCGGGGCTTAGGGAACGACGCGTGGACCGATCGGGGCTCAGGAGACGGCGCGTGGACCGATCGGGGCTCACGAGACGGCGTGTCGACCGATCGGGGCTCAGGAGACGGCGCGTGGACCGATCAGAGCGCAGGAGGCGGCGCGTGGACCGATCGGGGCTCAGGAGACAGCGCGGACGGATCGAGTCTCAGGAGACGGTGCGTGAACCAATCGGTGCTCGGAGACGGGGCGTGGACCGATCGGGGCTTAGGAGACGGTGCGTGCACCGATCGGGGCTCGCGAGACTGCGCGTGGATGGATCGGGGCTTCGGGAACGACGCGTGGACCGATCGGGGCTCAGGAGACGGCGCGTGGACCGATCGGGGCTCGGAGACGGCGCGTGGACCGATCGGGGCTCACGAGACGGCGCGTCGACCGTTCGGGGCTCAGGAGACGGCGCGTGGACGGATCGTTCTCAGGAGACGGCGCGTGAATCGATCGGCGCTCGAAGACGGGGCCTGGACTGATCGGGACTTAGGAGACAGCGCGTGGATGGATCGGGGCTTAGGGAACGACGCCTCGATCGATCGGGGCTCAGGAGACGGCGCGTGGACCGATCGGGGCTCGAAGACGGCGCGTGGACCGACCGGGGCTCGGAGACGGCGCGTGGACCGATCGGGGCTCACGAGACGGCGCGTCGACCGATCGGGGCTCAGGAGACGGCGCGTGGACGGATCGTTCTCAGGAGACGGCGCGTGGACCGATCGGGGCTCGAAGACGGCGCGTGGACCGATCGGGTCTCAGGAGGCCGCGCGTGGACAGATCATGACTCGGCGACGGCGCGTGGACCGATCGGGGCTCAGGAGGCTGCGCGTGGATCGATTGGCGCTCAGGAGACGGCGCGTGGACCGCTCGGGGCTCGAAGACGGCGCGTGGACCGATGGGGGCTCGGAGACGGCGCGTGTACCTATCGGGGCTCACGAGACAGCGTGTGGACCGATTGGGGCTCAGGAGACGGCGCGTGGCCCGATCGGGGCTCAGGAGACGGCGCGTGGACCGATCGGGGCTCGGAGACGGCGCTTGGACCGATCGGGGCTCACGAGACGGCGCGTCGACCGATCGGGGCTCAGGAGACGGCGCGTGGACGGATCGTTCTCAGGAGACGGCGCGTGATCCGATCGGCGCTCGGAGACGGGGCCTGGACCGATCGGGACTTAGGAGACAGCGCGTGGATGGATCGGGGCTTAGGGAACGACGCCTCGATCGATCGGGGCTCAGGAGACGGCGCGTGGACCGATCGGGGCTCGAAGACGGCGCGTGGACCCATCGGGTCTCAGGAGGCCGCGCGTGGACAGATCATGACTCGGCGACGGCGCGTGGACCGATCGGGGCTCGGAGACTACGCGTGGACCGATCGGGGCTCGGAGACAGCGCGTGGACCGATTGGGGCTCAGGCGGTTTCGCGTGGACCAATTGGGGTTCGGCGACGGCGCGTGGACCGATCGGGGCTTAAGAGGCCGCGTGTGGACCGATCGCGGCTCGGCGACGGCGCGTGGACCGATCGGGGCTCAGGAGACCGCGCGTGGACCGATCGGGGCTCAGGAAACGGCGCGTGGACCGATTGGAGCTCGGATACGGCGCGTGAACCAATCGGGCCTCAGGAGGCCGCGCGTGGACCGATCGCGGCTCGGCGACGGCGCGTGGACCGATCGGGGCTCAGGAGGCCGCGCGTGGACCGATCATAGCTCGGCGACGGCGCGTGGACCGATCGGGGCTCGGAGCGGCGCGTAGAACGATCGCGGCTCGGCGACGGCGCGTGGACCGATCGGGGCTCAGGAGGCTGCGCGTGGATCGATTGGGGCTCAGGAGACGGCGCGTGGACCGCTCTCGGCTCGAAGACGGCGCGTGGAACGATCAGGGCTCAGGAGACGTCACGTGAAATGATCGGCGCTCGGAGACGGCGCGTGGACCGATCGGGGCTCAGGAGAAGGCGCGTGGACCGATCGGGGCTTAGTAGAAGGCGCCTGGACCGATCGGGGCTTAGGAGACGACGCGTGGACCGATCGGAGCTCGGAGACGGTGCGTGGAACGATCGGGGCTCAGGAGACGGCGCGTGAACCGATCGGCGCTCGGAGACGGCGCGTGGACCGATCTGGGCTCGGCGACGGGGTATGGACCGATGGGGCTCAGGAGCCGCGCGTGGACCGATCATGGCTCGGTGACGGCTCGTGGACCGATCGGGGCTTAGGTGACGATGCGTGGACCGATTGGGGCTCAGGAAGCAGCGCCTGGACCGATCGTGGCTCGGAGACGGCGCGAGGAAGCATCTGGGCTTCGAAGACGACGCGTGGATCGATCGGGGCTCGGAGACGGCGCGTGAACCGACCGGGGCTCAGGAGGCCGCGCGTGGACCGATCGAGGCTCAGGAGGCCACGCCTGGACCGATCGGGGCTCCGCGACTGCGCGTGGACCGATCGAGGCTCGGAGACGACGCGTGTACGGATCGGGGATTCGGCGATGACGCGTGGACCGATCCGGGCTCAGGAGACGGCGCGTGGACGGATCGGGGCTCCGAGACGGCGCGTGGAACGATCGGAGCTCAGGAGACGGCGCGTGAACCGATCGGCGCTCGGAGACGGCGCGTGGACCGATGGGGGATGAGGAGAAGGCGCGTGGACTGATCGGGGCTTAGGAGACGGCGCGTAGACCGATCGGGGCTCGGAGACGACGCGTGGACCGATCGGGCGTAGGAGACGACGCGTGTGCCTATCGGGGCTCACGACACAGCGTGTGGACCGATTGGGGCTCAGGAGACGCCGCGTGGAACGATCGGGGCTCGGAGACGGCGCGTGGAACAATCGGGGCTCAGGAGACGGCGCGTGGGCCGATTGGGGCTCGGATACGGCGCGTGAACCGACCGGGGCTCAGGAGGCCGCGCGTGGACCGATTGCGGCTCGGCGACGGCGCGTGGACCGATCGGGGCTCAGGAGGCCGCGCGTGGACTGATCATGGCTCGGCGACGGCGCGTGGACCGATCGGGGCTCGGAGACGACGCGTAGAGCGATCGGTGCTCGGAGACAGCGCGTGGACCGACTGGGGCTCGGAGACGGCGCGTGGACCGATCGTGGCTTAGGAGAAGGCGCGTTGAATGATCGGGGCTCAGGAGACGGCGCGTGGACCGATCGTGGCTCGGAGACGGCGCGTGGAGGCATCGGGGTTAAGAAGACGACGCATCGACCGAGCGGGGTTGAGGAGACGGCGCGAGGAGCGATCGGGGCTCTGGAGAAGACGCGTCAATTGATCGGGGCTCAGGACACGACGCGGCGTTGGATCGGGGCTTGGAGACGGCGCGTGGACCGATCGGGGCTTAGGAGACGACGCGTGGACCGAACGGGGCTTAGGAGACGGCGCTTGGACCGACCGGGCTCAGGAGACGGCGCGCGGACCGACTGGGGCTCAGGAGACTCGCGTGGATCGATCGGGGCTCCGGAGGCGCCGCGTGAACCGATTGGGATCAGGAGACGGTGCGTGAACCGTTCGGGGCTCGGAGACGGCGCGTGTACGGATCGGGGATTCGGCGATGACGCGTGGACCGATCCGGGCTCAGGAGACGGCGCGTGGACGGATCGGCGCTCGGAGACGGCGCGTGGACCGATCTGGGCTCGGAGACAGCGCGTGGACCGACTGGGGCACATGCGGTGGCGCGTGGACCAATTGGGGTTCGGCGACGGCGCGTGGACCGATCCGGGCTCAGGAGACGGCGCGTGGACCGATCGGGGCTGGGAGACGGAGCGTGGAGCGATGGGGGCTCAGGAGACGGCGCGTGAACTAATCGGCGCTCGGAGACGGCGCGTGGACCGATCGGGGCTGAGGAGAAGGCGCGTGGTCCGATCGGGGCTTATGAGACGGCGCGTGGATCGATCGGGGCTCGGAGGTGGCGCGTGGAATGATCGGGGCTTAGGAGATGGCGTGTGGACCGATCGGAGATCAGGAGACGACGCGTGGACCGAGAGGGCTCTGGAAGCGGCGCACGGACGGATCGTGGCTCGGAGACGGCGCGTGGAGGCATCGGGGCTTTGAAGACGACGCGTGGACCAAACGGTGCTCAGAAAACGGTGCGTGGAGCGATCGGGGCTCAGGAGACGGCGCGTGGACCGATCGGGGCTCAGGAGCCGGCGCGTGGACCGATTGGGGCTCGGATACGGCGCGTGAACCAACCGGGACTCAGGAACCCGCGCGTGGACCGATCCCGGCTCGGCGACGGCGCGTGGACCGATGGGGCTCAGGAGACGCGCGTGGACCGATCATGGCTCGGTGACGGCGCGTGGACCGATCGGGGCTCAGGAGGCCGCGCGTGGACCGATCGCGGCTCGGCGACGGCGCGTGGACCGATCGGGGCTCGGAGACGATGCGTGGACCGATCGAGGTTCGGCGACAGCGCGTGAACCGACTGGGTCTCAGGCGGTTGTGCGTGGACCAATTAGGGGTCGGCGACCGCGCGTGGACCGTTCGGGGCTCGGAGATTGCGCGTTAACCGATCGGGGCTTAGGAGACGATGCGTGAACCGATCGGGGCTCGGAGAAGGCGCGTGGACCGATCGGGGCCTAGGAGACAACGCGTGGACCGATCGTGGCTCAGGAAGCGGCGCCTGGACCGATCGTGGCCCGGAGACGGCGCGAGAAGGCATCGGGGCTTACAGGACGACGCGTGGATCGAACGGGGGCTCGGAGACGGCGCATGAACCGACCGGGGCTCATGAGACGGCGCGTGGACTGATCGGGGCGTAGGACACGGCGCGTGTACCTATCGGTGCTCGGAGACGGCGCGTGGACGGACCGTGGCTTAGAATGCGTCACGCGGACCGATCGGGGCTCGGATACGGCGTGTGGACCGATCGGGGCTCGGAGACGCAGCGTGGACCGATCGGGGCTTGGGAGACGACGCGTGGACCGATCGGGGCGTAGGACACGGCGCGTGTACCTATCGGGGCTCACGAGACAGCGTGTGGACCGATTGGGGCTCAGCAGACGGCGCGTGGACCGATCGGGGCTCGGAGACGGCGCGTGGACGGACCGCGGCTTAGAATGCGGTACGCGGACCGATCGGGGATCGGACACGGCGTGTGGACCGATCGAGGCTCGGAGACGACGCGTTTACGGATCGGGGATCAGGAGACGACGCGTGGAACGATCCGGGCTCAGGAGACGGAGCGTGGACCGATTGGGACTCGGAGACGGCGTGTGGAACGATCGGCGCTCGGGTGACGGCGCGTGAACCGATCGGCGCTCGGAGACGGCGCGTGGATCGATCGGGGATCGGGGACGGCGCGTGGAATGATCGGGGCTCGGAGTCGACGCGTTAGCCGATCGGGGCTTAGGAGACGATGCGTGGGCCGATCGGGGCTCGGAGACGGCGCGTGGACCGACCGGGGTTTTGGAGAAGACGCTTGGACCGAACGGGGCTTAGGAGACGGCACTTGGACCGATCGGGCTCAGGAGACGGCGCGCGGACTGACTGGGGCTCAGGAGACTCGCGTGGATCGATCGGGGCTCTGGAGGCGCCGCGTGGACCGATTGGGATCAGGAGACGGTGCGTGAACCGTTCGGGGTTCGGAGACGGCGCGTGTACGGATCGGGGATTCTGCGATGACGCGTGGACCGATCCGGGCTCAGGAGACGGCGCGTGGACGGATCGGGGCTCGGAGACGGCGCGTGGAACGATCGGGGCTCAGGAGACGGCGCGTGAACCGATCGGCGCTCGGAGACGGCGCGTGGACCGATAGGGGCTTAGGAGACGGCGCGTGGACCGATCGGGGCTCGGAGCCGGGGCGTGGAATGATCGGGGCTCACGAGATGGCGCGTGAAATGATGGGCACTCTGAGACGGCGCGTAGACCGATTGGGGCTTAGGAGACGTTGCGTGGACCGATCGGCGCTCGAAGACGGCGCGTGGACCGATCGGGGCTCGGACACAGTGCGTCGACCGACTGGGGCTCAGGCGGTTGCGCGTGGACCGATCGGGGCTTAGGAGCCTCGCGTGGATCGATCGGGGCCCCGGAGGCGCCGCGTGGACCCATGGGGATCAGGAGACAGTCCGTGAACCGATCGGGGCTCGGAGACGGCGCGTGGACCGATCGGGGCTTAGGACACGACGCGTGGACCGATCGGGGTGTAGGCGATGACGCGTGTACCTATCGGGGCTGAGGAGACAGCGCGTGGACCGATCAGGGCTCGGCGACTGCGCGTGGACGTATCGGGGCTCAGGAGACATCGCGTGGACCGATCGGGGCTCGGGGACGGCGCATTAACTGATTGGGGCTTAGGAGACCATGCGTGGACCGATCGGGGCTCGAAGACGGCGTGTCGACCGATCGGGTCTCAGGAGGCCGCGCGTGGACAGATCATGACTCGGCGACGGCGCGTGGACCGATCGGGGCTCGGAGACGACGCGTGGACCGATCGGGGCTCGGAGACAGCGCGTGGACCGACTGGGGCTCAGGCGGTTTCGCGTGGACCAATTGGGGTTCGGAGACGGCGCGTTAACCGATCGGGGCTTAGGAGGCCGCGCGTGGACCCATCGAGGCTCGGCGACGGCGCGTGGACCGATCGGGGCCCAGGAAACGGCGCGTGGATCGATCGGTGCTCGAAGACGACGCGTGGACCGACCGGGGCTCAGGAGTCGATGCGTGGATCGATCGGGGCTCAGGAGGCGGCGCGTAGACCCATCGGGGCTCGGAGACGGCACGTGGACCGATCAGGGCTTAGGAGACGATGCGTGGACTGATCGGGGCTCAGGAGGCCGCGCGTGGATCGATCATGGCTCGGCGACGGCGCGTGGACCGATCGGGGTTCAGGAGACGGTGCGTGGACCGATTGGGCCTCGGATACGGCGCGTGAAGCATCCCGGGCTCAGGAGGCCGCGCGTGGACCGATCGCGGCTCGCGCGACGGCGCGTACACCGATCGGCGCTCGGAGACGGCGCTGACCGATCGTGGCTTAGGAGAAGGCGCGTGGAACGATCGGGGTTCAGGAGACGGCGCGTGGACCGATCGGCGCTCGGAGACGGCGCTGACCGATCGTGGCTTAGGAGTCGACGCGTGGACCGATCGGGGCTCAGGAGACGGCGCGTGGACCGATCGGGGCTTCGCAGACGGTACGTGGACCGATCGGGGCTCGGAGACGGCGCGTTAACCGATCGGGGCTTAGGAGACGATGCGTGGACCGATCGGGTCTCGGAGACGGCGCGTGGACCGACCGGGGCTAAGGAGGCCGCGCGTGGACCGATCGAGGCTCGTCGACGGCGCGTGGACCGATCGGGACTCGGAGACGGCGTGTGAACGTATCGGGGCTTAGGAGACGATGCGTTGTCCGATCGGGGTTCATGAGACGGCGCGTAGACGGATCGGGGCTCCGTCGGCGACGCCTGGACCGATCGGGGCCCAGGAAACGGCGCGTGGACCGATCGGGGTTCGGCGATGGCGCGTGGACCCATCGGGGCTCGGAGACGACGCGTGTACGGATCGAGGTTTGGAGACGGCGCGTGGACCGATCGGAGCTCGGAGACGGCCCGTGGGCAGATCGGGGCTTAGGAGACGGCGCGTGGACTAATTGGGGCTTAGGAGAACATACGTGGACCGATCGGGGCTCGGAGACAGAGCGTTTACCGACTGGGGCTCGAGAGGTTGCGCGTGGACCAATTGGGGTTCGCCGCGGCGTGTGGACCGACCGGAGCTCAGTAGACCGCGCGTGGACCGATCGCGGCTCGGCGACTGCGCGTGGATGGATCGGGGCTCAGGAGACAGCGCGTGGACCGATCGGGGCTCGGGAAGCGACGCCTGAACCGATCTGGCTCGGAGACGGCGCGTGGAGGCATCGGGGTTTAGAAGACGACGTATGGACCGATCGGGGCTCAGGAAACGGCGCGTGGACCGATTGGAGCTCGGAGACAACGCGTGGACCGACTGGGGCTCAGGCGGTTACGCGTGGACCAATTGGGGTTCGGCGACGGCGCGTGGACCAATCGCGACTCGGAGACGGCGCGTTAACCGATCGGGGCTTAGGAGACGATGCGTGAACCGATCGGGGCTCGGAGACGGCGCGTTGACCGACCGGGGCTCGGAGACGACGCGTGGACCGATCGGGGCTCGGAGACCGCGCGTGGACCGACTGGGGCTCAGACGGTTGCGCGTGGACCAATTGGGGTTCGGCGACGGCGCGTGGACCGATCCGGGCTCAGGAGACGGCGCGTGGACCGATCGGGGCTCGGAGACGGTGCGTGGAGCGATCGGGGCTCAGGAGACGGCGCGTGAACCGATCGGCGCACGGAGAAGGCGCGTGGACCGATCGGGGCTCGGGAGGATACGCCTGGACCGATCGGGGCTCGGCGACGGCGCGTGGACCGATCGGGGCTCAGGAGACGGTGCGTGGACCGATTGGGGCTCGGATACGGCGCGTGAACCAACCGGGGCTCAGGAGGCCGCGTGTGGACCTATCGCGGCACGTGCGACGGCGCGTGCACCGATCGGCGCTCGGAGACGGCGCTGACCGATCGTGGCTTAGGAGAAGGCGCGTGGAACGATCGGGGCTCGGAGACAGCGCGTGGAACGATCGGGGCTCCGAGTCAGCGCGTTAACCGATCGGGGCTTAGGAGACGATGCGTGGACCGATCGGGGCTCGGAGACGGCGCGTGGAACGATCGGGGCTCAGGTGACGGCGCGTGAACCGATCCGCTCTCGGAGACGGCCCGTGGACCGATCGGGGCTTAGGAGAAGGCGCTTCGACCGATCGGGGCTTAGGAGACGGCGCGTGAGCCGATCGGAGCTCGGAGACGGCGCGTGGAACGATCGGGGCTCGGAGACAGCGCGTGGAACGATCGGGGCTCCGAGTCGGCGCGTTAACCGATCGGGGCTTAGGAGACGATGCGTGGACCGATCGGGGCTCGGAGACGGCGCGTGGAACGATCGGGGCTCAGGTGACGGCGCGTGAACCGATCCGCTCTCGGAGACGGCCCGTGGACCCATCGGGGCTTAGGAGAAGGCGCTTCGACCGATCGGGGCTTAGGAGACGGCGCGTGAGCCGATCGGAGCTCGGAGACGGCGCGTGGAACGATCGGGGCTCAGGAGACGGCGCGTGAACCGATCGGCGCTCGGAGACGGCGCGTGGACCGATTGGGGCTTAGGAGACGATGCCTGGACCGATCGAGGTTTAGGGGGCGGCGTGTGGAACGATCGAGGCTTAGGAGACGGCGGGTGGAACGATCGGGGCTCAGGAGACGGCGCGTGTACCGATCGGAGCTTAGGAGACTACGCGTGTACCTATCGGGGCTCGGAGACGCCGCGTGGACCGATTGGGGTTTAGGAGACGGCGCGTGGACCGATCGGGGCGCAGGAAGCGGCGCCTGGACCGATCGTGGCTCGGAGACGGCGCGTGGAGGCATCCGGGCTAAGAAGACGACGCATGGACCGAGCGGGGTTCAGGAGACGGAGCGAGGAGCGATCGGGGCTCAGGAGAAGACACGTCAATTGATCGGGGCTCCGGAGACGACGCCTCGACGGATCGGGGCTCAGGAGGCGGCACGAGAAGCGATCGGGGCTCAGGAGAAGACGCGTCAATTGATCGGGGCTCAGGAGACGACGCCTCGACGAATCGGGGCTTAGGAGACGACGCGTGGACCGATCGGGGCTGAGGAGACGGCGCATCGACCGACCGGAGCTCAGGAGATTCGCGTGGATCGATCGGGGCTCCGGAGGCGGCGCGTGGACCAATTGGGGCTTAGGAGACGACGCGTGGACTGATCGGGACTCAGGAGACGGCGCTCTGACCGTCCGGGGCTCAGGAGGGGATGCGTGGACCGATCGCGGCTCTGGAGACTGCGCGTGGATCGATCGGGGCTTAGGGAACGACGCGCGGACCGATCGGGGCTCGGAGACGGCGCGTTAACCGATTGGGGCTTAGGAGACCATGCGTGGACCGATCGGGGCTCGAAGACGGCGCGTGGACCGATCGGGTCTCAGGAGGCCGCGCGTGGACAGATCATGACTCGGCGACGGCGCGTGGACCGATCGGGGCTCGGAGACGACGCGTGGACCGATCGGGGCTCAGAGACAGCGCGTGGACCGACTGGGGCTCAGGCGGTTTCGCGTGGACCAATTGGGGTTCGGCGACGGCGCGTGAACCAATCGGGCCTCAGGAGGCCGCGCGTGGACCGATCGCGGCTCGGCGACGGCGCGTGGACCGATCGGGGCTCAGGAGGCCGCGCGTGGACCGATCATAGCTCGGCGACGGCGCGTGGACCGATCGGGGCTCGGAGACGACGCGTGGACCGATCGGGGTTCGGCGACCGCGCGTGAACCGACTGGGGCTCAGGCGGTTGCGCGTGGACCAATTGGGGTTCGGCGACGGCGCGTGGACCGTTCGGGGCTCGGAGACGGCGCGTTAACCGATCGGGGCTTAGGAGACGATGCGTGAACCGATCGGGGCTCGGAGACGGCGCGTTGACCGACCGGGGCTCGGAGACGACGCGTGGACCGATCGGGGCTCGGAGACCGCGCGTGGACCGACTGGGGCGCAGGCGGTTGCGCGTGGACCAATTGGGGTTCGGCGATGGCGCGTGGACCGATCGGGGCTCGGAGACGGCGCGTTAACCGATCGGGGCTTAGGAGACGATCCGTGAACCGATCGTGGCTCGGAGACGGCGCGTGGAGGCATCCGGGCTAAGAAGACGACGCATGGACCGAGCGGGGTTCAGGAGACGGAGCGAGGAGCGATCGGGGCTCAGGAGAAGACACGTCAATTGATCGGGGCTCCGGAGACGACGCCTCGACGGATCGGGGCTCAGGAGGCGGCACGAGAAGCGATCGGGGCTCAGGAGATGACGCGTCAATTGATCGGGGCTCAGGAGACGACGCCTCGACGAATCGGGGCTTAGGAGACGACGCGTGGACCGATCGGGGCTGAGGAGACGGCGCATCGACCGACCGGAGCTCAGGAGATTCGCGTGGATCGATCGGGGCTCCGGAGGCGGCGCGTGGACCAATTGGGGCTTAGGAGACGACGCGTGGACTGATCGGGACTCAGGAGACGGCGCTCTGACCGTCCGGGGCTCAGGAGGGGATGCGTGGACCGATCGCGGCTCTGGAGACTGCGCGTGGATCGATCGGGGCTTAGGGAACGACGCGCGGACCGATCGGGGCTCGGAGACGGCGCGTTAACCGATTGGGGCTTAGGAGACCATGCGTGGACCGATCGGGGCTCGAAGACGGCGCGTGGACCGATCGGGTCTCAGGAGGCCGCGCGTGGACAGATCATGGCTCGGCGACGGCGCGTGGACCGATCGGGGCTCGGAGACGACGCGTGGACCGATCGGGGCTCAGAGACAGCGCGTGGACCGACTGGGGCTCAGGCGGTTTCGCGTGGACCAATTGGGGTTCGGCGACGGCGCGTGAACCAATCGGGCCTCAGGAGGCCGCGCGTGGACCGATCGCGGCTCGGCGACGGCGCGTGGACCGATCGGGGCTCAGGAGGCCGCGCGAGAACCGATCGCGGCTCGGCGACGGCGCGTGGACCGATCGGGGCTCAGGAGGCCGCGCGTGGACCGATCGGGGCTCAGGAAGCGGCGCCGGCACCGATCGTGGCTCGGAGACGGCGCGTGGAGGCATCGGGGCTTCGAAGTCGACGCATGGACCAATCGGGGCTCGGAAACGACACGTGGACCGATCGGAGCTCGGAGACGACGGGTGGAGCGGTCGGGGCTCAGGAGAAGACGCGTGGATCGATCGGGGCTCAGGAGACGACGCGTCGACGGATCGGCGCTTAGGAGACGAAGCGTCGGCCGATCGGGGCTCGGGAGACGGCGCGTGGACCGATCGGGGCTCAGGAGACGCCGCGTGGACCGATCGGGGCTCGGAGATGGCGCGTGGAACGATCGGGGCTCAGGAGACGGCGCGTGAAATGATCGGCGCTCTGAGAGGGCGCGTGGACCGATTGTGGCTTACGAGACGGCGCGTGGATCGATCGGGGCTCAGGAAGCGGCGCCTGGACCTATCGTGGCTCGGAGACGGCGCGTGGAGTCATCGGGGCTAAGAACACGACGCATGGACCGAGCGGAGCTCAGGAGACGGCGCGAGGAGCGATCGAGGCTCAGGAGAAGACGCGTCAATTGATCGGGGCTCAGGAGACGACGCGGCGACGGATCGGGGCTTAGGTGACGGCGCGTGGACTGATCGGGGCTCGGAGACGGTAGGAGGACCGTCCGGAGCTCAGGAGATTCGCGTGGATCGATCAGGGCTCCGGAGGCGGCGCATGGACCGATTGGGGAGCATGCGATGGTGCGTGGACCAATCGGGGCTCGGAGACGGCGCACGGACCGATCGGGGCTTAGGAGAGGACGCGTGGACCGATTGGGGCTCAGGAGGCCGCGCGTGGACCGATTGGGGTGTAGGAGACGACGCGTGTACCTATCGGGGCTCAGGAGACAGCGCGTGGACCGATCGGGGCTCGGCGACTGCGCGTCGACGTATCGGGGCTCAGGAGACGGCGCGTGGACCGATTGGAGCTTATGAGACGGCGCGTGGACCGATTGGGGCTCGGATACGGCGCGTGACCCGATCGGGGCTTAGGAGACGACGCGTGGACCGATCGGGGCTCAGGTGACGGCGCGTCGACCGATCGGGGCTTCGGAGACGGTACGTGGACCGATCGGGGCTCGGAGACGGTACGAGGACCGACCGGAGCTCAGGTGATTCGCGTGGATCGATCAGGGCTCCGGAGGCGGCGCATGGACCGATTGGGGAGAATGCGATGGTGCGTGGACCGATCGGGGCTCGGAGACGGCGCAGGGACCGATCGGGGCTTAGGAGACGACGCGTGGACCGATCGGGGCTCGGAGACGGCGCGTGGACCGACCGGGGCTAAGGAGGCCGCGCGTGGACCTATCGAGGCTTAGGAGCCGACGCGTGGACCGATCGGGGCTGAGGAGACGGCGCGTGGACCGAACGGGGCTCGGGGACGGCGCGTGGAACGATCGGAGCACAGGAGTCGGCGCGTGAACCGATCGGCGCTCGGAGACGGCGCGTGGATCGATCGGGGCTTAGGAGACGATTCGTGGACCGATCGGGGCTCGGAGACGGCGCGTGGACCGACCGGGGCTAAGCAGGCCGCGCGTGGACCGATAGAGGCTTAGGAGCCGACGCGTGGACCGATCGGGGCTCAGGTGACGGGGCGTGAAATGATCGGCGCTCTGAGACGGCGCGTCGATCGATCGGTGCTCGGAGACGGCGCGTGGACGGACCGCGGCTCAGAATGCGGTACGCGGACCGACCGGGGATCGGACACGGCGTGTGGACCGATCGAGGCTCGGAGACGACGCGTTTAAGGATCGGGAATCAGGAGACGACGCGTGGAACGATCCGGGCTCAGGAGACGAAGCGTGGACCGATCGGGGCTCGGAGACGCCGTGTGGAACGATCGGCACTCGGAGACGGCGCGTGGATCGATCGGGGATCGGGGACGGCGCGTGGAACGATCGCGACTCGGAGTCTACGCGTTAGCCGATCGGGGCTTAGGAGACGATGCGTGGACCGATCGGGGCTCGGAGACGGCGCGTGGACCGATCGGGGCTCAGGAGACGGCGCGTCAACCGATCGGCGCTCGGAGACGGCGCGTGGACCGATCGGGGCTTAGGAGACGGCGCGTTAACCGATCGGGGCTTAGGAGACGATGCGTGGACCGATCGGGCCTCGGAGACGGCGCGTGGAACGATCGGAGCAAAGGAGATGGCGCGTGAACAGATCGGCGCTCGGAGACGGCGCGGGGATCGATCGGGGCTTAGGAGACGGCGCGTGGACCGATTGGGGCTTAGGAGACGGCGCGAGGCCCGATCGGGGATCAGGAAGCGACGCATAGACCGATCGTGGCTCGGAGACGACGCGTGGAGGCATCGGGGCTAAGAAGACGGCGCAGGGACCGAGCGGGGCTCAGGAGACGGCGCGAGGAGCGATCGGGGCTCGGGAGACGGCTCGTGGACCGATCGGGGCTCGGCCATGGCGCGTGGACCGATCGGCGCTCGGCGATGGCACGTGGACCGATCAGGGCTCGGAGACGACGCGTGTACGGATCGAGGTTTGGAGACGGCGCGTGAACCGATCGGAGCTCGGACACGGCCCGTGGGCGGATCAGGGCTTAGGAGACGGCGCGTGGACTAATTGGGGCTCAGGAGACGACGCGTGGACCGATCGGGGCTCGGAAACGACGCGTTAACCGAGCGGGGCTTAGGAGACTACGCGTGGACCGATCGGGGCTTAGGAGACAACGCGTGGACCGATCGGGGCTTAGAAGACGACACGTGGACCGATCGGGGCTCAGGAGACGGCGGGCGGACCGACCGGGGCTCAGGAGACTCGTGTGGATCGATCGGAGCTCCGGAGGCGCCGCGTGGACCGATCGGGGCTCAGGAGACGGCGCGTGAACCGATCGGCGCTCGGAGACGGCGCGTGGACCGATCGGGGCTCGGAGACAGCGCGTGGACCGACTGGGGCTCAGGCGGTTGCGCGTGGACCAATTGGGGTTCGGCGACGGCGCGTGGACCGATCCGGGCTCAGGAGCCAGCGCGTGGACCGATCGGGGCTCGGAGACGGAGCGTGGAGCGATCGGGGCTCAGGAGACGGTGCGTGGTCCGATCGGGGCTTAGGTGACGATGCGTGAACCGATCGGGGCTCGGAGACGGCGCGTGGACCGATCGGGGCTTAGGTGACAACGCGTGGACCGATTGGGGCTCAGGAAGCCGCGCCTGGACCGATCGAGGCTCGGAGACGACGCGTGTACGGATCGGGGATTCGGCGATGACGCGTGGAACGATCGGGGCTCAGCAGACGGCGTGTGGAGGCATCGGGGCTAAGAAGACGACGCATGGACCGAGCGGGGCTCAGGAGCCTCGCGTGGACCGATCGCGGCTCGGTGACGGCGCGTGGACCGATCGGGGCTCAGGAGGCCGCGCGTGGACCGATCGCGGCTCGGAGACAGTGCGTTAACCGATCCGGGCTTAGGAAACGATGCATGGACCGATCGGGGCTTGGAGACGGCGCGTGGCCCGATCGGGGCTCAGGAGACGACGCGTGGACCGATCCGGGCTCGGAGACGGCACGTGGAATAATCGGGGCTCAGGAGACGGCGCGTGAACCGATCGGCACTCGGAGACAGCGCGTGGACCGATCGGGGCTTAGGAGACGGCGTGTGGACCGATCGGGGCTAGGCGACGGAGCGTGGAGCGATCGGGGCTCAGGAGACGGTGCGTGGTCCGATCGGGGCTTAGGTGACGATGCGTGAACCGATCGGGGCTCAGGAAGCCGCGCCTGGACCGATCGAGGCTCGGAGACGACGCGTGTACGGATCGGGGATTCGGCGATGACGCGTGGAACGATCGGGGCTCAGGAGACGGCGTGTGGAGGCATCGGGGCTAAGAAGACGACGCATGGACCGAGCGGGGCTCAGGAGACGGCGCGAGGAGCGATCGGGGCTCAGGAGAAGACGCGTCAATTGATCGGGGCTCAGAAATCGGCGCGTGGAACGATCGGAGCTCAGGAGACGACGCGTGGATCGATCGGGGCTCAGGAAACGACGCGTCGACCGATCGGGGCTCAGGAGGCGGCGCGCGGACCGACCGGGGCTCAGGAGCCTCGCGTGGACCGATCGCGGCTCGGTGACGGCGCGTTTACCGATCGGGGCTCAGGAGGCCGCGCGTGGACCGATCGCGGCTCGGCGGCGGCGCGTGGACCGATCGGGGCTCAGGAGGCCGCGCGTGGACCGATCATGGCTCGGCAACGGCGCGTGGACCGATCGGTGTTCAGAGACGACGCGTGGACCGATCGGGGCTCAGGCGGTTGCGCGTGGACCATTTGGGGTTAGGCGACGGCGCGTGGACCGATCGGCGCTCGGAGACAGTGCGTTAACCGATCCGGGCTTAGGAAACGATGCATGGACCGATCGGGGCTTGGAGACGGCGCGTGGCCCGATCGGGGCTCAGGAGACGACGCGTGGAGCGATCCGGGCTCGGAGACGGCACGTGGAATAATCGGGGCTCAGGAGACGGCGCGTGAACCGATCGGCACTCGGAGACAGCGCGTGGACCGATCGGGGCTTAGGAGACGGCGTGTGGACCGATCGGAGATCAGGAGACGATGCGTGGACCGATAGGGCTCTGGAAGCGGCGCACGGACCGATCGTGGATCGGCGACGGCGCGTGGACCGATCGGGGCTCAGGAGACCGCGCGTGGACCGATCATAGCTCGGCAACGGCGCGTGGACCGACCGGGGCTCGGAGCCAGCGCGTGGACCGACTAGGGCTCAGGCGGTTGCGCGTGGACCAATTCGGGTTCGGCGACGGAACGTGGACCGCTCGGCGCTCGGAGACGGCGCGTGGACCGATCGGGGCTTAGGAGACAACGCGTGGACCGATCGGGGCTCGGAGACAGCGCGTGGAATGATAGGGGCTCAGGAGACGGCGCGTGAACCGATCGGCGCTCGGAGACGGTGCGTGGACCGATCGGGGCTTAGGAGACGGCGCGTCGGCCGATCGGAGATCAGGAGACGACGCGTGGATTGATAGTGCTCTGGAAGCGGCGCACGGACCGATCGTGGCTCGGAGACGGCGCGTGGAGGCATCGGGGCTTTGAAGACGACGCGTGGACCGAACGGTGCTCAGAAAACGGCGCGTGGACCGACCGCGGCTCAGGAGGCCACGCCTGGACCGATCGGGGCTCGGCGACGGCGCGTGGACCGATCGAGTCTCGGAGACGACGCGTCGACCGATCGGGACTCAGATGACGGCACGCGGACCGACCGGGGCTCAGGAGACTCGCGTGGATCGATCGGGGCTCCGGAGACGCCGCGTGGAGCGAAGGGGATCAGGAGACGGTGCGCGGACCGATCGGGGCTCGGAGACGGCGCGTGGACGGACCGCGGCTCAGAATGCGGTACGCGGACCGATCGGGGATCGGACACGGCGTGTGGACCGATCCAGGCTCGGAGACGACGCGTTTACGGATCAGGGATCAGGAGCCGATGCGTGGAACGATCCGGGCTCAGGAGACGAAGCGTGGACCGATCGGGGCTCGGAGACGGCGTGTGGAACGATCGGGGCTCAGGTGACGGCGCATGAACCAATCGGCGCTCGGAGACGGCGCGTGGATCAATCGGGGATCGGGGACGGCGCGTGGAATGATCGCGGCTCGGAGTCGACGCGTTAGCCGATCGGGGCTTAGGCGACGATGCGTGGACCGATCGGGGCTCGGAGACGGCGCGTGGACCGACGGGGGTTTAGGAGAAGGCACTTGGACCGAACGGGGCTTAGGAGACGACGCGTGGATCGATCGGGGCTCAGGAGACGACGCGTCGCACAATCGGGGCTGAGGAGACGGCGCGCGGACCGATTGGGGCTCGGATACGGCGCGTGAACCGACCGGGGCTCAGGAGACGACGCGTAGACCGATCGGTGCTCGGAGACAGAGCGTGGACCGACTGGGGCTCGGAGACGGCGCGTGGACCGATCGTTGCTTAGGAGAAGGCGCGTTGAATGATCGGGGCTCAGGAGACGGCGCGTGGACCGATCGGGACTCAGGAGACGGCGCGTGAATCGATTGGGGCGTGGATACGGCGCGTGGCGCGACCGGGGCTCAGGACGCCGCGCGTGGAACGATCATGGCTCGGCGACGGCGCATGGACCGATCGGGGCTCGGAGACGACGCGTGGAGCGATAGGGGCTCAGGAGACGGCGCGTGGACCGATCGGGGCTTAGGAGACGGCCCGTGGACAGATCGGAGCTTAGGAGACGGCACGTGGACCGATCGGGGTTCAGGAGACGGCGCGTGGACCGGTCGGGGCTTAGGAGACGACGCCTGGACCGATCGGGGCTTAGGAGGCGGCGTGTGGAACGATCGGGGCTCAGGAGACGGCGCGTGGCCCGATCGGGGCTTAGGAGACGGCGCGTGCACCGATCGGGGCCCGGAGACGGCGCGTGGAACGATCGGGGCTCAGGAGACGGCGCGTCAACCGATCGGCGCTCGGAGACGGCGCGTGGACCGATCGGGGCTTAGGAGACGGCGCGTGGACCGATCGGGGTTGTGGAAGCGGCGCACGGACCGATCGTAGCTCGGAGACGGCGCGTGGAGGCATCGGGGCTTTGAAGACGACGCGTGGATCGATCGGGGCTCAGGAGACGACGCGTCGAACAATCGGGGCTCAGGAGACGGCGCGCGGACCGATTGGGGCTCGGATACGGCGCGTGAACCGACCGGGGCTCAGCAGGCCGCGCGTGGACCGATCGCGGCTCGGCGACGGCGCGTAAACCGATCGGGGCTCAGGAGGCCGCGCGTGGACTGATCATGGCTCGGCGACGGCGCGTGGACCGATCGGGGCTAGGAGACGACGCGTAGACCGATCGGTGCTCGGAGACAGAGCGTGGACCGACTGGGGCTCGGAGACGGCGCGTGGACCGATCGTTGCTTAGGAGAAGGCGCGTTGAATGATCGGGGCTCAGGAGACGGCGCGTGGACCGATCGTGGCTCGGAGACGGCGCGTGGACCGATCGGGGCTTAGGAGACGACGCGTGGACCGATCGGGGCTCAGGAGACGGCGCGTGGACCGATCGGGACTCAGGAGACGGCGCGTGAATCGATTGGGGCGTGGATACGGCGCGTGACGCGACCGGGGCTCAGGACGCCGCGCGTGGAACGATCATGGCTCGGCGACGGCGCATGGACCGATCGGGGCTCGGAGACGACGCGTGGAGCGATAGGGGCTCAGGAGACGGCGCGTGGACCGATCGGGGCTTAGGAGACGGCCCGTGGACAGATCGGAGCTTAGGAGACGGCACGTGGACCGATCGGGGTTCAGGAGACGGCGCGTGGACCGGTCGGGGCTTAGGAGACGACGCCTGGACCGATCGGGGCTTAGGAGGCGGCGTGTGGAACGATCGGGGCTCAGGAGACGGCGCGTGGACCGATCGGGGCTCGGAGACGGCGCGTGGAACGATCGGAGCACAGGAGACGGCGCGTGAACCGAGCGGCGCTCGGAGACGGCGCGTGGATCGATCGGGGCTTAGGAGACGGCGCGTGGACCGATTGGAGAGCAGGAGATGGTGCGTGGACCGATCGGGGCCCGGAGACGGCGCGTGGACCGATCGGGGCTCAGGAGGCCGCGCGTGGACCGATCATGGCTCGGCGACGGTGCGTAGACCGATCGGGGCTCGGAGACGCCGCGTGGACCGATCAGGGCTCGGAGACAGCGCGTGGACCGATCGGGGCTCGGAGACAGCGCGTGGACGGACTGGGGCTCAGGCGGTTTCGCGTGGACCAATTGGTGTTCGGCGACGGCGCGTGGCCCGATCGGGGCTTAGGAGACGGCGCGTGCACCGATCGGGGCCCGGAGACGGGTCGTGGACAGATTGGGGATTAGGAGACGGCGCGTGGACCGATCGGGGCTTAGGAGACGGCGCGTGGATCGATCGGGGCTCAGGAGACGACGCGTCGACCGTTCGGGGCTCAGGAGACGGCGCGCGGACCGGCCGGGGGTAAGGCGACAACGCGTGGACCGATCGGGGCTTGGAGACAGCGCGTGGACTGATCGGGGCTCAGGAGACGGCGCGTGAACCGATCGGCGCTCGGAGACGGTGCGTGGACCGATCGGGGCTTAGGAGACGGCGCGTTAACCGATCGGGGCTCAGCAGACGGCGCGTCGATCGATCGGGGCTCAGGAGACGACGCGTCGGCCGTTCGGGGCTCAGGAGACGGCGCGCGGACCGGCCGGGGCTCAGGAGCCTAGCGTGGATCGATCGGGGCTCAGGAGACGACGCGTCGACTGTTCGGGGCTCCGGAGGCGCCGCCTAGACCGAGGGGGATCAGGAGGCGGTGCGTGGACCGACCGGAGTTCAGAAGATTCGCGTGGATCGATGGGGGCTCCGGAGGCGGCGCGTGGACCGATTGGAGAGCAGGAGATGGTGCGTGGACCGATCGGGGCTCGGAGACGGCGCGTGGGCCGATCGGGGCTTAGGAGACGACTCGTGGACCGATTGGGGCTCAGGAGGCCGCGCGTGGACCGATCGCAGCGCGACGCCGCGCGTGGACGGATCAGGGCTCAGGAGGCTGCGCGTGAACCAATCGGCGCTCAGAGACGGCGCGTGGACCGATCGGGGCTTAGGAGACGGCGAGTGCTCTGATCGGGGCCCGGAGACGGGTCGTGGACAGATTGGGGCTTAGGAGACGGCGCGTGGACCGATTGGGGCTCAGGTGGTTGCGCGTGGACCAATTGGGGCTCGGCGACGGCGCGTGGACCGATCGGGGCTCGGAGACGGCGCGTTAACCGATCGGGGCTTAGGAGACGATGCGAGGAGGCATCTGGGTTTACAAGAAGACGCGTGGATCGTTCGGGGCTCGGAGACGGCGCGTGAACCGACCGGGGCTCAGGAGACGGCGCGTGGAGGCATCGGGGCTTAGAAGTCGACGCATGGACCGATCAGGTCTCAGGAAACGGCGCGTGGACCGATTGGAGCTCGGAGACGACGCGTGGACCGACTGGGGCTCAGGCGGTTGCGCGTGGACCAATTGGGGTTCGGCGACGGCGCGTGGACCGATCGCGGATCGGAGACGGCGCGTTAACCGATCGGGGCTTAGGAGACGATGCGTGAACCGATCGGGGCTAGGAGACGGCGAGTGGACCCATCGGGGCTCGGAGACGACGCGAGTACGGATCGGGGCTTGATGACGGCGGCTTTACCGATCGCGGCTCGGAGACGGCCCGTGGACAGATCGGGGCTTAGGAGACGGCGAGTGGACCGATCGGGGCTCAGAAGACGGCGCGTGGACCGGTCGGGGCTTAGGAGACGACGCCTGGAACGATCGGGGCTTAGGAGGCGGCGTGTGGAACGATCGGGGCTCAGGAGACGGCGCGTCGATCGATCGGGGCTCAGGAGACGACGCGTCGGCCGTTCGCTGCTCAGGAGACGGCGCGCGGACCGGCCGGGGCTCAGGAGCCTAGCGTGGATCGATCGGGGCTCAGGAGACGACGCGTCGACTGTTCGGGGCTCCGGAGGCGCCGCCTAGACCGAGGGGGATCAGGAGGCGGTGCGTGGACCGACCGGAGTTCAGAAGATTCGCGTGGATCGATCGGGGCTCCGGAGGCGGCGCGTGGACCGATTGGAGAGCAGGAGATGGTGCGTGGACCGATCGGGGCTCGGAGACGGCGCGTGGGCCGATCGGGGCTTAGGAGACGACTCGTGGACCGATTGGGGCTCAGGAGGCCGCGCGTGGACCGATCGCGGCGCGACGCCGCGCGTGGACGGATCAGGGCTCAGGAGGCTGCGCGTGAACCAATCGGCGCTCAGAGACGGCGCGTGGACCGATCGGGGCTTAGGAGACGGCGAGTGCTCCGATCGGGGCCCGGACACGGGTCGTGGACAGATTGGGGCTTAGGAGACGGCGCGTGGACCGATTGGGGCTCGGATACGGCGCGTGAACCGACCGGGGCTCAGGAGGCCGCGCGTGGCCCGATCGCGGCACGGTGACGGCGCGAGGAGGCATCTGGGCTTAGAAGACGACGCGTGGATCGATCGGGGCTCGGAGACGGCGCGTGAACCGACCGGGGCTCAGGAGGCCGCGCTTGGACCGATCGAGACTCGGCGACGGCGCGTGGACCGACCAGGGGTCGGAGAGGGCGCGTGGAGCGATCAGGGCTCAGGAGAAGACGCGTCAATTGATCGGGGATCAGAAATAGGGGCGTGAAGCGATCGGGGCTCAGGAGATGACGCGTGGATCGATCGGGGCTCAGGAAACGACGCGTCGACCGATCGGGGCTCAGGAGACGGCGCGCGCACCGATCGGGGCTCAGGAGCCCCGCGTGGACCGATCATGGCTCGGCGACGGCGCGTGGACCGATCGGCGCTCGGAGACGACGCGTGGACCGATCGGGGCTCAGATGTCGGCGCGCGGACCGACCGGGGCTCAGGAGACTCGCGTGGATCGATCGGGGCTCCGGAGACGCCGCGCGGACCGATCGGAGATCGGACACGGCGTGTGGACCGATCGAGGCTCGGAGACGACGCGATTACGGATCGGGGATCAGGAGACGACGCGTGGAACGATCCGGGCTCAGGAGACGAAGCGTGGACCGATCGGGGCTCGGAGACGGCGTGTGGAACGATCGGGGCTCGGGTGACGGCGCGTGAACCGATCGGCGCTCGGAGACGGCGCGTGGATCGATCGGGGATCGGGGACGGCGCGTGGAACGATCGCGGGTCGGAGTCGACGCGTTAGCCGATCGGGGCTTAGGAGACGATGCGTGGACCGATCGGGGCTCGGAGACGGCGCGTGGACCGACCGGGGTTTACGAGAAGGCGCTTGGTCCGAACGGGGCTTAGGAGACGGCGCGTGGACCGATCGGGGCTCGGAGACGGCGCGTGGAACGATCGGGGCTCAGGAGACGGCGCGTCAACCGATCGGCGCTCGGAGACGGCGCGTGGACCGATCGGGGCTTAGGAGACGGCGCGTGGACCGATCGGAGATCAGGAGGTGACGCGTGGACCGATCGGGGTTGTGGAAGCGGCGCACGGACCGATCGTGGCTCGGAGACGGCGCGTGGAGGCATCGCGGCTTTGAAGACGACGCGTGGACCGATCGGGGCTCAGGAAACGGCGTGTGGCGCGATCGGGGCTCAGGAGAAGACGCGTGGTTCGATCGGGGCTCAGGAGACGACGCGACGAACAATCGGGGCTCAGGAGACGGCGCGCGGACCGACTGGGGCTCAGGAGACTCGCGTGGATCGATCGGGGCTCTGGAGGCGCCGCGTGGACCGATTGGGACCAGGAGACGGTGCGTGAACCGTTCGGGGCTCGGAGATGGCGCGTGGACCGATCGGGGCTCAGGAGACGGCGCGTGGACCGATCGTGGCTCGGAGACGGCGCGTGGAAGCATCGGGACTAAGAAGACGACGCGTGGACCAAACGGTACTCAGAAAACGGTGCGTGGAGCGATCGGGGCTCAGGAGACGGCGCGTGGACCGATCGGGGCTCAGGAGCCGGCGCGTGGACCGATTGGGGCTCGGATACGGCGCGTGGACCGATCGGGGCTCGGAGACAGCGCGTCGACCGACTGGGGCTCAGGCGGTTGCGCGTGGACCGATCGGGGCTTAGGAGCCTCGCGTGGATCGATCGGGGCCCCGGAGGCGCCGCGTGGACCCATGGGGATCAGGAGACAGTGCGTGGACCGATCGGGGCTCGGAGACGGCGCGTGGACCGATCGGGGCTTAGGAGACGACGCGTGGACCGATCGGGGTGTAGGCGATTACGCGTGTACCTATCGGCTCTCAGGAGGCCGCGCGTGGACAGATCATTACTCGGCGACGGCGCGTGGACCGATCGGGGCTCAGAGACAGCGCGTGGACCGACTGGGGCTCAGGCGGTTTCGCGTGGACCAATTGGGGTTCGGCGACGGCGCGTGAACCGATCGGGGCTTAGGAGACGGCACGTGCACCGATCGGGGCCCGGAGACGGCGCGTGGAACGATCGGGGCTCAGGAGACGGCGCCTGGACCGGTCAGGGCTTAGGAGACGACGCCTAGACCGATCGGGGCTTAGGAGGCGGCGTGCGGAACGATCGGGGTTCAGGAGACGGCGCGTGCACCGATCGGCGCTCGGAGACGACGCGTCGACCGATCGGGGCTGAGGAGACGACGCGTGGACCGATCGGGGCTTAGGAGAAAACGCGTGGACCGATCGGGGTTCAGGAAGCGGCGCCTGCACCGATCGTGGTTGGGAGACGGCGCAAGGAGGCATCTGGGCTTAGAAGACGACGCGTGGAACGATCGGGGCTCAGGAAACGGCGCGTGGACCGACCGCGGCTCAGGAGGCCACGCCTGGACCGATCGTGGCTCGGAGACGGCGCGTGGAGGTATCGGGGCTTAAAAGACGACGGATGGACCGATCGGGGCCCAGGAAACGTCGCGTGGACCGAACGGTGCTCGGAGACGACGCGTGGACCGTTCGGCGCTCAGGAGACGGCGCGTGGAGCGATCGGGGCTCAGGAGACGGCGCGTGGACCGATCGGGGCTTCGGAGATGGTACGTGGACCGATCGGGGCTCGGAGACGGTACGAGGACCGACCGGAGCTCAGGAGGTTCACGCGGATCGATCAGGGCTCCGAAGGCGGCGCATGGACCGATTGGGGAGCATGAGATGGTGCGTGGGCCGATCGGGGCTTGGAGACGGCGCACGGACCGATCGTGGCTTAGGAGTCGACGCGTGGACCGATTGGGGCTCAGGAGGCCGCGCGTGGACCGATCGCGTCTCGACGCCGCGCGTGGACGGATCAGGGCTCAGGAGACGGCGCGTGGACCGATCGGGGCGGGGAGACGGCGCGTGAACCGACCGGGGCTCAGGAGGCCGCGCTTGGACTGATCG
The DNA here is from genome assembly GCA_946811545.1 of Netelia fuscicornis. NCBI lineage: Eukaryota > Metazoa > Arthropoda > Insecta > Hymenoptera > Ichneumonidae > Netelia > Netelia fuscicornis. The sequence continues at coordinate 26,970,711 of OX328012.1, forward strand.
GGGCTCGGCGACTGCGCGTGGACGTATCGGGGCTCAGGAGACAGCGCGTGGACCGATCGGGGCTCAGGAAGCGGCGCCTGCACCGATCGTGGCTCGGAGACGGCGCGTGGAGGCATCGGGGCTTCGAAGACGACGCATGGACCAATCGGGGCTCGGAAACGGCACCTGGACCGATCGGAGCTCGGAGACGACGGGTGGAGCGGTCGGGGCTCAGGAGATGGCGCGTCAACCGATCGGCGCTCGGAGACGGCGCGTGGACCGATCGGGGGTTAGGAGACGGCGCGTGGACCGATCGGAGATCAGGAAATTACGCGTGGACCGATCGGGGTTGTGGAAGCGGCGCACGGACCGATCGTGGCTCGGGGACGGCGCGTGGAGGCATCGGTGCTTTGAAGATGACGCGTGGACCGATCGCGGCTCAGGAAACGGCGTGTGGTACGATCGGGGCTCAGGAGATGACGCGTGGATCGATCGGGGCTCAGGAGACGACGCGTCGAACAATCGGGGCTCAGGAGACGGCGCGCGGACCGACTGGGGCTCAGGAGACTCGCGTGGATCGATCGGGGCTCCAGAGGCGCCGCGTGGACCCATTGGGACCAGGAGACGGTGCGTGAACCGTTCGGGGCTCGGAGACGGCGCGTGGACCGATCGGGGCTCGGAGACGACGCGTAGACCGATCGGTGTTCGGAGACAGCGCGTGGACCGACTGGGGCTCGGAGACGGCGCGTGGACCGATCGCGGTTTAGGAGAAGGCGCGTGGAACGATCGGGGTTCAGGAGACGGCGCGAGGAGCGATCGGGGCTCAGGAGAAGACGCGTCAATTGATCGGGGCTCAGGACACGACGCGGCGACGGATCGGGGCTTGGAGACGGCGCGTGGACCGATCGGGGCTCGGAGACGGCACGTTAACCGATCGGGGCTTAGGAGACGATGCGTGAACCGATCGGGGCTCGAAGACGGCGCGTGGACCGATCGGGGCTCGGAGACGAGGCGTGTACAGATCAGGGCTTGGTGACGGCGCGTTTACCGATAGCAGCTCGGAGACGGCCCGTGGACGGATCGCGGCTTAGGAGACGGCGCGTGGACCGATCGGGGCTCAGGAGACGGTGCGTGGACCGATCGAGGCTCGGCGACGGCGCGTGGACCGATCGGGGCTCGGAGATGGCGCGTGGAACGATCGGTGCTCGGAGACGACGCGTGGACCGATCGGGGCTGAGGAGACGGCGCGTGGACCGATCGGGGCTCAGGAGACGGCGCGTGGACCGATTGGGGCTCGGGAGACTGCGCGTGGATGGATCGGGGCTTAGGGAACGACGCGTGGACCGATCGGGGCTCAGGAGACGGCGCGTGAACCGATCGGGGCTCACGAGACGGCGCGTCGACCGATCGGGGCTCAGGAGACGGCGCGTGGACCGATCAGAGCGCAGGAGGCGGCGCGTGGACCGATCGGGGCTCAGGAGACAGCGCGTGGACGGATCGAGTCTCAGGAGACGGTGCGTGAACCAATCGGTGCTCGGAGACGGGGCGTGGACCGATCGGGGCTTAGGAGACGGTGCGTGCACCGATCGGGGCTCGCGAGACTGCGCGTGGATGGATCGGGGCTTCGGGAACGACGCGTGGACCGATCGGGGCTCAGGAGACGGCGCGTGGACGGATCGTTCTCAGGAGACGGCGCGTGAATCGATCGGCGCTCGGAGACGGGGCCTGGACTGATCGGGACTTAGGAGACAGCGCGTGGATGGATCGGGGCTTAGGGAACGACGCCTCGATCGATCGGGGCTCAGGAGACGGCGCGTGGACCGATCGGGGCTCGAAGACGGCGCGTGGACCGATCGGGTCTCAGGAGGCCGCGCGTGGACAGATCATGACTCGGCGACGGCGCGTGGACCGATCGGGGCTCAGGAGGCTGCGCGTGGATCGATTGGGGCTCAGGAGACGGCGCGTGGACCGCTCGGGGCTCGAAGACGGCGCGTGGACCGATGGGGGCTCGGAGACGGCGCGTGTACCTATCGGGGCTCACGAGACAGCGTGTGGACCGATTGGGGCTCAGGAGACGGCGCGTGGCCCGATCGGGGCTCAGGAGACGGCGCGTGGACCGATCGGGGCTCGGAGATGGCGCGTGGAACGATCGGTGCTCGGAGACGACGCGTGGACCGATCGGGGCTGAGGAGACGGCGCGTGGACCGATCGGGGCTCAGGAGACGGCGCGTGGACCGATTGGGGCTCGGGAGACTGCGCGTGGATGGATCGGGGCTTAGGGAACGACGCGTGGACCGATCGGGGCTCAGGAGACGGCGCGTGGACCGATCGGGGCTCACGAGACGGCGTGTCGACCGATCGGGGCTCAGGAGACGGCGCGTGGACCGACCGGGGCTCAGGAGACAGTGAGTGGACGGATCGGGACTCAGGAGACGGCGCGTGAACCGATCGGCGCTCGGAGACGGGGCGTGGACCGATTGGGGTTTAACAGAGGACGCGTCGACCGATCGGGGCTCAGGAGACAGCGCGTGGACGGATCGAGTCTCAGGAGACGGTGCGTGAACCAATCGGTGCTCGGAGACGGGGCGTGGACCGATCGGGGCTTAGGAGACGGTGCGTGCACCGATCGGGGCTCGCGAGACTGCGCGTGGATGGATCGGGGCTTCGGGAACGACGCGTGGACCGATCGGGGCTCAGGAGACGGCGCGTGGACCGATCGGGGCTCGGAGACGGCGCTTGGACCGATCGGGGCTCACGAGACGGCGCGTCGACCGATCGGGGCTCAGGAGACGGCGCGTGGACGGATCGTTCTCAGGAGACGGCGCGTGATCCGATCGGCGCTCGGAGACGGGGCCTGGACCGATCGGGACTTAGGAGACAGCGCGTGCATGGATCGGGGCTTAGGGAACGACGCCTCGATCGATCGGGGCTCAGGAGACGGCGCGTGGACCGATCGGGGCTCGAAGACGGCGCGTGGACCCATCGGGTCTCAGGAGGCCGCGCGTGGACAGATCATGACTCGGCGACGGCGCGTGGACCGATCGGGGCTCGGAGACTACGCGTGGACCGATCGGGGGTCGGAGACAGCGCGTGGACCGACTGGGGCTCAGGCGGTTTCGCGTGGACCAATTGGGGTTCGGCGACGGCGCGTGGACCGATCGGGGCTTAAGAGGCCGCGTGTGGACCGATCGCGGCTCGGCGACGGCGCGTGGACCGATCGGGGCTCAGGAGACCGCGCGTGGACCGATCGGGGCTCAGGAAACGGCGCGTGGACCGATTGGAGCTCGGATACGGCGCGTGAACCAATCGGGCCTCAGGAGGCCGCGCGTGGACCGATCGCGGCTCGGCGACGGCGCGTGGACCGATCGGGGCTCAGGAGGCCGCGCGTGGACCGATCATAGCTCGGCGACGGCGCGTGGACCGATCGGGGCTCGGAGCGGCGCGTAGAACGATCGCGGCTCGGCGACGGCGCGTGGACCGATCGGGGCTCAGGAGGCTGCGCGTGGATCGATTGGGGCTCAGGAGACGGCGCGTGGACCGCTCTCGGCTCGAAGACGGCGCGTGGAACGATCAGGGCTCAGGAGACGTCACGTGAAATGATCGGCGCTCGGAGACGGCGCGTGGACCGATCGGGGCTCAGGAGAAGGCGCGTGGACCGATCGGGGCTTAGTAGAAGGCGCCTGGACCGATCGGGGCTTAGGAGACGACGCGTGGACCGATCGGAGCTCGGAGACGGTGCGTGGAACGATCGGGGCTCAGGAGACGGCGCGTGAACCGATCGGCGCTCGGAGACGGCGCGTGGACCGATCTGGGCTCGGCGACGGGGTATGGACCGATGGGGCTCAGGAGCCGCGCGTGGACCGATCATGGCTCGGTGACGGCTCGTGAACCGATCGGGGCTTAGGTGACGATGCGTGGACCGATTGGGGCTCAGGAAGCAGCGCCTGGACCGATCGTGGCTCGGAGACGGCGCGAGGAAGCATCTGGGCTTCGAAGACGACGCGTGGATCGATCGGGGCTCGGAGACGGCGCGTGAACCGACCGGGGCTCAGGAGGCCGCGCGTGGACCGATCGAGGCTCAGGAGGCCACGCCTGGACCGATCGGGGCTCCGCGACTGCGCGTGGACCGATCGAGGCTCGGAGACGACGCGTGTACGGATCGGGGATTCGGCGATGACGCGTGGACCGATCCGGGCTCAGGAGACGGCGCGTGGACGGATCGGGGCTCCGAGACGGCGCGTGGAACGATCGGAGCTCAGGAGACGGCGCGTGAACCGATCGGCGCTCGGAGACGGCGCGTGGACCGATGGGGGATGAGGAGAAGGCGCGTGGACTGATCGGGGCTTAGGAGACGGCGCGTAGACCGATCGGGGCTCGGAGACGACGCGTGGACCGATCGGGGCTCGGAGACAGCGCGTGGACCGACTGGGGCTCAGGCGGTTTCGCGTGGACCAATTGGGGTTCGGAGACGGCGCGTTAACCGATCGGGGCTTAGGAGGCCGCGCGTGGACCGATCGAGGCTCGGCGACGGCGCGTGGACTGATCGGGGCCCAGGAAACGGCGCGTGGATCGATCGGTGCTCGAAGACGACGCGTGGACCGACCGGGGCTCAGGAGCCGATGCGTGGATCGATCGGGGCTCAGGAGGCGGCGCGTAGACCCATCGGGGCTCGGAGACGGCACGTGGACCGATCAGGGCTTAGGAGACGATGCGTGGACTGATCGGGGCTCAGGAGGCCGCGCGTGGATCGATCATGGCTCGGCGACGGCGCGTGGACCGATCGGGGTTCAGGAGACGGTGCGTGGACCGATTGGGCCTCGGATACGGCGCGTGAAGCATCCCGGGCTCAGGAGGCCGCGCGTGGACCGGTCGCGGCTCGCGCGACGGCGCGTACACCGATCGGCGCTCGGAGACGGCGCTGACCGATCGTGGCTTAGGAGAAGGCGCGTGGAACGATCGGGGTTCAGGAGACGGCGCGTGGACCGATCGGCGCTCGGAGACGGCGCTGACCGATCGTGGCTTAGGAGTCGACGCGTGGACCGATCGGGGCTCAGGAGACGGCGCGTGGACCGATCGGGGCTTCGCAGACGGTACGTGGACCGATCGGGGCTCGGAGACGGCGCGTTAACCGATCGGGGCTTAGGAGACGATGCGTGGACCGATCGGGTCTCGGAGACGGCGCGTGGACCGACCGGGGCTAAGGAGGCCGCGCGTGGACCGATCGAGGCTCGTCGACGGCGCGTGGACCGATCGGGACTCGGAGACGGCGTGTGAACGTATCGGGGCTTAGGAGACGATGCGTTGTCCGATCGGGGTTCATGAGACGGCGCGTAGACCGATCGGGGCTCCGTCGGCGACGCCTGGACCGATCGGGGCCCAGGAAACGGCGCGTGGACCGATCGGGGTTCGGCGATGGCGCGTGGACCCATCGGGGCTCGGAGACGACGCGTGTACGGATCGAGGTTTGGAGACGGCGCGTGGACCGATCGGAGCTCGGAGACGGCCCGTGGGCAGATCGGGGCTTAGGAGACGGCGCGTGGACTAATTGGGGCTTAGGAGAACATACGTGGACCGATCGGGGCTCGGAGACAGCGCGTTTACCGACTGGGGCTCGAGAGGTTGCGCGTGGACCAATTGGGGTTCGCCGCGGCGTGTGGACCGACCGGAGCTCAGTAGACCGCGCGTGGACCGATCGCGGCTCGGCGACTGCGCGTGGATGGATCGGGGCTCAGGAGACAGCGCGTGGACCGATCGGGGCTCGGGAAGCGACGCCTGAACCGATCTGGCTCGGAGACGGCGCGTGGAGGCATCGGGGTTTAGAAGACGACGTATGGACCGATCGGGGCTCAGGAAACGGCGCGTGGACCGATTGGAGCTCGGAGACAACGCGTGGACCGACTGGGGCTCAGGCGGTTACGCGTGGACCAATTGGGGTTCGGCGACGGCGCGTGGACCAATCGCGACTCGGAGACGGCGCGTTAACCGATCGGGGCTTAGGAGACGATGCGTGAACCGATCGGGGCTCGGAGACGGCGCGTTGACCGACCGGGGCTCGGAGACGACGCGTGGACCGATCGGGGCTCGGAGACCGCGCGTGGACCGACTGGGGCTCAGACGGTTGCGCGTGGACCAATTGGGGTTCGGCGACGGCGCGTGGACCGATCCGGGCTCAGGAGACGGCGCGTGGACCGATCGGGGCTCGGAGACGGTGCGTGGAGCGATCGGGGCTCAGGAGACGGCGCGTGAACCGATCGGCGCACGGAGAAGGCGCGTGGACCGATCGGGGCTCGGGAGGATACGCCTGGACCGATCGGGGCTCGGCGACGGCGCGTGGACCGATCGGGGCTCAGGAGACGGTGCGTGGACCGATTGGGGCTCGGATACGGCGCGTGAACCAACCGGGGCTCAGGAGGCCGCGTGTGGACCTATCGCGGCACGTGCGACGGCGCGTGCACCGATCGGCGCTCGGAGACGGCGCTGACCGATCGTGGCTTAGGAGAAGGCGCGTGGAACGATCGGGGCTCGGAGACAGCGCGTGGAACGATCGGGGCTCCGAGTCAGCGCGTTAACCGATCGGGGCTTAGGAGACGATGCGTGGACCGATCGGGGCTCGGAGACGGCGCGTGGAACGATCGGGGCTCAGGTGACGGCGCGTGAACCGATCCGCTCTCGGAGACGGCCCGTGGACCGATCGGGGCTTAGGAGAAGGCGCTTCGACCGATCGGGGCTTAGGAGACGGCGCGTGAGCCGATCGGAGCTCGGAGACGGCGCGTGGAACGATCGGGGCTCGGAGACAGCGCGTGGAACGATCGGGGCTCCGAGTCGGCGCGTTAACCGATCGGGGCTTAGGAGACGATGCGTGGACCGATCGGGGCTCGGAGACGGCGCGTGGAACGATCGGGGCTCAGGTGACGGCGCGTGAACCGATCCGCTCTCGGAGACGGCCCGTGGACCGATCGGGGCTTAGGAGAAGGCGCTTCGACCGATCGGGGCTTAGGAGACGGCGCGTGAGCCGATCGGAGCTCGGAGACGGCGCGTGGAACGATCGGGGCTCAGGAGACGGCGCGTGAACCGATCGGCGCTCGGAGACGGCGCGTGGACCGATTGGGGCTTAGGAGACGATGCCTGGACCGATCGAGGTTTAGGGGGCGGCGTGTGGAACGATCGAGGCTTAGGAGACGGCGGGTGGAACGATCGGGGCTCAGGAGACGGCGCGTGTACCGATCGGAGCTTAGGAGACTACGCGTGTACCTATCGGGGCTCAGGAGACAGCGCGTGGACCGATCGGGGCTCAGGAGGCGGCGCGTGGATCGATCGGGGCTCGGAGACGGCGCGTGGAACGATCGGGTCTCAGGAGACGGCGCGTGAAATGATCGGCGCTCGGAGACGCCGCGTGGACCGATTGGGGTTTAGGAGACGGCGCGTGGACCGATCGGGGCGCAGGAAGCGGCGCCTGGACCGATCGTGGCTCGGAGACGGCGCGTGGAGGCATCCGGGCTAAGAAGACGACGCATGGACCGAGCGGGGTTCAGGAGACGGAGCGAGGAGCGATCGGGGCTCTGGAGAAGACACGTCAATTGATCGGGGCTCCGGAGACGACGCCTCGACGGATCGGGGCTCAGGAGGCGGCACGAGAAGCGATCGGGGCTCAGGAGAAGACGCGTCAATTGATCGGGGCTCAGGAGACGACGCCTCGACGAATCGGGGCTTAGGAGACGACGCGTGGACCGATCGGGGCTGAGGAGACGGCGCATCGACCGACCGGAGCTCAGGAGATTCGCGTGGATCGATCGGGGCTCCGGAGGCGGCGCGTGGACCAATTGGGGCTTAGGAGACGACGCGTGGACTGATCGGGACTCAGGAGACGGCGCTCTGACCGTCCGGGGCTCAGGAGGCCGCGCGTGGACAGATCATGACTCGGCGACGGCGCGTGGACCGATCGGGGCTCGGAGACGACGCGTGGACCGATCGGGGCTCAGAGACAGCGCGTGGACCGACTGGGGCTCAGGCGGTTTCGCGTGGACCAATTGGGGTTCGGCGACGGCGCGTGAACCAATCGGGCCTCAGGAGGCCGCGCGTGGACCGATCGCGGCTCGGCGACGGCGCGTGGACCGATCGGGGCTCAGGAGGCCGCGCGTGGACCGATCATAGCTCGGCGACGGCGCGTGGACCGATCGGGGCTCGGAGACGACGCGTGGACCGATCGGGGTTCGGCGACCGCGCGTGAACCGACTGGGGCTCAGGCGGTTGCGCGTGGACCAATTGGGGTTCGGCGACGGCGCGTGGACCGTTCGGGGCTCGGAGACGGCGCGTTAACCGATCGGGGCTTAGGAGACGATGCGTGGACCGATCGGGGCTCGGAGACGGCGCGTGGACCGATCGGGGCTCGGCGACGGCGCGTGGACAGATCGAGGCTCGGAGACGACGCGTGTACGGATCGGGGCTTTGAAGACGACGCGTGGACCGATCGTGGCTCAAGAAACGGCGTGTGGAGCGGTCGGGGCTCAGGAGACGACGCGTCGACCGATCAGGGCTCAGGTGACGGCGCGTGAACCGAGCGGGGCTCAGGAGACAGCGCGTGAAATGATCGGCGCTCGGAGATGGCGCGTGGACCGATTGGGGCTTAAGAGACGACGGGTGGACCGATCGGGGCTTAGGAGACGGTACGTGAATCGATCGGGGCACAGGAGACGGCGCGTGAGCCGGTCGGGGCTTAGGAGACGGCGCGTGGACTGATCGGGGCTCGGGAAGCGGCGCCTGAACCGATCTGGCTCGGAGACGGCGCGTGGAGGCATCGGGGTTTAGAAGACGACGTATGGACCGATCGGGGCTCAGGAAACGGCGCGTGGACCGATTGGAGCTCGGAGACAACGCGTGGACCGACTGGGGCTCAGGCGGTTGCGCGTGGACCAATTGGGGTTCGGCGACGGCGCGTGGACCAATCGCGACTCGGAGACGGCGCGTTAACCGATCGGGGCTTAGGAGACGATGCGTGAACCGATCGGGGCTCGGAGACGGCGCGTTGACCGACCGGGGCTCGGAGACTACGCGTGGACCGATCGGGGCTCGGAGACCGCGCGTGGACCGACTGGGGCGCAGGCGGTTGCGCGTGGACCAATTGGGGTTCGGCGATGGCGCGTGGACCGATCGGGGCTCGGAGACGGCGCGTTAACCGATCAGGGCTTAGGAGACGATCCGTGAACCGATCGGGGCTCGGAGACGGCGCGTGGACAGATCGGGCTCAGGAGACGGCGCGTGGACCGATCGGGGCTGAGGATACGGCGCGTGGACCGATCGGGGCTAAGGAAGCGGCGCCTGGACCGATCGTGGCTCGGAGACGACGCGTGGAGGCATCGGGGCTGAGAAGACGACGCATGGACCGATCGGGGCTCAGGAAACGGCGTGTGGACCGATCAGAGCTCGGAGACGACGCGTGGACCGATCGGGGCTTAGGAGACTACGCGTGTACCTATCGGGGCTCAGGAGACAGCGCGTGGACCGATCGGGGCTCAGGAGGCGGCGCGTGGATCGATCGGGGCTCGGAGACGGCGCGTGGAACGATCGGGTCTCAGGAGACGGCGCGTGAAATGATCGGCGCTCGGAGACGCCGCGTGGACCGATTGGGGCTTAGGAGACGGCGCGTGGACCGATCGGGGCGCAGGAAGCGGCGCCTGGACCGATCGTGGCTTGGGGACGGCGCGTGGAGGCATCCGGGCTAAGAAGACGACGCATGGACCGAGCGGGGTTCAGGAGACGGCGCGAGGAGCGATCGGGGCTCAGGAGAAGACATGTCAATTGATCGGGGCTCCGGAGACGACGCCTGGACCGATCGGGGCTCAGGAGGCGGCACGAGAAGCGATCGGGGATCAGGAGAAGACGCGTCAATTGATCGGGGCTCAGGAGACGACGCGTCGACCGACCGGAGCTCAGGAGATTCGCGTGGATCGATCGGGGCTCCGGAGGCGGGCGTGGACCGATTGGGGCTTAGGAGACGACGCGTGGACTGATCGGGACTCAGGAGACGGCGCGTGGCCCGATTGGGGCTCGGATACGGCGCGTGAACCGACCGGGGCTCAGGAGGCCGCGCGAGAACCGATCGCGGCTCGGCGACGGCGCGTGGACCGATCGGGGCTCAGGAGGCCGCGCGTGGACCGATCGTGGCTCGGAGACGGCGCGTGGAGGCATCGGGGCTTCGAAGTCGACGCATGGACCAATCGGGGCTCGGAAACGACACGTGGACCGATCGGAGCTCGGAGACGACGGGTGGAGCGGTCGGGGCTCAGGAGAAGACGCGTGGATCGATCGGGGCTCAGGAGACGACGCGTCGACGGATCGGCGCTTAGGAGACGAAGCGTCGGCCGATCGGGGCTCGGGAGACGGCGCGTGGACCGATCGGGGCTCAGGAGACGCCGCGTGGACCGATCGGGGCTCGGAGATGGCGCGTGGAACGATCGGGGCTCAGGAGACGGCGCGTGAAATGATCGGCGCTCTGAGAGGGCGCGTGGACCGATTGTGGCTTACGAGACGGCGCGTGGATCGATCGGGGCTCAGGAAGCGGCGCCTGGACCTATCGTGGCTCGGAGACGGCGCGTGGAGTCATCGGGGCTAAGAACACGACGCATGGACCGAGCGGGGCTCAGGAGACGGCGCAGGGACCGATCGGGGCTTAGGAGACGACGCGTGGACCGATCGGGGCTCGGAGACGGCGCGTGGACCGACCGGGGCTAAGGAGGCCGCGCGTGGACCTATCGAGGCTTAGGAGCCGACGCGTGGACCGATCGGGGCTGAGGAGACGGCGCGTGGACCGAACGGGGCTCGGGGACGGCGCGTGGAACGATCGGAGCACAGGAGTCGGCGCGTGAACCGATCGGCGCTCGGAGACGGCGCGTGGATCGATCGGGGCTTAGGAGAAGGCGCGTAGACCGATCGGGGCTTAGGAGACGATTCGTGGACCGATCGGGGCTCGGAGACGGCGCGTGGACCGACCGGGGCTAAGCAGGCCGCGCGTGGACCGATAGAGGCTTAGGAGCCGACGCGTGGACCGATCGGGGCTCAGGTGACGGGGCGTGAAATGATCGGCGCTCTGAGACGGCGCGTCGATCGATCGGTGCTCGGAGACGGCGCGTGGACGGACCGCGGCTCAGAATGCGGTACGCGGACCGACCGGGGATCGGACACGGCGTGTGGACCGATCGAGGCTCGGAGACGACGCGTTTAAGGATCGGGAATCAGGAGACGACGCGTGGAACGATCCGGGCTCAGGAGACGAAGCGTGGACCGATCGGGGCTCGGAGACGCCGTGTGGAACGATCGGCACTCGGAGACGGTGCGTGGATCGATCGGGGATCGGGGACGGCGCGTGGAACGATCGCGACTCGGAGTCTACGCGTTAGCCGATCGGGGCTTAGGAGACGATGCGTGGACCGATCGGGGCTCGGAGACGGCGCGTGGACCGATCGGGGCTCAGGAGACGGCGCGTCAACCGATCGGCGCTCGGAGACGGCGCGTGGACCGATCGGGGCTTAGGAGACGGCGCGTTAACCGATCGGGGCTTAGGAGACGATGCGTGGACCGATCGGGCCTCGGAGACGGCGCGTGGAACGATCGGAGCAAAGGAGATGGCGCGTGAACAGATCGGCGCTCGGAGACGGCGCGGGGATCGATCGGGACTTAGGAGACGGCGCGTGGACCGATTGGGGCTTAGGAGACGGCGCGAGGCCCGATCGGGGATCAGGAAGCGACGCATAGACCGATCGTGGCTCGGAGACGACGCGTGGAGGCATCGGGGCTAAGAAGACGGCGCAGGGACCGAGCGGGGCTCAGGAGACGGCGCGAGGAGCGATCGGGGCTCGGGAGACGGCTCGTGGACCGATCGGGGCTCGGCCATGGCGCGTGGACCGATCGGCGCTCGGCGATGGCACGTGGACCGATCAGGGCTCGGAGACGACGCGTGTACGGATCGAGGTTTGGAGACGGCGCGTGAACCGATCGGAGCTCGGACACGGCCCGTGGGCGGATCAGGGCTTAGGAGACGGCGCGTGGACTAATTGGGGCTCAGGAGACGACGCGTGGACCGATCGGGGCTCGGAAACGACGCGTTAACCGAGCGGGGCTTAGGAGACTACGCGTGGACCGATCGGGGCTTAGGAGACAACGCGTGGACCGATCGGGGCTTAGAAGACGACACGTGGACCGATCGGGGCTCAGGAGACGGCGCGTGGAACGATCGGGGCTCAGGTGACGGCGCGTGGACCGATCGGGGCTCAGGAGACGGCGCGTGGACCGATCGGGGCTCAGGAGACGGCGCGTGGACGGATCGGCGCTCAGGAGACTGCGCGTGGGCCGATCGGGGCTCAGGAGACGGCGGGCGGACCGACCGGGGCTCAGGAGACTCGTGTGGATCGATCGGAGCTCCGGAGGCGCCGCGTGGACCGATCGGGGCTCAGGAGACGGCGCGTGAACCGATCGGCGCTCGGGGACGGCGCGTGGACCGATCGGGGCTCGGAGACAGCGCGTGGACCGACTGGGGCTCAGGCGGTTGCGCGTGGACCAATTGGGGTTCGGCGACGGCGCGTGGACCGATCCGGGCTCAGGAGCCAGCGCGTGGACCGATCGGGGCTCGGAGACGGAGCGTGGAGCGATCGGGGCTCAGGAGACGGTGCGTGGTCCGATCGGGGCTTAGGTGACGATGCGTGGACCGATTGGGGCTCAGGAAGCCGCGCCTGGACCGATCGAGGCTCGGAGACGACGCGTGTACGGATCGGGGATTCGGCGATGACGCGTGGAACGATCGGGGCTCAGGAGACGGCGTGTGGAGGCATCGGGGCTAAGAAGACGACGCATGGACCGAGCGGGGCTCAGGAGCCTCGCGTGGACCGATCGCGGCTCGGTGACGGCGCGTGGACCGATCGGGGCTCAGGAGGCCGCGCGTGGACCGATCGCGGCTCGGAGACAGTGCGTTAACCGATCCGGGCTTAGGAAACGATGCATGGACCGATCGGGGCTTGGAGACGGCGCGTGGCCCGATCGGGGCTCAGGAGACGACGCGTGGACCGATCCGGGCTCGGAGACGGCACGTGGAATAATCGGGGCTCAGGAGACGGCGCGTGAACCGATCGGCACTCGGAGACAGCGCGTGGACCGATCGGGGCTTAGGAGACGGCGTGTGGACCGATCGGAGATCAGGAGACGATGCGTGGACCGATAGGGCTCTGGAAGCGGCGCACGGACCGATCGTGGATCGGCGACGGCGCGTGGACCGATCGGGGCTCAGGAGACCGCGCGGACCGACTGGGGTTCAGGCGGTTGCGCGTGGACCAATTGGGGTTCGGCGACGGCGCGTGGACCGATCCGGGCTCAGGAGCCAGCGCGTGGACCGATCGGGGCTCGGAGACGGAGCGTGGAGCGATCGGGGCTCAGGAGACGGTGCGTGGTCCGATCGGGGCTTAGGTGACGATGCGTGAACCGATCGGGGCTCGGAGACGGCGCGTGGACCGATCGGGGCTTAGGTGACAACGCGTGGACCGATTGGGGCTCAGGAAGCCGCGCCTGGACCGATCGAGGCTCGGAGACGACGCGTGTACGGATCGGGGATTCGGCGATGACGCGTGGAACGATCGGGGCTCAGGAGACGGCGTGTGGAGGCATCGGGGCTAAGAAGACGACGCATGGACCGAGCGGGGCTCAGGAGACGGCGCGAGGAGCGATCGGGGCTCAGGAGAAGACGCGTCAATTGATCGGGGCTCAGAAATCGGCGCGTGGAACGATCGGAGCTCAGGAGACGACGCGTGGATCGATCGGGGCTCAGGAAACGACGCGTCGACCGATCGGGGCTCAGGAGGCGGCGCGCGGACCGACCGGGGCTCAGGAGCCTCGCGTGGACCGATCGCGGCTCGGTGACGGCGCGTTTACCGATCGGGGCTCAGGAGGCCGCGCGTGGACCGATCGCGGCTCGGCGGCGGCGCGTGGACCGATCGGGGCTCAGGAGGCCGCGCGTGGACCGATCATGGCTCGGCAACGGCGCGTGGATCGATCGGTGTTCAGAGACGACGCGTGGACCGATCGGGGCTCAGGCGGTTGCGCGTGGACCATTTGGGGTTAGGCGACGGCGCGTGGACCGATCGGCGCTCGGAGACAGTGCGTTAACCGATCCGGGCTTAGGAAACGATGCATGGACCGATCGGGGCTTGGAGACGGCGCGTGGCCCGATCGGGGCTCAGGAGACGACGCGTGGAGCGATCCGGGCTCGGAGACGGCACGTGGAATAATCGGGGCTCAGGAGACGGCGCGTGAACCGATCGGCACTCGGAGACAGCGCGTGGACCGATCGGGGCTTAGGAGACGGCGTGTGGACCGATCGGAGATCAGGAGACGATGCGTGGACCGATAGGGCTCTGGAAGCGGCGCACGGACCGATCGTGGATCGGCGACGGCGCGTGGACCGATCGGGGCTCAGGAGACCGCGCGTGGACCGATCATAGCTCGGCAACGGCGCGTGGACCGACCGGGGCTCGGAGCCAGCGCGTGGACCGACTAGGGCTCAGGCGGTTGCGCGTGGACCAATTCGGGTTCGGCGACGGAACGTGGACCGCTCGGCGCTCGGAGACGGCGCGTGGACCGATCGGGGCTTAGGAGACAACGCGTGGACCGATCGGGGCTCGGAGACAGCGCGTGGAATGATAGGGGCTCAGGAGACGGCGCGTGAACCGATCGGCGCTCGGAGACGGTGCGTGGACCGATCGGGGCTTAGGAGACGGCGCGTCGGCCGATCGGAGATCAGGAGACGACGCGTGGATTGATAGTGCTCTGGAAGCGGCGCACGGACCGATCGTGGCTCGGAGACGGCGCGTGGAGGCATCGGGGCTTTGAAGACGACGCGTGGACCGAACGGTGCTCAGAAAACGGCGCGTGGACCGACCGCGGCTCAGGAGGCCACGCCTGGACCGATCGGGGCTCGGCGACGGCGCGTGGACCGATCGAGTCTCGGAGACGACGCGTCGACCGATCGGGACTCAGATGACGGCACGCGGACCGACCGGGGCTCAGGAGACTCGCGTGGATCGATCGGGGCTCCGGAGACGCCGCGTGGAGCGAAGGGGATCAGGAGACGGTGCGCGGACCGATCGGGGCTCGGAGACGGCGCGTGGACGGACCGCGGCTCAGAATGCGGTACGCGGACCGATCGGGGATCGGACACGGCGTGTGGACCGATCCAGGCTCGGAGACGACGCGTTTACGGATCAGGGATCAGGAGCCGATGCGTGGAACGATCCGGGCTCAGGAGACGAAGCGTGGACCGATCGGGGCTCGGAGACGGCGTGTGGAACGATCGGGGCTCAGGTGACGGCGCATGAACCAATCGGCGCTCGGAGACGGCGCGTGGATCAATCGGGGATCGGGGACGGCGCGTGGAACGATCGCGGCTCGGAGTCGACGCGTTAGCCGATCGGGGCTTAGGCGACGATGCGTGGACCGATCGGGGCTCGGAGACGGCGCGTGGACCGACGGGGGTTTAGGAGAAGGCACTTGGACCGAACGGGGCTTAGGAGACGACGCGTGGATCGATCGGGGCTCAGGAGACGACGCGTCGCACAATCGGGGCTCAGGAGACGGCGCGCGGACCGATTGGGGCTCGGATACGGCGCGTGAACCGACCGGGGCTCAGGAGGCCGCGCGTGGACCGATCGCGGCTCGGCGACGGCGCGTAAACCGATCGGGGCTCAGGAGGCCGCGCGTGGACTGATCATGGCTCGGCGACGGCGCGTGGACCGATCGGGGCTAGGAGACGACGCGTAGACCGATCGGTGCTCGGAGACAGAGCGTGGACCGACTGGGGCTCGGAGACGGCGCGTGGACCGATCGTTGCTTAGGAGAAGGCGCGTTGAATGATCGGGGCTCAGGAGACGGCGCGTGGACCGATCGGGACTCAGGAGACGGCGCGTGAATCGATTGGGGCGTGGATACGGCGCGTGACGCGACCGGGGCTCAGGACGCCGCGCGTGGAACGATCATGGCTCGGCGACGGCGCATGGACCGATCGGGGCTCGGAGACGACGCGTGGAGCGATAGGGGCTCAGGAGACGGCGCGTGGACCGATCGGGGCTTAGGAGACGGCCCGTGGACAGATCGGAGCTTAGGAGACGGCACGTGGACCGATCGGGGTTCAGGAGACGGCGCGTGGACCGGTCGGGGCTTAGGAGACGACGCCTGGACCGATCGGGGCTTAGGAGGCGGCGTGTGGAACGATCGGGGCTCAGGAGACGGCGCGTGGCCCGATCGGGGCTTAGGAGACGGCGCGTGCACCGATCGGGGCCCGGAGACGGCGCGTGGAACGATCGGGGCTCAGGAGACGGCGCGTCAACCGATCGGCGCTCGGAGACGGCGCGTGGACCGATCGGGGCTTAGGAGACGGCGCGTGGACCGATCGGGGTTGTGGAAGCGGCGCACGGACCGATCGTAGCTCGGAGACGGCGCGTGGAGGCATCGGGGCTTTGAAGACGACGCGTGGATCGATCGGGGCTCAGGAGACGACGCGTCGAACAATCGGGGCTCAGGAGACGGCGCGCGGACCGATTGGGGCTCGGATACGGCGCGTGAACCGACCGGGGCTCAGGAGGCCGCGCGTGGACCGATCGCGGCTCGGCGACGGCGCGTAAACCGATCGGGGCTCAGGAGGCCGCGCGTGGACTGATCATGGCTCGGCGACGGCGCGTGGACCGATCGGGGCTAGGAGACGACGCGTAGACCGATCGGTGCTCGGAGACAGAGCGTGGACCGACTGGGGCTCGGAGACGGCGCGTGGACCGATCGTTGCTTAGGAGAAGGCGCGTTGAATGATCGGGGCTCAGGAGACGGCGCGTGGACCGATCGTGGCTCGGAGACGGCGCGTGGACCGATCGGGGCTTAGGAGACGACGCGTGGACCGATCGGGGCTCAGGAGACGGCGCGTGGACCGATCGGGACTCAGGAGACGGCGCGTGAATCGATTGGGGCGTGGATACGGCGCGTGACGCGACCGGGGCTCAGGACGCCGCGCGTGGAACGATCATGGCTCGGCGACGGCGCATGGACCGATCGGGGCTCGGAGACGACGCGTGGAGCGATAGGGGCTCAGGAGACGGCGCGTGGACCGATCGGGGCTTAGGAGACGGCCCGTGGACAGATCGGAGCTTAGGAGACGGCACGTGGACCGATCGGGATTCAGGAGACGGCGCGTGGACCGGTCGGGGCTTAGGAGACGACGCCTGGACCGATCGGGGCTTAGGAGGCGGCGTGTGGAACGATCGGGGCTCAGGAGACGGCGCGTGGACCGATCGGGGCTCGGAGACGGCGCGTGGAACGATCGGAGCACAGGAGACGGCGCGTGAACCGAGCGGCGCTCGGAGACGGCGCGTGGATCGATCGGGGCTTAGGAGACGGCGCGTGGACCGATTGGAGAGCAGGAGATGGTGCGTGGACCGATCGGGGCCCGGAGACGGCGCGTGGACCGATCGGGGCTCAGGAGGCCGCGCGTGGACCGATCATGGCTCGGCGACGGTGCGTAGACCGATCGGGGCTCGGAGACGACGCGTGGACCGATCAGGGCTCGGAGACAGCGCGTGGACCGATCGGGGCTCGGAGACAGCGCGTGGACGGACTGGGGCTCAGGCGGTTTCGCGTGGACCAATTGGTGTTCGGCGACGGCGCGTGGTCCGATCGGGGCTTAGGAGACGGCGCGTGCACCGATCGGGGCCCGGAGACGGGTCGTGGACAGATTGGGGATTAGGAGACGGCGCGTGGACCGATCGGGGCTTAGGAGACGGCGCGTGGATCGATCGGGGCTCAGGAGACGACGCGTCGACCGTTCGGGGCTCAGGAGACGGCGCGCGGACCGGCCGGGGGTAAGGCGACAACGCGTGGACCGATCGGGGCTTGGAGACAGCGCGTGGACTGATCGGGGCTCAGGAGACGGCGCGTGAACCGATCGGCGCTCGGAGACGGTGCGTGGACCGATCGGGGCTTAGGAGACGGCGCGTTAACCGATCGGGGCTTAGGAGACGATGCGTGAACCGATCGGGGCTAGGAGACGGCGAGTGGACCCATCGGGGCTCGGAGACGACGCGAGTACGGATCGGGGCTTGATGACGGCGGCTTTACCGATCGCGGCTCGGAGACGGCCCGTGGACAGATCGGGGCTTAGGAGACGGCGCGTGGACCGATCGGGGCTCAGAAGACGGCGCGTGGACCGGTCGGGGCTTAGGAGACGGCGCCTGGACCGATCGGGGCTTAGGAGGCGGCGTGTGGAACGATCGGGGCTCAGCAGACGGCGCGTCGATCGATCGGGGCTCAGGAGACGACGCGTCGGCCGTTCGGGGCTCAGCAGACGGCGCGCGGACCGGCCGGGGCTCAGGAGCCTAGCGTGGATCGATCGGGGCTCAGGAGACGACGCGTCGACTGTTCGGGGCTCCGGAGGCGCCGCCTAGACCGAGGGGGATCAGGAGGCGGTGCGTGGACCGACCGGAGTTCAGAAGATTCGCGTGGATCGATGGGGGCTCCGGAGGCGGCGCGTGGACCGATTGGAGAGCAGGAGATGGTGCGTGGACCGATCGGGGCTCGGAGACGGCGCGTGGGCCGATCGGGGCTTAGGAGACGACTCGTGGACCGATTGGGGCTCAGGAGGCCGCGCGTGGACCGATCGCAGCGCGACGCCGCGCGTGGACGGATCAGGGCTCAGGAGGCTGCGCGTGAACCAATCGGCGCTCAGAGACGGCGCGTGGACCGATCGGGGCTTAGGAGACGGCGAGTGCTCTGATCGGGGCCCGGAGACGGGTCGTGGACAGATTCGGGCTTAGGAGACGGCGCGTGGACCGATTGGGGCTCAGGTGGTTGCGCGTGGACCAATTGGGGCTCGGCGACGGCGCGTGGACCGATCGGGGCTCGGAGACGGCGCGTTAACCGATCGGGGCTTAGGAGACGATGCGAGGAGGCATCTGGGTTTACAAGAAGACGCGTGGATCGTTCGGGGCTCGGAGACGGCGCGTGAACCGACCGGGGCTCAGGAGACGGCGCGTGGAGGCATCGGGGCTTAGAAGACGACGCATGGACCGATCAGGTCTCAGGAAACGGCGCGTGGACCGATTGGAGCTCGGAGACGACGCGTGGACCGACTGGGGCTCAGGCGGTTGCGCGTGGACCAATTGGGGTTCGGCGACGGCGCGTGGACCGATCGCGGATCGGAGACGGCGCGTTAACCGATCGGGGCTTAGGAGACGATGCGTGAACCGATCGGGGCTAGGAGACGGCGAGTGGACCCATCGGGGCTCGGAGACGACGCGAGTACGGATCGGGGCTTGATGACGGCGGCTTTACCGATCGCGGCTCGGAGACGGCCCGTGGACAGATCGGGGCTTAGGAGACGGCGAGTGGACCGATCGGGGCTCAGAAGACGGCGCGTGGACCGGTCGGGGCTTAGGAGACGACGCCTGGAACGATCGGGGCTTAGGAGGCGGCGTGTGGAACGATCGGGGCTCAGGAGACGGCGCGTCGATCGATCGGGGCTCAGGAGACGACGCGTCGGCCGTTCGGGGCTCAGGAGACGGCGCGCGGACCGGCCGGGGCTCAGGAGCCTAGCGTGGATCGATCGGGGCTCAGGAGACGACGCGTCGACTGTTCGGGGCTCCGGAGGCGCCGCCTAGACCGAGGGGGATCAGGAGGCGGTGCGTGGACCGACCGGAGTTCAGAAGATTCGCGTGGATCGATCGGGGCTCCGGAGGCGGCGCGTGGACCGATTGGAGAGCAGGAGATGGTGCGTGGACCGATCGGGGCTCGGAGACGGCGCGTGGGCCGATCGGGGCTTAGGAGACGACTCGTGGACCGATTGGGGCTCAGGAGGCCGCGCGTGGACCGATCGCGGCGCGACGCCGCGCGTGGACGGATCAGGGCTCAGGAGGCTGCGCGTGAACCAATCGGCGCTCAGAGACGGCGCGTGGACCGATCGGGGCTTAGGAGACGGCGAGTGCTCCGATCGGGGCCCGGAGACGGGTCGTGGACAGATTGGGGCTTAGGAGACGGCGCGTGGACCGACCAGGGGTCGGAGAGGGCGCGTGGAGCGATCAGGGCTCAGGAGAAGACGCGTCAATTGATCGGGGATCAGAAATAGGGGCGTGAAGCGATCGGGGCTCAGGAGATGACGCGTGGATCGATCGGGGCTCAGGAAACGACGCGTCGACCGATCGGGGCTCAGGAGACGGCGCGCGCACCGATCGGGGCTCAGGAGCCCCGCGTGGACCGATCATGGCTCGGCGACGGCGCGTGGACCGATCGGCGCTCGGAGACGACGCGTGGACCGATCGGGGCTCAGATGTCGGCGCGCGGACCGACCGGGGCTCAGGAGACTCGCGTGGATCGATCGGGGCTCCGGAGACGCCGCGCGGACCGATCGGAGATCGGACACGGCGTGTGGACCGATCGAGGCTCGGAGACGACGCGATTACGGATCGGGGATCAGGAGACGACGCGTGGAACGATCCGGGCTCAGGAGACGAAGCGTGGACCGATCGGGGCTCGGAGACGGCGTGTGGAACGATCGGGGCTCGGGTGACGGCGCGTGAACCGATCGGCGCTCGGAGACGGCGCGTGGATCGATCGGGGATCGGGGACGGCGCGTGGAACGATCGCGGGTCGGAGTCGACGCGTTAGCCGATCGGGGCTTAGGAGACGATGCGTGGACCGATCGGGGCTCGGAGACGGCGCGTGGACCGACCGGGGTTTACGAGAAGGCGCTTGGTCCGAACGGGGCTTAGGAGACGGCGCGTGGACCGATCGGGGCTCGGAGACGGCGCGTGGAACGATCGGGGCTCAGGAGACGGCGCGTCAACCGATCGGCGCTCGGAGACGGCGCGTGGACCGATCGGGGCTTAGGAGACGGCGCGTGGACCGATCGGAGATCAGGAGGTGACGCGTGGACCGATCGGGGTTGTGGAAGCGGCGCACGGACCGATCGTGGCTCGGAGACGGCGCGTGGAGGCATCGCGGCTTTGAAGACGACGCGTGGACCGATCGGGGCTCAGGAAACGGCGTGTGGCGCGATCGGGGCTCAGGAGAAGACGCGTGGTTCGATCGGGGCTCAGGAGACGACGCGACGAACAATCGGGGCTCAGGAGACGGCGCGCGGACCGACTGGGGCTCAGGAGACTCGCGTGGATCGATCGGGGCTCTGGAGGCGCCGCGTGGACCGATTGGGACCAGGAGACGGTGCGTGAACCGTTCGGGGCTCGGAGATGGCGCGTGGACCGATCGGGGCTCAGGAGACGGCGCGTGGACCGATCTCGGCTCGGAGACGGCGCGTGGAACGATCGGGGCTCAGGATACGACGCGTGGACCGATCCGGCGTAGGAGACGACGCGTGTACCTATCGGGGCTCACGACACAGCGTGTGGACCAATTCGGGCTCAGGAGACGCCGCGTGAACCGATCGGGGCTCAGGAAACGGCGCCTGGACCGATCGTGGCTCGGAGACGGCGCGTGGACCGACCAGGGGTCGGAGAGGGCGCGTGGAGCGATCAGGGCTCAGGAGAAGACGCGTCAATTGATCGGGGATCAGAAATAGGGGCGTGAAGCGATCGGGGCTCAGGAGATGACGCGTGGATCGATCGGGGCTCAGGAAACGACGCGTCGACCGATCGGGGCTCAGATGTCGGCGCGCGGACCGACCGGGGCTCAGGAGACTCGCGTGGATCGATCGGGGCTCCGGAGACGCCGCGCGGACCGATCGGAGATCGGACACGGCGTGTGGACCGATCGAGGCTCGGAGACGACGCGATTACGGATCGGGGATCAGGAGACGACGCGTGGAACGATCCGGGCTCAGGAGACGAAGCGTGGACCGATCGGGGCTCGGAGACGGCGTGTGGAACGATCGGGGCTCGGGTGACGGCGCGTGAACCGATCGGCGCTCGGAGACGGCGCGTGGATCGAGCGGGGATCGGGGACGGCGCGTGGAACGATCGCGGGTCGGAGTCGACGCGTTAGCCGATCGGGGCTTAGGAGACGATGCGTGGACCGATCGGGGCTCGGAGACGGCGCGTGGACCGACCGGGGTTTACGAGAAGGCGCTTGGTCCGAACGGGGCTTAGGAGACGGCGCGTGGACCGATCGGGGCTCGGAGACGGCGCGTGGAACGATCGGGGCTCAGGAGACGGCGCGTCAACCGATCGGCGCTCGGAGACGGCGCGTGGACCGATCGGGGCTTAGGAGACGGCGCGTGGACCGATCGGAGATCAGGAGGTGACGCGTGGACCGATCGGGGTTGTGGAAGCGGCGCACGGACCGATCGTGGCTCGGAGACGGCGCGTGGAGGCATCGCGGCTTTGAAGACGACGCGTGGACCGATCGGGGCTCCGAGACGGCGCGTGGAATGATCGGGGCTCGGAGAAGGCGCGTGGACCGACTGGGGCACAGGAGGATACGCCTGGACCGATCGGGGCTCGGCGACGGCGCGTGGACCGATCGAGGCTCGGAGACGGCGCGTGGAACGATCGGGGCTCGGAGACGGAGCGTGGAGCGATCGGGGCTCAGGAGACGGCGCGTGAACTAATCGGCGCTCGGAGACGGCGCGTGGACCGATCGGGGCTGAGGAGAAGGCGCGTGGTGCGATCGGGGCTTATGAGACGGCGCGTAGACCGATCGGGGCTCGGAGATGGCGCGTGGAATGATCGGGGCTTAGGAGATGGTGTGTGGACCGATCGGAGATCAGGAGCCGACGCGTGGACCGATCGGGGCTTAGGAGACGACGCGTCGAACGATCGGGGCTTAGGAGACGACGGGTGGACCGATCGGGGCTCGGAGACGGCGCGTGGAGGCATCGGGGCTTAGAAGACGACGCATGGATCGATCGGGGCACGGAAACGGCGCGTGGACCGATCGGGGCTCAGGAGACGGCGCGTGGACCGATCGGTGATCGGAGACTGCGCGTGGACGGACCGCGGCTTAGAATGCGGCACGCGGACCGATCGGGGATCGGAGACGGCGTGTGGACGTATCGGGGCTTAGAAGACGATGCGTGGACCGATCGGGGCTCAGGAGATGGCGCGTGGACCGACTGGGGCTCAGGAGGTTGCGCGTGGACCAATTGGGGTTCGGCGGGTTGGGCGACGGCGCGTGGACCGATCGCGGCTCGGCGACGGCGCGTGTACCGATCGGGGCTCTGGAGGCCGCGCGTGGAACGATCATGGCTCGGCGACGGCGCGTGGACCGAACGGGGCTCGGAGAAGACGCATGGACTGATCGGGTCTTGGAAACGGCGGGTGGACCGATCGGGGCTTAGGAGACGGCGCGTGGACCGATCGGGGCTCGGAGACGGCGCGTGGACCGATCGGGGCTGAGGAGAAGGCGCGTGGTCCGATCGGGGCTTATGAGACGGCGCGTGGACCGATCGGGGGTCGGAGACGGCGCGTGGAACGATCGGGGCTCAGGAGACGGCGCGTGAACCGATCGGCGCTCGGAGACGGCGCGTGGACCGATAGGGGCTTAGGAGACGGCGCGTGGACCGATCGGGGCTCGGAGGCGGGGCGTGGAATGATCGGGGCTCAGGAGACGGCGCGTGAAATGATCGGCGCTCTGAGACGGCGCGTAGACCGATTGGGGCTTACGCGACGGCGCGTGGACCGTTCGGGGCTCAGGAATCGGCCTCTGGACCGATCGTGGCTCGGAAACGGCGCGTGGAGGCATCGGGGCTTTGAAGACGACGCGTGGACCGAACGGTGCTCAGAAAACGGCGGGTGGACCGATCGGTGCTCGGAGACGATGCGTGGACCGATCGGGGCTCAGGAAACGGCGTGTGGAGCGGTTGGGGCTCAGGAGACGACGCGTGGACCGATCGGGGCTCGGAGACGACGCGTGGACCGATCGGGGTTTAGGAGAGGACGCGTCGACCGATCGGGGCACAGGAGACGGCGCGTGGACCGATTGGGGCTTAGGAGACTCACGTTGATCGATTGGGGCTCCGGAGGCGGTGCGTGGACCGATCGGGGCTTAGGAGACTACGCGTGTACCTATCGGGGCTCAGGAGACAGCGCGTGGACCGATTGGGCATCAGGAGACGGCGCGTCGATGGATCGGGGCTTGGGGAACGACGCGTGGACCGATCGGGGCTCAGGAGACGGCGCGTGGGATGATCGGAGCTCGGAGACGGAGCGTGGAGCGATCGGGGCTCAGGAGACGACGCGTGAAATGATCGGCGCTCGGAGACGGCGCGGGGACCGATCGTGGCTTAGGAGAAGGCGCGTGGAACGATCGGGGGTCAGGAGACGGCGCGTGGACGGATCGGGGCTTAGGAGTCGGCGCGTCGACCGATGGGAGCTCAGGAGGCGGTGCGTGGATCGATCGGGGCTCGGAGACAGCCCGTGGACCAACTGGGGCTCAGGAGATGACGCGTCAACCGATCGGGGCTTAGGAGACGACGCGTCGAACGACCGGGGCTTAGTAGACGACGCGTGGACCGATCGGGGCTCGGAGACAGCGCGTGTACCGACTGGGGCTCAGGAGACCGCGCGTGAACCGATCGGGGCTCGGCGACTGCGCGTGGACGGATCGGGGCTCGGAGACGGTGCGTAGAACGATCGGGGCTCAGGAGACGGCGCGTTAACCGATTGGGGCTTAGGAGACGTTGCGTGGACCGATCGGCGCTCGAAGACGGCGCGTGGACCAATCGGGGCTCGGACACAGTGCGTGGACCGACTGGGGCTCAGGCGGTTACGCGTGGACCAATTGGGGTTCGGCGACGGCGCGTGGACCGATCGGAGCTCAGGAGGCGGCGCGTGGATCAATCGGGGCTCGCAGACGGCGCGTGGAACGATCGGGTCTCAGGAGACGGCGCGTGAAATCATCGGCGCCCGGAGACGTCGCGTGGACGAATCGGGGCTTAGGAGACGACGCGTGGACCGATCGGGGCTCAGGAAGCGGCGCCTGGACCGATCGTGGCTCGGAGACGGCGCGTGGAGGCATCGGGGCTAAGAAGACGACGCATGGACCGATCGGGGATCAGGAAACGGCGTATGGACCGATCGGAGCTCGGACACGACGCGTGGACCGATCGGGGCTCAGGAGACGGCGCGAGGAGCGATCGGGCTCAGGAGAAGACGCGTCAATTGATCGTGGCTCAGGAGACGACGCGTCGACGGATCGGGGCTTAGGAGACGACGCGTGGACCGATCGGGGCTTAGGAGACGACGCGTGGACCGATCGGGGCTCAGGACACGGCGCGTGAACCGACCGTGGCTCAGGAGGCGACGCGTGGACCGATCGGTGCTCGGAGACGGAACGTTGGACGATCGGGGCTCAGGAGACGGCGCGTGGACGGATCGGGGCTTAGGAGTCGGCGCGTCGACCGATGGGAGCTCAGGAGGCGGTGCGTGGATCGATCGGGGCTCGGAGACAGCCCGTGGACCAACTGGGGCTCAGGAGATGACGCGTCAACCGATCGGGGCTTAGGAGACGACGCGTCGAACGACCGGGGCTTAGTAGACGACGCGTGGACCGATCGGGGCTCGGAGACAGCGCGTGTACCGACTGGGGCTCAGGAGACCGCGCGTGAACCGATCGGGGCTCGGCGACTGCGCGTGGACGGATCGGGGCTCGGAGACAGTGCGTAGAACGATCGGGGCTCAGGAGACGGCGCGTTAACCGATTGGGGCTTAGGAGACGTTGCGTGGACCGATCGGCGCTCGAAGACGGCGCGTGGACCAATCGGGGCTCGGACACAGTGCGTGGACCGACTGGGGCTCAGGCGGTTACGCGTGGACCAATTGGGGTTCGGCGACGGCGCGTGGACCGATCGGAGCTCAGGAGGCGGCGCGTGGATCAATCGGGGCTCGCAGACGGCGCGTGGAACGATCGGGTCTCAGGAGACGGCGCGTGAAATCATCGGCGCCCGGAGACGTCGCGTGGACGAATCGGGGCTTAGGAGACGACGCGTGGACCGATCGGGGCTCAGGAAGCGGCGCCTGGACCGATCGTGGCTCGGAGACGGCGCGTGGAGGCATCGGGGCTAAGAAGACGACGCATGGACCGATCGGGGATCAGGAAACGGCGTATGGACCGATCGGAGCTCGGACACGACGCGTGGACCGATCGGGGCTCAGGAGACGGCGCGAGGAGCGATCGGGCTCAGGAGAAGACGCGTCAATTGATCGTGGCTCAGGAGACGACGCGTCGACGGATCGGGGCTTAGGAGACGACGCGTGGACCGATCGGGGCTTAGGAGACGACGCGTGGACCGATCGGGGCTCAGGACACGGCGCGTGGACCGACCGAGGCTCAGGAGGCGACGCGTGGACCGATCGGTGCTCGGAGACGGAACGTTGGACGATCGGGGCTCAGGAGACGGCGCGTGGACGGATCGGGGCTTAGGAGTCGGCGCGTCGACCGATCGGAGCTCAGGAGGCGGTGCGTGGATCGATCGGGGCTCGGAGACAGCCCGTGGACCAACTGGGGCTCAGGAGACGACACGTCGACCGATCGGGGCTTAGGAGACGACGCGTCGAACGATCGGGTTTAGGAGACGACGCGTGGACCGATCGGGGCTCGGAGACAGCGCGTGTACCGACTGGGGCTCAGGAGACCGCGCGTGAACCGATCGGGGCTCGGCGACTGCGCGTGGACGGAGCGGGGCTCGGAGACGGTGCGTAGAACGATCGGGGCTCAGGAGACGGCGCGTGAACCGATTGGGGCTTAGGAGACGTTGCGTGGACCGATCGGCGCTCGAAGACGGCGCGTGGACCGATCGGCGCTCGGACACAGTGCGTGGACCGACTGGGGCTCAGGCGGTTGCGCGTGGACCAATTGGGGTTCGGCGACGGCGCGTGGACCGATCGGGGCTCAGGAGACGGCGCGAGGAGCGATCGGGGCACAGGAGAAGACACGTCAATTGATCGGGGCTCCGGAGACGATGCCTCGACGGATCGGGGCTCAGGAGGCGGCACGAGAAGCGATCGGGGCTCAGGAGAAGACGCGTCAATTGATCGGGGCTCAGGAGACGACGCGTCGACGAATCGGGGCTTAGGAGACGACGCGTGGACCGATCGGGGCTTAGGAGAGGACGCGTGGACCGGTCGGGGCTCAGGAGAGAGCATGTGGACTGATCGGGGCGCGGAGACGGCGCGTTAACCGATCGGCGCTCGAAGACGGCGAGTCGACCGATCGGGGTTCGGTGACGGCGCGTGGACCGTCCGGGGCTCAGGAGGAGATGCGTGGACCGATCGCAGCTCTGGAGACTGCGCGTGGATCGATCGGGGCTTAGGGAACGACGCGTGGACCGATCGGGGCCCAGGAGACGGCGCGTGAACCGACCGGGGCTCAGGAGACCGCGCGTGGACCGATCGCGGCTCGGCGACGGCGCGTGGACCGATCGGGGCTCAGGAGGCCGCGCGTGGACCGATCGTGGCTTGGCGACGGCGCGTGGACCGATCGGGGCTCGGAGACGACGCGTGGACCGATCGGGGCTCGGAGACAGCGCGTCGACCGACTGGGGCTCAGGCGGTTGCGCGTGGACCGATCGGGGCTTAGAAGACGACGCGTGGACCGTCCGGGGTTAGAAGGCGACGCGTGGACCGATGGGGGCTCAGGAGCCGGCGCGTGGAACAATCGGGGCTCAGGAGACGGCGCGTGAAATGATCTGCGCTCGGAGACGGCGCGTGGACCGATCGGGGTGTAGGCGATGACGCGTGTACCTATCGGGGCTCAGGAGACAGCGCGTGGACCGATCAGGGCTCGGCGACTGCGCGTGGACGTATCGGGGCTCAGGAGACATCGCGTGGACCGGTCGGGGCTGGGGACGGCGCGTTAACCGATTGGGGCTTAGGAGATCATGCGTGGACCGATCGGGGCTCGAAGACGGCGCGTCGACCGATCGGGTCTCAGGAGGCCGCGCGTGGACAGAACATTACTCGGCGACGGCGCGTGGACCGATCGGGGCTCGGAGACGACGCGTGGACCGATCGGGGCTTGGAGACAGCGCGTGGACCGACTGGGACTCAGGCGGTTCGCGTGGACCAATTGGGGTTCGTCGACGGCGCGTGGACCGATCGGGGCTTAGGAGACGGCACGTGCACCGATCGGGGCCCGCAGACGGGTCGTGGACAGATTGGGGATTAGGAGACGGCGCGTGGACCGATCGGGGCTGGGAGACGGCACGTGGACCAATGGGGGCTTAGGAGACGACGCGTGGACCGATCGGGGCTCAGGAGACGGCATGTGGACCGATCGGGGCTCAGGAGACGGCGCGTGGACCAATTGGGGCTCGGATACGGCGCGTGAACCAATCGGGGCTCAGGAGGCCGCGCGTGGACCGATCGGGGCTCAGGAGACGGCGCGTGGACCGACCGGGGCTCAGGAAACGGCGTGTGGTACGATCGGGGCTCAGGAGACGACGCGTGGATCGATCGGGGCTCAGGAGACGACGCGTCGAACAATCGGGGCTCAGGAGACGGCGCGCGAACCGACTGGAGCTCAGGAGACTCGCGTGGATCGAACGGGGCTCCAGAGGCGCCGCGTGGACCGATTGGGACCAGGAGACGGTGCGTGAACCGTTCGGGGCTCGGAGACGGCGCGTGGACCGATCGGGGCTTAGGAGACGGCACGTGGACCGATCGTGGCTTAGGAGAAGGCGCGTGGAACGATCGGGACTCAGGAGACGGCGCTTGGACAGATCGGGGTTCAGGAGACGGCGCGTGGATCGATCGGGGCTCCGAGACGTCGCGTGGAATGGTCGGGGCTCAGGAGACGGCGCGTGAAATGATCGGCGCTCTGAGACGGCGCGTAGACCGATTGGGGCTTACGCGACGGCGCGTGGACCGTTCGGGGCTCAGGAATCGGCGCCTGGACCGATCGTGGCTCGGAAACGGCGCGTGGAGGCATCGGGGCTTTGAAGACGACGCGTGGACCGAACGGTGCTCAGAAAACGGCGGGTGGACCGATCGGTGCTCGGAGACGATGCGTGGACCGATCGGGGCTCAGGAAACGGCGTGTGGAGCGGTTGGGGCTCAGGAGACGACGCGTGGACCGATCGGGGCTCGGAGACGACGCGTGGACCGATCGGGGTTTAGGAGAGGACGCGTCGACCGATCGGGGCACAGGAGACGGCGCGTGGACCGATCGGGGCTTAGGAGACTCACGTTGATCGATTGGGGCTCCGGAGGCGGTGCGTGGACCGATCGGGGCTTAGGAGACTACGCGTGTACCTATCGGGGCTCAGGAGACAGCGCGTGGACCGATTGGGCATCAGGAGACGGCGCGTCGATGGATCGGGGCTTGGGGAACGACGCGTGGACCGATCGGGGCTCAGGAGACGGCGCGTGGGATGATCGGGGCTCGGAGAAGGCGCGTGGACCGACCGGGGCACAGGAGGATACGCCTGGACCGATCGGGGCTCGGCGACGGCGCGTGGACCGATCGAGGCTCGGAGACGGCGCGTGGAACGATCGGGGCTCGGAGACGGAGCGTGGAGCGATCGGGGCTCAGGAGACGGCGCGTGAAATGATCGTCGCTCGGAGACGGCGCGTGGACCGATCGTGGCTTAGGAGAAGGCGCGGGGAACGATCGGGGCTCAGGAGACGGCGCGTGTACCGACTGGGGCTCAGGAGACCGCGCGTGAACCGATCGCGGCTCGGCGACTGCGCGTGGACGGATCGGGGCTCGGAGACGGTGCGTAGAACGATCGGGGCTCAGGAGACGGCGCGTTAACCGATTGGGGCTTAGGAGACGTTGCGTGGACCGATCGGCGCTCGAAGACGGCGCGTGGACCAATCGGGGCTCGGACACAGTGCGTGGACCGACTGGGGCTCAGGCGGTTGCGCGTGGACCAATTGGGGTTCGGCGACGGCGCGTGGACCGATCGGGGCTCAGGAGGCGGCGCGTGGATCGATCGGGGCTCGGAGACGGCGCGTGGAACGATCGGGTCTCAGGAGACGGCGCGTGAAATCATCGGCGCCCGGAGACGTCGCGTGGACGAATCGGGGCTTAGGAGACGACGCGTGGACCGATCGGGGCTCAGGAAGCGGCGCCTGGACCGATCGTGGCTCGGAGACGGCGCGTGGAGGCATCGGGGCTAAGAAGACGACGCATGGATCGATCGGGGATCAGGAAACGGCGTATGGACCGATCGGATCTCGGACACGACGCGTGGACCGATCGGGGCTCAGGAGACGGCGCGAGGAGCGATCGGGCTCAGGAGAAGACGCGTCAATTGATCGTGGCTCAGGAGACGACGCGTCGACGGATCGGGGCTTAGGAGACGACGCGTGGACCGATCGGGGCTTAGGAGACGACGCGTGGACCGATCGGGGCTCAGGACACGGCGCGTGGACCGATCGGGGCTCAGGAGGCGACGCGTGGACCGATCGGTGCTCGGAGACGGCACGTTGGACGATCGGGGCTCAGGAGACGGCGCGTGGACGGATCGGGGCTTAGGAGTCGGCGCGTCGACCGATCGGAGCTCAGGAGGCGGTGCGTGGATCGATCGGGGCTCGGAGACAGCCCGTGGACCAACTGGGGCTCAGGAGACGACACGGCGACCGATCGGGGCTTAGGAGACGACGCGTCGAACGATCGGGTTTAGGAGACGACGCGTGGACCGATCGGGGCTCGGAGACAGCGCGTGTACCGACTGGGGCTCAGGAGACCGCGCGTGAACCGATCGGGGCTCGGCGACTGCGCGTGGACGGAGCGGGGCTCGGAAACGGTGCGTAGAACGATCGGGGCTCAGGAGACGGCGCGTTAACCGATTGGGGCTTAGGAGACGTTGCGTGGACCGATCGGCGCTCGAAGACGGCGCGTGGACCGATCGGGGCTCGGACACAGTGCGTGGACCGACTGGGGCTCAGGCGGTTGCGCGTGGACCAATTGGGGTTCGGCGACGGCGCGTGGACCGATCGGGGCTCAGGAGGCGGCGCGTGGATCGATCGGGGCTCGGAGACGGCGCGTGGAATGATCGGGTCTCAGGAGACGGCGCGTGAAATCATCGGCGCCCGGATACGCCGCGTGGACGAATCGGGGCTTAGGAGACGACGCGTGGATCGATCGGGGCTCCGGAGACGGCGCCTGGACCGATCGTGGGTCGGAGACGGCGCGTGGAGGCATCCGGGCTAAGAAGACGACGCATGGACCGAGCGGGGTTCAGGAGACGGCGCGAGGAGCGATCGGGGCACAGGAGAAGACACGTCAATTGATCGGGGCTCCGGAGACGATGCCTCGACGGATCGGGGCTCAGGAGGCGGCACGAGAAGCGATCGGGGCTCAGGAGAAGACGCGTCAATTGATCGGGGCTCAGGAGACGACGCGTCGACGAATCGGGGCTTAGGAGACGACGCGTGGACCGGTCGGGGCTCAGGAGAGAGCGCGTGGACTGATCGGGGCGCGGAGACGGCGCGTTAACCGATCGGCGCTCGAAGACGGCGAGTCGACCGATCGGGGTTCGGTGACGGCGCGTGGACCGTCCGGGGCTCAGGAGGAGATGCGTGGACCGATCGCAGCTCTGGAGACTGCGCGTGGATCGATCGGGGCTTAGGGAACGACGCGTGGACCGATGGGGGCTCAGGAGACGGCGCGTGAACCGACCGGGGCTCAGGAGACCGCGCGTGGACCGATCGCGGCTCGGCGACGGCGCGTGGACCGATCGGGGCTCAGGAGGCCGCGCGTGGACCGATCGTGGCTTGGCGACGGCGCGTGGACCGATCGGGGCTCGGAGACGACGCGTGGACCGATCGGGGCTCGGAGACAGCGCGTCGACCGACTGGGGCTCAGGCGGTTGCGCGTGGACCGATCGGGGCTTAGGAGCCTCGCGTGGATCGATCGGGGCCCCGGAGGCGCCGCGTGGACCCATGGGGATGAGGAGACAGTGCGTGGACCGATCGGGGCTCTGAGACGGCGCGTGGACCGATCGGGGCTTAGGAGACGACGCGTGGACCGATCGGGGTGTAGGCGATGACGCGTGTACCTATCGGGGCTCAGGAGACAGCGCGTGGACCGATCAGGGCTCGGCGACTGCGCGTGGACGTATCGGGGCTCAGGAGACATCGCGTGGACCGGTCGGGGCTCGGGGACGGCGCATTAACCGATTGGGGCTTAGGAGACCATGCGTGGACCGATCGGGTCTCGAAGACGGCGCGTCGACCGATCGGGTCTCAGGAGGCCGCGCGTGGACAGAACATTACTCGGCGACGGCGCGTGGACCGATCGGGGCTCGGAGACGACGCGTGGACCGATCGGGGCTCGGAGACAGCGCGTGGACCGACTGGGGCTTAGGAGACGGCACGTGCACCGATCGGGGCCCGCAGACGGGTCGTGGACAGATTGGGGATTAGGAGACGGCGCGTGGACCGACCGGGGCTCAGGAGGCCGCGTGTGGACCGATCATGGCTCGGCGACGGCGCGTGGACCGTTCGGGGCTCGGAGACGGCGCGTTAACCGATCGGGGCTTAGGAGACGATGCGTGAACCGATCGGGGCTCGGAGAAGGCGCGTGGACCGATCGGGGCTCGGAGACGACGCGTGTACGGATCGAGGCTTGGAGACGGCGCGTGGACCGATCGGAGCTCGGAGACGGCCCGTGGACCGATCGTGGTTTAGGAGAAGGCGCGTGGAATGATCGGGGTTCAGGAGTCGGCGCGAGGAGCGATCGGGACTCAGGAGAAGACGCGTCAATTGATCGGGGCTCAGGACACGACGCGGCGACGGATCGGGGCTTGGAGACGGCGCGTGGACCGATTGGGGCTTAGGAGACGACGCGTGGACCGATCGGGGCTCAGGAGACGGCGCGTGGACCGATCGGGGCTCAGGAGACGGCGCGTGGATCGATTGGGGCGTGGATACGGCGTGTGACGCGACCGGGGTTCAGGAGACGGCGCGTGGACCGATCGGGGCTCGGAGACGGCACGTTAACCGATCGGGGCTTAGGAGACGATGCGTGGACCGATCGGGGCTCGGAGACGGCGCGTGGACCGACCGGGGTTTAGGAGAAGGCGCTTGGACCGAACGGGGCTTACAGAGACGGCGCGTGGACCGATCGGGGCTCGGAGACGGCGCGTGGAACGATCGGGGCTCAGGAGATGGCGCGTCAACCGATCGGCGCTCGGAGACGGCGCGTGGACCGATCGGGGCTTAGGAGACGGCGCGTGGACCGATCGGAGTTCAGGAGATTACGCGTGGACCGATCGGGGTTGTGGAAGCGGCGCACGGACCGATCGTGGCTCGGAGACGGCGCGTGGAGGCATCGGGGCTTTGAAGACGACGCGTGGACCGATCGGGGCTCAGGAAACGGCGTGTGGTACGATCGGGGCTCAGGAGACGACGCGTGGATCGATCGGGGCTCAGGAGACGACGCGTCGAACAATCGGGGCTCAGGAGACGGCGCGCGAACCGACTGGGGCTCAGGAGACTCGCGTGGATCGATCGGGGCTCCAGAGGCGCCGCGTGGACCGATTGGGACCAGGAGACGGTGCGTGAACCGTTCGGGGCTCGGAGACGGCGCGTGGACCGATCGGGGCTCGGAGACGACGCGTAGACCGATCGGTGCTCGGAGACAGCGCGTGGACCGACTGGGGCTCGGAGACGGCACGTGGACCGATCGTGGTTTAGGAGAAGGCGCGTGGAATGATCGGGGTTCAGGAGACGGCGCGGGGAGCGATCGGGACTCAGGAGAAGACGCGTCAATTGATCGGGGCTCAGGACACGACGCGGCGACGGATCGGGGCTTGGAGACGGCGCGTGGACCGATTGGGGCTTAGGAGACGACGCGTGGACCGATCGGGGCTCAGGAGACGGCGCGTGGACCGATCGGGGCTCAGGAGACGGCGCGTGGATCGATTGGGGCGTGGATACGGCGCGTGACGCGACCGGGGTTCAGGAGACGGCGCGTGGACCGATCGGGGCTCGGAGACGGCACGTTAACCGATCGGGGCTTAGGAGACGATGCGTGGACCGATCGGGCTCGGAGCCGGCGTGTGAACCGATCGGCGCTCAGGAGGCTGCGCGTGAACCGATCGAGGCTCGGCGACGGCGCGTGGACCGATCGGGGCTCGGAGACGACGCGTGTACAGATCAGGGCTTGGTGACGGCGCGTTTACCGATAGCAGCTCGGAGACGGCCCGTGGACGGATCGCGGCTTAGGAGACGGCGCGTGGACCGATCGGGGCTCAGGAGACGGTGCGTGGACCGATCGAGGCTCGGCGACGGCGCGTGGACCGATCGGGGCTCGGAGACGACGCGTGTACAGATCAGGGCTTGGTGACGGCGCGTTTACCGATAGCAGCTCGGAGACGGCCCGTGGACGGATCGCGGCTTAGGAGACGGCGCGTGGACCGATCGGGGCTCGGAGACAGCGCGTGGACCGACTGGGACTAAGGCGGTTGCGCGTGGACCAATTGGGGTTCGGCGACGGCGCGTGGACCGCTCGGCGCTCGGAGACGGCGCGTTAACCGATCGGGGCTTAGGAGACGATGCGTGAACCGATCGGGGCTCGAAGACGGCGCGTGGACCGATCGGGGCTCAGGAGACGGCGCGTGGAACGATTGGGGCTCGGGAGACTGCGCGTGGATGGCTCGGGGCTTAGGGAACGACGCGTGGACCGATCGGGGCTCAGGAGACGGCGCGTGGACCGATCGGGGCTCACGAGACGGCGCGTCGACCGATCGGGGCTCAGGAGACGGCGCGTGGACCGATCGGAGCGCAGGAGGCGGCGCGTGGACCGACCGGGGCTCAGGAGACAGTGAGTGGACGGATCGGGACTCAGGAGACGGCGCGTGAACCGATCGGCGCTCGGAGACGGGGCGTGGACCGATTGGGGTTTAACAGAGGACGCGTCGACCGATCGGGGCTCAGGAGACAGCGCGTGGACGTATCGATTCTCAGGAGATGGTGCGTGAACCAATCGGTGCTCGGAGACGGGGCGTGGACCGATCGGGGCTCACGAGACGGCGCGTCGACCGATCGGGGCTCAGGAGACGGCGCGTGGACGGATCGTTCTCAGGAGACGGCGCGTGAACCGATCGGCGCTCGGAGACGGGGCCTGGACCGATCGGGACTTAGGAGACAGCGCGTGGATGGATCGGGGCTTAGGGAACGACGCGTGGATCGATCGGGGCTCAGGAGGCCGCGCGTGGACAGATCATGACTCGGCGACGGCGCGTGGACCGATCGGGGCTCGGAGACTACGCGTGGACCGATCGGGGCTCGGAGACAGCGCGTGGACCGACTGGGGCTCAGGCGGTTTCGCGTGGACCAATTGGGGTTCGGCGACGGCGCGTGGACCGATCGGGGCTCAGGAGGCCGCGCGTGGACCGATCATAGCTCGGCGACGGCGCGTGGAACGATCGGGGCTCGGAGCGGCGCGTAGAACGATCGCGGCTCGGCGACGGCGCGTGGACCGATCGGGGCTCAGGAGGCTGCGCGTGGATCGATTGGGGCTCAGGAGACGGCGCGTGGACCGCTCGGGGCTCGAAGACGGCGCGTGGACCGATCGGGGCTCAGGAGAAGGCGCGTGGACCGATCGGGGCTTAGTAGAAGGCGCTTGGACCGATCGGGGCTTAGGAGACGACGCGTGGACCGATCGGAGCTCGGAGACGGTGCGTGGAACGATCGGGGCTCAGGAGACGGCGCGTGGACCGATCGGGGCTCAGGAGGCTGCGCGTGGATCGATTGGAGCTCAGGAGACGGCGCGTGGACCGCTCGGGGCTTGAAGACGGCGCGTGGAACGATCAGGGCTCAGGAGACGTCACGTGAAATGATCGGCGCTCGGAGACGGCGCGTGGACCGATCGGGGCTCAGGAGAAGGCGCATGGACCGATCGGGGCTTAGTAGAAGGCGCTTGGACCGATCGGGGGTTAGGAGACGACGCATGGACCGATCGGAGCTCGGAGACGGTGCGGGGAACGATCGGGGCTCAGGAGACGGCGCGTGAACCGATCGGCGCTCGGAGACGGCGCGTGGACCGATCGGGGCTTAGCAGAAGGCGCTTGGACCGATCGGGGCTTAGCAGAAGGCGCTTGGACCGATCGGGGATTAGGAGACGGCGCGTGGACCGATCGGAGCTCGGAGACGGCGCGTGGAACGATCGAGGCTCAGGAGACGGCGCGTGAACCGATCGGCGCTCGGAGACGGCGCGTGGACCGACTGGGGCACAGGCGATGGCGCGTGGACCAATTGGGGTTCGGCGACGGCGCGTGGACCGATCCGGGCTCAGGAGACGGCGCGTGGACCGATCGGGGCTGGGAGACGGAGCGTGGAGCGATCGGGGGTCAGGAGACGGCGCATGAACTAATCGGCGCTCGGAGACGGCGCGTGGACTGATCGGGGCTGAGGAGAAGGCGCGTGGTCCGATCGGGGCTTATGAGACGGCGCGTGGACCGATCGGCGCTCGGAGACGGCACGTTAACCGATCGGGGCTTAGGAGACGATGCGTGGACCGATCGGGGCTCGGAGACGGCGCGTGGACCGACCGGGGTTTAGGAGAAGGCGCTTGGACCGAACGGGGCTTAGGAGACGGCGCGTGGACCGATCGGGGCTCGGAGACGGCGCGTAGAACGATCGGGGCTCAGGAGATGGCGCGTCAACCGATCGGTGCTCGGAGACGGCGCGTGGACCGATCGGGGCTTAGGAGACGGCGCGTGGACCGATCGGAGATCAGGAGATTACGCGTGGACCGATCGGGGTTGTGGAAGCGGCGCACGGACCGATCGTGGCTCGGAGACGGCGCGTGGAGGCATCGGGGCTTTGAAGACGACGCGTGGACCGATCGGGGCTCAGGAAACGGCGTGTGCGTGTGGTACGATCGGGGCTCAGGAGACGACGCGTGGATCGATCGGGGCTCAGGAGACGACGCGTCGAACAATCGGGGCTCAGGAGACGGCGCGCGAACCGACTGGGGCTCAGGAGACTCGCGTGGATCGATCGGGGCTCCAGAGGCGCCGCGTGGACCGATTGGGACCAGGAGACAGTGCGTGGACCGATCGGGGCTCGGAGACGGCGCGTGGACCGATCGGGGCTCGGAGACAGCGCGTGTAACGATCGGGGCTCAGGAGACGGGGCCTGGACCGATCGGGACTTAGGAGACAGCGCGTGGATGGATCGGGGCTTAGGGAACGACGCGTGGATCGATCGGCGCTCGGAGACGACGCGTGGACCGATCGGGGCTTAGGAGACGACGCGTGGACCGATCGGGGCTTAGAAGACGACGCGTGGACCGATCGGGGCTCAGGAGACGGCGCGTGGACCGACCGGGGCTCAGGAGGCAACGCGTGGACCCATCGGGGCTCGGAGACGGCGTGTGGACCGATCGGGGCTTAGGAGACGATACGTGGACCGATCGGGTCTTAGGAGACGACGCGTGGACCGATCGGGGCTCGGAGACGGCGCGTGGACTGATCGGGGCTCAGGAGACGGCGCGTGAACCGATCGGCCCTCGGAGACGGTGCGAGGAGGCGTCTGGGGCTAAAAGACGACGCGTGGACCGATCGGGGCTCAGGCAACGGCGCGTTAACCGATTGGGGCTTAGGAGACGATGCGTGGTCCGATCGGGGCTCAGGAGCCTCGCGTGGATCGATCGGGGCTCCGGAGGCGCCGCGTTGACCCATAGGGATCAGGAGACAGTGCGTGGACCGATCGGGGCTCGGAGACGGCGCGTGGACCGATCGGGGCTCGGAGACAGTGCGTGGACCGATCGGGGCTCGGAGACAGCGCGTGGACCGATCGGGGCTTAGGAGACGACGCGTGGACCGATTGGGGTGTAGGCGACGACGCGTGTACCTATCGGGGCTCAGGAGACAGCGCGTGGACCGATCAGGGCTCGGCGACTGCGCGTGGACGTATCGGGGCTCAGGAGACGGCGCGTGGACCGATCGGGGCTCGGGGACGGCGCGTTAACCGATTGGGGCTTAGGAGACCATGCGTGGACCGATCGGGGCTCGAAGACGGCGCGTGGACCGATCGGGTCTCAGGAAGCCGCGCGTGGACAGATCATGACTCGGCGACGGCGCGTGGACCGATCGGGGCTCGGAGACGACACGTGGACCGATCGGGGCTCGGAGACAGCGCGTGGACCGACTGGGGCTCAGGCTGTTTCGCGTGGACCAATTGGGTTCGGCGACGGCGCGTGGACTGATCGAGGCTCGGAGACGACGCGTGTACGGATCGGGGATTCGGGGACGACGCGTGGAACGATCCGGGCTCAGGAGACGGCGCGTGGACCGATCGGGGCTCGGAGACGGCGCGTGGACCGATCGGGGCTTAGGAGAAGGCGCTTGGACCGATCCGGGCTTAGGAGACGGCGCGTGGGCCGATCGGAGCTCGGAGACGGCGCGTGGAACGATCGGGGCTCAGGAGATGGCGCGTGAACCGATCGGCGCTCGGAGACGGCGCGTGGACCGATCGGGGCTCAGAAGACGATGCGTCGACCGATCGGGGCTCAGGTGACGGGGCGTGGACCGATCGGAGCTCGGACACGGCCCGTGGACGGATCGGGGCTTAGGAGACGGCGCATGGACTAATTGGGGCTCAGGAGACGACGCGTGGACCGATCGGGGCTCGGAAACGACGCGTTAACCGAGCGGGGCTTAGGAGACTACGCGTGGACCAATCGGGGCGTAGGAGACGACGCCTATACCTATGGGGGCTCACGAGACAGCGTGTGGACCGATTTGGGCTCAGGAGACGGCGCGTGTATCGATCGGGGCTCGGACACGGCGCGTGGAACGATCG
Organism: Netelia fuscicornis; assembly: GCA_946811545.1. NCBI lineage: Eukaryota > Metazoa > Arthropoda > Insecta > Hymenoptera > Ichneumonidae > Netelia > Netelia fuscicornis. The sequence continues at coordinate 27,009,410 of OX328012.1, forward strand.
GGGCTCAGGAGACGGCGCGTAAAGTTATCGGCGCTCGGAGACGGCGCGTGGACCGATCGGGGCTTAGGAGACGACGCGTGGACCGATCGGGGCTTAGAAGACGACGGGTGGACCGATCGGGGCTCAGGAGACGGCGCGTGGACCGACCGGGGCTCAGGAGCCGACGCGTGGACCCATCGGGGCTCGGAGACGGCGTGTGGACCGATCGGGACTTAGGAGACGATACGTGGACCGATCGGGTCTTAGGAGACGACGCGTGGACTGATCGGGGCTCGGAGACGGCGCTTGGACCGATCGGTGATTAGGAGACGGCGCGTGGGCCGATCGGAGCTCGGAGTCGGCGCGTGGAACGATCGGGGCTCAGGAGACGGTGCGTGAACCGATTGGCGCTCGGAGACGATGCGTGGACCGATCGGGGCACAGGAAAGGGCGTGTGGAGCGGTCGGGGCTCAGGAGACGACGCGTGGGTCGATCGGGGCTCAGGTGACGGCGCGCGGACCGACCGGGGCTCAGGAGACGGCGCGTGAAATGATCGGCGCTCGGAGGGGGCGCGTGGACCGATTGGGACTTAAGAGACGACGGGTGAACCGATCGGGGCTTAGGAGACGGCACGTGAATCGATCGGACCTCAGGAGAAGTGGTGTGTACCGATCGGGGCTCAGGAGACGGAGCGTGAAATGATCGGCGCTTGGAGAGGGCGCGTGGACCGATCGGGGCCCGGCGATGGCGCGTGGACCGATCGGGGCTCGGCGATGGCGCGTGGACCGATCAGGGCTCGGAGACGACGCGTGGACCGATCGGAGCTCGGACACGGCCCGTGGACGGATCGGGGCTTAGGAGACGGCGCATGGACTAATTGGGGCTCAGGAGACGACGCGTGAACCGATCGGGGCTCGGAAATGACGCGTTAACCAAGCGGGGCTTAGGAGACTACGCGTGGACCGATCGGGGCTTAGAAGACGACGCGTGTACCTATCGGGGCTCAGGAGACAGCGCGTCGACCGATCAGGGCTCGGCGACTGCGCGTGGACGTATCGGGGCTCAGGAAACGGCGCGTGGACCGATCGGGGCTCGGGGACGGCGCGTGGACCGATCGGGGCTCGGAGACGATGCGTGGACCGATCCGGGCTCAGGAGACGGCGCGTGGAGCGGTCGGGGCTCAGGGGAAGACCCGTGGATCGATCGGGGCTCAGGAGACGACGCGTCGACCGATCGGGACTCAGGAGGTTGCGCGTGGACCCTTCGGGGCTCGCAGAAGGCACGAGGACCGATCAGGGCTTAGGAGACGACGCGTGGACCGATCGGGGCTCGGAGACGGCATGTGGATCGATCGTGGCTCAGCAGACGGCGTGTGGACCGATGGGGATCAGGAGGCGGTGCGTGGACCGATCGGGGCACGAAGGCGGCGCGTGGACCGATCGGGGCGTAGGAGACGACTCGTGTATCTACCGGGGATTAGGAGACAGCGAGTGGACCGATTGGGGCTCAGGAGACGGCGCGTGGACCGATCAGGGCTCGGAGACGGCGCGTGGACCGATCGGGGCTCGGAGACGGCGCGTGGACAGATCGGGGCTCAGGAGACCGCGCGTGGACCGATCGGGGCTCGGCGACTGCGCGTGGACGTATCGGGGCTCAGGAGACGGCGCGTGGACCGATCGCGGCTCGGAGATAGCGCGTGAACCGACCGGGGCTTAGGAGGCTGCGCGTGGACCGATCGAGGCTCGGCGACGGCGCGTGGACCCATCGGGGCTCGGAGACGACGCGTGTACGGATCGGGGCTTGGTGACGGCGCGTTTACCGATCGCGGCTCGGAGACGGCGCGTGGACCGGTCGGGGCTCAGGAAACGGCGTGTGGCGCGATCGGGGCTCAGGAGACGACGCGTGGATCGATCGGGGCTCAGGAGACGACGCGTCGAACAATCAGGACTCAGGAGGCGGCGCGTGGACCGATCGGGGATCAGGAAACGGTCCGTGGAGCGATCGGGGCTTAGGAGACGGCACGTGGACTGATCGGGGCTCGGGAAGCGGCGCCTGAACCGATCGTGGCTCGGAGACGGCGCGTGGAGGCATCGGGGCTTAGAAGACGACGCATGGACCGAACGGTGCTCAGAAAACGGCGCGTGGAGCAATCGGGGCTCAGGAGACGGCGCGTGGACCGATCAGGGCTCGGAGACGGCGCGTGGACCGATCGAGGCTCGGAGACGGCGCGTGGACAGATCGGGGCTCAGGAGACCGCGCGTGGACCGATCGGGGCTCGGCGACTGCGCGTGGACGTATCGGGGCTCAGGAGACGGCGCGTGGACCGATCGCGGCTCGGAGATAGCGCGTGAACCGACCGGGGCTTAGGAGGCTGCGCGTGGACCGATCGAGGCTCGGCGACGGCGCGTGGACCCATCGGGGCTCGGAGACGACGCGTGTACGGATCGGGGCTTGGTGACGGCGCGTTTACCGATCGCGGCTCGGAGACGGCGCGTGGACCGATCGGGGCTCAGGAAACGGCGTGTGGCGCGATCGGGGCTCAGGAGACGACGCGTGGATCGATCGGGGCTCAGGAGACGACGCGTCGAACAATCAGGACTCAGGAGGCGGCGCGTGGACCGATCGGGGATCAGGAAACGGTCCGTGGAGCGATCGGGGCTTAGGAGACGGCACGTGGACTGATCGGGGCTCGGGAAGCGGCGCCTGAACCGATCGTGGCTCGGAGACGGCGCGTGGATGCATCGGGGCTTAGAAGACGACGCATGGACCGAACGGTGCTCAGAAAACGGCGCGTGGAGCAATCGGGGCTCAGGAGACGGCGCGTAGACCGATCGGAGATCAGGAGACGACGCGTGCACCGATCGGCGCTCGGAGACGGCGCGTGGACCAATCGGGGCTCAGGAGAAGGCGCGTTGACCGATCGGGGCTCAGGAGACGGCGTGTGGACCGATCGGGGCTCGGAGACGGCGCGTCGACGTATCGGGGCTCAGGGGACGGCGCGTGGACCGATTGGAGCTTAGGAGACGGTGCGTGGACCGATTGGGGCTCGGATACGGCGCGTGAACCGATCGGGGCTTAGGAGACGACGCTTGGACCGATCGGGGCTCAGGGGACGGCGCGTGGACCGATCGGGGCTTCGGAGACGGTACGTGGAGGTATCGGGGCTTAAAAGACGACGCATAGACCGATCGGGGCTCAGGAAACGGCGCGTGGACCGAACGGTGCTCGGAGACGACGCGTGGACCGATCGGGGCTCAGGAGACGGCGCGTGGACCGATTGGGGCTTAGGAGACGACGCGTGGACCGATCGGGGCTCAGGAAGCGGCGCCTGGACCGATCGTGGCTCGTAGACGGCGCGTGGAGGTATCGGGGCTTAAAAGACGACGCATAGACCGATCGGGGCTCAGGAAACGGCGCGTGGACCGAACGGTGCTCGGAGACGACGCGTGGACCGATCGGGGCTCAGGAGACGGCGCGTGGACCGATCGGGGCTCAAGAAGCGGCGCCTGCACCGATCGTGGCTCGGAGACGGCGCGTGGAGGCATCGGGGCTTCGAAGACGACGCATGGACCAATCGGGGCTCGGAAACGGCGCCTGGACCGATCGGGGCTCGGAGACGGCGCGTGGATCGATCGGGGCTCAGGAGACGACGCGTCGACGGATCGGGGCTTAGGAGACGACGCGAGGACCGATCGGGGCTTAGGAAACAACGCGTGGACCGATCGGGGCTCAGGAGACGGCGCGTGGACCGATCGGGGCTCGGAGACGGCGCGTGGAATGATCGGGGCTTAGGAGACGGCGCGTGGGCCGAACGGGGCTTAGGAGACAACGCGTGGACCGATCGGGGCTCAGGAAGCGGCGCCTGGACCCATCGTGGCTCGGAGACGGCGCGAGGAGGCATCTGGGCTTAGAAGACGACGCGTGGACCGATCGGGGCTCAGAAAACGCCGCGTGGACCGATGGGGATCAGGAGACGGTGCGTGGACCGATCGGGGCTCGGAGACGCCGCTTGGACCGATCGGGGCTTAGGAGACGGCGCGTGGACCGATTGGGGCTTAGGAGACGGCGCGTGGACCGATCAGAGCTCGGAGACGACGCGTGGACCGATCGGGGCTTAGGAGACTACGCGTGTACCGATCGGGGCGCAGGAAGCGGCGCCTGGACCGATCGTGGCTCAGAGACGGCGCGTGGCGGCATCCGGGCTCAGGAGAAGACACGTCAATTGATCGGGGCTCCGGAGACGACGCCTCGACGGATCGGGGCTCAGGAGGCGGCACGAGAAGCGATCGGGGCTCAGGAGAAGACGCGTCAATTGATCGGGGTTCAGGAGACGACGCGTCGACGGATCACGGCTTAGGAGACGACGCGTGGACCGATCGGGGCTGAGGAGACGGCGCGTCGACCGACCGGAGCTCAGGAGATTCGCGTGGATCGATCGGGGCTCCGGAGGCGGCGCGTGGACCGATTGGGGCTTAGGAGACGACGCGTGGCCCGATTGGGGCTCGGATACGGCGCGTGAACCGTCCGGGGCTCAGGAGGCCGCCCGAGAACTGACCGCAGCTCGGCGACGGCGCGTGGACCGATCGGGGCTCAGGAGGCCGCGCGTGGACCGATCATGGCGCGGTGACGGCGCGTTGACCGATCGGGGCTCGCAGACGACACGTGGACAGATCGGGGCTCGAAGACAGCGCGTGGACCGACTGGGGCTCAGGCGGTTGCACGTGGACCAATTGGGGCTCCGGAGGCGGCGCGTGGATCGATTGTGGAGCAGAAGATGGTGCGTGGACCGATCGGGGCTCGGAGACGGCGCGTGGACCAATCGGCGCTCCGAGACGGCGCGTGGACCGATCGGGGTTGAGGAGAAGGCGCGTGGACCGATCGGGGCTTAGGAGACGACGCGTGTACCGATCGAAGCTCGGAGATGCGCGTGGAACGATCGGGGCTCAGGAGACGGCCCGTGAACCAATCGGCGCTCGGAGACGGCGCGTGGACCGATCTGGGCTCGGAGACAGCGCGTGGACCGATCGGGGCTGGGAGACGGAGCGTGGAGCGATGGGGGCTCAGGAGACGGCGCGTGAACTAATCGGCGCTCGGAGACGGCGCGTGGACCGATCGGGGCTCGGAGATGGCGCGTGGAATGATCGGGGCTTAGGAGATGCCGTGTGGACCGATCGGGGCTCGGAGACGACGCGTGGACCGATCGGGGCTCGGAGACAACGCGTCGACCGACTGGGGCTCAGGCGGTTGCGCGTGGACCGATCGGGGCTTAGGAGCCTCGCGTGGATCGATCGGGGCCCCGGAGGCGCCGCGTGGCCCCATGGGGATCAGGAGACAGTGCGTGGACCGATCGGGGCTTGGAGACGGCGTGTGGACCGATCGGGGCTTAGGAGAGGACGCGTGGACCGTTCGGGGTGTAGGCGATGACGCGTGTACCTATCGGGGCTCAGGAGACAGCGCGTGGACCGATCAGGGCTCGGCGACTGCGCGTTGACGTATCGGGGCTCGGCGACTGCGCGTGGACGTATCGGGGCTCGGCGACTGCGCGTGGACGTATCGGGGCTCAGGAGACATCGCGTGGACCGATCGGGGCTCGGGGACAGCGCGTGGACCGACTGGGGCTCAGGCGGTTTCGCGTGGACCAATTGGGGTTCGGCGAAGGCGCGTGGACCGATCGGGGCTTAGGAGACGGCACGTGCACCGATCGGGGCCCGGAGACGGGTCGTGGACAGATTGGGGATTAGGAGACGGCGCGTGGACCGATCGGGGCTGGGAGACGGCACGTGGACCAATGGGGGCTTAGGAGACGACGCGTGGACCGATCGGGGCTCAGGAGCCGATGCGTGGATCGATCGGGGCTCCGGAGGCGGCGCGTGGACCGATTGGAGAGCGCGAGATGGTGCGTGGACCGATCGGGGCCCGGAGACGGCGCATGGACCGATCGGGGCTTAGGAGACGACGCGTGGCCCGATTGGGGCTCAGGAGGCCGCGCGTGGACCGATCGCGGCTCGACGCCGCGCGTGGACGGATCAGGGCTCAGGAGACGGCGCGTGAACCAATCAGGGCTTAGGACACGACGCGTTGACCGATCGGGACTCAGGAGGCGGCGCGTGGACCGATCGGCGATCGGGAACCGGTCCGTGGAGCGATCGGGGCTTAGGAGATGGCACGTGGACTGATCGGGGCTCGGGAAGCGGCGCCTGAACCGATCGTGGCTCGGAGACGGCGCGTGGAGGCATCGGGTCTTAGAAGACGACGCATGGACCGATCAGGTCTCAGGAAACGGCGCGTGGACCGATTGAAGCTCGGAGACGACGCGTGGACCGACTGGGGCTCAGGCGGTTTCGTGTGGACCAATTGGGGTTCGGCGACGGCGCGTGAACCGATCGGGGCTCAGGAGACGGCGCGTGAACCGATCGGGGCTCGGAGAAGGCGCGTGGACCGATCGTGGCTCAGGAAGCGGCGCCTGGACCGATCGTGGCCCGGAGACGGCGCGAAAAGGCATCTGGGCTTACAAGACGACGCGTGGATCGATCGGGGCTCGGAGACGGCGCATGAACCGACCGGGGCTCAGGAGACAGCGCGTGGACTGATCGGGGCTCGGAGACGGCGCGTTAACCGATCGGGGCTTAGGAGGCCGCGCGTGGACAGATCGAGGCTCGGCGACGGCGCGTGGACCGATCGGGACTCGGAGACGGCGTGTGAACGTATCGGGGCTTAGGAGACGATGCGTTGACCGATCGGGGCTCATGAGACGGCGCGTAGACTGATCGGGGCTCCGGCGGCGACGCGTGGACCGATCGGGGCCCAGGAAACGGGGCGTGGATCGATCGGTGCTCGAAGACGACGCGTGGACCGACCGGGGCTCAGGAGCCGATGCGTGGATCGATCGGGGCTCCGGAGGCGGCGCGTGGACCGATTGGGAAGCATGAGATGGTACGTGGACCGATCGGGGCTCGGAGACGGCGCACGGACCGATCGGGGCTTAGGAGACGATGCGTGAACCGATCGGGGCTCAGGAGACGGCGCGTGGACCGATCGGAGCTCGGAAACGGCCCGTGGGCAGATCGGGGCTTAGGAGACGGCCCGTGGTGGCATCGGGGTTAAGAAGACGACGCATGGACCGAGCGGGGCTCAGGAGACGGCGCGAGGAGCGATCGGGGCTCAGGAGAAGACGCGTCAATTGATCGGGTCTCAGGAGACGACGCAGCGACGGATCGGGGCTTAGGAGACGACGCGTGGACCGATTGGGGCTTAGGAGACGACGTGTGAACCGATCGGGGCTTAGGAGACGGCCCGTGATTCGATCGGTGCACAGGAGACGGCACGTGAACCGGTCGGGGCTTAGGAGACGACGCGTCGGCCGATCGGGGCTCAGGAGACGGCGCGTGGACCGACCGGGGCTCAGGAGCCTCGCGTGGACCGATCATGGCTCGGCGACGGCGCGTGGACGGATCGGGGCTCGGAGACGACGCGTGGACCGATTGGGGCTTAGGAGACGGCGCGTGGACCAATCGGCGCTCAGGAGACTCGCGTGGATCGATCGGGGCTAAGGAGGCAACGCGGGGACCCATCGGGGCTCGAAGACGGCGTGTGGACGTATCGGGGCTTAGGAGACGACGCGTGGACTGATCGGAACTCAGGAGAAGACGCGTGGACCGATCGGGGCTTAGGAGAGGACCCGTCGACCGATCGGCGCTCAGGAGACGACGCGTGGACCGATCGAGGTTTAGCAGAGGACGCGTCGACCGATCGGGGCTCAGGAGACAGTGAGTGGACGGATCGGGACTCAGGAGACGGCGCGTGAACCGATCGGCGCGCGGAGACGGGGCGTGGACCGATTGGGGTTTAGCAGAGGACGCGTCGACCGATCGGGGCTCAGGAGACAACGCGTGGACGGATCGAGTCTCAGGAGACGGCGCGTGAACCAATCGGTGCTCGGAGACGGGGCGTGGACCGATCGGGGCTTAGGAGACGGTGCGTGCACCGATCGGGGCTCGGGAGACCGCGCGTGGACGGATCGGGGCTCGGCGACTGCGCGTGGACGTATCGGGGCTCAGGAGACGGCGCGTGGACCGATCGGGGCTCGGAGACGGCATGTTAACCGATTGCGGCTTAGGAGACGATGCGTGGGCCGATCGCGGCTCGGAGATGGCGCGTAGACCGATGGTTCTCCGAAACGACGCGTTAACCGAGCGGGGCTTACGAGACGATGCGTGGACCGATCGGGGCTCGGAGACAGAGCGTGTACCGACTGGGGCTCAGGAGACCGCGCGTGAACCGATCGGGGCTCGGCGACTGCGCGTGGACGGATCGGGGCTCGGAGACGGCGCGTAGAACGATCGGGGCTCAGGAGACGGCGCGTGAACCGATTGGGGCTTAGGAGACGTTGCGTGGACCGATCGGCGCTCGAAGACGGCGCGTGGACCGATCGGCGCTCAGGAGACTGCGCGTGGATGGATGGGAGCTTAGGGAACGGCGCGTTGACCGATCGGGGCTCAGGAGACGGCGCCTGGACCGATCGTGGCTCGAAGACGGCGCGTGGAGGCATCGGGGCTAAAAAGACGACATATGGACCGAGCGGGGCTCAGGAGACGGCGCGCGGACCGACCGGGGCTCAGGAGACTCGCGTGGATCGATCGGGGCTCAGGAGGCGACGCGTGGACCCATCGCGGCTCGGAGACGGCATGTGGATGTATCGGGGCTTCGGAGACGACGCGTGGACTGATCGGGGCTCAGGAGAAGACGCGTGGACCGATCGGGGCTCAGGAGACGGCGCATGGACCGATCGGGGCTCGGAGACGGCGCGTGGACCGATCGGGGCTCACGAGACGGCGCGTGGACCGATTGGGGCGCAGGAGGCGGTGCGTGGACCGATTGGGGCTTAGGAGACGGCGCGTGGACCAATCGGCGCTCAGGAGACTCGCGTGGATCGATCGGGGCTAAGGAGGCAACGCGTGGACGGATCGAGTCTCAGGAGACGGGGCGTGAACCAATCGGTGCTCGGAGACGGGGCGTGGACCGATCGGGGCTTAGGAGACGGTGCGTGCACCGATCGGGGCTCGGGAGACTGCGCGTGGATGGATCGGGGCTTCGGGAACGACGCGTGGACCGATCGGGGCTCAGGAGACGGCGCGTGGACCGATCGGGGCTCGGAGACGGCGCGTGGACCGATCGGGGCTCACGAGACGGCGCGTCGACCGATCGGGGCTCAGGAGACGGCGCGTGGACGGATCGTTCTCAGGAGACGGCGCGTGAACCGATCGGCGCTCGGAGACGGGGCCTGGACCGACCGGGGCTCAGGACACAGCGCGTGGACCCATCGGGGCTCGGAGACGGCGCGTGGAACGATCGGGGCTCGGAGTCGGCGCGTTAACCGATCGGGGCTCAGGAAGCGGCGCCTGGACCGATCGTGGCTCGGAGACGGCGCGAGGAGGCATCTGGGCTTAGAAGACGACGCGTGGATCGATCGGGGTTCGGAGACGGTGCGTGAACCGACCGGGGCTCAGGAGGCCGCGCGTGGACCTATCGAGGCTCGGCGACGGCGCGTGGACCGATCGGGGCTCGGAGACAGAGCGTGTACCGACTGGGGCTCAGGAGACCGCGCGTGAACCGATCGGGGCTCGGAGACGGCGCGTGGACAGATCGGGGCTCAGGAGACCGCGCGTGGACGGATCGGGGCTCGGCGACTGCGCGTGGACGTATCGGAGCTCAGGAGACGGCGCGTGGACCGATCGGGGCTCGGAGACGGCATGTTAACCGATTGCGGCTTAGGAGACGATGCGTGGGCCGATCGCGGCTCGGAGATGGCGCGTAGACCGATGGGTCTCCGAAACGACGCGTTAACCGAGCGGGGCTTACGAGACGATGCGTGGACCGATCGGGGCTCGGAGACAGAGCGTGTACCGACTGGGGCTCAGGAGACCGCGCGTGACCCGATCGGGGCTCGGCGACTGCGCGTGGACGGATCGGGGCTCGGAGACGGCGCGTAGAACGATCGGGGCTCAGGAGACGGCGCGTGAACCGATTGGGGCTTAGGAGACGTTGCGTGGACCGATCGGCGCTCGAAGACGGCGCGTGGACCGATCGGGGCTCAGGAGACTGCGCGTGGATGGATGGGAGCTTAGGGAACGGCGCGTTGACCGATCGGGGCTCAGGAGACGGCGCATGAACTAATCGGCGCTCGGAGACGGCGCGTGGACCGATCGGGGCTGAGAAGAAGGCGCGTGGTCCGATCGGGGCTTATGAGACGGCGCGTGGACCGATCGGGGCTCGGAGATGGCGCGTGGAATGATCGGGGCTTAGGAGATGGCGTGTGGACCGATCGGAGATCAGGAGACGACGCGTGGACCGAGAGGGCTCTGGAAGCGGCGCACGGACGGATCGTGGCTCGGAGACGGCGCTTGGAGGCATCGGGGCTTTGAAGACGACGCGTGGACCAAACGGTGCTCAGAAAACGGTGCGTGGAGCGATCGGGGCTCAGGAGACGGCGCGTGGACCGATCGGGGCTCAGGAGCCGGCGCGTGGACCGATTGGGGCTCGGATACGGCGCGTGAACCAACCGGGACTCAGGAGACCTCGCGTGGACCGATCGCGGCTCGACGACGGCGCGTGGACCGATCGGGGCTCAGGAGGCCGCGCGTGGACCGATCGTGGCTCGGCGATGGCGCGTGGACCGATCGGGGCTCGGAGACGACGCGTGGACCGATCGGGGCTCGGAGACAGCACGTCGACCGACTGGGGCTCAGGCGGTTGCGCGTGGACCGATCGGGGCCTACGAGCCTCGCGTGGATCGATCGGGGCCCCGGAGGCGCCGCGTGGACCCATGGGGATCAGGAGACAGTGCGTGGACCGATCGGGGCTCGGAGACGGCGCGTGGACCGATCGGGGCTTAGGAGACATCGCGTGGACCGATCGGGGCTCGGGGACGGCGCGTTAACCGATTGGGGCTTAGGAGACCATGCGTGGACCGATCGGGGCTCGAAGACGGCGCGTGGACGGACCGTGGCTTAGAATGCGTCACGCGGACCGATCGGGGCTCGGATACGGCGTGTGGACGTATCGGGGCTCAGGAGCCGATGCGTGAATCGATCGGGGCTCAGGAGGCGGCGCGTGGACCCATCGGGGCTCGGAGACGACGCGTGGACCGATCGGGGCTCGGAGACAGCGCGTGGACCGACTGGGGCTCAGGCGGTTTCGCGTGGACCAATTGGGGTTCGGCGACGGCGCGTGGACCGATCGGGGCTTAGGAGACGGCGCGTGCACCGATCGGGGCTCAGGAGGCCGCACGTGGACCGATCATGGCTCGGCGACGGCGCGTGGACCGATCGGGGCTCGGAGACGATGCGTGGACCGATCGAGGTTCGGCTACAGCGCGTGAACCGACTGGGTCTCAGGCGGTTGCGCGTGGACCAATTGGAGTTCGGCGACCGTGCGTGGACCGTTCGGGGCTCGGAGACGGCGCGTTAACCGATCGGGGCTTAGGAGACGATGCGTGAACCGATCGGGGCTCGGAGAAGGGGCGTGGACCGATCGGGGCCTAGGAGACAACGCGTGGACCGATCGTGGCTCAGGAAGCGGCGCCTGGACCGATCGTGGCCCGGAGACGGCGCGAGAAGGCATCTGGGCTTACAAGACGACGCGTGGGTCGAACGGGGCTCGGAGACGGCGCATGAACCGACCGGGGCTCAGCAGACGGCGCGTGGACTGATCGGGGCTCGGAGACGGCGCGTTAACCGATCGGGGCTTAGGAGACGGCGTGTGAACATATCGGGGCTTAGGAGAGGATGCGTTGACCCATCGGGGCTCATGAGACGGCGCGTAGACCGATCGGGGCTCAGGAGACGGCGCGTGGACCGATCGGTGCTCGGAGACGGCGCGTGGACGAACCGTGGCTTAGAATGTGTCACGCGGACCGATCGGGACTCGGATACGGCGTGTGGACCTATGGGGGCTCGGAGACGCCGCGTGGACCGATCGGGGCTTAGGAGACGACGCGTGGACCGATCGGGGCGTAGGACACGGCGCGTGTACCTATCGGGGCTCACGAGACAGCGTGTGGACCGATTGGGGCTCCGGAGACGGCGCGTGGACCGATCGGGGCTCGGAGACGGCGCGTGGAACGATCGGAGCTCAGGAGACGGGGCGTGAAATGATCGGCGCTCTGAGACGGCGCGTGGACCGATCGGGACTCGGATACGGCGTGTGGAACGATCGGGGCTCGGGTGACGGCGCGTGAACCGATCGGCGCTCGGAGACGGCGCGTGGATCGATCGGGGATCGGGGACGGCGCGTGGAACGATCGGGGCTCGGAGTCGACGCGTTAGCCGATCGGGGCTTAGGAGACGATGCGTGGGCCGATCGGGGCTCGGAGACGGCGCGTGGACCGACCGGGGTTTAGGAGAAGACGCTTGGACCGAACGGGGCTTAGGAGACGGCGCGTGGACCGATCGGGGCTCAGGAGACGGCGCGCGGACCGACTGGAGCTCAGGAGACGACGCGTGGACCGATCGGGCGTAGGAGACGACGCGTGTACCTATCGGGGCTCACGGCACAGCGTGTGGACCGATTGGGGCTCAGGAGACGGCGCGTGGAACGATCGGGGCTCAGGAGACGGCGCGTCAACCGATCGGCGCTCGGAGACGGCGCGTGGACCGATCGGGGCTTAGGAGACGACGCGTGGACCGATCGGGGCTCGGAGACGGCGCGTGGACCGATCGGGGCTTAGGAGACGACGCGTGGACCGATTGGGGTGTAGGCGACGACGCGTGTACCTATCGGGGCTCAGGAGACAGCGCGTGGACCGATCAGGGCTCGGCGACTGCGCGTGGACGTATCGGGGCTCAGGAGACGGCGCGTGGACCGATCGGGGCTCGGGGACGGCGCGTTAACCGATTGGGGCTTAGGAGACCATGCGTGGACCGATCGGGGCTCGAAGACGGCGCGTGGACCGATCGGGTCTCAGGAAGCCGCGCGTGGACAGATCATGACTCGGCGACGGCGCGTGGACCGATCGGGGCTCGGAGACGACACGTGGACCGATCGGGGCTCGGAGACAGCGCGTGGACCGACTGGGGCTCAGGCTGTTTCGCGTGGACCAATTGGGTTCGGCGACGGCGCGTGGACTGATCGAGGCTCGGAGACGACGCGTGTACGGATCGGGGATTCGGGGACGACGCGTGGAACGATCCGGGCTCAGGAGACGGCGCGTGGACCGATCGGGGCTCGGAGACGGCGCGTGGACCGATCGGGGCTTAGGAGAAGGCGCTTGGACCGATCGGGGCTTAGGAGACGGCGCGTGGGCCGATCGGAGCTCGGAGACGGCGCGTGGAACGATCGGGGCTCAGGAGATGGCGCGTGAACCGATCGGCGCTCGGAGACGGCGCGTGGACCGATCGGGGCTCAGAAAACGATGCGTCGACCGATCGGGGCTCAGGTGACGGGGCGTGGACCGATCGGAGCTCGGACACGGCCCGTGGACGGATCGGGGCTTAGGAGCCGGCGCATGGACTAATTGGGGCTCAGGAGACGACGCGTGGACCGATCGGGGCTCGGAAACGACGTGTTAACCGAGCGCGGCTTAGGAGACTACGCGTGGACCAATCGGGGCGTAGGAGACGACGCCTGTACCTATCGGGGCTCACGAGACAGCGTGTGGACCGATTTGGGCTCAGGAGACGGCGCGTGTATCGATCGGGGCTCGGACACGGCGCGTGGACCGATCGGGGCTCAGGAGACGGCGCGTGGACCGACCGGGGCTCAGGAGGCGACGCGTGGACCCATCGGGGCTCGGAGACGGCGTATGGACCGATCGGGGCTTAGGAGACGACGCGTGGACTGATCGGGGCTCGGAGACGGCGCTTGGACCGATCGGTGATTAGGAGACGGCGCGTGGGCCGATCGGAGCTCGGAGTCGGCGCGTGGAACGATCGGGGCTCAGGAGACGGTGCGTGAACCGATTGGCGCTCGGAGACGATGCGTGGACCGATCGGGGCTCTGGAAAGGGCGTGTGGAGCGGTCGGGGCTCAGGAGACGACGCGTGGGTCGATCGGGGCTCAGAAGACGACGCGTCGACCGATCGGGGCTCAGGTGACGGCGCGCGGACCGACCGGGACTCAGGAGACGGCGCGTGAAATGATCGGCGCTCGGAGGGGGCGCGTGGACCGATTGGGACTTAAGAGACGACGGGTGAACCGATCGGGGCTTAGGAGACGGCACGTGAATCGATCGGACCTCAGGAGAAGTGGTGTGTACCGATCGGGGCTCAGGAGACGGAGCGTGAAATGATCGGCGCTTGGAGAGGGCGCGTGGACCGATCGGGGCTCGGCGATGGCGCGTGGACCGATCGGGGCTCGGCGATGGCGCGTGGACCGATCAGGGCTCGGAGACGACGCGTGGACCGATCGGAGCTCGGACACGGCCCGTGGACGGATCGGGGCTTAGGAGACGGCGCATGGACTAATTGGGGCTCAGGAGACGACGCGTGAACCGATCGGGGCTCGGAAACGACGCGTTAACCAAGCGGGGCTTAGGAGACTACGCGTGGACCGATCGGGGCTTAGAAGACGACGCGTGTACCTATCGGGGCTCAGGAGACAGCGCGTCGACCGATCAGGGCTCGGCGACTGCGCGTGGACGTATCGGGGCTCAGGAAACGCCGCGTGGACCGATCGGGGCTCGGGGACGGCGCGTGGACCGATCGGGGCTCGGAGACGATGCGTGGACCGATCCGGGCTCAGGAGACGGCGCGTGGAGCGGTCGCGGCTCAGGGGAAGACCCGTGGATCGATCGGGGCTCAGGAGACGACGCGTCGACGGATCGGGGCTCAGGAGGCTGCGCGTGGACCCTTCGGGGCTCGCAGAAGGCACGAGGACCGATCAGGGCTTAGGAGACGACGCGTGGACCGATCGGGGCTCGGAGACGGCATGTGGATCGATCGTGGCTCAGGAGACGGCGTGTGGACCGATGGGGATCAGGAGGCGGTGCGTGGACCGATCGGGGCACGAAGGCGGCGCGTGGACCGATCGGGGCGTAGGAGACGACTCGTGTACCTACCGGGGATCAGGAGACAGCGAGTGGACCGATTGGGGCTCAGGAGACGGCGCGTGGACCGATCAGGGCTCGGAGACGGCGCGTGGACCGATCGGGGCTCGGAGACGGCGCGTGGACAGATCGGGGCTCAGGAGACCGCGCGTGGACCGATCGGGGCTCGGCGACTGCGCGTGGACGTATCGGGGCTCAGGAGACGGCGCGTGGACCGATCGCGGCTCGGAGATAGCGCGTGAACCGACCGGGGCTTAGGAGGCTGCGCGTGGACCGATCGGGGCTCAGGAGACGACGCGTCGAACAATCAGGACTCAGGAGGCGGCGCGTGGACCGATCGGGGATCAGGAAACGGTCCGTGGAGCGATCGGGGCTTAGGAGACGGCACGTGGACTGATCGGGGCTCGGGAAGCGGCGGCTGAACCGATCGTGGCTCGGAGACGGCGCGTGGAGGCATCGGGGCTTAGAAGACGCCGCATGGACCGAACAGTGCTCAGAAAACGGCGCGTGGAGCAATCGGGGCTCAGGAGACGGCGCGTGGACCGATCGGAGATCAGGAGACGACGCGTGCACCGATCGGCGCTCGGAGACGGCGCGTGGACCAATCGGGGCTCAGGAGAAGGCGCGTTGACCGATCGGGGCTCAGGAGACGGCGTGTGGACCGATCGGGGCTCGGAGACGGCGCGTCGACGTATCGGGGCTCAGGGGACGGCGCGTGGACCGATTGGAGCTTAGGAGACGGTGCGTGGACCGATTGGGGCTCGGATACGGCGCGTGAACCGATCGGGGCTTAGGAGACGACGCTTGGACCGATCGGGGCTCAGGGGACGGCGCGTGGACCGATCGGGGCTTCGGAGACGGTACGTGGACCGATCGGGGCTCGGAGACGGTACGAGGACCGACCGGAGCTCAGGAGATTCGCGTGGATCGATCAGGGCTCCGGAGACGGCGCACGGACCGATCGGGGCTTAGGAGACGACGCGTGGATCGATCGGGGCGGGCGACGGCGCGTGAACCGACCGGGGCTCAGGAGGTCGCGCGTGGACTGATCGGGGCTCGGCGACTGCGCGTGGACGTATCGGGGCTCAGGAGACGGCGCATGGATCGATCGGGGCGGGGAGACGGCGCGTTAACCGATCGGGGCTTAGGAGACGATGCGTGGACCGATCGGGGCTCGGAGACGGCGCGTGGATCGATCGGGGCTTAGGAGACGGCGCGTGGACCGATTGGGGCTTAGGAGACGACGCGTGGACCGATCGGGGCTCAGGAAGCGGCGCCTGGACCGATCGTGGCTCGTAGACGGCGCGTGGAGGTATCGGGGCTTAAAAGACGACGCATAGACCGATCGGGGCTCAGGAAACGGCGCGTGGACCGAACGGTGCTCGGAGACGACGCGTGGACCGATCGGGGCTCAGGAGACGGCGCGTGGACCGATCGGGGCTCAGGAAGCGGCGCCTGCACCGATCGTGGCTCGGAGACGGCGCGTGGACCGACTGGGGCACAGGCGATGGCGCGTGGACCAATTGGGGTTCGGCGACGGCGCGTGGACCGATCCGGGCTCAGGAGACGGCGCGTGGACCGATCGGGGCTGGGAGACGGAGCGTGGAGCGATCGGGGGTCAGGAGACGGCGCATGAACTAATCGGCGCTCGGAGACGGCGCGTGGACCGATCGGGGCTGAGGAGAAGGCGCGTGGACCGATCGGGGCTCAGGAGACGGCGCGTGGACCGATCGGGACTCAGGAGACGGCGCGTGAATCGATTGGGGCGTGGATACGGCGCGTGACGCGACCGGGGCTCAGGACGCCGCGCGTGGAACGATCATGGCTCGGCGACGGCGCATGGACCGATCGGGGCTCGGAGACGGCGCGAGGAGCGATCGAGGCTTAGGAGACGGCGCGTGGACCAATTGGGGCTCGGATACGGCGCGTGAACCAATCGGGGCTCAGGAGGCCGTGCGTGGACCGATCGGGGCTCAGGAGACGGCGCGTGGACCGACCTGGGCTCAGGAGGCCGCGTGTGGACCGATCATGGCTTTGCGACGGCGCGTGGACCGATCGGGGCTCGGAGACCACGCGTGGACCGATCGGGGCTCAGGAGGCCGCGCGTGGACCGATCATGGCTCGGCGACGGCGCGTGGACCGATCGGGGCTCGGAGAAGACGCGTGGACCGATCGGGGTTCGGCGACAGCGCGTGAACCGACTGGGGCTCAGGCGGTTGCGCGTGGACCAATTGGGGTTCGGCGACGGCGCGTGGACCGTTCGGGGCTCGGAGACGGCGCGTTAACCGATCGGGGCTTAGGAGACGATGCGTGAACCGATCGGGGCTCGGAGAAGGCGCGTGGACCGATCGGGGCTCGGAGACGACGCGTGTACGGATCGAGGCTTGGAGACGGCGCATGGACCGATCGGAGCTCGGAGACGGCCCGTGGGCAGATCGGGGCTTCGGAGACGGCGCGGGGACTAATTGGGGCTTAGGAGAACATACGTGGACCGATCTGGGCTCGGAGACAGCGCGTTTACCGACTGGGGCTCGAGAGGTTGCGCCTGGACCAATTGGGGTTCGCCGCGGCGCGTGGACCGATCGGGACTTCGGAGATGGTACGTGGACCGATCGGGGCTCGGAGACGGTACGAGGACCGACCGGAGCTCAGGAGATTCGCGTAGATTGATTGGGGCTCAGGAGGCCGCGCGTGGACCGATCGCGGCTCGACGCCGCGCGTGGACGGATCAGGGCTCAGGAGACGGCGCGTGGACCGATCGGGGCGGGGAGACGGCGCGTGAACCGACCGGGGCTCAGGAGGCTGCGCGTGGACTGATCGGGGCTCAGCGACTGGGCGTGGACGTATCGGGGCTCAGGAGACAGCGCGTGGACCGATCGGGGCTCGTGAAGCGGCGCCTGCACCGATCGTGGCTCGGAGACGGCGCGTGGCGGCATCGGGGCTTCGAAGACGACGCATGGACCAATCGGGGCTCGGAAACGGCACCTGGACCGATCGGAGCTCGGAGACGACGGATGGAGCGGTCGGGGCTCAGGAGAAGACGCGTGGATCGATCGGGGCTCAGGAGACGACGCGTCGACGGATCGGCGCTTAGGAGACGACGCGTGGACCGATCGGGGCTCAGGAAACGGCCCGTGGAGCAATCGGGGTTCAGGAGACGACGCGTGGATCGATCAAGGCTCAGGAGACGTCGCGTCGTCCGATCGGGGCTCAGGATGTGGCACGTGGACCCATCGGGGCTCGGAGACGGCACGTGGACCGATCAGGGGTTAGGACACGACGCGTTGACCGATCGGGACTCAGGAGGCGGCGCGTGGACCGATCGGGGATCAGGAAACGGTCCGTGGAGCGATCGGGGGTCAGGAGACGACACGTGGACTGATCGGGGCTCGGGAAGCGGCGCCTGAACCGGTCGCGGCTCGGCGACGGCGCGTGGACCGATCGGGGCTCAGGAGGCCGCGCGTGGACCGATCATGGCTCGGCGACGGCGCGTGGACCGATCGGGGCTCGGAGACAGCGCGTTTACCGACTGGGGCACGAGAGGTTGCGCGTGGACCAATTGGGGTTCGCAGCGGCGTGTGGACCGACCGGAGCTCAGTAGACCGCGCGTGGACCGATCGGGGCTCGGCGACTGCGCGTGGATGGATCGGGGCTCAGGAGACAGCGCGTGGACCGATCGGGGTTCACGAAGCGGCGCCTGCACCGATCGTGGCTCGGAGACGGCGCGTGGAGGCATCGGGGCTTAGAAGACGACGCATGGACCGATCGGGGCTCGGAATCGGCGCATGGACCGATCGGAGCTCGGAGACGACGCGTGGATCGATCGGGGCTCAGGAGACGACGCGTCGACGGATCGGGGCTTAGGAGACGACGCGTGGACCGATCGGGGCTTAGGAGCCGACGCGTGGACCGATCCGGGCTCAGGAGACGGCGCGTGGACCGATCGGGGCTCGAGGACGGCGCGTGGAACGATCCGGGCTTAGGAGACGGCGCGTGGACTGATCGGGGTTCAGGAAACGACGCGTCGACCGATCGGGGCTCAAGAGACGGCTCGCGGACCGACCGGGGCTCAGGAGCCTCGCATGGGCCGATCATGGCTCGGCGACGGCGCGTGGACCGATCGGGGCTCGGAGACGACGCGTTAACCGATTGGGGCTTAGGAGACGATGCGTGGTCCGATCGGGGCTCAGGAGCCTCGCGTGGATCGATCGGGGCTCCGGAGGCGCCGCGTTGACCCATGGGGATCAGGAGACAGTGCGTGGACCGATCGGGGCTGGGAGACGGCACGTGGACCAATGGGGGCTTAGGAGACGACGCGTGAACCGATCGGGGCTCAGGAGACGGCGCGTGGACCGATCGGGTCTCAGGAGACGGCGCGTGGACCGATTGGGGCTCGGATACGGCGCGTGAACCAATCGGGGCTCAGGAGGCCGCGCGTGGACCGATCGCAGCTCGGCGACGGCGCGTGGACCGATCGGGGCTCGGAGACGATGCGTGGACCGACTGGGGCTCAGGAGACTCGCGTAGATCGGTCGGGGCTCCGGAGGCGCCGCGTGGACCGATTGGGATCAGGAGACGACGCGTGGACCCATCGGGCGTAGGAGACGACGCGTGTACCTATCGGGGCTCACGACACAGCGTGTGGACCGATTGGGGTTCAGGAGACGGCGCGTTAACCGATCGGGGCATAGGAGACGATGCGTGGACCGATCGGGGCTCGGAGACGGCGAGTGGACCCATCGGGGCTCGGAGACGACGTGTGTACGGATCGGGGCTTGATGACGGCGGCTTTACCGATCGCGGTTCGGAGACGGCCCGTGGACAGATCGGGGCTTAGGAGACGGCGCGTGGACCGATCGGGGCTCAGGAGACGGCGCGTGGACCGGTCGGGGCTTAGGAGACGACGCCTGGACCGATCGGGGCTTAGGAGGCGGCGTGGACCGATCGTGGCTCAGGAAGCGGCGCCTGGACCGATCGTGGGCCGGAGACGGCGCGAGAAGGCATCTGGGCCTACAAGACGACGCGTGGATCGATCGGAGCTCGGAGACGGCGCATGAACCCACCGGGGCTCAGGAGACGGCGCGTGGACCGATCGGGGCTCGGAGACAGCGCGTGGACCGACTGGGGCTCAGGCGGTTGCGCGTGGACCAATTGGGGTTCGGCGACGGCGCGTGGACCGATCGGGGGTGGAGACGGCGCGTTAACCGATTGGGGCTTAGGAGACGATGCGTGGTCCGATCGGGGCTCAGGAGCCTCGCATGGATCGATCGGGGCTCCGGAGGCGCCGCGTTGACCCATGGGGATCAGGAGACAGTGCGTGGATCGATCGGGGCTCGGAGACGGCGCGTGGACCGATCGGGGCTCGGAGACGACGCGTGGACCGATCGGGGCTCAGGAGGCCGCGCGTGGACCGATCGCGGCTCGACGCCGCGCGTGGACGGATCAATGCTCAGGAGACGGCGCGTGGACCGATCGGGGCGGGGAGACGGCGCGTGGACCGATCGGGGCGGGGAGACGGCGCGTTAACCGATCGGGGCTTAGAAGACGACGCGCGGATCGATCGGGGCTCGGAGACGGCGCGTGAACCGACCGCGGCTCAGGTGGCCGCGCGTGGACCGATCGAGGCTTTGGAGACGACGCGTGGACCGATCGGGGCTTAGGAGACGACGTGTGGACCGATCGGGGCTTAGGAGACGGCACGAGATTCGATCGGTGCACAGGAGACGGCGCGTGAACCGGTCGGGGCTTAGGAGACGACCCGTCGGCCGATCGGGGCTCAGGACAAGGGGTGTGGACCGTTCGGAGCTCAGGAGACGGCGCGTGGACCGATCGGGGTTCGGCGATGGCGCGTGGACCGATCAGGGCTCGGAGACGACGCGTTTACGGATCGAGGCTTCGAGACGGCGCGTGGACCGATCGGAGCTCGGAGCCGGCCCGTGGGCAGATCGGGGCTTAGGAGACGGCGCGTGGACTAATTGGGGCTTAGGAGAACATACGTGGACCGATCGGGGCTCGGAGACAGCGCGTTTACCGACTGGGGCACGAGAGGTTGCGCGTGGACCAATTGGGGTTCGCAGCGGCGTGTGGACCGACTGGAGCTCAGTAGACCGCGCGTGGACCAATCGGGGCTCGGCGACTGCGCGTGGATGGATCGGGGCTCAGGAGACAGCGCGTGGACCGATCGGGGTTCACGAAGCGGCGCCTGCACCAATCGTGGCTCGGAGACGGCGCGTGGAGGCATCGGGGCTCGGAGACGGTGCGTAGAACGATCGGGGCTCAGGAGACGGCGCCTTAACCGATTGGGGCTTAGGAGACGTTGCGTGGACCGATCGGTACTCGAAGACGGCGCGTGGACCGAACGGGGCTCGGACACAGTGCGTGGACCGACTGGGGCTCAGGCGGTTGCGCGTGGACCAATTGGGGTTCGGCGACGGCGCGTGGACCGATCGGGGCTCAGGAGGCGGCGCGTGGATCGATCGGGGCTCGGAGACGGCGCGTGGAACGATCGGGTCTCAGGAGACGGCGCGTGGACCGACCGGGGCTCAGGAGGCCGCGTGTGGACCGATCATGGCTCGGCGACGGCGCGTGGACCGATCGGGGCTCGGAGACCACGCGTGGACAAATCGGGGCTCAGGAGGCCGCGCGTGGACCGATCATGGCTCGGCGACGGCGCGTGGACCGATCGGGGCTCGGAGACGACGCGTGGACCGATCGGGGTTCGGCGACAGCGCGTGAACCGACTGGGGCTCGGGCGGTTGCGCGTGGACCAATTGGGGTTCGGCGACGGCGCGTGGACCGTTCGGGGCTCGGAGACGGCGCGTGGACCGATTGTGGCTTACGAGACGGCGCGTGGATCGATCGGGGCTCAGGAAGCGGCGCCTGGACCTATCGTGTCTCGGAGACGGCGCGTGGAGGCATCGGGGCTAAGAACACGACGCATGGACCTAGCGGGGCTCAGGAGATGGGGTGAGGTGCGATCGGGGCTCAGGAGAAGACGCGTCAATTGATCGGGGCTCAGGGGACGACGCTGCGATGGATCGGGGCTTAGGAGACGACGCGTGGACCGATTGGGGCTCAGGAGGCCGCGCGTGGACCGATCGCGGCTCGACGCCGCGCGTGGACGGATCAATGCTCAGGAGACGGCGCGTGGACCGATCGGGGCGGGGAGACGGCGCGTGGACCGATCGGGGCGGGGAGACGGCGCGTTAACCGATCGGGGCTTAGAAGACGACGCGCGGATCGATCGGGGCTCGGAGACGGCGCGTGAACCGACCGCGGCTCAGGTGGCCGCGCGTGGACCGATCGAGGCTCGGCGACGGCGCGTGGACCGATCGGGGCTCGGCGACTGTGTGTGGACGTATCGGGGTTCAGGAGACGGCGCGTGAACCGATCGGGGCTCGGAGACGGCGCGTGGACCGATCAGGGCTTTGGAGACGACGCGTGGACCGATCGGGGCTTAGGAGACGACGTGTGGACCGATCGGGGCTTAGGAGACGGCACGAGATTCGATCGGTGCACAGGAGACGGCGCGTGAACCGGTCGGGGCTTAGGAGACGACCCGTCGGCCGATCGGGGCTCAGGACAAGGGGTGTGGACCGTTCGGAGCTCAGGAGACGGCGCGTGGACCGATCGGGGTTCGGCGATGGCGCGTGGACCGATCAGGGCTCGGAGACGACGCGTTTACGGATCGAGGCTTCGAGACGGCGCGTGGACCGATCGGAGCTCGGAGACGGCCCGTGGGCAGATCGGGGCTTAGGAGACGGCGCGTGGACTAATTGGGGCTTAGGAGAACATACGTGGACCGATCGGGGCTCGGAGACAGCGCGTTTACCGACTGGGGCACGAGAGGTTGCGCGTGGACCAATTGGGGTTCGCAGCGGCGTGTGGACCGACTGGAGCTCAGTAGACCGCGCGTGGACCAATCGGGGCTCGGCGACTGCGCGTGGATGGATCGCGGCTCAGGAGACAGCGCGTGGACCGATCGGGGTTCACGAAGCGGCGCCTGCACCAATCGTGGCTCGGAGACGGCGCGTGGAGGCATCGGGGCTCGGAGACGGTGCGTAGAACGATCGGGGCTCAGGAGACGGCGCGTTAACCGATTGGGGCTTAGGAGACGTTGCGTGGACCGATCGGTACTCGAAGACGGCGCGTGGACCGAACGGGGCTCGGACACAGTGCGTGGACCGACTGGGGCTCAGGCGGTTGCGCGTGGACCAATTGGGGTTCGGCGACGGCGCGTGGACCGATCGGGGCTCAGGAGGCGGCGCGTGGATCGATCGGGGCTCGGAGACGGCGCGTGGAACGATCGGGTCTCAGGAGACGGCGCGTGGACCGACCGGGGCTCAGGAGGCCGCGTGTGGACCGATCATGGCTCGGCGACGGCGCGTGGACCGATCGGGGCTCGGAGACCACGCGTGGACCAATCGGGGCTCAGGAGGCCGCGCGTGGACCGATCATGGCTCGGCGATGGCGCGTGGACCGATCGGGGCTCGGAGACGACGCGTGGACCGATCGGGGTTCGGCGACAGCGCGTGAACCGACTGGGGCTCGGGCGGTTGCGCGTGGACCAATTGGGGTTCGGCGACGGCGCGTGGACCGTTCGGGGCTCGGAGACGGCGCGTTAACCGATCGGGGCTTAGGAGACGATGCGTGAACCGATCGGGGCTCGGAGAAGGCGCGTGGACCGATCGGGGCTCGGAGACGATGCGTGTACGGATCGAGGCTTGGAGACGGCGCATGGACCGATCGGAGCTCGGAGACGGCCCGTGGGCAGATGGGGGCTTAGGAGACGGCGCGGGGACTAATTGGGGCTTAGGAGAACATACGTGGACCGATCGGGGCTCGGAGACAGCGCGTTTACCGACTGGGGCTCGAGAGGTTGCGCGTGGACCAATTGGGGTTCGCCGCGGCGCGTGGACCGATCGGGGCTCAGAAGACGGCGCGTGGACCGATCGGGGCTTCGGAGATGGTACGTGGACCGATCGGGGCTCGGAGACGGTACGAGGACCGACCGGAGCTCAGGAGATTCGCGTGAATTGATTGGGGCTCAGGAGGCCGCGCGTGAACAGATTGGGGATCAGGAGACGACGCGTCGACGGATCGGCGCTTAGGAGACGACGCGTGGACCGATCGGGGCTTAGGAGACGGCGCGTGGACCGAACGGGGCTTAGGAGACAACGCGTGGACCGACCGGGACTCAGGAAGCGGCGCCTGGACTCGTCATGGCTCGGAGACGGCGCGAGGAGGCATCTGGGCTCAGTAGACGACGCGTGGACCGATCGAGGCTCAGGAAACGGCCCGTGGAGCAATCGGGGTTCAGGAGACGACGCGTGGATCGATCAAGGCTCAGGAGACGTCGCGTCGTCCGATCGGGGCTCAGGATGTGGCACGTGGACCCATCGGGGCTCGGAGACGGCACGTAGACCGATCAGGGGTTAGGACACGACGCGTTGACCGATCGGGACTCAGGAGGCGGCGCGTGGACCGATCGGGGATCAGGAAACGGTCCGTGCAGCGATCGGGGGTCAGGAGACGACACGTGGATTGATCGGGGCTCGGGAAGCGGTGCCTGAACCGGTCGTGGCTCGGAGACGGAGCGTGGAGGCATCGGGGCTTAGAAGACGACGCATGGACCGATCAGGTCTCAGGAAACGGCGCGTGGACCGACTGGAGCTCGGAGACGACGCGTGGATCGACTGGGGGTCAGGCGGTTGCGCGTGGACCAATTGGGGTTCGGCGTCGGCGCGTGGACCGATCGCGGCTCGGAGACGGCGCGTTAACCGATCGGGGCTTAGGAGACGGCACGTGATTCGATCGGTGCACAGGAGACGGCGCGTGAACCGGTCGGGGCTTAGGAGACGACGCGTCGGCCGATCGGGGCTCAGGACAAGGGGTGTGGACCGTTCGGAGCTCAGGAGACGGCGCGTGGACCGATCGGGGTTCGCCGATGGCGCGTGGACCGATCGGGGCTCGGAGACGACGCGTGTACCTATCGGGGCTCACGAGACAGCGTGTGGACCAATTGGGGCTCAGGAGACGGCTCGTGGACTGATCGGGGCTCGGAGACGGCGCGTGGAACGATCGGAGGTCAGGTGACGGGGCGTGAAATGATCGGCGCTCTGACACGGCGCGTCGACCGATCGGTGCTCGGAGACGGCGCGTGGACGGACCGCGGCTCAGAATGCGGTACGCGGACCGATCGGGGATCGGACACGGCGTGTGGACCGATCGAGGCTCGGAGACGACGCGTTTAAGGATCGGGAATCAGGAGACGACGCGTGGAACGATCCGGGCTCAGGAGACGAAGCGTGGACCGATCGGGGCTCGGAGACGCCGTGTGGAACGATCGGGGCTCGGGTGACGGCGCGTGAACCGATCGGCGCTCGGAGACGGCGCGTGGATCGATCGGGGATCGGGGACGGCGCGTGGAACGATCGCGGCTCGGAGTCGACGCGTTAGCCGATCGGGGCTTAGGAGACGATGTGTGGACCGACTGGGGCTCAGGCGGTTGCGCGTGGACCAATTGGGGTTCGGCGACGGCGCGTGGACCGATCGGGGCTCAGGAGGCGGCGCGTGCATCGATCGGGGCTCGGAGACGCCGTGTGGAACGGTCGGGGCTCGGGTGACGGCGCGTGAACCGATCGGCGCTCGGAGACGGCGCGTGGATCGATCGGGGATCGGGGACGGTGCGTGGAACGATCGCGGCTCGGAGTCGACGCGTTAGCCGATCGGGGCTTAGGAGACGATGTGTGGACCGACTGGGGCTCAGGCGGTTGCGCGTGGACCAATTGGGGTTCGGCGACGGCGCGTGGACCGATCGGGGCTCAGGAGGCGGCGCGTGGATCGATCGGGGCTCGGAGACGGCGCGTGGAACGATCGGGTCTCAGGAGACGGCGCGTGAAATCATCGGCGCCCGGAGACGTCGCGTGGACGAATCGGGGCTTAGGAGACGACGCGTGGACCGATCGGGGCTCCGGAGACGGCGCCTGGACCGATCGTGGCTCGGAGACGGCGCGTGGAGGCATCCGGGCTAAGAAGACGACGCATGGACCGAGCGGGGTTCAACGGACGGCGTATGGACCGATCGGAGCTCGGACACGACGCGTGGACGTATCGGAGCTCAGGAGACATCGCGTGGACCGGTCGGGGCTCGGGGACGGCGCGTTAACCGATTGGGGCTTAGGAGACCATGCGTGGACCGATCGGGGCTCGAAGACGGCGCGTCGATCGATCGGGTCTCAGGATGCCGCGCGTGGACAGATCATTACTCGGCGACGGCGGGTGGACCGATCGGGGCTCGGAGACGACGCGTGGACCGATCGGGGCTCGGAGACAGCGCGTGGACCGACTGGGGCTCAGGCGGTTTCGCGTGGACCAATTGGGGTTCGGCGACGGCGCGTGGACCGATCGGGGCTTAGGAGACGGCACGTGCACCGATCGGGGCCCGGAGACGGGTCGTGGACAGATTGGGGATTAGGAGACGGCGCGTGGACCGATCGGGGCTGGGAGACGGCACGTGGACCAATGGGGGCTTAGGAGACGACGCGTGGACCGATCGGGGCTCAGGAGACGGGGCGTGGACCGATCGGAGCTCGGACACGGCCCGTGGACGGATCGGGGCTTAGGAGACGGCGCATGGACTAATTGGGGCTCAGGAGACGACGCGTGGACCGATCGGGGCTCGGAAACGACGTGTTAACCGAGCGGGGCTTAGGATACTACGCGTGGACCAATCGGGGCGTAGGAGACGACGCCTGTACCTATCGGGGCTCACGAGACAGCGTGTGGACCGATTTGGGCTCAGGAGACGGCGCGTGTATCGATCGGGGCTCGGACACGGCGCGTGGAACGATCGGGGCTCAGGAGACGGCGCGTAGAGTTATCGGCGCTCGGAGACGGCGCGTGGACCGATCGGGGCTTAGGAGACGACGCGTGGACCGATCGGGGCTTAGAAGACGACGGGTGGACCGATCGGGGCTCAGGAGACGGCGCGTGGACCGACCGGGGCTCAGGAGGCGACGCGTGGACCCATCGGGGCTCGGAGACGGCGTGTGGACCGATCGGGGCTTAGGAGACGACGCGTGGACTGATCGGGGCTCGGAGACGGCGCTTGGACCGATCGGTGATTAGGAGACGGCGCGTGGGCCGATCGGAGCTCGGAGTCGGCGCGTGGAACGATCGGGGCTCAGGAGACGGTGCGTGAACCGATTGGCGCTCGGAGACGATGCGTGGACCGATCGGGGCTCAGGAAAGGGCGTGTGGAGCGGTCGGGGCTCAGGAGACGACGCGTGGGTCGATCGGGGCTCAGAAGACGACGCGTCGACCGATCGGGGCTCAGGTGACGGCGCGCGGACCGACCGGGACTCAGGAGACGGCGCGTGAAATGATCGGCGCTCGGAGGGGGCGCGTGGACCGATTGGGACTTAAGAGACGACGGGTGAACCGATCGGGGCTTAGGAGACGGCACGTGAATCGATCGGACCTCAGGAGAAGTGGTGTGTACCGATCGGGGCTCAGGAGACGGAGCGTGAAATGATCGGCGCTTGGAGAGGGCGCGTGGACCGATCGGGGCTCGGCGATGGCGCGTGGACCGATCGGGGCTCGGCGATGGCGCGTGGACCGATCAGGGCTCGGAGACGACGCGTGGACCGATCGGAGCTCGGACACGGCCCGTGGACGGATCGGGGCTTAGGAGACGACGCATGGACTAATTGGGGCTCAGGAGACGACGCGTGAACCGATCGGGGCTCGGAAACGACGCGTTAACCAAGCGGGGCTTAGGAGACTACGCGTGGACCGATCGGGGCTTAGAAGACGACGCGTGTACCTATCGGGGCTCAGGAGACAGCGCGTCGACCGATCAGGGCTCGGCGACTGCGCGTGGACGTATCGGGGCTCAGGAAACGCCGCGTGGATCGATCGGGGCTCAGGAGACGACGCGTCGACCGATCGGGGCTCAGGAGGCTGCGCGTGGACCCTTCGGGGCTCGCAGAAGGCACGAGGACCGATCAGGGCTTAGGAGACGACGCGTGGACCGATCGGGGCTCGGAGACGGCATGTGGATCGATCGTGGCTCAGGAGACGGCGTGTGGACCGATCGCGGCTCGGAGATAGCGCGTGAACCGACCGGGGCTTAGGAGGCTGCGCGTGGACCGATCGAGGCTCGGCGACGGCGCGTGGACCCATCGGGGCTCGGAGACGACGCGTGTACGGATCGGGGCTTGGTGACGGCGCGTGGACAGATTGGGGCTCAGGAGACCGCGCGTGGACCGATCGGGGCTCGGCGACTGCGCGTGGACGTATCGGGGCTCAGGAGACGGCGCGTGGACCGATCGCGGCTCGGAGATAGCGCGTGAACCGACCGGGGCTTAGGAGGCTGCGCGTGGACCGATCGAGGCTCGGCGACGGCGCGTGGACCCATCGGGGCTCGGAGACGACGCGTGTACGGATCGGGGCTTGGTGACGGCGCGTTTACCGATCGCGGCTCGGAGACGGCGCGTGGACCGATCGGGGCTCAGGAAACGGCGTGTGGCGCGATCGGGGCTCAGGAGACGACGCGTGGATCGATCGGGGCTCAGGAGACGACGCGTCGAACAATCAGGACTCAGGAGGCGGCGCGTGGACCGATCGGGGATCAGGAAACGGTCCGTGGAGCGATCGGGGCTTAGGAGACGGCACGTGGACTGATCGGGGCTCGGGAAGCGGCGGCTGAACCGATCGTGGCTCGGAGACGGCGCGTGGAGGCATCGGGGCTTAGAAGACGCCGCATGGACCGAACGGTGCTCAGAAAACGGCGCGTGGAGCAATCGGGGCTCAGGAGACGGCGCGTGGACCGATCGGAGATCAGGAGACGACGCGTGCACCGATCGGCGCTCGGAGACGGCGCGTGGACCAATCGGGGCTCAGGAGAAGGCGCGTTGACCGATCGGGGCTCAGGAGACGGCGTGTGGACCGATCGGGGCTCGGAGACGGCGCGTCGACGTATCGGGGCTCAGGGGACGGCGCGTGGACCGATTGGAGCTTAGGAGACGGTGCGTGGACCGATTGGGGCTCGGATACGGCGCGTGAACCGATCGGGGCTTAGGAGACGACGCTTGGACCGATCGGGGCTCAGGGGACGGCGCGTGGACCGATCGGGGCTTCGGAGACGGTACGTGGACCGATCGGGGCTCGGAGACGGTACGAGGACCGACCGGAGCTCAGGAGATTCGCGTGGATCGATCAGGGCTCCGGAGACGGCGCACGGACCGATCGGGGCTTAGGAGACGACGCGTGGATCGATCGGGGCGGGCGACGGCGCGTGAACCGACCGGGGCTCAGGAGGTCGCGCGTGGACTGATCGGGGCTCGGCGACTGCGCGTGGACGTATCGGGGCTCAGGAGACGGCGCATGGATCGATCGGGGCGGGGAGACGGCGCGTTAACCGATCGGGGCTTAGGAGACGATGCGTGGACCGATCGGGGCTCGGAGACGGCGCGTGGATCGATCGGGGCTTAGGAGACGGCGCGTGGACCGATTGGGGCTTAGGAGACGACGCGTGGACCGATCGGGGCTCAGGAAGCGGCGCCTGGACCGATCGTGGCTCGTAGACGGCGCGTGGAGGTATCGGGGCTTAAAAGACGACGCATAGACCGATCGGGGCTCAGGAAACGGCGCGTGGACCGAACGGTGCTCGGAGACGACGCGTGGACCGATCGGGGCTCAGGAGACGGCGCGTGGACCGATCGGGGCTCAGGAAGCGGCGCCTGCACCGATCGTGGCTCGGAGACGGCGCGTGGACCGACTGGGGCACAGGCGATGGCGCGTGGACCAATTGGGGTTCGGCGACGGCGCGTGGACCGATCCGGGCTCAGGAGACGGCGCGTGGACCGATCGGGGCTGGGAGACGGAGCGTGGAGCGATCGGGGCTCGGAGACAGCGCGTGACCGACTGGGGCTCAGGCGGTTGCGCGTGGACCAATTGGGGTTCGGCGACGTCGCGTGGACCGATCGGGGCTCGGAGACTACGCGTGGACCGATCGGGGCTCGGAGACAGCGCGTGACCGACTGGGGCTCAGGCGGTTGCGCGTGGACCAATTGGGGTTCGGCGACGGCGCGTGGACCGATCGGGGCTCGGAGACGGCGCGTTAACCGATTGGGGCTTAGGAGACCATGCGTGAACCGACCGGGGCTCGAAGACGGCGCGTGGACCGATCGGGTCTCGGAGACGACGCGTGGACCGATCGGGGCTCGGAGACAGCGCGTGGACCGACTGGGGCTCAGGCGGTTTCGCGTGGACCAATTGGGGTTCGGCGACGGCGCGTGGACCGATCGTGGCTTAAGAGGCCGCGTGTGGACCGATCGCGGCTCGGCGACGGCGCGTGGACCGATCGGGGCTCAGGAGACCGCGCGTGGACCGATCGGGGCTCAGGAAACGGCGCGTGGACCGATTGGGGCTCGGATACGGCGCGTGAACCAATCGGGCCTCAGGAGGCCGCGGGTGGACCGATCGCGGCTCGGCGACGGCGCGTGGACCGATCGGGGCTCAGGAGGCCGCGCGTGGACCGATCATAGCTCGGCGACGGCGCGTGGACCGATCGGGGCTCGGAGCGGCGCGTAGAACGATCGCGGCTCGGCGACGGCGCGTGGACCGATCGGGGCTCAGGAGGCTGCGCGTGGATCGATTGGGGCTCAGGAGACGGCGCGTGGACCGCTCGGGGCTCGAAGACGGCGCGTGGAACGTTCAGGGCTCAGCAGACGTCACGTGAAATGATCGGCGCTCGGAGACGGCGCGTGGACCGATCGGGACTCAGGAGGCCGCGCGTGGACCGATCGCGGCTCGGCGACGGCGCGTGGACCGATCGGGGCTCAGAAGGCCGCGCGTGGACCGATCATAGCTCGGCGACGGCGCGTGGACCGATCGGGGCTCGGAGCGGCGCGTAGAACGATCGCGGCTCGGCGACGGCGCGTGGACCGATCGGGGCTCAGGAGGCTGCGCGTGGATCGATTGGGGCTCAGGAGACGGCGCGTGGACCGCTCGGGGCTCGAAGACGGCGCGTGGAACGATCAGGGCTCAGGAGACGTCACGTGAAATGATCGGCGCTCGGAGACGGCGCTTGGACCGATCGGGACTCAGGAGAAGGCGCGTGGACCGATCGGGGCTTAGTAGAAGGCGCTTGGACCGATCGGGGCTTAGGAGACGACGCGTGAATCGATCGGGGCACAGGAGACGGCGCGTGCACCGGTCGGGGCTTAGGAGACGACGCGTCGACAGATCGGGGCTCAAGAGAAGGGGTGTGGACCGATCGGGTCTCGGCGATGGCGCGTGGACCGATCAGGGCTCGGAGACGACGCGTGGACCGATCGGAGCTCGGACACGGCCCGTGGACGGATCGGGGCTTAGGAGACGGCGCATGGACTAATTGGGGCTCAGGAGACGACGCGTGGACCGATCGGGGCTCGGAAACGACGCGTTAACCGAGCGGGGCTTAGGAGACTACGCGTGGACCGATCGGGGCGTAGGAGACGACGCGTGTACCTACCGGGGCTCACGAGACAGCGTGTGGACCGATTTGGGCTCAGGAGACGGCGCGTGGATCGATCGGGGCTCGGACACGGCGCGTGGAACGATCGGGGCTCAGGAGACGGCGCGTGGACCGATCGGGGCTTAGGAGACGACGCGTGGACCGATCGGGGCTTAGAAGACGACGGGTGGACCGATCGGGGCTCGGAGGCGGCGCTTGGACCGATCGGTGATTAGGAGACGGCGCGTGGGCCGATCGGAGCTTGGAGTCGGCGCGTGGACCGACCGCGGCTCAGGAGGCCGCGCGTGGACCTATGGAGGCTCGGGTACGGCGCGTGGACCAATCGGGGCTCGGCGACTGTGTGTGGACGTATCGGGGTTCAGGAGACGGCGCGTGGACCGATCGGGGCTCGGAGACGGCACGTGGACCGATCAGGGCTTTGGAGACGCCGCGTGGACCGATCGGGGCTGAGGAGACGGCCCGTGGAGCAATCGGGGCTCAGGAGACGGCCCGTGGACGGGTCGGGGCTTAGGAGACGGCGCGTCGACCTATCGGGGCTCAGGATGCGGCGCGTGGACCCATCGGGACTCGGAGACGGTCCGTGGAGCGATCGGGGCTTAAGAGACGGCGCGTGGACTGATCGGAGCTCGGGAAGCGGCGCCTGAGCCGATCTGGCTCGGAGACGGCGCGTGGAAGCATCGGGGCTTAGAAGACGACGTATGGACAGTTCGGTGCTCAGGAAACGGCGCGTAGACCGATTGGAGCTCGGAGACAATGCGTGGACCGACTGGGGCTCAGGCGGTTGCGCGTCGACCAATTGGGGTTCGGCGACGGCGCGTGGACCGATCGCGGCTCGGAGTCGGCGCGTTAACCGATCGGGGCTTAGGAGACGATGCGTGAACCGATCGGGGCTCGGAGACGGCGCGTGGACCGACCAGGGCTCGGAGACGACGCGTGGACCGATCGGGGCTCGGAGACCGCGCGTGGACCGACTGGGGCTCAGACGGTTGCGCGTGGACCAATTGGGGTTCGGCGACGGCGCGTGGACCGATCCGGGCTCAGGAAACGGCGCGTGGACCGATCGGGGCTCGGAGACGGTGCGTGGAGCGATCGGGGCTCAGGAGACGGCGCGTGAACCGATCGGGGCTCAGGAGGCCGCGTGTGGACCGATCGCGGCACGTGCGACGGCGCGTGCACCGATCGGCGCTCGGAGACGGCGCTGACCGATCGTGGCTTAGGAGAAGGCGCGTGGAACGATCGGGGCTCGGAGACGGCGCGTGGAACGATCGGGGCTCCGAGTCGGCGCGTTAACCGATCGGGGCTTAGGAGACGATGCGTGGACCGATCGGGGCTCGGAGACGGCGCGTGGAACGATCGGGGCTCAGGTGACGGCGCGTGAACCGATCCGCTCTCGGAGACGGCCCGTGGACCGATCGGGGCTTAGGAGAAGGCGCTTCGACCGATCGGGGCGTAGGAGACGACGCGTGTACCTACCGGGGCTCACGAGACAGCGTGTGGACCGATTTGGGCTCAGGAGACGGCGCGTGGATCGATCGGGGCTCGGACACGGCGCGTGGAACGATCGGGGCTCAGGAGACGGCGCGTGGACCGATCGGGGCTTAGGAGACGACGCGTGGACCGATCGGGGCTTAGAAGACGACGGGTGGACCGATCGGGGCTCGGAGGCGGCGCTTGGACCGATCGGTGATTAGGAGACGGCGCGTGGGCCGATCGGAGCTTGGAGTCGGCGCGTGGACCGACCGCGGCTCAGGAGGCCGCGCGTGGACCTATGGAGGCTCGGGTACGGCGCGTGGACCAATCGGGGCTCGGCGACTGTGTGTGGACGTATCGGGGTTCAGGAGACGGCGCGTGGACCGATCGGGGCTCGGAGACGGCACGTGGACCGATCAGGGCTTTGGAGACGCCGCGTGGACCGATCGGGGCTGAGGAGACGGCCCGTGGAGCAATCGGGGCTCAGGAGACGGCCCGTGGACGGGTCGGGGCTTAGGAGACGGCGCGTCGACCTATCGGGGCTCAGGATGCGGCGCGTGGACCCATCGGGACGCGGAGACGGTCCGTGGAGCGATCGGGGCTTAAGAGACGGCGCGTGGACTGATCGGAGCTCGGGAAGCGGCGCCTGAGCCGATCTGGCTCGGAGACGGCGCGTGGAAGCATCGGGGCTTAGAAGACGACGTATGGACCGTTCGGTGCTCAGGAAACGGCGCGTAGACCGATTGGAGCTCGGACACAATGCGTGGACCGACTGGGGCTCAGGCGGTTGCGCGTCGACCAATTGGGGTTCGGCGACGGCGCGTGGACCGATCGCGGCTCGGAGTCGGCGCGTTAACCGATCGGGGCTTAGGAGACGATGCGTGAACCGATCGGGGCTCGGAGACGGCGCGTGGACCGACCGGGGCTCGGAGACGACGCGTGGACCGATCGGGGCTCGGAGACCGCGCGTGGACCGACTGGGGCTCAGACGGTTGCGCGTGGACCAATTGGGGTTCGGCGACGGCGCGTGGACCGATCCGGGCTCAGGAAACGGCGCGTGGACCGATCGGGGCTCGGAGACGGTGCGTGGAGCGATCGGGGCTCAGGAGACGGCGCGTGAACCGATCGGGGCTCAGGAGGCCGCGTGTGGACCGATCGCGGCACGTGCGACGGCGCGTGCACCGATCGGCGCTCGGAGACGGCGCTGACCGATCGTGGCTTAGGAGAAGGCGCGTGGAACGATCGGGGCTCGGAGACGGCGCGTGGAACGATCGGGGCTCCGAGTCGGCGCGTTAACCGATCGGGGCTTAGGAGACGATGCGTGGACCGATCGGGGCTCGGAGACGGCGCGTGGAACGATCGGGGCTCAGGTGACGGCGCGTGAACCGATCCGCTCTCGGAGACGGCCCGTGGACCGATCGGGGCTTAGGAGAAGGCGCTTCGACCGATCGGGGCTTAGGAGACGGCGCGTGGGCCGATCGGAGCTCGGAGACGGCGCGTGGACCGATCGGGGCTCAGGAAACGGCGCGTGGACCGATTGGAGCTCGGAGACAACGCGTGGACCGACTGGGGCTCAGGCGGTTGCGCGTGGACCAATTGGGGTTCGGCGACGGCGCGTGGACCAATCGCGACTCGGAGACGGCGCGTTAACCGATCGGGGCTTAGGAGACGATGCGTGAACCGATCGGGGCTCGGAGACGGCGCGTTGACCGACCGGGGCTCGGAGACGACGCGTGGACCGATCGGGGCTCGGAGACCGCGCGTGGACCGACTGGGGCGCAGGCGGTTGCGCGTGGACCAATTGGGGTTCGGCGATGGCGCGTGGACCGATCGGGGCTCGGAGACGGCGCGTTAACCGATCGGGGCTTAGGAGACGATCCGTGAACCGATCGGGGCTCGGAGACGGCGCGTGGACAGATCGGGCTCAGGAGACGGCGCGTGGACCGATCGGGGCTCAGGAGACGCCGCGTGGACCGATCGGGGCTCGGAGATGGCGCGTGGAACGATCGGGGCTCAGGAGACGGCGCGTGAAATGATCGGCGCTCTGAGAGGGCGCGTGGACCGATTGTGGCTTACGAGACGGCGCGTGGATCGATCGGGGCTCAGGAAGCGGCGCCTGGACCTATCGTGGCTCGGAGACGGCGCGTGGAGTCATCGGGGCTAAGAACACGACGCATGGACCGACCGGGGCTCAGGAGACGGCGCGTGGACGGATCGGCGCTCAGGAGACTGCGCGTGGGCCGATCGGGGCTCAGGAGACGGCGGGCGGACCGACCGGGGCTCAGGAGACTCGTGTGGATCGATCGGAGCTCCGGAGGCGCCGCGTGGACCGATCGGGGCTCAGGAGACGGCGCGTGAACCGATCGGCGCTCGGAGACGGCGCGTGGACCGATCGGGGCTCGGAGACAGCGCGTGGACCGACTGGGGCTCAGGCGGTTGCGCGTGGACCAATTGGGGTTCGGCGACGGCGCGTGGACCGATCCGGGCTCAGGAGCCAGCGCGTGGACCGATCGGGGCTCGGAGACGGAGCGTGGAGCGATCGGGGCTCAGGAGACGGTGCGTGGTCCGATCGGGGCTTAGGTGACGATGCGTGAACCGATCGGGGCTCGGAGACGGCGCGTGGACCGATCGGGGCTTAGGTGACAACGCGTGGACCGATTGGGGCTCAGGAAGCCGCGCCTGGACCGATCGAGGCTCGGAGACGACGCGTGTACGGATCGGGGATTCGGCGATGACGCGTGGAACGATCGGGGCTCAGGAGACGGCGTGTGGAGGCATCGGGGCTAAGAAGACGACGCATGGACCGAGCGGGGCTCAGGAGACGGCGCGAGGAGCGATCGGGGCTCAGGAGAAGACGCGTCAATTGATCGGGGCTCAGAAATCGGCGCGTGGAGCGATCGGAGCTCAGGAGACGACGCGTGGATCGATCGGGGCTCAGGAAACGACGCGTCGACCGATCGGGGCTCAGGAGGCGGCGCGCGGACCGACCGGGGCTCAGGAGCCTCGCGTGGACCGATCGCGGCTCGGTGACGGCGCGTGGACCGATCGGGGCTCAGGAGGCCGCGCGTGGACCGATCGCGGCTCGGCGGCGGCGCGTGGACCGATCGGGGCTCAGGAGGCCGCGCGTGGACCGATCATGGCTCGGCAACGGCGCGTGGACAGATCGGTGTTCAGAGACGACGCGTGGACCGATCGGGGCTCAGGCGGTTGCGCGTGGACCATTTGGGGTATGGCGACGGCGCGTGGACCGATCGGCGCTCGGAGACAGTGCGTTAACCGATCCGGGCTTAGGAAACGATGCATGGACCGATCGGGGCTTGGAGACGGCGCGTGGCCCGATCGGGGCTCAGGAGACGACGCGTGGACCGATCCGGGCTCGGAGACGGCACGTGGAATAATCGGGGCTCAGGAGACGGCGCGTGAACCGATCGGCACTCGGAGACAGCGCGTGGACCGATCGGGGCTTAGGAGACGGCGTGTGGACCGATCGGAGATCAGGAGACGATGCGTGGACCGATAGGGCTCTGGAAGCGGCGCACGGACCGATCGTGGATCGGCGACGGCGCGTGGACCGATCGGGGCTCAGGAGACCGCGCGTGGACCGACTGGGGTTCAGGCGGTTGCGCGTGGACCAATTGGGGTTCGGCGACGGCGCGTGGACCGATCCGGGCTCAGGAGCCAGCGCGTGGACCGATCGGGGCTCGGGGACGGAGCGTGGAGCGATCGGAGCTCAGGAGACGGTGCGTGGTCCGATCGGGGCTTAGGTGACGATGCGTGAACCGATCGGGGCTCGGAGACGGCGCGTGGACCGATCGGGGCTTAGGTGACAACGCGTGGACCGATTGGGGCTCAGGAAGCCGCGCCTGGACCGATCGAGGCTCGGAGACGACGAGTGTACGGATCGGGGATTCGGCGATGACGCGTGGAACGATCGGGGCTCAGGAGACGGCGTGTGCAGGCATCGGGGCTAAGAAGACGACGCATGGACCGAGCGGGGCTCAGGAGACGGCGCGAGGAGCGATCGGGACTCAGGAGAAGACGCGTGGATCGATCGGGGCTCAGGAAACGACGCGTCGACCGATCGGGGCTCAGGAGGCGGCGCGCGGACCGACCGGGGCTCAGGAGCCTCGCGGGAACCGATCGCGGCTCGGTGACGGGGCGTGGACCGATCGGGGCTCAGGAGGCCGCGCGTGGACCGATCGCGGCTCGGCGGCGGCGCGTGGACCGATCGGGGCTCAGGAGGCCGCGCGTGGACCGATCATGGCTCGGCAACGGCGCGTGGACCGATCGGTGTTCAGAGACGACGCGTGGACCGATCGGGGCTCAGGCGGTTGCGCGTGGACCATTTGGGGTTAGGCGACGGCGCGTGGACCGATCGGCGCTCGGAGACAGTGCGTTAACCGATCCGGGCTTAGGAAACGATGCATGGACCGATCGGGGCTTGGAGACGGCGCGTGGCCCGATCGGGGCTCAGGAGACGACGCGTGGACCGATCCGGGCTCGGAGACGGCACGTGGAATAATCGGGGCCCAGGAGACGGCGCGTGAACCGATCGGCACTCGGAGACAGCGCGTGGACCGATCGGGGCTTAGGAGACGGCGTGTGGATCGATCGGAGATCAGGAGACGATGCGTGGACCGATAGGGCTCTGGAAGCGGCGCACGGACCGATCGTGGATCGGCGACGGCGCGTGGACCGATCGGGGCTCAGGAGACCGCGCGTGGACCGATCATAGCTCGGCAACGGCGCGTGGACCGACCGGGGCTCGGAGACAGCGCGTGGACCGACTAGGGCTCAGGCGGTTGCGCGTGGACCAATTCGGGTTCGGCGACGGAACGTGGACCGCTCGGCGCTCGGAGACGGCGCGTGGACCGATCGGGGCTTAGGAGACAACGCGTGGACCGATCGGGGCTCGGAGACAGCGCGTGGAATGATCGGGGCTCAGGAGACGGCGCGTGAACCGATCGGCGCTCGGAGACGGTGCGTGGACCGATCGGGGCTTAGGAGACGGCGCGTCGGCCGATCGGAGATCAGGAGACGACGCGTGGATTGATAGTGCTCTGGAAGCGGCGCACGGACCGGTCGTGGCTCGGAGACGGCGCGTGGAGGCATCGGGGCTTTGAAGACGACGCGTGGACCGAACGGTGCTCAGAAAACGGCGCGTGGACCGACCGCGGCTCAGGAGGCCACGCCTGGACCGATCGGGGCTCGGGGACGGCGCGTGGACCGATCGAGTCTCGGAGACGACGCGTCGACCGATCGGGACTCAGATGACGGCGCGCGGACCGACCGGGGCTCAGGAGACTCGCGTGGATCGATCGGGGCTCCGGAGACGCCGCGTGGAGCGATGGGGATCAGGAGACGGTGCGCGGACCGATCGGGGCTCGGAGACGGCGCGTGGACGGACCGCGGCTCAGAATGCGGTACGCGGACCGATCGGGGATCGGACACGGCGTGTGGACCGATCCAGGCTCGGAGACGACGCGTTTACGGATCAGGGATCAGGAGCCGACGCGTGGAACGATCCGGGCTCAGGAGACGAAGCGTGGACCGATCGGGGCTCGGAGACGGCGTGTGGAACGATCGGGGCTCAGGTGACGGCGCATGAACCAATCGGCGCTCGGAGACGTCGCGTGGATCAATCGGGGATCGGGGACGGCGCGTGGAACGATCGCGGCTCGGAGTCGACGCGTTAGCCGATCGGGGCTTAGGAGACGATGCGTGGACCGATCGGGGCTCGGAGACGGCGCGTGGACCGACGGGGGTTTAGGAGAAGGCACTTGGACCGAACGGGGCTTAGGAGACGGCGCGTGGACCGATCGGGGCTCGGAGACGGCGCGTCAACCGATCGGCGCTCGGAGACGGCGCGTGGACCGATCGGGGCTTAGGAGACGGCGCGTGGACCGATCGGAGATCAGGAGTTGACGCGTGGACCGATCGGGGTTGTGGAAGCGGCGCACGGACCGATCGTAGCTCGGAGACGGCGCGTGGAGGCATCGGGGCTTTGAAGACGACGCGTGGATCGATCGGGGTTCAGGAGACGGCGCGTGGACCGGTCGGGGCTTAGGAGACGACGCCTGGACCGATCGGGGCTTAGGAGGCGGCGTGTGGAACGATCGGGGCTCAGGAGACGGCGCGTGGACCGATCGGGGCTCGGAGACGGCGCGTGGAACGATCGGAGCACAGGAGACGGCGCGTGAACCGAGCGGCGCTCGGAGACGGCGCGTGGATCGATCGGGGCTTAGGAGACGGCGCGTGGACCGATCGGGGCTCGGAGACAGCGCGTGGACCGACTGGGGCTCAGGCGGTTGCGCGTGGACCAATTGGGGTTCGGCGACGGCGCGTGGACCGATCCGGGCTCAGGAGCCAGCGCGTGGACCGATCGGGGCTCGGAGACGGAGCGTGGAGCGATCGGGGCTCAGGAGACGGTGCGTGGTCCGATCGGGGCTTAGGTGACGATGCGTGAACCGATCGGGGCTCGGAGACGGCGCGTGGACCGATCGGGGCTTAGGTGACAACGCGTGGACCGATTGGGGCTCAGGAAGCCGCGCCTGGACCGATCGAGGCTCGGAGACGACGCGTGTACGGATCGGGGATTCGGCGATGACGCGTGGAACGATCGGGGCTCAGGAGACGGCGTGTGGAGGCATCGGGGCTAAGAAGACGACGCATGGACCGAGCGGGGCTCAGGAGACGGCGCGAGGAGCGATCGGGGCTCAGGAGAAGACGCGTCAATTGATCGGGGCTCAGAAATCGGCGCGTGGAGCGATCGGAGCTCAGGAGACGACGCGTGGATCGATCGGGGCTCAGGAAACGACGCGTCGACCGATCGGGGCTCAGGAGGCGGCGCGCGGACCGACCGGGGCTCAGGAGCCTCGCGTGGACCGATCGCGGCTCGGTGACGGCGCGTGGACCGATCGGGGCTCAGGAGGCCGCGCGTGGACCGATCGCGGCTCGGCGGCGGCGCGTGGACCGATCGGGGCTCAGGAGGCCGCGCGTGGACCGATCATGGCTCGGCAACGGCGCGTGGACAGATCGGTGTTCAGAGACGACGCGTGGACCGATCGGGGCTCAGGCGGTTGCGCGTGGACCATTTGGGGTATGGCGACGGCGCGTGGACCGATCGGCGCTCGGAGACAGTGCGTTAACCGATCCGGGCTTAGGAAACGATGCATGGACCGATCGGGGCTTGGAGACGGCGCGTGGCCCGATCGGGGCTCAGGAGACGACGCGTGGACCGATCCGGGCTCGGAGACGGCACGTGGAATAATCGGGGCTCAGGAGACGGCGCGTGAACCGATCGGCACTCGGAGACAGCGCGTGGACCGATCGGGGCTTAGGAGACGGCGTGTGGACCGATCGGAGATCAGGAGACGATGCGTGGACCGATAGGGCTCTGGAAGCGGCGCACGGACCGATCGTGGATCGGCGACGGCGCGTGGACCGATCGGGGCTCAGGAGACCGCGCGTGGACCGACTGGGGTTCAGGCGGTTGCGCGTGGACCAATTGGGGTTCGGCGACGGCGCGTGGACCGATCCGGGCTCAGGAGCCAGCGCGTGGACCGATCGGGGCTCGGGGACGGAGCGTGGAGCGATCGGAGCTCAGGAGACGGTGCGTGGTCCGATCGGGGCTTAGGTGACGATGCGTGAACCGATCGGGGCTCGGAGACGGCGCGTGGACCGATCGGGGCTTAGGTGACAACGCGTGGACCGATTGGGGCTCAGGAAGCCGCGCCTGGACCGATCGAGGCTCGGAGACGACGAGTGTACGGATCGGGGATTCGGCGATGACGCGTGGAACGATCGGGGCTCAGGAGACGGCGTGTGCAGGCATCGGGGCTAAGAAGACGACGCATGGACCGAGCGGGGCTCAGGAGACGGCGCGAGGAGCGATCGGGACTCAGGAGAAGACGCGTGGATCGATCGGGGCTCAGGAAACGACGCGTCGACCGATCGGGGCTCAGGAGGCGGCGCGCGGACCGACCGGGGCTCAGGAGCCTCGCGGGAACCGATCGCGGCTCGGTGACGGGGCGTGGACCGATCGGGGCTCAGGAGGCCGCGCGTGGACCGATCGCGGCTCGGCGGCGGCGCGTGGACCGATCGGGGCTCAGGAGGCCGCGCGTGGACCGATCATGGCTCGGCAACGGCGCGTGGACCGATCGGTGTTCAGAGACGACGCGTGGACCGATCGGGGCTCAGGCGGTTGCGCGTGGACCATTTGGGGTTAGGCGACGGCGCGTGGACCGATCGGCGCTCGGAGACAGTGCGTTAACCGATCCGGGCTTAGGAAACGATGCATGGACCGATCGGGGCTTGGAGACGGCGCGTGGCCCGATCGGGGCTCAGGAGACGACGCGTGGACCGATCCGGGCTCGGAGACGGCACGTGGAATAATCGGGGCCCAGGAGACGGCGCGTGAACCGATCGGCACTCGGAGACAGCGCGTGGACCGATCGGGGCTTAGGAGACGGCGTGTGGATCGATCGGAGATCAGGAGACGATGCGTGGACCGATAGGGCTCTGGAAGCGGCGCACGGACCGATCGTGGATCGGCGACGGCGCGTGGACCGATCGGGGCTCAGGAGACCGCGCGTGGACCGATCATAGCTCGGCAACGGCGCGTGGACCGACCGGGGCTCGGAGACAGCGCGTGGACCGACTAGGGCTCAGGCGGTTGCGCGTGGACCAATTCGGGTTCGGCGACGGAACGTGGACCGCTCGGCGCTCGGAGACGGCGCGTGGACCGATCGGGGCTTAGGAGACAACGCGTGGACCGATCGGGGCTCGGAGACAGCGCGTGGAATGATCGGGGCTCAGGAGACGGCGCGTGAACCGATCGGCGCTCGGAGACGGTGCGTGGACCGATCGGGGCTTAGGAGACGGCGCGTCGGCCGATCGGAGATCAGGAGACGACGCGTGGATTGATAGTGCTCTGGAAGCGGCGCACGGACCGGTCGTGGCTCGGAGACGGCGCGTGGAGGCATCGGGGCTTTGAAGACGACGCGTGGACCGAACGGTGCTCAGAAAACGGCGCGTGGACCGACCGCGGCTCAGGAGGCCACGCCTGGACCGATCGGGGCTCGGGGACGGCGCGTGGACCGATCGAGTCTCGGAGACGACGCGTCGACCGATCGGGACTCAGATGACGGCGCGCGGACCGACCGGGGCTCAGGAGACTCGCGTGGATCGATCGGGGCTCCGGAGACGCCGCGTGGAGCGATGGGGATCAGGAGACGGTGCGCGGACCGATCGGGGCTCGGAGACGGCGCGTGGACGGACCGCGGCTCAGAATGCGGTACGCGGACCGATCGGGGATCGGACACGGCGTGTGGACCGATCCAGGCTCGGAGACGACGCGTTTACGGATCAGGGATCAGGAGCCGACGCGTGGAACGATCCGGGCTCAGGAGACGAAGCGTGGACCGATCGGGGCTCGGAGACGGCGTGTGGAACGATCGGGGCTCAGGTGACGGCGCATGAACCAATCGGCGCTCGGAGACGTCGCGTGGATCAATCGGGGATCGGGGACGGCGCGTGGAACGATCGCGGCTCGGAGTCGACGCGTTAGCCGATCGGGGCTTAGGAGACGATGCGTGGACCGATCGGGGCTCGGAGACGGCGCGTGGACCGACGGGGGTTTAGGAGAAGGCACTTGGACCGAACGGGGCTTAGGAGACGGCGCGTGGACCGATCGGGGCTCGGAGACGGCGCGTCAACCGATCGGCGCTCGGAGACGGCGCGTGGACCGATCGGGGCTTAGGAGACGGCGCGTGGACCGATCGGAGATCAGGAGTTGACGCGTGGACCGATCGGGGTTGTGGAAGCGGCGCAC
Source organism: Netelia fuscicornis (assembly GCA_946811545.1). Taxonomy (NCBI): domain Eukaryota; kingdom Metazoa; phylum Arthropoda; class Insecta; order Hymenoptera; family Ichneumonidae; genus Netelia; species Netelia fuscicornis. The sequence continues at coordinate 27,052,252 of OX328012.1, forward strand.
GGACCGATCGTAGCTCGGAGACGGCGCGTGGAGGCATCGGGGCTTTGAAGACGACGCGTGGATCGATCGGGGTTCAGGAGACGGCGCGTGGACCGGTCGGGGCTTAGGAGACGACGCCTGGACCGATCGGGGCTTAGGAGGCGGCGTGTGGAACGATCGGGGCTCAGGAGACGGCGCGTGGACCGATCGGGGCTCGGAGACGGCGCGTGGAACGATCGGAGCACAGGAGACGGCGCGTGAACCGAGCGGCGCTCGGAGACGGCGCGTGGATCGATCGGGGCTTAGGAGACGGCGCGTGGACCGATCGGGGCTCAGGAGACCCCGCGTGGACCGATCGGGGCTCGGCGACTGCGCGTGGACGCATCGGGGCTCAGGAGACGACGCGTCGACCCTTCGGGGCTCAGGAGGCGGCGCGCGGACCGGCCGGGGCTCAGGAGCCTAGCGTGGATCGATCGGGGCTCCGGAGGCGGCGCGTGGACCGATTGGAGAGCAGGAGATGGTGCGTGGACCGATCGGGGCCCGGAGACGGCGCGTGGACCGATCGGGGCTCAGGAGGCCGCGCGTGGACCGATCATGGCTCGGCGACGGTGCGTAGACCGATCGGGGCTCGGAGACGACGCGTGGACCGATCAGGGCTCGGAGACAGCGCGTGGACCGATCGGGGCTCGGATACGGCGCGTGAACCAATCGGGGCTCAGGAGGCCGCGCGTGGACCGATCGCGGCTCGGCGACCGCGCGTGGACCGATCGGGTCTCAGGAGGCCGCGCGTGGACAGATCATGACTCGGCGACGGCGCGTGGACCGATCGGGGCTCGGAGACGACGCGTGGACCGATCGGGGCTCGGAGACGACGCGTGGACCGATCGGGGCTCGGAGACAGCGCGTGGACGGACTGGGGCTCAGGCGGTTTCGCGTGGACCAATTGGTGTTCGGCGACGGCGCGTGGCCCGATCGGGGCTTAGGAGACGGCGCGTGCACCGATCGGGGCCCGGAGACGGGTCGTGGACAGATTGGGGATTAGGAGACGGCGCGTGGACCGATCGGGGCTTAGGAGACGGCGCGTGGATCGATCGGGGCTCAGGAGACGACGCGTCGACCGTTCGGGGCTCAGGAGACGGCGCGCGGACCGGCCGGGGCTCAGGAGACGGCGCGCGGACCGATCGGGGCTCAGGAGCCCCGCGTGGACCGATCATGGCTCGGCGACGGCGCGTGGACCGATCGGCGCTTGGAGACGACGCGTGGACCGATCGGGGCTCAGATGACGGCGCGCGGACCGACCGGGGCTCAGGAGACTCGCGTGGATCGATCGGGGCTCCGGAGACGCCGCGCGGACCGATCGGAGATCGGACACGGCGTGTGGACCGATCGAGGCTCGGAGACGACGCGATTACGGATCGGGGATCAGGAGACGACGCGTGGAACGATCCGGGCTCAGGAGACGAAGCGTGGACCGATCGGGGCTCGGAGACGGCGTGTGGAACGATCGGGGCTCGGGTGACGGCGCGTGAACCGATCGGCGCTCGGAGACGGCGCGTGGATCGATCGGGGATCGGGGACGGCGCGTGGAACGATCGCGGGTCGGAGTCGACGCGTTAGCCGATCGGGGCTTAGGAGACGATGCGTGGACCGATCGGAGATCAGGAGGTGACGCGTGGACCGATCGGGGTTGTGGAAGCGGCGCACGGACCGATCGTGGCTCGGAGACGGCGCGTGGAGGCATCGCGGCTTTGAAGACGACGCGTGGACCGATCGGGGCTCAGGAAACGGCGTGTGGCGCGATCGGGGCTCAGGAGACGACGCGTGGTTCGATCGGGGCTCAGGAGACGACGCGACGAACAATCGGGGCTCAGGAGACGGCGCGCGGACCGACTGGGGCTCAGGAGACTCGCGTGGATCGATCGGGGCTCTGGAGGCGCCGCGTGGACCGATTGGGACCAGGAGACGGTGCGTGAACCGTTCGGGGCTCGGAGATGGCGCGTGGACCGATCGGGGCTCAGGAGACGGCGCGTGGACCGATCTCGGCTCGGAGACGGCGCGTGGAACGATCGGGGCTCAGGATACGACGCGTGGACCGATCCGGCGTAGGAGACGATGCGTGTACCTATCGGGGCTCACGACACAGCGTGTGGACCAATTCGGGCTCAGGAGACGCCGCGTGAACCGATCGGGGCTCAGGAAACGGCGCCTGGACCGATCGTGGCTCGGAGACGGCGCGAGGAGGCATCTGGGCTTAGAAGACGACGCGTGGATCGATGGAGGCTCAGGAGACGGCACGTGGACCGATCGGAGATCAGGAGACGATGCGTGGACCGATAGGGCTCTGGAAACGGTGCACGGACCGATCGTCGATCGGCGACGGCCCGTGGACCGATTGGGGCTCAGGAGGCCGCGCGTGGACCGGCCATGGCTCGGCGACGGCGCGTGGACCGATCGGGGCTCGAAGACAGCTCGTGGACCGACTGGGACTCAGGCGGTTGCGCGTGGACCAATTGGGGTTCGGCGACGGCGCGTGGACCGCACGGCGCTCGGAGACGGCGCGTTAACCGATCGGGGCTTAGGAGACGATGCGTGAACCGATCGGGGCTCAGATGACGGCGCGCGGACTGACCGGGGCTCAGGAGACGCGTGGATCGATCGGGGCTCCGGAGACGCCGCGCGGACCGATCGGGGATCGGACACGGCGTGTGGACCGATCGAGGCTCGGAGACGACGCGATTACGGATCGGGGATCAGGAGACGACGCGTGGAACGATCCGGGCTCAGGAGACGAAGCGTGGACCGATCGGGGCTCGGAGACGGCGTGTGGAACGATCGGGGCTCGGGTGACGGCGCGTGAACCGATCGGCGCTCGGAGACGGCGCGTGGATCGATCGGGGATCGGGGACGGCGCGTGGAACGATCGCGGCTCGGAGTCGACGCGTTAGCCGATCGGGGCTTAGGAGACGATGCGTGGACCGATCGGGGCTCGGAGACGTCGCGTGGACCGACCGGGGTTTACGAGAAGGCGCTTGGTCCGAACGGGGCTTAGGAGTCGGCGCGTGGACCGATCGGGGCTCGGAGACGGCGCGTGGAACGATCGGGGCTCAGGAGACGGCGCGTCAACCGATCGGCGCTCGGAGACGGCGCGTGGACCGATCGGGGCTTAGGAGACGGCGCGTGGACCGATCGGAGATCAGGAGGTGACGCGTGGACCGATCGGGGTTGTGGAAGCGGCGCACGGACCGATCGTGGCTCGGAGACGGCGCGTGGAGGCATCGCGGCTTTGAAGACGACGCGTGGACCGATCGGGGCTCAGGAAACGGCGTGTGGCGCGATCGGGGCTCAGGAGACGACGCGTGGTTCGATCGGGGCTCAGGAGACGACGCGTCGAACAATCGGGGCTCAGGAGACGGCGCGCGGACCGACTGGGGCTCAGGAGACTCGCGTGGATCGATCGGGGCTCTGTAGGCGCCGCGTGGACCGATTGGGACCAGGAGACGGTGCGTGAACCGTTCGGGGCTCGGAGATGGCGCGTGGACCGATCGGGGCTCAGGAGACGGCGCGTGGACCGATCGGGGCTCGGAGACAGCGCGTGGACGGACTGGGGCTCAGGCGGTTTCGCGTGGACCAATTGGTGTTCGGCGACGGCGCGTGGCCCGATCGGGGCTTAGGAGACGGCGCGTGCACCGATCGGGGCCCGGAGACGGGTCGTGGACCGATTGGGGATTAGGAGACGGCGCGTGGACCGATCGGGGCTTAGGAGACGGCGCGTGGATCGATCGGGGCTCAGGAGGCCGCGCGTGGACAGATCATGACTCGGCGACGGCGCGTGGACCGATCGGGGCTCGGAGACGACGCGTGGACCGATCGGGGCTCGGAGACGACGCGTGGACCGATCGGGGCTCGGAGACAGCGCGTTGACGGACTGGGGCTCAGGCGGTTTCGCGTGGACCAATTGGTGTTCGGCGACGGCGCGTGGCCCGATCGGGGCTTAGGAGACGGCGCGTGCACCGATCGGGGCCCGGAGACGGGTCGTGGACAGATTGGGGATTAGGAGACGGCGCGTGGACCGATCGGGGCTTAGGAGACGGCGCGTGGATCGATCGGGGCTCAGGAGACGACGCGTCGACCGTTCGGGGCTCAGGGGACGGCGCGCGGACCGGCCGGGGCTAAGGCGACAACGCGTGGACCGATCGGGGCTCGGAGACAGCGCGTGGACTGATCGGGGCTCAGGAGACGGCGCGTGAACCGATCGGAGATCAGGAGACGATGCGTGGACCGATCGGGGCTCAGGAGACTGCGCGTGGATGGATCGGGGCTTAGGGAACGACGCGTGGACCCATCGGGGTTCAGGAGACGGCGCGTGAACCGACCATGGCTCAGGAGGCCGCGCGTGGACCGACTGGGGCTCAGGTGGTTGCGCGTGGACCAATTGGGGCTCGGCGACGGCGCGTGGACCGATCGGGGCTCGGAGACGGCGCGTTAACCGATCGGGGCTTAGAAGACGATGCGAGGAGGCATCTGGGTTTACAAGAAGACGCGTGGATCGTTCGGGGCTCGGAGACGGCGCGTGAACCGACCGGGGCTCAGGAGACGGCGCGTGGAGTCATCGGGGCTTAGAAGACGACGCATGGACCGATCAGGTCTCAGGAAACGGCGCGTGGACCGATTGGAGCTCGGAGACGACGCGTGGACCGACTGGGGCTCAGGCGGTTGCGCGTGGACCAATTGGGGTTCGGCGACGGCGCGTGCACCGATCGCGGATCGGAGACGGCGCGTTAACCGATCGGGGCTTAGGAGACGATGCGTGAACCGATCGGGGCTAGGAGACGGCGAGTGGACCCATCGGGGCTCGGAGACGACGCGAGTACGGATCGGGGCTTGATGACGGCGGCTTTACCGATCGCGGCTCGGAGACGGCCCGTGGACAGATCGGGGCTTAGGAGACGGCGCGTGGACCGATCGGGGCTCAGAAGACGGCGCGTGGACCGGTCGGGGCTTAGGAGACGACGCCTGGACCGATCGGGGCTTAGGAGGCGGCGTGTGGAACGATCGGGGCTCAGGAGACGGCGCGTCGATCGATCGGGGCTCAGGAGACGACGCGTCGGCCGTTCGGGGCTCAGGAGACGGCGCGCGGACCGGCCGGGGCTCAGGAGCCTAGCGTGGATCGATCGGGGCTCAGGAGACGACGCGTCGACTGTTCGGGGCTCCGGAGGCGCCGCCTAGACCGAGGGGGATCAGGAGGCGGTGCGTGGACCGACCGGAGTTCAGAAGATTCGCGTGGATCGATGGGGGCTCCGGAGGCGGCGCGTGGACCGATTGGAGAGCAGGAGATGGTGCGTGGACCGATCGGGGCTCGGAGACGGCGCGTGGGCCGATCGGGGCTTAGGAGACGACTCGTGGACCGATTGGGGCTCAGGAGGCCGCGCGTGGACCGATCGCAGCGCGACGCCGCGCGTGGACGGATCAGAGCTCAGGAGGCTGCGCGTGAACCAATCGGCGCTCAGAGACGGCGCGTGGACCGATCGGGGCTTAGGAGACGGCGAGTGCTCCGATCGGGGCCCGGAGACGGGTCGTGGACAGATTGGGGCTTAGGAGACGGCGCGTGGACCGATTGGGGCTCAGGTGGTTGCGCGTGGACCAATTGGGGCTCGGCGACGGCGCGTGGACCGATCGGGGCTCGGAGACGGCGCGTTAACCGATCGGGGCTTAGGAGACGATGCGAGGAGGCATCTGGGTTTACAAGAAGACGCGTGGATCGTTCGGGGCTCGGAGACGGCGCGTGAACCGACCGGGGCTCAGGAGACGGCGCGTGGAGGCATCGGGGCTTAGAAGACGACGCATGGACCGATCAGGTCTCAGGAAACGGCGCGTGGACCGATTGGAGCTCGGAGACGACGCGTGGACCGACTGGGGCTCAGGCGGTTGCGCGTGGACCAATTGGGGTTCGGCGACGGCGCGTGGACCGATCGCGGATCGGAGACGGCGCGTTAACCGATCGGGGCTTAGGAGACGATGCGTGAACCGATCGGGGCTAGGAGACGGCGAGTGGACCCATCGGGGCTCGGAGACGACGCGAGTACGGATCGGGGCTTGATGACGGCGGCTTTACCGATCGCGGCTCGGAGACGGTCCGTGGACAGATCGGGGCTTAGGAGACGGCGCGTGGACCGATCGGGGCTCAGAAGACGGCGCGTGGACCGGTCGGGGCTTAGGAGACGACGCCTGGACCGATCGGGGCTTAGGAGGCGGCGTGTGGAACGATCGGGGCTCAGGAGACGGCGCGTCGATCGATCGGGGCTCAGGAGACGACGCGTCGGCCGTTCGGGGCTCAGGAGACGGCGCGCGGACCGGCCGGGGCTCAGGAGCCTAGCGTGGATCGATCGGGGCTCAGGAGACGACGCGTCGACTGTTCGGGGCTCCGGAGGCGCCGCCTAGACCGAGGGGGATCAGGAGGCGGTGCGTGGACCGACCGGAGTTCAGAAGATTCGCGTGGATCGATCGGGGCTCCGGAGGCGGCGCGTGGACCGATTGGAGAGCAGGAGATGGTGCGTGGACCGATCGGGGCTCGGAGACGGCGCGTGGGCCGATCGGGGCTTAGGAGACGACTCGTGGACCGATTGGGGCTCAGGAGGCCGCGCGTGGACCGATCGCGGCGCGACGCCGCGCGTGGACGGATCAGGGCTCAGGAGGCTGCGCGTGAACCAATCGGCGCTCAGAGACGGCGCGTGGACCGATCGGGGCTTAGGAGACGGCGAGTGCTCCGATCGGGGCCCGGAGACGGGTCGTGGACAGATTGGGGCTTAGGAGACGGCGCGTGGACCGATTGGGGCTCGGATACGGCGCGTGAACCGACCGGGGCTCAGGAGGCCGCGCGTGGCCCGATCGCGGCACGGTGACGGCGCGAGGAGGCATCTGGGCTTAGAAGACGACGCGTGGATCGATCGGGGCTCGGAGACGGCGCGTGGTTCGATCGGGGCTCAGGAGACGACGCGACGAACAATCGGGGCTCAGGAGACGGCGCGCGGACCGACTGGGGCTCAGGAGACTCGCGTGGATCGATCGGGGCTCTGGAGGCGCCGCGTGGACCGATTGGGACCAGGAGACGGTGCGTGAACCGTTCGGGGCTCGGAGATGGCGCGTGGACCGATCGGGGCTCAGGAGACGGCGCGTGGACCGATCGCGGCGCGACGCCGCGCGTGGACGGATCAGGGCTCAGGAGGCTGCGCGTGAACCAATCGGCGCTCAGAGACGGCGCGTGGACCGATCGGGGCTTAGGAGACGTCGAGTGCTCCGATCGGGGCCCGGAGACGGGTCGTGGACAGATTGGGGCTTAGGAGACGGCGCGTGGACCGATTGGGGCTCGGATACGGCGCGTGAACCGACCGGGGCTCAGGAGGCCGCGCGTGGCCCGATCGCGGCACGGTGACGGCGCGAGGAGGCATCTGGGCTTAGAAGACGACGCGTGGATCGATCGGGGCTCGGAGACGGCGCGTGAACCGACCGGAGATCAGGAGGTGACGCGTGGACCGATCGGGGTTGTGGAAGCGGCGCACGGACCGATCGTGGCTCGGAGACGGCGCGTGGAGGCATCGCGGCTTTGAAGACGACGCGTGGACCGATCGGGGCTCAGGAGACTCGCGTGGATCGATCGGGGCTCCGGAGACGCCGCGCGGACCGATCGGAGATCGGACACGGCGTGTGGACCGATCGAGGCTCGGAGACGACGCGATTACGGATCGGGGATCAGGAGACGACGCGTGGAACGATCCGGGCTCAGGAGACGAAGCGTGGACCGATCGGGGCTCGGAGACGGCGTGTGGAACGATCGGGGCTCGGGTGACGGCGCGTGAACCGATCGGCGCTCGGAGACGGCGCGTGGATCGATCGGGGATCGGGGACGGCGCGTGGAACGATCGCGGATCGGAGTCGACGCGTTAGCCGATCGGGGCTTAGGAGACGATGCGTGGACCGATCGGGGCTCGGAGACGGCGCGTGGACCGACCGGGGCTTAGGAGACGGCGCGTGGACCGATCGGAGATCAGGAGGTGACGCGTGGACCGATCGGGGTTGTGGAAGCGGCGCACGGACCGATCGTGGCTCGGAGACGGCGCGTGGAGGCATCGCGGCTTTGAAGACGACGCGTGGACCGATCGGGGCTCAGGAAACGGCGTGTGGCGCGATCGGGGCTCAGGAGACGACGCGTGGTTCGATCGGGGCTCAGGAGACGACGCGACGAACAATCGGGGCTCAGGAGACGGCGCGCGGACCGACTGGGGCTCAGGAGACTCGCGTGGATCGATCGGGGCTCTGGAGGCGCCGCGTGGACCGATTGGGACCAGGAGACGGTGCGTGAACCGTTCGGGGCTCGGAGATGGCGCGTGGACCGATCGGGGCTCAGGAGACGGCGCGTGGACCGATCTCGGCTCGGAGACGGCGCGTGGAACGATCGGGGCTCAGGATACGACGCGTGGACCGATCCGGCGTAGGAGACGACGCGTGTACCTATCGGGGCTCACGACACAGCGTGTGGACCAATTCGGGCTCAGGAGACGCCGCGTGAACCGATCGGGGCTCAGGAAACGGCGCCTGGACCGATCGTGGCTCGGAGACGGCGCGAAGAGGCATCTGGGCTTAGAAGACGACGCGTGGATCGATGGAGGCTCAGGAGACGGCACGTGGACCGATCGGAGATCAGGAGACGATGCGTGGACCGATAGGGCTCTGGAAACGGTGCACGGACCGATCGTGGATCGGCGACGGCCCGTGGACCGATTGGGGCTCAGGAGGCCGCGCGTGGACCGGCCATGGCTCGGCGACGGCGCGTGGACCGATCGGGGCTCGGAGACAGCTCGTGGACCGACTGGGACTCAGGCGGTTGCGCGTGGACCAATTGGGGTTCAGCGACGGCGCGTGGACCGCACGGCGCTCGGAGACGGCGCGTTAACCGATCGGGGCTTAGGAGACGATGCGTGAACCGATCGGGGCTCGGAGACGGCGCGTGGACCGATCGGGGCTTAGGAGACAACGCGTGGACCGATGGGGGCTCGGAGACGGCGCGTGGACCGACCGGGGCTCAGGAGGCCGCGCGTGGACCGATCGGGGCTCGGCGACGGCGCGTGGACCGATCGAGTCTCGGAGACGACGCGTCGACCGATCGGGGCTCAGATGACGGCGCGCGGACTGACCGGGGCTCAGGAGACGCGTGGATCGATCGGGGCTCCGGAGACGCCGCGCGGACCGATCGGGGATCGGACACGGCGTGTGGACCGATCGAGGCTCGGAGACGACGCGATTACGGATCGGGGATCAGGAGACGACGCGTGGAACGATCCGGGCTCAGGAGACGAAGCGTGGACCGATCGGGGCTCGGAGACGGCGTGTGGAACGATCGGGGCTCGGGTGACGGCGCGTGAACCGATCGGCGCTCGGAGACGGCGCGTGGATCGATCGGGGATCGGGGACGGCGCGTGGAAAGATCGCGGCTCGGAGTCGACGCGTTAGCCGATCGGGGCTTAGGAGACGATGCGTGGACCGATCGGGGCTCGGAGACGGCGCGTGGACCGACCGGGGTTTACGAGAAGGCGCTTGGTCCGAACGGGGCTTAGGAGTCGGCGCGTGGACCGATCGGGGCTCGGAGACGGCGCGTGGAACGATCGGGGCTCAGGAGACGGCGCGTCAACCGATCGGCGCTCGGAGACGGCGCGTGGACCGATCGGGGCTTAGGAGACGGCGCGTGGACCGATCGGAGATCAGGAGGTGACGCGTGGACCGATCGGGGTTGTGGAAGCGGCGCACGGACCGATCGTGGCTCGGAGACGGCGCGTGGAGGCATCGCGGCTTTGAAGACGACGCGTGGACCGATCGGGGCTCAGGAAACGGCGTGTGGCGCGATCGGGGCTCAGGAGACGACGCGTGGTTCGATCGGGGCTCAGGAGACGACGCGTCGAACAATCGGGGCTCAGGAGACGGCGCGCGGACCGACTGGGGCTCAGGAGACTCGCGTGGATCGATCGGGGCTTAGGAGACGACGCGTCGAACGATCGGGGCTTAGGAGATGACGCGTGGACCGATCGGGGATCGGAGACAGCGCGTGTACCGACTGGGGCTCAGGAGACCGCGCGTGAACCGATCGGGGCTCGGCGACTGCGCGTGGACGGAGCGGGGCTCGGAGACAGTGCGTAGAACGATCGGGGCTCAGGAGACGGCGCGTTAACCGATTGGGGCTTAGGAGACGTTGCGTGGACCGATCGGCGCTCGAAGACGGCGCGTGGACCGATCGGGGCTCGCACACAGTGCTTGGACCGACTGGGGCTCAGGCGGTTGCGCGTGGACCATTTGGGCTTCGGCGACGGCGCGTGGACCGATCGGGTCTCAGGAGACGGCGCGTGAAATCATCGGCGCCCGGATACGCCGCGTGGACGAATCGGGGCTTAGGAGACGACGCGTGGACCGATCGGGGCTCCGGAGACGGCGCCTGGACCGATCGTGGCTCGGAGACGGCGCATGGAGGCATCCGGGCTAAGAAGACGACGCATGGACCGAGCGGGGTTCAGGAGACGGCGCGAGGAGCGATCGGGGCACAGGAGAAGACACGTCAATTGATCGGGGCTCCGGAGACGACGCCTCGACGGATCGGGGCTCAGGAGGCGGCACGAGAAGCGATCGGGGCTCAGGAGAAGACGCGTCAATTGATCGGGGCTCAGGAGACGACGCGTCGACGAATCGGGGCTTAGGAGACGACGCGTGGACCGATCGGGGCTCCGGAGACGGCGCGTCGACCGACCGGAGCTCAGGAGATTCGCGTGGATCGATCGGGGCTCCGTAGGCGGCGCGTGGACCGATTGGGGCTTAGAAGACGACGCGTGGATCGATCGGGGCTCCGTAGGCGGCGCGTGGACCGACTGGGGCTTAGGAGACGACACGTGGACCGGTCGGGGCTCAGGAGAGAGCGCGTGGACTGATCGGGGCGCGGAGACGGCGCGTTAACCGATCGGCGCTCGAAGACGGCGAGTCGACCGATCGGGGTTCGGTGACGGCGCGTGGACCGTCCGGGGCTCAGGAGGGGATGCGTGGACCGATCGCGGCTCTGGAGACTGCGCGTGGATCGATCGGGGCTTAGGGAACGACGCGTGGACCAATTGGGGTTCGGCGACGGCGCGTGGACCGATCGGAGCTTAGGAGGCCGCGCGTGGACCGATCGCGGCTCGGCGACGGCGCGGGGACCGATCGGGGCTCGGAGACAGCACGTTAACCGATCGGGGCTTAGGAGACGATGCGTGGACCGGTCGGTGCTCAGGAAGCGGCGCCTGGACCGATCGGGGCTCCGAGACGACGCGTTAACCGAGCGGGGCTTAGGAGACTATGCGGGGACCGATCGGGGCTCGGAGACAGTGCGTGTACCGACTGGGGCTCAGGAGGTTGCGCGTGGACCAATTGGGGTTCGGCGACGGCGCGTGGACCGACTGGGGCTCAGGAGACGGCGCGTGCACCGATCGGGGTCCGGAGACGGGTCGTGGACAGATTGGGGATTAGGAGACGGCGCGTGGACCGATCGGGGCTTAGGAGACGGCGCGTGGATCGATCGGGGCTCAGGAGGCCGCGCGTGGACAGATCATGACTCGGCGACGGCGCGTGGACCGATCGGGGCTCGGAGACGACGCGTGGACCGATCGGGGCTCGGAGACGACGCGTGGACCGATCGGGGCTCGGAGACAGCGCGTTGACGGACTGGGGCTCAGGCGGTTTCGCGTGGACCAATTGGTGTTCGGCGACGGCGCGTGGCCCGATCGGGGCTTAGGAGACGGCGCGTGCACCGATCGGGGCCCGGAGACGGGTCGTGGACAGATTGGGGATTAGGAGACGGCGCGTGGACCGATCGGGGCTTAGGAGACGGCGCGTGGATCGATCGGGGCTCAGGAGACGACGCGTCGACCGTTCGGGGCTCAGGAGACGGCGCGCGGACCGGCCGGGGCTAAGGCGACAACGCGTGGACCGATCGGGGCTCGGAGACAGCGCGTGGACTGATCGGGGCTCAGGAGACGGCGCGTGAACCGATCGGAGATCAGGAGACGATGCGTGGACCGATCGGGGCTCAGGAGACTGCGCGTGGATGGATCGGGGCTTAGGGAACGACGCGTGAACCGACCATGGCTCAGGAGGCCGCGCGTGGACCGACTGGGGCTCAGGTGGTTGCGCGTGGACCAATTGGGGCTCGGCGACGGCGCGTGGACCGATCGGGGCTCGGAGACGGCGCGTTAACCGATCGGGGCTTAGAAGACGATGCGAGGAGGCATCTGGGTTTACAAGAAGACGCGTGGATCGTTTGGGGCTCGGAGACGGCGCGTGAACCGACCGGGGCTCAGGAGACGGCGCGTGGAGTCATCGGGGCTTAGAAGACGACGCATGGACCGATCAGGTCTCAGGAAACGGCGCGTGGACCGATTGGAGCTCGGAGACGACGCGTGGACCGACTGGGGCTCAGGCGGTTGCGCGTGGACCAATTGGGGTTCGGCGACGGCGCGTGGACCGATCGCGGATCGGAGACGGCGCGTTAACCGATCGGGGCTTAGGAGACGATGCGTGAACCGATCGGGGCTAGGAGACGGCGAGTGGACCCATCGGGGCTCGGAGACGACGCGAGTACGGATCGGGGCTTGATGACGGCGGCTTTACCGATCGCGGCTCGGAGACGGCCCGTGGACAGATCGGGGCTTAGGAGACGGCGCGTGGACCGATCGGGGCTCAGAAGACGGCGCGTGGACCGGTCGGGGCTTAGGAGACGACGCCTGGACCGATCGGGGCTTAGGAGGCGGCGTGTGGAACGATCGGGGCTCAGGAGACGGCGCGTCGATCGATCGGGGCTCAGGAGACGACGCGTCGGCCGTTCGGGGCTCAGGAGACGGCGCGCGGACCGGCCGGGGCTCAGGAGCCTAGCGTGGATCGATCGGGGCTCAGGAGACGACGCGTCGACTGTTCGGGGCTCCGGAGGCGCCGCCTAGACCGAGGGGGATCAGGAGGCGGTGCGTGGACCGACCGGAGTTCAGAAGATTCGCGTGGATCGATGGGGGCTCCGGAGGCGGCGCGTGGACCGATTGGAGAGCAGGAGATGGTGCGTGGACCGATCGGGGCTCGGAGACGGCGCGTGGGCCGATCGGGGCTTAGGAGACGACTCGTGGACCGATTGGGGCTCAGGAGGCCGCGCGTGGACCGATCGCAGCGCGACGCCGCGCGTGGACGGATCAGAGCTCAGGAGGCTGCGCGTGAACCAATCGGCGCTCAGAGACGGCGCGTGGACCGATCGGGGCTTAGGAGACGGCGAGTGCTCCGATCGGGGCCCGGAGACGGGTCGTGGACAGATTGGGGCTTAGGAGACGGCGCGTGGACCGATTGGGGCTCAGGTGGTTGCGCGTGGACCAATTGGGGCTCGGCGACGGCGCGTGGACCGATCGGGGCTCGGAGACGGCGCGTTAACCGATCGGGGCTTAGGAGACGATGCGAGGAGGCATCTGGGTTTACAAGAAGACGCGTGGATCGTTCGGGGCTCGGAGACGGCGCGTGAACCGACCGGGGCTCAGGAGACGGCGCGTGGAGGCATCGGGGCTTAGAAGACGACGCATGGACCGATCAGGTCTCAGGAAACGGCGCGTGGACCGATTGGAGCTCGGAGACGACGCGTGGACCGACTGGGGCTCAGGCGGTTGCGCGTGGACCAATTGGGGTTCGGCGACGGCGCGTGGACCGATCGCGGATCGGAGACGGCGCGTTAACCGATCGGGGCTTAGGAGACGATGCGTGAACCGATCGGGGCTAGGAGACGGCGAGTGGACCGTTCGGGGCTCGGAGATGGCGCGTGGACCGATCGGGGCTCAGGAGGCCGCGCGTGGACCGATCGGGGCTCGGCGACGGCGCGTGGACCGATCGAGTCTCGGAGACGACGCGTCGACCGATCGGGGCTCAGATGGCGGCGCGCGGACTGACCGGGGCTCAGGAGACGCGTGGATCGATCGGGGCTCCGGAGACGCCGCGCGGACCGATCGGGGATCGGACACGGCGTGTGGACCGATCGAGGCTCGGAGACGACGCGATTACGGATCGGGGATCAGGAGACGACGCGTGGAACGATCCGGGCTCAGGAGACGAAGCGTGGACCGATCGGGGCTCGGAGACGGCGTGTGGAACGATCGGGGCTCGGGTGACGGCGCGTGAACCGATCGGCGCTCGGAGACGGCGCGTGGATCGATCGGGGATCGGGGACGGCGCGTGGAACGATCGCGGCTCGGAGTCGACGCGTTAGCCGATCGGGGCTTAGGAGACGATGCGTGGACCGATCGGGGCTCGGAGACGGCGCGTGGACCGACCGGGGTTTACGAGAAGGCGCTTGGTCCGAACGGGGCTTAGGAGTCGGCGCGTGGACCGATCGGGGCTCGGAGACGGCGCGTGGAACGATCGGGGCTCAGGAGACGGCGCGTCAACCGATCGGCGCTCGGAGACGGCGCGTGGACCGATCGGGGCTTAGGAGACGGCGCGTGGACCGATCGGAGATCAGGAGGTGACGCGTGGACCGATCGGGGTTGTGGAAGCGGCGCACGGACCGATCGTGGCTCGGAGACGGCGCGTGGAGGCATCGCGGCTTTGAAGACGACGCGTGGACCGATCGGGGCTCAGGAAACGGCGTGTGGCGCGATCGGGGCTCAGGAGACGACGCGTGGTTCGATCGGGGCTCAGGAGACGACGCGTCGAACAATCGGGGCTCAGGAGACGGCGCGCGGACCGACTGGGGCTCAGGAGACTCGCGTGGATCGATCGGGGCTTAGGAGACGACGCGTCGAACGATCGGGGCTTAGGAGATGACGCGTGGACCGATCGGGGATCGGAGACAGCGCGTGTACCGACTGGGGCTCAGGAGACCGCGCGTGAACCGATCGGGGCTCGGCGACTGCGCGTGGACGGAGCGGGGCTCGGAGACAGTGCTTGGACCGACTGGGGCTCAGGCGGTTGCGCGTGGACCATTTGGGCTTCGGCGACGGCGCGTGGACCGATCGGGTCTCAGGAGACGGCGCGTGAAATCATCGGCGCCCGGATACGCCGCGTGGACGAATCGGGGCTTAGGAGACGACGCGTGGACCGATCGGGGCTCCGGAGACGGCGCCTGGACCGATCGTGGCTCGGAGACGGCGCGTGGAGGCATCCGGGCTAAGAAGACGACGCATGGACCGAGCGGGGTTCAGGAGACGGCGCGAGGAGCGATCGGGGCACAGGAGAAGACACGTCAATTGATCGGGGCTCCGGAGACGACGCCTCGACGGATCGGGGCTCAGGAGGCGGCACGAGAAGCGATCGGGGCTCAGGAGAAGACGCGTCAATTGATCGGGGCTCAGGAGACGACGCGTCGACGAATCGGGGCTTAGGAGACGACGCGTGGACCGATCGGGGCTCCGGAGACGGCGCGTCGACCGACCGGAGCTCAGGAGATTCGCGTGGATCGATCGGGGCTCCGTAGGCGGCGCGTGGACCGATTGGGGCTTAGAAGACGACGCGTGGATCGATCGGGGCTCCGTAGGCGGCGCGTGGACCGACTGGGGCTTAGGAGACGACACGTGGACCGGTCGGGGCTCAGGAGAGAGCGCGTGGACTGATCGGGGCGCGGAGACGGCGCGTTAACCGATCGGCGCTCGAAGACGGCGAGTCGACCGATCGGGGTTCGGTGACGGCGCGTGGACCGTCCGGGGCTCAGGAGGGGATGCGTGGACCGATCGCGGCTCTGGAGACTGCGCGTGGATCGATCGGGGCTTAGGGAACGACGCGTGGACCAATTGGGGTTCGGCGACGGCGCGTGGACCGATCGGAGCTTAGGAGGCCGCGCGTGGACCGATCGCGGCTCGGCGACGGCGCGGGGACCGATCGGGGCTCGGAGACAGCACGTTAACCGATCGGGGCTTAGGAGACGATGCGTGGACCGGTCGGTGCTCAGGAAGCGGCGCCTGGACCGATCGGGGCTCCGAGACGACGCGTTAACCGAGCGGGGCTTAGGAGACTATGCGGGGATCGATCGGGGCTCGGAGACAGTGCGTGTACCGACTGGGGCTCAGGAGGTTGCGCGTGGACCAATTGGGGTTCGGCGACGGCGCGTGGACCGACTGGGGCTCAGGAGACCGCGCGTGAACCGATCGAGGCTCGACGACTGCGCGTGGAGCGATCGGGGCTCAGGAGACGGCGCGTGAACCAATCGGCGCTCCGAGACGGCGCGTGGTCCGATCGGGGATGAAGAGAAGGCGCGTGGACCGATCGGGGCTTAGGAGACGGCGCGTAGACCGATCGGGGCTCGGAGACGGCGCGTGGAACGATCGGGGCTCAGGTGACGGCGCGTGAACCGATCGGCGCTCGGAGACGGCGCGTGGACCGATCGGGGCTTAGTAGAAGGCGCTTGGACCGATCGGGGCTTAGGAGACGACGCGTGGACCGATCGGAGCTCGGAGTCGGCGCGTGGAACGATCGGGGCTCAGGAGACGGCGCGTGAACCGATCGGCGCTCGGAGACGGCGCGTGGACCGATGGGGCTCAGGAGCCGCGCGTGGACCGATCATGGCTCGGTGACGGCGCGTGGACCCATCGGGGCTTAGGTGACGATGCGTGGACCGATTGGGGCTCAGGAAGCAGCGCCTGGACCGATCGTGGCTCGGAGACGGCGCGAGGAGGCATCTGGGCTTCGAAGACGACGCGTGGATCGATCGGGGCTCGGAGACGGCGCGTGAATCGACCGGGGCTCAGGAGGCCGCGCGTGGACCGATCGAGGCTCAGGAGGCCACGCCTGGACCGATCGGGGCTCCGCGACGGCGCGTGGACCGATCGAGGCACGGAGACGACGCGTGTACGGATCGGGGATTCGGCGATGACGCGTGGACCGATCCGGGCTCAGGAGACGGCGCGTGGACGGATCGGGGCTCGGAGACGGCGTGTGGAACGATCGGGGCTCAGGAGACGGCGCGTGAACCGATCGGCGCTCAGAGACGGCCCGTGGACCGATCGGGGCTTAGGATACGGCGCGTGGACCGATCGGGGTTGTGGAAGCGGCGCACGGACCGATCGTGGCTCGGAGACGGCGCGTGGAGGCATCGCGGCTTTGAAGACGACGCGTGGACCGATCGGGGCTCAGGAAACGGCGTGTGGCGCGATCGGGGCTCAGGAGACGACGCGTGGTTCGATCGGGGCTCAGGAGACGACGCGTCGAACAATCGGGGCTCAGGAGACGGCGCGCGGACCGACTGGGGCTCAGGAGACTCGCGTGGATCGATCGGGGCTCTGTAGGCGCCGCGTGGACCGATTGGGACCAGGAGACGGTGCGTGAACCGTTCGGGGCTCGGAGATGGCGCGTGGACCGATCGGGGCTCAGGAGACGGCGCGTGGACCGATCGGGGCTCGGAGACAGCGCGTGGACGGACTGGGGCTCAGGCGGTTTCGCGTGGACCAATTGGTGTTCGGCGACGGCGCGTGGCCCGATCGGGGCTTAGGAGACGGCGCGTGCACCGATCGGGGCCCGGAGACGGGTCGTGGACAGATTGGGGATTAGGAGACGGCGCGTGGACCGATCGGGGCTTAGGAGACGGCGCGTGGATCGATCGGGGCTCAGGAGGCCGCGCGTGGACAGATCATGACTCGGCGACGGCGCGTGGACCGATCGGGGCTCGGAGACGACGCGTGGACCGATCGGGGCTCGGAGACGACGCGTGGACCGATCGGGGCTCGGAGACAGCGCATTGACGGACTGGGGCTCAGGCGGTTTCGCGTGGACCAATTGGTGTTCGGCGACGGCGCGTGGCCCGATCGGGGCTTAGGAGACGGCGCGTGCACCGATCGGGGCCCGGAGACGGGTCGTGGACAGATTGGGGATTAGGAGACGGCGCGTGGACCGATCGGGGCTTAGGAGACGGCGCGTGGATCGATCGGGGCTCAGGAGACGACGCGTCGACCGTTCGGGGCTCAGGGGACGGCGCGCGGACCGGCCGGGGCTAAGGCGACAACGCGTGGACCGATCGGGGCTCGGAGACAGCGCGTGGACTGATCGGGGCTCAGGAGACGGCGCGTGAACCGATCGGAGATCAGGAGACGATGCGTGGACCGATCGGGGCTCAGGAGACTGCGCGTGGATGGATCGGGGCTTAGGGAACGACGCGTGGACCCATCGGGGTTCAGGAGACGGCGCGTGAACCGACCATGGCTCAGGAGGCCGCGCGTGGACCGACTGGGGCTCAGGTGGTTGCGCGTGGACCAATTGGGGCTCGGCGACGGCGCGTGGACCGATCGGGGCTCGGAGACGGCGCGTTAACCGATCGGGGCTTAGAAGACGATGCGAGGAGGCATCTGGGTTTACAAGAAGACGCGTGGATCGTTCGGGGCTCGGAGACGGCGCGTGAACCGACCGGGGCTCAGGAGACGGCGCGTGGAGTCATCGGGGCTTAGAAGACGACGCATGGACCGATCAGGTCTCAGGAAACGGCGCGTGGACCGATTGGAGCTCGGAGACGACGCGTGGACCGACTGGGGCTCAGGCGGTTGCGCGTGGACCAATTGGGGTTCGGCGACGGCGCGTGGACCGATCGCGGATCGGAGACGGCGCGTTAACCGATCGGGGCTTAGGAGACGATGCGTGAACCGATCGGGGCTAGGAGACGGCGAGTGGACCCATCGGGGCTCGGAGACGACGCGAGTACGGATCGGGGCTTGATGACGGCGGCTTTACCGATCGCGGCTCGGAGACGGCCCGTGGACAGATCGGGGCTTAGGAGACGGCGCGTGGACCGATCGGGGCTCAGAAGACGGCGCGTGGACCGGTCGGGGCTTAGGAGACGACGCCTGGACCGATCGGGGCTTAGGAGGCGGCGTGTGGAACGATCGGGGCTCAGGAGACGGCGCGTCGATCGATCGGGGCTCAGGAGACGACGCGTCGGCCGTTCGGGGCTCAGGAGACGGCGCGCGGACCGGCCGGGGCTCAGGAGCCTAGCGTGGATCGATCGGGGCTCAGGAGACGACGCGTCGACTGTTCGGGGCTCCGGAGGCGCCGCCTAGACCGAGGGGGATCAGGAGGCGGTGCGTGGACCGACCGGAGTTCAGAAGATTCGCGTGGATCGATGGGGGCTCCGGAGGCGGCGCGTGGACCGATTGGAGAGCAGGAGATGGTGCGTGGACCGATCGGGGCTCGGAGACGGCGCGTGGGCCGATCGGGGCTTAGGAGACGACTCGTGGACCGATTGGGGCTCAGGAGGCCGCGCGTGGACCGATCGCAGCGCGACGCCGCGCGTGGACGGATCAGAGCTCAGGAGGCTGCGCGTGAACCAATCGGCGCTCAGAGACGGCGCGTGGACCGATCGGGGCTTAGGAGACGGCGAGTGCTCCGATCGGGGCCCGGAGACGGGTCGTGGACAGATTGGGGCTTAGGAGACGGCGCGTGGACCGATTGGGGCTCAGGTGGTTGCGCGTGGACCAATTGGGGCTCGGCGACGGCGCGTGGACCGATCGGGGCTCGGAGACGGCGCGTTAACCGATCGGGGCTTAGGAGACGATGCGAGGAGGCATCTGGGTTTACAAGAAGACGCGTGGATCGTTCGGGGCTCGGAGACGACGCGTGAACCGACCGGGGCTCAGGAGACGGCGCGTGGAGGCATCGGGGCTTAGAAGACGACGCATGGACCGATCAGGTCTCAGGAAACGGCGCGTGGACCGATTGGAGCTCGGAGACGACGCGTGGACCGACTGGGGCTCAGGCGGTTGCGCGTGGACCAATTGGGGTTCGGCGACGGCGCGTGGACCGATCGCGGATCGGAGACGGCGCGTTAACCGATCGGGGCTTAGGAGACGATGCGTGAACCGATCGGGGCTAGGAGACGGCGAGTGGACCCATCGGGGCTCGGAGACGACGCGAGTACGGATCGGGGCTTGATGACGGCGGCTTTACCGATCGCGGCTCGGAGACGGTCCGTGGACAGATCGGGGCTTAGGAGACGGCGCGTGGACCGATCGGGGCTCAGAAGACGGCGCGTGGACCGGTCGGGGCTTAGGAGACGACGCCTGGACCGATCGGGGCTTAGGAGGCGGCGTGTGGAACGATCGGGGCTCAGGAGACGGCGCGTCGATCGATCGGGGCTCAGGAGACGACGCGTCGGCCGTTCGGGGCTCAGGAGACGGCGCGCGGACCGGCCGGGGCTCAGGAGCCTAGCGTGGATCGATCGGGGCTCAGGAGACGACGCGTCGACTGTTCGGGGCTCCGGAGGCGCCGCCTAGACCGAGGGGGATCAGGAGGCGGTGCGTGGACCGACCGGAGTTCAGAAGATTCGCGTGGATCGATCGGGGCTCCGGAGGCGGCGCGTGGACCGATTGGAGAGCAGGAGATGGTGCGTGGACCGATCGGGGCTCGGAGACGGCGCGTGGGCCGATCGGGGCTTAGGAGACGACTCGTGGACCGATTGGGGCTCAGGAGGCCGCGCGTGGACCGATCGCGGCGCGACGCCGCGCGTGGACGGATCAGGGCTCAGGAGGCTGCGCGTGAACCAATCGGCGCTCAGAGACGGCGCGTGGACCGATCGGGGCTTAGGAGACGGCGAGTGCTCCGATCGGGGCCCGGAGACGGGTCGTGGACAGATTGGGGCTTAGGAGACGGCGCGTGGACCGATTGGGGCTCGGATACGGCGCGTGAACCGACCGGGGCTCAGGAGGCCGCGCGTGGCCCGATCGCGGCACGGTGACGGCGCGAGGAGGCATCTGGGCTTAGAAGACGACGCGTGGATCGATCGGGGCTCGGAGACGGCGCGTGGTTCGATCGGGGCTCAGGAGACGACGCGACGAACAATCGGGGCTCAGGAGACGGCGCGCGGACCGACTGGGGCTCAGGAGACTCGCGTGGATCGATCGGGGCTCTGGAGGCGCCGCGTGGACCGATTGGGACCAGGAGACGGTGCGTGAACCGTTCGGGGCTCGGAGATGGCGCGTGGACCGATCGGGGCTCAGGAGACGGCGCGTGGACCGATCGCGGCGCGACGCCGCGCGTGGACGGATCAGGGCTCAGGAGGCTGCGCGTGAACCAATCGGCGCTCAGAGACGGCGCGTGGACCGATCGGGGCTTAGGAGACGTCGAGTGCTCCGATCGGGGCCCGGAGACGGGTCGTGGACAGATTGGGGCTTAGGAGACGGCGCGTGGACCGATTGGGGCTCGGATACGGCGCGTGAACCGACCGGGGCTCAGGAGGCCGCGCGTGGCCCGATCGCGGCACGGTGACGGCGCGAGGAGGCATCTGGGCTTAGAAGACGACGCGTGGATCGATCGGGGCTCGGAGACGGCGCGTGAACCGACCGGAGATCAGGAGGTGACGCGTGGACCGATCGGGGTTGTGGAAGCGGCGCACGGACCGATCGTGGCTCGGAGACGGCGCGTGGAGGCATCGCGGCTTTGAAGACGACGCGTGGACCGATCGGGGCTCAGGAGACTCGCGTGGATCGATCGGGGATCCGGAGACGCCGCGCGGACCGATCGGAGATCGGACACGGCGTGTGGACCGATCGAGGCTCGGAGACGACGCGATTACGGATCGGGGATCAGGAGACGACGCGTGGAACGATCCGGGCTCAGGAGACGAAGCGTGGACCGATCGGGGCTCGGAGACGGCGTGTGGAACGATCGGGGCTCGGGTGACGGCGCGTGAACCGATCGGCGCTCGGAGACGGCGCGTGGATCGATCGGGGATCGGGGACGGCGCGTGGAACGATCGCGGATCGGAGTCGACGCGTTAGCCGATCGGGGCTTAGGAGACGATGCGTGGACCGATCGGGGCTCGGAGACGGCGCGTGGACCGACCGGGGCTTAGGAGACGGCGCGTGGACCGATCGGAGATCAGGAGGTGACGCGTGGACCGATCGGGGTTGTGGAAGCGGCGCACGGACCGATCGTGGCTCGGAGACGGCGCGTGGAGGCATCGCGGCTTTGAAGACGACGCGTGGACCGATCGGGGCTCAGGAAACGGCGTGTGGCGCGATCGGGGCTCAGGAGACGACGCGTGGTTCGATCGGGGCTCAGGAGACGACGCGACGAACAATCGGGGCTCAGGAGACGGCGCGCGGACCGACTGGGGCTCAGGAGACTCGCGTGGATCGATCGGGGCTCTGGAGGCGCCGCGTGGACCGATTGGGACCAGGAGACGGTGCGTGAACCGTTCGGGGCTCGGAGATGGCGCGTGGACCGATCGGGGCTCAGGAGACGGCGCGTGGACCGATCTCGGCTCGGAGACGGCGCGTGGAACGATCGGGGCTCAGGATACGACGCGTGGACCGATCCGGCGTAGGAGACGACGCGTGTACCTATCGGGGCTCACGACACAGCGTGTGGACCAATTCGGGCTCAGGAGACGCCGCGTGAACCGATCGGGGCTCAGGAAACGGCGCCTGGACCGATCGTGGCTCGGAGACGGCGCGAAGAGGCATCTGGGCTTAGAAGACGACGCGTGGATCGATGGAGGCTCAGGAGACGGCACGTGGACCGATCGGAGATCAGGAGACGATGCGTGGACCGATAGGGCTCTGGAAACGGTGCACGGACCGATCGTGGATCGGCGACGGCCCGTGGACCGATTGGGGCTCAGGAGGCCGCGCGTGGACCGGCCATGGCTCGGCGACGGCGCGTGGACCGATCGGGGCTCGGAGACAGCTCGTGGACCGACTGGGACTCAGGCGGTTGCGCGTGGACCAATTGGGGTTCGGCGACGGCGCGTGGACCGCACGGCGCTCGGAGACGGCGCGTTAACCGATCGGGGCTTAGGAGACGATGCGTGAACCGATCGGGGCTCGGAGACGGCGCGTGGACCGATCGGGGCTTAGGAGACAACGCGTGGACCGATGGGGGCTCGGAGACGGCGCGTGGACCGACCGGGGCTCAGGAGGCCGCGCGTGGACCGATCGGGGCTCGGCGACGGCGCGTGGACCGATCGAGTCTCGGAGACGACGCGTCGACCGATCGGGGCTCAGATGACGGCGCGCGGACTGACCGGGGCTCAGGAGACGCGTGGATCGATCGGGGCTCCGGAGACGCCGCGCGGACCGATCGGGGATCGGACACGGCGTGTGGACCGATCGAGGCTCGGAGACGACGCGATTACGGATCGGGGATCAGGAGACGACGCGTGGAACGATCCGGGCTCAGGAGACGAAGCGTGGACCGATCGGGGCTCGGAGACGGCGTGTGGAACGATCGGGGCTCGGGTGACGGCGCGTGAACCGATCGGCGCTCGGAGACGGCGCGTGGATCGATCGGGGATCGGGGACGGCGCGTGGAAAGATCGCGGCTCGGAGTCGACGCGTTAGCCGATCGGGGCTTAGGAGACGATGCGTGGACCGATCGGGGCTCGGAGACGGCGCGTGGACCGACCGGGGTTTACGAGAAGGCGCTTGGTCCGAACGGGGCTTAGGAGTCGGCGCGTGGACCGATCGGGGCTCGGAGACGGCGCGTGGAACGATCGGGGCTCAGGAGACGGCGCGTCAACCGATCGGCGCTCGGAGACGGCGCGTGGACCGATCGGGGCTTAGGAGACGGCGCGTGGACCGATCGGAGATCAGGAGGTGACGCGTGGACCGATCGGGGTTGTGGAAGCGGCGCACGGACCGATCGTGGCTCGGAGACGGCGCGTGGAGGCATCGCGGCTTTGAAGACGACGCGTGGACCGATCGGGGCTCAGGAAACGGCGTGTGGCGCGATCGGGGCTCAGGAGACGACGCGTGGTTCGATCGGGGCTCAGGAGACGACGCGTCGAACAATCGGGGCTCAGGAGACGGCGCGCGGACCGACTGGGGCTCAGGAGACTCGCGTGGATCGATCGGGGCTTAGGAGACGACGCGTCGAACGATCGGGGCTTAGGAGATGACGCGTGGACCGATCGGGGATCGGAGACAGCGCGTGTACCGACTGGGGCTCAGGAGACCGCGCGTGAACCGATCGGGGCTCGGCGACTGCGCGTGGACGGAGCGGGGCTCAGGAGGCGGCACGAGAAGCGATCGGGGCTCAGGAGAAGACGCGTCAATTGATCGGGGCTCAGGAGACGACGCGTCGACGAATCGGGGCTTAGGAGACGACGCGTGGACCGATCGGGGCTCCGGAGACGGCGCGTCGACCGACCGGAGCTCAGGAGATTCGCGTGGATCGATCGGGGCTCCGTAGGCGGCGCGTGGACCGATTGGGGCTTAGAAGACGACGCGTGGATCGATCGGGGCTCCGTAGGCGGCGCGTGGACCGACTGGGGCTTAGGAGACGACACGTGGACCGGTCGGGGCTCAGGAGAGAGCGCGTGGACTGATCGGGGCGCGGAGACGGCGCGTTAACCGATCGGCGCTCGAAGACGGCGAGTCGACCGATCGGGGTTCGGTGACGGCGCGTGGACCGTCCGGGGCTCAGGAGGGGATGCGTGGACCGATCGCGGCTCTGGAGACTGCGCGTGGATCGATCGGGGCTTAGGGAACGACGCGTGGACCAATTGGGGTTCGGCGACGGCGCGTGGACCGATCGGAGCTTAGGAGGCCGCGCGTGGACCGATCGCGGCTCGGCGACGGCGCGGGGACCGATCGGGGCTCGGAGACAGCACGTTAACCGATCGGGGCTTAGGAGACGATGCGTGGACCGGTCGGTGCTCAGGAAGCGGCGCCTGGACCGATCGGGGCTCCGAGACGACGCGTTAACCGAGCGGGGCTTAGGAGACTATGCGGGGACCGATCGGGGCTCGGAGACAGTGCGTGTACCGACTGGGGCTCAGGAGGTTGCGCGTGGACCAATTGGGGTTCGGCGACGGCGCGTGGACCGACTGGGGCTCAGGAGACGGCGCGTGCACCGATCGGGGCCCGGAGACGGGTCGTGGACAGATTGGGGATTAGGAGACGGCGCGTGGACCGATCGGGGCTTAGGAGACGGCGCGTGGATCGATCGGGGCTCAGGAGGCCGCGCGTGGACAGATCATGACTCGGCGACGGCGCGTGGACCGATCGGGGCTCGGAGACGACGCGTGGACCGATCGGGGCTCGGAGACGACGCGTGGACCGATCGGGGCTCGGAGACAGCGCGTTGACGGACTGGGGCTCAGGCGGTTTCGCGTGGACCAATTGGTGTTCGGCGACGGCGCGTGGCCCGATCGGGGCTTAGGAGACGGCGCGTGCACCGATCGGGGCCCGGAGACGGGTCGTGGACAGATTGGGGATTAGGAGACGGCGCGTGGACCGATCGGGGCTTAGGAGACGGCGCGTGGATCGATCGGGGCTCAGGAGACGACGCGTCGACCGTTCGGGGCTCAGGAGACGGCGCGCGGACCGGCCGGGGCTAAGGCGACAACGCGTGGACCGATCGGGGCTCGGAGACAGCGCGTGGACTGATCGGGGCTCAGGAGACGGCGCGTGAACCGATCGGAGATCAGGAGACGATGCGTGGACCGATCGGGGCTCAGGAGACTGCGCGTGGATGGATCGGGGCTTAGGGAACGACGCGTGAACCGACCATGGCTCAGGAGGCCGCGCGTGGACCGACTGGGGCTCAGGTGGTTGCGCGTGGACCAATTGGGGCTCGGCGACGGCGCGTGGACCGATCGGGGCTCGGAGACGGCGCGTTAACCGATCGGGGCTTAGAAGACGATGCGAGGAGGCATCTGGGTTTACAAGAAGACGCGTGGATCGTTCGGGGCTCGGAGACGGCGCGTGAACCGACCGGGGCTCAGGAGACGGCGCGTGGAGTCATCGGGGCTTAGAAGACGACGCATGGACCGATCAGGTCTCAGGAAACGGCGCGTGGACCGATTGGAGCTCGGAGACGACGCGTGGACCGACTGGGGCTCAGGCGGTTGCGCGTGGACCAATTGGGGTTCGGCGACGGCGCGTGGACCGATCGCGGATCGGAGACGGCGCGTTAACCGATCGGGGCTTAGGAGACGATGCGTGAACCGATCGGGGCTAGGAGACGGCGAGTGGACCCATCGGGGCTCGGAGACGACGCGAGTACGGATCGGGGCTTGATGACGGCGGCTTTACCGATCGCGGCTCGGAGACGGCCCGTGGACAGATCGGGGCTTAGGAGACGGCGCGTGGACCGATCGGGGCTCAGAAGACGGCGCGTGGACCGGTCGGGGCTTAGGAGACGACGCCTGGACCGATCGGGGCTTAGGAGGCGGCGTGTGGAACGATCGGGGCTCAGGAGACGGCGCGTCGATCGATCGGGGCTCAGGAGACGACGCGTCGGCCGTTCGGGGCTCAGGAGACGGCGCGCGGACCGGCCGGGGCTCAGGAGCCTAGCGTGGATCGATCGGGGCTCAGGAGACGACGCGTCGACTGTTCGGGGCTCCGGAGGCGCCGCCTAGACCGAGGGGGATCAGGAGGCGGTGCGTGGACCGACCGGAGTTCAGAAGATTCGCGTGGATCGATGGGGGCTCCGGAGGCGGCGCGTGGACCGATTGGAGAGCAGGAGATGGTGCGTGGACCGATCGGGGCTCGGAGACGGCGCGTGGGCCGATCGGGGCTTAGGAGACGACTCGTGGACCGATTGGGGCTCAGGAGGCCGCGCGTGGACCGATCGCAGCGCGACGCCGCGCGTGGACGGATCAGAGCTCAGGAGGCTGCGCGTGAACCAATCGGCGCTCAGAGACGGCGCGTGGACCGATCGGGGCTTAGGAGACGGCGAGTGCTCCGATCGGGGCCCGGAGACGGGTCGTGGACAGATTGGGGCTTAGGAGACGGCGCGTGGACCGATTGGGGCTCAGGTGGTTGCGCGTGGACCAATTGGGGCTCGGCGACGGCGCGTGGACCGATCGGGGCTCGGAGACGGCGCGTTAACCGATCGGGGCTTAGGAGACGATGCGAGGAGGCATCTGGGTTTACAAGAAGACGCGTGGATCGTTCGGGGCTCGGAGACGGCGCGTGAACCGACCGGGGCTCAGGAGACGGCGCGTGGAGGCATCGGGGCTTAGAAGACGACGCATGGACCGATCAGGTCTCAGGAAACGGCGCGTGGACCGATTGGAGCTCGGAGACGACGCGTGGACCGACTGGGGCTCAGGCGGTTGCGCGTGGACCAATTGGGGTTCGGCGACGGCGCGTGGACCGATCGCGGATCGGAGACGGCGCGTTAACCGATCGGGGCTTAGGAGACGATGCGTGAACCGATCGGGGCTAGGAGACGGCGAGTGGACCGTTCGGGGCTCGGAGATGGCGCGTGGACCGATCGGGGCTCAGGAGGCCGCGCGTGGACCGATCGGGGCTCGGCGACGGCGCGTGGACCGATCGAGTCTCGGAGACGACGCGTCGACCGATCGGGGCTCAGATGGCGGCGCGCGGACTGACCGGGGCTCAGGAGACGCGTGGATCGATCGGGGCTCCGGAGACGCCGCGCGGACCGATCGGGGATCGGACACGGCGTGTGGACCGATCGAGGCTCGGAGACGACGCGATTACGGATCGGGGATCAGGAGACGACGCGTGGAACGATCCGGGCTCAGGAGACGAAGCGTGGACCGATCGGGGCTCGGAGACGGCGTGTGGAACGATCGGGGCTCGGGTGACGGCGCGTGAACCGATCGGCGCTCGGAGACGGCGCGTGGATCGATCGGGGATCGGGGACGGCGCGTGGAACGATCGCGGCTCGGAGTCGACGCGTTAGCCGATCGGGGCTTAGGAGACGATGCGTGGACCGATCGGGGCTCGGAGACGGCGCGTGGACCGACCGGGGTTTACGAGAAGGCGCTTGGTCCGAACGGGGCTTAGGAGTCGGCGCGTGGACCGATCGGGGCTCGGAGACGGCGCGTGGAACGATCGGGGCTCAGGAGACGGCGCGTCAACCGATCGGCGCTCGGAGACGGCGCGTGGACCGATCGGGGCTTAGGAGACGATGCGTGGACCGATCGGGGCTCGGAGACGGCGCGTGGACCGACCGGGGTTTACGAGAAGGCGCTTGGTCCGAACGGGGCTTAGGAGTCGGCGCGTGGACCGATCGGGGCTCGGAGACGGCGCGTGGAACGATCGGGGCTCAGGAGACGGCGCGTCAACCGATCGGCGCTCGGAGACGGCGCGTGGACCGATCGGGGCTTAGGAGACGGCGCGTGGACCGATCGGAGATCAGGAGGTGACGCGTGGACCGATCGGGGTTGTGGAAGCGGCGCACGGACCGATCGTGGCTCGGAGACGGCGCGTGGAGGCATCGCGGCTTTGAAGACGACGCGTGGACCGATCGGGGCTCAGGAAACGGCGTGTGGCGCGATCGGGGCTCAGGAGACGACGCGTGGTTCGATCGGGGCTCAGGAGACGACGCGTCGAACAATCGGGGCTCAGGAGACGGCGCGCGGACCGACTGGGGCTCAGGAGACTCGCGTGGATCGATCGGGGCTTAGGAGACGACGCGTCGAACGATCGGGGCTTAGGAGATGACGCGTGGACCGATCGGGGATCGGAGACAGCGCGTGTACCGACTGGGGCTCAGGAGACCGCGCGTGAACCGATCGGGGCTCGGCGACTGCGCGTGGACGGAGCGGGGCTCGGAGACAGTGCGTAGAACGATCGGGGCTCAGGAGACGGCGCGTTAACCGATTGGGGCTTAGGAGACGTTGCGTGGACCGATCGGCGCTCGAAGACGGCGCGTGGACCGATCGGGGCTCGGACACAGTGCTTGGACCGACTGGGGCTCAGGCGGTTGCGCGTGGACCATTTGGGCTTCGGCGACGGCGCGTGGACCGATCGGGTCTCAGGAGACGGCGCGTGAAATCATCGGCGCCCGGATACGCCGCGTGGACGAATCGGGGCTTAGGAGACGACGCGTGGACCGATCGGGGCTCCGGAGACGGCGCCTGGACCGATCGTGGCTCGGAGACGGCGCGTGGAGGCATCCGGGCTAAGAAGACGACGCATGGACCGAGCGGGGTTCAGGAGACGGCGCGAGGAGCGATCGGGGCACAGGAGAAGACACGTCAATTGATCGGGGCTCCGGAGACGACGCCTCGACGGATCGGGGCTCAGGAGGCGGCACGAGAAGCGATCGGGGCTCAGGAGAAGACGCGTCAATTGATCGGGGCTCAGGAGACGACGCGTCGACGAATCGGGGCTTAGGAGACGACGCGTGGACCGATCGGGGCTCCGGAGACGGCGCGTCGACCGACCGGAGCTCAGGAGATTCGCGTGGATCGATCGGGGCTCCGTAGGCGGCGCGTGGACCGATTGGGGCTTAGAAGACGACGCGTGGATCGATCGGGGCTCCGTAGGCGGCGCGTGGACCGACTGGGGCTTAGGAGACGACACGTGGACCGGTCGGGGCTCAGGAGAGAGCGCGTGGACTGATCGGGGCGCGGAGACGGCGCGTTAACCGATCGGCGCTCGAAGACGGCGAGTCGACCGATCGGGGTTCGGTGACGGCGCGTGGACCGTCCGGGGCTCAGGAGGGGATGCGTGGACCGATCGCGGCTCTGGAGACTGCGCGTGGATCGATCGGGGCTTAGGGAACGACGCGTGGACCAATTGGGGTTCGGCGACGGCGCGTGGACCGATCGGAGCTTAGGAGGCCGCGCGTGGACCGATCGCGGCTCGGCGACGGCGCGGGGACCGATCGGGGCTCGGAGACAGCACGTTAACCGATCGGGGCTTAGGAGACGATGCGTGGACCGGTCGGTGCTCAGGAAGCGGCGCCTGGACCGATCGGGGCTCCGAGACGACGCGTTAACCGAGCGGGGCTTAGGAGACTATGCGGGGATCGATCGGGGCTCGGAGACAGTGCGTGTACCGACTGGGGCTCAGGAGGTTGCGCGTGGACCAATTGGGGTTCGGCGACGGCGCGTGGACCGACTGGGGCTCAGGAGACCGCGCGTGAACCGATCGAGGCTCGACGACTGCGCGTGGAGCGATCGGGGCTCAGGAGACGGCGCGTGAACCAATCGGCGCTCCGAGACGGCGCGTGGTCCGATCGGGGATGAAGAGAAGGCGCGTGGACCGATCGGGGCTTAGGAGACGGCGCGTAGACCGATCGGGGCTCGGAGACGGCGCGTGGAACGATCGGGGCTCAGGTGACGGCGCGTGAACCGATCGGCGCTCGGAGACGGCGCGTGGACCGATCGGGGCTTAGTAGAAGGCGCTTGGACCGATCGGGGCTTAGGAGACGACGCGTGGACCGATCGGAGCTCGGAGTCGGCGCGTGGAACGATCGGGGCTCAGGAGACGGCGCGTGAACCGATCGGCGCTCGGAGACGGCGCGTGGACCGATGGGGCTCAGGAGCCGCGCGTGGACCGATCATGGCTCGGTGACGGCGCGTGGACCCATCGGGGCTTAGGTGACGATGCGTGGACCGATTGGGGCTCAGGAAGCAGCGCCTGGACCGATCGTGGCTCGGAGACGGCGCGAGGAGGCATCTGGGCTTCGAAGACGACGCGTGGATCGATCGGGGCTCGGAGACGGCGCGTGAATCGACCGGGGCTCAGGAGGCCGCGCGTGGACCGATCGAGGCTCAGGAGGCCACGCCTGGACCGATCGGGGCTCCGCGACGGCGCGTGGACCGATCGAGGCACGGAGACGACGCGTGTACGGATCGGGGATTCGGCGATGACGCGTGGACCGATCCGGGCTCAGGAGACGGCGCGTGGACGGATCGGGGCTCGGAGACGGCGTGTGGAACGATCGGGGCTCAGGAGACGGCGCGTGAACCGATCGGCGCTCAGAGACGGCCCGTGGACCGATCGGGGCTTAGGATACGGCGCGTGGACCGATCGGGGCTCAGGAAGCGGCGCCTGGACCGATCGTGGCTCGGAGACGGCGCGTGGAAGCATCGGGACTAAGAAGACGACGCATGGACCGATCGGGCCTCAGGAAACGGCGTATGGACCGATCGGAGCTCGGACACGACGCGTGGACCGATCGGGGCTCAGGAGACGGCGCGAGGAGCGATCAGGCTCAGGAGACGGCGCGTGGACCGACCGGGGCTCAGGAGACGGCGCGTGGAACGCTCGGGGCTCGAAGCCGGCGCGTGGAACGATCAGGGCTCAGGAGACGTCACGTGAAATGATCGGCGCTCGGAGACGGCGCGTGGACCGATCGGGGCTCAGGAGAAGGCGCGTGGACCGATCGGGGCTTAGGAGGGGACCCGTCGACCGATCGGGGCTCAGGAGACGACGCGTGGACCGGTCGGTGCTCAGGAAGCGGCGTCTGGACCGATCGGGGCTCCGAGACGACGCGTTGACCGAGCGGGGCTTAGGAGACTATGCGGGGACCGATCGGGGCTCGGAGACAGCGCGTGTACCGACTGGGGCTCACGAGGTTGCGCGTGGACCAATTGGGGTTCGGCGACGGCGCGTGGACCGACCGGGGCTCAGGAGACCGCGCGTGAACCGATCGAGGCTCGGCGACTGCGCGTGGAGCGATCGGGGTTCAGGAGACGGCGCGTGAACCAATCGGGGCTCCGAGACGGCGCGTGGACCGATCGGGGATGAGGAGAAGGCGCGTGGACCGATCGGGGCTTAGGAGACGGCGCGTAGACCGATCGGGGCTCGGAGACGGCGCGTGGAACGATCGGGGCTCAGGTGACGGCGCGTGAACCGATCGGCGCTCGGAGACGGCGCGTGGACCGATCGGGGCTTAGCAGAAAGCGGTTGGACCGATCGGGGCTTAGCAGAAGGCGCTTGGACCGATCGGGGCTTAGGAGTCGGCGCGTCGACCGATCGGAGCTCAGAAGGAGGTGCGTGGATCGATCGGGGCTCGGAGACAGCCCGTGGACCAACTGGGGCTCAGGAGACGACGCGTCGACCGATCGGGGCTTAGGAGACGACGGGTGGACCGATCGGGGCTCGGAGACAGCGCGTGTACCGACTGGGGCTCAGGAGACCGCGCGTGAACCGATCGGGGCTCGGCGACTGCGCGTGGACGGATCGGGGCTCGGAGACGGCGCGTGAAATCATCGGCGCCCGGATACGCCGCGTGGACGAATCGGGGCTTAGGAGACGACGCGTGGACCGATCGGGGCTCCGGAGACGGCGCCTGGACCGATCGTGGCTCGGAGACGGCGCGTGGAGGCATCCGGGCTAAGAAGACGACGCATGGACCGAGCGGGGTTCAGGAGACGGCGCGAGGAGCGATCTGGGCACAGGAGAAGACACGTCAATTGATCGGGGCTCCGGAGACGACGCCTCGACGGATCGGGGCTCAGGAGGCGGCACGAGAAGCGATCGGGGCTCAGGAGAAGACGCGTCAATTGATCGGGGCTCAGGAGACGACGCGTCGACGAATCGGGGCTTAGGAGATGACGCGTGGACCGATCGGGGCTCCGGAGACGGCGCGTCGACCGACCGGAGCTCAGGAGATTCGCGTGGATCGATCAGGGCTCCGTAGGCGGCGCGTGGACCGATTGGGGCTTAGAAGACGACGCGTGGATCTATCGGGGCTCCGTAGGCGGCGCGTGGACCGACTGGGGCTTAGGAGACGACGCGTGGACCGGTCGGGGCTCAGGAGAGAGCGCGTGGACTGATCGGGGCGCGGAGACGGGGCGTTAACCGATCGGCGCTCGAAGACGGCGAGTCGACCGATCGGGGTTCGGTGACGGCGCGTGGACCGTCCGGGGCTCAGGAGGGGGTGCGTGGACCGATCGCGGCTCTGGAGACTGCGCGTGGATCGATCGGGGCTTAGGGAACGACGCGTGGACCGATCGGGGCTCAGGAGACGGCGCGTGAACCGACCGGGGCTCAGGAGACCGCGCGTGGACCGATCGCGGCTCGGCGACGGCGCGTGGACCGATCGGGGCTCAGGAGACCGCGCGTGGGCCGATCGTGGCTCGGCGACGGCGCGTGGACCGATCGGGGCTCGGAGACGACGCGTGGACCGATCGGGGCTCGGAGACAGCGCGTCGTCCGACTGGGGCTCAGGCGGTTGCGCGTGGACCGATCGGGGCTTAGGAGCCTCGCGTGGATCGATCGGGGCCCCGGAGGCGCCGCGTGGACCCATGGGGATCAGGAGACAGTGCGTGGACCGATCGGGGCTCGGAGACGGCGCGTGGGCCGATCGGGGCTTAGGAGACGACGCGTGGACCGATCGGGGTGTAGGCGATTACGCGTGTACCTATCGGCTCTCAGGAGGCCGCGCGTGGACAGATCATTACTCGGCGACGGCGCGTGGACCGATCGGGGCTCGGAGACGACGCGTGGACCGATCGGGGCTCGAAGACAGCGCGTGGACCGACTGGGGCTCAGGCGGTTTCGCGTGGACCAATTGGGGTTCGGCGACGGCGCGTGAACCGATCGGGGCTTAGGAGACGGCACGTGCACCGATCGGGGCCCGGAGACGGCGCGTGGAACGATCGGGGCTCAGGAGACGGCGCCTGGACCGGTCGGGGCTTAGGAGACGACGCCTAGACCGATCGGGGCTTAGGAGGCGGCGTGTGGAACGATCGGGGTTCAGGAGACGGCTCGTGCACCGATCGGCGCTCGGAGACGACGCGTCGACCGATCGGGGCTGAGGAGACGACGCGTGGACCGATCGGGGCTTAGGAGAAAACGCGTGGACCGATCGGGGTTCAGGAAGCGGCGCCTGCACCGATCGTGGTTGGGAGACGGCGCAAGGAGGCATCTGGGCTTAGAAGACGACGCGTGGACCGATCGGGGCTCAGGAAACGGCGCGTGGACCGACCGCGGCTCAGGAGGCCACGCCTGGACCGATCGTGGCTCGGAGACGGCGCGTGGAGGTATCGGGGCTTAAAAGACGACGGATGGACCGATCGGGGCCCAGGAAACGGCGCGTGGACCGAACGGTGCTCGGAGACGACGCGTGGACCGTTCGGCGCTCAGGAGACGGCGCGTGGAGCGATCGGGGCTCAGGAGACGACGCGTTAACAGAGCGGGGTTTAGGAGACGATGCGTAGACCGATCGGTGCTCGAAGACAGCGCGTGGACCGACTGGGGCTCAGGAGGTGGCGCGTAAACCAATTGGGGTTCGGCGACGGCGCGTGGACCGACCGGGGATTAGGAGACGACGCGTCGACCGATCGGGGCTTAGGAGACGACCCGTCGACCGATCGGGGCTTAGGAGACGACGCGTGGACCGATCGGGGCTTAGGAGGCGGCGCGTGGACCCATCGGGGCTCGGAGACGGCGCGTTAACCGATCGGGGCTTAGGAGACGACGCGTGGACCGATCGGGGCTCAGGAGACGGCGCGTGGACCGATCGGGGCTCGGAGACGGCGCGTGTACGGACCGAGGCTTGGAGACGGCGTGTGGAATGATCGGAGCTCGGAAACGGCGCGTGGACCGATCGGGGCTCAGGAGACGGCGCGTGGACCGATCGGGGCTTCGGAGATGGTACGTGGACCGATCGGGGCTCGGAGACGGTACGAGGACCGACCGGAGCTCAGGAGGTTCACGCGGATCGATCAGGGCTCCGGAGGCGGCGCATGGACCGATTGGGGAGCATGAGATGGTGCGTGGGCCGATCGGGGCTCGGAGACGACGCACGGACCGATCGTGGCTTAGGAGTCGACGCGTGGACCGATTGGGGCTCAGGAGGCCGCGCGTGGACCGATCGCGGCTCGACGCCGCGCGTGGACGGATCAGGGCTCAGGAGACGGCGCGTGGACCGATCGGGGCGGGGAGACGGCGCGTGAACCGACCGGGGCTCAGGAGGCTGCGCGTGGACTGATCGGGGCTCAGCGACTGGGCGTGGACGTATCGGGGCTCAGGAGACAGCGCGTGGACCGATCGGGGCTCGTGAAGCGGCGCCTGCACCGATCGTGGCTCGGAGACGGCGCGTGGCGGCATCGGGGCTTCGAAGACGACGCATGGACCAATCGGGGCTCGGTAACGGCACCTGGACCGATCGGAGCTCGGAGACGACGGATGGAGCGGTCGGGGCTCAGGAGAAGACGCGTGGATCGATCGGGGCTCAGGAGACGACGCGTCGACGGATCGGCGCTTAGGAGACGACGCGTGGACCGATCGGGGCTCAGGAAACGGCCCGTGGAGCAATCGGGGTTCAGGAGACGACGCGTGGATCGATCAAGGCTCAGGAGACGTCGCGTCGTCCGATCGGGGCTCAGGATGTGGCACGTGGACCCATCGGGGCTCGGAGACGGCACGTGGACCGATCAGGGGTTAGGACACGACGCGTTGACCGATCGGGACTCAGGAGGCGGCGCGTGGACCGATCGGGGATCAGGAAACGGTCCGTGGAGCGATCGGGGGTCAGGAGACGACACGTGGACTGATCGGGGCTCGGGAAGCGGCGCCTGAACCGGTCGTGGCTCGGAGACGGCGCGTGGAGGCATCGGGGCTTAGAAGACGACGCATGGACCGATCAGGTCTCAGGAAACGGCGCGTGGACCGACTGGAGCTCGGAGACGACGCGTGGATCGACTGGGGGTCAGGCGGTTGCGCGTGGACCAATTGGGGTTCGGCGTCGGCGCGTGGACCGATCGCGGCTCGGAGACGGCGCGTTAACCGATCGGGGCTTAGGAGACGGCACGTGATTCGATCGGTGCACAGGAGACGGCGCGTGAACCGGTCGGGGCTTAGGAGACGACGCGTCGGCCGATCGGGGCTCAGGACAAGGGGTGTGGACCGTTCGGAGCTCAGGAGACGGCGCGTGGACCGATCGGGGTTCGCCGATGGCGCGTGGACCGATCGGGGCTCGGAGACGACGCGTGTACCTATCGGGGCTCACGAGACAGCGTGTGGACCGATTGGGGCTCAGGAGACGGCGCGTGGACCGATCGGGGCTCGGAGACTGCGCGTGGAACGATCGGAGGTCAGGTGACGGGGCGTGAAATGATCGGCGCTCTGAGACGGCGCGTCGACCGATCGGTGCTCGGAGACGGCGCGTGGACGGACCGCGGCTCAGAATGCGGTACGCGGACCGATCGGGGATCGGACACGGCGTGTGGACCGATCGAGGCTCGGAGACGACGCGTTTAAGGATCGGGAATCAGGAGACGACGCGTGGAACGATCCGGGCTCAGGAGACGGCGCGTGGACCGATCGGGGCTGGGAGACGGAGCGTGGAGCGATCGGGGCTCAGGAAACGGCGTGTGGTACGATCGGGGCTCAGGAGACGACGCGTGGATCGATCGGGGATCAGGAGACGACGCGTCGAACAATCGGGGCTCAGGAGACGGCGCGCGGACCGACTGGGGCTCAGGAGACTCGCGTTGATCGATCGGGGCTCCAGAGGCGCCGCGTGGACCGATTGGGACCAGGAGACGGTGCGTGAACCGTTCGGGGCTCGGAGACGGCGCGTGGACCGATCGTGGTTTAGGAGAAGGCGCGTGGAATGATCGGGGTTCAGGAGACGGCGCGAGGAGCGACCGGGGCTCAGGAGAAGACGCGTCAATTGATCGGGGCTCAGGACACGACGCGGCGACGGATCGGGGCTTGGAGACGGCGCGTGGACCGACTGGGGCACAGGCGATGGCGCGTGGACCAATTGGGGTTCGGCGACGGCGCGTGGACCGATCCGGGCTCAGGAGACGGCGCGTGGACCGATCGGGGCTGGGAGACGGAGCGTGGAGCGATCGGGGCTCAGGAGACGGCGCGTGGACCGATCGGGGCTCGGAGACGGCGCGTGGAATGATCGGGGCTTAGGAGACGGCGCGTGGGCCGAACGGGGCTTAGGAGACAACGCGTGGACCGACCGGGGCTCAGGAAGCGGCGCCTGGACCCGTCATGGCTCGGAGACGGCGCGAGGAGGCATCTGGGCTTAGTAGACGACGCGTGGACCGATCGGGGCTCAGGAAACGGCCCGTGGAGCAATCGGGGTTCAGGAGACGACGCGTGGATCGATCAAGGCTCAGGAGACGTCGCGTCGTCCGATCGGGACTCAGGAGGCGGCGCGTGGACCGATCTGGGGATCAGGAAACGGTCCGTGGAGCGATCGGGGGTCAGGAGACGACACGTGGACTGATCGGGGCTCGGGAAGCGGCGCCTGAACCGGTCGTGGCTCGGAGACGGCGCGTGGAGGCTTCGGGGCTTAGAAGACGACGCATGGACCGATCAGGTCTCAGGAAACGGCGCGTGGACCGACTGGAGCTCGGAGACGACGCGTGGATCGACTGGGGGTCAGGCGGTTGCGCGTGGATCGATCGGGGATCGGGGACGGCGCGTGGAACGATCGCGGCTCGGAGTCGACGCGTTAGCCGATCGGGGCTTAGGAGACGATGTGTGGACCGATCGGGCCTCGGAGACGGCGCGTGGAGGCATCGGGGCTTTGAAGACGACGCGTGGACCGATCGGGGCTCAGGAAACGGAATGTGGTACGATCGGGGCTCAGGAGACGACGCGTGGATCGATCGGGGCTTAGCAGAAGGCGCTTGGACCGATCGGGGCTTAGCAGAAGGCGCTTGGACCGATCGGGGCTTAGGAGACGGCGCGTGGACCAATCGGAGCTCGGAGACGGCGCGTGGAACGATCGGGGCTCAGGAGACGGCGCGTGATCCGATCGGCGCTCGGAGACGGCGCGTGGACCGACTGGGGCACAGGCGATGGCGCGTGGACCAATTGGGGTTCGGCGACGGCGCGTGGACCGATCCGGGCTCAGGAGACGGCGCGTGGACCGATCGGGGCTGGGAGACGGAGCGTGGAGCGATCGGGGCTCAGGAAACGGCGTGTGGTACGATCGGGGCTCAGGAGACGACGCGTGGATCGATCGGGGCTCAGGAGACGACGCGTCGAACAATCGGGGCTCAGGAGACGGCGCGCGGACCGACTGGGGCTCAGGAGACTCGCGTTGATCGATCGGGGCTCCAGAGGCGCCGCGTGGACCGATTGGGACCAGGAGACGGTGCGTGAACCGTTCGGGGCTCGGAGACGGCGCGTGGAC
This sequence comes from Netelia fuscicornis, assembly GCA_946811545.1. NCBI lineage: Eukaryota > Metazoa > Arthropoda > Insecta > Hymenoptera > Ichneumonidae > Netelia > Netelia fuscicornis. Next base: position 27,090,055 of record OX328012.1, read on the forward strand.
CGATCGTGGTTTAGGAGAAGGCGCGTGGAATGATCGGGGTTCAGGAGACGGCGCGAGGAGCGACCGGGGCTCAGGAGAAGACGCGTCAATTGATCGGGGCTCAGGACACGACGCGGCGACGGATCGGGGCTTGGAGACGGCGCGTGGATCGATTGGGGCGTGGATACGGCGCGTGACGCGACCGGGGCTCAGGAGGCCGCGCGTGGAGCGATCATGGCTCGGCGACGGCGCGTGGACCGATCGGGGCTCGGAGACGGCGCGTGAACCGACCGGGGCTTAGGAGACGGCGCGTGGACCGATCGGGGCTCGGAGACGGACCGTTAACCGATCGGGGCTTAGGAGACGATGCGTGGACCGATCGGGCTCGGAGCCGGCGCGTGAACCGATCGGGGCTCAGGAGGCTGCGCGTGGACCGATCGAGGCTCATCGACGGCGCGTGGACCGATCGGGGCTCGGAGACGACGCGTGTACAGATCAGGGCTTGGTGACGGCGCGTTTACCGATAGCAGCTCGGAGACGGCCCGTGGACGGATCGCGGCTTAGGAGACGGCGCGTGGACCGATCGGGGCTCAGGACACGGTGCGTGGACCGATCGAGGCTCGGCGACGGCGCGTGGACCGATCGGGGTTTAACAGAGGACGCGTCGACCGATCGGGGCTCAGGAGACGGCGCGTGGACCGATCGGGGCTCGAAGACGGCGCGTGGACCCATCGGGTCTCAGGAGGCCGCGCGTGGACAGATCATGACTCGGCGACGGCGCCTGGACCGATCGGGGCTCGGAGACTACGCGTGGACCGATCGGGGCTCGGAGACAGCGCGTGGACCGACTGGGGCTCAGGCGGTTGCGCGTGGACCAATTGGGGTTCGGCGACGGCGCGTGGACCGATCGGGGCTCGGAGACGGCGCGTTAACCGATTGGGGCTTAGGAGACCATGCGTGAACCGACCGGGGCTCGAAGACGGCGCGTGGACCGATCGGGGCTCGGAGACAACGCGTGGACCGATCGGGGCTCGGAGACAGCGCGTGGACCGACTGGGGCTCAGGCGGTTTCGCGTGGACCAATTGGGGTTCGGCGACGGCGCGTGGACCGATCGGGGCTTAGGAGGCCGCGTGTGGACCGATCGCGGCTCGGCGACGGCGCGTGGACCGATCGGGGCTCAGTAGACCGCGCGTGGACCAATCGGGGCTCAGGAAACGGCGCGTGGACCGATTGCAGCTCGGAGACGACGCGTGGATCGACTGGGGGTCAGGCGGTTGCGCGTGGACCAATTGGGGTTCGGCGACGGCGCGTGGACCGATCGCGGCTCGGAGACGGCGCGTTAACCGATCGGGGCTTAGGAGACGATGCGTGAACCGATCGGGGCTCGGAGACGGCGCGTGGACAGATCGGGGCTCAGGAGACCCCGCGTGGACCGATCGGGGCTCGGCGACTGCGCGTGGACGCATCGGGGCTCAGGAGACGGCGCGTCTACCGATCGGGGCTCGGAGACGGCACGTTAACCGATTGGGGCTTAGGAGACGATGCGTGGACCGATCGCGGCTCGGAGACGGCGTGTGAAGCGATCGGGGCTCAGGAGGCCGCGCGTGGACCGATCATAGCTCGGCGACGGCGCGTGGACCGATCGGGGCTCGGAGCGGCGCGTAGAACGATCGCGGCTCGGCGACGGCGCGTGGACCGATCGGGGCTCAGGAGGCTGCGCGTGGATCGATTGGGGCTCAGGAGACGGCGCGTGGACCGCTCGGGGCTCGAAGACGGCGCGTGGAACGATCAGGGCTCAGGAGACGTCACGTGAAATGATCGGCGCTCGGAGACGGCGCGTGGACCGATCGGGGCTCAGGAGAAGGCGCGTGGACCGATCGGGGCTTAGTAGAAGGCGCTTGGACAGATCGGGGCTTAGGAGACGACGCGTGGACCGATCGGAGCTCGGAGACGGTGCGTGGAACGATCGGGGCTCAGGAGACGGCGCGTGAACCGATCGGCGCTCGGAGACGGCGCGTGGACCGATCTGGGCTCGGAGACGGCACGTGGACCGATCGGAGAACAGGAGACGATGCGTGGACCGATAGGGCTCTGGAAACGGCGCACGGACCGATCGTGGATCGGCGACGGCCCGTGGACCGATTGGGGCTCAGGAGGCCGCGCGTGGACCGATCATGGCTCGGCGACGGCGCGTGGACCGATCGGGGCTCGGAGACAGCGCGTGGACCGACTGGGACTCAGGCGGTTGCGCGTGGACCAATTGGGGTTCGGCGACGGCGCGTGGACCGCTCGGCGCTCGGAGACGGCGCGTTAACCGATCGGGGCTTAGGAGACGATGCGTGAACCGATCGGGGCTCGGAGACGGCGCGTGGACCGATCGGGGCTTAGGAGACAATGCGTGGACCGATCGGGGCTCGGAGACGGCGCGTGGAACGATCGGTGCTCAGGAGACGGCGCGTGGACCGATTGGAGCTCGGGTACGGCGCGTGAACAGACCGGGGCTCAGGAGGCCGCGTGTGGACCGATCGCGGCTCGGCGACGGCGCGTGGACCGATCGGGGCTCAGGAGGCCGCGCGTGGACCGATCATGGCTCGGCGACGGCGCGTGGACCGATCGGGGCTCGGAGACAGCGCGTTTACCGACTGGGGCACGAGAGGTTGCGCGTGGACCAATTGGGGTTCGCAGCGGCGTGTGGACCGACCGGAGCTCAGTAGACCGCGCGTGGACCGATCGGGGCTCGGCGACTGCGCGTGGATGGATCGGGGCTCAGGAGACAGCGCGTGGACCGATCGGGGTTCACGAAGCGGCGCCTGCACCGATCGTGGCTCGGAGACGGCGCGTGGAGGCATCGGGGCTTAGAAGACGACGCATGGACCGATCGGGGCTCGGAATCGGCGCATGGACCGATTGGAGCTCGGGTACGGCGCGTGAACAGACCGGGGCTCAGGAGGCCGCGTGTGGACCGATCGCGGCTCGGCGACGGCGCGTGGACCGATCGGGGCTCAGGAGGCCGCGCGTGGACCGATCATGGCTCGGCGACGGCGCGTGGACCGATCGGGGCTCGGAGACAGCGCGTTTACCGACTGGGGCACGAGAGGTTGCGCGTGGACCAATTGGGGTTCGCAGCGGCGTGTGGACCGACCGGAGCTCAGTAGACCGCGCGTGGACCGATCGGGGCTCGGCGACTGCGCGTGGATGGATCGGGGCTCAGGAGACAGCGCGTGGACCGATCGGGGTTCACGAAGCGGCGCCTGCACCGATCGTGGCTCGGAGACGGCGCGTGGAGGCATCGGGGCTTAGAAGACGACGCATGGACCGATCGGGGCTCGGAATCGGCGCATGGACCGATCGGAGCTCGGAGACGACGCGTGGATCGATCGGGGCTCAGGAGACGACGCGTCGACGGATCGGGGCTTAGGAGACGACGCGTGGACCGATCGGGGCTTAGGAGCCGACGCGTGGACCGATCCGGGCTCAGGAGACGGCGCGTGGACCGATCGGGGCTCGAGGACGGCGCGTGGAACGATCCGGGCTTAGGAGACGGCGCGTGGACTGATCGGGGTTCAGGAAACGACACGTCGACCGATCGGGGCTCAAGAGACGGCTCGCGGACCGACCGGGGCTCAGGAGCCTCGCGTGGGCCGATCATGGCTCGGCGACGGCGCGTGGACCGATCGGGGCTCGGAGACGACGCGTTAACCGATTGGGGCTTAGGAGACGATGCGTGGTCCGATCGGGGCTCAGGAGCCTCGCGTGGATCGATCGGGGCTCCGGAGGCGCCGCGTTGACCCATGGGGATCAGGAGACAGTGCGTGGACCGATCGGGGCTGGGAGACGGCACGTGGACCAATGGGGGCTTAGGAGACGACGCGTGAACCGATCGGGGCTCAGGAGACGGCGCGTGGACCGATCGGGGCTCAGGAGACGGCGCGTGGACCGGTCGGGGCTTAGGAGACGACGCCTGGACCGATCGGGGCTTAGGAGGCGGCGTGGACCGATCGTGGCTCAGGAAGCGGCGCCTGGACCGATCGTGGGCCGGAGACGGCGCGAGAAGGCATCTGGGCTTACAAGACGACGCGTGGATCGATCGGAGCTCGGAGACGGCGCATGAACCCACCGGGGCTCAGGAGACGGCGCGTGGACCGATCGGGGCTCGGAGACAGCGCGTGGACCGATCGGGGCTCGGAGACAGCGCGTGGACCGACTGGGGCTCAGGCGGTTGCGCGTGGACCAATTGGGGTTCGGCGACGGCGCGTGGACCGATCGGGGCTCGGAGACGGCGCGTTAACCGATCGGGGCTCAGGAGACGGCGCGTGGACCGATCGGGGCTCAGGAGACGGCGCGTGGACCGATTGGGGCTCGGATACGGCGCGTGAACCAATCGGGGCTCAGGAGGCCGCGCGTGGACCGATCGCAGCTCGGCGACGGCCCGTGGACCGATCGGGGCTCAGGAGGCCGCGCGTGGACCGATCATGGCTCGGCGACGGCGCGTGGACCGATCGGGGCTCGGAGACGATGCGTGGACCGACTGGGGCTCAGGAGACTCGCGTAGATCGATCGGGGCTCCGGAGGCGCCGCGTGGACCGATTGGGATCAGGAGACGACGCGTGGACCCATCGGGCGTAGGAGACGACGCGTGTACCTATCGGGGCTCACGACACAGCGTGTGGACCGATTGGGGCTCAGGAGACGGCGCGTTAACCGATCGGGGCATAGGAGACGATGCGTGGACCGATCGGGGCTCGGAGACGGCGAGTGGACCCATCGGGGCTCGGAGACGACGCGTGTACGGATCGGGGCTTGATGACGGCACGTTAACCGATCGCGGTTCAGAGACGGCCCGTGGACAGATCGGGACTTAGGAGACGGTGCGTGGACCGATCGGGGCTCAGGAGACGGCGCGTGGACCGGTCGGGGCTTAGGAGACGACGCCTGGACCAATCGGGGCTTAGGAGGCGGCGTGGACCGATCGTGGCTCAGGAAGCGGCGCCTGGACCGATCGTGGGCCGGAGACGGCGCGAGAAGGCATCTGGGCTTACAAGACGACGCGTGGATCGATCGGGGCTCGGAGACGGCGCATGAACCCACCGGGGCTCAGGAGACGGCGCGTGGACCGATCGGGGCTCGGAGACAGCGCGTGGACCGACTGGGGCTCAGGCGGTTGCGCGTGGACCAATTGGGGTTCGGCGACGGCGCGTGGACCGATCGGGGCTCGGAGACGGCGCGTTAACCGATTGGGGCTTAGGAGACGATGCGTGGTCCGATCGGGGCTCAGGAGCCTCGCGTGGATCGATCGGGGCTCCGGAGGCGCCGCGTTGACCCATGGGGATCAGGAGACAGTGCGTGGATCGATCGGGGCTCGGAGACGGCGCGTGGACCGATCGGGGCTCGGAGACGACGCGTGGACCGATCGGGGCTCGGAGACAGCGCGTGGACCGACTGGGGCTCAGGCGGTTTCGCGTGGACCAATTGGGGTTCGGCGACGGCGCGTGGACCTATCGGGGCTTAGGAGACGGCGCGTGCACCGATCGGGGCCTGGAGACGGGTCGTGGACTGATTGGGGATTAGGAGACGGCGCGTGGACCGATTGGGGCTCGGATACGGCGCGTGAACCAATCGGGGTTCAGGAGGCCGCGGGTGGACCGATCGCGGCTCGGCGACGGCCCGTGGACCGATCGGGGCTCAGGAGGCCGCGCGTGGACCGATCATGGCTCGGCGACGGCGCATGGACCGATCGGGGCTCGGAGACGATGCGTGGACCGACTGGGGCTCAGGACACTCGCGTAGATCGATCGGGGCTCCGGAGGCGCCGCGTGGACCGATTGGGATCAGGAGACGACGCGTGGACCGATCGGGCGTAGGAGACGACGCGTGTACCTATCGGGGCTCACGACACAGCGTGTGGACCGATTGGGGCTCAGGAGACGGCGCGTTAACCGATCGGGGCATAGGAGACGATGCGTGGACCGATCGGGGCTCGGAGACGGCGAGTGGACCCATCGGGGCTCGGAGGCGACGCGTGTACGGATCGGGGCTTGATGACGGCGGCTTTACCGATCGCGGTTCAGAGACGGCCCGTGGACAGATCGGGGCTTAGGAGACGGCGCGTGGACCGATCGGGGCTCAGGAGACGGCGCGTGGACCGGTCGGGGCTTAGGAGACGACGCCTGGACCGATCGGGGCTCAGGAGACGGCGCGTGCACCGATCGGGGCTCGGAGGAGGCGCGTGGACCGATCGTGGCTCAGGAAGCGGCGCCTGGACCGATCGTGGGCCGGAGACGGCGCGAGAAGGTATCTGGGTTTACAAGACGACGCGTGGATCGATCGGGGCTCGGAGACGGCGCATGAACCCACCGGGGCTCAGGAGACGGCGCGTGGACCGATCGGTGCTCGGAGACGGCGCGTGGACGGACCGTGGCTTAGCATGCGTCACGCGGACCGATCGGGGCTCGGATACGGCGTGTACACGTATCGGGGCTTAGGAGACGATGCGTGAACCGATCGGGGCTCAGGAGACGCCGCGTGGACCGATCGGGGCTCGGAGACGGCGCGTGGAACGATCGGGGCTCAGGAGACGGCGCGTGAAATGATCGGCGCTCTGAGACGGCGCGTGGACCGATTGTGGCTTACGAGACGGCGCGTGGATCGATCGGGGCTCAGGAAGCGGCGCCTGGACCTATCGTGTCTCGGAGACGGCGCGTGGAGGCATCGGGGCTAAGAACACGACGCATGGACCTAGCGGGGCTCAGGAGATGGGGTGAGGTGCGATCGGGGGTCAGGAGAAGACGCGTCAATTGATCGGGGCTCAGGGGACGACGCTGCGACGGATCGGGGCTTAGGAGACGACGCGTGGACCGATTGGGGCTCAGGAGGCCGCGCGTGGACCGATCGCGGCTCGACGCCGCGCGTGGACGGATCAATGCTCAGGAGACGGCGCGTGGACCGTTCGGGGCGGGGAGACGGCGCGTGGACCGATCGGGGCGGGGAGACGGCGCGTTAACCGATCGGGGCTTAGAAGACGACGCGCGGATCGATCGGGGCTCGGAGTCGGCGCGTGAACCGACCGCGGCTCAGGTGGCCGCGCGTGGACCGATCGAGGCTCGGCGACGGCGCGTGGACCGATCGGGGCTCGGCGACTGTGTGTGGACGTATCGGGGTTCAGGAGACGGCGCGTGAACCGATCGGGGCTCGGAGACGGCGCGTGGACCGATCAGGGCTTTGGAGACGACGCGTGGACCGATCGGGGCTTAGGAGACGACGTGTGGACCGATCGGGGCTTAGGAGACGGCACGAGATTCGATCGGTGCACAGGAGACGGCGCGTGAACCGGTCGGGGCTTAGGAGACGACCCGTCGGCCGATCGGGGCTCAGGACAAGGGGTGTGGACCGTTCGGAGCTCAGGAGACGGCGCGTGGACCGATCGGGGTTCGGCGATGGCGCGTGGACCGATCAGGGCTCGGAGACGACGCGTTTACGGATCGAGGCTTCGAGACGGCGCGTGGACCGATCGGAGCTCGGAGACGGCCCGTGGGCAGATCGGGGCTTAGGAGACGGCGCGTGGACTAATTGGGGCTTAGGAGAACATACGTGGACCGATCGGGGCTCGGAGACAGCGCGTTTACCGACTGGGGCACGAGAGGTTGCGCGTGGACCAATTGGGGTCGCAGCGGCGTGTGGACCGACTGGAGCTCAGTAGACCGCGCGTGGACCAATCGGGGCTCGGCGACTGCGCGTGGATGGATCGGGGCTCAGGAGACAGCGCGTGGACCGATCGGGGTTCACGAAGCGGCGCCTGCACCAATCGTGGCTCGGAGACGGCGCGTGGAGGCATCGGGGCTCGGAGACGGTGCGTAGAACGATCGGGGCTCAGGAGACGGCGCGTTAACCGATTGGGGCTTAGGAGACGTTGCGTGGACCGATCGGTACTCGAAGACGGCGCGTGGACCGAACGGGGCTCGGACACAGTGCGTGGACCGACTGGGGCTCAGGCGGTTGCGCGTGGACCAATTGGGGTTCGGCGACGGCGCGTGGACCGATCGGGGCTCAGGAGGCGGCGCGTGGATCGATCGGGGCTCGGAGACGGCGCGTGGAACGATCGGGTCTCAGGAGACGGCGCGTGGACCGACCGGGGCTCAGGAGGCCGCGTGTGGACCGATCATGGCTCGGCGACGGCGCGTGGACCGATCGGGGCTCGGAGACCACGCGTGGACCGATCGGGGCTCAGGAGGCCGCGCGTGGACCGATCATGGCTCGGCGACGGCGCGTGGACCGATCGGGGCTCGGAGACGACGCGTGGACCGATCGGGGTTCGGCGACAGCGCGTGAACCGACTGGGGCTCGGGCGGTTGCCCGTGGACCAATTGGGGTTCGGCGACGGCGCGTGGACCGTTCGGGGCTCGGAGACGGCGCGTTAACCGATCGGGGCTTAGGAGACGATGCGTGAACCGATCGGGGCTCGGAGAAGGCGCGTGGACCGATCGGGGCTCGGAGACGATGCGTGTACGGATCGAGGCTTGGAGACGGCGCATGGACCGATCGGAGCTCGGAGACGGCCCGTGGGCAGATGGGGGCTTAGGAGACGGCGCGGGGACTAATTGGGGCTTAGGAGAACATACGTGGACCGATCGGGGCTCGGAGACAGCGCGTTTACCGACTGGGGCTCGAGAGGTTGCGCGTGGACCAATTGGGGTTCGCCGCGGCGCGTGGACCGATCGGGGCTCAGAAGACGGCGCGTGGACCGATCGGGGCTTCGGAGATGGTACGTGGACCGATCGGGGCTCGGAGACGGTACGAGGACCGACCGGAGCTCAGGAGATTCGCGTGGATTGATTGGGGCTCAGGAGGCCGCGCGTGAACAGATTGGGGATCAGGAGACGACGCGTGGACGTATCGGGGCTCAGGAGACAACGCGTGGACCGATCGGGGCTCAGGAAGCGGCGCCTGCAACGATCGTGGCTCGGAGACGGCGCCTGGCGGCATCGGGGCTTCGAAGACGACTCATGGACCAATCGGGGCTCGGAAACGGCACCTGGACCGATCGGAGCTCGGAGACGACGGATGGAGCGGTCGGGGCTCAGGAGAAGACGCGTGGATCGATCGGGGCCCGGAGACGGGTCGCGGACAGATTGGGGATTAGGAGACGGCGCGTGGACCGATCGGGGCCAGGAGACGGCACGTGGACCGATCGGGGCTCGGAGAGAGCCCGTGGACCGACTGGGGCTCAGGCGGTTTCGCGTGGACCAATTGGGGTTCGGCGACGCGCGCGTGGACCGATCGGGGCTCAGAAGACGGCGCGTGGACCGATCGGGGCTCAGGAGACGACGCGTGGACCGATCGGGGCTCAGGAGACGGCGCGTGCACCGATCGGGGCTCGGAGAAGGCGCGTGGACCGATCGTGGCTCAGGAAGGGGCGCCTGGACCGATCGTGGGCCGGAGACGGCGCGAGAAGGCATCTGGGCTTACAAGACGACGCGTGGATCGATCGGGGCTTGGAGACGGCGCATGAACCGACCGGGGCTCAGGAGACGGCGCGTGGACTGATCGGGGCTCGGAGACGGCGCGTTAACCGATCGGGGCTCAGGTGACGATGCGTGGACCGATCGGGGCTCGGAGACGGCGCGTGGACCGACCGGGGTTAAGGAGGCCGCGCGTGGACCGATCGAGGCTCGGCGACGGCGCATGAACCGACCGGGGCTCATGAGACGGCGCGTAGACCGATCGGGGCTCCGGTGGCGACGCATGGGCCGATCGGGGCCCGGGAAACGGCGCGTCGATCGATCGGTGCTCGAAGGCGACGCGTGGACCGACCGGGGCTCAGCAGCCGATGCGTGGATCGATCGGGGCTCAGGAGGCGGCGCGTGGAACGATCGGGGCTCAGGAGACGGCGCGTGGAACGATCGGTGCTCGGAGACGACGCGTGGACCGATCGGCGCTCGGAGACGGGGCGTGGACCGATTGGGGTTTAACAGAGGACGCGTCGACCGATCGGGGCTCAGGAGACAGCGCGTGGGCGGATCGAGTCTCAGGAGACGGTGCGTGAACCAATCGGTGCTCGGAGACGGGGCGTGAACCGATCGGGGCTTAGGAGACGGTGCGTGCACCGATCGGGGCTCGCGAGACTGCGCGTGGATGGATCGGGGCTTCGGGAACGACGCGTGGACCGATCGGGGCTCAGGAGACGGCGCGTGGACCGATCGGGGCTCGGAGACGGCGCGTGGACCGATCGGGGCTCACGAGACGGAGCGTCGACCGATCGGGGCTCAGGAGACGGCGCGTGGACGGATCGTTCTCAGGAGACGGCGCGTGAACCGATCGGCGCTCGGAGACGGGGCCTGGACCGATCGGGACTTAGGAGACAGCGCGTGGATGGATCGGGGCTTAGGGAACGACGCCTCGATCGATCGGGGCTCAGGAGACGGCGCGTGGACCGATCGGGGCTCGAAGACGGCGCGTGGACCCATCGGGTCTCAGGAGGCCGCGCGTGGACAGATCATGACTCGGCGACGTCGCGTGGACCGATCGGGGCTCGGAGACTACGCGTGGACCGATCGGGGCTCGGAGACAGCGCGTGACCGACTGGGGCTCAGGCGGTTGCGCGTGGACCAATTGGGGTTCGGCGACGGCGCGTGGACCGATCGGGGCTCGGAGACGGCGCGTTAACCGATTGGGGCTTAGGAGACCATGCGTGAACCGACCGGGGCTCGAAGACGGCGCGTGGACCGATCGGGTCTCGGAGACGACGCGTGGACCGATCGGGGCTCGGAGACAGCGCGTGGACCGACTGGGGCTCAGGCGGTTTCGCGTGGACCAATTGGGGTTCGGCGACGGCGCGTGGACCGATCGTGGCTTAAGAGGCCGCGTGTGGACCGATCGCGGCTCGGCGACGGCGCGTGGACCGATCGGGGCTCAGGAGACCGCGCGTGGACCGATCGGGGCTCAGGAAACGGCGCGTGGACCGATTGGGGCTCGGATACGGCGCGTGAACCAATCGGGCCTCAGGAGGCCGCGGGTGGACCGATCGCGGCTCGGCGACGGCGCGTGGACCGATCGGGGCTCAGGAGGCCGCGCGTGGACCGATCATAGCTCGGCGACGGCGCGTGGACCGATCGGGGCTCGGAGCGGCGCGTAGAACGATCGCGGCTCGGCGACGGCGCGTGGACCGATCGGGGCTCAGGAGGCTGCGCGTGGATCGATTGGGGCTCAGGAGACGGCGCGTGGACCGCTCGGGGCTCGAAGACGGCGCGTGGAACGTTCAGGGCTCAGCAGACGTCACGTGAAATGATCGGCGCTCGGAGACGGCGCGTGGACCGATCGGGACTCAGGAGGCCGCGCGTGGACCGATCGCGGCTCGGCGACGGCGCGTGGACCGATCGGGGCTCAGAAGGCCGCGCGTGGACCGATCATAGCTCGGCGACGGCGCGTGGACCGATCGGGGCTCGGAGCGGCGCGTAGAACGATCGCGGCTCGGCGACGGCGCGTGGACCGATCGGGGCTCAGGAGGCTGCGCGTGGATCGATTGGGGCTCAGGAGACGGCGCGTGGACCGCTCGGGGCTCGAAGACGGCGCGTGGAACGATCAGGGCTCAGGAGACGTCACGTGAAATGATCGGCGCTCGGAGACGGCGCTTGGACCGATCGGGACTCAGGAGAAGGCGCGTGGACCGATCGGGGCTTAGTAGAAGGCGCTTGGACCGATCGGGGCTTAGGAGACGACGCGTGAATCGATCGGGGCACAGGAGACGGCGCGTGCACCGGTCGGGGCTTAGGAGACGACGCGTCGACAGATCGGGGCTCAAGAGAAGGGGTGTGGACCGATCGGGTCTCGGCGATGGCGCGTGGACCGATCAGGGCTCGGAGACGACGCGTGGACCGATCGGAGCTCGGACACGGCCCGTGGACGGATCGGGGCTTAGGAGACGGCGCATGGACTAATTGGGGCTCAGGAGACGACGCGTGGACCGATCGGGGCTCGGAAACGACGCGTTAACCGAGCGGGGCTTAGGAGACTACGCGTGGACCGATCGGGGCGTAGGAGACGACGCGTGTACCTACCGGGGCTCACGAGACAGCGTGTGGACCGATTTGGGCTCAGGAGACGGCGCGTGGATCGATCGGGGCTCGGACACGGCGCGTGGAACGATCGGGGCTCAGGAGACGGCGCGTGGACCGATCGGGGCTTAGGAGACGACGCGTGGACCGATCGGGGCTTAGAAGACGACGGGTGGACCGATCGGGGCTCAGGAGACGGCGCGTGGACCGACCGGGGCTCAGGAGGCGACGCGTGGACCCATCGGGGCTCGGAGACGGCGTGTGGACCGATCGGGGCTTAGGAGACGATACGTGGACCGATCGGGTCTTAGGAGACGACGCGTGGACCGATCGGGGCTCGGAGGCGGCGCTTGGACCGATCGGTGATTAGGAGACGGCGCGTGGGCCGATCGGAGCTTGGAGTCGGCGCGTGGACCGACCGCGGCTCAGGAGGCCGCGCGTGGACCGATGGAGGCTCGGGTACGGCGCGTGGACCAATCGGGGCTCGGCGACTGTGTGTGGACGTATCGGGGTTCAGGAGACGGCGCGTGGACCGATCGGGGCTCGGAGACCTCACGTGGACCGATCAGGGCTTTGGAGACGCCGCGTGGACCGATCGGGGCTGAGGAGACGGCCCGTGGAGCAATCGGGGCTCAGGAGACGGCCCGTGGACGGGTCGGGGCTTAGGAGACGGCGCGTCGACCTATCGGGGCTCAGGATGCGGCGCGTGGACCCATCGGGACTCGGAGACGGTCCGTGGAGCGATCGGGGCTTAAGAGACGGCGCGTGGACTGATCGGAGCTCGGGAAGCGGCGCCTGAGCCGATCTGGCTCGGAGACGGCGCGTGGAAGCATCGGGGCTTAGAAGACGACGTATGGACCGTTCGGTGCTCAGGAAACGGCGCGTAGACCGATTGGAGCTCGGAGACAATGCGTGGACCGACTGGGGCTCAGGCGGTTGCGCGTCGACCAATTGGGGTTCGGCGACGGCGCGTGGACCGATCGCGGCTCGGAGTCGGCGCGTTAACCGATCGGGGCTTAGGAGACGATGCGTGAACCGATCGGGGCTCGGAGACGGCGCGTGGACCGACCGGGGCTCGGAGACGACGCGTGGACCGATCGGGGCTCGGAGACCGCGCGTGGACCGACTGGGGCTCAGACGGTTGCGCGTGGACCAATTGGGGTTCGGCGACGGCGCGTGGACCGATCCGGGCTCAGGAAACGGCGCGTGGACCGATCGGGGCTCGGAGACGGTGCGTGGAGCGATCGGGGCTCAGGAGACGGCGCGTGAACCGATCGGGGCTCAGGAGGCCGCGTGTGGACCGATCGCGGCACGTGCGACGGCGCGTGCACCGATCGGCGCTCGGAGACGGCGCTGACCGATCGTGGCTTAGGAGAAGGCGCGTGGAACCATCGGGGCTCGGAGACGGCGCGTGGAACGATCGGGGCTCCGAGTCGGCGCGTTAACCGATCGGGGCTTAGGAGACGATGCGTGGACCGATCGGGGCTCGGAGACGGCGCGTGGAACGATCGGGGCTCAGGTGACGGCGCGTGAACCGATCCGCTCTCGGAGACGGCCCGTGGACCGATCGGGGCTTAGGAGAAGGCGCTTCGACCGATCGGGGCTTAGGAGACGGCGCGTGGGCCGATCGGAGCTCGGAGACGGCGCGTGGAACGATCGGGGCTCAGGAGACGGCGCGTGAACCGATCGGCGCTCGGAGACGGCGCGTGGACCGATTGGGGCTTAAGAGACGATGGGTGGACCGATCGGGGCTTAGGAGACGGCACGTGAATCGATCGGGGCACAGGAGACGGCGCGTGAGCCGGTCGGGGCTTAGGAGACGATGCCTGGACCGATCGAGGTTTAGGGGGCGGCGTGTGGAACGATCGAGGCTTAGGAGACGGCGGGTGGAACGATCGGGGCTCAAGAGACGGCGCGTGTACCGATCGGGGCTCAGGCGGTTTCGCGTGGACCAATTGGGGTTCGGCGACGGCGCGTGGACCGATCGGGGCTCAGGAGGCCGCGCGTGGACCGATCATAGCTCGGCGACGGCGCGTGGACCGATCGGGGCTCGGAGACGACGCGTGGACCGATCGGGGTTCGGCGACCGCGCGTGAACCGACTGGGGCTCAGGCGGTTGCGCGTGGACCAATTGGGGTTCGGCGACGGCGCGTGGACCGTTCGGGGCTCGGAGACGGCGCGTTAACCGATCGGGGCTTAGGAGACGATGCGTGGACCGATCGGGGCTCGGAGACGGCGCGTGGACCGATCGGGGCTCGGCGACGGCGCGTGGACAGATCGAGGCTCGGAGACGACGCGTGTACGGATCGGGGCTTTGAAGACGACGCGTGGACCGATCGTGGCTCAAGAAACGGCGTGTGGAGCGGTCGGGGCTCAGGAGACGACGCGTCGACCGATCAGGGCTCAGGTGACGGCGCGTGGACCGAGCGGGGCTCAGGAGACAGCGCGTGAAATGATCGGCGCTCGGAGATGGCGCGTGGACCGATTGGGGCTTAAGAGACGACGGGTGGACCGATCGGGGCTTAGGAGACGGTACGTGAATCGATCGGGGCACAGGAGACGGCGCGTGAGCCGGTCGGGGCTTAGGAGACGGCGCGTGGACTGATCGGGGCTCGGGAAGCGGCGCCTGAACCGATCTGGCTCGGAGACGGCGCGTGGAGGCATCGGGGTTTAGAAGACGACGTATGGACCGATCGGGGCTCAGGAAACGGCGCGTGGACCGATTGGAGCTCGGAGACAACGCGTGGACCGACTGGGGCTCAGGCGGTTGCGCGTGGACCAATTGGGGTTCGGCGACGGCGCGTGGACCAATCGCGACTCGGAGACGGCGCGTTAACCGATCGGGGCTTAGGAGACGATGCGTGAACCGATCGGGGCTCGGAGACGGCGCGTTGACCGACCGGGGCTCGGAGACGACGCGTGGACCGATCGGGGCTCGGAGACCGCGCGTGGACCGACTGGGGCGCAGGCGGTTGCGCGTGGACCAATTGGGGTTCGGCGATGGCGCGTGGACCGATCGGGGCTCGGAGACGGCGCGTTAACCGATCGGGGCTTAGGAGACGATCCGTGAACCGATCGGGGCTCGGAGACGGCGCGTGGACAGATCGGGCTCAGGAGACGGCGCGTGGACCGATCGGGGCTGAGGATACGGCGCGTGGACCGATCGGGGCTAAGGAAGCGGCGCCTGGACCGATCGTGGCTCGGAGACGACGCGTGGAGGCATCGGGGCTGAGAAGACGACGCATGGACCGATCGGGGCTCAGGAAACGGCGTGTGGACCGATCAGAGCTCGGAGACGACGCGTGGACCGATCGGGGCTTAGGAGACTACGCGTGTACCTATCGGGGCTCAGGAGACAGCGCGTGGACCGATCGGGGCTCAGGAGGCGGCGCGTGGATCGATCGGGGCTCGGAGACGGCGCGTGGAACGATCGGGTCTCAGGAGACGGCGCGTGAAATGATCGGCGCTCGGAGACGCCGCGTGGACCGATTGGGGCTTAGGAGACGGCGCGTGGACCGATCGGGGCGCAGGAAGCGGCGCCTGGACCGATCGTGGCTTGGAGACGGCGCGTGGAGGCATCCGGGCTAAGAAGACGACGCATGGACCGAGCGGGGTTCAGGAGACGGCGCGAGGAGCGATCGGGGCTCAGGAGAAGACATGTCAATTGATCGGGGGTCCGGAGACGACGCCTGGACCGATCGGGGCTCAGGAGGCGGCACGAGAAGCGATCGGGGATCAGGAGAAGACGCGTCAATTGATCGGGGCTCAGGAGACGACGCGTCGACCGACCGGAGCTCAGGAGATTCGCGTGGATCGATCGGGGCTCCGGAGGCGGGCGTGGACCGATTGGGGCTTAGGAGACGACGCGTGGACTGATCGGGACTCAGGAGACGGCGCGTGGCCCGATTGGGGCTCGGATACGGCGCGTGAACCGACCGGGGCTCAGGAGGCCGCGCGAGAACCGATCGCGGCTCGGCGACGGCGCGTGGACCGATCGGGGCTCAGGAGGCCGCGCGTGGACCGATCGGGGCTCAGGAAGCGGCGCCAGCACCGATCGTGGCTCGGAGACGGCGCGTGGAGGCATCGGGGCTTCGAAGTCGAGGCATGGACCAATCGGGGCTCGGAAACGACACCTGGACCGATCGGAGCTCGGAGACGACGGGTGGAGCGGTCGGGGCTCAGGAGAAGACGCGTGGATCGATCGGGGCTCAGGAGACGACGCGTCGACGGATCGGCGCTTAGGAGACGAAGCGTCGGCCGATCGGGGCTCAGGAGACGGCGCGTGGACCGATCGGGGCTCAGGAGACGCCGCGTGGACCGATCGGGGCTCGGAGATGGCGCGTGGAACGATCGGGGCTCAGGAGACGGCGCGTGAAATGATCGGCGCTCTGAGAGGGCGCGTGGACCGATTGTGGCTTACGAGACGGCGCGTGGATCGATCGGGGCTCAGGAAGCGGCGCCTGGACCTATCGTGGCTCGGAGACGGCGCGTGGAGTCATCGGGGCTAAGAACACGACGCATGGACCGACCGGGGCTCAGGAGACGGCGCGTGGACGGATCGGCGCTCAGGAGACTGCGCGTGGGCCGATCGGGGCTCAGGAGACGGCGGGCGGACCGACCGGGGCTCAGGAGACTCGTGTGGATCGATCGGAGCTCCGGAGGCGCCGCGTGGACCGATCGGGGCTCAGGAGACGGCGCGTGAACCGATCGGCGCTCGGAGACGGCGCGTGGACCGATCGGGGCTCGGAGACAGCGCGTGGACCGACTGGGGCTCAGGCGGTTGCGCGTGGACCAATTGGGGTTCGGCGACGGCGCGTGGACCGATCCGGGCTCAGGAGCCAGCGCGTGGACCGATCGGGGCTCGGAGACGGAGCGTGGAGCGATCGGGGCTCAGGAGACGGTGCGTGGTCCGATCGGGGCTTAGGTGACGATGCGTGAACCGATCGGGGCTCGGAGACGGCGCGTGGACCGATCGGGGCTTAGGTGACAACGCGTGGACCGATTGGGGCTCAGGAAGCCGCGCCTGGACCGATCGAGGCTCGGAGACGACGCGTGTACGGATCGGGGATGCGGCGATGACGCGTGGAACGATCGGGGCTCAGGAGACGGCGTGTGGAGGCATCGGGGCTAAGAAGACGACGCATGGACCGAGCGGGGCTCAGGAGACGGCGCGAGGAGCGATCGGGGCTCAGGAGAAGACGCGTCAATTGATCGGGGCTCAGAAATCGGCGCGTGGAGCGATCGGAGCTCAGGAGACGACGCGTGGATCGATCGGGGCTCAGGAAACGACGCGTCGACCGATCGGGGCTCAGGAGGCGGCGCGCGGACCGACCGGGGCTCAGGAGCCTCGCGTGGACCGATCGCGGCTCGGTGACGGCGCGTGGACCGATCGGGGCTCAGGAGGCCGCGCGTGGACCGATCGCGGCTCGGCGGCGGCGCGTGGACCGATCGGGGCTCAGGAGGCCGCGCGTGGACCGATCATGGCTCGGCAACGGCGCGTGGACCGATCGGTGTTCAGAGACGACGCGTGGACCGATCGGGGCTCAGGCGGTTGCGCGTGGACCATTTGGGGTATGGCGACGGCGCGTGGACCGATCGGCGCTCGGAGACAGTGCGTTAACCGATCCGGGCTTAGGAAACGATGCATGGACCGATCGGGGCTTGGAGACGGCGCGTGGCCCGATCGGGGCTCAGGAGACGACGCGTGGACCGATCCGGGCTCGGAGACGGCACGTGGAATAATCGGGGCTCAGGAGACGGCGCGTGAACCGATCGGCACTCGGAGACAGCGCGTGGACCGATCGGGGCTTAGGAGACGGCGTGTGGACCGATCGGAGATCAGGAGACGATGCGTGGACCGATAGGGCTCTGGAAGCGGCGCACGGACCGATCGTGGATCGGCGACGGCGCGTGGACCGATCGGGGCTCAGGAGACCGCGCGTGGACCGACTGGGGTTCAGGCGGTTGCGCGTGGACCAATTGGGGTTCGGCGACGGCGCGTGGACCGATCCGGGCTCAGGAGCCAGCGCGTGGACCGATCGGGGCTCGGGGACGGAGCGTGGAGCGATCGGGGCTCAGGAGACGGTGCGTGGTCCGATCGGGGCTTAGGTGACGATGCGTGAACCGATCGGGGCTCGGAGACGGCGCGTGGACCGATCGGGGCTTAGGTGACAACGCGTGGACCGATTGGGGCTCAGGAAGCCGCGCCTGGACCGATCGAGGCTCGGAGACGACGAGTGTACGGATCGGGGATTCGGCGATGACGCGTGGAACGATCGGGGCTCAGGAGACGGCGTGTGCAGGCATCGGGGCTAAGAAGACGACGCATGGACCGAGCGGGGCTCAGGAGACGGCGCGAGGAGCGATCGGGACTCAGGAGAAGACGCGTGGATCGATCGGGGCTCAGGAAACGACG
The DNA here is from genome assembly GCA_946811545.1 of Netelia fuscicornis. Classification (NCBI taxonomy): domain Eukaryota; kingdom Metazoa; phylum Arthropoda; class Insecta; order Hymenoptera; family Ichneumonidae; genus Netelia; species Netelia fuscicornis. The sequence goes on from OX328012.1 coordinate 27,108,497, forward strand.
CGTCGACCGATCGGGGCTCAGGAGGCGGCGCGCGGACCGACCGGGGCTCAGGAGCCTCGCGGGAACCGATCGCGGCTCGGTGACGGGGCGTGGACCGATCGGGGCTCAGGAGGCCGCGCGTGGACCGATCGCGGCTCGGCGGCGGCGCGTGGACCGATCGGGGCTCAGGAGGCCGCGCGTGGACCGATCATGGCTCGGCAACGGCGCGTGGACCGATCGGTGTTCAGAGACGACGCGTGGACCGATCGGGGCTCAGGCGGTTGCGCGTGGACCATTTGGGGTTAGGCGACGGCGCGTCGACCGATCGGCGCTCGGAGACAGTGCGTTAACCGATCCGGGCTTAGGAAACGATGCATGGACCGATCGGGGCTTGGAGACGGCGCGTGGCCCGATCGGGGCTCAGGAGACGACGCGTGGACCGATCCGGGCTCGGAGACGGCACGTGGAATAATCGGGGCCCAGGAGACGGCGCGTGAACCGATCGGCACTCGGAGACAGCGCGTGGACCGATCGGGGCTTAGGAGACGGCGTGTGGATCGATCGGAGATCAGGAGACGATGCGTGGACCGATAGGGCTCTGGAAGCGGCGCACGGACCGATCGTGGATCGGCGACGGCGCGTGGACCGATCGGGGCTCAGGAGACCGCGCGTGGACCGATCATAGCTCGGCAACGGCGCGTGGACCGACCGGGGCTCGGAGACAGCGCGTGGACCGACTAGGGCTCAGGCGGTTGCGCGTGGACCAATTCGGGTTCGGCGACGGAACGTGGACCGCTCGGCGCTCGGAGACGGCGCGTGGACCGATCGGGGCTTAGGAGACAACGCGTGGACCGATCGGGGCTCGGAGACAGCGCGTGGAATGATTGGGGCTCAGGAGACGGCGCGTGAACCGATCGGCGCTCGGAGACGGTGCGTGGACCGATCGGGGCTTAGGAGACGGCGCGTCGGCCGATCGGAGATCAGGAGACGACGCGTGGATTGATAGTGCTCTGGAAGCGGCGCACGGACCGGTCGTGGCTCGGAGACGGCGCGTGGAGGCATCGGGGCTTTGAAGACGACGCGTGGACCGAACGGTGCTCAGAAAACGGCGCGTGGACCGACCGCGGCTCAGGAGGCCACGCCTGGACCGATCGGGGCTCGGGGACGGCGCGTGGACCGATCGAGTCTCGGAGACGACGCGTCGACCGATCGGGACTCAGATGACGGCGCGCGGACCGACCGGGGCTCAGGAGACTCGCGTGGATCGATCGGGGCTCCGGAGACGCCGCGTGGAGCGATGGGGATCAGGAGACGGTGCGCGGACCGATCGGGGCTCGGAGACGGCGCGTGGACGGACCGCGGCTCAGAATGCGGTACGCGGACCGATCGGGGATCGGACACGGCGTGTGGACCGATCCAGGCTCGGAGACGACGCGTTTACGGATCAGGGATCAGGAGCCGACGCGTGGAACGATCCGGGCTCAGGAGACGAAGCGTGGACCGATCGGGGCTCGGAGACGGCGTGTGGAACGATCGGGGCTCAGGTGACGGCGCATGAACCAATCGGCGCTCGGAGACGTCGCGTGGATCAATCGGGGATCGGGGACGGCGCGTGGAACGATCGCGGCTCGGAGTCGACGCGTTAGCCGATCGGGGCTTAGGAGACGATGCGTGGACCGATCGGGGCTCGGAGACGGCGCGTGGACCGACGGGGGTTTAGGAGAAGGCACTTGGACCGAACGGGGCTTAGGAGACGGCGCGTGGACCGATCGGGGCTCGGAGACGGCGCGTCAACCGATCGGCGCTCGGAGACGGCGCGTGGACCGATCGGGGCTTAGGAGACGGCGCGTGGACCGATCGGAGATCAGGAGTTGACGCGTGGACCGATCGGGGTTGTGGAAGCGGCGCACGGACCGATCGTAGCTCGGAGACGGCGCGTGGAGGCATCGGGGCTTTGAAGACGACGCGTGGTTCGATCGGGGTTCAGGAGACGGCGCGTGGACCGGTCGGGGCTTAGGAGACGACGCCTGGACCGATCGGGGCTTAGGAGGCGGCGTGTGGAACGATCGGGGCTCAGGAGACGGCGCGTGGACCGATCGGGGCTCGGAGACGGCGCGTGGAACGATCGGAGCACAGGAGACGGCGCGTGAACCGAGCGGCGCTCGGAGACGGCGCGTGGATCGATCGGGGCTTAGGAGACGGCGCGTGGACCGATCGGGGCTCAGGAGACCCCGCGTGGACCGATCGGGGCTCGGCGACTGCGCGTGGACGCATCGGGGCTCAGGAGACGACGCGTCGACCCTTCGGGGCTCAGGAGGCGGCGCGCGGACCGGCCGGGGCTCAGGAGCCTAGCGTGGATCGATCGGGGCTCCGGAGGCGGCGCGTGGACCGATTGGAGAGCAGGAGATGGTGCGTGGACCGATCGGGGCTCGGAGACGACGCGTGGACCGATCAGGGCTCGGAGACAGCGCGTGGACCGATCGGGGCTCGGATACGGCGCGTGAACCAATCGGGGCTCAGGAGGCCGCGCGTGGACCGATCGCGGCTCGGCGACCGCGCGTGGACCGATCGGGTCTCAGGAGGCCGCGCGTGGACAGATCATGACTCGGCGACGGCGCGTGGACCGATCGGGGCTCGGAGACGACGCGTGGACCGATCGGGGCTCGGAGACGACGCGTGGACCGATCGGGGCTCGGAGACAGCGCGTGGACGGACTGGGGCTCAGGCGGTTTCGCGTGGACCAATTGGTGTTCGGCGACGGCGCGTGGCCCGGTCGGGGCTTAGGAGACGGCGCGTGCACCGATCGGGGCCCGGAGACGGGTCGTGGACAGATTGGGGATTAGGAGACGGCGCGTGGACCGATCGGGGCTTAGGAGACGGCGCGTGGATCGATCGGGGCTCAGGAGACGACGCGTCGACCGTTCGGGGCTCAGGAGACGGCGCGCGGACCGGCCGGGGCTCAGGAGACGGCGCGCGGACCGATCGGGGCTCAGGAGCCCCGCGTGGACCGATCATGGCTCGGCGACGGCGCGTGGACCGATCGGCGCTTGGAGACGACGCGTGGACCGATCGGGGCTCAGATGACGGCGCGCGGACCGACCGGGGCTCAGGAGACTCGCGTGGATCGATCGGGGCTCCGGAGACGCCGCGCGGACCGATCGGAGATCGGACACGGCGTGTGGACCGATCGAGGCTCGGAGACGACGCGATTACGGATCGGGGATCAGGAGACGACGCGTGGAACGATCCGGGCTCAGGAGACGAAGCGTGGACCGATCGGGGCTCGGAGACGGCGTGTGGAACGATCGGGGCTCGGGTGACGGCGCGTGAACCGATCGGCGCTCGGAGACGGCGCGTGGATCGATCGGGGATCGGGGACGGCGCGTGGAACGATCGCGGGTCGGAGTCGACGCGTTAGCCGATCGGGGCTTAGGAGACGATGCGTGGACCGATCGGAGATCAGGAGGTGACGCGTGGACCGATCGGGGTTGTGGAAGCGGCGCACGGACCGATCGTGGCTCGGAGACGGCGCGTGGAGGCATCGCGGCTTTGAAGACGACGCGTGGACCGATCGGGGCTCAGGAAACGGCGTGTGGCGCGATCGGGGCTCAGGAGACGACGCGTGGTTCGATCGGGGCTCAGGAGACGACGCGACGAACAATCGGGGCTCAGGAGACGGCGCGCGGACCGACTGGGGCTCAGGAGACTCGCGTGGATCGATCGGGGCTCTGGAGGCGCCGCGTGGACCGATTGGGACCAGGAGACGGTGCGTGAACCGTTCGGGGCTCGGAGATGGCGCGTGGACCGATCGGGGCTCAGGAGACGGCGCGTGGACCGATCTCGGCTCGGAGACGGCGCGTGGAACGATCGGGGCTCAGGATACGACGCGTGGACCGATCCGGCGTAGGAGACGACGCGTGTACCTATCGGGGCTCACGACACAGCGTGTGGACCAATTCGGGCTCAGGAGACGCCGCGTGAACCGATCGGGGCTCAGGAAACGGCGCCTGGACCGATCGTGGCTCGGAGACGGCGCGAGGAGGCATCTGGGCTTAGAAGACGACGCGTGGATCGATGGAGGCTCAGGAGACGGCACGTGGACCGATCGGAGATCAGGAGACGATGCGTGGACCGATAGGGCTCTGGAAACGGTGCACGGACCGATCGTCGATCGGCGACGGCCCGTGGACCGATTGGGGCTCAGGAGGCCGCGCGTGGACCGGCCATGGCTCGGCGACGGCGCGTGGACCGATCGGGGCTCGAAGACAGCTCGTGGACCGACTGGGACTCAGGCGGTTGCGCGTGGACCAATTGGGGTTCGGCGACGGCGCGTGGACCGCACGGCGCTCGGAGACGGCGCGTTAACCGATCGGGGCTTAGGAGACGATGCGTGAACCGATCGGGGCTCGGAGACGGCGCGTGGACCGATCGGGGCTTAGGAGACAACGCGTGGACCGATGGGGGCTCGGAGACGGCGCGTGGACCGACCGGGGCTCAGGAGGCCGCGCGTGGACCGATCGGGGCTCGGCGACGGCGCGTGGACCGATCGAGTCTCGGAGACGACGCGTCGACCGATCGGGGCTCAGATGACGGCGCGCGGACTGACCGGGGCTCAGGAGACGCGTGGATCGATCGGGGCTCCGGAGACGCCGCGCGGACCGATCGGGGATCGGACACGGCGTGTGGACCGATCGAGGCTCGGAGACGACGCGATTACGGATCGGGGATCAGGAGACGACGCGTGGAACGATCCGGGCTCAGGAGACGAAGCGTGGACCGATCGGGGCTCGGAGACGGCGTGTGGAACGATCGGGGCTCGGGTGACGGCGCGTGAACCGATCGGCGCTCGGAGACGGCGCGTGGATCGATCGGGGATCGGGGACGGCGCGTGGAACGATCGCGGCTCGGAGTCGACGCGTTAGCCGATCGGGGCTTAGGAGACGATGCGTGGACCGATCGGGGCTCGGAGACGTCGCGTGGACCGACCGGGGTTTACGAGAAGGCGCTTGGTCCGAACGGGGCTTAGGAGTCGGCGCGTGGACCGATCGGGGCTCGGAGACGGCGCGTGGAACGATCGGGGCTCAGGAGACGGCGCGTCAACCGATCGGCGCTCGGAGACGGCGCGTGGACCGATCGGGGCTTAGGAGACGGCGCGTGGACCGATCGGAGATCAGGAGGTGACGCGTGGACCGATCGGGGTTGTGGAAGCGGCGCACGGACCGATCGTGGCTCGGAGACGGCGCGTGGAGGCATCGCGGCTTTGAAGACGACGCGTGGACCGATCGGGGCTCAGGAAACGGCGTGTGGCGCGATCGGGGCTCAGGAGACGACGCGTGGTTCGATCGGGGCTCAGGAGACGACGCGTCGAACAATCGGGGCTCAGGAGACGGCGCGCGGACCGACTGGGGCTCAGGAGACTCGCGTGGATCGATCGGGGCTTAGGAGACGACGCGTCGAACGATCGGGGCTTAGGAGATGACGCGTGGACCGATCGGGGATCGGAGACAGCGCGTGTACCGACTGGGGCTCAGGAGACCGCGCGTGAACCGATCGGGGCTCGGCGACTGCGCGTGGACGGAGCGGGGCTCGGAGACAGTGCGTAGAACGATCGGGGCTCAGGAGACGGCGCGTTAACCGATTGGGGCTTAGGAGACGTTGCGTGGACCGATCGGCGCTCGAAGACGGCGCGTGGACCGATCGGGGCTCGGACACAGTGCTTGGACCGACTGGGGCTCAGGCGGTTGCGCGTGGACCATTTGGGCTTCGGCGACGGCGCGTGGACCGATCGGGTCTCAGGAGACGGCGCGTGAAATCATCGGCGCCCGGATACGCCGCGTGGACGAATCGGGGCTTAGGAGACGACGCGTGGACCGATCGGGGCTCCGGAGACGGCGCCTGGACCGATCGTGGCTCGGAGACGGCGCATGGAGGCATCCGGGCTAAGAAGACGACGCATGGACCGAGCGGGGTTCAGGAGACGGCGCGAGGAGCGATCGGGGCACAGGAGAAGACACGTCAATTGATCGGGGCTCCGGAGACGACGCCTCGACGGATCGGGGCTCAGGAGGCGGCACGAGAAGCGATCGGGGCTCAGGAGAAGACGCGTCAATTGATCGGGGCTCAGGAGACGACGCGTCGACGAATCGGGGCTTAGGAGACGACGCGTGGACCGATCGGGGCTCCGGAGACGGCGCGTCGACCGACCGGAGCTCAGGAGATTCGCGTGGATCGATCGGGGCTCCGTAGGCGGCGCGTGGACCGATTGGGGCTTAGAAGACGACGCGTGGATCGATCGGGGCTCCGTAGGCGGCGCGTGGACCGACTGGGGCTTAGGAGACGACACGTGGACCGGTCGGGGCTCAGGAGAGAGCGCGTGGACTGATCGGGGCGCGGAGACGGCGCGTTAACCGATCGGCGCTCGAAGACGGCGAGTCGACCGATCGGGGTTCGGTGACGGCGCGTGGACCGTCCGGGGCTCAGGAGGGGATGCGTGGACCGATCGCGGCTCTGGAGACTGCGCGTGGATCGATCGGGGCTTAGGGAACGACGCGTGGACCAATTGGGGTTCGGCGACGGCGCGTGGACCGATCGGAGCTTAGGAGGCCGCGCGTGGACCGATCGCGGCTCGGCGACGGCGCGGGGACCGATCGGGGCTCGGAGACAGCACGTTAACCGATCGGGGCTTAGGAGACGATGCGTGGACCGGTCGGTGCTCAGGAAGCGGCGCCTGGACCGATCGGGGCTCCGAGACGACGCGTTAACCGAGCGGGGCTTAGGAGACTATGCGGGGACCGATCGGGGCTCGGAGACAGTGCGTGTACCGACTGGGGCTCAGGAGGTTGCGCGTGGACCAATTGGGGTTCGGCGACGGCGCGTGGACCGACTGGGGCTCAGGAGACGGCGCGTGCACCGATCGGGGCCCGGAGACGGGTCGTGGACAGATTGGGGATTAGGAGACGGCGCGTGGACCGATCGGGGCTTAGGAGACGGCGCGTGGATCGATCGGGGCTCAGGAGGCCGCGCGTGGACAGATCATGACTCGGCGACGGCGCGTGGACCGATCGGGGCTCGGAGACGACGCGTGGACCGATCGGGGCTCGGAGACGACGCGTGGACCGATCGGGGCTCGGAGACAGCGCGTTGACGGACTGGGGCTCAGGCGGTTTCGCGTGGACCAATTGGTGTTCGGCGACGGCGCGTGGCCCGATCGGGGCTTAGGAGACGGCGCGTGCACCGATCGGGGCCCGGAGACGGGTCGTGGACAGATTGGGGATTAGGAGACGGCGCGTGGACCGATCGGGGCTTAGGAGACGGCGCGTGGATCGATCGGGGCTCAGGAGACGACGCGTCGACCGTTCGGGGCTCAGGAGACGGCGCGCGGACCGGCCGGGGCTAAGGCGACAACGCGTGGACCGATCGGGGCTCGGAGACAGCGCGTGGACTGATCGGGGCTCAGGAGACGGCGCGTGAACCGATCGGAGATCAGGAGACGATGCGTGGACCGATCGGGGCTCAGGAGACTGCGCGTGGATGGATCGGGGCTTAGGGAACGACGCGTGAACCGACCATGGCTCAGGAGGCCGCGCGTGGACCGACTGGGGCTCAGGTGGTTGCGCGTGGACCAATTGGGGCTCGGCGACGGCGCGTGGACCGATCGGGGCTCGGAGACGGCGCGTTAACCGATCGGGGCTTAGAAGACGATGCGAGGAGGCATCTGGGTTTACAAGAAGACGCGTGGATCGTTCGGGGCTCGGAGACGGCGCGTGAACCGACCGGGGCTCAGGAGACGGCGCGTGGAGTCATCGGGGCTTAGAAGACGACGCATGGACCGATCAGGTCTCAGGAAACGGCGCGTGGACCGATTGGAGCTCGGAGACGACGCGTGGACCGACTGGGGCTCAGGCGGTTGCGCGTGGACCAATTGGGGTTCGGCGACGGCGCGTGGACCGATCGCGGATCGGAGACGGCGCGTTAACCGATCGGGGCTTAGGAGACGATGCGTGAACCGATCGGGGCTAGGAGACGGCGAGTGGACCCATCGGGGCTCGGAGACGACGCGAGTACGGATCGGGGCTTGATGACGGCGGCTTTACCGATCGCGGCTCGGAGACGGCCCGTGGACAGATCGGGGCTTAGGAGACGGCGCGTGGACCGATCGGGGCTCAGAAGACGGCGCGTGGACCGGTCGGGGCTTAGGAGACGACGCCTGGACCGATCGGGGCTTAGGAGGCGGCGTGTGGAACGATCGGGGCTCAGGAGACGGCGCGTCGATCGATCGGGGCTCAGGAGACGACGCGTCGGCCGTTCGGGGCTCAGGAGACGGCGCGCGGACCGGCCGGGGCTCAGGAGCCTAGCGTGGATCGATCGGGGCTCAGGAGACGACGCGTCGACTGTTCGGGGCTCCGGAGGCGCCGCCTAGACCGAGGGGGATCAGGAGGCGGTGCGTGGACCGACCGGAGTTCAGAAGATTCGCGTGGATCGATGGGGGCTCCGGAGGCGGCGCGTGGACCGATTGGAGAGCAGGAGATGGTGCGTGGACCGATCGGGGCTCGGAGACGGCGCGTGGGCCGATCGGGGCTTAGGAGACGACTCGTGGACCGATTGGGGCTCAGGAGGCCGCGCGTGGACCGATCGCAGCGCGACGCCGCGCGTGGACGGATCAGAGCTCAGGAGGCTGCGCGTGAACCAATCGGCGCTCAGAGACGGCGCGTGGACCGATCGGGGCTTAGGAGACGGCGAGTGCTCCGATCGGGGCCCGGAGACGGGTCGTGGACAGATTGGGGCTTAGGAGACGGCGCGTGGACCGATTGGGGCTCGGATACGGCGCGTGAACCGACCGGGGCTCAGGAGGCCGCGCGTGGCCCGATCGCGGCACGGTGACGGCGCGAGGAGGCATCTGGGCTTAGAAGACGACGCGTGGATCGATCGGGGCTCGGAGACGGCGCGTGAACCGACCGGAGATCAGGAGGTGACGCGTGGACCGATCGGGGTTGTGGAAGCGGCGCACGGACCGATCGTGGCTCGGAGACGGCGCGTGGAGGCATCGCGGCTTTGAAGACGACGCGTGGACCGATCGGGGCTCAGGAGACTCGCGTGGATCGATCGGGGCTCCGGAGACGCCGCGCGGACCGATCGGAGATCGGACACGGCGTGTGGACCGATCGAGGCTCGGAGACGACGCGATTACGGATCGGGGATCAGGAGACGACGCGTGGAACGATCCGGGCTCAGGAGACGAAGCGTGGACCGATCGGGGCTCGGAGACGGCGTGTGGAACGATCGGGGCTCGGGTGACGGCGCGTGAACCGATCGGCGCTCGGAGACGGCGCGTGGATCGATCGGGGATCGGGGACGGCGCGTGGAACGATCGCGGATCGGAGTCGACGCGTTAGCCGATCGGGGCTTAGGAGACGATGCGTGGACCGATCGGGGCTCGGAGACGGCGCGTGGACCGACCGGGGCTTAGGAGACGGCGCGTGGACCGATCGGAGATCAGGCGGTGACGCGTGGACCGATCGGGGTTGTGGAAGCGGCGCACGGACCGATCGTGGCTCGGAGACGGCGCGTGGAGGCATCGCGGCTTTGAAGACGACGCGTGGACCGATCGGGGCTCAGGAAACGGCGTGTGGCGCGATCGGGGCTCAGGAGACGACGCGTGGTTCGATCGGGGCTCAGGAGACGACGCGACGAACAATCGGGGCTCAGGAGACGGCGCGCGGACCGACTGGGGCTCAGGAGACTCGCGTGGATCGATCGGGGCTCTGGAGGCGCCGCGTGGACCGATTGGGACCAGGAGACGGTGCGTGAACCGTTCGGGGCTCGGAGATGGCGCGTGGACCGATCGGGGCTCAGGAGACGGCGCGTGGACCGATCTCGGCTCGGAGACGGCGCGTGGAACGATCGGGGCTCAGGATACGACGCGTGGACCGATCCGGCGTAGGAGACGACGCGTGTACCTATCGGGGCTCACGACACAGCGTGTGGACCAATTCGGGCTCAGGAGACGCCGCGTGAACCGATCGGGGCTCAGGAAACGGCGCCTGGACCGATCGTGGCTCGGAGACGGCGCGAGGAGGCATCTGGGCTTAGAAGACGACGCGTGGATCGATGGAGGCTCAGGAGACGGCACGTGGACCGATCGGAGATCAGGAGACGATGCGTGGACCGATAGGGCTCTGGAAACGGTGCACGGACCGATCGTGGATCGGCGACGGCCCGTGGACCGATTGGGGCTCAGGAGGCCGCGCGTGGACCGGCCATGGCTCGGCGACGGCGCGTGGACCGATCGGGGCTCGGAGACAGCTCGTGGACCGACTGGGACTCAGGCGGTTGCGCGTGGACCAATTGGGGTTCGGCGACGGCGCGTGAACCGCACGGCGCTCGGAGACGGCGCGTTAACCGATCGGGGCTTAGGAGACGATGCGTGAACCGATCGGGGCTCGGAGACGGCGCGTGGACCGATCGGGGCTTAGGAGACAACGCGTGGACCGATGGGGGCTCGGAGACGGCGCGTGGACCGACCGGGGCTCAGGAGGCCGCGCGTGGACCGATCGGGGCTCGGCGACGGCGCGTGGACCGATCGAGTCTCGGAGACGACGCGTCGACCGATCGGGGCTCAGATGACGGCGCGCGGACTGACCGGGGCTCAGGAGACGCGTGGATCGATCGGGGCTCCGGAGACGCCGCGCGGACCGATCGGGGATCGGACACGGCGTGTGGACCGATCGAGGCTCGGAGACGACGCGATTACGGATCGGGGATCAGGAGACGACGCGTGGAACGATCCGGGCTCAGGAGACGAAGCGTGGACCGATCGGGGCTCGGAGACGGCGTGTGGAACGATCGGGGCTCGGGTGACGGCGCGTGAACCGATCGGCGCTCGGAGACGGCGCGTGGATCGATCGGGGATCGGGGACGGCGCGTGGAAAGATCGCGGCTCGGAGTCGACGCGTTAGCCGATCGGGGCTTAGGAGACGATGCGTGGACCGATCGGGGCTCGGAGACGGCGCGTGGACCGACCGGGGTTTACGAGAAGGCGCTTGGTCCGAACGGGGCTTAGGAGTCGGCGCGTGGACCGATCGGGGCTCGGAGACGGCGCGTGGAACGATCGGGGCTCAGGAGACGGCGCGTCAACCGATCGGCGCTCGGAGACGGCGCGTGGACCGATCGGGGCTTAGGAGACGGCGCGTGGACCGATCGGAGATCAGGAGGTGACGCGTGGACCGATCGGGGTTGTGGAAGCGGCGCACGGACCGATCGTGGCTCGGAGACGGCGCGTGGAGGCATCGCGGCTTTGAAGACGACGCGTGGACCGATCGGGGCTCAGGAAACGGCGTGTGGCGCGATCGGGGCTCAGGAGACGACGCGTGGACCGATTGGAGCTCGGAGACGACGCGTGGACCGACTGGGGCTCAGGCGGTTGCGCGTGGACCAATTGGGGTTCGGCGACGGCGCGTGGACCGATCGCGGATCGGAGACGGCGCGTTAACCGATCGGGGCTTAGGAGACGATGCGTGAACCGATCGGGGCTAGGAGACGGCGAGTGGACCCATCGGGGCTCGGAGACGACGCGAGTACGGATCGGGGCTTGATGACGGCGGCTTTACCGATCGCGGCTCGGAGACGGCCCGTGGACAGATCGGGGCTTAGGAGACGGCGCGTGGACCGATCGGGGCTCAGAAGACGGCGCGTGGACCGGTCGGGGCTTAGGAGACGACGCCTGGACCGATCGGGGCTTAGGAGGCGGCGTGTGGAACGATCGGGGCTCAGGAGACGGCGCGTCGATCGATCGGGGCTCAGGAGACGACGCGTCGGCCGTTCGGGGCTCAGGAGACGGCGCGCGGACCGGCCGGGGCTCAGGAGCCTAGCGTGGATCGATCGGGGCTCAGGAGACGACGCGTCGACTGTTCGGGGCTCCGGAGGCGCCGCCTAGACCGAGGGGGATCAGGAGGCGGTGCGTGGACCGACCGGAGTTCAGAAGATTCGCGTGGATCGATGGGGGCTCCGGAGGCGGCGCGTGGACCGATTGGAGAGCAGGAGATGGTGCGTGGACCGATCGGGGCTCGGAGACGGCGCGTGGGCCGATCGGGGCTTAGGAGACGACTCGTGGACCGATTGGGGCTCAGGAGGCCGCGCGTGGACCGATCGCAGCGCGACGCCGCGCGTGGACGGATCAGAGCTCAGGAGGCTGCGCGTGAACCAATCGGCGCTCAGAGACGGCGCGTGGACCGATCGGGGCTTAGGAGACGGCGAGTGCTCCGATCGGGGCCCGGAGACGGGTCGTGGACAGATTGGGGCTTAGGAGACGGCGCGTGGACCGATTGGGGCTCGGATACGGCGCGTGAACCGACCGGGGCTCAGGAGGCCGCGCGTGGCCCGATCGCGGCACGGTGACGGCGCGAGGAGGCATCTGGGCTTAGAAGACGACGCGTGGATCGATCGGGGCTCGGAGACGGCGCGTGAACCGACCGGAGATCAGGAGGTGACGCGTGGACCGATCGGGGTTGTGGAAGCGGCGCACGGACCGATCGTGGCTCGGAGACGGCGCGTGGAGGCATCGCGGCTTTGAAGACGACGCGTGGACCGATCGGGGCTCAGGAGACTCGCCTGGATCGATCGGGGCTCCGGAGACGCCGCGCGGACCGATCGGAGATCGGACACGGCGTGTGGACCGATCGAGGCTCGGAGACGACGCGATTACGGATCGGGGATCAGGAGACGACGCGTGGAACGATCCGGGCTCAGGAGACGAAGCGTGGACCGATCGGGGCTCGGAGACGGCGTGTGGAACGATCGGGGCTCGGGTGACGGCGCGTGAACCGATCGGCGCTCGGAGACGGCGCGTGGATCGATCGGGGATCGGGGACGGCGCGTGGAACGATCGCGGATCGGAGTCGACGCGTTAGCCGATCGGGGCTTAGGAGACGATGCGTGGACCGATCGGGGCTCGGAGACGGCGCGTGGACCGACCGGGGCTTAGGAGACGGCGCGTGGACCGATCGGAGATCAGGCGGTGACGCGTGGACCGATCGGGGTTGTGGAAGCGGCGCACGGACCGATCGTGGCTCGGAGACGGCGCGTGGAGGCATCGCGGCTTTGAAGACGACGCGTGGACCGATCGGGGCTCAGGAAACGGCGTGTGGCGCGATCGGGGCTCAGGAGACGACGCGTGGTTCGATCGGGGCTCAGGAGACGACGCGACGAACAATCGGGGCTCAGGAGACGGCGCGCGGACCGACTGGGGCTCAGGAGACTCGCGTGGATCGATCGGGGCTCTGGAGGCGCCGCGTGGACCGATTGGGACCAGGAGACGGTGCGTGAACCGTTCGGGGCTCGGAGATGGCGCGTGGACCGATCGGGGCTCAGGAGACGGCGCGTGGACCGATCTCGGCTCGGAGACGGCGCGTGGAACGATCGGGGCTCAGGATACGACGCGTGGACCGATCCGGCGTAGGAGACGACGCGTGTACCTATCGGGGCTCACGACACAGCGTGTGGACCAATTCGGGCTCAGGAGACGCCGCGTGAACCGATCGGGGCTCAGGAAACGGCGCCTGGACCGATCGTGGCTCGGAGACGGCGCGAGGAGGCATCTGGGCTTAGAAGACGACGCGTGGATCGATGGAGGCTCAGGAGACGGCACGTGGACCGATCGGAGATCAGGAGACGATGCGTGGACCGATAGGGCTCTGGAAACGGTGCACGGACCGATCGTGGATCGGCGACGGCCCGTGGACCGATTGGGGCTCAGGAGGCCGCGCGTGGACCGGCCATGGCTCGGCGACGGCGCGTGGACCGATCGGGGCTCGGAGACAGCTCGTGGACCGACTGGGACTCAGGCGGTTGCGCGTGGACCAATTGGGGTTCGGCGACGGCGCGTGAACCGCACGGCGCTCGGAGACGGCGCGTTAACCGATCGGGGCTTAGGAGACGATGCGTGAACCGATCGGGGCTCGGAGACGGCGCGTGGACCGATCGGGGCTTAGGAGACAACGCGTGGACCGATGGGGGCTCGGAGACGGCGCGTGGACCGACCGGGGCTCAGGAGGCCGCGCGTGGACCGATCGGGGCTCGGCGACGGCGCGTGGACCGATCGAGTCTCGGAGACGACGCGTCGACCGATCGGGGCTCAGATGACGGCGCGCGGACTGACCGGGGCTCAGGAGACGCGTGGATCGATCGGGGCTCCGGAGACGCCGCGCGGACCGATCGGGGATCGGACACGGCGTGTGGACCGATCGAGGCTCGGAGACGACGCGATTACGGATCGGGGATCAGGAGACGACGCGTGGAACGATCCGGGCTCAGGAGACGAAGCGTGGACCGATCGGGGCTCGGAGACGGCGTGTGGAACGATCGGGGCTCGGGTGACGGCGCGTGAACCGATCGGCGCTCGGAGACGGCGCGTGGATCGATCGGGGATCGGGGACGGCGCGTGGAAAGATCGCGGCTCGGAGTCGACGCGTTAGCCGATCGGGGCTTAGGAGACGATGCGTGGACCGATCGGGGCTCGGAGACGGCGCGTGGACCGACCGGGGTTTACGAGAAGGCGCTTGGTCCGAACGGGGCTTAGGAGTCGGCGCGTGGACCGATCGGGGCTCGGAGACGGCGCGTGGAACGATCGGGGCTCAGGAGACGGCGCGTCAACCGATCGGCGCTCGGAGACGGCGCGTGGACCGATCGGGGCTTAGGAGACGGCGCGTGGACCGATCGGAGATCAGGAGGTGACGCGTGGACCGATCGGGGTTGTGGAAGCGGCGCACGGACCGATCGTGGCTCGGAGACGGCGCGTGGAGGCATCGCGGCTTTGAAGACGACGCGTGGACCGATCGGGGCTCAGGAAACGGCGTGTGGCGCGATCGGGGCTCAGGAGACGACGCGTGGTTCGATCGGGGCTCAGGAGACGACGCGTCGAACAATCGGGGCTCAGGAGACGGCGCGCGGACCGACTGGGGCTCAGGAGACTCGCGTGGATCGATCGGGGCTTAGGAGACGACGCGTCGAACGATCGGGGCTTAGGAGATGACGCGTGGACCGATCGGGGATCGGAGACAGCGCGTGTACCGACTGGGGCTCAGGAGACCGCGCGTGAACCGATCGGGGCTCGGCGACTGCGCGTGGACGGAGCGGGGCTCGGAGACAGTGCGTAGAACGATCGGGGCTCAGGAGACGGCGCGTTAACCGATTGGGGCTTAGGAGACGTTGCGTGGACCGATCGGCGCTCGAAGACGGCGCGTGGACCGATCGGGGCTCGGACACAGTGCTTGGACCGACTGGGGCTCAGGCGGTTGCGCGTGGACCATTTGGGCTTCGGCGACGGCGCGTGGACCGATCGGGTCTCAGGAGACGGCGCGTGAAATCATCGGCGCCCGGATACGCCGCGTGGACGAATCGGGGCTTAGGAGACGACGCGTGGACCGATCGGGGCTCCGGAGACGGCGCCTGGACCGATCGTGGCTCGGAGACGGCGCATGGAGGCATCCGGGCTAAGAAGACGACGCATGGACCGAGCGGGGTTCAGGAGACGGCGCGAGGAGCGATCGGGGCACAGGAGAAGACACGTCAATTGATCGGGGCTCCGGAGACGACGCCTCGACGGATCGGGGCTCAGGAGGCGGCACGAGAAGCGATCGGGGCTCAGGAGAAGACGCGTCAATTGATCGGGGCTCAGGAGACGACGCGTCGACGAATCGGGGCTTAGGAGACGACGCGTGGACCGATCGGGGCTCCGGAGACGGCGCGTCGACCGACCGGAGCTCAGGAGATTCGCGTGGATCGATCGGGGCTCCGTAGGCGGCGCGTGGACCGATTGGGGCTTAGAAGACGACGCGTGGATCGATCGGGGCTCCGTAGGCGGCGCGTGGACCGACTGGGGCTTAGGAGACGACACGTGGACCGGTCGGGGCTCAGGAGAGAGCGCGTGGACTGATCGGGGCGCGGAGACGGCGCGTTAACCGATCGGCGCTCGAAGACGGCGAGTCGACCGATCGGGGTTCGGTGACGGCGCGTGGACCGTCCGGGGCTCAGGAGGGGATGCGTGGACCGATCGCGGCTCTGGAGACTGCGCGTGGATCGATCGGGGCTTAGGGAACGACGCGTGGACCAATTGGGGTTCGGCGACGGCGCGTGGACCGATCGGAGCTTAGGAGGCCGCGCGTGGACCGATCGCGGCTCGGCGACGGCGCGGGGACCGATCGGGGCTCGGAGACAGCACGTTAACCGATCGGGGCTTAGGAGACGATGCGTGGACCGGTCGGTGCTCAGGAAGCGGCGCCTGGACCGATCGGGGCTCCGAGACGACGCGTTAACCGAGCGGGGCTTAGGAGACTATGCGGGGACCGATCGGGGCTCGGAGACAGTGCGTGTACCGACTGGGGCTCAGGAGGTTGCGCGTGGACCAATTGGGGTTCGGCGACGGCGCGTGGACCGACTGGGGCTCAGGAGACGGCGCGTGCACCGATCGGGGCCCGGAGACGGGTCGTGGACAGATTGGGGATTAGGAGACGGCGCGTGGACCGATCGGGGCTTAGGAGATGGCGCGTGGATCGATCGGGGCTCAGGAGGCCGCGCGTGGACAGATCATGACTCGGCGACGGCGCGTGGACCGATCGGGGCTCGGAGACGACGCGTGGACCGATCGGGGCTCGGAGACGACGCGTGGACCGATCGGGGCTCGGAGACAGCGCGTTGACGGACTGGGGCTCAGGCGGTTTCGCGTGGACCAATTGGTGTTCGGCGACGGCGCGTGGCCCGATCGGGGCTTAGGAGACGGCGCGTGCACCGATCGGGGCCCGGAGACGGGTCGTGGACAGATTGGGGATTAGGAGACGGCGCGTGGACCGATCGGGGCTTAGGAGACGGCGCGTGGATCGATCGGGGCTCAGGAGACGACGCGTCGACCGTTCGGGGCTCAGGAGACGGCGCGCGGACCGGCCGGGGCTAAGGCGACAACGCGTGGACCGATCGGGGCTCGGAGACAGCGCGTGGACTGATCGGGGCTCAGGAGACGGCGCGTGAACCGATCGGAGATCAGGAGACGATGCGTGGACCGATCGGGGCTCAGGAGACTGCGCGTGGATGGATCGGGGCTTAGGGAACGACGCGTGAACCGACCATGGCTCAGGAGGCCGCGCGTGGACCGACTGGGGCTCAGGTGGTTGCGCGTGGACCAATTGGGGCTCGGCGACGGCGCGTGGACCGATCGGGGCTCGGAGACGGCGCGTTAACCGATCGGGGCTTAGAAGACGATGCGAGGAGGCATCTGGGTTTACAAGAAGACGCGTGGATCGTTCGGGGCTCGGAGACGGCGCGTGAACCGACCGGGGCTCAGGAGACGGCGCGTGGAGTCATCGGGGCTTAGAAGACGACGCATGGACCGATCAGGTCTCAGGAAACGGCGCGTGGACCGATTGGAGCTCGGAGACGACGCGTGGACCGACTGGGGCTCAGGCGGTTGCGCGTGGACCAATTGGGGTTCGGCGACGGCGCGTGGACCGATCGCGGATCGGAGACGGCGCGTTAACCGATCGGGGCTTAGGAGACGATGCGTGAACCGATCGGGGCTAGGAGACGGCGAGTGGACCCATCGGGGCTCGGAGACGACGCGAGTACGGATCGGGGCTTGATGACGGCGGCTTTACCGATCGCGGCTCGGAGACGGCCCGTGGACAGATCGGGGCTTAGGAGACGGCGCGTGGACCGATCGGGGCTCAGAAGACGGCGCGTGGACCGGTCGGGGCTTAGGAGACGACGCCTGGACCGATCGGGGCTTAGGAGGCGGCGTGTGGAACGATCGGGGCTCAGGAGACGGCGCGTCGATCGATCGGGGCTCAGGAGACGACGCGTCGGCCGTTCGGGGCTCAGGAGACGGCGCGCGGACCGGCCGGGGCTCAGGAGCCTAGCGTGGATCGATCGGGGCTCAGGAGACGACGCGTCGACTGTTCGGGGCTCCGGAGGCGCCGCCTAGACCGAGGGGGATCAGGAGGCGGTGCGTGGACCGACCGGAGTTCAGAAGATTCGCGTGGATCGATGGGGGCTCCGGAGGCGGCGCGTGGACCGATTGGAGAGCTGGAGATGGTGCGTGGACCGATCGGGGCTCGGAGACGGCGCGTGGGCCGATCGGGGCTTAGGAGACGACTCGTGGACCGATTGGGGCTCAGGAGGCCGCGCGTGGACCGATCGCAGCGCGACGCCGCGCGTGGACGGATCAGAGCTCAGGAGGCTGCGCGTGAACCAATCGGCGCTCAGAGACGGCGCGTGGACCGATCGGGGCTTAGGAGACGGCGAGTGCTCCGATCGGGGCCCGGAGACGGGTCGTGGACAGATTGGGGCTTAGGAGACGGCGCGTGGACCGATTGGGGCTCAGGTGGTTGCGCGTGGACCAATTGGGGCTCGGCGACGGCGCGTGGACCGATCGGGGCTCGGAGACGGCGCGTTAACCGATCGGGGCTTAGGAGACGATGCGAGGAGGCATCTGGGTTTACAAGAAGACGCGTGGATCGTTCGGGGCTCGGAGACGGCGCGTGAACCGACCGGGGCTCAGGAGACGGCGCGTGGAGGCATCGGGGCTTAGAAGACGACGCATGGACCGATCAGGTCTCAGGAAACGGCGCGTGGACCGATTGGAGCTCGGAGACGACGCGTGGACCGACTGGGGCTCAGGCGGTTGCGCGTGGACCAATTGGGGTTCGGCGACGGCGCGTGGACCGATCGCGGATCGGAGACGGCGCGTTAACCGATCGGGGCTTAGGAGACGATGCGTGAACCGATCGGGGCTAGGAGACGGCGAGTGGACCCATCGGGGCTCGGAGACGACGCGAGTACGGATCGGGGCTTGATGACGGCGGCTTTACCGATCGCGGCTCGGAGACGGTCCGTGGACAGATCGGGGCTTAGGAGACGGCGCGTGGACCGATCGGGGCTCAGAAGACGGCGCGTGGACCGGTCGGGGCTTAGGAGACGACGCCTGGACCGATCGGGGCTTAGGAGGCGGCGTGTGGAACGATCGGGGCTCAGGAGACGGCGCGTCGATCGATCGGGGCTCAGGAGACGACGCGTCGGCCGTTCGGGGCTCAGGAGACGGCGCGCGGACCGGCCGGGGCTCAGGAGCCTAGCGTGGATCGATCGGGGCTCAGGAGACGACGCGTCGACTGTTCGGGGCTCCGGAGGCGCCGCCTAGACCGAGGGGGATCAGGAGGCGGTGCGTGGACCGACCGGAGTTCAGAAGATTCGCGTGGATCGATCGGGGCTCCGGAGGCGGCGCGTGGACCGATTGGAGAGCAGGAGATGGTGCGTGGACCGATCGGGGCTCGGAGACGGCGCGTGGGCCGATCGGGGCTTAGGAGACGACTCGTGGACCGATTGGGGCTCAGGAGGCCGCGCGTGGACCGATCGCGGCGCGACGCCGCGCGTGGACGGATCAGGGCTCAGGAGGCTGCGCGTGAACCAATCGGCGCTCAGAGACGGCGCGTGGACCGATCGGGGCTTAGGAGACGGCGAGTGCTCCGATCGGGGCCCGGAGACGGGTCGTGGACAGATTGGGGCTTAGGAGACGGCGCGTGGACCGATTGGGGCTCGGATACGGCGCGTGAACCGACCGGGGCTCAGGAGGCCGCGCGTGGCCCGATCGCGGCACGGTGACGGCGCGAGGAGGCATCTGGGCTTAGAAGACGACGCGTGGATCGATCGGGGCTCGGAGACGGCGCGTGAACCGACCGGAGATCAGGAGGTGACGCGTGGACCGATCGGGGTTGTGGAAGCGGCGCACGGACCGATCGTGGCTCGGAGACGGCGCGTGGAGGCATCGCGGCTTTGAAGACGACGCGTGGACCGATCGGGGCTCAGGAGACTCGCGTGGATCGATCGGGGCTCCGGAGACGCCGCGCGGACCGATCGGAGATCGGACACGGCGTGTGGACCGATCGAGGCTCGGAGACGACGCGATTACGGATCGGGGATCAGGAGACGACGCGTGGAACGATCCGGGCTCAGGAGACGAAGCGTGGACCGATCGGGGCTCGGAGACGGCGTGTGGAACGATCGGGGCTCGGGTGACGGCGCGTGAACCGATCGGCGCTCGGAGACGGCGCGTGGATCGATCGGGGATCGGGGACGGCGCGTGGAACGATCGCGGATCGGAGTCGACGCGTTAGCCGATCGGGGCTTAGGAGACGATGCGTGGACCGATCGGGGCTCGGAGACGGCGCGTGGACCGACCGGGGCTTAGGAGACGGCGCGTGGACCGATCGGAGATCAGGAGGTGACGCGTGGACCGATCGGGGTTGTGGAAGCGGCGCACGGACCGATCGTGGCTCGGAGACGGCGCGTGGAGGCATCGCGGCTTTGAAGACGACGCGTGGACCGATCGGGGCTCAGGAAACGGCGTGTGGCGCGATCGGGGCTCAGGAGACGACGCGTGGTTCGATCGGGGCTCAGGAGACGACGCGACGAACAATCGGGGCTCAGGAGACGGCGCGCGGACCGACTGGGGCTCAGGAGACTCGCGTGGATCGATCGGGGCTCTGGAGGCGCCGCGTGGACCGATTGGGACCAGGAGACGGTGCGTGAACCGTTCGGGGCTCGGAGATGGCGCGTGGACCGATCGGGGCTCAGGAGACGGCGCGTGGACCGATCTCGGCTCGGAGACGGCGCGTGGAACGATCGGGGCTCAGGATACGACGCGTGGACCGATCCGGCGTAGGAGACGACGCGTGTACCTATCGGGGCTCACGACACAGCGTGTGGACCAATTCGGGCTCAGGAGACGCCGCGTGAACCGATCGGGGCTCAGGAAACGGCGCCTGGACCGATCGTGGCTCGGAGACGGCGCGAGGAGGCATCTGGGCTTAGAAGACGACGCGTGGATCGATGGAGGCTCAGGAGACGGCACGTGGACCGATCGGAGATCAGGAGACGATGCGTGGACCGATAGGGCTCTGGAAACGGTGCACGGACCGATCGTGGATCGGCGACGGCCCGTGGACCGATTGGGGCTCAGGAGGCCGCGCGTGGACCGGCCATGGCTCGGCGACGGCGCGTGGACCGATCGGGGCTCGGAGACAGCTCGTGGACCGACTGGGACTCAGGCGGTTGCGCGTGGACCAATTGGGGTTCGGCGACGGCGCGTGGACCGCACGGCGCTCGGAGACGGCGCGTTAACCGATCGGGGCTTAGGAGACGATGCGTGAACCGATCGGGGCTCGGAGACGGCGCGTGGACCGATCGGGGCTTAGGAGACAACGCGTGGACCGATGGGGGCTCGGAGACGGCGCGTGGACCGACCGGGGCTCAGGAGGCCGCGCGTGGACCGATCGGGGCTCGGCGACGGCGCGTGGACCGATCGAGTCTCGGAGACGACGCGTCGACCGATCGGGGCTCAGATGGCGGCGCGCGGACTGACCGGGGCTCAGGAGACGCGTGGATCGATCGGGGCTCCGGAGACGCCGCGCGGACCGATCGGGGATCGGACACGGCGTGTGGACCGATCGAGGCTCGGAGACGACGCGATTACGGATCGGGGATCAGGAGACGACGCGTGGAACGATCCGGGCTCAGGAGACGAAGCGTGGACCGATCGGGGCTCGGAGACGGCGTGTGGAACGATCGGGGCTCGGGTGACGGCGCGTGAACCGATCGGCGCTCGGAGACGGCGCGTGGATCGATCGGGGATCGGGGACGGCGCGTGGAACGATCGCGGCTCGGAGTCGACGCGTTAGCCGATCGGGGCTTAGGAGACGATGCGTGGACCGATCGGGGCTCGGAGACGGCGCGTGGACCGACCGGGGTTTACGAGAAGGCGCTTGGTCCGAACGGGGCTTAGGAGTCGGCGCGTGGACCGATCGGGGCTCGGAGACGGCGCGTGGAACGATCGGGGCTCAGGAGACGGCGCGTCAACCGATCGGCGCTCGGAGACGGCGCGTGGACCGATCGGGGCTTAGGAGACGGCGCGTGGACCGATCGGAGATCAGGAGGTGACGCGTGGACCGATCGGGGTTGTGGAAGCGGCGCACGGACCGATCGTGGCTCGGAGACGGCGCGTGGAGGCATCGCGGCTTTGAAGACGACGCGTGGACCGATCGGGGCTCAGGAAACGGCGTGTGGCGCGATCGGGGCTCAGGAGACGACGCGTGGTTCGATCGGGGCTCAGGAGACGACGCGTCGAACAATCGGGGCTCAGGAGACGGCGCGCGGACCGACTGGGGCTCAGGAGACTCGCGTGGATCGATCGGGGCTTAGGAGACGACGCGTCGAACGATCGGGGCTTAGGAGATGACGCGTGGACCGATCGGGGATCGGAGACAGCGCGTGTACCGACTGGGGCTCAGGAGACCGCGCGTGAACCGATCGGGACTCGGCGACTGCGCGTGGACGGAGCGGGGCTCGGAGACAGTGCGTAGAACGATCGGGGCTCAGGAGACGGCGCGTTAACCGATTGGGGCTTAGGAGACGTTGCGTGGACCGATCGGCGCTCGAAGACGGCGCGTGGACCGATCGGGGCTCGGACACAGTGCTTGGACCGACTGGGGCTCAGGCGGTTGCGCGTGGACCATTTGGGCTTCGGCGACGGCGCGTGGACCGATCGGGTCTCAGGAGACGGCGCGTGAAATCATCGGCGCCCGGATACGCCGCGTGGACGAATCGGGGCTTAGGAGACGACGCGTGGATCGATCGGGGCTCCGTAGGCGGCGCGTGGACCGATTGGGGCTTAGAAGACGACGCGTGGATCGATCGGGGCTCCGTAGGCGGCGCGTGGACCGACTGGGGCTTAGGAGACGACACGTGGACCGGTCGGGGCTCAGGAGAGAGCGCGTGGACTGATCGGGGCGCGGAGACGGCGCGTTAACCGATCGGCGCTCGAAGACGGCGAGTCGACCGATCGGGGTTCGGTGACGGCGCGTGGACCGTCCGGGGCTCAGGAGGGGATGCGTGGACCGATCGCGGCTCTGGAGACTGCGCGTGGATCGATCGGGGCTTAGGGAACGACGCGTGGACCAATTGGGGTTCGGCGACGGCGCGTGGACCGATCGGAGCTTAGGAGGCCGCGCGTGGACCGATCGCGGCTCGGCGACGGCGCGGGGACCGATCGGGGCTCGGAGACAGCACGTTAACCGATCGGGGCTTAGGAGACGATGCGTGGACCGGTCGGTGCTCAGGAAGCGGCGCCTGGACCGATCGGGGCTCCGAGACGACGCGTTAACCGAGCGGGGCTTAGGAGACTATGCGGGGACCGATCGGGGCTCGGAGACAGTGCGTGTACCGACTGGGGCTCAGGAGGTTGCGCGTGGACCAATTGGGGTTCGGCGACGGCGCGTGGACCGACTGGGGCTCAGGAGACCGCGCGTGAACCGATCGAGGCTCGACGACTGCGCGTGGAGCGATCGGGGCTCAGGAGACGGCGCGTGAACCAATCGGCGCTCCGAGACGGCGCGTGGTCCGATCGGGGATGAAGAGAAGGCGCGTGGACCGATCGGGGCTTAGGAGACGGCGCGTAGACCGATCGGGGCTCGGAGACGGCGCGTGGAACGATCGGGGCTCAGGTGACGGCGCGTGAACCGATCGGCGCTCGGAGACGGCGCGTGGACCGATCGGGGCTTAGTAGAAGGCGCTTGGACCGATCGGGGCTTAGGAGACGACGCGTGGACCGATCGGAGCTCGGAGTCGGCGCGTGGAACGATCGGGGCTCAGGAGACGGCGCGTGAACCGATCGGCGCTCGGAGACGGCGCGTGGACCGATGGGGCTCAGGAGCCGCGCGTGGACCGATCATGGCTCGGTGACGGCGCGTGGACCCATCGGGGCTTAGGTGACGATGCGTGGACCGATTGGGGCTCAGGAAGCAGCGCCTGGACCGATCGTGGCTCGGAGACGGCGCGAGGAGGCATCTGGGCTTCGAAGACGACGCGTGGATCGATCGGGGCTCGGAGACGGCGCGTGAATCGACCGGGGCTCAGGAGGCCGCGCGTGGACCGATCGAGGCTCAGGAGGCCACGCCTGGACCGATCGGGGCTCCGCGACGGCGCGTGGACCGATCGAGGCACGGAGACGACGCGTGTACGGATCGGGGATTCGGCGATGACGCGTGGACCGATCCGGGCTCAGGAGACGGCGCGTGGACGGATCGGGGCTCGGAGACGGCGTGTGGAACGATCGGGGCTCAGGAGACGGCGCGTGAACCGATCGGCGCTCAGAGACGGCCCGTGGACCGATCGGGGCTTAGGATACGGCGCGTGGACCGATCGGGGCTCAGGAAGCGGCGCCTGGACCGATCGTGGCTCGGAGACGGCGCGTGGAAGCATCGGGACTAAGAAGACGACGCATGGACCGATCGGGCCTCAGGAAACGGCGTATGGACCGATCGGAGCTCGGACACGACGCGTGGACCGATCGGGGCTCAGGAGACGGCGCGAGGAGCGATCAGGCTCAGGAGACGGCGCGTGGACCGACCGGGGCTCAGGAGACGGCGCGTGGAACGCTCGGGGCTCGAAGCCGGCGCGTGGAACGATCAGGGCTCAGGAGACGTCACGTGAAATGATCGGCGCTCGGAGACGGCGCGTGGACCGATCGGGGCTCAGGAGAAGGCGCGTGGACCGATCGGGGCTTAGGAGGGGACCCGTCGACCGATCGGGGCTCAGGAGACGACGCGTGGACCGGTCGGTGCTCAGGAAGCGGCGTCTGGACCGATCGGGGCTCCGAGACGACGCGTTGACCGAGCGGGGCTTAGGAGACTATGCGGGGACCGATCGGGGCTCGGAGACAGCGCGTGTACCGACTGGGGCTCAGGAGGTTGCGCGTGGACCAATTGGGGTTCGGCGACGGCGCGTGGACCGACCGGGGCTCAGGAGACCGCGCGTGAACCGATCGAGGCTCGGCGACTGCGCGTGGAGCGATCGGGGTTCAGGAGACGGCGCGTGAACCAATCGGGGCTCCGAGACGGCGCGTGGACCGATCGGGGATGAGGAGAAGGCGCGTGGACCGATCGGGGCTTAGGAGACGGCGCGTAGACCGATCGGGGCTCGGAGACGGCGCGTGGAACGATCGGGGCTCAGGTGACGGCGCGTGAACCGATCGGCGCTCGGAGACGGCGCGTGGACCGATCGGGGCTTAGCAGAAAGCGGTTGGACCGATCGGGGCTTAGCAGAAGGCGCTTGGACCGATCGGGGCTTAGGAGTCGGCGCGTCGACCGATCGGAGCTCAGAAGGAGGTGCGTGGATCGATCGGGGCTCGGAGACAGCCCGTGGACCAACTGGGGCTCAGGAGACGACGCGTCGACCGATCGGGGCTTAGGAGACGACGGGTGGACCGATCGGGGCTCGGAGACAGCGCGTGTACCGACTGGGGCTCAGGAGACCGCGCGTGAACCGATCGGGGCTCGGCGACTGCGCGTGGACGGATCGGGGCTCGGAGACGGCGCGTGAAATCATCGGCGCCCGGATACGCCGCGTGGACGAATCGGGGCTTAGGAGACGACGCGTGGACCGATCGGGGCTCCGGAGACGGCGCCTGGACCGATCGTGGCTCGGAGACGGCGCGTGGAGGCATCCGGGCTAAGAAGACGACGCATGGACCGAGCGGGGTTCAGGAGACGGCGCGAGGAGCGATCTGGGCACAGGAGAAGACACGTCAATTGATCGGGGCTCCGGAGACGACGCCTCGACGGATCGGGGCTCAGGAGGCGGCACGAGAAGCGATCGGGGCTCAGGAGAAGACGCGTCAATTGATCGGGGCTCAGGAGACGACGCGTCGACGAATCGGGGCTTAGGAGATGACGCGTGGACCGATCGGGGCTCCGGAGACGGCGCGTCGACCGACCGGAGCTCAGGAGATTCGCGTGGATCGATCAGGGCTCCGTAGGCGGCGCGTGGACCGATTGGGGCTTAGAAGACGACGCGTGGATCTATCGGGGCTCCGTAGGCGGCGCGTGGACCGACTGGGGCTTAGGAGACGACGCGTGGACCGGTCGGGGCTCAGGAGAGAGCGCGTGGACTGATCGGGGCGCGGAGACGGGGCGTTAACCGATCGGCGCTCGAAGACGGCGAGTCGACCGATCGGGGTTCGGTGACGGCGCGTGGACCGTCCGGGGCTCAGGAGGGGGTGCGTGGACCGATCGCGGCTCTGGAGACTGCGCGTGGATCGATCGGGGCTTAGGGAACGACGCGTGGACCGATCGGGGCTCAGGAGACGGCGCGTGAACCGACCGGGGCTCAGGAGACCGCGCGTGGACCGATCGCGGCTCGGCGACGGCGCGTGGACCGATCGGGGCTCAGGAGACCGCGCGTGGACCGATCGTGGCTCGGCGACGGCGCGTGGACCGATCGGGGCTCGGAGACGACGCGTGGACCGATCGGGGCTCGGAGACAGCGCGTCGTCCGACTGGGGCTCAGGCGGTTGCGCGTGGACCGATCGGGGCTTAGGAGCCTCGCGTGGATCGATCGGGGCCCCGGAGGCGCCGCGTGGACCCATGGGGATCAGGAGACAGTGCGTGGACCGATCGGGGCTCGGAGACGGCGCGTGGGCCGATCGGGGCTTAGGAGACGACGCGTGGACCGATCGGGGTGTAGGCGATTACGCGTGTACCTATCGGCTCTCAGGAGGCCGCGCGTGGACAGATCATTACTCGGCGACGGCGCGTGGACCGATCGGGGCTCGGAGACGACGCGTGGACCGATCGGGGCTCGAAGACAGCGCGTGGACCGACTGGGGCTCAGGCGGTTTCGCGTGGACCAATTGGGGTTCGGCGACGGCGCGTGAACCGATCGGGGCTTAGGAGACGGCACGTGCACCGATCGGGGCCCGGAGACGGCGCGTGGAACGATCGGGGCTCAGGAGACGGCGCCTGGACCGGTCGGGGCTTAGGAGACGACGCCTAGACCGATCGGGGCTTAGGAGGCGGCGTGTGGAACGATCGGGGTTCAGGAGACGGCTCGTGCACCGATCGGCGCTCGGAGACGACGCGTCGACCGATCGGGGCTGAGGAGACGACGCGTGGACCGATCGGGGCTTAGGAGAAAACGCGTGGACCGATCGGGGTTCAGGAAGCGGCGCCTGCACCGATCGTGGTTGGGAGACGGCGCAAGGAGGCATCTGGGCTTAGAAGACGACGCGTGGACCGATCGGGGCTCAGGAAACGGCGCGTGGACCGACCGCGGCTCAGGAGGCCACGCCTGGACCGATCGTGGCTCGGAGACGGCGCGTGGAGGTATCGGGGCTTAAAAGACGACGGATGGACCGATCGGGGCCCAGGAAACGGCGCGTGGACCGAACGGTGCTCGGAGACGACGCGTGGACCGTTCGGCGCTCAGGAGACGGCGCGTGGAGCGATCGGGGCTCAGGAGACGACGCGTTAACAGAGCGGGGTTTAGGAGACGATGCGTAGACCGATCGGTGCTCGAAGACAGCGCGTGGACCGACTGGGGCTCAGGAGGTGGCGCGTAAACCAATTGGGGTTCGGCGACGGCGCGTGGACCGACCGGGGATTAGGAGACGACGCGTCGACCGATCGGGGCTTAGGAGACGACCCGTCGACCGATCGGGGCTTAGGAGACGACGCGTGGACCGATCGGGGCTTAGGAGGCGGCGCGTGGACCCATCGGGGCTCGGACAGGCGCGTTAACCGATCGGGGCTTAGGAGACGACGCGTGGACCGATCGGGGCTCAGGAGACGGCGCGTGGACCGATCGGGGCTCGGAGGCGGCGCGTGTACGGACCGAGGCTTGGAGACGGCGTGTGGAATGATCGGAGCTCGGAAACGGCGCGTGGACCGATCGGGGCTCAGGAGACGGCGCGTGGACCGATCGGGGCTTCGGAGATGGTACGTGGACCGATCGGGGCTCGGAGTCGGTACGAGGACCGACCGGAGCTCAGGAGGTTCACGCGGATCGATCAGGGCTCCGGAGGCGGCACATGGACCGATTGGGGAGCATGAGATGGTGCGTGGGCCGATCGGGGCTCGGAGACGACGCACGGACCGATCGTGGCTTAGGAGTCGACGCGTGGACCGATTGGGGCTCAGGAGGCCGCGCGTGGACCGATCGCGTCTCGACGCCGCGCGTGGACGGATCAGGGCTCAGGAGACGGCGCGTGGACCGATCGGGGCGGGGGGACGGCGCGTGAACCGACCGGGGCTCAGGAGGCCGCGCTTGGACTGATCGGGGCTCGGCAACTGCGCGTGGATGTATCGGGGCTCAGGAGACAGCGCGTGGACCGATCGGGGCTCAGGAAGCGGCGCCTGCACCCATCGTGGCTCGGAGACGGCGCGTGGAGGCATCGGGGCTTCGAAGACGACGCATGGACCAATCGGGGCTCGGAAACGGCACCTGGACCGATCGGAGCTCGGAGACGACGGGTGGAGCGGTCGGGGCTCAGGAGAAGACGCGTTGATCGATCGGGGCTCAGGAGACGACGCGTCGACGGATCGGCGCTTAGGAGACGACGCGTGGACCGATCGGGGCTTAGGAGACAACGCATGGACCGATCGGGGCTCAGGAGACGGCGCGTGGACCGATCGGGGCTCGGAGACGGCGCGTGGAATGATCGGGGCTTAGGAGACGGCGCGTGGACCGAACGGGGCTTAGGAGACAACGCGTGGACCGACCGGGGCTCAGGAAGCGGCGCCTGGACCCATCATGGCTCGGAGACGGCGCGAGGAGGCATCTGGGCTTAGAAGACGGGGCGTCGACCGATCGGTGCTCGGAGACGGCGCGTGGACGGACCGCGACTCAGAATACGGTACGCGGACCGATCGGGGATCGGTCACGGCGTGTGGACCAATCGGGGCTCGGGTGACCGCGCGTCAACCGATCGGCGCTCGGAGACGGCGCGTGGACCGATCGGGACTTAGGAGACGGCGCGTGGACCCATCGGGGCTCGGAGACAGCGCGTGTACCGACTGGGGCTCAGGAGACCGTGCGTGAACCGATCGGGGCTCGGCGACTGCGCGTGGACGGATCGGGGCTCGGAGACGGCGCGTAGAACGATCGGGGCTCAGGAGACGGCGCGTTAACCGATTGGGGCTTAGGAGACGATGCGTGGACCGATCGGGGCTCAGGAGGATACGCCTGGACCGATCGGGGTTCGGCGACGGCGCGTGGACCGATCGGGGCTCAGGAGACGGCGCGTGGGCCGATCGGAGCTCGGAGACGGCGTGTGGACCGACTGGGGCTCAGGCGGTTTCGCGTGGACCAATTGGGGTTCGGCGACGGCGCGTGAACCAATCGGGCCTCAGGAGGCCGCGCGTGGACCGATCGCGGCTCGGCGACGGCGCGTGGACCGATCGGGGCTCGGCGACTGCGTGTGGACGTATCGGGGTTCAGGAGACGGCGCGTGGACCGATCGGGGCTCGGAGACGGCACGTGGACCGATCAGGGCTTTGGAGACGACGCGTGGACCGATCGGGGCTCAGGAGACGGCGCGTGGACCGATCGGGGCTCGGAGACGGAGCGTGGAGCGATCGGGGCTCAGGAGACGGTGCGTGGTCCGATCGGGGCTTAGGTGACGATGCGTGAACCGATCGGGGCTCGGAGACGGCGCGTGGACCGATCGGAGCTCAGGAGACGACGCGTGGATCGATCGGGGCTCAGGAAACGACGCGTCGACCGATCGGGGCTCAGGAGGCGGCGCGCGGACCGACCGGGGCTCAGGAGCCTCGCGTGGACCGATCGCGGCTCGGTGACGGCGCGTGGACCGATCGGGGCTCAGGAGGCCGCGCGTGGACCGATCGCGGCTCGGCGGCGGCGCGTGGACCGATCGGGACTCAGGAGACGGCGCGTAGACCGATCGGTGCTCGGAGACAGAGCGTGGACCGACTGGGGCTCGGAGACGGCGCGTGGACCGATCGTTGCTTAGGAGAAGGCGCGTTGAATGATCGGGGCTCAGGAGACGGCGCGTGGACCGATCGTGGCTCGGAGACGGCGCGTGGACCGATCGGGGCTTAGGAGACGACGCGTGGACCGATCGGGGCTCAGGAGACGGCGCGTGGACCGATCGGGACTCAGGAGACGGCGCGTGAATCGATTGGGGCGTGGATACGGCGCGTGACGCGACCGGGGCTCAGGACGCCGCGCGTGGAACGATCATGGCTCGGCGACGGCGCATGGACCGATCGGGGCTCGGAGACGACGCGTGGAGCGATAGGGGCTCAGGAGACGGCGCGTGGACCGATCGGGGCTTAGGAGACGGCCCGTGGACAGATCGGAGCTTAGGAGACGGCACGTGGACCGATCGGGGTTCAGGAGACGGCGCGTGGACCGGTCGGGGCTTAGGAGACGACGCCTGGACCGATCGGGGCTTAGGAGGCGGCGTGTGGAACGATCGGGGCTCAGGAGACGGCGCGTGGACCGATCGGGGCTCGGAGACGGCGCGTGGAACGATCGGAGCACAGGAGACGGCGCGTGAACCGAGCGGCGCTCGGAGACGGCGCGTGGATCGATCGGGGCTTAGGAGACGGCGCGTGGACCGATCGGGGCTCAGGAGACCCCGCGTGGACCGATCGGGGCTCGGCGACTGCGCGTGGACGCATCGGGGCTCAGGAGACGACGCGTCGACCCTTCGGGGCTCAGGAGGCGGCGCGCGGACCGGCCGGGGCTCAGGAGCCTAGCGTGGATCGATCGGGGCTCCGGAGGCGGCGCGTGGACCGATTGGAGAGCAGGAGATGGTGCGTGGACCGATCGGGGCCCGGAGACGGCGCGTGGACCGATCGGGGCTCAGGAGGCCGCGCGTGGACCGATCATGGCTCGGCGACGGTGCGTAGACCGATCGGGGCTCGGAGACGACGCGTGGACCGATCAGGGCTCGGAGACAGCGCGTGGACCGATCGGGGCTCGGATACGGCGCGTGAACCAATCGGGGCTCAGGAGGCCGCGCGTGGACCGATCGCGGCTCGGCGACCGCGCGTGGACCGATCGGGTCTCAGGAGGCCGCGCGTGGACAGATCATGACTCGGCGACGGCGCGTGGACCGATCGGGGCTCGGAGACGACGCGTGGACCGATCGGGGCTCGGAGACGACGCGTGGACCGATCGGGGCTCGGAGACAGCGCGTGGACGGACTGGGGCTCAGGCGGTTTCGCGTGGACCAATTGGTGTTCGGCGACGGCGCGTGGCCCGATCGGGGCTTAGGAGACGGCGCGTGCACCGATCGGGCCCGGAGACGGCGCGTGGAACGATCGGGGCTCAGGAGACGGCGCGTCAACCGATCGGCGCTCGGAGACGGCGCGTGGACCGATCGGGGCTTAGGAGACGGCGCGTGGACCGATCGGAGATCAGGAGTTGACGCGTGGACCGATCGGGATTGTGGAAGCGGCGCACGGACCGATCGTAGCTCGGAGACGGCGCGTGGAGGCATCGGGGCTTTGAAGACGACGCGTGGATCGATCGGGGCTCAGGAGACGACGCGTCGAACAATCGGGGCTCAGGAGACGGCGCGCGGACCGATTGGGGCTCGGATACGGCGCGTGAACCGACCGGGGCTCAGGAGGCCGCGCGTGGACCGATCGCGGCTCGGCGACGGCGCGTAAACCGATCGGGGCTCAGGAGGCCGCGCGTGGACTGATCATGGCTCGGCGACGGCGCGTGGACCGATCGGGGCTAGGAGACGACGCGTAGACCGATCGGTGCTCGGAGACAGAGCGTGGACCGACTGGGGCTCGGAGACGGCGCGTGGACCGATCGTTGCTTAGGAGAAGGCGCGTTGAATGATCGGGGCTCAGGAGACGGCGCGTGGACCGATCGTGGCTCGGAGACGGCGCGTGGACCGATCGGGGCTTAGGAGACGACGCGTGG
Organism: Netelia fuscicornis; assembly: GCA_946811545.1. Taxonomy (NCBI): domain Eukaryota; kingdom Metazoa; phylum Arthropoda; class Insecta; order Hymenoptera; family Ichneumonidae; genus Netelia; species Netelia fuscicornis. Next base: position 27,140,246 of record OX328012.1, read on the forward strand.
ACCGATCGGGGCTCAGGAGACGGCGCGTCGACCGATCGGGACTCAGGAGACGGCGCGTTAATCGATTGGGGCGTGGATACGGCGCGTGACGCGACCGGGGCTCAGGACGCCGCGCGTGGAACGATCATGGCTCGGCGACGGCGCATGGACCGATCGGGGCTCGGAGACGACGCGTGGAGCGATAGGGGCTCAGGAGACGGCGCGTGGACCGATCGGGGCTTAGGAGACGGCCCGTGGACAGATCGGAGCTTAGGAGACGGCACGTGGACCGATCGGGGTTCAGGAGACGGCGCGTGGACCGGTCGGGGCTTAGGAGACGACGCCTGGACCGATCGGGGCTTAGGAGGCGGCGTGTGGAACGATCGGGGCTCAGGAGACGGCGCGTGGACCGATCGGGGCTCAGGAGACCCCGCGTGGACCGATCGGGGCTCGGCGACTGCGCGTGGACGCATCGGGGCTCAGGAGACGACGCGTCGACCCTTCGGGGCTCAGGAGGCGGCGCGGGGACCGGCCGGGGCTCAGGAGCCTAGCGTGGATCGATCGGGGCTCCGGAGGCGGCGCGTGGACCGATTGGAGAGCAGGAGATGGTGCGTGGACCGATCGGGGCCCGGAGACGGCGCGTGGACCGATCGGGGCTCAGGAGGCCGCGCGTGGACCGATCATGGCTCGGCGACGGTGCGTAGACCGATCGGGGCTCGGAGACGACGCGTGGACCGATCCGGGCTCGGAGACAGCGCGTGGACCGATCGGGGCTTGGATACGGCGCGTGAACCAATCGGGGCTCAGGAGGCCGCGCGTGGACCGATCGCGGCTCGGCGACCGCGCGTGGACCGATCGGGTCTCAGGAGGCCGCGCGTGGACAGATCATGACTCGGCGACGGCGCGTGGACCGATCTGAGCTCGGAGACGACGCGTGGACCGATCGGGGCTCGGAGACGACGCGTGGACCGATCGGGGCTCGGAGACAGCGCGTGGACGGACTGGGGCTCAGGCGGTTTCGCGTGGACCAATTGGTGTTCGGCGACGGCGCGTGGCCCGATCGGGGCTTAGGAGACGGCGCGCGCACCGATCGGGGCCCGGAGACGGGTCGTGGACAGATTGGGGATTAGGAGACGGCGCGTGGACCGATCGGGGCTTAGGAGACGGCGCGTGGATCGATCGGGGCTCAGGAGACGACGCGTCGACCGTTCGGGGCTCAGGAGACGGCGCGCGGACCGGCCGGGGCTAAGGCGACAACGCGTGGACCGATCGGGGCTCGGAGACAGCGCGTGGACTGATCGGGGCTCAGGAGACGGCGCGTGAACCGATCGGCGCTCGGAGACGGTGCGTGGACCGATCGGGGCTTAGGAGACGGCGCGTGGACCGTTCGGAGATCAGGAGACTATGCGTGGACCGATCGGGGCTCAGGAGACTGCGCGTGGATGGATCGGGGCTTAGGGAACGACGCGTGGACCCATCGGGGTTCAGGAGACAGCGCGTGAACCGACCATGGCTCAGGAGGCCGCGCGTGGACCGACTGGGGCTCAGGTGGTTGCGCGTGGACCAATTGGGGCTCGGCGACGGCGCGTGGACCGATCGGGGCTCGGAGACGGCGCGTTAACCGATCGGGGCTTAGGAGACGATGCGAGGAGGCATCTGGGTTTACAAGAAGACGCGTGGATCGTTCGGGGCTCGGAGACGGCGCGTGAACCGACCGGGGCTCAGGAGACGGCGCGTGGAGGCATCGGGGCTTAGAAGAAGACGCATGGACCGATCAGGTCTCAGGAAACGGCGCGTGGACCGATTGGAGCTCGGAGACGACGCGTGGACCGACTGGGGCTCAGGCCGTTGCGCGTGGACCAATTGGGGTTCGGCGACGGCGCGTGGACCGATCGCGGATCGGAGACGGCGCGTTAACCGATCGGGGCTTAGGAGACGATGCGTGAACCGATCGGGGCTAGGAGACGGCGAGTGGACCCATCGGGGCTCGGAGACGACGCGAGTACGGATCGGGGCTTGATGACGGCGGCTTTACCGATCGCGGCTCGGAGACGGCCCGTGGACAGATCGGGGCTTAGGAGACGGCGCGTGGACCGATCTCGGCTCGGAGACGGCGCGTGGAACGATCGGGGCTCAGGATACGACGCGTGGACCGATCCGGCGTAGGAGACGACGCGTGTACCTATCGGGGCTCACGACACAGCGTGTGGACCAATTGGGGCTCAGGAGACGCCGCGTGAACCGATCGGGGCTCAGGAAACGGCGCCTGGACCGATCGTGGCTCGGAGACGGCGCGAGGAGGCATCTGGGCTTAGAAGACGACGCGTGGATCGATGGAGGCTCAGGAGACGGCTCGTGGACCGATCGGGGCTTAGGAGACGGCGCGTGGACCGATCGGGGCTTAGGGAACGACGCGCGGACCGATCGGGGCTCGGAGACGGCGCGTTAACCGATTGGGGCTTAGGAGACCATGCGTGGACCGATCGGGGCTCGAAGACGGCGCGTGGACCGATCGGGTCTCAGGAGGCCGCGCGTGGACAGATCATGACTCGGCGACGGCGCGTGGACCGATCGGGGCTCGGAGACGACGCGTGGACCGATCGGGGCTCAGAGACAGCGCGTGGACCGACTGGGGCTCAGGCGGTTTCGCGTGGACCAATTGGGGTTCGGCGACGGCGCGTGAACCAATCGGGCCTCAGGAGGCCGCGCGTGGACCGATCGCGGCTCGGCGACGGCGCGTGGACCGATCGGGGCTCGGCGACTGCGTGTGGACGTATCGGGGTTCAGGAGACGGCGCGTGGACCGATCGGGGCTCGGAGACGGCACGTGGACCGATCAGGGCTTTGGAGACGACGCGTGGACCGATCGGGGCTCAGGAGACGGCGCGTGGACCGATCGGGGCTCGGAGACGGAGCGTGGAGCGATCGGGGCTCAGGAGACGGTGCGTGGTCCGATCGGGGCTTAGGTGACGATGCGTGAACCGATCGGGGCTCGGAGACGGCGCGTGGACCGATCGGAGCTCAGGAGACGACGCGTGGATCGATCGGGGCTCAGGAAACGACGCGTCGACCGATCGGGGCTCAGGAGGCGGCGCGCGGACCGACCGGGGCTCAGGAGCCTCGCGTGGACCGATCGCGGCTCGGTGACGGCGCGTGGACCGATCGGGGCTCAGGAGGCCGCGCGTGGACCGATCGCGGCTCGGCGGCGGCGCGTGGACCGATCGGGACTCAGGAGACGGCGCGTAGACCGATCGGTGCTCGGAGACAGAGCGTGGACCGACTGGGGCTCGGAGACGGCGCGTGGACCGATCGTTGCTTAGGAGAAGGCGCGTTGAATGATCGGGGCTCAGGAGACGGCGCGTGGACCGATCGTGGCTCGGAGACGGCGCGTGGACCGATCGGGGCTTAGGAGACGACGCGTGGACCGATCGGGGCTCAGGAGACGGCGCGTGGACCGATCGGGACTCAGGAGACGGCGCGTGAATCGATTGGGGCGTGGATACGGCGCGTGACGCGACCGGGGCTCAGGACGCCGCGCGTGGAACGATCATGGCTCGGCGACGGCGCATGGACCGATCGGGGCTCGGAGACGACGCGTGGAGCGATAGGGGCTCAGGAGACGGCGCGTGGACCGATCGGGGCTTAGGAGACGGCCCGTGGACAGATCGGAGCTTAGGAGACGGCACGTGGACCGATCGGGGTTCAGGAGACGGCGCGTGGACCGGTCGGGGCTTAGGAGACGACGCCTGGACCGATCGGGGCTTAGGAGGCGGCGTGTGGAACGATCGGGGCTCAGGAGACGGCGCGTGGACCGATCGGGGCTCGGAGACGGCGCGTGGAACGATCGGAGCACAGGAGACGGCGCGTGAACCGAGCGGCGCTCGGAGACGGCGCGTGGATCGATCGGGGCTTAGGAGACGGCGCGTGGACCGATCGGGGCTCAGGAGACCCCGCGTGGACCGATCGGGGCTCGGCGACTGCGCGTGGACGCATCGGGGCTCAGGAGACGACGCGTCGACCCTTCGGGGCTCAGGAGGCGGCGCGCGGACCGGCCGGGGCTCAGGAGCCTAGCGTGGATCGATCGGGGCTCCGGAGGCGGCGCGTGGACCGATTGGAGAGCAGGAGATGGTGCGTGGACCGATCGGGGCCCGGAGACGGCGCGTGGACCGATCGGGGCTCAGGAGGCCGCGCGTGGACCGATCATGGCTCGGCGACGGTGCGTAGACCGATCGGGGCTCGGAGACGACGCGTGGACCGATCAGGGCTCGGAGACAGCGCGTGGACCGATCGGGGCTCGGATACGGCGCGTGAACCAATCGGGGCTCAGGAGGCCGCGCGTGGACCGATCGCGGCTCGGCGACCGCGCGTGGACCGATCGGGTCTCAGGAGGCCGCGCGTGGACAGATCATGACTCGGCGACGGCGCGTGGACCGATCGGGGCTCGGAGACGACGCGTGGACCGATCGGGGCTCGGAGACGACGCGTGGACCGATCGGGGCTCGGAGACAGCGCGTGGACGGACTGGGGCTCAGGCGGTTTCGCGTGGACCAATTGGTGTTCGGCGACGGCGCGTGGCCCGATCGGGGCTTAGGAGACGGCGCGTGCACCGATCGGGCCCGGAGACGGCGCGTGGAACGATCGGGGCTCAGGAGACGGCGCGTCAACCGATCGGCGCTCGGAGACGGCGCGTGGACCGATCGGGGCTTAGGAGACGGCGCGTGGACCGATCGGAGATCAGGAGTTGACGCGTGGACCGATCGGGATTGTGGAAGCGGCGCACGGACCGATCGTAGCTCGGAGACGGCGCGTGGAGGCATCGGGGCTTTGAAGACGACGCGTGGATCGATCGGGGCTCAGGAGACGACGCGTCGAACAATCGGGGCTCAGGAGACGGCGCGCGGACCGATTGGGGCTCGGATACGGCGCGTGAACCGACCGGGGCTCAGGAGGCCGCGCGTGGACCGATCGCGGCTCGGCGACGGCGCGTAAACCGATCGGGGCTCAGGAGGCCGCGCGTGGACTGATCATGGCTCGGCGACGGCGCGTGGACCGATCGGGGCTAGGAGACGACGCGTAGACCGATCGGTGCTCGGAGACAGAGCGTGGACCGACTGGGGCTCGGAGACGGCGCGTGGACCGATCGTTGCTTAGGAGAAGGCGCGTTGAATGATCGGGGCTCAGGAGACGGCGCGTGGACCGATCGTGGCTCGGAGACGGCGCGTGGACCGATCGGGGCTTAGGAGACGACGCGTGGACCGATCGGGGCTCAGGAGACGGCGCGTCGACCGATCGGGACTCAGGAGACGGCGCGTTAATCGATTGGGGCGTGGATACGGCGCGTGACGCGACCGGGGCTCAGGACGCCGCGCGTGGAACGATCATGGCTCGGCGACGGCGCATGGACCGATCGGGGCTCGGAGACGACGCGTGGAGCGATAGGGGCTCAGGAGACGGCGCGTGGACCGATCGGGGCTTAGGAGACGGCCCGTGGACAGATCGGAGCTTAGGAGACGGCACGTGGACCGATCGGGGTTCAGGAGACGGCGCGTGGACCGGTCGGGGCTTAGGAGACGACGCCTGGACCGATCGGGGCTTAGGAGGCGGCGTGTGGAACGATCGGGGCTCAGGAGACGGCGCGTGGACCGATCGGGGCTCAGGAGACCCCGTGTGGACCGATCGGGGCTCGGCGACTGCGCGTGGACGCATCGGGGCTCAGGAGACGACGCGTCGACCCTTCGGGGCTCAGGAGGCGGCGCGGGGACCGGCCGGGGCTCAGGAGCCTAGCGTGGATCGATCGGGGCTCCGGAGGCGGCGCGTGGACCGATTGGAGAGCAGGAGATGGTGCGTGGACCGATCGGGGCCCGGAGACGGCGCGTGGACCGATCGGGGCTCAGGAGGCCGCGCGTGGACCGATCATGGCTCGGCGACGGTGCGTAGACCGATCGGGGCTCGGAGACGACGCGTGGACCGATCAGGGCTCGGAGACAGCGCGTGGACCGATCGGGGCTTGGATACGGCGCGTGAACCAATCGGGGCTCAGGAGGCCGCGCGTGGACCGATCGCGGCTCGGCGACCGCGCGTGGACCGATCGGGTCTCAGGAGGCCGCGCGTGGACAGATCATGACTCGGCGACGGCGCGTGGACGGACTGGGGCTCAGGCGGTTTCGCGTGGACCAATTGGTGTTCGGCGACGGCGCGTGGCCCGATCGGGGCTTAGGAGACGGCGCGCGCACCGATCGGGGCCCGGAGACGGGTCGTGGACAGATTGGGGATTAGGAGACGGCGCGTGGACCGATCGGGGCTTAGGAGACGGCGCGTGGATCGATCGGGGCTCAGGAGACGACGCGTCGACCGTTCGGGGCTCAGGAGACGGCGCGCGGACCGGCCGGGGCTAAGGCGACAACGCGTGGACCGATCGGGGCTCGGAGACAGCGCGTGGACTGATCGGGGCTCAGGAGACGGCGCGTGAACCGATCGGCGCTCGGAGACGGTGCGTGGACCGATCGGGGCTTAGGAGACGGCGCGTGGACCGTTCGGAGATCAGGAGACTATGCGTGGACCGATCGGGGCTCAGGAGACTGCGCGTGGATGGATCGGGGCTTAGGGAACGACGCGTGGACCCATCGGGGTTCAGGAGACAGCGCGTGAACCGACCATGGCTCAGGAGGCCGCGCGTGGACCGACTGGGGCTCAGGTGGTTGCGCGTGGACCAATTGGGGCTCGGCGACGGCGCGTGGACCGATCGGGGCTCGGAGACGGCGCGTTAACCGATCGGGGCTTAGGAGACGATGCGAGGAGGCATCTGGGTTTACAAGAAGACGCGTGGATCGTTCGGGGCTCGGAGACGGCGCGTGAACCGACCGGGGCTCAGGAGACGGCGCGTGGAGGCATCGGGGCTTAGAAGAAGACGCATGGACCGATCAGGTCTCAGGAAACGGCGCGTGGACCGATTGGAGCTCGGAGACGACGCGTGGACCGACTGGGGCTCAGGCCGTTGCGCGTGGACCAATTGGGGTTCGGCGACGGCGCGTGGACCGATCGCGGATCGGAGACGGCGCGTTAACCGATCGGGGCTTAGGAGACGATGCGTGAACCGATCGGGGCTAGGAGACGGCGAGTGGACCCATCGGGGCTCGGAGACGACGCGAGTACGGATCGGGGCTTGATGACGGCGGCTTTACCGATCGCGGCTCGGAGACGGCCCGTGGACAGATCGGGGCTTAGGAGACGGCGCGTGGACCGATCGGGGCTCAGAAGACGGCGCGTGGACCGGTCGGGGCTTAGGAGACGACGCCTGGACCGATCGGGGCTTAGGAGGCGGCGTGTGGAACGATCGGGGCTCAGGAGACGGCGCGTCGATCCATCGGGGCTCAGGAGACGACGCGTCGGCCGTTCGGGGCTCAGGACACGGCGCGCGGACCGGCCGGGGCTCAGGAGCCTAGCGTGCATCGATCGGGGCTCAGGAGACGACGCGTCGACTGTTCGGGGCTCCGGAGGCGCCGCCTAGACCGAGGGGGATCAGGAGGCGGTGCGTGGACCGACCGGAGTTCAGAAGATTCGCGTGGATCGATGGGGGCTCCGGAGGCAGCGCGTGGACCGATTGGAGAGCAGGAGATGGTGCGTGGACCGATCGGGGCTCGGAGACGGCGCGTGGGCCGATCGGGGCTTAGGAGACGACTCGTGGACCGATTGGGGCTCAGGAGGCCGCGCGTGGACCGATCGCAGCGCGACGCCGCGCGTGGACGGATCAGGGCTCAGGAGGCTGCGCGTGAACCAATCGGCGCTCAGAGACGGCGCGTGGACCGATCGGGGCTTAGGAGACGGCGAGTGCTCCGATCGGGGCCCGGAGACGGGTCGTGGACAGATTGGGGCTTAGGAGACGGCGCGTGGACCGATTGGGGCTCAGGTGGTTGCGCGTGGACCAATTGGGGCTCGGCGACGGCGCGTGGACCGATCGGGGCTCGGAGACGGCGCGTTAACCGATCGGGGCTTAGGAGACGATGCGAGGAGGCATCTGGGTTTACAAGAAGACGCGTGGATCGTTCGGGGCTCGGAGACGGCGCGTGAACCGACCGGGGCTCAGGAGACGGCGCGTGGAGGCATCGGGGCTTAGAAGACGACGCATGGACCGATCAGGTCTCAGAAAACGGCGCGTGGACCGATTGGAGCTCGGAGACGACACGTGGACCGACTGGGGCTCAGGCGGTTGCGCGTGGACCAATTGGGGTTCGGCGACGGCGCGTGGACCGATCGCGGATCGGAGACGGCGCGTTAACCGATCGGGGCTTAGGAGACGATGCGTGAACCGATCGGGGCTAGGAGACGGCGAGTGGACCCATCGGGGCTCGGAGACGACGCGAGTACGGATCGGGGCTTGATGACGGCGGCTTTACCGATCGCGGCTCGGAGACGGCCCGTGGACAGATCGGGGCTTAGGAGACGGCGCGTGGACCGATCGGGGCTCAGAAGACGGCGCGTGGACCGGTCGGGGCTTAGGAGACGACGCCTGGACCGATCGGGGCTTAGGAGGCGGCGTGTGGAACGATCGGGGCTCAGGAGACGGCGCGTCGATCGATCGGGGCTCAGGAGACGACGCGTCGGCCGTTCGGGGCTCAGGAGACGGCGCGCGGACCGGCCGGGGCTCAGGAGCCTAGCGTGGATCGATCGGGGCTCAGGAGACGACGCGTCGACTGTTCGGGGCTCCGGAGGCGCCGCCTAGACCGAGGGGGATCAGGAGGCGGTGCGTGGACCGACCGGAGTTCAGAAGATTCGCGTGGATCGATCGGGGCTCCGGAGGCGGCGCGTGGACCGATTGGAGAGCAGGAGATGGTGCGTGGACCGATCGGGGCTCGGAGACGGCGCGTGGGCCGATCGGGGCTTAGGAGACGACTCGTGGACCGATTGGGGCTCAGGAGGCCGCGCGTGGACCGATCGCGGCGCGACGCCGCGCGTGGACGGATCAGGGCTCAGGAGGCTGCGCGTGAACCAATCGGCGCTCAGAGACGGCGCGTGGACCGATCGGGGCTTAGGAGACGGCGAGTGCTCCGATCGGGGCCCGGAGACGGGTCGTGGACAGATTGGGGCTTAGGAGACGGCGCGTGGACCGATTGGGGCTCGGATACGGCGCGTGAACCGACCGGGGCTCAGGAGGCCGCGCGTGGCCCGATCGCGGCACGGTGACGGCGCGAGGAGGCATCTGGGCTTAGAAGACGACGCGTGGATCGATCGGGGCTCGGAGACGGCGCGTGAACCGACCGGGGCTCAGGAGGCCGCGCTTGGACCGATCGAGACTCGGCGACGGCGCGTGGACCGACCAGGGGTCGGAGAGGGCGCGTGGAGCGATCAGGGCTCCGGAGAAGACGCGTCAATTGATCGGGGATCAGAAATAGGGGCGTGAAGCGATCGGGGCTCAGGAGATGACGCGTGGATCGATCGGGGCTCAGGAAACGACGCGTCGACCGATCGGGGCTCAGGAGACGGCGCGCGGACCGATCGGGGCTCAGGAGCCCCGCGTGGACCGATCATGGCTCGGCGACGGCGCGTGGACCGATCGGCGCTCGAAGACGACGCGTGGACCGATCGGGGCTCAGATGACGGCGCGCGGACCGACCGGGGCTCAGGAGACTCGCGTGGATCGATCGGGGCTCCGGAGACGCCGCGCGGACCGATCGGGGCTCAGGAGCCCCGCGTGGACCGATCATGGCTCGGCGACGGCGCGTGGACCGATCGGCGCTCGAAGACGACGCGTGGACCGATCGGCGCTCGGAGACGGCGCGTGGATCGATCGGGGATCGGGGACGGCGCGTGGAACGATCGCGGCTTGGAGTCGACGCGTTAGCCGATCGGGGCTTAGGAGACGATGCGTGGACCGATCGGGGCTCGGAGACGGCGCGTGGACCGACCGGGGTTTACGAGAAGGCGCTTGGTCCGAACGGGGCTTAGGAGACGGCGCGTGGACCGATCGGGGCTCGGAGACGGCGCGTGGAACGATCGGGGCTCAGGAGACGGCGCGTCAACCGATCGGCGCTCGGAGACGGCGCGTGGACCGATCGGGGCTTAGGAGACGGCGCGTGGACCGATCGGAGATCAGGAGGTGACGCGTGGACCGATCGGGGTTGTGGAAGCGGCGCACGGACCGATCGTGGCTCGGAGACGGCGCGTGGAGGCATCGCGGCTTTGAAGACGACGCGTGGACCGATCGGGGCTCAGGAAACGGCGTGTGGCGCGATCGGGGCTCAGGAGACGACGCGTGGTTCGATCGGGGCTCAGGAGACGACGCGTCGAACAATCGGGGCTCAGGAGACGGCGCGCGGACCGACTGGGGCTCAGGAGACTCGCGTGGATCGATCGGGGCTCTGGAGGCGCCGCGTGGACCGATTGGGACCAGGAGACGGTGCGTGAACCGTTCGGGGCTCGGAGATGGCGCGTGGACCGATCGGGGCTCAGGAGACGGCGCGTGGACCGATCTCGGCTCGGAGACGGCGCGTGGAACGATCGGGGCTCAGGATACGACGCGTGGACCGATCCGGCGTAGGAGACGACGCGTGTACCTATCGGGGCTCACGACACAGCGTGTGGACCAATTGGGGCTCAGGAGACGCCGCGTGAACCGATCGGGGCTCAGGAAACGGCGCCTGGACCGATCGTGGCTCGGAGACGGCGCGAGGAGGCATCTGGGCTTAGAAGACGACGCGTGGATCGATGGAGGCTCAGGAGACGGCTCGTGGACCGATCGGGGCTTAGGAGACGGCGCGTGGGCCGAACGGGGCTCAGGAAACGGAGCGTGGACCGACCGGAGCTCAGCAGATTTCGCGTGGATCGATCGGGGCTCCGGAGGCGGCGCGTGGACCGATTGGGGAGCAGGAGATGGCGCGTGGACCGATCGGGGCTCGGAGACGGAGCGTGGAGCGATCGGGGCTCAGGAGACGGCGCGTGAACTAATCGGCGCTCGGAGACGGCGGGTGGACCGATCGGGGCTGAGGAGAAGGCGCGTGGTCCGATCGGGGCTTATGAGACGGCGCGTAGACCGATCGGGGCTCGGAGATGGCGCGTGGAATGATCGGGGCTTAGGAGATGGTGTGTGGACCGATCGGAGATCAGGAGACGACGCGTGGACCGACCGGGGGTCGGAGACGGCGCGAGGAGGCATCTGGGCTTAGAAGACGACGCGTGGATCGATGGAGGCTCAGGAGACGGCTCGTGGACCGATCGGGGCTTAGGAGACGGCGCGTGGGCCGAACGGGGCTCAGGAAACGGCGCGTGGACCGACCGGAGCTCAGCAGATTTCGCGTGGATCGATCGGGGCTCCAGAGGCGGCGCGTGGACCGATTGGGGAGCTGGAGATGGTGCGTGGACCGATCGGGGCTCGGAAAACGGCGCGTGGACCGATCGGGGCTTAGAAGACGACGCGTGGACCGTCCGGGGTTAGAAGGCGACGCGTGGACCGATGGGGGCTCAGGAGCCGGCGCGTGGAACAATCGGGGCTCAGGAGACGGCGCGTGAAATGATCTGCGCTCGGAGACGGCGCGTGGACCGATCGGTGCTCGGAGACAGCGCGTGGACCGATCGGGGCTCAGGAAACGGCGTGTGGAGCGGTTGGGGCTCAGGAGACGACGCGTGGACCGATCGGGGTTTAGGAGAGGACGCGTCGACCGATCGGGGCACAGGAGACGGCGCGTGGACCGATCGGGGCTTAGGAGACTACGCGTGTACCTATCGGGGCTCAGGAGACAGCGCGTGGACCGATTGGGCATCAGGAGACGGCGCGTCGATGGATCGGGGCTTGGGGAACGACGCGTGGACCGATCGGGGCTCAGGAGACGGCGCGTGGAATGATCGAGGCTCGGAGAAGGCGCGTGGAATGATCGGGGCTTGGAGACGGCGCGTGGACCGATCGGGGCTTAGGAGACGACGCGTGGACCGAACGGGGCTTAGGAGACGGCGCTTGGACCGACCGGGCTCAGGAGACGGCGCGCGGACCGACTGGGGCTCAGGAGACTCGCGTGGATCGATCGGGGCTCCGGAGGCGCCGCGTGGACCGATTGGGATCAGGAGACGGTGCGTGAACCGTTCGGGGCTCGGAGACGGCGCGTGTACGGATCGGGGATTCGGCGATGACGCGTGGACCGATCCGGGCTCAGGAGACGGCGCGTGGACGGATCGGCGCTCGGAGACGGCGCGTGGACCGATCTGGGCTCGGAGACAGCGCGTGGACCGACTGGGGCATATGCGGTGGCGCGTGGACCAATTGGGGTTCGGCGACGGCGCGTGGACCGATCCGGGCTCAGGAGACGGCGCGTGGACCGATCGGGGCTGGGAGACGGAGCGTGGAGCGATGGGGGCTCAGGAGACGGCGCGTGAACTAATCGGCGCTCGGAGACGGCGCGTGGACCGATCGGGGCTGAGGAGAATGCGCGTGGTCCGATCGGGGCTTATGAGACGGCGCGTGGATCGATCGGGGCTCGGAGGTGGCGCGTGGAATGATCGGGGCTTAGGAGATGGCGTGTGGACCGATCGGAGATCAGGAGACGACGCGTGGACCGAGAGGGCTCTGGAAGCGGCGCACGGACGGATCGTGGCTCGGAGACGGCGCGTGGAGGCATCGGGGCTTTGAAGACGACGCGTGGACCAAACGGTGCTCAGAAAACGGTGCGTGGAGCGATCGGGGCTCAGGAGACGGCGCGTGGACCGATCGGGGCTCAGGAGCCGGCGCGTGGACCGATTGGGGCTCGGATACGGCGCGTGAACCAACCGGGACTCAGGAACCCGCGCGTGGACCGATCCCGGCTCGGCGACGGCGCGTGGACCGATGGGGCTCAGGAGACGCGCGTGGACCGATCATGGCTCGGTGACGGCGCGTGGACCGATCGGGGCTTAGGTGACGATGCGTGGACCGAGTGGGGCTCAGGAAGCAGCGCCTGGACCGATCGTGGCTCGGAGACGGCGCGAGGAGGCATCTGGGCTTCGAAGACGACGCGTGGATCGATCGGGGCTCGGAGACGGCGCGTGAACCAACCGGGGCTCAGGAGACCGCGCGTGGACCGATCGAGGCTCAGGAGGCCACGCCTGGACCGATCGGGGCTCCGCGACGGCGCGTCGACCGATCGAGGCTCGGAGACGACGCGTGTACGGATCGGGGATTCGGCGATGACGCGTGGACCGATCGGGGCTCGGAGACGGGGCGTGGAATGATCGGGACTCGGAGACGGCGTGTGAACGTATCGGGGCTTAGGAGACGATGCGTTGACCGATCGGGGCTCATGAGACGGCGCGTAGACCGATCGGGGCTCCGGTGGCGACGCGTGGACTTATCGGGGCCCAGGAAACGGCGCGCGGATCGATCGGTGCTCGAAGACGACGCGTGGACCGATCGGGGCTCAGGAGCCGATGCGTGGATCGATCGGGGCTCAGGAGGCGGCGCGTGGACCCATCGGGGCTCGGAGACGGCACGTGGACCGATCAGGGCTTAGGAGACGACGCGTGGACCGATCGGGGCTCGGAGACGACGCGTGGACCGATCGGGGCTCGGAGACAGTGCGTGGACCGACTGGGGCTCAGGCGGTTGCGCGTGGACCAATTGGGGTTCGGCGACGGCGCGTTGACCGATCGGCGCTCGGAGACGGCGCGTTAACCGATTGGGGCTTAGGAGACGATGCGTGGCCCGATCGGGGCTCAGGAGCCTCGCGTGGATCGATCGGGGCTCCGGAGGCGCCGCGTTGACCCATGGGGATCAGGAGACAGTGCGTGGACCGAACGGGGCTCGGAGACGACGCGTGGACCGATCGGGGCTCGGAGACAGCGCGTGGACCAACTGGGGCTCAGGCGGTTTCGCGTGGACCAATTGGGGTTCGGCGACGGCGCGTGGACCGATCGGGGCTTAGGAGATGGCGCCTGCACCGATCGGGGCCCGGAGACGGGTCGTGGACAGATTGGGGATTAGGAGACGGCGCGTGGACCGATCGGGGCTGGGAGACGGCACGTGGACCAATGGGGGCTTAGGAGACGACGCGTGGACCGATCGGGGTGTAGGCGACGACGCGTGTACCTATCGGGGCTCAGGAGACAGCGCGTGGACCGATCAGGGCTCGGCGACTGCGCGTGGACGTATCGGGGCTCAGGAGGCCGCGCGTGGACCGATCGCGGCTCGGCGACGGCGCGTGGACCGATCGGGGCTTAGGAGACCATGCGTGAACCGATCGGGGCTCGAAGACGGCGCGTGGACCGATCGGGGCTCGGAGACGGGTCGTGGACAGATTGGGGATTAGGAGACGGCGCGTGGACCGATCGGGGCTGGGAGACGGCACGTGGACCAATGGGGGCTTAGGAGACGACGCGTGGACCGATCGGGGTGTAGGCGACGACGCGTGTACCTATCGGGGCTCAGGAGACAGCGCGTGGACCGATCAGGGCTCGGCGACTGCGCGTGGACGTATCGGGGCTCAGGAGGCCGCGCGTGGACCGATCGCGGCTCGGCGACGGCGCGTGGACCGATCGGGGCTTAGGAGACCATGCGTGAACCGATCGGGGCTCGAAGACGGCGCGTGGGCCGATCGGGGCTCGGAGACGATGCGTGGACCGATCGAGGTTCGGCGACAGCGCGTGAACCGACTGGGTCTCAGGCGGTTGTGCGTGGACCAATTAGGGGTCGGCGACCGCGCGTGGACCGTTCGGGGCTCGGAGACGGCGCGTTAACCGATCGGGGCTTAGGAGACGATGCGTGAACCGATCGGGGCTCGGAGAAGGCGCGTGGACCGATCGGGGCCTAGGAGACAACGCGTGGACCGATCGTGGCTCAGGAAGCGGCGCCTGGACCGATCGTGGCCCGGAGACGGCGCGAGAAGGCATCGGGGCTTACAGGACGACGCGTGGATCGAACGGGGGCTCGGAGACGGCGCATGAACCGACCGGGGCTCATGAGACGGCGCGTGGACTGATCGGGGCGTAGGACACGGCGCGTGTACCTATCGGTGCTCGGAGACGGCGCGTGGACGGACCGTGGCTTAGAATGCGGTACGCGGACCGATCGGGGATCGGACACAGCGTGTGGACCGATCGAGGCTCGGAGACGACGCGTTTACGGATCGGGGATCAGGAGACGACGCGTGGTACGATCCGGGCTCAGGAGACGGAGCGTGGACCGATTGGGACTCGGAGACGGCGTGTGGAACGATCGGCGCTCGGGTGACGGCGCGTGAACCGATCGGCGCTCGGAGACGGCGCGTGGATCGATCGGGGATCGGGGACGGCGCGTGGAATGATCGGGGCTCGGAGTCGACGCGTTAGCCGATCGGGTCTTAGGAGACGATGCGTGGGCCGATCGGGGCTCGGAGACGGCGCGTGGACCGACCGGGGTTTTGGAGAAGACGCTTGGACCGAACGGGGCTTAGGAGACGGCACTTGGACCGATCGGGCTCAGGAGACGGCGCGCGGACTGACTGGGGCTCAGGAGACTCGCGTGGATCGATCGGGGCTCCGGAGGCGCCGCGTGGACCGATTGGGATCAGGAGACGGTGCGTGAACCGTTCGGGGTTCGGAGACGGCGCGTGTTCGGATCGGGGATTCGGCGATGACGCGTGGACCGATCCGGGCTCAGGAGACGGCGCGTGGACGGATCGGGGCTCGGAGACGGCGCGTGAAACGATCGGGGCTCAGGAGACGGCGCGTGAACCGATCGGCGCTCGGAGACGGCGCGTGGACCGATAGGGGCTTAGGAGACGGCGCGTGGACCGATCGGGGCTCGGAGCCGGGGCGTGGAATGATCGGGGCTCACGAGATGGCGCGTGAAATGATCGGCACTCTGAGACGGCGCGTAGACCGATTGGGGCTTAGGAGACGTTGCGTGGACCGATCGGCGCTCGAAGACGGCGCGTGGACCGATCGGGGCTCGGACACAGTGCGTCGACCGACTGGGGCTCAGGCGGTTGCGCGTGGACCTATCGGGGCTTAGGAGCCTCGCGTGGATCGATCGGGGCCCCGGAGGCGCCGCGTGGACCCATGGGGATCAGGAGACAGTCCGTGAACCGATCGGGGCTCGGAGACGGCGCGTGGACCGATCGGGGCTTAGGACACGACGCGTGGACCGATCGGGGTGTAGGCGATGACGCGTGTACCTATCGGGGCTCAGGAGACAGCGCGTGGACCGATCAGGGCTCGGCGACTGCGCGTGGACGTATCGGGGCTCAGGAGACATCGCGTGGACCGATCGGGGCTCGGGGACGGCGCGTTAACTGATTGGGGCTTAGGAGACCATGCGTGGACCGATCGGGGCTCGAAGACGGCGCGTCGACCGATCGGGTCTCAGGAGGCCGCGCGTGGACAGATCATGACTCGGCGACGGCGCGTGGACCGATCGGGGCTCGGAGACGACGCGTGGACCGATCGGGGCTCGGAGACAGCGCGTGGACCGACTGGGGCTCAGGCGGTTTCGCGTGGACCAATTGGGGTTCGGAGACGGCGCGTTAACCGATCGGGACTTAGGAGGCCGCGCGTGGACCGATCGAGGCTCGGCGACGGCGCGTGGACCGATCGGGACTCGGAGACGGCGTGTGAACGTATCGGGGCTTAGGAGACGATGCGTTGACCGATCGGGGCTCATGAGACGGCGAGTAGACCGATCGGGGCTCCGGCGGCGACGCGTGGACCGATCGGGGCCCAGGAAACGGCGCGTGGATCGATCGGTGCTCGAAGACGACGCGTGGACCGACCGGGGCTCAGGAGCCGATGCGTGGATCGATCGGGGCTCAGGAGGCGGCGCGTAGACCCATCGGGGCTCGGAGACGGCACGTGGACCGATCAGGGCTTAGGAGACGATGCGTGGACTGATCGGGGCTCAGGAGGCCGCGCGTGGATCGATCATGGCTCGGCGACGGCGCGTGGACCGATCGGGGTTCAGGAGACGGTGCGTGGACCGATTGGGCCTCGGAAACGGCGCGTGAAGCATCCCGGGCTCAGGAGGCCGCGCGTGGACCGATCGCGGCTCGTGCGACGGCGCGTACACCGATCGGCGCTCGGAGACGGCGCTGACCGATCGTGGCTTAGGAGAAGGCGCGTGGAACGATCGGGGTTCAGGAGACGGCGCGTGGACCGATCGGCGCTCGGAGGCGGCGCTGACCGATCGTGGCTTAGGAGTCGACGCGTGGACCGATCGGGGCTCAGGAGACGGCGCGTGGACCGATCGGGGCTTCGGAGACGGTACGTGGACCGATCGGGGCTCGGAGACGGCGCGTTAACCGATCGGGGCTTAGGAGACGATGCGTGGACCGATCGGGTCTCGGAGACGGCGCGTGGACCGACCGGGGCTAAGGAGACCGCGCGTGGACCGATCGAGGCTCGTCGACGGCGCGTGGACCGATCGGGACTCGGAGACGGCGTGTGAACGTATCGGGGCTTAGGAGACGATGCGTTGTCCGATCGGGGTTCATGAGACGGGGCGTAGACCGATCGGGGCTCCGTCGGCGACGCCTGGACCGATCGGGGCCCAGGAAACGGCGCGTGGATCGATCGGTGCTCGAAGACGATGCGTGGACCGATCGGGGCTCAGGAGCCGATGCGTGGATCGATCGGGGCTCAGGAGGCCGCGCGTGGACACATCGGGGCTCGGAGACGACACGTGAACCGATCAGGGCTTAGGAGACGACGCGTGGACCGATCGGGGCTCAGGAGACGGCGCGTGGACCGATCGGTGCTCGGAGACGGCGCGTGGACGGACCGTGACTTAGAATGCGTCACGCGGACCGATCGGGGCTCGGATACGGTCCGTGGGCCGATCGGGGCTTAGGAGACGGCGCGTGGAGGCATCGGGGCTAAGAAGACGACGCATGGACCGAGCGGGGCTCAGGACAAGGGGTGTGGACCGTTCGGAGCTCAGGAGACGGCGCGTGGACCGATCGGGGTTCGGCGATGGCGCGTGGACCCATCGGGGCTCGGAGACGACGCGTGTACGGATCGAGGTTTGGAGACGGCGCGTGGACCGATTGGAGCTCGGAGACGGCCCGTGGGCAGATCGGAGCTTAGGAGACGGCGCGTGGACTAATTGGGGCTTAGGAGAACATACGTGGACCGATCGGGGCTCGGAGACAGCGCGTTTACCGACTGGGGCTCGAGAGGTTGCGCGTGGACCAATTGGGGTTCGCCGCGGCGTGTGGACCGATCGGAGCTCAGTAGACCGCGCGTGGACCGATCGCGGCTCGGCGACTGCGCGTGGATGGATCGGGGCTCAGGAGACAGCGCGTGGACCGATCGGGGCTCGGGAAGCGGCGCCTGAACCGATCTGGCTCGGAGACGGCGCGTGGAGGCATCGGGGTTTAGAAGACGACGTATGGACCAATCGGGGCTCAGGAAACGGCGCGTGGACCGATTGGAGCTCGGAGACAACGCGTGGACCGACTGGGGCTCAGGCGGTTACGCGTGGACCAATTGGGGTTCGGCGATGGCGCGTGGACCGATCGGGGCTCGGAGACGGCGCGTTAACCGATCGGGGCTTAGGAGACGATCCGTGAACCGATCGGGGCTCGGAGACGGCGCGTGGACAGATCGGGCTCAGGAGACGGCGCGTGGACCGATCGGGGCTGAGGATACGGCGCGTGGACCGATCGGGGCTAAGGAAGCGGCGCCTGGACCGATCGTGGCTCGGAGACGACGCGTGGAGGCATCGGGGCTAAGAAGACGACGCATGGACCGATCGGGGCTCAGGAAACGGCGTGTGGACCGATCAGAGCTCGGAGACGACGCGTGGACCGATCGGGGCTTAGGAGACTACGCGTGTACCTATCGGGGCTCAGGAGACAGCGCGTGGACCGATCGGGGCTCAGGAGGCGGCGCGTGGATCGATCGGGGCTCGGAGACGGCGCGTGGAACGATCGGGTCTCAGGAGACGGCGCGTGAAATGATCGGCGCTCGGAGACGCCGCGTGGACCGATTGGGGCTTAGGAGACGGCGCGTGGACCGATCGGGGCGCAGGAAGCGGCGCCTGGACCGATCGTGGCTTGGAGACGGCGCGTGGAGGCATCCGGGCTAAGAAGACGACGCATGGACCGAGCGGGGTTCAGGAGACGGCGCGAGGAGCGATCGGGGCTCAGGAGAAGACATGTCAACTGATCGGGGCTCCGGAGACGACGCCTGGACCGATCGGGGCTCAGGAGGCGGCACGAGAAGCGATCGGGGATCAGGAGAAGACGCGTCAATTGATCGGGGCTCAGGAGACGACGCGTCGACCGACCGGAGCTCAGGAGATTCGCGTGGATCGATCGGGGCTCCGGAGGCGGGCGTGGACCGATTGGGGCTTAGGAGACGACGCGTGGACTGATCGGGACTCAGGAGACGGCGCGTGGCCCGATTGGGGCTCGGATACGGCGCGTGAACCGACCGGGGCTCAGGAGGCCGCGCGTGGACCGATCGGGGCTCAGGAAGCGGCGCCTGCACCGATCGTGGCTCGGAGACGGCGCGTGGAGGCATCGGGGCTAAGAACACGACGCATGGACCGAGCGGGGCTCAGGAGACGGCGCGAGGAGCGATCGAGGCTCAGGAGAAGACGCGTCAATTGATCGGGGCTCAGGAGACGACGCGGCGACGGATCGGGGCTTAGGAGACGACGCGTGGACTGATCGGGGCTCGGAGACGGTAGGAGGACCGACCGGAGCTCAGGAGATTCGCGTGGATCGATCAGGGCTCCGGAGGCGGCGCATGGACCGATTGGGGAGCATGCGATGGTGCGTGGACCGATCGGGGCTCGGAGACGGCGCGTGGAGGCATCGGGGCTTCGAAGACGACGCATGGACCAATCGGGGCTCGGAAACGGCACCTGGACCGATCGGAGCTCGGAGACGACGGGTGGAGCGGTCGGGGCTCAGGAGAAGACGCGTTGATCGATCGGGGCTCAGGAGACGACGCGTCGACGGATCGGCGCTTAGGAGACGACGCGTGGACCGATCGGGGCTTAGGAGACAACGCATGGACCGATCGGGGCTCAGGAGACGGCGCGTGGACCGATCGGGGCTCGGAGACGGCGCGTGGAATGATCGGGGCTTAGGAGACGGCGCGTGGACCGAACGGGGCTTAGGAGACAACGCGTGGACCGACCGGGGCTCAGGAAGCGGCGCCTGGACCCATCATGGCTCGGAGACGGCGCGAGGAGGCATCTGGGCTTAGAAGACGGCGCGTCGACCGATCGGTGCTCGGAGACGGCGCGTGGACGGACCGCGACTCAGAATGCGGTACGCGGACCGATCGGGGATCGGACACGGCGTGTGGACCGATCGGGGCTCGGGTGACCGCGCGTCAACCGATCGGCGCTCGGAGACGGCGCGTGGACCGATCGGGACTTAGGAGACGGCGCGTGGACCCATCGGGGCTCGGAGACAGCGCGTGTACCGACTGGGGCTCAGGAGACCGTGCGTGAACCGATCGGGGCTCGGCGACTGCGCGTGGACGGATCGGGGCTCGGAGACGGCGCGTAGAACGATCGGGGCTCAGGAGACGGCGCGTTAACCGATTGGGGCTTAGGAGACGATGCGTGGACCGATCGGGGCTCAGGAGGATACGCCTGGACCGATAGGGGTTCGGCGACGGCGCGTGGACCGATCGGGGCTCAGGAGACGGCGCGTGGGCCGATCGGAGCTCGGAGACGGCGTGTGGAACGATCGGGGCTCAGGAAACGGCCCGTGGAGCAATCGGGGCTCAGGAGACGGCCCGTGGACGGGTCGGGGCTTAGGAGACGGCGCGTCGACCTATCGGGGCTCAGGATGCGGCGCGTGGACCCATCGGGACTCGGAGACGGTCCGTGGAGCGATCGGGGCTTAGGAGACGGCGCGTGGACTGATCGGAGCTCGGGAAGCGGCACCTGAACCGATCTGGCTCGGAGACGGCGCGTGGAAGCATCGGGGCTTAGAAGACGACGTATGGACCGTTCGGGGCTCAGGAAACGGCGCGTGGACCGATTGGAGCTCGGAGACAATGCGTGGACCGACTGGGGCTCAGGCGGTTGCGCGTCGACCAATTGGGGTTCGGCGACGGCGCGTGGACCGATCGCGGCTCGGAGACGGCGCGTTAACCGATCGGGGCTTAGGAGACGATGCGTGAACCGATCGGGGCTCGGAGACGGCGCGTGGACCGACCGGGGCTCGGAGACGACGCGTGGACCGATCGGGGCTCGGAGACCGCGCGTGGACCGACTGGGGCTCAGACGGTTGCGCGTGGACCAATTGGGGTTCGGCGACGGCGCGTGGACCGATCCGGGCTCAGGAGACGGCGCGTGGACCGATCGGGGCTCGGAGACGGTGCGTGGAGCGATCGGGGCTCAGGAGACGGCGCGTGAACCGATCGGCGCACGGAGAAGGCGCGTGGACCGATCGTGGCTCGGGAGGATACGCCTGGACCGATCGGGGCTCGGCGACGGCGCGTGGACCGATCGGGGCTCAGGAGACGGTGCGTGGACCGATTGGGGCTCGGATACGGCGCGTGAACCAACCGGGGCTCAGGAGGCCGCGTGTGGACCGATCGCGGCACGTGCGACGGCGCGTGCACCGATCGGCGCTCGGAGACGGCGCTGACCGATCGTGGCTTAGGAGAAGGCGCGTGGAACGATCGGGGCTCGGAGACGGCGCGTGGAACGATCGGGGCTCCGAGTCGGCGCGTTAACCGATCGGGGCTTAGGAGACGATGCGTGGACCGATCGGGGCTCGGAGACGGCGCGTGGAACGATCGGGGCTCAGGTGACGGCGCGTGAACCGATCCGCTCTCGGAGACGGCCCGTGGACCGATCGGGGCTTAGGAGAAGGCGCTTCGACCGATCGGGGCTTAGGAGACGGCGCGTGGGCCGATCGGAGCTCGGAGACGGCGCGTGGAACGATCGGGGCTCAGGAGACGGCGCGTGAACCGATCGGCGCTCGGAGACGGCGCGTGGACCGATTGGGGCTTAAGAGACGATGGGTGGACCGATCGGGGCTTAGGAGACGGCACGTGAATCGATCGGGGCACAGGAGACGGCGCGTGAGCCGGTCGGGGCTTAGGAGACGATGCCTGGACCGATCCTGGTTTAGGGGGCGGCGTGTGGAACGATCGAGGCTTAGGAGACGGCGGGTGGAACGATCGGGGCTCAGGAGACGGCGCGTGTACCGATCGGAGCTTAGGAGACTACGCGTGTACCTATCGGGGCTCAGGAGACAGCGCGTGGACCGATCGGGGCTCAGGAGGCGGCGCGTGGATCGATCGGGGCTCGGAGACGGCGCGTGGAACGATCGGGTCTCAGGAGACGGCGCGTGAAATGATCGGCGCTCGGAGACGCCGCGTGGACCGATTGGGGTTTAGGAGACGGCGCGTGGACCGATCGGGGCGCAGGAAGCGGCGCCTGGACCGATCGTGGCTCGGAGACGGCGCGTGGAGGCATCCGGGCTAAGAAGACGACGCATGGACCGAGCGGGGTTCAGGAGACGGAGCGAGGAGCGATCGGGGCTCAGGAGAAGACACGTCAATTGATCGGGGCTCCGGAGACGACGCCTCGACGGATCGGGGCTCAGGAGGCGGCACGAGAAGCGATCGGGGCTCAGGAGAAGACCCGTCAATTGATCGGGGCTCAGGAGACGACGCCTCGACGAATCGGGGCTTAGGAGACGACGCGTGGACCGATCGGGGCTGAGGAGACGGCGCATCGACCGACCGGAGCTCAGGAGATTCGCGTGGATCGATCGGGGCTCCGGAGGCGGCGCGTGGACCAATTGGGGCTTAGGAGACGACGCGTGGACTGATCGGGACTCAGGAGACGGCGCTCTGACCGTCCGGGGCTCAGGAGGGGATGCGTGGACCGATCGCGGCTCTGGAGACTGCGCGTGGATCGATCGGGGCTTAGGGAACGACGCGCGGACCGATCGGGGCTCGGAGACGGCGCGTTAACCGATTGGGGCTTAGGAGACCATGCGTGGACCGATCGGGGCTCGAAGACGGCGCGTGGACCGATCGGGTCTCAGGAGGCCGCGCGTGGACAGATCATGACTCGGCGACGGCGCGTGGACCGATCGGGGCTCGGAGACGACGCGTGGACCGATCGGGGCTCAGAGACAGCGCGTGGACCGACTGGGGCTCAGGCGGTTTCGCGTGGACCAATTGGGGTTCGGCGACGGCGCGTGAACCAATCGGGCCTCAGGAGGCCGCGCGTGGACCGATCGCGGCTCGGCGACGGCGCGTGGACCGATCGGGGCTCGGCGACTGCGTGTGGACGTATCGGGGTTCAGGAGACGGCGCGTGGACCGATCGGGGCTCGGAGACGGCACGTGGACCGATCAGGGCTTTGGAGACGACGCGTGGACCGATCGGGGCTCAGGAGACGGCGCGTGGACCGATCGGGGCTCAGGAGACGGCGCGTGGACGGATCGGCGCTCAGGAGACTGCGCGTGGGCCGATCGGGGCTCAGGAGACGGCGGGCGGACCGACCGGGGCTCAGGAGACTCGTGTGGATCGATCGGAGCTCCGGAGGCGCCGCGTGGACCGATCGGGGCTCAGGAGACGGCGCGTGAACCGATCGGCGCTCGGAGACGGCGCGTGGACCGATCGGGGCTCGGAGACAGCGCGTGGACCGACTGGGGCTCAGGCGGTTGCGCGTGGACCAATTGGGGTTCGGCGACGGCGCGTGGACCGATCCGGGCTCAGGAGCCAGCGCGTGGACCGATCGGGGCTCGGAGACGGAGCGTGGAGCGATCGGGGCTCAGGAGACGGTGCGTGGTCCGATCGGGGCTTGGCGGCGGCGCGTGGACCGATCGGGACTCAGGAGACGGCGCGTGAATCGATTGGGGCGTGGATACGGCGCGTGACGCGACCGGGGCTCAGGACGCCGCGCGTGGAACGATCATGGCTCGGCGACGGCGCATGGACCGATCGGGGCTCGGAGACGACGCGTGGAGCGATAGGGGCTCAGGAGACGGCGCGTGGACCGATCGGGGCTTAGGAGACGGCCCGTGGACAGATCGGAGCTTAGGAGACGGCACGTGGACCGATCGGGGTTCAGGAGACGGCGCGTGGACCGGTCGGGGCTTAGGAGACGACGCCTGGACCGATCGGGGCTTAGGAGGCGGCGTGTGGAACGATCGGGGCTCAGGAGACGGCGCGTGGACCGATCGGGGCTCGGAGACGGCGCGTGGAACGATCGGAGCACAGGAGACGGCGCGTGAACCGAGCGGCGCTCGGAGACGGCGCGTGGATCGATCGGGGCTTAGGAGACGGCGCGTGGACCGATCGGGGCTCAGGAGACCCCGCGTGGACCGATCGGGGCTCGGCGACTGCGCGTGGACGCATCGGGGCTCAGGAGACGACGCGTCGACCCTTCGGGGCTCAGGAGGCGGCGCGCGGACCGGCCGGGGCTCAGGAGCCTAGCGTGGATCGATCGGGGCTCCGGAGGCGGCGCGTGGACCGATTGGAGAGCAGGAGATGGTGCGTGGACCGATCGGGGCCCGGAGACGGCGCGTGGACCGATCGGGGCTCAGGAAGCCGCGCGTGGACCGATCATGGCTCGGCGACGGTGCGTAGACCGATCGGGGCTCGGAGACGACGCGTGGACCGATCAGGGCTCGGAGACAGCGCGTGGACCGATCGGGGCTCGGAGACAGCGCGTGGACGGACTGGGGCTCAGGCGGTTTCGCGTGGACCAATTGGTGTTCGGCGACGGCGCGTGGCCCGATCGGGGCTTAGGAGACGGCGCGCGCACCGATCGGGGCCCGGAGACGGGTCGTGGACAGATTGGGGATTAGGAGACGGCGCGTGGACCGATCGGGGCTTAGGAGACGGCGCGTGGATCGATCGGGGCTCGGAGACAGCGCGTGGACTGATCGGGGCTCAGGAGACGGCGCGTGAACCGATCGGCGCTCGGAGACGGTGCGTGGACCGATCGGGGCTTAGGAGACGGCGCGTGGACCGTTCGGAGATCAGGAGACGATGCGTGGACCGATCGGGGCTCAGGAGACTGCGCGTGGATGGATCGGGGCTTAGGGAACGACGCGTGGACCCATCGGGGTTCAGGAGACGGCGCGTGAACCGACCATGGCTCAGGAGGCCGCGCGTGGACCGACTGGGGCTCAGGTGGTTGCGCGTGGACCAATTGGGGCTCGGCGACGGCGCGTGGACCGATCGGGGCTCGGAGACGGCGCGTTAACCGATCGGGGCTTAGGAGACGATGCGAGGAGGCATCTGGGTTTACAAGAAGACGCGTGGATCGTTCGGGGCTCGGAGACGGCGCGTGAACCGACCGGGGCTCAGGAGACGGCGCGTGGAGGCATCGGGGCTTAGAAGAAGACGCATGGACCGATCAGGTCTCAGGAAACGGCGCGTGGACCGATTGGAGCTCGGAGACGACGCGTGGACCGACTGGGGCTCAGGCCGTTGCGCGTGGACCAATTGGGGTTCGGCGACGGCGCGTGGACCGATCGCGGATCGGAGACGGCGCGTTAACCGATCGGGGCTTAGGAGACGATGCGTGAACCGATCGGGGCTAGGAGACGGCGAGTGGACCCATCGGGGCTCGGAGACGACGCGAGTACGGATCGGGGCTTGATGACGGCGGCTTTACCGATCGCGGCTCGGAGACGGCCCGTGGACAGATCGGGGCTTAGGAGACGGCGCGTGGACCGATTGGGGCTCAGGAGGCCGCGCGTGGACCGATCGCAGCGCGACGCCGCGCGTGGACGGATCAGGGCTCAGGAGGCTGCGCGTGAACCAATCGGCGCTCAGAGACGGCGCGTGGACCGATCGGGGCTTAGGAGACGGCGAGTGCTCCGATCGGGACCCGGAGACGGGTCGTGGACAGATTGGGGCTTAGGAGACGGCGCGTGGACCGATTGGGGCTCGGATACGGCGCGTGAACCGACCGGGGCTCAGGAGGCCGCGCGTGGCCCGATCGCGGCACGGTGACGGCGCGAGGAGGCATCTGGGCTTAGAAGACGACGCGTGGATCGATCGGGGCTCGGAGACGGCGCGTGAACCGACCGGGGCTCAGGAGGCCGCGCTTGGACCGATCGAGACTCGGCGACGGCGCGTGGACCGACCAGGGGTCGGAGAGGGCGCGTGGAGCGATCAGGGCTCAGGAGAAGACGCGTCAATTGATCGGGGATCAGAAATAGGGGCGTGAAGCGATCGGGGCTCAGGAGATGACGCGTGGATCGATCGGGGCTCAGGAAACGACGCGTCGACCGATCGGGGCTCAGGAGACGGCGCGCGGACCGATCGGGGCTCAGGAGCCCCGCGTGGACCGATCATGGCTCGGCGACGGCGCGTGGACCGATCGGCGCTCGGAGACGACGCGTGGACCGATCGGGGCTCAGATGACGGCGCGCGGACCGACCGGGGCTCAGGAGACTCGCGTGGATCGATCGAGGCTCCGGAGACGCCGCGCGGACCGATCGGAGATCGGACACGGCGTGTGGACCGATCGAGGCTCGGAGACGACGCGATTATGGATCGGGGATCAGGAGACGACGCGTGGAACGATCCGGGCTCAGGAGACGAAGCGTGGACCGATCGGGGCTCGGAGACGGCGTGTGGAACGATCGGGGCTCGGGTGACGGCGCGTGAACCGATCGGCGCTCGGAGACGGCGCGTGGATCGATCGGGGATCGGGGACGGCGCGTGGAACGATCGCGGCTCGGAGTCGACGCGTTAGCCGATCGGGGCTTAGGAGACGATGCGTGGACCGATCGGGGCTCGGAGACGGCGCGTGGACCGATCGGCGCTCGGAGACGGCGCGTCGACCGATCGGGGCTTAGGAGACGGCGCGTGGACCGATCGGAGATCAGGAGGTGACGCGTGGACCGATCGGGGTTGTGGAAGCGGCGCACGGACCGATCGTGGCTCGGAGACGGCGCGTGGAGGCATCGCGGCTTTGAAGACGACGCGTGGACCGATCGGGGCTCAGGAAACGGCGTGTGGCGCGATCGGGGCTCAGGA
Organism: Netelia fuscicornis; assembly: GCA_946811545.1. Classification (NCBI taxonomy): domain Eukaryota; kingdom Metazoa; phylum Arthropoda; class Insecta; order Hymenoptera; family Ichneumonidae; genus Netelia; species Netelia fuscicornis. Next base: position 27,167,143 of record OX328012.1, read on the forward strand.
GACGACGCGTGGTTCGATCGGGGCTCAGGAGACGACGCGTCGAACAATCGGGGCTCAGGAGACGGCGCGCGGACCGACTGGGGCTCAGGAGACTCGCGTGGATCGATCGGGGCTCTGGAGGCGCCGCGTGGACCGATTGGGACCAGGAGACGGTGCGTGAACCGTTCGGGGCTCGGAGATGGCGCGTGGACCGATCGGGGCTCAGGAGACGGCGCGTGGACCGATCTCGGCTCGGAGACGGCGCGTGGAACGATCGGGGCTCAGGATACGACGCGTGGACCGATCCGGCGTAGGAGACGACGCGTGTACCTATCGGGGCTCACGACACAGCGTGTGGACCAATTGGGGCTCAGGAGACGCCGCGTGAACCGATCGGGGCTCAGGAAACGGCGCCTGGACCGATCGTGGCTCGGAGACGGCGCGAGGAGGCATCTGGGCTTAGAAGACGACGCGTGGATCGATGGAGGCTCAGGAGACGGCTCGTGGACCGATCGGGGCTTAGGAGACGGCGCGTGGGCCGAACGGGGCTCAGGAAACGGAGCGTGGACCGACCGGAGCTCAGCAGATTTCGCGTGGATCGATCGGGGCTCCGGAGGCGGCGCGTGGACCGATTGGGGAGCAGGAGATGGCGCGTGGACCGATCGGGGCTCGGAGACGGAGCGTGGAGCGATCGGGGCTCAGGAGACGGCGCGTGAACTAATCGGCGCTCGGAGACGGCGGGTGGACCGATCGGGGCTGAGGAGAAGGCGCGTGGTCCGATCGGGGCTTATGAGACGGCGCGTAGACCGATCGGGGCTCGGAGATGGCGCGTGGAATGATCGGGGCTTAGGAGATGGTGTGTGGACCGATCGGAGATCAGGAGACGACGCGTGGACCGACCGGGGGTCGGAGACGGCGCGAGGAGGCATCTGGGCTTAGAAGACGACGCGTGGATCGATGGAGGCTCAGGAGACGGCTCGTGGACCGATCGGGGCTTAGGAGACGGCGCGTGGGCCGAACGGGGCTCAGGAAACGGCGCGTGGACCGACCGGAGCTCAGCAGATTTCGCGTGGATCGATCGGGGCTCCAGAGGCGGCGCGTGGACCGATTGGGGAGCAGGAGATGGTGCGTGGACCGATCGGGGCTCGGAAAACGGCGCGTGGACCGATCGGGGCTCGGAGACGGAGCGTGGAGCGATCGGGGCTCAGGAGACGGCGCGTGAACTAATCGGCGCTCGGAGACGGCGCGTGGACCGATCGGGGCTGAGGACAAGGCGCGTGGTGCGATCGGGGTTTATGAGACGGCGCGTAGACCGATCGGGGCTCGGAGATGGCGCGTGGAATGATCGGGGCTTAGGAGATGGTGTGTGGACCGATCGGAGATCAGGAGACGACGCGTGGACCGATCGGGGCTTAGGAGACGACGCGTCGAACGATCGGGGCTTAGGAGAGGACGGGTGGACCGATCGGGGCTCGGAGACGGCGCGTGGAGGCATCGGGGCTTAGAAGACGACGCATGGATCGATCGGGGCACGGAAACGGCGCGTGGACCGATCGGGGCTCAGGAGACGGCGCGTGGACCGATCGGTGATCGGAGACTGCGCGTGGACGGACCGCGGCTTAGAATGCGGCACGCGGACCGATCGGGGATCGGAGACGGCGTGTGGACGTATCGGGGCTTAGAAGACGATGCGTGGACCGATCGGGGCTCAGGAGATGGCGCGTGGACCGACTGGGGCTCAGGAGGTTGCGCGTGGACCAATTGGGGTTCGGCGGGTTGGGCGACGGCGCGTGGACCGATCGCGGCTCGGCGACGGCGCGTGTACCGATCGGGGCTCTGGAGGCCGCGCGTGGAACGATCATGGCTCGGCGACGGCGCGTGGACCGAACGGGGCTCGGAGAAGACGCATGGACTGATCGGGGCTCGGAAACGGCGGGTGGACCGATCGGGGCTTAGGAGACGGCGCGTGGACCGATCGGGGCTCGGAGACGGCGCGTGGACCGATCGGGGCTGAGGAGAAGGCGCGTGGTCCGATCGGGGCTTATGAGACGGCGCGTGGACCGATCGGGGGTCGGAGACGGCGCGTGGAACGATCGGGGCTCAGGAGACGGCGCGTGAAATGATCGGCGCTCTGAGACGGCGCGTAGACCGATTAGGGCTTTCGCGACGGCGTGTGGACCGTTCGGGGCTCAGGAATCGGCGCCTGGACCGATCGTGGCTCGGAAACGGCGCGTGGAGGCATCGGGGCTTTGAAGACGACGCGTGGACCGAACGGTGCTCAGAAAACGGCGGGTGGACCGATCGGTGCTCGGAGACGATGCGTGGACCGATCGGGGCTCAGGAAACGGCGTGTGGAGCGGTTGGGGCTCAGGAGACGACGCGTGGACCGATCGGGGCTCGGAGACGACGCGTGGACCGATCGGGGTTTAGGAGAGGACGCGTCGACCAATCGGGGCACAGGAGACGGCGCGTGGACCGATCGGGGCTTAGGAGACTCACGTTGATCGATTGGGGCTCCGGAGGCGGTGCGTGGACCGATCGGGGCTTAGGAGACTACGCGTGTACCTATCGGGGCTCAGGAGACAGCGCGTGGACCGATTGGGCATCAGGAGACGGCGCGTCGATGGATCGGGGCTTGGGGAACGACGCGTGGACCGATCGGGGCTCAGGAGACGGCGCGTGGGATGATCGGGGCTCGGAGAAGGCGCGTGGACCGACCGGGGCCCAGGAGGATACGCCTGGACCGATCGGGGCTCGGCGACGGCGCGTGGACCGATCGAGGCTCGGAGACGGCGCGTGGAACGATCGGGGCTCGGAGACGGAGCGTGGAGCGATCGGGGCTCAGGAGACGGCGCGTGAAATGATCGGCGCTCGGAGACGGCGCGTGGACCGATCGTAGCTTAGGAGAAGGCGCGTGGAACGATCGGGGCTCAGGAGACGGCGCGTGGACGGATCGGGGCTTAGGAGTCGGCGCGTCGACCGATGGGAGCTCAGGAGGCGGTGCGTGGATCGATCGGGGCTCGGAGACAGCCCGTGGACCAACTGGGGCTCAGGAGATGACGCGACAACCGATCGGGGCTTAGGAGACGACGCGTCGAACGACCGGGGCTTAGTAGACGACGCGTGGACCGATCGGGGCTCGGAGACAGCGCTTGTACCGACTGGGGCTCAGGAGACCGCGCGTGAACCGATCGGGGCTCGGCGACTGCGCGTGGACGGATCGGGGCTCGGAGACGGTGCGTAGAACGATCGGGGCTCAGGAGACGGCGCGTTAACCGATTGGGGCTTAGGAGACGTTGCGTGGACCGATCGGCGCTCGAAGACGGCGCGTGGACCAATCGGGGCTCGGACACAGTGCGTGGACCGACTGGGGCTCAGGCGGTTGCGCGTGGACCAATTGGGGTTCGGCGACGGCGCGTGGACCGATCGGAGCTCAGGAGGCGGCGCGTGGATCGATCGGGGCTCGCAGACGGCGCGTGGAACGATCGGGTCTCAGGAGACGGCGCGTGAAATCATCGGCGCCCGGAGAAGTCGCGTGGACGAATCGGGGCTTAGGAGACGACGCGGGGACCGATCGGGGTTCAGGAAGCGGCGCCTGGACCGATCGTGGCTCGGAGACGGCGCGTGGAGGCATCGGGGCTAAGAAGACGACGCATGGACCGATCGGGGATCAGGAAACGGCGTATGGACCGATCGGAGCTCGGACACGACGCGTGGACCGATCGGGGCTCAGGAGACGGCGCGAGGAGCGATCGGGCTCAGGAGAAGACGCGTCAATTGATCGTGGCTCAGGAGACGACGCGTCGACGGATCGGGGCTTAGGAGACGACGCGTGGACCGATCGGGGCTTAGGAGACGACGCGTGGACCGATCGGGGCTCAGGACACGGCGCGTGGACCGACCGGGGCTCAGGAGGCGACGCGTGGACCGATCGGTGCTCGGAGACGGCACGTTGGACGATCGGGGCTCAGGAGACGGCGCGTGGACGGATCGGGGCTTAGGAGTCGGCGCGTCGACCGATCGGAGCTCAGGAGGCGGTGCGTGGATCGATCGGGGCTCGGAGACAGCCCGTGGACGAACTGGGGCTCAGGAGACGACACGTCGACCGATCGGGGCTTAGGAGACGACGCGTCGAACGATCGGGTTTAGGAGACGACGCGTGGACCGATCGGGGCTCGGAGACAGCGCGTGTACCGACTGGGGCTCAGGAGACCGCGCGTGAACCGATCGGGGCTCGGCGACTGCGCGTGGACGGAGCGGGGCTCGGAGACGGTGCGTAGAACGATCGGGGCTCAGGAGACGGCGCGTTAACCGATTGGGGCTTAGGAGACGTTGCGTGGACCGATCGGCGCTCGAAGACGGCGCGTGGACCGATCGGGGCTCGGACACAGTGCGTGGACCGACTGGGGCTCAGGCGGTTGCGCGTGGACCAATTGGGGTTCGGCGACGGCGCGTGGACCGATCGGGGCTCAGGAGACGGCGCGAGGAGCGATCGGGGCACAGGAGAAGACACGTCAATTGATCGGGGCTCCGGAGACGATGCCTCGACGGATCGGGGCTCAGGAGGCGGCACGAGAAGCGATCGCGGCTCAGGAGAAGACGCGTCAATTGATCGGGGCTCAGGAGACGACGCGTCGACGAATCGGGGCTTAGGAGACGACGCGTGGACCGATCGGGGCTTAGGAGAGGACGCGTGGACCGGTCGGGGCTCAGGAGAGAGCGCGTGGACTGATCGGGGCGCGGAGACGGCGCGTTAACCGATCGGCGCTCGAAGACGGCGAGTCGACCGATCGGGGTTCGGTGACGGCGCGTGGACCGTCCGGGGCTCAGGAGGAGATTCGTGGACCGATCGCAGCTCTGGAGACTGCGCGTGGATCGATCGGGGCTTAGGGAACGACGCGTGGACCGATCGGGGCTCAGGAGACGGCGCGTGAACCGACCGGGGCTCAGGAGACCGCGCGTGGACCGATCGCGGCTCGGCGACGGCGCGTGGACCGATCGGGGCTCAGGAGGCCGCGCGTGGACCGATCGTGGCTTGGCGACGGCGCGTGGACGGATCGGGGCTCGGAGACGGCGCGTGGACCAACTGGGGCTCAGGAGATGACGCGTCAACCGATCGGGGCTTAGGAGACGACGCGTCGAACGACCGGGGCTTAGTAGACGACGCGTGGACCGATCGGGGCTCAGGAGGAGATTCGTGGACCGATCGCAGCTCTGGAGACTGCGCGTGGATCGATCGGGGCTTAGGGAACGACGCGTGGACCGATCGGGGCTCAGGAGACGGCGCGTGAACCGACCGGGGCTCAGGAGACCGCGCGTGGACCGATCGCGGCTCGGCGACGGCGCGTGGACCGATCGGGGCTCAGGAGGCCGCGCGTGGACCGATCGTGGCTTGGCGACGGCGCGTGGACCGATCGGGGCTCGGAGACGACGCGTGGACCGATCGGGGCTCGGAGACAGCGCGTCGACCGACTGGGGCTCAGGCGGTTGCGCGTGGACCGATCGGGGCTTAGGAGCCTCGCGTGGATCGATCGGGGCCCCGGAGGCGCCGCGTGGACCCATGGGGATGAGGAGACAGTGCGTGGACCGATCGGGGCTCTGAGACGGCGCGTGGACCGATCGGGGCTTAGGAGACGACGCGTGGACCGATCGGGGTGTAGGCGATGACGCGTGTACCTATCGGGGCTCAGGAGACAGCGCGTGGACCGATCAGGGATCGGCGACTGCGCGTGGACGTATCGGGGCTCAGGAGACGGCGCGTGAAATGATCGGCGCTCGGAGACGGCGCGTGGACCGATCGTGGCTTAGGAGAAGGCGCGTGGAACGATCGGGGCTCAGGAGACGGCGCGTGTACCGACTGGGGCTCAGGAGACCGCGCGTGTACCGATCGGGGCTCGGCGACTGCGCGTGGACGGATCGGGGCTCGGAGACGGTGCGTAGAACGATCGGGGCTCAGGAGACGGCGCGTTAACCGATTGGGGCTTAGGAGACGTTGCGTGGACCGATCGGCGCTCGAAGACGGCGCGTGGACCAATCGGGGCTCGGACACAGTGCGTGGACCGACTGGGGCTCAGGCGGTTGCGCGTGGACCAATTGGGGTTCGGCGACGGCGCGTGGACCGATCGGGGCTCAGGAGGCGGCGCGTGGATCGATCGGGGCTCGGAGACGGCGCGTGGAACGATCGGGTCTCAGGAGACGGCGCGTGAAATCATCGGCGCCCGGAGACGTCGCGTGGACGAATCGGGGCTTAGGAGACGACGCGTGGACCGATCGGGGCTCAGGAAGCGGCGCCTGGACCGATCGTGGCTCGGAGACGGCGCGTGGAGACATCGGGGCTAAGAAGACGACGCATGGATCGATCGGGGATCAGGAAACGGCGTATGGACCGATCGGAACTCGGACACGACGCGTGGACCGATCGGGGCTCAGGAGACGGCGCGAGGAGCGATCGGGCTCAGGAGAAGACGCGTCAATTGATCGTGGCTCAGGAGACGACGCGTCGACGGATCGGGGCTTAGGAGACGACGCGTGGATCGATCGGGGCTTAGGAGACGACGTGTGGACCGATCGGGGCTCAGGACACGGCGCGTGGACCGACCGGGGCTCAGGAGGCGGCGCGTCGACCGATCGGAGCTCAGGAGGCGGTGCGTGGATCGATCGGGGCTCGGAGACAGCCCGTGGACCAACTGGGGCTCAGGAGACGACACGTCGACCGATCGGGGCTTAGGAGACGACGCGTCGAACGATCGGGTTTAGGAGACGACGCGTGGACCGATCGGGGCTCGGAGACAGCGCGTGTACCGACTGGGGCTCAGGAGACCGCGCGTGAACCGATCGGGGCTCGGCGACTGCGCGTGGACGGAGCGGGGCTCGGAAACGGTGCGTAGAACGATCGGGGCTCAGGAGACGGCGCGTTAACCGATTGGGGCTTAGGAGACGTTGCGTGGACCGATCGGCGCTCGAAGACGGCGCGTGGACCGATCGGGGCTCGGACACAGTGCGTGGACCGACTGGGGCTCAGGCGGTTGCGCGTGGACCAATTGGGGTTCGGCGACGGCGCGTGGACCGATCGGGGCTCAGGAGGCGGCGCGTGGATCGATCGGGGCTCGGAGACGGCGCGTGGAACGATCGGGTCTCAGGAGACGGCGCGTGAAATCATCGGCGCCCGGATACGCCGCGTGGACGAATCGGGGCTTAGGAGACGACGCGTGGATCGATCGGGGCTCCGGAGACGGCGCCTGGACCGATCGTGGGTCGGAGACGGCGCGTGGAGGCATCCGGGCTAAGAAGACGACGCATGGACCGAGCGGGGTTCAGGAGACGGCGCGAGGAGCGATCGGGGCACAGGAGAAGACACGTCAATTGATCGGGGCTCCGGAGACGATGCCTCGACGGATCGGGGCTCAGGAGGCGGCACGAGAAGCGATCGGGGCTCAGGAGAAGACGCGTCAATTGATCGGGGCTCAGGAGACGACGCGTCGACGAATCGGGGATAGGAGACGACGCGTGGACCGGTCGGGGCTCAGGAGAGAGCGCGTGGACTGATCGGGGCGCGGAGACGGCGCGTTAACCGATCGGCGCTCGAAGACGGCGAGTCGACCGATCGGGGTTCGGTGACGGCGCGTGGACCGTCCGGGGCTCAGGAGGAGATGCGTGGACCGATCGCAGCTCTGGAGACTGCGCGTGGATCGATCGGGGCTTAGGGAACGACGCGTGGACCGATCGGGGCTCAGGAGACGGCGCGTGAACCGACCGGGGCTCAGGAGACCGCGCGTGGACGGATCGCGGCTCGGCGACGGCGCGTGGACCGATCGGGGCTCGGAGACGACGCGTGGACCGATCGGGGCTCGGAGACCGCGCGTGGACCGACTGGGGCGCAGGCGGTTGCGCGTGGACCAATTGGGGTTCGGCGACGGCGCGTGGACCGATCGGGGCTCGGAGACGGCGCGTTAACCGATCGGGGCTTAGGAGACGATCCGTGAACCGATCGGGGCTCGGAGACGGCGCGTGGACAGATCGGGCTCAGGAGACGGCGCGTGGACCGATCGGGGCTTAGGATACGGCGCGTGGACCGATCGGAGCTTAGAAGACGACGCCTAGACCGATTGGGGCTCAGGAGACAGCGCGTGGACTGACCGGGGCTCAGGAGGCCGCCCGAGAACCGATCGCGGCTCGGCGACGGCGCGTGGACCGATCGGGGCTCAAGAGGCCGCGCGTGGACCGATCATGGCTCGGCGACGGCGCGTAGACCGATCGGGGCCCGGAGACGACGCGTGGACTGATCGGGGCTCGCAGACAGCGCGTGGACCGACTGGGGCTCAGGCGGTTGCGCGTGGACCAATTGGGGCTCCGGAGGCGGCGCGTGGACCGATTGTGGAGCAGAAGATGGTGCGTGGACCGATCGGGGCTCGGAGACGGCGCGTGGACCGATCGGAGCTTAGAAGACGACGCCTAGACCGATTGGGGCTCAGGAGACAGCGCGTGGACTGACCGGGGCTCGGAGACGGCGCGTTAACCGATCGGCGCTCGGAGACAGCGCGTCGATCGATCGGGGTTCGGTGACGGCGCGTGGACCGTCCGGGGCTCAGGAGGGGATCCGTGGACCGATCGCGGCTCTGGAGACTGCGCGTGGATCGATCGGGGCTTAGGGAACGACGCGTGGACCAATCGGGGCTCAGGAGACGGCGCGTGGACCGATCGGGGCTCGAAGACGACGCGTGGACCGATCGGGGCTTAGGAGAAGGCGCGTGGACCGATTGGGGCCTAGGAGACGGCGCGTGGACCGATCGGGGCTCGGAGATGGCGCGTGGAACGATCGAGGCTCAGGAGACGGCGCGTGAACCGATCGGCGCTCGGAGACGGCGCGTGGACCGATCGGGGCTTATGAGACGGCGCGTGAACCGATCGGAGATCAGGAGAAGACGCGTTCACCGATCGGGGCTCTGGAAGCGGCGCACGGACCGATCGTGGCTCGGAGGCGGCGCGTGGAGGCATCGGGGCTTTGAAGACGACGCTTGGACCGAACGGTGCTCAGAAAACGCCGCGTGGACCGATGGGGATCAGGAGACGGTGCGTGGACCGATCTGGGCTCGGAGACGCCGCTTGGACCGATCGGGGCTTAGGAGACGGCGTGTGGACCGATTGGGGCTTAGGAGACGGCGCGTGGACCGATCGGGGCTCAGGAAGCGGCGCCGGGACCGATCGGGGCTCAGGAAGCGGCGCGCGGATCGACCGGGGCTTAGGAGCCTCGCGTGGGCCGATCATGGCTCGGCGACGGCACGTGGACCGACTGGGGCTCAGGCGGTTGCGCGTGGACCGATGGGGGCTCGGAGACGGCGCGTTAACCGACCGGGGCTCAGGAGACGACGCGCCGACCTGTCGGGGCTTAGGAGACGAAGCCTGGACCGATCGGGGCGTAGGAGGCGGCGCGTGGAACGATCGGGGCTCAGAATACGGCGCGTGAACCGATTGGCGCTCGGTGACGGTGCGAGGAGGCGTCTGGGGTTAGAAGACGACGCGTGGACCGATCGGGGCTCAGGCAACGGCGCGCGGACCGACCGGGGCTCAGGAGACGGCGCGTGAAATGATCGGCCCTCGGAGAGGGCGCGTGGACCGATTGGGGCTTAAGAGACGACGGGTGGACCGATCGGGGCTTAGGAGACGGCACGTGAATCGATCGGGCACAGGAGACGGCGCGTGGACCGACCGGGGCTCAGGAGGCGACGCGTGGACCCATCGGGGCTCGGAGACGGCGTGTGGACCGATGGGGCCTTAGGAGACGATACGTGGACCGATCGGGTCTTAGGAGACGACGCGTGGACCGATCGGTGCTCGGAGACGGCGCGTGGAATGATCGGGGCTTAGGAGCCGACGCGTGGACCCATCGGGGTTCGGAGACGATGCGTGGAACGATCGGGGCTCAGGAGACGGCGCGTGAACCGATCGGCCCTCGGTGACGGTGCGGGGAGGCGTCTGGGGTTAGAAGACGACGCGTGGACCCATCGGGGCTCAGGCAACGGCGCGTTAACCGATTGGGGCTTAGGAGACGTTGCGTGGTCCGATCGGGGCTTAGGAGACGACGCGTGGACCGATCGGGGCGTAGGAGACGACGCGTGGACCGATTGGGGCTTAGGAGACGGCGCGTGGACCGATCGGGGCTCAGGAAGCGGCGCCTGAACCGATCGTGGCTCGGAGACGGCGCGTGGAGGCATCGGGCCTAAGAAGACGACGCATGGACCGAGCGGGGCTCAGGAGACGGCGCGAGGAGCGATCGGGGCTCAGGAGAAGACGCGTCAATTGATCGGGGCTCAGGAGACGGCGCGTGGACCGATCGGGGCTCAGGAGACGGCGCGTGGACCGATTGGGGCTCGGGAGACTGCGCGTGGATGGATCGGGGCTTAGGGAACGACGCGTGGACCGATCGGGGCTCAGGAGACGGCGCGTGGACCGATCGGGGCTCGGAGACGGCGCGTAGAACGATTGGGGCTTAGGAGAAGGCGCGTGGAGCGGTCGGGGCTCAGGAGACGGCGCGTGAACCGATCGGCGCTCGGAGACGGCGCGTCGACCGATCGGGGTTCGGAGACGGCGCGTGGACCGTCTGGGGCTTAGGAGACGATGCGTGGACCGATCGGGGCTTAGTGGACGACGCGTGGACCGATCGTGGCTCGGAGACGACGCGTGGACATATCGGGGCTTAGGAGACGATGCGTGCACCGATCGGGGCTCAGGAGACGGCGCCGTGGATGGATCAGGGCTTAGGGAACGACGCGTGAACCGATCGGGGCTCAGGCGACGGCGCTTGAGTGGATCGGGGCTTAGGAAACGACGCGTGGACCGATCGGGGCTCAGGAGACGGCGCGTGGACCGATCGGGGCTGGGAGACGGCGCGTGGAACGATCGGGGCTCAGGAGACTGCGCGTGGATGGATCGGGGCTTAGGGAACGACGCGTGGACCGATCGGGGCTCAGGAGACGGCGCGTGGATCGATCGGGGCTGGGAGACGGCGCGCGGAACGATCGGAGCTTAGGAGACGCCGCGTGGACCGATCGGAGATCAGGAGACGACGCGGGGACCGATCGGGGCTCTGGCAGCGGCGCACGGACCGATCGTGGCTCGGAGACGGCGCGTGTAGGCATCGGGGCATTGAAGACGACGCATGGACCGAACGGTGCTCAGAAAATGGCGCGTGGACCGATCGGTGCTCGGAGACGATGCGTGGACCGATCGGGGCTCAGGAAACGGCGCGTGGAGCGATCAGGGCTCAGGTGACGACGCGTGGATCGATCGGGGCTCAGGAGACGACGCGTCGACCGATCGGGGCTCAGGAGAGGGCGCGCGGACCAACCGGGGCTCAGGAGATTCGCGTGGATCAATCGGGTCTGCGGAGGCGCCGCGTAGACGGATGGGGCTCCGGAGACGGCGCGTGGACCGATCGGCGCTCGGAGAGTGCGCGTGGACCGATTGGGGCTTAGAAGACGGCGCGTGGACCGATCGGGGCTCAGGAAGCGGCGCCTAGACCGATCGTGGCTCGGAGACGGCGCGTGGAGGCATCGGGTCTAAGAAGACGACGCATGGACCGAGCGGGGCTCGGGAGACGGCGCGAGGAGCGATCGAGGCTCAGGAGAAGACGCGTCAATTGATCGGGGCTCAGGAGACGACGCGTCAACGGATCGGGTCTTCGGAGACGACGCGTGAACCGACCGGGGATTAGGAGACGACGCGTCGACCGATCGGGGCTTAGGAGACGACGCGTGGACTGATCGGGGCTGAGGAGAAGACGCGTGGGCCGATCCGGGCTTAGGAGAGGACCCGTCGACCGATCGGGGCTCAGGAGACGACGCGTGGACCGATCGAGGTTTAGCAGAGGGCGCGTCGGACGATCGGGGCTCAGGAGACGGCGCGTGGACGGATCGGGTCTCGGAGACGATGCGTGGACCGATCGGGGCTCGGAGACAGCGCGTGGACCGACTGGGGCTCAGGCGGTTTCGCGTGGACCAATTGGGGTTCGGCGACGGCGCGTGGACCGATCGGGGCTTAGGAGATGGCGCCTGCACCGATCGGGGCCCGGAGACGGGTCGTGGACAGATTGGGGATTAGGAGACGGCGCGTGGACCGATCGGGGCTGGGAGACGGCACGTGGACCAATGGGGGCTTAGGAGACGACGCGTGGACCGATCGGGGTGTAGGCGACGACGCGTGTACCTATCGGGGCTCAGGAGACAGCGCGTGGACCGATCAGGGCTCGGCGACTGCGCGTGGACGTATCGGGGCTCAGGAGGCCGCGCGTGGACCGATCGCGGCTCGGCGACGGCGCGTGGACCGATCGGGGCTTAGGAGACCATGCGTGAACCGATCGGGGCTCGAAGACGGCGCGTGGACCGATCGGGGCTCGGAGACGATGCGTGGACCGATCGAGGTTCGGCGACAGCGCGTGAACCGACTGGGTCTCAGGCGGTTGTGCGTGGACCAATTAGGGGTCGGCGACCGCGCGTGGACCGTTCGGGGCTCGGAGACGGCGCGTTAACCGATCGGGGCTTAGGAGACGATGCGTGAACCGATCGGGGCTCGGAGAAGGCGCGTGGACCGATCGGGGCCTAGGAGACAACGCGTGGACCGATCGTGGCTCAGGAAGCGGCGCCTGGACCGATCGTGGCCCGGAGACGGCGCGAGAAGGCATCGGGGCTTACAGGACGACGCGTGGATCGAACGGGGGCTCGGAGACGGCGCATGAACCGACCGGGGCTCATGAGACGGCGCGTGGACTGATCGGGGCGTAGGACACGGCGCGTGTACCTATCGGTGCTCGGAGACGGCGCGTGGACGGACCGTGGCTTAGAATGCGGTACGAGGACCGATCGGGGATCGGACACGGCGTGTGGACCGATCGAGGCTCGGAGACGACGCGTTTACGGATCGGGGATCAGGAGACGACGCGTGGAACGATCCGGGCTCAGGAGACGGAGCGTGGACCGATTGGGACTCGGAGACGGCGTGTGGAACGATCGGCGCTCGGGTGACGGCGCGTGAACCGATCGGCGCTCGGAGACGGCGCGTGGATCGATCGGGGATCGGGGACGGCGCGTGGAATGATCGGGGCTCGGAGTCGACGCGTTAGCCGATCGGGTCTTAGGAGACGATGCGTGGGCCGATCGGGGCTCGGAGACGGCGCGTGGACCGACCGGGGTTTTGGAGAAGACGCTTGGACCGAACGGGGCTTAGGAGACGGCACTTGGACCGATCGGGCTCAGGAGACGGCGCGCGGACTGACTGGGGCTCAGGAGACTCGCGTGGATCGATCGGGGCTCCGGAGGCGCCGCGTGGACCGATTGGGATCAGGAGACGGTGCGTGAACCGTTCGGGGTTCGGAGACGGCGCGTGTTCGGATCGGGGATTCGGCGATGACGCGTGGACCGATCCGGGCTCAGGAGACGGCGCGTGGACGGATCGGGGCTCGGAGACGGCGCGTGGAACGATCGGGGCTCAGGAGACGGCGCGTGAACCGATCGGCGCTCGGAGACGGCGCGTGGACCGATAGGGGCTTAGGAGACGGCGCGTGGACCGATCGGGGCTCGGAGCCGGGGCGTGGAATGATCGGGGCTCACGAGATGGCGCGTGAAATGATCGGCACTCTGAGACGGCGCGTAGACCGATTGGGGCTTAGGAGACGTTGCGTGGACCGATCGGCGCTCGAAGACGGCGCGTGGACCGATCGGGGCTCGGACACAGTGCGTCGACCGACTGGGGCTCAGGCGGTTGCGCGTGGACCTATCGGGGCTTAGGAGCCTCGCGTGGATCGATCGGGGCCCCGGAGGCGCCGCGTGGACCCATGGGGATCAGGAGACAGTCCGTGAACCGATCGGGGCTCGGAGACGGCGCGTGGACCGATCGGGGCTTAGGACACGACGCGTGGACCGATCGGGGTGTAGGCGATGACGCGTGTACCTATCGGGGCTCAGGAGACAGCGCGTGGACCGATCAGGGCTCGGCGACTGCGCGTGGACGTATCGGGGCTCAGGAGACATCGCGTGGACCGATCGGGGCTCGGGGACGGCGCGTTAACTGATTGGGGCTTAGGAGACCATGCGTGGACCGATCGGGGCTCGAAGACGGCGCGTCGACCGATCGGGTCTCAGGAGGCCGCGCGTGGACAGATCATGACTCGGCGACGGCGCGTGGACCGATCGGGGCTCGGAGACGACGCGTGGACCGATCGGGGCTCGGAGACAGCGCGTGGACCGACTGGGGCTCAGGCGGTTTCGCGTGGACCAATTGGGGTTCGGAGACGGCGCGTTAACCGATCGGGACTTAGGAGGCCGCGCGTGGACCGATCGAGGCTCGGCGACGGCGCGTGGACCGATCGGGACTCGGAGACGGCGTGTGAACGTATCGGGGCTTAGGAGACGATGCGTTGACCGATCGGGGCTCATGAGACGGCGAGTAGACCGATCGGGGCTCCGGCGGCGACGCGTGGACCGATCGGGGCCCAGGAAACGGCGCGTGGATCGATCGGTGCTCGAAGACGACGCGTGGACCGACCGGGGCTCAGGAGCCGATGCGTGGATCGATCGGGGCTCAGGAGGCGGCGCGTAGACCCATCGGGGCTCGGAGACGGCACGTGGACCGATCAGGGCTTAGGAGACGATGCGTGGACTGATCGGGGCTCAGGAGGCCGCGCGTGGATCGATCATGGCTCGGCGACGGCGCGTGGACCGATCGGGGTTCAGGAGACGGTGCGTGGACCGATTGGGCCTCGGAAACGGCGCGTGAAGCATCCCGGGCTCAGGAGGCCGCGCGTGGACCGATCGCGGCTCGTGCGACGGCGCGTACACCGATCGGCGCTCGGAGACGGCGCTGACCGATCGTGGCTTAGGAGAAGGCGCGTGGAACGATCGGGGTTCAGGAGACGGCGCGTGGACCGATCGGCGCTCGGAGACGGCGCTGACCGATCGTGGCTTAGGAGTCGACGCGTGGACCGATCGGGGCTCAGGAGACGGTGCGTGGACCGATCGGGGCTTCGGAGACGGTACGTGGACCGATCGGGGCTCGGAGACGGCGCGTTAACCGATCGGGGCTTAGGAGACGATGCGTGGACCGATCGGGTCTCGGAGACGGCGCGTGGACCGACCGGGGCTAAGGAGACCGCGCGTGGACCGATCGAGGCTCGTCGACGGCGCGTGGACCGATCGGGACTCGGAGACGGCGTGTGAACGTATCGGGGCTTAGGAGACGATGCGTTGTCCGATCGGGGTTCATGAGACGGGGCGTAGACCGATCGGGGCTGCGT
Organism: Netelia fuscicornis; assembly: GCA_946811545.1. Taxonomy (NCBI): domain Eukaryota; kingdom Metazoa; phylum Arthropoda; class Insecta; order Hymenoptera; family Ichneumonidae; genus Netelia; species Netelia fuscicornis. The sequence goes on from OX328012.1 coordinate 27,182,405, forward strand.
CGGCGACGCCTGGACCGATCGGGGCCCAGGAAACGGCGCGTGGATCGATCGGTGCTCGAAGACGATGCGTGGACCGATCGGGGCTCAGGAGCCGATGCGTGGATCGATCGGGGCTCAGGAGGCGGCGCGTGGACACATCGGGGCTCGGAGACGACACGTGAACCGATCAGGGCTTAGGAGACGACGCGTGGACCGATCGGGGCTCAGGAGACGGCGCGTGGACCGATCGGTGCTCGGAGACGGCGCGTGGACGGACCGTGACTTAGAATGCGTCACGCGGACCGATCGGGGCTCGGATACGGTCCGTGGGCCGATCGGGGCTTAGGAGACGGCGCGTGGAGGCATCGGGGCTAAGAAGACGACGCATGGACCGAGCGGGGCTCAGGACAAGGGGTGTGGACCGTTCGGAGCTCAGGAGACGGCGCGTGGACCGATCGGGGTTCGGCGATGGCGCGTGGACCCATCGGGGCTCGGAGACGACGCGTGTACGGATCGAGGTTTGGAGACGGCGCGTGGACCGATTGGAGCTCGGAGACGGCCCGTGGGCAGATCGGAGCTTAGGAGACGGCGCGTGGACTAATTGGGGCTTAGGAGAACATACGTGGACCGATCGTGGCTCGGAGACAGCGCGTTTACCGACTGGGGCTCGAGAGGTTCGCGTGGACCAATTGGGGTTCGCCGCGGCGTGTGGACCGATCGGAGCTCAGTAGACCGCGCGTGGACCGATCGCGGCTCGGCGACTGCGCGTGGATGGATCGGGGCTCAGGAGACAGCGCGTGGACCGATCGGGGCTCGGGAAGCGGCGCCTGAACCGATCTGGCTCGGAGACGGCGCGTGGAGGCATCGGGGTTTAGAAGACGACGTATGGACCAATCGGGGCTCAGGAAACGGCGCGTGGACCGATTGGAGCTCGGAGACAACGCGTGGACCGACTGGGGCTCAGGCGGTTACGCGTGGACCAATTGGGGTTCGGCGACGGCGCGTGGACCAATCGCGACTCGGAGACGGCGCGTTAACCGATCGGGGCTTAGGAGACGATGCGTGAACCGATCGGGGCTCGGAGACGGCGCGTTGACCGACCGGGGCTCGGAGACGACGCGTGGACCGATCGGGGCTCGGAGACTGCGCGTGGACCGACTGGGGCGCAGGCGGTTGCGCGTGGACCAATTGGGGTTCGGCGATGGCGCGTGGACCGATCGGGGCTCGGAGACGGCGCGTTAACCGATCGGGGCTTAGGAGACGATCCGTGAACCGATCGGGGCTCGGAGACGGCGCGTGGACAGATCGGGCTCAGGAGACGGCGCGTGGACCGATCGGGGCTGAGGATACGGCGCGTGGACCGATCGGGGCTAAGGAAGCGGCGCCTGGACCGATCGTGGCTCGGAGACGACGCGTGGAGGCATCGGGGCTAAGAAGACGACGCATGGACCGATCGGGGCTCAGGAAACGGCGTGTGGACCGATCAGAGCTCGGAGACGACGCGTGGACCGATCGGGGCTTAGGAGACTACGCGTGTACCTATCGGGGCTCAGGAGACAGCGCGTGGACCGATCGGGGCTCAGGAGGCGGCGCGTGGATCGATCGGGGCTCGGAGACGGCGCGTGGAACGATCGGGTCTCAGGAGACGGCGCGTGAAATGATCGGCGCTCGGAGACGCCGCGTGGACCGATTGGGGCTTAGGAGACGGCGCGTGGACCGATCGGGGCGCAGGAAGCGGCGCCTGGACCGATCGTGGCTTGGAGACGGCGCGTGGAGGCATCCGGGCTAAGAAGACGACGCATGGACCGAGCGGGGTTCAGGAGACGGCGCGAGGAGCGATCGGGGCTCAGGAGAAGACATGTCAATTGATCGGGGCTCCGGAGACGACGCCTGGACCGATCGGGGCTCAGGAGGCGGCACGAGAAGCGATCGGGGATCAGGAGAAGACGCGTCAATTGATCGGGGCTCAGGAGACGACGCGTCGACCGACCGGAGCTCAGGAGATTCGCGTGGATCGATCGGGGCTCCGGAGGCGGGCGTGGACCGATTGGGGCTTAGGAGACGACGCGTGGACTGATCGGGACTCAGGAGACGGCGCGTGGCCCGATTGGGGCTCGGATACGGCGCGTGAACCGACCGGGGCTCAGGAGGCCGCGCGTGGACCGATCGGGGCTCAGGAAGCGGCGCCTGCACCGATCGTGGCTCGGAGACGGCGCGTGGAGGCATCGGGGCTAAGAACACGACGCATGGACCGAGCGGGGCTCAGGAGACGGCGCGAGGAGCGATCGAGGCTCAGGAGAAGACGCGTCAATTGATCGGGGCTCAGGAGACGACGCGGCGACGGATCGGGGCTTAGGAGACGACGCGTGGACTGATCGGGGCTCGGAGACGGTAGGAGGACCGACCGGAGCTCAGGAGATTCGCGTGGATCGATCAGGGCTCCGGAGGCGGCGCATGGACCGATTGGGGAGCATGCGATGGTGCGTGGACCGATCGGGGCTCGGAGACGGCGCGTGGAGTCATCGGGGCTTCGAAGACGACGCATGGACCAATCGGGGCTCGGAAACGGCACCTGGACCGATCGGAGCTCGGAGACGACGGGTGGAGCGGTCGGGGCTCAGGAGAAGACGCGTTGATCGATCGGGGCTCAGGAGACGACGCGTCGACGGATCGGCGCTTAGGAGACGACGCGTGGACCGATCGGGGCTTAGGAGACAACGCATGGACCGATCGGGGCTCAGGAGACGGCGCGTGGACCGATCGGGGCTCGGAGACGGCGTGTGGAATGATCGGGGCTTAGGAGACGGCGCGTGGACCGAACGGGGCTTAGGAGACAACGCGTGGACCGACCGGGGCTCAGGAAGCGGCGCCTGGACCCATCATGGCTCGGAGACGGCGCGAGGAGGCATCTGGGCTTAGAAGACGGCGCGTCGACCGATCGGTGCTCGGAGACGGCGCGTGGACGGACCGCGACTCAGAATGCGGTACGCGGACCGATCGGGGATCGGACACGGCGTGTGGACCGATCGGGGCTCGGGTGACCGCGCGTCAACCGATCGGCGCTCGGAGACGGCGCGTGGACCGATCGGGACTTAGGAGACGGCGCGTGGACCCATCGGGGCTCGGAGACAGCGCGTGTACCGACTGGGGCTCAGGAGACCGTGCGTGAACCGATCGGGGCTCGGCGACTGCGCGTGGACGGATCGGGGCTCGGAGACGGCGCGTAGAACGATCGGGGCTCAGGAGACGGCGCGTTAACCGATTGGGGCTTAGGAGACGATGCGTGGACCGATCGGGGCTCAGGAGGATACGCCTGGACCGATCGGGGTTCGGCGACGGCGCGTGGACCGATCGGGGCTCAGGAGACGGCGCGTGGAGCAATCGGGGCTCAGGAGACGGCCCGTGGACGGGTCGGGGCTTAGGAGACGGCGCGTCGACCTATCGGGGCTCAGGATGCGGCGCGTGGACCCATCGGGACTCGGAGACGGTCCGTGGAGCGATCGGGGCTTAGGAGACGGCGCGTGGACTGATCGGAGCTCGGGAAGCGGCGCCTGAACCGATCTGGCTCGGAGACGGCGCGTGGAAGCATCGGGGCTTAGAAGACGACGTATGGACCGTTCGGGGCTCAGGAAACGGCGCGTGGACCGATTGGAGCTCGGAGACAATGCGTGGACCGACTGGGGCTCAGGCGGTTGCGCGTCGACCAATTGGGGTTCGGCGACGGCGCGTGGACCGATCGCGGCTCGGAGACGGCGCGTTAACCGATCGGGGCTTAGGAGACGATGCGTGAACCGATCGGGGCTCGGAGACGGCGCGTGGACCGACCGGGGCTCGGAGACGACGCGTGGACCGATCGGGGCTCGGAGACCGCGCGTGGACCGACTGGGGCTCAGACGGTTGCGCGTGGACCAATTGGGGTTCGGCGACGGCGCGTGGACCGATCCGGGCTCAGGAGACGGCGCGTGGACCGATCGGGGCTCGGAGACGGTGCGTGGAGCGATCGGGGCTCAGGAGACGGCGCGTGAACCGATCGGCGCACGGAGAAGGCGCGTGGACCGATCGGGGCTCGGGAGGATACGCCTGGACCGATCGGGGCTCGGCGACGGCGCGTGGACCGATCGGGGCTCAGGAGACGGTGCGTGGACCGATTGGGGCTCGGATACGGCGCGTGAACCAACCGGGGCTCAGGAGGCCGCGTGTGGACCGATCGCGGCACGTGCGACGGCGCGTGCACCGATCGGCGCTCGGAGACGGCGCTGACCGATCGTGGCTTAGGAGAAGGCGCGTGGAACGATCGGGGCTCGGAGACGGCGCGTGGAACGATCGGGGCTCCGAGTCGGCGCGTTAACCGATCGGGGCTTAGGAGACGATGCGTGGACCGATCGGGGCTCGGAGACGGCGCGTGGAACGATCGGGGCTCAGGTGACGGCGCGTGAACCGATCCGCTCTCGGAGACGGCCCGTGGACCGATCGGGGCTTAGGAGAAGGCGCTTCGACCGATCGGGGCTTAGGAGACGGCGCGTGGGCCGATCGGAGCTCGGAGACGGCGCGTGGAACGATCGGGGCTCAGGAGACGGCGCGTGAACCGATCGGCGCTCGGAGACGGCGCGTGGACCGATTGGGGCTTAAGAGACGATGGGTGGACCGATCGGGGCTTAGGAGACGGCACGTGAATCGATCGGGGCACAGGAGACGGCGCGTGAGCCGGTCGGGGCTTAGGAGACGATGCCTGGACCGATCGAGGTTTAGGGGGCGGCGTGTGGAACGATCGAGGCTTAGGAGACGGCGGGTGGAACGATCGGGGCTCAGGAGACGGCGCGTGTACCGATCGGTGCTTAGGAGACTACGCGTGTACCTATCGGGGCTCAGGAGACAGCGCGTGGACCGATCGGGGCTCAGGAGGCGGCGCGTGGATCGATCGGGGCTCGGAGACGGCGCGTGGAACGATCGGGTCTCAGGAGACGGCGCGTGAAATGATCGGCGCTCGGAGACGCCGCGTGGACCGATTGGGGTTTAGGAGACGGCGCGTGGACCGATCGGGGCGCAGGAAGCGGCGCCTGGACCGATCGTGGCTCGGAGACGGCGCGTGGAGGCATCCGGGCTAAGAAGACGACGCATGGACCGAGCGGGGTTCAGGAGACGGAGCGAGGAGCGATCGGGGCTCAGGAGAAGACACGTCAATTGATCGGGGCTCCGGAGACGACGCCTCGACGGATCGGGGCTCAGGAGGCGGCACGAGAAGCGATCGGGGCTCAGGAGAAGACCCGTCAATTGATCGGGGCTCAGGAGACGACGCCTCGACGAATCGGGGCTTAGGAGACGACGCGTGGACCGATCGGGGCTGAGGAGACGGCGCATCGACCGACCGGAGCTCAGGAGATTCGCGTGGATCGATCGGGGCTCCGGAGGCGGCGCGTGGACCAATTGGGGCTTAGGAGACGACGCGTGGACTGATCGGGACTCAGGAGACGGCGCTCTGACCGTCCGGGGCTCAGGAGGGGATGCGTGGACCGATCGCGGCTCTGGAGACTGCGCGTGGATCGATCGGGGCTTAGGGAACGACGCGCGGACCGATCGGGGCTCGGAGACGGCGCGTTAACCGATTGGGGCTTAGGAGACCATGCGTGGACCGATCGGGGCTCGAAGACGGCGCGTGGACCGATCGGGTCTCAGGAGGCCGCGCGTGGACAGATCATGACTCGGCGACGGCGCGTGGACCGATCGGGGCTCGGAGACGACGCGTGGACCGATCGGGGCTCAGAGACAGCGCGTGGACCGACTGGGGCTCAGGCGGTTTCGCGTGGACCAATTGGGGTTCGGCGACGGCGCGTGAACCAATCGGGCCTCAGGAGGCCGCGCGTGGACCGATCGCGGCTCGGCGACGGCGCGTGGACCGATCGGGGCTCGGCGACTGCGTGTGGACGTATCGGGGTTCAGGAGACGGCGCGTGGACCGATCGGGGCTCGGAGACGGCACGTGGACCGATCAGGGCTTTGGAGACGACGCGTGGACCGATCGGGGCTCAGGAGACGGCGCGTGGACCGATCGGGGCTCAGGAGACGGCGCGTGGACGGATCGGCGCTCAGGAGACTGCGCGTGGGCCGATCGGGGCTCAGGAGACGGCGGGCGGACCGACCGGGGCTCAGGAGACTCGTGTGGATCGATCGGAGCTCCGGAGGCGCCGCGTGGACCGATCGGGGCTCAGGAGACGGCGCGTGAACCGATCGACGCTCGGAGACGGCGCGTGGACCGATCGGGGCTCGGAGACAGCGCGTGGACCGACTGGGGCTCAGGCGGTTGCGCGTGGACCAATTGGGGTTCGGCGACGGCGCGTGGACCGATCCGGGCTCAGGAGCCAGCGCGTGGACCGATCGGGGCTCGGAGACGGAGCGTGGAGCGATCGGGGCTCAGGAGACGGTGCGTGGTCCGATCGGGGCTTAGGTGACGATGCGTGAACCGATCGGGGCTCGGAGATGGCGCGTGGACCGATCGGGGCTTAGGTGACAACGCGTGGACCGATTGGGGCTCAGGAAGCCGCGCCTGGACCGATCGAGGCTCGGAGACGACGCGTGTACGGATCGGGGATTCGGCGATGACGCGTGGAACGATCGGGCCTCAGGAGACGGCGTGTGGAGGCATCGGGGCTAAGAAGACGACGCATGGACCGAGCGGGGCTCAGGAGACGGCGCGAGGAGCGATCGGGGCTCAGGAGAAGACGCGTCAATTGATCGGGGCTCAGAAATCGGCGCGTGGAGCGATCGGAGCTCAGGAGACGACGCGTGGATCGATCGGGGCTCAGGAAACGACGCGTCTACCGATCGGGGCTCAGGAGGCGGCGCGCGGACCGACCGGGGCTCAGGAGGGGATCCGTGGACCGATCGCGGCTCTGGAGACTGCGCGTGGATCGATCGGGGCTTAGGGAACGACGCGTGGACCAATCGGGGCTCAGGAGACGACGCGTGGACTGATCGGGGCTCGCAGACAGCGCGTGGACCGACTGGGGCTCAGGCGGTTGCGCGTGGACCAATTGGGGCTCCGGAGGCGGCGCGTGGACCGATTGTGGAGCAGAAGATGGTGCGTGGACCGATCGGGGCTCGGAGACGGCGCGTGGACCGATCGGAGCTTAGAAGACGACGCCTAGACCGATTGGGGCTCAGGAGACAGCGCGTGGACTGACCGGGGCTCGGAGACGGCGCGTTAACCGATCGGCGCTCGGAGACAGCGCGTCGATCGATCGGGGTTCGGTGACGGCGCGTGGACCGTCCGGGGCTCAGGAGGGGATCCGTGGACCGATCGCGGCTCTGGAGACTGCGCGTGGATCGATCGGGGCTTAGGGAACGACGCGTGGACCAATCGGGGCTCAGGAGACGGCGCGTGGACCGATCGGGGCTCGAAGACGACGCGTGGACCGATCGGGGCTTAGGAGAAGGCGCGTGGACCGATTGGGGCCTAGGAGACGGCGCGTGGACCGATCGGGGCTCGGAGATGGCGCGTGGAACGATCGAGGCTCAGGAGACGGCGCGTGAACCGATCGGCGCTCGGAGACGGCGCGTGGACCGATCGGGGCTTATGAGACGGCGCGTGAACCGATCGGAGATCAGGAGAAGACGCGTTCACCGATCGGGGCTCTGGAAGCGGCGCACGGACCGATCGTGGCTCGGAGGCGGCGCGTGGAGGCATCGGGGCTTTGAAGACGACGCTTGGACCGAACGGTGCTCAGAAAACGCCGCGTGGACCGATGGGGATCAGGAGACGGTGCGTGGACCGATCTGGGCTCGGAGACGCCGCTTGGACCGATCGGGGCTTAGGAGACGGCGTGTGGACCGATTGGGGCTTAGGAGACGGCGCGTGGACCGATCGGGGCTCAGGAAGCGGCGCCGGGACCGATCGGGGCTCAGGAAGCGGCGCGCGGATCGACCGGGGCTTAGGAGCCTCGCGTGGGCCGATCATGGCTCGGCGACGGCACGTGGACCGACTGGGGCTCAGGCGGTTGCGCGTGGACCGATGGGGGCTCGGAGACGGCGCGTTAACCGACCGGGGCTCAGGAGACGACGCGCCGACCTGTCGGGGCTTAGGAGACGAAGCCTGGACCGATCGGGGCGTAGGAGGCGGCGCGTGGAACGATCGGGGCTCAGAATACGGCGCGTGAACCGATTGGCGCTCGGTGACGGTGCGAGGAGGCGTCTGGGGTTAGAAGACGACGCGTGGACCGATCGGGGCTCAGGCAACGGCGCGCGGACCGACCGGGGCTCAGGAGACGGCGCGTGAAATGATCGGCCCTCGGAGAGGGCGCGTGGACCGATTGGGGCTTAAGAGACGACGGGTGGACCGATCGGGGCTTAGGAGACGGCACGTGAATCGATCGGGCACAGGAGACGGCGCGTGGACCGACCGGGGCTCAGGAGGCGACGCGTGGACCCATCGGGGCTCGGAGACGGCGTGTGGACCGATGGGGCCTTAGGAGACGATACGTGGACCGATCGGGTCTTAGGAGACGACGCGTGGACCGATCGGTGCTCGGAGACGGCGCGTGGAATGATCGGGGCTTAGGAGCCGACGCGTGGACCCATCGGGGTTCGGAGACGATGCGTGGAACGATCGGGGCTCAGGAGACGGCGCGTGAACCGATCGGCCCTCGGTGACGGTGCGGGGAGGCGTCTGGGGTTAGAAGACGACGCGTGGACCCATCGGGGCTCAGGCAACGGCGCGTTAACCGATTGGGGCTTAGGAGACGTTGCGTGGTCCGATCGGGGCTTAGGAGACGACGCGTGGACCGATCGGGGCGTAGGAGACGACGCGTGGACCGATTGGGGCTTAGGAGACGGCGCGTGGACCGATCGGGGCTCAGGAAGCGGCGCCTGAACCGATCGTGGCTCGGAGACGGCGCGTGGAGGCATCGGGCCTAAGAAGACGACGCATGGACCGAGCGGGGCTCAGGAGACGGCGCGAGGAGCGATCGGGGCTCAGGAGAAGACGCGTCAATTGATCGGGGCTCAGGAGACGGCGCGTGGACCGATCGGGGCTCAGGAGACGGCGCGTGGACCGATTGGGGCTCGGGAGACTGCGCGTGGATGGATCGGGGCTTAGGGAACGACGCGTGGACCGATCGGGGCTCAGGAGACGGCGCGTGGACCGATCGGGGCTCGGAGACGGCGCGTAGAACGATTGGGGCTTAGGAGAAGGCGCGTGGAGCGGTCGGGGCTCAGGAGACGGCGCGTGAACCGATCGGCGCTCGGAGACGGCGCGTCGACCGATCGGGGTTCGGAGACGGCGCGTGGACCGTCTGGGGCTTAGGAGACGATGCGTGGACCGATCGGGGCTTAGTGGACGACGCGTGGACCGATCGTGGCTCGGAGACGACGCGTGGACATATCGGGGCTTAGGAGACGATGCGTGCACCGATCGGGGCTCAGGAGACGGCGCCGTGGATGGATCAGGGCTTAGGGAACGACGCGTGAACCGATCGGGGCTCAGGCGACGGCGCTTGAGTGGATCGGGGCTTAGGAAACGACGCGTGGACCGATCGGGGCTCAGGAGACGGCGCGTGGACCGATCGGGGCTGGGAGACGGCGCGTGGAACGATCGGGGCTCAGGAGACTGCGCGTGGATGGATCGGGGCTTAGGGAACGACGCGTGGACCGATCGGGGCTTAGGAGACGGCGCGTGGACCGATCGGGGCTGGGAGACGGCGCGCGGAACGATCGGAGCTTAGGAGACGCCGCGTGGACCGATCGGAGATCAGGAGACGACGCGGGGACCGATCGGGGCTCTGGCAGCGGCGCACGGACCGATCGTGGCTCGGAGACGGCGCGTGTAGGCATCGGGGCATTGAAGACGACGCATGGACCGAACGGTGCTCAGAAAATGGCGCGTGGACCGATCGGTGCTCGGAGACGATGCGTGGACCGATCGGGGCTCAGGAAACGGCGCGTGGAGCGATCAGGGCTCAGGTGACGACGCGTGGATCGATCGGGGCTCAGGAGACGACGCGTCGACCGATCGGGGCTCAGGAGAGGGCGCGCGGACCAACCGGGGCTCAGGAGATTCGCGTGGATCAATCGGGTCTGCGGAGGCGCCGCGTAGACGGATGGGGCTCCGGAGACGGCGCGTGGACCGATCGGCGCTCGGAGAGTGCGCGTGGACCGATTGGGGCTTAGAAGACGGCGCGTGGACCGATCGGGGCTCAGGAAGCGGCGCCTAGACCGATCGTGGCTCGGAGACGGCGCGTGGAGGCATCGGGTCTAAGAAGACGACGCATGGACCGAGCGGGGCTCGGGAGACGGCGCGAGGAGCGATCGAGGCTCAGGAGAAGACGCGTCAATTGATCGGGGCTCAGGAGACGACGCGTCAACGGATCGGGTCTTCGGAGACGACGCGTGAACCGACCGGGGATTAGGAGACGACGCGTCGACCGATCGGGGCTTAGGAGACGACGCGTGGACTGATCGGGGCTGAGGAGAAGACGCGTGGGCCGATCCGGGCTTAGGAGAGGACCCGTCGACCGATCGGGGCTCAGGAGACGACGCGTGGACCGATCGAGGTTTAGCAGAGGGCGCGTCGGACGATCGGGGCTCAGGAGACGGCGCGTGGACGGATCGGGTCTCGGAGACGATGCGTGGACCGATCGGGGCTCGGAGACAGCGCGTGGACCGACTGGGGCTCAGGCGGTTTCGCGTGGACCAATTGGGGTTCGGCGACGGCGCGTGGACCGATCGGGGCTTAGGAGATGGCGCCTGCACCGATCGGGGCCCGGAGACGGGTCGTGGACAGATTGGGGATTAGGAGACGGCGCGTGGACCGATCGGGGCTGGGAGACGGCACGTGGACCAATGGGGGCTTAGGAGACGACGCGTGGACCGATCGGGGTGTAGGCGACGACGCGTGTACCTATCGGGGCTCAGGAGACAGCGCGTGGACCGATCAGGGCTCGGCGACTGCGCGTGGACGTATCGGGGCTCAGGAGGCCGCGCGTGGACCGATCGCGGCTCGGCGACGGCGCGTGGACCGATCGGGGCTTAGGAGACCATGCGTGAACCGATCGGGGCTCGAAGACGGCGCGTGGACCGATCGGGGCTCGGAGACGATGCGTGGACCGATCGAGGTTCGGCGACAGCGCGTGAACCGACTGGGTCTCAGGCGGTTGTGCGTGGACCAATTAGGGGTCGGCGACCGCGCGTGGACCGTTCGGGGCTCGGAGACGGCGCGTTAACCGATCGGGGCTTAGGAGACGATGCGTGAACCGATCGGGGCTCGGAGAAGGCGCGTGGACCGATCGGGGCCTAGGAGACAACGCGTGGACCGATCGTGGCTCAGGAAGCGGCGCCTGGACCGATCGTGGCCCGGAGACGGCGCGAGAAGGCATCGGGGCTTACAGGACGACGCGTGGATCGAACGGGGGCTCGGAGACGGCGCATGAACCGACCGGGGCTCATGAGACGGCGCGTGGACTGATCGGGGCGTAGGACACGGCGCGTGTACCTATCGGTGCTCGGAGACGGCGCGTGGACGGACCGTGGCTTAGAATGCGGTACGCGGACCGATCGGGGATCGGACACGGCGTGTGGACCGATCGAGGCTCGGAGACGACGCGTTTACGGATCGGGGATCAGGAGACGACGCGTGGAACGATCCGGGCTCAGGAGACGGAGCGTGGACCGATTGGGACTCGGAGACGGCGTGTGGAACGATCGGCGCTCGGGTGACGGCGCGTGAACCGATCGGCGCTCGGAGACGGCGCGTGGATCGATCGGGGATCGGGGACGGCGCGTGGAATGATCGGGGCTCGGAGTCGACGCGTTAGCCGATCGGGTCTTAGGAGACGATGCGTGGGCCGATCGGGGCTCGGAGACGGCGCGTGGACCGACCGGGGTTTTGGAGAAGACGCTTGGACCGAACGGGGCTTAGGAGACGGCACTTGGACCGATCGGGCTCAGGAGACGGCGCGCGGACTGACTGGGGCTCAGGAGACTCGCGTGGATCGATCGGGGCTCCGGAGGCGCCGCGTGGACCGATTGGGATCAGGAGACGGTGCGTGAACCGTTCGGGGTTCGGAGACGGCGCGTGTTCGGATCGGGGATTCGGCGATGACGCGTGGACCGATCCGGGCTCAGGAGACGGCGCGTGGACGGATCGGGGCTCGGAGACGGCGCGTGGAACGATCGGGGCTCAGGAGACGGCGCGTGAACCGATCGGCGCTCGGAGACGGCGCGTGGACCGATAGGGGCTTAGGAGACGGCGCGTGGACCGATCGGGGCTCGGAGCCGGGGCGTGGAATGATCGGGGCTCACGAGATGGCGCGTGAAATGATCGGCACTCTGAGACGGCGCGTAGACCGATTGGGGCTTAGGAGACGTTGCGTGGACCGATCGGCGCTCGAAGACGGCGCGTGGACCGATCGGGGCTCGGACACAGTGCGTCGACCGACTGGGGCTCAGGCGGTTGCGCGTGGACCTATCGGGGCTTAGGAGCCTCGCGTGGATCGATCGGGGCCCCGGAGGCGCCGCGTGGACCCATGGGGATCAGGAGACAGTCCGTGAACCGATCGGGGCTCGGAGACGGCGCGTGGACCGATCGGGGCTTAGGACACGACGCGTGGACCGATCGGGGTGTAGGCGATGACGCGTGTACCTATCGGGGCTCAGGAGACAGCGCGTGGACCGATCAGGGCTCGGCGACTGCGCGTGGACGTATCGGGGCTCAGGAGACATCGCGTGGACCGATCGGGGCTCGGGGACGGCGCGTTAACTGATTGGGGCTTAGGAGACCATGCGTGGACCGATCGGGGCTCGAAGACGGCGCGTCGACCGATCGGGTCTCAGGAGGCCGCGCGTGGACAGATCATGACTCGGCGACGGCGCGTGGACCGATCGGGGCTCGGAGACGACGCGTTTACCGATCGGGGCTCGGAGACAGCGCGTGGACCGACTGGGGCTCAGGCGGTTTCGCGTGGACCAATTGGGGTTCGGAGACGGCGCGTTAACCGATCGGGACTTAGGAGGCCGCGCGTGGACCGATCGAGGCTCGGCGACGGCGCGTGGACCGATCGGGACTCGGAGACGGCGTGTGAACGTATCGGGGCTTAGGAGACGATGCGTTGACCGATCGGGGCTCATGAGACGGCGAGTAGACCGATCGGGGCTCCGGCGGCGACGCGTGGACCGATCGGGGCCCAGGAAACGGCGCGTGGATCGATCGGTGCTCGAAGACGACGCGTGGACCGACCGGGGCTCAGGAGCCGATGCGTGGATCGATCGGGGCTCAGGAGGCGGCGCGTAGACCCATCGGGGCTCGGAGACGGCACGTGGACCGATCAGGGCTTAGGAGACGATGCGTGGACTGATCGGGGCTCAGGAGGCCGCGCGTGGATCGATCATGGCTCGGCGACGGCGCGTGGACCGATCGGGGTTCAGGAGACGGTGCGTGGACCGATTGGGCCTCGGAAACGGCGCGTGAAGCATCCCGGGCTCAGGAGGCCGCGCGTGGACCGATCGCGGCTCGTGCGACGGCGCGTACACCGATCGGCGCTCGGAGACGGCGCTGACCGATCGTGGCTTAGGAGAAGGCGCGTGGAACGATCGGGGTTCAGGAGACGGCGCGTGGACCGATCGGCGCTCGGAGACGGCGCTGACCGATCGTGGCTTAGGAGTCGACGCGTGGACCGATCGGGGCTCAGGAGACGGTGCGTGGACCGATCGGGGCTTCGGAGACGGTACGTGGACCGATCGGGGCTCGGAGACGGCGCGTTAACCGATCGGGGCTTAGGAGACGATGCGTGGACCGATCGGGTCTCGGAGACGGCGCGTGGACCGACCGGGGCTAAGGAGACCGCGCGTGGACCGATCGAGGCTCGTCGACGGCGCGTGGACCGATCGGGACTCGGAGACGGCGTGTGAACGTATCGGGGCTTAGGAGACGATGCGTTGTCCGATCGGGGTTCATGAGACGGGGCGTAGACCGATCGGGGCTCCGTCGGCGACGCCTGGACCGATCGGGGCCCAGGAAACGGCGCGTGGATCGATCGGTGCTCGAAGACGATGCGTGGACCGATCGGGGCTCAGGAGCCGATGCGTGGATCGATCGGGGCTCAGGAGGCGGCGCGTGGACACATCGGGGCTCGGAGACGACACGTGAACCGATCAGGGCTTAGGAGACGACGCGTGGACCGATCGGGGCTCAGGAGACGGCGCGTGGACCGATCGGTGCTCGGAGACGGCGCGTGGACGGACCGTGACTTAGAATGCGTCACGCGGACCGATCGGGGCTCGGATACGGTCCGTGGGCCGATCGGGGCTTAGGAGACGGCGCGTGGAGGCATCGGGGCTAAGAAGACGACGCATGGACCGAGCGGGGCTCAGGACAAGGGGTGTGGACCGTTCGGAGCTCAGGAGACGGCGCGTGGACCGATCGGGGTTCGGCGATGGCGCGTGGACCCATCGGGGCTCGGAGACGACGCGTGTACGGATCGAGGTTTGGAGACGGCGCGTGGACCGATTGGAGCTCGGAGACGGCCCGTGGGCAGATCGGAGCTTAGGAGACGGCGCGTGGACTAATTGGGGCTTAGGAGAACATACGTGGACCGATCGTGGCTCGGAGACAGCGCGTTTACCGACTGGGGCTCGAGAGGTTCGCGTGGACCAATTGGGGTTCGCCGCGGCGTGTGGACCGATCGGAGCTCAGTAGACCGCGCGTGGACCGATCGCGGCTCGGCGACTGCGCGTGGATGGATCGGGGCTCAGGAGACAGCGCGTGGACCGATCGGGGCTCGGGAAGCGGCGCCTGAACCGATCTGGCTCGGAGACGGCGCGTGGAGGCATCGGGGTTTAGAAGACGACGTATGGACCAATCGGGGCTCAGGAAACGGCGCGTGGACCGATTGGAGCTCGGAGACAACGCGTGGACCGACTGGGGCTCAGGCGGTTACGCGTGGACCAATTGGGGTTCGGCGACGGCGCGTGGACCAATCGCGACTCGGAGACGGCGCGTTAACCGATCGGGGCTTAGGAGACGATGCGTGAACCGATCGGGGCTCGGAGACGGCGCGTTGACCGACCGGGGCTCGGAGACGACGCGTGGACCGATCGGGGCTCGGAGACTGCGCGTGGACCGACTGGGGCGCAGGCGGTTGCGCGTGGACCAATTGGGGTTCGGCGATGGCGCGTGGACCGATCGGGGCTCGGAGACGGCGCGTTAACCGATCGGGGCTTAGGAGACGATCCGTGAACCGATCGGGGCTCGGAGACGGCGCGTGGACAGATCGGGCTCAGGAGACGGCGCGTGGACCGATCGGGGCTGAGGATACGGCGCGTGGACCGATCGGGGCTAAGGAAGCGGCGCCTGGACCGATCGTGGCTCGGAGACGACGCGTGGAGGCATCGGGGCTAAGAAGACGACGCATGGACCGATCGGGGCTCAGGAAACGGCGTGTGGACCGATCAGAGCTCGGAGACGACGCGTGGACCGATCGGGGCTTAGGAGACTACGCGTGTACCTATCGGGGCTCAGGAGACAGCGCGTGGACCGATCGGGGCTCAGGAGGCGGCGCGTGGATCGATCGGGGCTCGGAGACGGCGCGTGGAACGATCGGGTCTCAGGAGACGGCGCGTGAAATGATCGGCGCTCGGAGACGCCGCGTGGACCGATTGGGGCTTAGGAGACGGCGCGTGGACCGATCGGGGCGCAGGAAGCGGCGCCTGGACCGATCGTGGCTTGGAGACGGCGCGTGGAGGCATCCGGGCTAAGAAGACGACGCATGGACCGAGCGGGGTTCAGGAGACGGCGCGAGGAGCGATCGGGGCTCAGGAGAAGACATGTCAATTGATCGGGGCTCCGGAGACGACGCCTGGACCGATCGGGGCTCAGGAGGCGGCACGAGAAGCGATCGGGGATCAGGAGAAGACGCGTCAATTGATCGGGGCTCAGGAGACGACGCGTCGACCGACCGGAGCTCAGGAGATTCGCGTGGATCGATCGGGGCTCCGGAGGCGGGCGTGGACCGATTGGGGCTTAGGAGACGACGCGTGGACTGATCGGGACTCAGGAGACGGCGCGTGGCCCGATTGGGGCTCGGATACGGCGCGTGAACCGACCGGGGCTCAGGAGGCCGCGCGTGGACCGATCGGGGCTCAGGAAGCGGCGCCTGCACCGATCGTGGCTCGGAGACGGCGCGTGGAGGCATCGGGGCTAAGAACACGACGCATGGACCGAGCGGGGCTCAGGAGACGGCGCGAGGAGCGATCGAGGCTCAGGAGAAGACGCGTCAATTGATCGGGGCTCAGGAGACGACGCGGCGACGGATCGGGGCTTAGGAGACGACGCGTGGACTGATCGGGGCTCGGAGACGGTAGGAGGACCGACCGGAGCTCAGGAGATTCGCGTGGATCGATCAGGGCTCCGGAGGCGGCGCATGGACCGATTGGGGAGCATGCGATGGTGCGTGGACCGATCGGGGCTCGGAGACGGCGCGTGGAGTCATCGGGGCTTCGAAGACGACGCATGGACCAATCGGGGCTCGGAAACGGCACCTGGACCGATCGGAGCTCGGAGACGACGGGTGGAGCGGTCGGGGCTCAGGAGAAGACGCGTTGATCGATCGGGGCTCAGGAGACGACGCGTCGACGGATCGGCGCTTAGGAGACGACGCGTGGACCGATCGGGGCTTAGGAGACAACGCATGGACCGATCGGGGCTCAGGAGACGGCGCGTGGACCGATCGGGGCTCGGAGACGGCGCGTGGAATGATCGGGGCTTAGGAGACGGCGCGTGGACCGAACGGGGCTTAGGAGACAACGCGTGGACCGACCGGGGCTCAGGAAGCGGCGCCTGGACCCATCATGGCTCGGAGACGGCGCGAGGAGGCATCTGGGCTTAGAAGACGGCGCGTCGACCGATCGGTGCTCGGAGACGGCGCGTGGACGGACCGCGACTCAGAATGCGGTACGCGGACCGATCGGGGATCGGACACGGCGTGTGGACCGATCGGGGCTCGGGTGACCGCGCGTCAACCGATCGGCGCTCGGAGACGGCGCGTGGACCGATCGGGACTTAGGAGACGGCGCGTGGACCCATCGGGGCTCGGAGACAGCGCGTGTACCGACTGGGGCTCAGGAGACCGTGCGTGAACCGATCGGGGCTCGGCGACTGCGCGTGGACGGATCGGGGCTCGGAGACGGCGCGTAGAACGATCGGGGCTCAGGAGACGGCGCGTTAACCGATTGGGGCTTAGGAGACGATGCGTGGACCGATCGGGGCTCAGGAGGATACGCCTGGACCGATCGGGGTTCGGCGACGGCGCGTGGACCGATCGGGGCTCAGGAGACGGCGCGTGGGCCGATCGGAGCTCGGAGACGGCGTGTGGAACGATCGGGGCTCAGGAAACGGCCCGTGGAGCAATCGGGGCTCAGGAGACGGCCCGTGGACGGGTCGGGGCTTAGGAGACGGCGCGTCGACCTATCGGGGCTCAGGATGCGGCGCGTGGACCCATCGGGACTCGGAGACGGTCCGTGGAGCGATCGGGGCTTAGGAGACGGCGCGTGGACTGATCGGAGCTCGGGAAGCGGCGCCTGAACCGATCTGGCTCGGAGACGGCGCGTGGAAGCATCGGGGCTTAGAAGACGACGTATGGACCGTTCGGGGCTCAGGAAACGGCGCGTGGACCGATTGGAGCTCGGAGACAATGCGTGGACCGACTGGGGCTCAGGCGGTTGCGCGTCGACCAATTGGGGTTCGGCGACGGCGCGTGGACCGATCGCGGCTCGGAGACGGCGCGTTAACCGATCGGGGCTTAGGAGACGATGCGTGAACCGATCGGGGCTCGGAGACGGCGCGTGGACCGACCGGGGCTCGGAGACGACGCGTGGACCGATCGGGGCTCGGAGACCGCGCGTGGACCGACTGGGGCTCAGACGGTTGCGCGTGGACCAATTGGGGTTCGGCGACGGCGCGTGGACCGATCCGGGCTCAGGAGACGGCGCGTGGACCGATCGGGGCTCGGAGACGGTGCGTGGAGCGATCGGGGCTCAGGAGACGGCGCGTGAACCGATCGGCGCACGGAGAAGGCGCGTGGACCGATCGGGGCTCGGGAGGATACGCCTGGACCGATCGGGGCTCGGCGACGGCGCGTGGACCGATCGGGGCTCAGGAGACGGTGCGTGGACCGATTGGGGCTCGGATACGGCGCGTGAACCAACCGGGGCTCAGGAGGCCGCGTGTGGACCGATCGCGGCACGTGCGACGGCGCGTGCACCGATCGGCGCTCGGAGACGGCGCTGACCGATCGTGGCTTAGGAGAAGGCGCGTGGAACGATCGGGGCTCGGAGACGGCGCGTGGAACGATCGGGGCTCCGAGTCGGCGCGTTAACCGATCGGGGCTTAGGAGACGATGCGTGGACCGATCGGGGCTCGGAGACGGCGCGTGGAACGATCGGGGCTCAGGTGACGGCGCGTGAACCGATCCGCTCTCGGAGACGGCCCGTGGACCGATCGGGGCTTAGGAGAAGGCGCTTCGACCGATCGGGGCTTAGGAGACGGCGCGTGGGCCGATCGGAGCTCGGAGACGGCGCGTGGAACGATCGGGGCTCAGGAGACGGCGCGTGAACCGATCGGCGCTCGGAGACGGCGCGTGGACCGATTGGGGCTTAAGAGACGATGGGTGGACCGATCGGGGCTTAGGAGACGGCACGTGAATCGATCGGGGCACAGGAGACGGCGCGTGAGCCGGTCGGGGCTTAGGAGACGATGCCTGGACCGATCGAGGTTTAGGGGGCGGCGTGTGGAACGATCGAGGCTTAGGAGACGGCGGGTGGAACGATCGGGGCTCAGGAGACGGCGCGTGTACCGATCGGTGCTTAGGAGACTACGCGTGTACCTATCGGGGCTCAGGAGACAGCGCGTGGACCGATCGGGGCTCAGGAGGCGGCGCGTGGATCGATCGGGGCTCGGAGACGGCGCGTGGAACGATCGGGTCTCAGGAGACGGCGCGTGAAATGATCGGCGCTCGGAGACGCCGCGTGGACCGATTGGGGTTTAGGAGACGGCGCGTGGACCGATCGGGGCGCAGGAAGCGGCGCCTGGACCGATCGTGGCTCGGAGACGGCGCGTGGAGGCATCCGGGCTAAGAAGACGACGCATGGACCGAGCGGGGTTCAGGAGACGGAGCGAGGAGCGATCGGGGCTCAGGAGAAGACACGTCAATTGATCGGGGCTCCGGAGACGACGCCTCGACGGATCGGGGCTCAGGAGGCGGCACGAGAAGCGATCGGGGCTCAGGAGAAGACCCGTCAATTGATCGGGGCTCAGGAGACGACGCCTCGACGAATCGGGGCTTAGGAGACGACGCGTGGACCGATCGGGGCTGAGGAGACGGCGCATCGACCGACCGGAGCTCAGGAGATTCGCGTGGATCGATCGGGGCTCCGGAGGCGGCGCGTGGACCAATTGGGGCTTAGGAGACGACGCGTGGACTGATCGGGACTCAGGAGACGGCGCTCTGACCGTCCGGGGCTCAGGAGGGGATGCGTGGACCGATCGCGGCTCTGGAGACTGCGCGTGGATCGATCGGGGCTTAGGGAACGACGCGCGGACCGATCGGGGCTCGGAGACGGCGCGTTAACCGATTGGGGCTTAGGAGACCATGCGTGGACCGATCGGGGCTCGAAGACGGCGCGTGGACCGATCGGGTCTCAGGAGGCCGCGCGTGGACCGATCATGACTCGGCGACGGCGCGTGGACCGATCGGGGCTCGGAGACGACGCGTGGACCGATCGGGGCTCAGAGACAGCGCGTGGACCGACTGGGGCTCAGGCGGTTTCGCGTGGACCAATTGGGGTTCGGCGACGGCGCGTGAACCAATCGGGCCTCAGGAGGCCGCGCGTGGACCGATCGCGGCTCGGCGACGGCGCGTGGACCGATCGGGGCTCGGCGACTGCGTGTGGACGTATCGGGGTTCAGGAGACGGCGCGTGGACCGATCGGGGCTCGGAGACGGCACGTGGACCGATCAGGGCTTTGGAGACGACGCGTGGACCGATCGGGGCTCAGGAGACGGCGCGTGGACCGATCGGGGCTCAGGAGACGGCGCGTGGACGGATCGGCGCTCAGGAGACTGCGCGTGGGCCGATCGGGGCTCAGGAGACGGCGGGCGGACCGACCGGGGCTCAGGAGACTCGTGTGGATCGATCGGAGCTCCGGAGGCGCCGCGTGGACCGATCGGGGCTCAGGAGACGGCGCGTGAACCGATCGACGCTCGGAGACGGCGCGTGGACCGATCGGGGCTCGGAGACAGCGCGTGGACCGACTGGGGCTCAGGCGGTTGCGCGTGGACCAATTGGGGTTCGGCGACGGCGCGTGGACCGATCCGGGCTCAGGAGCCAGCGCGTGGACCGATCGGGGCTCGGAGACGGAGCGTGGAGCGATCGGGGCTCAGGAGACGGTGTGTGGTCCGATCGGGGCTTAGGTGACGATGCGTGAACCGATCGGGGCTCGGAGACGGCGCGTGGACCGATCGGGGCTTAGGTGACAACGCGTGGACCGATTGGGGCTCAGGAAGCCGCGCCTGGACCGATCGAGGCTCGGAGACGACGCGTGTACGGATCGGGGATTCGGCGATGACGCGTGGAACGATCGGGCCTCAGGAGACGGCGTGTGGAGGCATCGGGGCTAAGAAGACGACGCATGGACCGAGCGGGGCTCAGGAGACGGCGCGAGGAGCGATCGGGGCTCAGGAGAAGACGCGTCAATTGATCGGGGCTCAGAAATCGGCGCGTGGAGCGATCGGAGCTCAGGAGACGACGCGTGGATCGATCGGGGCTCAGGAAACGACGCGTCTACCGATCGGGGCTCAGGAGGCGGCGCGCGGACCGACCGGGGCTCAGGAGCCTCGCGTGGACCGATCGCGGCTCGGTGATGGCGCGTGGACCGATCGGGGCTCAGGAGGCCGCGCGTGGACCGATCGCGGCTTGGCGGCGGCGCGTGGACCGATCGGGACTCAGGAGACGGCGCGTGAATCGATTGGGGCGTGGATACGGCGCGTGACGCGACCGGGGCTCAGGACGCCGCGCGTGGAACGATCATGGCTCGGCGACGGCGCATGGACCGATCGGGGCTCGGAGACGACGCGTGGAGCGATAGGGGCTCAGGAGACGGCGCGTGGACCGATCGGGGCTTAGGAGACGGCCCGTGGACAGATCGGAGCTTAGGAGACGGCACGTGGACCGATCGGGGTTCAGGAGACGGCGCGTGGACCGGTCGGGGCTTAGGAGACGACGCCTGGACCGATCGGGGCTTAGGAGGCGGCGTGTGGAACGATCGGGGCTCAGGAGACGGCGCGTGGACCGATCGGGGCTCGGAGACGGCGCGTGGAACGATCGGAGCACAGGAGACGGCGCGTGAACCGAGCGGCGCTCGGAGACGGCGCGTGGATCGATCGGGGCTTAGGAGACGGCGCGTGGACCGATCGGGGCTCAGGAGACCCCGCGTGGACCGATCGGGGCTCGGCGACTGCGCGTGGACGCATCGGGGCTCAGGAGACGACGCGTCGACCCTTCGGGGCTCAGGAGGCGGCGCGCGGACCGGCCGGGGCTCAGGAGCCTAGCGTGGATCGATCGGGGCTCCGGAGGCGGCGCGTGGACCGATTGGAGAGCAGGAGATGGTGCGTGGACCGATCGGGGCCCGGAGACGGCGCGTGGACCGATCGGGGCTCAGGAGGCCGCGCGTGGACCGATCATGGCTCGGCGACGGTGCGTAGACCGATCGGGGCTCGGAGACGACGCGTGGACCGATCAGGGCTCGGAGACAGCGCGTGGACCGATCGGGGCTCGGATACGGCGCGTGAACCAATCGGGGCTCAGGAGGCCGCGCGTGGACCGATCGCGGCTCGGCGACCGCGCGTGGACCGATCGGGTCTCAGGAGGCCGCGCGTGGACAGATCATGACTCGGCGACGGCGCGTGGACCGATCGGGGCTCGGAGACGACGCGTGGACCGATCGGGGCTCGGAGACGACGCGTGGACCGATCGGGGCTCGGAGACAGCGCGTGGACGGACTGGGGCTCAGGCGGTTTCGCGTGGACCAATTGGTGTTCGGCGACGGCGCGTGGCCCGATCGGGGCTTAGGAGACGGCGCGTGCACCGATCGGGCCCGGAGACGGCGCGTGGAACGATCGGGGCTCAGGAGACGGCGTGTCAACCGATCGGCGCTCGGAGACGGCGCGTGGACCGATCGGGGCTTAGGAGACGGCGCGTGGACCGATCGGAGATCAGGAGTTGACGCGTGGACCGATCGGGATTGTGGAAGCGGCGCACGGACCGATCGTAGCTCGGAGACGGCGCGTGGAGGCATCGGGGCTTTGAAGACGACGCGTGGATCGATCGGGGCTCAGGAGACGACGCGTCGAACAATCGGGGCTCAGGAGACGGCGCGCGGACCGATTGGGGCTCGGATACGGCGCGTGAACCGACCGGGGCTCAGGAGGCCGCGCGTGGACCGATCGCGGCTCGGCGACGGCGCGTAAACCGATCGGGGCTCAGGAGGCCGCGCGTGGACTGATCATGGCTCGGCGACGGCGCGTGGACCGATCGGGGCTAGGAGACGACGCGTAGACCGATCGGTGCTCGGAGACAGAGCGTGGACCGACTGGGGCTCGGAGACGGCGCGTGGACCGATCGTTGCTTAGGAGAAGGCGCGTTGAATGATCGGGGCTCAGGAGACGGCGCGAGGACCGATCGTGGCTCGGAGACGGCGCGTGGACCGATCGGGGCTTAGGAGACGACGCGTGGACCGATCGGGGCTCAGGAGACGGCGCGTCGACCGATCGGGACTCAGGAGACGGCGCGTTAATCGATTGGGGCGTGGATACGGCGCGTGACGCGACCGGGGCTCAGGACGCCGCGCGTGGAACGATCATGGCTCGGCGACGGCGCATGGACCGATCGGGGCTCGGAGACGACGCGTGGAGCGATAGGGGCTCAGGAGACGGCGCCTGGACCGATCGGGGCTTAGGAGACGGCCCGTGGACAGATCGGAGCTTAGGAGACGGCACGTGGACCGATCGGGGTTCAGGAGACGGCGGGTGGACCGGTCGGGGCTTAGGAGACGACGCCTGGACCGATCGGGGCTTAGGAGGCGGCGTGTGGAACGATCGGGGCTCAGGAGACGGCGCGTGGACCGATCGGGGCTCGGAGACGGCGCGTGGAACGATCGGAGCACAGGAGACGGCGCGTGAACCGAGCGGCGCTCGGAGACGGCGCGTGGATCGATCGGGGCTTAGGAGACGGCGCGTGGACCGATCGGGGCTCAGGAGACCCCGCGTGGACCGATCGGGGCTCGGCGACTGCGCGTGGACGCATCGGGGCTCAGGAGACGACGCGTCGACCCTTCGGGGCTCAGGAGGCGGCGCGCGGACCGGCCGGGGCTCAGGAGCCTAGCGTGGATCGATCGGGGCTCCGGAGGCGGCGCGTGGACCGATTGGAGAGCAGGAGATGGTGCGTGGACCGATCGGGGCCCGGAGACGGCGCGTGGACCGATCGGGGCTCAGGAGGCCGCGCGTGGACCGATCATGGCTCGGCGACGGTGCGTAGACCGATCGGGGCTCGGAGACGACGCGTGGACCGATCAGGGCTCGGAGACAGCGCGTGGACCGATCGGGGCTCGGAGACAGCGCGTGGACGGACTGGGGCTCAGGCGGTTTCGCGTGGACCAATTGGTGTTCGGCGACGGCGCGTGGCCCGATCGGGGCTTAGGAGACGGCGCGCGCACCGATCGGGGCCCGGAGACGGGTCGTGGACAGATTGGGGATTAGGAGACGGCGCGTGGACCGATCGGGGCTTAGGAGACGGCGCGTGGATCGATCGGGGCTCAGGAGACGACGCGTCGACCGTTCGGGGCTCAGGAGACGGCGCGCGGACCGGCCGGGGCTAAGGCGACAACGCGTGGACCGATCGGGGCTCGGAGACAGCGCGTGGACTGATCGGGGCTCAGGAGACGGCGCGTGAACCGATCGGCGCTCGGAGACGGTGCGTGGACCGATCGGGGCTTAGGAGACGGCGCGTGGACCGTTCGGAGATCAGGAGACGATGCGTGGACCGATCGGGGCTCAGGAGACTGCGCGTGGATGGATCGGGGCTTAGGGAACGACGCGTGGACCCATCGGGGTTCAGGAGACGGCGCGTGAACCGACCATGGCTCAGGAGGCCGCGCGTGGACCAATTGGGGCTCGGCGACGGCGCGTGGACCGATCGGGGCTCGGAGACGGCGCGTTAACCGATCGGGGCTTAGGAGACGATGCGAGGAGGCATCTGGGTTTACAAGAAGACGCGTGGATCGTTCGGGGCTCGGAGACGGCGCGTGAACCGACCGGGGCTCAGGAGACGGCGCGTGGAGGCATCGGGGCTTAGAAGAAGACGCATGGACCGATCAGGTCTCAGGAAACGGCGCGTGGACCGATTGGAGCTCGGAGACGACGCGTGGACCGACTGGGGCTCAGGCCGTTGCGCGTGGACCAATTGGGGTTCGGCGACGGCGCGTGGACCGATCGCGGATCGGAGACGGCGCGTTAACCGATCGGGGCTTAGGAGACGGCGAGTGGACCCATCGGGGCTCGGAGACGACGCGAGTACGGATCGGGGCTTGATGACGGCGGCTTTACCGATCGCGGCTCGGAGACGGCCCGTGGACAGATCGGGGCTTAGGAGACGGCGCGTGGACCGATCGGGGTGTAGGAGACGACGCGTGTACCTATCGGGGCTCAGGAGACAGCGCGTGGACCGATCGGGGCTCGGCGACTGCGCGTCGACGTATCGGGGCTCAGGAGACGGTGCGTGGACCGATTGGAGCTTATGAGACGGCGCGTGGACCGATTGGGGCTCGGATACGGCGCGTGAACCGATCGGGGCTTAGGAGACGACGCGTGGACCGATCGGGGCTCAGGTGACGGCGCGTGGACCGATCGGGGCTTCGGAGACGGTACGTGGACCGATCGGGGCTCGGAGACGGTACGAGGACCGACCGGAGCTCAGGAGATTCGCGTGGATCGATCAGGGCTCCGGAGGCGGCGCATGGACCGATTGGGGAGAATGCGATGGTGCGTGGACCGATCGGAGCTCGGAGACGGCGCGTGGACGGACCGCGGCTCAGAATGCGGTACGCGGACCGACCGGGGATGGGACACGGCGTGTGGACCGATCGAGGCTCGGAGACGACGCGTTTAAGGATCGGGAATCAGGAGACGACGCGTGGAACGATCCGGGCTCAGGAGACGAAGCGTGGACCGATCGGGGCTCGGAGACGCCGTGTGGAACGATCGGCACACGGAGACGGCGCGTGGATCGATCGGGGATCGGGGACGGCGCGTGGAACGATCGCGGCTAGGAGTCGACGCGTTAGCCGATCGGGGCTTAGGAGACGATGCGTGGACCGATCGGGGCTCAGGAAGCAGCGCCTGGACCGATCGTGGCTCGGAGACGGCACGAGGAGGCATCTGGGCTTGGAAGACGACGCGTGGATCGATCGGGGCTCGGAGACGGCGCGTGAACCGACCGGGGCTCAGGAGGCCGCGCGTGGACCGATCGAGGCTCAGGAGGCCACGCCTGGACCGATCCAGGCTCCGCGACGGCGCGTGGACCGATCGGGGCTCGGAGACGGCGCGTGGAACGATCGGAGCTCAGGAGACGGCGCGTGTACCTATCGGGGCTCACGAGACTGCGTGTGGGCCGATTGGGGTTCAGGAGACGACGCAACGACCGTTCGGGGCTCAGGAGGCGGCGCGCGGACCGGCCGGGGCTCAGGAGCCTAGCGTGGATCGATCGAGGCTCCGCAGGCGGCGCGTGGACCGATTGGAGAGCAGGAGATGGTGCGTGGACCGATCGGGGCCCGGAGACGGCGCGTGGACCGATCGGCGCTCGGAGACGGCGCGTGGACCGATCGGGGCTTAGGAGACGGCGCGTGGACCGATCATGGCTCGGCGCCGGCGCGTGGACCGATCGGGGCTCAGGAGGCCGCGCGTGGACCGATCATGGCTCGGCGACGGCGCGTAGACCGATCGGGGCTCGGAGACGACGCGTGCACCGATCAGGGCTCGGAGACAGCGCTTGGACCGATCGGGGCTCGGAGACGGTAGGAGGACCGACCGGAGCTCAGGAGATTCGCGTGGATCGATCAGGGCTCCGGAGGCGGCGCATGGACCGATTGGGGAGCATGCGATGGTGCGTGGACCGATCGGGGCTCGGAGACGGCGCACGGACCGATCGGGGCTTAGGAGACGACGCGTGGACCGATTGGGGCTCAGGAGGCCGCGCGTGGACCGATCGGGGTGTAGGAGACGACGCGTGTACCTATCGGGGCTCAGGAGACAGCGCGTGGACCGATCGGGGCTCGGCGACTGCGCGTCGACGTATCGGGGCTCAGGAGACGGCGCGTGGACCGATTGGAGCTTATGAGACGGCGCGTGGACCGATTGGGGCTCGGATACGGCGCGTGAACCGATCGGGGCTTAGGAGACGACGCGTGGACCGATCGGGGCTCAGGTGACGGCGCGTGGACCGATCGGGGCTTCGGAGACGGTACGTGGACCGATCGGGGCTCGGAGACGGTACGAGGACCGACCGGAGCTCAGGAGATTCGCGTGGATCGATCAGGGCTCCGGAGGCGGCGCATGGACCGATTGGGGAGAATGCGATGGTGCGTGGACCGATCGGAGCTCGGAGACGGCGCGTGGACGGACCGCGGCTCAGAATGCGGTACGCGGACCGACCGGGGATGGGACACGGCGTGTGGACCGATCGAGGCTCGGAGACGACGCGTTTAAGGATCGGGAATCAGGAGACGACGCGTGGAACGATCCGGGCTCAGGAGACGAAGCGTGGACCGATCGGGGCTCGGAGACGCCGTGTGGAACGATCGGCACACGGAGACGGCGCGTGGATCGATCGGGGATCGGGGACGGCGCGTGGAACGATCGCGGCTAGGAGTCGACGCGTTAGCCGATCGGGGCTTAGGAGACGATGCGTGGACCGATCGGGGCTCAGGAAGCAGCGCCTGGACCGATCGTGGCTCGGAGACGGCACGAGGAGGCATCTGGGCTTGGAAGACGACGCGTGGATCGATCGGGGCTCGGAGACGGCGCGTGAACCGACCGGGGCTCAGGAGGCCGCGCGTGGACCGATCGAGGCTCAGGAGGCCACGCCTGGACCGATCCAGGCTCCGCGACGGCGCGTGGACCGATCGAGGCTCGGAGACGACGCGTGTACGGATCGGGGATTCGGCGATGACGCGTGGACGGATCCGGGCTCAGGAGACGGTGCGTGGACGGATCGGGGCTCAGAGACGGCGCGTGGAACGATCGGGGCTCAGGAGACGGCGCGTGAACCTATCGGCGCTCGGAGACGGCGCGTGGACCGATAGGGGCTTAGGAGACGGCGCGTGGACCGATCGGGGCTTGGAGACATCGCGTGGAATGATCGGGGCTCAGGAGACGGCGCGTGAACCGATCGGGGTTTGGATACGACGCGTGGACCGATCGGGGCTCGGAGACAGCGCGTGGACCAACCGGGGCTCAGGCGGTTGCGCGGGGACCTATTGGGGTTCGGCGACGGCGCGTGGACCGATGCGGGCTCAGGAGACGGCGCCTGGACCGATCGGGGCTCGGAGACGGCGCGTGGAACGATCGGGGCTCAGGAGACGGCGCGTGAACCGATTGGCGCTCGGAGACGGCGCGTGGACCGATCGGGGCTTAGGAGACGATGCGTGGACCGACCGGGCCTCGGAGACGGCGCGTGGACCGACCGGGGCTCAGGAGACCGCGCGTGGACCGATCGGGGCTCGGCGACTGCGTTGGATGTATCGGGGCTCAGGAGATGGCGCGTGAACCGATCGGCGCTCGGAGACGGCGCGTGGATCAATCGGGGCTTAGAAGACGGCGCGTGGACCTATCGGGGCTTAGGAGAAGACGCGTGGGCCGATCGGGGCTCAGGAAGCGTCGCCTGGACCGATCGTGACTCGGAGACGTCGCGTGGAGGTATCGGGGCTTAAAAGACGACGCATGGACCGATCAGGGCTCAGGAAACGGCGCGTTGACCGATCGGTGCTCAGGAGACGACGCGTTAACCGATCGGGGCTTAGGAGACGATGCGTGGACCGATCGGGCTCGGCGACGGCGCGTGGACCGATAGGAGCTCGGAGACGACGCGTGTACGGATCAGGGCTTGGTGACGGCGCGTTTACCGATAGCAGCTGGGAGACGGCCCGTGGACGGATCGCGGCATAGGAGACGGTGCGTGGAACGATCGGGGCTCAGGAGACGGCGCGTGGACCGGTCGGGGCTTAGGAGACGACGCGTGGACCGATTGGGGCGTAGGACGCGACGCGTGTACCTATCGGGGCTCACGAGACAGCGTGTGGACCGATTGGGGCTCAGGAGACGGCGCCTGGACCGATCGGGGCTCGGAGACGGCGCGTGGAACGATCGGAGCTCAGGAGACGGCGCGTGTACCTATCGGGGCTCACGAGACTGCGTGTGGGCCGATTGGGGTTCAGGAGACGACGCAACGACCGTTCGGGGCTCAGGAGGCGGCGCGCGGACCGGCCGGGGCTCAGGAGCCTAGCGTGGATCGATCGGGGCTCCGCAGGCGGCGCGTGGACCGATTGGAGAGCAGGAGATGGTGCGTGGACCGATCGGGGCCCGGAGACAGCGCGTGGAACGATCGGAGCTCAGGAGACGGCGCGTGTACCTATCGGGGCTCACGAGACTGCGTGTGGGCCGATTGGGGTTCAGGAGACGACGCAACGACCGTTCGGGGCTCAGGAGGCGGCGCGCGGACCGGCCGGGGCTCAGGAGCCTAGCGTGGATCGATCGGGGCTCCGCAGGCGGCGCGTGGACCGATTGGAGAGCAGGAGATGGTGCGTGGACCGATCGGGGCCCGGAGACGGCGCGTGGACCGATCGGCGCTCGGAGACGGCGCGTGGACCGATCGGGGCTTAGGAGACGGCGCGTGGACCGATCATGGCTCGGCGCCGGCGCGTGGACCGATCGGGGCTCAGGAGGCCGCGCGTGGACCGATCATGGCTCGGCGACGGCGCGTAGACCGATCGGGGCTCGGAGACGACGCGTGCACCGATCAGGGCTCGGAGACAGCGCTTGGACCGATCGGGGCTCGGAGACGGTAGGAGGACCGACCGGAGCTCAGGAGATTCGCGTGGATCGATCAGGGCTCCGGAGGCGGCGCATGGACCGATTGGGGAGCATGCGATGGTGCGTGGACCGATCGGGGCTCGGAGACGGCGCACGGACCGATCGGGGCTTAGGAGACGACGCGTGGACCGATTGGGGCTCAGGAGGCCGCGCGTGGACCGATCGGGGTGTAGGAGACGACGCGTGTACCTATCGGGGCTCAGGAGACAGCGCGTGGACCGATCGGGGCTCGGCGACTGCGCGTCGACGTATCGGGGCTCAGGAGACGGCGCGTGGACCGATTGGAGCTTATGAGACGGCGCGTGGACCGATTGGGGCTCGGATACGGCGCGTGAACCGATCGGGGCTTAGGAGACGACGCGTGGACCGATCGGGGCTCAGGTGACGGCGCGTGGACCGATCGGGGCTTCGGAGACGGTACGTGGACCGATCGGGGCTCGGAGACGGTACGAGGACCGACCGGAGCTCAGGAGATTCGCGTGGATCGATCAGGGCTCCGGAGGCGGCGCATGGACCGATTGGGGAGAATGCGATGGTGCGTGGACCGATCGGAGCTCGGAGACGGCGCGTGGACGGACCGCGGCTCAGAATGCGGTACGCGGACCGACCGGGGATGGGACACGGCGTGTGGACCGATCGAGGCTCGGAGACGACGCGTTTAAGGATCGGGAATCAGGAGACGACGCGTGGAACGATCCGGGCTCAGGAGACGAAGCGTGGACCGATCGGGGCTCGGAGACGCCGTGTGGAACGATCGGCACACGGAGACGGCGCGTGGATCGATCGGGGATCGGGGACGGCGCGTGGAACGATCGCGGCTAGGAGTCGACGCGTTAGCCGATCGGGGCTTAGGAGACGATGCGTGGACCGATCGGGGCTCAGGAAGCAGCGCCTGGACCGATCGTGGCTCGGAGACGGCACGAGGAGGCATCTGGGCTTGGAAGACGACGCGTGGATCGATCGGGGCTCGGAGACGGCGCGTGAACCGACCGGGGCTCAGGAGGCCGCGCGTGGACCGATCGAGGCTCAGGAGGCCACGCCTGGACCGATCCAGGCTCCGCGACGGCGCGTGGACCGATCGAGGCTCGGAGACGACGCGTGTACGGATCGGGGATTCGGCGATGACGCGTGGACGGATCCGGGCTCAGGAGACGGTGCGTGGACGGATCGGGGCTCAGAGACGGCGCGTGGAACGATCGGGGCTCAGGAGACGGCGCGTGAACCTATCGGCGCTCGGAGACGGCGCGTGGACCGATAGGGGCTTAGGAGACGGCGCGTGGACCGATCGGGGCTTGGAGACATCGCGTGGAATGATCGGGGCTCAGGAGACGGCGCGTGAACCGATCGGGGTTTGGATACGACGCGTGGACCGATCGGGGCTCGGAGACAGCGCGTGGACCAACCGGGGCTCAGGCGGTTGCGCGGGGACCTATTGGGGTTCGGCGACGGCGCGTGGACCGATGCGGGCTCAGGAGACGGCGCCTGGACCGATCGGGGCTCGGAGACGGCGCGTGGAACGATCGGGGCTCAGGAGACGGCGCGTGAACCGATTGGCGCTCGGAGACGGCGCGTGGACCGATCGGGGCTTAGGAGACGATGCGTGGACCGACCGGGCCTCGGAGACGGCGCGTGGACCGACCGGGGCTCAGGAGACCGCGCGTGGACCGATCGGGGCTCGGCGACTGCGTTGGATGTATCGGGGCTCAGGAGATGGCGCGTGAACCGATCGGCGCTCGGAGACGGCGCGTGGATCAATCGGGGCTTAGAAGACGGCGCGTGGACCTATCGGGGCTTAGGAGAAGACGCGTGGGCCGATCGGGGCTCAGGAAGCGTCGCCTGGACCGATCGTGACTCGGAGACGTCGCGTGGAGGTATCGGGGCTTAAAAGACGACGCATGGACCGATCAGGGCTCAGGAAACGGCGCGTTGACCGATCGGTGCTCAGGAGACGACGCGTTAACCGATCGGGGCTTAGGAGACGATGCGTGGACCGATCGGGCTCGGCGACGGCGCGTGGACCGATAGGAGCTCGGAGACGACGCGTGTACGGATCAGGGCTTGGTGACGGCGCGTTTACCGATAGCAGCTGGGAGACGGCCCGTGGACGGATCGCGGCATAGGAGACGGTGCGTGGAACGATCGGGGCTCAGGAGACGGCGCGTGGACCGGTCGGGGCTTAGGAGACGACGCGTGGACCGATTGGGGCGTAGGACGCGACGCGTGTACCTATCGGGGCTCACGAGACAGCGTGTGGACCGATTGGGGCTCAGGAGACGGCGCCTGGACCGATCGGGGCTCGGAGACGGCGCGTGGAACGATCGGAGCTCAGGAGACGGCGCGTGTACCTATCGGGGCTCACGAGACTGCGTGTGGGCCGATTGGGGTTCAGGAGACGACGCAACGACCGTTCGGGGCTCAGGAGGCGGCGCGCGGACCGGCCGGGGCTCAGGAGCCTAGCGTGGATCGATCGGGGCTCCGCAGGCGGCGCGTGGACCGATTGGAGAGCAGGAGATGGTGCGTGGACCGATCGGGGCCCGGAGACAGCGCGTGGACCGATCGGCGCTCGGAGACGGCGCGTGGACCGATCGGGGCTTAGGAGACGGCGCGTGGACCGATCATGGCTCGGCGCCGGCGCGTGGACCGATCGGGGCTCAGGAGGCCGCGCGTGGACCGATCATGGCTCGGCGACGGCGCGTAGACCGATCGGGGCTCGGAGACGACGCGTGCACCGATCAGGGCTCGGAGACAGCGCTTGGACCGATCGGGGCTCGGAGACGGTAGGAGGACCGACCGGAGCTCAGGAGATTCGCGTGGATCGATCAGGGCTCCGGAGGCGGCGCATGGACCGATTGGGGAGCATGCGATGGTGCGTGGACCGATCGGGGCTCGGAGACGGCGCACGGACCGATCGGGGCTTAGGAGACGACGCGTGGACCGATTGGGGCTCAGGAGGCCGCGCGTGGACCGATCGGGGTGTAGGAGACGACGCGTGTACCTATCGGGGCTCAGGAGACAGCGCGTGGACCGATCGGGGCTCGGCGACTGCGCGTCGACGTATCGGGGCTCAGGAGACGGCGCGTGGACCGATTGGAGCTTATGAGACGGCGCGTGGACCGATTGGGGCTCGGATACGGCGCGTGAACCGATCGGGGCTTAGGAGACGACGCGTGGACCGATCGGGGCTCAGGTGACGGCGCGTGGACCGATCGGGGTTCGGCGACGGCGCGTGGACCGATGCGGGCTCAGGAGACGGCGCCTGGACCGATCGGGGCTCGGAGACGGCGCGTGGAACGATCGGGGCTTAGGAGACGATGCGTGGACCGACCGGGCCTCGGAGACGGCGCGTGGACCGACCGGGGCTCAGGAGACCGCGCGTGGACCGATCGGGGCTCGGCGACTGCGTTGGATGTATCGGGGCTCAGGAGATGGCGCGTGAACCGATCGGCGCTCGGAGACGGCGCGTGGATCAATCGGGGCTTAGAAGACGGCGCGTGGACCTATCGGGGCTTAGGAGAAGACGCGTGGGCCGATCGGGGCTCAGGAAGCGTCGCCTGGACCGATCGTGACTCGGAGACGTCGCGTGGAGGTATCGGGGCTTAAAAGACGACGCATGGACCGATCAGGGCTCAGGAAACGGCGCGTTGACCGATCGGTGCTCAGGAGACGACGCGTTAACCGATCGGGGCTTAGGAGACGATGCGTGGACCGATCGGGCTCGGCGACGGCGCGTGGACCGATCGGAGCTCGGAGACGACGCGTGTACGGATCAGGGCTTGGTGACGGCGCGTTTACCGATAGCAGCTGGGAGACGGCCCGTGGACGGATCGCGGCATAGGAGACGGTGCGTGGAACGATCGGGGCTCAGGAGACGGCGCGTGGACCGGTCGGGGCTTAGGAGACGACGCGTGGACCGATCGAGGCTCGGAGACGACGCGTGTACGGATCGGGGATTCGCGGACGACGGGTGGACCGATCCGGGCTCAGGAGACGGCGCGTGGACCGATCGGGGCTCGGAAACGGTGCGTGGAACGATCGGGGCTCAGGAGACGGCGCGTGAACCGATCGGCGCTCGGAGACGGCGAGTGGACCGATCGGGGCTTATGAGACGGCGCGTGGACCGATCGGGGCATATGAGACGGCGCGTGGACCGATCGGAGATCAGGAGAAGACGCGTGCACAGTTCGGGGCTCTGGAAGCGTCGCACGGACCGATCGTGGCTCGGAGACGGCGCGTGGAGGCATCGGGGCTTTGAAGACGACGCGTGGACCGAACGGTGCTCAGAAAACGCCACGTGAACCAATCGGCGCTCCGAGACGGCGCGTGGACCGATCGGGGATGAGGAGAAGGCGCGTGGACCGATCGGGGCTTAGGAGACGGCGCGTAGACCGATCGGGACTTGGAGACGGCGCGTGGAACGATCGGGGCTCAGGTGACGGCGCGTCGAGCGATCGGGGCTCAGGAGACGACGCGTGAACGGACCGTGGCTTAGAATGCGTCACGCGGACCGATCGGCGATCGGATACGGCGTGTGGACGTATCGGGGCTTAGGAGACGATGCGTGGACCGATCGGGGCTCAGGAGACGGCGGGTGATCCGGTTGGGTCTTAGGAGACGACGCGTCGACCGATCGGGGCTCAGGGAAAGGCGTGTGGACCGATCGAGGCTCAGGAGACGGCGCCTGGACCGATCGGGGCTCGGCGACTGCGCGTGGACGGATCGGGGCTCAGGAGACGGCGCGTGGGCCGATCGGGGCTCCGAGACGGCGCGTGGACCGATCGGGGATGAGGAGAAGGCGCGTGGACCGATCGGGGCTTAGGAGATGGCGTGTAGACCGATCGGGGCTCGGAGACGGCGCGTGGAACGATCGGGGCTCAGGAGACGGCGCGTGGATCGATCGGGGCTCGGAGGGGCCGCGTGGAACGATCGGGGCTCAGGAGACGGCGCTTGAACTTATCGGCGCTCAGAGACGGCCCGTGGACCGATCGGGGCTTAGGATACGGCGCGTGGACCGATCGGGGCTCAGGAGACGGCGCGTGGATCGATCGGGGCTCGGAGACGGCGTGTGGAACGATCGGGGCTCAGGAGACGGCGCGTGAAATGATCGGTGCTGGGAGACGGCGCGTGGACCGATCGGGGCTTAGGAGACAACGCGTGGACCGATTGGGGCTCAGGAAGCAGCGCCTGGACCGATCGTGGCTCGGAGACGGCGCGAGGAGGCATCTGGGCTTGGAAGACGACGCGTGGATCGATCGGGGCTCGGAGACGGCGCGTGATCCGGCCGGGGCTCAGGAGGCCGCGCGTGGACCGATCGAGGCTCAGGAGGCCACGCCTGGACCGATCGGGGCTCCGCGACGGCGCGTGGACCGATAGGGGCTTAGGAGACGGCGCGTGGACCGAT
This sequence comes from Netelia fuscicornis, assembly GCA_946811545.1. NCBI lineage: Eukaryota > Metazoa > Arthropoda > Insecta > Hymenoptera > Ichneumonidae > Netelia > Netelia fuscicornis. The sequence goes on from OX328012.1 coordinate 27,216,957, forward strand.
CGGGGCTCGGAAACGGCGCGTGGACCGATCGGGGCTTAGGAGACGGCGCGTGGACCGATCGGGGCTTAGGAGCCGACGCGTGGACCGATCGTGGCTCAGGAGACGTCGCGTGGACCGATCGGTGTTCGGAGACTGCGCGTGGACGGACCGCGGCTTAGAATGCGGCACGCGGACCGATCGGGGATCGGAGACGGCGTGTGGACGTATCGGGGCTTAGGAGACGATGCGTGGACCGATCGGGGCTCAGGAGACGGCGCGTGGACCGGTCGCGGCTTAGGAGACGACGCCTGGACAGATCGGAGCTTAGGAGGCGGCGTGTGGAACGATCGGTGCTCAGGAGACGGCGCGTGCACCAATCGGCGCTCGGAGACGGCGCGTGGCGCGATCGGGGCTCGGAGATGGCACGTGGAACGATCGGGGCTCAGGAGACGGTGCGTGGACCGGTCGGGGCTTAGGAGACGACGCGTGGACCGATCGAGGCTCGGAGACGACGCGTGTACGGATCGGGGATTCGCGGACGACGGGTGGACCGATCCGGGCTCAGGAGACGGCGCGTGGACCGATCGGGGCTCGGAAACGGTGCGTGGAACGATCGGGGCTCAGGAGACGGCGCGTGAACCGATCGGCGCTCGGAGACGGCGAGTGGACCGATCGGGGCTTATGAGACGGCGCGTGGACCGATCGGGGCATATGAGACGGCGCGTGGACCGATCGGAGATCAGGAGAAGACGCGTGCACAGTTCGGGGCTCTGGAAGCGGCGCACGGACCGATCGTGGCTCGGAGACGGCGCGTGGAGGCATCGGGGCTTTGAAGACGACGCGTGGACCGAACGGTGCTCAGAAAACGCCACGTGAACCAATCGGCGCTCCGAGACGGCGCGTGGACCGATCGGGGATGAGGAGAAGGCGCGTGGACCGATCGGGGCTTAGGAGACGGCGCGTAGACCGATCGGGACTTGGAGACGGCGCGTGGAACGATCGGGGCTCAGGTGACGGCGCGTCGAGCGATCGGGGCTCAGGAGACGACGCGTGAACGGACCGTGGCTTAGAATGCGTCACGCGGACCGATCGGCGATCGGATACGGCGCGTAGAGCGATCGGGGCTCAGGAGACGACGCGTGGACGGACCGTGGCTTAGAATGCGTCACGCGGACCGATCGGCGATCGGATACGGCGTGTGGACGTATCGGGGCTTAGGAGACGATGCGTGGACCGATCGGGGCTCAGGAGACGGCGGGTGATCCGGTCGGGTCTTAGGAGACGACGCGTCGACCGATCGGGGCTCAGGGAAAGGCGTGTGGACCGATCGAGGCTCAGGAGACGGCGCCTGGACCGATCGGGGCTCGGCGACTGCGCGTGGACGGATCGGGGCTCAGGAGACGGCGCGTGGGCCGATCGGGGCTCCGAGACGGCGCGTGGACCGATCGGGGCTCGGCGACGGCGCGTGGACAGATCGAGGCTCGGAGACGACGCGTGTACGGATCGGGGCTTTGAAGACGACGCGTGGACCGATCGTGGCTCAAGAAACGGCGTGTGGAGCGGTCGGGGCTCAGGAGACGACGCGTCGACCGATCAGGGCTCAGGTGACGGCGCGTGGACCGAGCGGGGCTCAGGAGACAGCGCGTGAAATGATCGGCGCTCGGAGATGGCGCGTGGACCGATTGGGGCTTAAGAGACGACGGGTGGACCGATCGGGGCTTAGGAGACGGTACGTGAATCGATCGGGGCACAGGAGACGGCGCGTGAGCCGGTCGGGGCTTAGGAGACGGCGCGTGGACTGATCGGGGCTCGGGAAGCGGCGCCTGAACCGATCTGGCTCGGAGACGGCGCGTGGAGGCATCGGGGTTTAGAAGACGACGTATGGACCGATCGGGGCTCAGGAAACGGCGCGTGGACCGATTGGAGCTCGGAGACAACGCGTGGACCGACTGGGGCTCAGGCGGTTGCGCGTGGACCAATTGGGGTTCGGCGACGGCGCGTGGACCAATCGCGACTCGGAGACGGCGCGTTAACCGATCGGGGCTTAGGAGACGATGCGTGAACCGATCGGGGCTCGGAGACGGCGCGTTGACCGACCGGGGCTCGGAGACGACGCGTGGACCGATCGGGGCTCGGAGACCGCGCGTGGACCGACTGGGGCGCAGGCGGTTGCGCGTGGACCAATTGGGGTTCGGCGATGGCGCGTGGACCGATCGGGGCTCGGAGACGGCGCGTTAACCGATCGGGGCTTAGGAGACGATCCGTGAACCGATCGGGGCTCGGAGACGGCGCGTGGACAGATCGGGCTCAGGAGACGGCGCGTGGACCGATCGGGGCTGAGGATACGGCGCGTGGACCGATCGGGGCTAAGGAAGCGGCGCCTGGACCGATCGTGGCTCGGAGACGACGCGTGGAGGCATCGGGGCTAAGAAGACGACGCATGGACCGATCGGGGCTCAGGAAACGGCGTGTGGACCGATCAGAGCTCGATGACGACGCGTGGACCGATCGGGGCTTAGGAGACTACGCGTGTACCTATCGGGGCTCAGGAGACAGCGCGTGGACCGATCGGGGCTCAGGAGGCGGCGCGTGGATCGATCGGGGCTCGGAGACGGCGCGTGGAACGATCGGGTTTCAGGAGACGGCGCGTGAAATGATCGGCGCTCGGAGACGCCGCGTGGACCGATTGGGGCTTAGGAGACGGCGCGTGGACCGATCGGGGCGCAGGAAGCGGCGCCTGGACCGATCGTGGCTTGGAGACGGCGCGTGGAGGCATCCGGGCTAAGAAGACGACGCATGGACCGAGCGGGGTTCAGGAGACGGCGCGAGGAGCGATCGGGGCTCAGGAGAAGACATGTCAATTGATCGGGGCTCCGGAGACGACGCCTGGACCGATCGGGGCTCAGGAGGCGGCACGAGAAGCGATCGGGGATCAGGAGAAGACGCGTCAATTGATCGGGGCTCAGGAGACGACGCGTCGACCGACCGGGGCTTAGGAGACAGCGCGTGGACCGATCGGGGCTCAGGAGATAGCGCGTGGACCGGTCGGGGCTTAGGAGACTCGCGTGGATCTAACGGACCTTCGGAGGCGGCGTGTGAACCGATCGGGGATCAGGAAACGGCGCGTGGACCGATCGGAGCTCGGAGACGACGCGTGGACCGATCGGGGCTCAGGAGATGGCACGTGAACCAATCGGCGCTCGGACACGGCGCGTGGACCGATCGTGGCTTAGGAGAAGGCGCGTGGAACGATCGGGGCTCAGGAGACGGCGCGTGGATCGATCGGTGCTCGAAGACGACGCGTGGACCGATCGCGGCTCAGGAGACGGAGCGTGGATCGATCGGGGCTCGGAAACGGCGCGTGGACCGATCGGGGCTCAGGAGACGGTGCGTGAACCAATCGGTGCTCGGAGACGGCGCGTGGACCGGTCGAGGCTTAGGAGAAGGCGGGTAGAACGTTCGGGGCTCAGGAGACGGAGCTTGGTCCGATCGGGGCTCAGGACACGGCGCTTGGATCAATCGGGGCTCGGAGACGGCGCGTGGACCGATCGGGGCTCTGGAGACGGCGCGTGGAGCGATCGGGGCTCGGACACGGCGCGTGGACCGATCGGGGCTTAGGAGACGACGCGTGGACAGATTGAGGCTTAGGAATCGGCGCGTGGACCGATCGGGACTCCGGGACGGCGCGTGGACCGATCGGGGCTCAGGAGACGGCGCGTGGATCGATCGGGGCTCAGGAGACGGCGCGTGGAGTGACCGGGGCTTAGGAGACGATAAGTGGACCGATTGGAGCTCAGGAGACGGCGCGTGGAGCGATCGGGGGTAAGAAGACGACGCATTGACCGCGCGCGGCTCAGGAGACGACGCGTGGAGCGGTCGGGGCTCGGAAACGGCGGGTGGACCGATTGGGGCTCAGGAGACGGCGCGTGGAGTGACCGGGGCTTAGGAGACGATAAGTGGACCGATCGGGGCTCGGCGACGACGCGTGTACGGATCGGGGACTAGGGGACGACACGTGAACCGATCGGGGCTCAGGCGACGGCGTGTGGACTGATCGGGGATCGGAAACGATGCGTTAACCGAGCGGGGCTTAGGAGACGATGCGTGGAGCGATCGCTGCTCGGAGACGGCGCGTGGAACGATCGGGGCTCAGGAGACGGCGAGTGAACTGGTCGGGGCTCGGAGACGGCGCGTGGAACGATCGGGGCTCAGGAGACGGTGCGTGAACCAATCGGTGCTCGAAGACGACGCGAGGACCGATCGGAGCTTAGGAGACGGCGCGTGGAGCGATCGGGGCTCAGGAGAAGACGCGTGGATCGATCGGGTCTCAGGAGACGACGCGTCGACGGATCGGGGCTCGGCGAGTGCGCGTGGACGTATCGGGGTTCAGGAGACGGCGCGTGGAACGATCGGGGCTCGGAGACGGCGCGTTAACCGATCGGGGCTTAGGAGACGATGCGTGGACCGATCGCGGTTCGGAGAGGGCACGTGAACCGACCGGGGCTCAGGAGGATGCTCGTGGACCGATCGAGGCTCGGCTACGGCGCGTGGACCCATCGGGGCTCAGGAGGCGGTGCGTGGACCCATCGGGACTCGGAGACGACGCGTGGAACGATCCGGGCACAGGAGACGGCGCGTCGACCGACCGGAGGTCAGGAGGCGACGCGTGGACCCATCGGGGCTCGGAGACGGTACGTGGACCGATCGGGGCTTAGGACCCGACGCGTGGGCTGATCGGGGTGCAGGAGACGGGGCGTGGACCGATCGAGGCTTAGGAGACGATACGTGGAGCAATCGGGGCTCAGGAGGCGGCGCGTGGATCGATCGGGGCTCAGGAGACGCCGCGTGGACCGATCGCGTATTAGGGGACGACGCATCGACCGATCGGTGCTCGGATTCGGCGCGTGGATGGACCATCGCTTAGAATGCGGCACGTGTACCGATCGGGGCTCGGAGACGGCGTGTGGACCGATCGGGGCTCGGAGAGGGCGCGTTAACCGATCGGCGCTTAGGAGACGATGCGTGCACCGATCGGGGCTCGGAGATGGCACGTGGACCGATCGGGGCTCGGAGACGGCGCGTTAACCGATCGGGGCTTAGGAGCCGACACGTGGACCGATCGGGACTCAGAAGGCGGCGCCTGGACCGATCGTGGCTCAGGAGACGGCGCGTGGACGGGTCGGGGCTTAGGAGACTCGCGTAGATCGATCGGGGCTCCGGAGGCGGCACGTGGACCGATCGGGGATCAGGAGACGGTACGTGGACCGATCGCGGCTCGGAGATGGCGTGTGGACCGATCGGGGCTTCGGAGACGGTACATGGACCGATCGGGGCTCGGAGACGGCGCGAGGACCGACCGGGGCTCAGGAGACGGCGCATGGACCGACCGGAGCTCAGGAGATTCGCGTGGATCGATCCGGGCTCCGGAGGCGGCGTGTGGACCGATCGGGGCTTCGGAGACGGTACATGGACCGATCGGGGCTCGGAGACGGCGCGTGAACCGACCGGGGCTCAGGAGGCCGCGCGTGGACCGATCGAGGCTCAGGAGGCCACGCCTGGACCGTTCGGGGCTCCGCGACGGCGCGTGGACCGATAGGGGCTTAGGAGACGGCGCGTGCAACGATCGGGGCTCGGAGACGGGGCGTGGAATGATCGTGGCTCACGAGATGGCGCGTGGACGGGTCGGGGCTTAGGAGACTCGCGTAGATCGATCGGGGCTCCGGAGGCGGCACGTGGACCGATCGGGGATCAGGAGACGGTGCGTGGACCGATCGCGGCTCGGAGATGGCGCGTGGCCCGATCGGCGCTTAGGAGACGACGCGTGGACCGATCGGGGCTTAGGAGACGACGCGTAGACCGATCGGGGCTCACGAGACAGCGCGTGGACCGATTGGGGCTCAGGAAGCAGCGCCTGGACCAATCGTGGCTCGGAGACGGCGCGAGGAGGCATCTGGGCTTGGACGACGACGCGTGGATCGATCGGGGCTCGGAGACGGCGCGTGATCCGGCCGGGGCTCAGGAGGCCGCGCGTGAACCGATCGAGGCTCAGGAGGCCACGCCTGGACCGATCGGGGCTCCGCGACGGCGCGTGGACCGATAGGGGCTTAGGAGACGGCGCGTGGACCGATCGGGGCTCGGAGACGGGGCGTGGAATGATCGTGGCTCACGAGATGGCGCGTGAAATGATCGGCGCTCTGAGACGGCGCGTAGACCGATTGGGGCTTACGAGACGGCGCGTGGACCGAACGGGGCTCGGAGACGACGCACGGACCGATCGGGGCTCGGAAACGGCGCGTGGACCGTTCGGGGCTTAGGAGACGGCGCGTGGACCGATCGGGGCTTAGGAGCCGACGCGTGGACCGATCGTGGCTCAGGAGACGTCGCGTGGACCGATCGGTGCTCGGAGACTGCGCGTGGACGGACCGCGGCTTAGAATGCGGCACGCGGACCGATCGGGGATCGGAGACGGCGTGTGGACGTATCGGGGCTTAGGAGACGATGCGTGGACCGATCGGGGCTCAGGAGACGGCGCGTGGACCGGTCGGGGCTTAGGAGACGACGCGGAGAGCGATCGCGGCTCAGGAGAAGACGCGTCAATTGATCGGGACTCAGGAGACGACGCGGCGACGGATTGGGGCTTAGGAGACGACGCGTGGCCCGATTGGGGCTTTGGAGACGACGTGTGGACCGATCGGGGCTTAGGAGACGGCACGTGAATCGATCGGTGCACAGGAGACGGAGGGTGAACCGGTCGGGTCTAAGGAGACGACGCGTCGACCGATCGGGGCTCAGGGGAAGGGGTGTGGACCGATCGGGGCTCAGGAGACGGCGCCTGGACCGACCGGGGCTCGGCGACTGCGCGTGGACGGATCGGGGCTCAGGAGACGGCGCGGGGATCGATCGGGGCTCGGCGACTGCGCGTGGACCGACTGGAGCTCAGGAGGTTGCTCGTGGACCAATGGGGGTTCGGGCGACGGCGCGTGGACCAATTGGGGTTCGGGCGACGGCGCGAGGAGCGATCGCGGCTCAGGAGAAGACGCGTCAATTGATCGGGGCTCAGAAATCGGCGCGTGGAGCGATCGGGGCTCAGGAGACGACGCGTGGATCGATCGGGGCTCAGGAAACGACGCGTCGACCGATCGGGGCTCAGGAGACGGCGCGCGGACCGACCGGGGCTCAGGAGCCTCGCGTGGGCCGATCATGGCTCGGCGACGGCGCGTGGACCGATCGGGGCTCGGAGACGACGCGTGGACCGATGGGGGCTCGGATACGGCGCGTGAACCAACCGGGGCTCAGGAGGCCGCGCGTGGACCGATCATGGCTCGGCGACGGCGCGTGGACCGATCGCGGATCGGAGACGGCGCGTTAACCGATCGGGGCTTAGGAGACGATGCGTGAAGTGATCGGGGCTCGGAGACGGCGAGTGGACCCATCGGGGCTCGGAGACGACGCGTGTACGGATCGGGGCTTGATGACGGCGGCTTTACCGATCGCGGCACGGAGACGGCCCGTGGACAGATCGGGGCTTAGGAGACGGCGCGTGGACCGATCGGGGCTCAGGAGACGGCGCGTGGACCGGTCGGGGCTTAGGAGACGACGCCTGGACCGATCGGGGCTTAGGAGGCGGCGTGTGGGACGTTCGGGGCTCAGGAGACGGCGCGTGCACCGATCGGCGCTCGGAGACGGCGCGTGGAGCGGTCGGGGCTGAGGAGACGACGCGTGGATCGATCGGGGATCAGGAGACGACGCGTCGACCGATCGGGGCTGAGGAGACGACGCGTGGACCGATCGGGGCTTAGGAGAAAACGCGTGGACCGATCGGGGCTCAGGAAACGGCGTGTGGCGCGATCGGGGCTCAGGAGCCGACGCGTGGATCGATCGGGGCTCAGGAGACGACGCGTCGACCAATCGGGGCTCAGGAGACGGCGCGCGGACCGACTGGGGCTCAGGAGACTCGCGTGGATCGTTCGGGGCTCCGGAGGCGCCGCGTGGACCGATTGAGATCAGGAGACGGTGCGTGAACCGTTCGGGGCTCGGAGACGGCGCGTTGACCGATCGGGGCTCAGGAGACGGCGCGTGGACCGATCGCGGCTCGGAGACGGCGCGTGGAACGATCGGGGCTCAGGAGACGACGCGTGGACCGATCGGGCGTAGGAGACGACGCGTGTGCCTATCGGGGCTCACGACACAGCGTGTGGACCGATTGGGGCTCAGGAGACGCCGCGTGGAACGATCGGGGCTCGGAGACGGCGCGTGGAACAATCGGGGCTCAGGAGATTCGCGTGGATCGATCGGGGCTCCGTAGGCGGCGCGTGGACCCACCGGAGCTCAGGAGGCCGCGCGAGAACCGATCGCGGCTCGGCGACGGCGCGTGGACCGATCGGGGCTCAGGAGGCCGCGCGTGGACCGATCATGGCTCGGTGACGGCGCGTAGACCGATCGGGGCTCGGAGACGACGTGTGGACCGATCAGGGCTCGGAGACAGCGCGTGGACCGATTGGGGCTCGGATACGGCGCGTGAACCAATCGGGGCTCAGGAGGCCGCGCGTGGACCGATCGCGGCTCGGCGACGGCGCGTGGACCGATCGGGGCTCAGGAGGCCGCGCGTGGACTGATCATGGCTCGGCGACGGCGCGTGGACCGATCGGGGCTCAGGAGACGGCGCGTGGACCGATCGGGGCTCAGGAGACGGCGCGTTTACCGATTGGGGCTCGAATACGGCGCGTGAGCCAATCGGGGCTCAGGAGGCCGCGCGTGGACCGATCGCGGCTCGGCGACGGCGCGTGGACCGATCGGGGCTCAGGAGGCCGCGCGTGGACCGATCATGGCTCGGCGACGGCGCGTGGACCGATCGGGGCTCGGAGACGGCGCGTGGACCGATCGTGGCTCGGAGACGGCGCGTGGAGGCATCGGGGTTAAGAAGACGACGCATCGACCGAGCGGGGTTCAGGAGACGGCGCGAGGAGCGATCGGGGCTCAGGAGAAGACGCGTCAATTGATCGGGGCTCAGGACAGGACGCGGCGACGGATCGGGGCTTAGAGACGGCGCGTGGACCGATCGGGGCTTAGGAGACGACGCGTGGACCGATCGGGGCTCAAGAGACAGCGCGTGGACCGATCGGGACTCAGGAGACGGCGCGTGGATCGATTGGGGCGTGGATACGGCGCGTGACGCGACCGGGGCTCAGGAGGCCGCGCGTGGAGCGATCATGGCTCGGCGACGGCGCATGGACCGATCGGGGCTCGGAGACGACGCGTGGAGCGATAGGGGCTCAGGAGACGGCGCGTGGACCGGTCGGGGCTTAGGAGACTCGCGTGGACCGATTGGGACTCAGGCGGTTGCGCGTGGATCAATTGGGGTTCGGCGACGGCGCGTGGACCGATCGCGGTGCGGAGACGGCCCGTGGACAGATCGGGGCTTAGGAGACGGCGCGTGGACCGATCGGGGCTCAGGAGATGGCGCGTGGACCGGTCGGGGCTTAGGAGACGACGCCTGGACCGATCGGGGCTTAGGAGGCGGCGTGTGGAACGATCGGGGCTCAGGATACAGCGCGTGGACCGATCGGGGCTCGGAGACGGCGCGTGGAACGATCGGAGCACAGGAGACGGCGCGTGAACCGAGCGGCGCTCGGAGACGGCGCGTGGATCGATCGGGGCTTAGGAGACGGCGCGTGGACCGATCGGGGCTCAGGAGACCCCGCGTGGACCGATCGGGGCTCGGCGACTGCGCGTGGACGCATCGGGGCCCAGGAGACGGCGCGTGGACCGATCGGGGTTCGGTGACGGCACGTTTACCGATCGGGGCTTAGGAGACGATGCGTGGACCGATCGCGGCTCGGAGACGGCGTGTGAACCGACCGGGGTTCAGGAGGCCGCGCTTGGATCGATCGAGGCTCGGCGACGGGGCGTGGACCGATCGAATCTCGGAGACGACGCGTCGACCGATCGGGGCTCAGATGACGGTGCGCGGACCGACCGGGGCTCAGGAGACTCGCGTGGATCGATCGGGGCTCCGGAGACGCCGCGTAGAGCGATGGGGATCAGGAGACGGTGCACGGACCGATCGGGGCTCGGAGACGGCGCGTGGACCGATCGGGGCTTAGGAGACGGCGCGTGGACCGATCGGCACACGGAGACATCGCGTGGAATGATCGGGGCTCAGGAGACGGCGCGTGAACCGATCGGCGCTCGCAGACGGCGCGTGGACGGATCAGGGCTCAGGAGACGGCGCGTGAACCAATCGGCGCTCGGAGACGGCGCGTGGACCGATCGGGGCTTAGGAGACGGCGAGTGCACCGATCGGGGCCCGGAGACGGGTCGTCGACAGATTGGGGCTTAGGAGACGGCGCGTGGACCGATCGGGGCTGGGAGACGGCACGTGAACCAATAGGGGCTTAGGAGACGGCGCGTGGACCGATCGGGGCTTAGGAGACGACGCGTTAAATGATCGGCGCTCGGAGACGCCGCGTGGACCGATTGGGGCTTAGGAGACGGCGCGTGGACCGATCGGGGCTTAGGAGACGGCGCGTGGACCGATCGGGGCTCGGAGACATCGCGTGGAATGATCGGGGCTCAGGAGACGGCGCGTGAACCGATCGGCGCTCGGAGACGGCGCGTGGACGGATCAGGGCTCAGGAGACGGCGCGTGAACCAATCGGCGCTCGGAGACGGCGCGTGGACCGATCGGGGCTTAGGAGACGGCGAGTGCACCGATCGGGGCCCGGAGACGGGTCGTGGACCGATCATGTCTCGGAGACGGCATGTTAACCGATCAGGGCTTAGGAGACGATGCGTGGAGCGATCGGGGCTCAGGAGACGACGCGTGAACCGACCGGGGCTCAGGGGGCCGCGCGTGGACCGATCATGGCTCGGCGACGGCGCGTGGACCGATCGGGGTTCGGGTACGACGCGTGGACCGATCGGGGCTCGGCGACAGCGCGGGGACCAACCGGGGCTCAGGCGGTTGCGCGTGGACCAATTGGGGTTCGGCGACGGCGCGTGGACCGATCGGGGCTCGGAGAAGGCGCTGACCGATCGTGGCTTAGGAGGACACGCCTGGACCGATTGGGGCTTAGGAGACGACGCGTGGACCGATCGGGGCTCAGGAGACGGCGCGTGGGCCGTCCGGGGCTCGGAGACGACAAGTGGAACGATCGGGGCTCAGCAGACGGCGCGTGGACCGATCGGGACTCAGGAGGCCGCGCGTGGACCGATCATGGCTCGGCGACGGCGCGTAGAACGATCGGGGCTCGGAGACGACGCGTCGACCGATCGGGGCTCGGAGACAGCGCGTGGATCGACTGGGGCTCACTCAGGCGGTTGCGCGTGGACCAATTGGGGCTCCGGAGGCGGCGCGTGGACCGATTGGGGAGCAGAAGATGGTGCGTGGACCGATCGGGGCTCGGAGACGGCGGGTGGACCGATCGGAGCTTAGAAGACGACGCGTAGACCGATTCGGGCTCAGGAGACAGCGCGTGGACCGATCGGGGCTCGGAGACGGCGCGTTAACCGATCGGCGCTCGGAGACGGCGCATCGACCGATCGGGGTTCGGTGACGGCGCGTGGACCGTCCGGGGCTCAGGAGGGGATGCGTGGACCGATCGCGGCTCTGGAGACTGCGCGTGGATCGATCGGGGCTTAGGGAACGACGCGTCGACCGATCGGGGCTCCGGAGACGGCGCGTGAACCGACCGGGGCTCAGGAGACCGCACGTGGACCGATCGCGGCTCAGGAGACCGCGCGTGGACCGTTCGCGGCTCGGCGACGGCGCGTGGACCGATCGGGGCTCAGGAGGCCGCGCGTGGACCGATCGTGGCTCGGCGACGGCGCGTGGACCGATCGGGGCTCGGAGACGACGCGTGAACCGATCGGGGCTCGGAGACAGCGCGTGGACCGACTGGGGGGTCAGCCGGTTGCGCGTGGACCAATTGGGGTTCGGCGACGGCGCGCGGACCGATCGGGGCTCGGAGACGGCGCGTTAACCGATTGGGGCTTAGGAGACGATGCGTGGTCCGATCGGGGCTCGAAGACGGCGCGTGGACCGATCGGGGCTCGGCGACTGCGCGTGAACGTATCGGGGTTCAGGAGACGGCGCGTGGTCCGATCGGGGCTCGGAGACGGCACGTGGACCGATCAGGGCTTTGGAGACGACGCGTGGACCGATCGGGGCTCAGGAGACAGCGGGTGAACCGGTCGGGTCTTAGGAGACGACGCGTCGACCGATCGGGGCTCGGACACGACGCTTGTACGGATCGGGGCTTGGTGACGGAGCGTTGACCGATCGCGGTTTAGAGACGGCCCGTGGACGGATCGGGGCTTAGGAGATGGCGCGTGGACCGATCGGGGCTTAGGAGCCTCGCGTGGATCCATCGTGGCCCCGGAGGCGCCGCGTGCACCCATGGGGATCAGGAGACAGTGCGTGGACCGATCGGGGTTCGGCGACGGCGCGTGGACCGACCGGGGATTAGGAGACGACGCGTCGACCGATCGGGGCTTAGGAGACGACCCGTCGACCGATCGGGGGTTAGGAGACGACGCGTGGACCGATCGGGGCTCAGGAGACGGCGCGTGGAACGATCGGGGCTCAGGAGACGGCGCGTGAAACGATCAGCGCTCTGAGACGGCGCGTGGACCGATTGTGGCTTACGAGACGGCGCGTGGAACGATCGGGGTTCAGGAGACGGCGCGTGGACCGATCGGGGCTCAGGAGATGGCGCGCGGACCGACCGGGGCTCAGGCGACTCGCGTGGAACGACCGGGGCTTTGGAGGCGGCGCGTGAACCGATCGGGGCTTGATGACATCGCGTTTACCGATCGCGGTTCGGAGACGGCCCGTGGACAGATCGGGGCTTAGAGGACGGCGCGTGGACCTAACGGGGCTCAGGAGACGGCGCGTGGACCGGTCGGGGCTTAGGAGACGACGCCTGGACCGATCGGGGCTCAGGAGACGGCGGGTGATCCGGTCGGGTCTTAGGAGACGACGCGTCGACCGATCGGGGCTCAGGGAAAGGCGTGTGGACCGATCGAGGCTCAGGAGACGGCGCCTGGACCGATCGGGGCTCGGCGACTGCGCGTGGACGGATCGGGGCTCAGGAGACGGCGCGTGGGCCGATCGGGGCTCAGGAGGCCGCGCGTTAACCGATTGGGGCTTAGGAGACGATGCGTGGACCGATCGCGGCTCGGAGACGGCGTGTGAAGCGACCGGGGCTCAGGAGGCCGCGCGTGGACCGATCGAGGCTCGGCGACGGCGAGTGGACCCATCGGGGCTCGGAGACGACGCGTGTACGGATCGGGGCTCTGGAAGCGGCGCACGGACCGATCGTGGCTCGGAGACGGCGCGTGGCGGCATCGGGGCTAAGAAGACGACGCATGGACCGAGCGGGGCTCAGGAGATGGCGCGAGGAGCGATGGGGATCAGGAGACGGTGCGTGGACCGATCGGGGCTCGGAGACGCCGCTTGGACCGATCGGGGCTTAGGAGACGGCGCGTGGACCAATTGGGGCTTAGGAGACGGCGCGTGGACCGATCGGGGTTAGGAAGCGGCGCCTAGACCGATCGTGGCTCGGAGACGGCGCGTGGAGGCATCGGGGCTAAGAAGACGACACATGGATGGAGCGGGGCTCAGGAGACGGGGCGAGGAGCGATCGGGGCTCAGGAGAAGACGCGTCAATTGATCGGGGCTCAGAAATCGGCGCGTGGAGCGATGGGGGCTCAGGAGACGACGCGTGGATCGATCGGGGCTCAGGAAACGACGCGTCGACCGATTGGGGCTCAGGAGCCGACGCGCGGACCGACCAGGGCTCAGGAGCCTCGCGTGGACCGATCATGGCTCGGCGACGGCGCGTGGACGGATCGGGGCTCGGAGACGACGCGTGGACCGATGGGGGCTCGGATACGGCGCGTGAACCAACCGGGGCTCAGGAGGTCGCGCGTGGACCGATGGCGGCTCGGTGACGGCGCGTGGACCGATCGGGGCTCAGGACTCTGCGCGTGGACCGATCGCGGCTCGGCGGCGGCGCGTGGACCGATCGGGGCTCGGAGACGACGCGTGAAACGATCGGCGCTCGGAGACAGCGCGTGGACCGATCGGGGCTTAGGAGACGGCGCGTGGACCGATCGGAGATCAGGAGACGATGCGTGGACCGATCAGAGCTCAGGAGACGGCGCGTAGAGCGATCGGCCTCGGAAACAGCGGGTGGACCGTCCGGGGCTTAGCAGACGATGCGTGGACCGATCGGGGCTCGGAAACGGCGCGTGGACCGATCGGGGCTTAGGAGACGATGCGTGGACCGATCGGGGCTCAGGAGACGGCGCGTGGAGCGATCGGGGCTCGGAAACGGCGGGTGGACCGTCCGGGGCTTAGGAGACGATGCGTGGACCGATCGGGGCTCAGAAGACGGCGCGTGGACGGATCGGCGCTCGGAGACGGCGCGTGGACCGATCGGGGCTCAGGAGAAGGCGTGTGGACGGATCGACGCTCGGAGATGGCGCGTGGAACGATCGGGGCTCAGGAGACGACGCGTGGACCGATCGGGGCTCAGGAGACGGCGCGTAGACCGATCGGGGCTCCGAAACGACGCGTTAACCGAGCGGGGCTTAGGAGACGATGCGAAGATCGATCGGGGCTCAGGAGACGGCGCGTGGACCGACTGCGGCTCAGGCGGTTGCGCGTGGACCAATTGGGGTTCGGCGACGGCGCGTGGATCGATCGGGGCTTAGGAGACGGCGCGTGCATCGATCGGGGCCCGGAGACGGGTCGTGGACAGATGGGGGCTTAGGAGACGGCGCGTGGACCGATCGTGGCTGGGAGACGGCTCGTCCACCAATCGGGGCTTAGGAGACGACGCGTAGATCGATCGGGGCTCAGGAGACGGCGCGTGGACCGATAGGGGCTCAGGAAACGGCGTCTCGGCCGACTGGGGCTCAGGCGGCTGCGCGTGGACCAATTGGGGTTCGGCGACGGCGCGTGGACCGATCGGGGCTCGGAGACGGCGCGTCGACCGCTCGGGGTTCGGAGACGGTGCCTGGACCGTCCGGGGCTCAGGAGGCGATGCGTGGACCGATCGGGGCTCAGGAGTCTGCGCGTGGATGGATCGGGGCTTAGGGAACGACGCGTGGACCGATCGGGGTTCAGGAGACGGCGCATGAACCGACCATGGCTCAGGAGGCCGCGCGTGGACCGACTGGGGCTCAGGTGGTTGCGCGTGGACCAATTGGGGTTCGGCGATGGCGCGTGGACCGATTGGGGCTCGGATACGGCGCGTGAACCAATCGGGCCTCAGGAGGCCGCGCGTGGACCGATCGCGGCTCGGCGACGGCGCGTGGACAGATCGAGGCTCGGAGACGACGCGTGTACGGATCGGGGCTTTGAAGACGACGCGTGGACCGATCGTGGCTCAAGAAACGGCGTGTGGAGCGATCGGGGATCAGGAGACGACGCGTCGACCGATCAGGGCTCAGGTGACGGCGCGTGGACCGACCGGGGCTCAGGAAACAGCGCGTGAAATGATCGGCGCTCGGAGATGGCGCGTGGACCGATCGGGCCTTAGGAGACGGTACGTGAATCGATCGGGGCACAGGAGACGGCGCGTGAGCCGGTCGGGGCTTAGGAGACGACGCCTGGACCGATCGAGACTTAGGGGGCGGCGGGTGGAACGATCGGGGCTCAGGAAATGGCCCGTGGAGCAATCGGGGCTCAGGAGACGGCCCGTGGAGCGATCGGGGCTTAGGAGACGGCGCGCGGAATGATCGGGGCTCGGGAAGCGGCGCCTGAACCGATCTGGCTCGGAGTCGGCGCGTGGAGGCATCGGGGTTTAGAAGACGACGTATGAACCGATCGGGGCTCAGGAAACGGCGCGTGGACCGATTGGAGCTCGGAGACGACGCGTGGACCGATCGGGGCTCGGAGACCGCGCGTGGACCGACTGGGGCGCAGGCGGTTGCGCGTGGACCAATTGGGGTTCGGCGACGGCGCGTGGACCGATCGGGGCTCGGAGACGGCGCGTTAACCGATCGGGGCTTAGGAGACGATCCGTGAACCGATCGGGGCTCGGAGACGGCGCGTGGACAGATCGGGCTCAGGAGACGGCGCGTGGACCGATCGGGGCTTAGGATACGGCGCGTGGACCGATCGGGGCTCAGGAAGCGGCGCCTGGACCGATCGTGGCTCGGAGACGGCGCGTGGAGGCATCCGGGCTAAGAAGACGACGCATGGACCGAGCGGGGTTCAGGAGACGGCGCGAGGAGCGATCGGGGCTCAGGAGAAGACACGTCAATTGATCGGGGCTCCGGAGACGACGCCTCGACGAATCGGGGCTCAGGAGGCGGCACGAGAAGCGATCGGGGCTCAGGAGAAGACGCGTCAATTGATCGGGGCTCAGGAGACGACGCGTCGACGAATCGGGGCTTAGGAGACTACGCGTGGACCGATCGGGGCTGAGGAGACGGCGCGTCGACCGACCGGAGCTGAGGAGATTCGCGTGGATCGATCGGGGCTCCGGAGGCGGCGCGTGGACCGATTGGGGCTTAGGAGACGACGCGTGGACTGATCGGGACTCAGGAGACGGCGCGTGGCCCGATTGGGGCTCGGATACGGCGCGGGAACCGACCGGGGCTCAGGAGGCCGCCCGAGAACCGATCGCGGCTCGGCGACGGCGCGTGGACCGATCGGGGCTCAAGAGGCCGCGCGTGGACCGATCATGGCTCGGCGACGGCGCGTAGACCGATCGGGGCCCGGAGACGACGCGTGGACTGATCGGGGCTCGCAGACAGCGCGTGGACCGACTGGGGCTCAGGCGGTACCGCGTGGACCAATTGGGGCTCCGGAGGCGGCGCGTGGACCGATTGTGGAGCAGAAGATGGTGCGTGGACCGATCGGGGCTCGGAGACGGCGCGTGGACCGATCGGAGCTTAGAAGACGACGCCTATACCGATTGGGGCTCAGGAGACAGAGCGTGGACTGACCGGGGCTCGGAGACGGCGCGTTAACCGATCGGCGCTCGGAGACAGCGCGTCGATCGATCGGGGTTCGGTGACGGCGCGTGGACCGTCCGGGGCTCAGGAGGGGATGCGTGGACCGATCGCGGCTCTGGAGACTGCGCGTGGATCGATCGGGGCTTAGGGAACGACGCGTGGACCAATCGGGGCTCAGGAGACGGCGCTTGGACCGATCGGGGCTCGAAGACGACGCGTGGACCGATCGGGGCTCGGAGAAAGCGCGTGGACGGACTGGGGCTCAGGCGGTTTCGCGTGGACCAACTGGGGTTCGGCGACGGCGCGTGGACCGATCGGGGCTTAGGAGGCCGCGCGTGGACCGATCGCGGCTCGGCGACGGCGCGTGGACCGATCGGGGCTCAGGAGGCCGCGCGTGGACCGATCGGAGCTCAGGAGACGGCGCGTGGGCCGATTGGGGCTCGGATACGGCGCGTGAACCAATCGGGCCTCAGGAGGCCGCGCGTGGACCGATCGCGGCTCGGCGACGGCGCGTGGACCGATTGGGGCTCAGGAGGCCGCGCGTGGACCGATCATAGCTCGGCGACGGCGCGTGGACCGATCGGGTCTCGGAGACGACGCGTGGACCGATCGGGGTTCGGCGACCGCGCGTGAACCGACTGGGGCTCAGGCGGTTGCGCGTGGACCAATTGGGGTTCGGCGACGGCGCGTGGACCGTTCGGGGCTCGGAGACGGCGCGTTAACCGATCGGGGCTTAGGAGACGATGCGTGGACCGATCGGGGTTCGGAGACGGCGCGTGGACCGATCGGGGCTCGGCGACGGCGCGTGGACAGATCGACGCTCGGAAACGACGCGTGTACGGATCGGGGCTTTGAAGACGACGCGTGGTCCGATCGTGGCTCAAGAAACGGCGTGTGGAGCGATCGGGGCTCAGGAAACGACGCGTCGACCGATCAGGGCTCAGGTGACGGCGCGTGGACCGACCGGGGCTCAGGAGACAGCGCGTGAAATGATCGGCGTTCGGAGATGGCGCGTGGACCGATTGGGGCTTAAGAGACGACGGGTGGACCGATCGGGGCTTAGGAGACGGTACGTGAATCGATCGGGGCACAGGAGACGGCGCGTGAGCCGGTCGGGGCTTAGGAGACGACGCCTGGACCGATCGGGGCTCAGGAAACGGCGCGTGGACCGATTGGAGCTCGGAGACAACGCGTGGACCGACTGGGGCTCGGAGACCGCGCGTGGCCCGACTGGGGCTCAGGTGGTTGCGCGAGGACCAATTGGGGCTGAGGCGGTTGCGCGTGGACCGATCGGGGCTCGGAGACAACGCGTGCACCGATAGGGGCTTAGGAAGCGGCGCCTGGACCGATCAGGGCTTAGGAGACGACGCGTGGACCGGTCGGGGCTTAGGAGACTCGCGTCGATCTATCGGGGCTCCGGAGGAGGCGCGTGAACCGATCGGGGATCAGGAGACGGTGCGTGGAGCGATCGGGCCATAGGAGACGGCGGGAATACCGATCGGGGCTGTCGAAGCGGCGCCAGGACCGATCGTGGCTCGGAGACGGAGAGTGGAGGCATCGGGGTTTAGAAGACGACGCATGGACCGATCGGGGCTCGGCGACGGCGCGTGGACCGACCGGGGCTCAGGAGGCCACGCCTGGACCGATCGGGTCTCGGCGACGGCGCGTGGACCGATCGAGGCTCGGAGACGACGC
The DNA here is from genome assembly GCA_946811545.1 of Netelia fuscicornis. Lineage (NCBI taxonomy): Eukaryota > Metazoa > Arthropoda > Insecta > Hymenoptera > Ichneumonidae > Netelia > Netelia fuscicornis. The sequence goes on from OX328012.1 coordinate 27,235,602, forward strand.
GTGGACCGATCGGGGCTCAGGAGACGGCGCGTGGACCGATCGGGGCTCAGGAGACGGCGCGTGGACCGATTGGGGCTCGGGAGACTGCGCGTGGATGGATCGGGGCTTAGGGAACGACGCGTGGACCGATCGGGGCTCAGGAGACGGCCCGTGGACCGATCGGGGCTCGGAGACGGCGCGTAGAACGATTGGGGCTTAGGAGAAGGCGCGTGGAGCGATCGGGGCTCAGGAGACGGCGCGTGAACCGATCGGCGCTCGGAGACGGCGCGTCGACCGATCGGGGTTCGGAGACGGCGCGTGGACCGTCTGGGGCTTAGGAGACGATGCGTGGACCGATCGCGGCTTAGTGGACGACGCGTGGACCGATCGGGGCTCAGGAGACGGCGCGTGGACCGATCGGGGGTTAGGAGACGGCGCGTGGACCGATCGGGGCTGAGGAAGCGGCGGCTGGACCGATCGTGGCTCGGAGACGACGCGTGGACATATCGGGGCTTAGGAGACGATGCGTGCACCGATCGGGGCTCAGGAGACGGCGCCGTGGATGGATCAGGGGTTAGGGAACGACGCGTGAACCGATCGGGGCTCAGGCGACGGCGCTTGAGTGGATCGGGGCTTAGGAAACGACGCGTGGACCGATCGGGGCTCAGGAGACGGCGCGTGGACCGATCGGGGCTGGGAGACGGCGCGTGGAACGATCGGGGCTCAGGAGACTGCGCGTGGATGGAACGGGGCTTAGGGAACGACGCGTGGACCGATCGGGGCTCAGGAGACGGCGCGTGGACCGATCGGGTCTGGAAGACGGCGCGCGGAACGATCGGAGCTTAGGAGACGGCGCGTGGACCGATCGGAGATCAGGAGACGACGCGTGGACCGATCGGGGCTCTGGCAGCGGCGCACGGACCGATCGTGGCTCGGAGACGGCGCGTGTAGGCATCGGGGCTTTGAAGACGACGCATGGACCGAACGGTGCTCAGAAAACGGCGCGTGGACCGATCGGTGCTCGGAGACGATGCGTGGACCGATCGGGGCTCAGGAAACGGCGCGTGGAGCGATCAGGGCTCAGGTGACGACGCGTGGATCGATCGGGGCTCAGGAGACGACGCGTCGACCGATCGGGGCTCAGGAGAGGGCGCGCGGACCAACCGGGGCTCAGGAGATTCGCGTGGATCAATCGGGGCAGCGGAGGCGCCGCGTAGACGGATGGGGCTCCGGAGACGGCGCGTGGACCGATCGGCGCTCAGAGAGTGCGCGTGGACCGATTGGGGCTTAGAAGACGGCGCGTGGACCGATCGGGGCTCAGGAAGCGGCGCCTAGACCGATCGTGGCTCGGAGACGGCGCGTGGAGGCATCGGGTCTAAGAAGACGACGCATGGACCGAGCGGGGCTCGGGAGACGGCGCGAGGAGCGATCGAGGCTCAGGAGAAGACGCGTCAATTGATCGGGGCTCAGGAGACGACGCGTCGACGGATCGGGTCTTCGGAGACGACGCGTGAACCGGCCGGGGATTAGGAGACAACGCGTCGACCGATCGGGGCTTAGGAGACGACGCGTGGACTGATCGGGGCTGAGGAGAAGACGCGTGGGCCGATCCGGGCTTAGGAGAGGACCCGTCGACCGATCGGGGCTCAGGAGACGACGCGTGGCCCGATCGAGGTTTAGCAGAGGGCGCGTCGGACGATCGGGGCTCAGGAGACGGCGCGTGGACGGATCGGGTCTCAGGAGATGGCGCGTGACCCGATCGGCGCTCGGAGACCGGGCGTGCACCGATCGGGGCTTAGGAGACGGCGCGTGCACCAATCGGGGCCCGGCGACGGGTCGTGGACAGATTAGGGCTTAGGAGACGGCGCGTGGACCGATCGGGGCTCGGAGACGGCGCGTGGACCGATCGGGGCTTAGGAGACGACGCGTGGACCGATCGGGGCTGAGGAGACGGTGCGTGGACCGATCGGGTCTCAGGAGACGGCGCGTGGACCGATTGGGGCTCGGATACGGCGTGTGAACCGACCGGGGCTCAGGAGGCCGCGCGTGGAACGATCATGGCTCGGCGACGGCGCGGGGACCGATCGGGGCTCGGAGACGACGCGTGGACCGATCGGGGCTCGGAGACCGCGCGTGGCCCGACTGGGGCTCAGGTGGTTCCGCGAGGACCAATTGGGGCTCAGGCGGTTGCGCGTGGACCGATCGGGGCTCGGAGACAACGCGTGCACCGATAGGGGCTCAGGAAGCGGCGCCTGGACCGATCAGGGCTTAGGAGACGGCGCGAATACCGATCGGGGCTGTCGAAACGGCGCCAGGACCGATCGTGGCTCGGAGACGGCGCGTGGACTGATCGGGGCTTAGGAGCCGACGCGTGGACCCATCGGGGTTCGGAGACGATGCGTGGAACGATCGGGGCTCAGGAGACGGCGCGTGAACCGATCGGCCCTCGGTGACGGTGCGAGGAGGCGTCTGGGGTTAGAAGACGACGCGTGGACCGATCGGGGCTCAGGCAACGGCGCGTTAACCGATTGGGGCTTAGGAGACGTTGCGTGGTCCGATCGGGGTTCAGGAGCCTCGCGTGGATCGATCGGGGCTCCAGAGGCGCCGCGTTGACCCATAGGGATCAGGAGACAGTGCGTGGACCGATCGGGGCTCGGAGACGGCGCGTGGACCCATCGGGGCTTAGGAGCCTCGCGTGGATCGATCGGGGCCCCGGAGGCGCCGCGAGGACCCATGGGGATCAGGAGACAGTGCGTGTACCGATCGGGTCTCAGGAGACGGCGCGTGGACCGATTGGGGCTCGGGAGACTGCGCGTGGATGGATTTGTGCTTAGGGAACGACGCGTGGACCTATTGGGGCTCGGATACGGCGTGTGAACCGACCGGGGCTCAGGAGGCCGCGCGTGGACCGATCGCGACTCGGCGATGGCGCGTGGTCCGATCGTGGCTCAGGAGGCCGCGCGTGCAACGATCATGGCTCGGCGACGGCGCGGGGACTGATCGGGGCTCGGAGACGACGCGTGGACCGATCGGGGCTCGGAGACCGCGCGTGCACCGATAGGGGCTCAGGAAGCGGCGCCTGGACCGATCAGGGCTTAGGAGACGACGCGTGGACCGGTCGGGGCTTAGGAGACTCGCGTGGATCTATCGGGGCTCCGGAGGCGGCGCGTGAACCGATCGGGGATCAGGAGACGGTGCGTGGAGCGATCGGGCCTTAGGAGACGGCGCGAATACCGATCGGGGCTGTCGAAGCGGCGCCAGGACCGATCGTGGCTCGGAGACGGAGAGTGGAGGCATCGGGGTTTAGAAGACGACGCATGGACCGATCGGGGCTCAGGAAACGGCGCGTGGACCGATCGGAGCTCGGAGACGACGCGTGGACCGATCGGGGCTCAGGAGACGGCGAGTGGAGCGATCGGGGCTCAGGCGACGGCGCGTGGACCGGTCGGGGCTTAGGAGACGATGACTGGACCGATCGAGGCTTAGGAGGCGGCGCGTGGAACGATCGGGGCTCAGCAGGCGACACGTCGACGGATCGGGGCTCAGGAGACGGTGCGTGAACCGATCGGGGCTCGGCGACTGCGCGTGGACCGATCGGGTCTCGGCGACGGCGCGTGGACCGATCGAGGCTCGGAGACGACGCGTGGACCGATCGGGCCTTAGGAGACGGCGCGAAGACCGATCGGGGCTCAGGAGACGGCGCGTGGACCGATTGGGGCGCGGGAGACTGCGCGTGGATGGATCGGGGCTTAGGGAACGACGCGTGGACCGATCGGGGCTCAGGAGACGGCGCGTGGACCGATCGGGGCTCGGAGACGGCGCGTAGAACGATTGGGGCTTAGGAGAAGGCGCGTGGAGCGATCGGGGCTCAGGAGACGGCGCGTGAACCGATCGGCGCTCGGAGACGGCGCGTCGACCGATCGGGGTTCGGAGACGGCGCGTGGACCGTCTGGGGCTTAGGAGACGATGCGTGGACCGATCGGGGCTTAGTGGACGACGCGTGGACCGATCGGGGCTCAGGAGACGGCGCGTGGACCGATCGGGGGTTAGGAGACGGCGCGTGGACCGATCGGGGCTGAGGAAGCGGCGGCTGGACCGATCGTGGCTCGGAGACGACGCGTGGACATATCGGGGCTTAGGAGACGATGCGTGCACCGATCGGGGCTCAGGAGACGGCGCCGTGGATGGATCAGGGCTTAGGGAACGACGCGTGAACCGATCGGGGCTCAGGCGACGGCGCTTGAGTGGATCGGGGCTTAGGAAACGACGCGTGGACCGATCGGGGCTCAGGAGACGGCGCGTGGACCGATCGGCGCTGGGAGACGGCGCGTGGAACAATCGGGGCTCAGGAGACTGCGCGTGGATGGAACGGGGCTTAGGGAACGACGCGTGGACCGATCGGGGCTCAGGAGACGGCGCGTGGACCGATCGGGTCTGGGAGACGGCGCGCGGAACGATCGGAGCTTAGGAGACGGCGCGTGGGCCGATCGGAGATCAGGAGACGACGCGTGGACCGATCGGGGCTCTGGCAGCGGCGCACGGACCGATCGTGGCTCGGAGACGGCGCGTGCAGGCATCGGGGCTTTGAAGACGACGAATGGACCGAACGGTGCTCAGAAAACGGCGCGTGGACCGATCGGTGCTCGGAGACGATGCGTGGACCGATCGGGGCTCAGGAAACGGCGCGCGGACCAACCGGGGCTCAGGAGATTCGCGTGGATCAATCGGGGCTGCGGAGGCGCCGCGTAGACGGATGGGGCTCCGGAGACGGCGCGTGGACCGATCGGCGCTCAGAGAGTGCGCGTGGACCGATTGGGGCTTAGAAGACGGCGCGTGGACCGATCGGGGCTCAGGAAGCGGCGCCTAGACCGATCGTGGCTCGGAGACGGCGCGTGGAGGCATCGGGTCTAAGAAGACGACGCATGGACCGAGCGGGGCTCGGGAGACGGCGCGAGGAGCGATCGAGGCTCAGGAGAAGACGCGTCAATTGATCGGGGCTCAGGAGACGACGCGTCGACGGATCGGGTCTTCGGAGACGACGCGTGAACCGGCCGGGGATTAGAAGACGACGCGTCGACCGATCGGGGCTTAAGAGACGACGCGTGGACTGATCGGGGCTGAGGAGAAGACGCGTGGGCCGATCCGGGCTTAGGAGAGGACCCGTCGACCGATCGGGGCTCAGGAGACGACGCGTGGCCCGATCGAGGTTTAGCAGAGGGCGCGTCGGACGATCGGGGCTCAGGAGACGGCGCGTGGACGGATCGGGTCTCAGGAGATGGCGCGTGACCCGATCGGCGCTCGGAGACCGGGCGTGCACCGATCGGGGCTTAGGAGACGGCGCGTGCACCAATCGGGGCCCGGCGACGGGTCGTGGACAGATTAGGGCTTAGGAGACGGCGCGTGGACCGATCGGGGCTCGGAGACGGCGCGTGGACCGATCGGGGCTTAGGAGACGACGCGTGGACCGATCGGGGCTGAGGAGACGGTGCGTGGACCGATCGGGTCTCAGGAGACGGCGCGTGGACCGATTGGGGCTCGGATACGGCGTGTGAACCGACCGGGGCTCAGGAGGCCGCGCGTGGAACGATCATGGCTCGGCGACGGCGCGGGGACCGATCGGGGCTCGGAGACGACGCGTGGACCGATCGGGGCTCGGAGACCGCGCGTGGCCCGACTGGGGCTCAGGTGGTTCCGCGAGGACCAATTGGGGCTCAGGCGGTTGCGCGTGGACCGATCGGGGCTCGGAGACAACGCGTGCACCGATAGGGGCTCAGGAAGCGGCGCCTGGACCGATCAGGGCTTAGGAGACGGCGCGAATACCGATCGGGGCTGTCGAAACGGCGCCAGGACCGATCGTGGCTCGGAGACGGCGCGTGGACTGATCGGGGCTTAGGAGCCGACGCGTGGACCCATCGGGGTTCGGAGACGATGCGTGGAACGATCGGGGCTCAGGAGACGGCGCGTGAACCGATCGGCCCTCGGTGACGGTGCGAGGAGGCGTCTGGGGTTAGAAGACGACGCGTGGACCGATCGGGGCTCAGGCAACGGCGCGTTAACCGATTGGGGCTTAGGAGACGTTGCGTGGTCCGATCGGGGTTCAGGAGCCTCGCGTGGATCGATCGGGGCTCCAGAGGCGCCGCGTTGACCCATAGGGATCAGGAGACAGTGCGTGGACCGATCGGGGCTCGGAGACGGCGCGTGGACCCATCGGGGCTTAGGAGCCTCGCGTGGATCGATCGGGGCCCCGGAGGCGCCGCGAGGACCCATGGGGATCAGGAGACAGTGCGTGTACCGATCGGGTCTCAGGAGACGGCGCGTGGACCGATTGGGGCTCGGGAGACTGCGCGTGGATGGATTTGTGCTTAGGGAACGACGCGTGGACCTATTGGGGCTCGGATACGGCGTGTGAATCGACCGGGGCTCAGGAGGCCGCGCGTGGACCGATCGCGACTCGGCGATGGCGCGTGGTCCGATCGTGGCTCAGGAGGACGCGCGTGGAACGATCATGGCTCGGCGACGGCGCGGGGACCGATCGGGGCTCGGAGACGACGCGTGGACCGATCGGGGCTCGGAGACCGCGCGTGCACCGATAGGGGCTCAGGAAGCGGCGCCTGGACCGATCAGGGCTTAGGAGACGACGCGTGGACCGGTCGGGGCTTAGGAGACTCGCGTGGATCTATCGGGGCTCCGGAGGCGGCGCGTGAACCGATCGGGGATCAGGAGACGGTGCGTGGAGCGATCGGGCCTTAGGAGACGGCGCGAATACCGATCGGGGCTGTCGAAGCGGCGCCAGGACCGATCGTGGCTCGGAGACGGAGAGTGGAGGCATCGGGGTTTAGAAGACGACGCATGGACCGATCGGGTTCAGGAAACGGCGCGTGGACCGATAGGAGCTCGGAGACGACGCGTGGACCGATCGGGGCTCAGGAGACGGCGCGTGGAGCGATCGGGGCTCAGGCGACGGCGCGTGGACCGGTCGGGGCTTAGGAGACGATGCCTGGACCGATCGAGGCTTAGGAGGCGGCGCGTGGAACGATCGGGGCTCAGCAGGCGACACGTCGACGGATCGGGGCTCAGGAGACGGTGCGTGAACCGATCGGGGCTCGGCGACTGCGCGTGGACCGATCGGGTCTCGGCGACGGCGCGTGGACCGATCGAGGCTCGGAGACGACGCGTGGACCGATCGGGCCTTAGGAGACGGCGCGAAGACCGATCGGGGCTCAGGAGACGGCGCGTGGACCGATTGGGGCGCGGGAGACTGCGCGTGGATGGATCGGGGCTTAGGGAACGACGCGTGGACCGATCGGGGCTCAGGAGACGGCGCGTGGACCGATCGGGGCTCGGAGACGGCGCGTTAACCGATTGGGGCTTAGGAGACGATGCGTGGTCCGATCGGGGCTCGAAGACGGCGCGTGGACCGATCGGGGCTCGGCGACTGCGCGTGAACGTATCGGGGTTCAGGAGACGGCGCGTGGTCCGATCGGGGCTCGGAGACGGCACGTGGACCGATCAGGGCTTTGGAGACGACGCGTGGACCGATCGGGGCTCAGGAGACAGCGGGTGAACCGGTCGGGTCTTAGGAGACGACGCGTCGACCGATCGGGGCTCGGACACGACGCTTGTACGGATCGGGGCTTGGTGACGGAGCGTTGACCGATCGCGGTTTAGAGACGGCCCGTGGACGGATCGGGGCTTAGGAGATGGCGCGTGGACCGATCGGGGCTTAGGAGCCTCGCGTGGATCCATCGTGGCCCCGGAGGCGCCGCGTGCACCCATGGGGATCAGGAGACAGTGCGTGGACCGATCGGGGTTCGGCGACGGCGCGTGGACCGACCGGGGATTAGGAGACGACGCGTCGACCGATCGGGGCTTAGGAGACGACCCGTCGACCGATCGGGGGTTAGGAGACGACGCGTGGACCGATCGGGGCTCAGGAGACGGCGCGCGGACCGACCGGGGCTCAGGCGACTCGCGTGGAACGACCGGGGCTTTGGAGGCGGCGCGTGAACCGATCGGGGCTTGATGACATCGCGTTTACCGATCGCGGTTCGGAGACGGCCCGTGGACAGATCGGGGCTTAGGAGACGGCGCGTGGACCTAACGGGGCTCAGGAGACGGCGCGTGGACCGGTCGGGGCTTATGAGACGACGCCTGGACCGATCGGGGCTCAGGAGACGGCGGGTGATCCGGTCGGGTCTTAGGAGACGACGCGTCGACCGATCGGGGCTCAGGGAAAGGCGTGTGGACCGATCGAGGCTCAGGAGACGGCGCCTGGACCGATCGGGGCTCGGCGACTGCGCGTGGACGGATCGGGGCTCAGGAGACGGCGCGTGGGCCGATCGGGGCTCAGGAGGCCGCGCGTTAACCGATTGGGGCTTAGGAGACGATGCGTGGACCGATCGCGGCTCGGAGACGGCGTGTGAAGCGACCGGGGCTCAGGAGGCCGCGCGTGGACCGATCGAGGCTCGGCGACGGCGAGTGGACCCATCGGGGCTCGGAGACGACGCGTGTACGGATCGGGGCTCTGGAAGCGGCGCACGGACCGATCGTGGCTCGGAGACGGCGCGTGGCGGCATCGGGGCTAAGAAGACGACGCATGGACCGAGCGGGGCTCAGGAGATGGCGCGAGGAGCGATGGGGATCAGGAGACGGTGCGTGGACCGATCGGGGCTCGGAGACGCCGCTTGGACCGATCGGGGCTTAGGAGACGGCGCGTGGACCAATTGGGGCTTAGGAGACGGCGCGTGGACCGATCGGGGTTAGGAAGCGGCGCCTAGACCGATCGTGGCTCGGAGACGGCGCGTGGAGGCATCGGGGCTAAGAAGACGACACATGGATGGAGCGGGGCTCAGGAGACGGGGCGAGGAGCGATCGGGGCTCAGGAGAAGACGCGTCAATTGATCGGGGCTCAGAAATCGGCGCGTGGAGCGATGGGGGCTCAGGAGACGACGCGTGGATCGATCGGGGCTCAGGAAACGACGCGTCGACCGATTGGGGCTCAGGAGCCGACGCGCGGACCGACCAGGGCTCAGGAGCCTCGCGTGGACCGATCATGGCTCGGCGACGGCGCGTGGACGGATCGGGGCTCGGAGACGACGCGTGGACCGATGGGGGCTCGGATACGGCGCGTGAACCAACCGGGGCTCAGGAGGTCGCGCGTGGACCGATGGCGGCTCGGTGACGGCGCGTGGACCGATCGGGGCTCAGGACTCTGCGCGTGGACCGATCGCGGCTCGGCGGCGGCGCGTGGACCGATCGGGGCTCGGAGACGACGCGTGAAACGATCGGCGCTCGGAGACAGCGCGTGGACCGATCGGGGCTTAGGAGACGGCGCGTGGACCGATCGGAGATCAGGAGACGATGCGTGGACCGATCAGAGCTCAGGAGACGGCGCGTAGAGCGATCGGCCTCGGAAACAGCGGGTGGACCGTCCGGGGCTTAGCAGACGATGCGTGGACCGATCGGGGCTCGGAAACGGCGCGTGGACCGATCGGGGCTTAGGAGACGATGCGTGGACCGATCGGGGCTCAGGAGACGGCGCGTGGAGCGATCGGGGCTCGGAAACGGCGGGTGGACCGTCCGGGGCTTAGGAGACGATGCGTGGACCGATCGGGGCTCAGAAGACGGCGCGTGGACGGATCGGCGCTCGGAGACGGCGCGTGGACCGATCGGGGCTCAGGAGAAGGCGTGTGGACGGATCGACGCTCGGAGATGGCGCGTGGAACGATCGGGGCTCAGGAGACGACGCGTGGACCGATCGGGGCTCAGGAGACGGCGCGTAGACCGATCGGGGCTCCGAAACGACGCGTTAACCGAGCGGGGCTTAGGAGACGATGCGAAGATCGATCGGGGCTCAGGAGACGGCGCGTGGACCGACTGCGGCTCAGGCGGTTGCGCGTGGACCAATTGGGGTTCGGCGACGGCGCGTGGATCGATCGGGGCTTAGGAGACGGCGCGTGCATCGATCGGGGCCCGGAGACGGGTCGTGGACAGATGGGGGCTTAGGAGACGGCGCGTGGACCGATCGTGGCTGGGAGACGGCTCGTCCACCAATCGGGGCTTAGGAGACGACGCGTAGATCGATCGGGGCTCAGGAGACGGCGCGTGGACCGATAGGGGCTCAGGAAACGGCGTCTCGGCCGACTGGGGCTCAGGCGGCTGCGCGTGGACCAATTGGGGTTCGGCGACGGCGCGTGGACCGATCGGGGCTCGGAGACGGCGCGTCGACCGCTCGGGGTTCGGAGACGGTGCCTGGACCGTCCGGGGCTCAGGAGGCGATGCGTGGACCGATCGGGGCTCAGGAGTCTGCGCGTGGATGGATCGGGGCTTAGGGAACGACGCGTGGACCGATCGGGGTTCAGGAGACGGCGCATGAACCGACCATGGCTCAGGAGGCCGCGGGTGGACCGACTGGGGCTCAGGTGGTTGCGCGTGGACCAATTGGGGTTCGGCGATGGCGCGTGGACCGATTGGGGCTCGGATACGGCGCGTGAACCAATCGGGCCTCAGGAGGCCGCGCGTGGACCGATCGCGGCTCGGCGACGGCGCGTGGACAGATCGAGGCTCGGAGACGACGCGTGTACGGATCGGGGCTTTGAAGACGACGCGTGGACCGATCGTGGCTCAAGAAACGGCGTGTGGAGCGATCGGGGATCAGGAGACGACGCGTCGACCGATCAGGGCTCAGGTGACGGCGCGTGGACCGACCGGGGCTCAGGAAACAGCGCGTGAAATGATCGGCGCTCGGAGATGGCGCGTGGACCGATCGGGCCTTAGGAGACGGTACGTGAATCGATCGGGGCACAGGAGACGGCGCGTGAGCCGGTCGGGGCTTAGGAGACGACGCCTGGACCGATCGAGACTTAGGGGGCGGCGGGTGGAACGATCGGGGCTCAGGAAATGGCCCGTGGAGCAATCGGGGCTCAGGAGACGGCCCGTGGAGCGATCGGGGCTTAGGAGACGGCGCGCGGAATGATCGGGGCTCGGGAAGCGGCGCCTGAACCGATCTGGCTCGGAGTCGGCGCGTGGAGGCATCGGGGTTTAGAAGACGACGTATGAACCGATCGGGGCTCAGGAAACGGCGCGTGGACCGATTGGAGCTCGGAGACGACGCGTGGACCGATCGGGGCTCGGAGACCGCGCGTGGACCGACTGGGGCGCAGGCGGTTGCGCGTGGACCAATTGGGGTTCGGCGACGGCGCGTGGACCGATCGGGGCTCGGAGACGGCGCGTTAACCGATCGGGGCTTAGGAGACGATCCGTGAACCGATCGGGGCTCGGAGACGGCGCGTGGACAGATCGGGCTCAGGAGACGGCGCGTGGACCGATCGGGGCTTAGGATACGGCGCGTGGACCGATCGGGGCTCAGGAAGCGGCGCCTGGACCGATCGTGGCTCGGAGACGGCGCGTGGAGGCATCCGGGCTAAGAAGACGACGCATGGACCGAGCGGGGTTCAGGAGACGGCGCGAGGAGCGATCGGGGCTCAGGAGAAGACACGTCAATTGATCGGGGCTCCGGAGACGACGCCTCGACGAATCGGGGCTCAGGAGGCGGCACGAGAAGCGATCGGGGCTCAGGAGAAGACGCGTCAATTGATCGGGGCTCAGGAGACGACGCGTCGACGAATCGGGGCTTAGGAGACTACGCGTGGACCGATCGGGGCTGAGGAGACGGCGCGTCGACCGACCGGAGCTGAGGAGATTCGCGTGGATCGATCGGGGCTCCGGAGGCGGCGCGTGGACCGATTGGGGCTTAGGAGACGACGCGTGGACTGATCGGGACTCAGGAGACGGCGCGTGGCCCGATTGGGGCTCGGATACGGCGCGGGAACCGACCGGGGCTCAGGAGGCCGCCCGAGAACCGATCGCGGCTCGGCGACGGCGCGTGGACCGATCGGGGCTCAAGAGGCCGCGCGTGGACCGATCATGGCTCGGCGACGGCGCGTAGACCGATCGGGGCCCGGAGACGACGCGTGGACTGATCGGGGCTCGCAGACAGCGCGTGGACCGACTGGGGCTCAGGCGGTACCGCGTGGACCAATTGGGGCTCCGGAGGCGGCGCGTGGACCGATTGTGGAGCAGAAGATGGTGCGTGGACCGATCGGGGCTCGGAGACGGCGCGTGGACCGATCGGAGCTTAGAAGACGACGCCTATACCGATTGGGGCTCAGGAGACAGAGCGTGGACTGACCGGGGCTCGGAGACGGCGCGTTAACCGATCGGCGCTCGGAGACAGCGCGTCGATCGATCGGGGTTCGGTGACGGCGCGTGGACCGTCCGGGGCTCAGGAGGGGATGCGTGGACCGATCGCGGCTCTGGAGACTGCGCGTGGATCGATCGGGGCTTAGGGAACGACGCGTGGACCAATCGGGGCTCAGGAGACGGCGCTTGGACCGATCGGGGCTCGAAGACGACGCGTGGACCGATCGGGGCTCGGAGAAAGCGCGTGGACGGACTGGGGCTCAGGCGGTTTCGCGTGGACCAACTGGGGTTCGGCGACGGCGCGTGGACCGATCGGGGCTTAGGAGGCCGCGCGTGGACCGATCGCGGCTCGGCGACGGCGCGTGGACCGATCGGGGCTCAGGAGGCCGCGCGTGGACCGATCGGAGCTCAGGAGACGGCGCGTGGGCCGATTGGGGCTCGGATACGGCGCGTGAACCAATCGGGCCTCAGGAGGCCGCGCGTGGACCGATCGCGGCTCGGCGACGGCGCGTGGACCGATTGGGGCTCAGGAGGCCGCGCGTGGACCGATCATAGCTCGGCGACGGCGCGTGGACCGATCGGGTCTCGGAGACGACGCGTGGACCGATCGGGGTTCGGCGACCGCGCGTGAACCGACTGGGGCTCAGGCGGTTGCGCGTGGACCAATTGGGGTTCGGCGACGGCGCGTGGACCGTTCGGGGCTCGGAGACGGCGCGTTAACCGATCGGGGCTTAGGAGACGATGCGTGGACCGATCGGGGTTCGGAGACGGCGCGTGGACCGATCGGGGCTCGGCGACGGCGCGTGGACAGATCGACGCTCGGAAACGACGCGTGTACGGATCGGGGCTTTGAAGACGACGCGTGGTCCGATCGTGGCTCAAGAAACGGCGTGTGGAGCGATCGGGGCTCAGGAAACGACGCGTCGACCGATCAGGGCTCAGGTGACGGCGCGTGGACCGACCGGGGCTCCGGAGACAGCGCGTGAAATGATCGGCGTTCGGAGATGGCGCGTGGACCGATTGGGGCTTAAGAGACGACGGGTGGACCGATCGGGGCTTAGGAGACGGTACGTGAATCGATCGGGGCACAGGAGACGGCGCGTGAGCCGGTCGGGGCTTAGGAGACGACGCCTGGACCGATCGGGGCTCAGGAAACGGCGCGTGGACCGATTGGAGCTCGGAGACAACGCGTGGACCGACTGGGGCTCGGAGACCGCGCGTGGCCCGACTGGGGCTCAGGTGGTTGCGCGAGGACCAATTGGGGCTGAGGCGGTTGCGCGTGGACCGATCGGGGCTCGGAGACAACGCGTGCACCGATAGGGGCTCAGGAAGCGGCGCCTGGACCGATCAGGGCTTAGGAGACGACGCGTGGACCGGTCGGGGCTTAGGAGACTCGCGTCGATCTATCGGGGCTCCGGAGGAGGCGCGTGAACCGATCGGGGATCAGGAGACGGTGCGTGGAGCGATCGGGCCATAGGAGACGGCGGGAATACCGATCGGGGCTGTCGAAGCGGCGCCAGGACCGATCGTGGCTCGGAGACGGAGAGTGGAGGCATCGGGGTTTAGAAGACGACGCATGGACCGATCGGGGCTCGGCGACGGCGCGTGGACCGACCGGGGCTCAGGAGGCCACGCCTGGACCGATCGGGTCTCGGCGACGGCGCGTGGACCGATCGAGGCTCGGAGACGACGCGTGGACCGATCGGGGCTCAGGAGACGGCGCGTGGACCGATCGGGGCTCAGGAGACGGCGCGTGGACCGATTGGGGCTCGGGAGACTGCGCGTGGATGGATCGGGGCTTAGGGAACGACGCGTGGACCGATCGGGGCTCAGGAGACGGCCCGTGGACCGATCGGGGCTCGGAGACGGCGCGTAGAACGATTGGGGCTTAGGAGAAGGCGCGTGGAGCGATCGGGGCTCAGGAGACGGCGCGTGAACCGATCGGCGCTCGGAGACGGCGCGTCGACCGATCGGGGTTCGGAGACGGCGCGTGGACCGTCTGGGGCTTAGGAGACGATGCGTGGACCGATCGCGGCTTAGTGGACGACGCGTGGACCGATCGGGGCTCAGGAGACGGCGCGTGGACCGATCGGGGGTTAGGAGACGGCGCGTGGACCGATCGGGGCTGAGGAAGCGGCGGCTGGACCGATCGTGGCTCGGAGACGACGCGTGGACATATCGGGGCTTAGGAGACGATGCGTGCACCGATCGGGGCTCAGGAGACGGCGCCGTGGATGGATCAGGGGTTAGGGAACGACGCGTGAACCGATCGGGGCTCAGGCGACGGCGCTTGAGTGGATCGGGGCTTAGGAAACGACGCGTGGACCGATCGGGGCTCAGGAGACGGCGCGTGGACCGATCGGGGCTGGGAGACGGCGCGTGGAACGATCGGGGCTCAGGAGACTGCGCGTGGATGGAACGGGGCTTAGGGAACGACGCGTGGACCGATCGGGGCTCAGGAGACGGCGCGTGGACCGATCGGGTCTGGAAGACGGCGCGCGGAACGATCGGAGCTTAGGAGACGGCGCGTGGACCGATCGGAGATCAGGAGACGACGCGTGGACCGATCGGGGCTCTGGCAGCGGCGCACGGACCGATCGTGGCTCGGAGACGGCGCGTGTAGGCATCGGGGCTTTGAAGACGACGCATGGACCGAACGGTGCTCAGAAAACGGCGCGTGGACCGATCGGTGCTCGGAGACGATGCGTGGACCGATCGGGGCTCAGGAAACGGCGCGTGGAGCGATCAGGGCTCAGGTGACGACGCGTGGATCGATCGGGGCTCAGGAGACGACGCGTCGACCGATCGGGGCTCAGGAGAGGGCGCGCGGACCAACCGGGGCTCAGGAGATTCGCGTGGATCAATCGGGGCAGCGGAGGCGCCGCGTAGACGGATGGGGCTCCGGAGACGGCGCGTGGACCGATCGGCGCTCAGAGAGTGTGCGTGGACCGATTGGGGCTTAGAAGACGGCGCGTGGACCGATCGGGGCTCAGGAAGCGGCGCCTAGACCGATCGTGGCTCGGAGACGGCGCGTGGAGGCATCGGGTCTAAGAAGACGACGCATGGACCGAGCGGGGCTCGGGAGACGGCGCGAGGAGCGATCGAGGCTCAGGAGAAGACGCGTCAATTGATCGGGGCTCAGGAGACGACGCGTCGACGGATCGGGTCTTCGGAGACGACGCGTGAACCGGCCGGGGATTAGGAGACAACGCGTCGACCGATCGGGGCTTAGGAGACGACGCGTGGACTGATCGGGGCTGAGGAGAAGACGCGTGGGCCGATCCGGGCTTAGGAGAGGACCCGTCGACCGATCGGGGCTCAGGAGACGACGCGTGGCCCGATCGAGGTTTAGCAGAGGGCGCGTCGGACGATCGGGGCTCAGGAGACGGCGCGTGGACGGATCGGGTCTCAGGAGATGGCGCGTGACCCGATCGGCGCTCGGAGACCGGGCGTGCACCGATCGGGGCTTAGGAGACGGCGCGTGCACCAATCGGGGCCCGGCGACGGGTCGTGGACAGATTAGGGCTTAGGAGACGGCGCGTGGACCGATCGGGGCTCGGAGACGGCGCGTGGACCGATCGGGGCTTAGGAGACGACGCGTGGACCGATCGGGGCTGAGGAGACGGTGCGTGGACCGATCGGGTCTCAGGAGACGGCGCGTGGACCGATTGGGGCTCGGATACGGCGTGTGAACCGACCGGGGCTCAGGAGGCCGCGCGTGGAACGATCATGGCTCGGCGACGGCGCGGGGACCGATCGGGGCTCGGAGACGACGCGTGGACCGATCGGGGCTCGGAGACCGCGCGTGGCCCGACTGGGGCTCAGGTGGTTCCGCGAGGACCAATTGGGGCTCAGGCGGTTGCGCGTGGACCGATCGGGGCTCGGAGACAACGCGTGCACCGATAGGGGCTCAGGAAGCGGCGCCTGGACCGATCAGGGCTTAGGAGACGGCGCGAATACCGATCGGGGCTGTCGAAACGGCGCCAGGACCGATCGTGGCTCGGAGACGGCGCGTGGACTGATCGGGGCTTAGGAGCCGACGCGTGGACCCATCGGGGTTCGGAGACGATGCGTGGAACGATCGGGGCTCAGGAGACGGCGCGTGAACCGATCGGCCCTCGGTGACGGTGCGAGGAGGCGTCTGGGGTTAGAAGACGACGCGTGGACCGATCGGGGCTCAGGCAACGGCGCGTTAACCGATTGGGGCTTAGGAGACGTTGCGTGGTCCGATCGGGGTTCAGGAGCCTCGCGTGGATCGATCGGGGCTCCAGAGGCGCCGCGTTGACCCATAGGGATCAGGAGACAGTGCGTGGACCGATCGGGGCTCGGAGACGGCGCGTGGACCCATCGGGGCTTAGGAGCCTCGCGTGGATCGATCGGGGCCCCGGAGGCGCCGCGAGGACCCATGGGGATCAGGAGACAGTGCGTGTACCGATCGGGTCTCAGGAGACGGCGCGTGGACCGATTGGGGCTCGGGAGACTGCGCGTGGATGGATTTGTGCTTAGGGAACGACGCGTGGACCTATTGGGGCTCGGATACGGCGTGTGAACCGACCGGGGCTCAGGAGGCCGCGCGTGGACCGATCGCGACTCGGCGATGGCGCGTGGTCCGATCGTGGCTCAGGAGGCCGCGCGTGCAACGATCATGGCTCGGCGACGGCGCGGGGACTGATCGGGGCTCGGAGACGACGCGTGGACCGATCGGGGCTCGGAGACCGCGCGTGCACCGATAGGGGCTCAGGAAGCGGCGCCTGGACCGATCAGGGCTTAGGAGACGACGCGTGGACCGGTCGGGGCTTAGGAGACTCGCGTGGATCTATCGGGGCTCCGGAGGCGGCGCGTGAACCGATCGGGGATCAGGAGACGGTGCGTGGAGCGATCGGGCCTTAGGAGACGGCGCGAATACCGATCGGGGCTGTCGAAGCGGCGCCAGGACCGATCGTGGCTCGGAGACGGAGAGTGGAGGCATCGGGGTTTAGAAGACGACGCATGGACCGATCGGGTTCAGGAAACGGCGCGTGGACCGATAGGAGCTCGGAGACGACGCGTGGACCGATCGGGGCTCAGGAGACGGCGCGTGGAGCGATCGGGGCTCAGGCGACGGCGCGTGGACCGGTCGGGGCTTAGGAGACGATGCCTGGACCGATCGAGGCTTAGGAGGCGGCGCGTGGAACGATCGGGGCTCAGCAGGCGACACGTCGACGGATCGGGGCTCAGGAGACGGTGCGTGAACCGATCGGGGCTCGGCGACTGCGCGTGGACCGATCGGGTCTCGGCGACGGCGCGTGGACCGATCGAGGCTCGGAGACGACGCGTGGACCGATCGGGCCTTAGGAGACGGCGCGAAGACCGATCGGGGCTCAGGAGACGGCGCGTGGACCGATTGGGGCGCGGGAGACTGCGCGTGGATGGATCGGGGCTTAGGGAACGACGCGTGGACCGATCGGGGCTCAGGAGACGGCGCGTGGACCGATCGGGGCTCGGAGACGGCGCGTAGAACGATTGGGGCTTAGGAGAAGGCGCGTGGAGCGATCGGGGCTCAGGAGACGGCGCGTGAACCGATCGGCGCTCGGAGAAGGCGCGTCGACCGATCGGGGTTCGGAGACGGCGCGTGGACCGTCTGGGGCTTAGGAGACGATGCGTGGACCGATCGGGGCTTAGTGGACGACGCGTGGACCGATCGGGGCTCAGGAGACGGCGCGTGGACCGATCGGGGGTTAGGAGACGGCGCGTGGACCGATCGGGGCTGAGGAAGCGGCGGCTGGACCGCTCGTGGCTCGGAGACGACGCGTGGACATATCGGGGCTTAGGAGACGATGCGTGCACCGATCGGGGCTCAGGAGACGGCGCCGTGGATGGATCAGGGCTTAGGGAACGACGCGTGAACCGATCGGGGCTCAGGCGACGGCGCTTGAGTGGATCGGGGCTTAGGAAATGACGCGTGGACCGATCGGGGCTCAGGAGACGGCGCGTGGACCGATCGGGGCTGGGAGACGGCGCGTGGAACGATCGGGGCTCAGGAGACTGCGCGTGGACCGATCGGGTCTCGGCGACGGCGCGTGGACCGATCGAGGCTCGGAGACGACGCGTGGACCGATCGGGCCTTAGGAGACGACGCGTCGACCGATCGGGGCTCAGGAGAGGGCGCGCGGACCAACCGGGGCTCAGGAGATTCGCGTGGATCAATCGGGGCTGCGGAGGCGCCGCGTAGACGGATGGGGCTCCGGAGACGGCGCGTGGACCGATCGGCGCTCAGGAGATTCGCGTGGATCAATCGGGGCTGCGGAGGCGCCGCGTAGACGGATGGGGCTCCGGAGACGGCGCGTGGACCGATCGGCGCTCGGAGAGTGCGCGTGGACCGATTGGGGCTTAGAAGACGGCGCGTGGACCGATCATGGCTCAGGAAGCGGCGCCTAGACCGATCGTGGCTCGGAGACGGCGCGTGGAGGCATCGGGTCTAAGAAGACGACGCATGGACCGAGCGGGGCTCGGGAGACGGCGCGAGGAGCGATCGAGGCTCAGGAGAAGACGCGTGGACCGATCGGGCCTTAGGAGACGACGCGTCGACCGATCGGGGCTCAGGAGAGGGCGCGCGGACCAACCGGGGCTCAGGAGATTCGCGTGGATCAATCGGGGCTGCGGAGGCGCCGCGTAGACGGATGGGGCTCCGGAGACGGCGCGTGGACCGATCGGCGCTCAGGAGATTCGCGTGGATCAATCGGGGCTGCGGAGGCGCCGCGTAGACGGATGGGGCTCCGGAGACGGCGCGTGGACCGATCGGCGCTCGGAGAGTGCGCGTGGACCGATTGGGGCTTAGAAGACGGCGCGTGGACCGATCGGGGCTCAGGAAGCGGCGCCTAGACCGATCGTGGCTCGGAGACGGCGCGTGGAGGCATCGGGTCTAAGAAGACGACGCATGGACCGAGCGGGGCTCGGGAGACGGCGCGAGGAGCGATCGAGGCTCAGGAGAAGACGCGTCAATTGATCGGGGCTCAGGAGACGACGCGTCGACGGATCGGGTCTTCGGAGACGACGCGTGAACCGACCGGGGATTAGGAGACGACGCGTCGACCGATCGGGGCTTAGGAGACGACGCGTGGACTGATCGGGGCTGAGGAGAAGACGCGTGGGCCGATCCGGGCTTAGGAGAGGACCCGTCGACCGATCGGGGCTCAGGAGACGACGCGTGGACCGATCGAGGTTTAGCAGAGGTCGCGTCGGACGATCGGGGCTCAGGAGACGGCGCGTGGACGGATCGGGTCTCAGGAGACGGCGCGTGACCCGATCGGCGCTCGGAGACCGGGCGTGCACCGATCGGGGCTTAGGAGACGCCGCGTGCACCAATCGGGGCCCGGCGACGGGTCGTGGACAGATTAGGGCTTAGGAGACGGCGCGTGGACCGATCGGGGCTCGGAGACGGCGCGTGGACCGATCGGGGCTTAGGAGACGACGCGTGGACCGATCGGGGCTGAGGAGACGGTGCGTGGACCGATCGGGTCTCAGGAGACGGCGCGTGGACCGATTGGGGCTCGGATACGGCGTGTGAACCGATCGGGGCTCAGGAGGCCGCGCGTGGAACGATCATGGCTCGGCGACGGCGCGGGGACCGATCGGGGCTCGGAGACGACGCGTGGACCGATCGGGGCTCGGAGACCGCGCGTGGCCCGACTGGGGCTCAGGTGGTTCCGCGAGGACCAATTGGGGCTCAGGCGGTTGCGCGTGGACCGATCGGGGCTCGGAGATAACGCGTGCACCGATAGGGGCTCAGGAAGCGGCGCCTGGACCGATCAGGGCTTAGGAGACGACGCGTGGACCGGTCGGGGCTTAGGAGACTCGCGTGGATCTATCGGGGCTCCGGAGGCAGCGCGTGAACCGATCGGGGATCAGGAGACGGCGCGTGGAGCGATCGGGGCTCAGGAGACGGCGCGTGAACCGATCGGGGATGAGGAGACGGTGCGTGGAGCGATCGGGCCTTAGGAGACGGCGCGAAGACCGATCGGGGCTGTCGAAGCGGCGCTAGGACCGATCGTGGCTCGGAGACGGAGCGTGGAGGCATCGGGGCTTAGAAGACGACGCATGGACCGATTGGTGCTTAGGAGACGGCGCGTGGACCGATCGGGGCTCAGGAAGCGGCGCCTGAACCGATCGTGGCTCGGAGACGGCGCGTGGAGGCATCGGGCCTAAGAAGACGAGGCATGGACCGAGCGGGGCTCAGGAGACGGCGCGAGGAGCGATCGGGGCTCAGGAGAAGACGCGTCAATTGATCGGGGCTCAGGAGACGACGCGTCGACGCATCGGGGCTTAGGAGACGACGCGTGGACCGATCGGGGCTTAGGAGACGACGCGTGGACCGATCGGGGCTCAGGAAGCGGCGCCTAGACCGATCGTGGCTCGGAGACGGCGCGTGGAGGCATCGGGCCTAAGAAGACGACGCATGGACCGAGCGGGGCGCAGGAGACGGCGCGAGGAGCGATCGGGGCTCAGGAGAAGACGCGTCAATTGATCGGGGCTCAGGAGAGGACGCGTCGACGCATCGGGGCTCAGGAGACGGCGCGTGGACCGACCGGGGCTCAGGAGACTCGCGTGGATCGATCGGGGCTCAGGAGGCGACGCGTGGACCCATCGGGGCTCGGAGACGGCGTGTGGACGTATCGGGGCTTAGGAGACGACGCGTGGACGGATCGGGGCTCAGGAGAAGGCGCGTGAACCGATCGGCGCTCGGAGACGGCGCGTGGACCGATCGGGGCTTAGGAGACGATGCGCGGACCGATCGGGGCTCGGCGACGTCGCGTGGACCGACCGGGGCTCAGGAGGCCACGCCTGGACCGATCGGGTCTCGGCGACGGCGCGTGGACCGATCGAGGCTCGGAGACGACGCGTGGACCGATCGGGGCTCAGGAGACGGCGCGTGGACCGATCGGGGCTCAGGAGACGGCGCGTGGATCGATCGGGGCTCGGAGACGACGCGTGGAGCGATAGGGGCTCAGGAGACGGCGCGTGGAGCGGTCGGGGCTTAGGACACCCGCGTGGACCGATTGGGGCTCAGGCGGTTGCGCGTGGATCAATTGGGATTCGGCGACGGTGCGTGGACCGATCGCGGCGCGGAGACGGCGCGTAAAACCGATCGGGACATAGGAGACGATGCGTGGACCGATCGGGCTCAGGAGACGGCGCGTGGAGCGATCGGGGCTTAGGAGACGAAGCGTGGACCGATCAGAGCGCAGGAGACGGTGCGTGGAGCGATCGGGGCTAGGAAACGGCGGGTGGACCGTCCGGGGCTTAGGAGACGATGCCTGGACCGATCGGGGCTCAGAAGACGGCGCGTGGACGGATCGGCGCTCGGAGACGGCGCTTGGACCGATCGGGGCTCAGAAGACGGCGCGTGGACTGATCGACGCTCGGAGACGGCGCGTGGAACGATCGGGGCTCAGGAGACGACACGTGGACCGATTGGGGCTCAGGAGATGGCGCGTAGACCGATCGGGGCTCCGAAACGACGCGTTAACCGAGCGGGGCTTAGGAGACGATGCGTGGACCCATCGGAACTCGGAGACAGCGCGTGGACGGATCGGGGCTCGGAGACGGCGCGTAGAACGATCGGGGCTCAGGAGACGGCGCGTTAACCGATTGGGGCTTAGGAGACGTTGCGTAGACCGATCGGGGCTCGGAGACAGTGCGTGGACCGACTGGGGCTCAGGCGGTTGCGCGTGGACCAATTGGGGTTCGGCGACGGCGCGTGGATCGATCGAGGCTTAGGAGACGGCGCGTGCATCGATCGGGGCCCGGAGACGGGTCGTAGACAGATGGGGGCTTAGGAGACGGCGCGTGAACCGATCGTGGTTGGGAGACGGCTCGTCCACCAATCGGGGCTTAGGAGACGACGCGTAGATCGATCGGGGCTCAGGAGACGGCGCGTGGACCGATCGGGGCTCAGGAAACGGCGCGTGGACCGACTGGGCCTCGGCGGTTGCGCGTGGACCAATTGGGGTTCGGCGACGGCGCGTGGACCCATCGGGGCTCGGAGACGGCGCGTCGACCGCTCGGGGTTCGGAGACCGTCCGGAGCTCAGGAGGCGATGCGTGGACCGATCGGGGCTCAGGAGACTGCGCGTGGATGGATCGGAGCTTAGGGAACGACGCGTGGACCGATCAGGGCTCAGGAGACGGCGCGTGAACCGATCGGCGCTCGGAGACGGCACCTGGACCGATCGGGGCTTAGGAGACGGCGCGTGGACCAATAGGAGATCAGGAGAGGACGCGTGGACCGATAGGGCTCTGGAAGCGGCGCACGGACCGATCGTGGCTCGGAGACGGCGCGTGGAGGCATCGGGGCTTTGAAGACGACGCGTGGACCGAACGGTGCTCAGAAAACGGCACCTGGAGCGATCGGGGCTTAGGAGACGGCGCGCGGACGGACCCGGGCTCAGAAGCCTCGCGTAGATCGATCGGGGCTCCGGAGGCGCCGCGTGGACCGATGGGGATCAGGACACGGTGCGTGGACCGATCGGGGCTCGGAGACGGCGCGTGGACCGATCGGGGCCTGGGAGACGACGCGTGGACTGATCGGGGCGTAGGAAACGACGCGTGTACCTATCGGGGCTCAGGAGACAGCGAGTGGACCTATTGGGGCTCAGGAGACAGCGAGTGGACCTATTGGGGCTCAGGAGACGGCGCAGGGACCGATCGGGGCTCGGAAACGGCGCGTGGACCGATCGGGGCTCAGGAGACGGTGCGTGAACCAATCGGTGCTCAGAGACGGCGCGTGGACCGGTCGAGGCTTAGGAGAAGGCGGGTAGAACGTTCGGGGCTCAGGAGACGGAGCTTGGTCCGATCGGGGTTCAGGACACGGCGCTTGGATCAATCGGGGCTCGGAGACGGCGCGTGGACCGATCGGGGCTCGGACACGGCGCGTGGACCGATCGGGGCTTAGGAGACGACGCGTGGACAGATTGGGGCTTAGGAATCGGCGCGTGGACCGATCGGGACTCCGGGACGACGCGCGGAGCGGTCGGGGCTCGGAAACGGCGGGTGGACCGATTGGGGCTCAGGAGGCCGCGCGTGGGCCGATCGCGGCTCGGCGCCACCACGTGGACGGATCGGGGCTCAGGAGGTTGCGCGTGGTCCGATCATGGCTCGGCGACGGCGCGTGGACCGATCGCGGCTCGGAGACGGCGCGTGGAAGGATCGGGGCTCAGGAGACGGTGCGTGAACTAATCGGCACTCGGACACGGCGCGTGGACCGATCGTGGCTTACGAGAAGGCGCGTGGAACGATCGGGGCTCAGGAGACGGCGCGTGGATCGATCGGTGCTCGAAGACGACGCGTGGACCGATCGCGGCTCAGGAGACGGCGCGTGGATCGATCGGGGCTCGGAAACGGCGCGTGGACCGATCGGGGCTCAGGAGACGGCGCGTGGACCGATAGGGCTCAGGAGGCCGCGCGTGGACCGATCGGGGCTCGGCGACGGCGCCCGGACCGATCGAGGCTCGGCGACGACGCGTGTACGGATCGGGGACTAGGGGACGACACGTGAACCGATCGGGGCTCAGGCGACGGCGTGTGGACTGATCGGGGATCGGAAACGATGCGTTAACCGAGCGGGGCTTAGGAGACGATGCGTGGAGCGATCGCTGCTCGGAGACGGCGCGTGGATCGATCGGGGCTCGGAAACGGCGCGTGGACCGATCGGGGCTCAGGAGACGACGCGTGGACCGATAGGGCTCAGGAGGCCGCGCGTGCACCGATCGGGGCTCGGCGACGGCGCCCGGACCGATCGAGGCTCGGCGACGACGCGTGTACGGATCGGGGACTAGGGGACGACACGTGAACCGATCGGGGCTCAGGCGACGGCGTGTGGACTGATCGGGGATCGGAAACGATGCGTTAACCGAGCGGGGCTTAGGAGACGATGCGTGGAGCGATCGCTGCTCGGAGACGGCGCGTGGAACGATCGGGGCTCAGGAGACGGCGAGTGAACTGGTCGGGGCTCGGAGACGGCGCGTGGAACGATCGGGGCTCAGGAGACGGTGCGTGAACCAATCGGTGCTCGAAGACGACGCGAGGACCGATCGGGGCTCAGGAGACGGCGCGTGGAGCGATCGGGGCTCAGGAGAAGACGCGTGGATCGATCGGGTCTCAGGAGACGACGCGTCGACGGATCGGGGCTCGGCGAGTGCGCGTGGACGTATCGGGGTTCAGGAGACGGCGCGTGGAACGATCGGGGCTCGGAGACGACGCGTGGACCGATCCGGGCACAGAAGACGGCGCGTCGACCGACCGGAGGTCAGGAGGCGACGCGTGGACCCATCGGGGCTCGGAGACGGCACGTGGACCGATCGGGGCTTCGGACCCGACGCGTGGGCTGATCGGGGTGCAGGAGACGGGGCGTGGACCGATCGAGGCTTAGGAGACGATACGTGGAGCGATCGGGGCTCAGGAGGCGGCGCGTGGATCGATCGGGGCTCAGGAGACGCCGCGTGGACCGATCGCGTATTAGGGGACGACGCATCGACCGATCGGTGCTCGGAGTCGGCGCGTGGATGGACCATCGCTTAGAATGCGGCACGTGTACCGATCGGGGCTCGGAGACGGCGTGTGGACCGATCGGGGCTCGGAGAGGGCGCGTTAACCGATCGGCGCTTAGGAGACGATGCGTGCACCGATCGGGGCTCGGAGATGGCACGTGGACCGATCGGGGCTCGGACACGGCGCGTTAACCGATCGGGGCTTAGGAGCCGACACGTGGACCGATCGGGACTCAGAAGGCGGCGCCTGGACCGATTGTGGCTCAGGAGACGGCGCGTGGACGGGTCGGGGCTTAGGAGACTCGCGTAGATCGATCGGGGCTCCGAAGGCGGCACGTGGACCGATCGGGGATCAGGAGACGGTGCGTGGACCGATCGCGGCTCGGAGATGGCGTGTGGACCGATCGGGGCTTCGGAGACGGTACGTGGACCGATCGGGGCTCGGAGACGGCGCGTGGACCGATCGGGGCTCGGAGAGGGCGCGTTAACCGATCGGCGCTTAGGAGACGATGCGTGCACCGATCGGGGCTCGGAGATGGCACGTGGACCGATCGGGGCTCGGACACGGCGCGTTAACCGATCGGGGCTTAGGAGCCGACACGTGGACCGATCGGGACTCAGAAGGCGGCGCCTGGACCGATTGTGGCTCAGGAGACGGCGCGTGGACGGGTCGGGGCTTAGGAGACTCGCGTAGATCGATCGGGGCTCCGAAGGCGGCACGTGGACCGATCGGGGATCAGGAGACGGTGCGTGGACCGATCGCGGCTCGGAGATGGCGTGTGGACCGATCGGGGCTTCGGAGACGGTACGTGGACCGATCGGGGCTCGGAGACGGCGCGTGGACCGACCGGAGCTCAGGAGATTCGCGTGGATCGATCCGGGCTCCGGAGGCGACGCGTGGACCGATTGGGGAGCAGGAGATGGGCCGTGGACGGATCGGGGCTCCGGAGACGGCGGTGGACCGATCGGGGCTCGGAGACGGGGCGTGGAATGATCGTGGCTCACGAGATGGCGCGTGGACGGGTCGGGGCTTAGGAGACTCGCGTAGATCGATCGGGGGTCCGGAGGCGGCACGTGGACCGATCGGGGATCAGGAGACGGTGCGTGGACCGATCGCGGCTCCGAGATGGCGCGTGGACCGATCGGCGCTTAGGAGACGACGCGTGGACCGATCGGGGCTTAGGAGACGACGCGTAGACCGATCGGGGCTCACGAGACAGCGCGTGGACCGATTGGGGCTCAGGAAGCAGCGCCTGGACCGATCGTGGCTCGGAGACGGCGCGAGGAGGCATCTGGGCTTGGAAGACGGTGCGTGGACCGATCGCGGCTCGGAGATGGCGCGTGGACCGATCGGCGCTTAGGAGACGGCGCGTGGACCGATCGGGGCTTAGGAGACGGCGCGTGGACCGATCATGGCTCGGCGACGGCGCGTGGACCGATCGGGGCTCGGAGACGACGCGTGGACCGATCGGGGCTCGGAGACGGGTCGTGGACAGATTGGGGATTAGGAGACGATGCGTGGATCGATCGCGGCTCGGAGACGGCGTGTGAACCGACCGGGGCTCAGGAGGCCGCGCTTGGACCGATCGAGGCTCGGCGACGGGGCGTGGACCGATCGAGTCTCGGAGACGACGCGTCGACCGATCGGGGCTCAGATGACGGTGCGCGGACCGACCGGAGCTCAGGAGACTCGCGTGGATCGATCGGGGCTCCGGAGACGCCGCGTGGAGCGATGGGGATCAGGAGACGGTGCACGGACCGATCGGGGCTCGGAGACGGCGCGTGGACCGATCGGGGCTTAGGAGACGGCGCGTGGACCGATCGGGGCTCGGAGACATCGCGTGGAATGATCGGGGCTCAGGAGACGGCGTGTGAACCGATCGGCGCTCGGAGACGGCGCGTGGACGGATCAGGGCTCAGGAGACGGCGCCGGAACCAATCGGCGCTCGGAGACGGCGCGTGGACCGATCGGGGCTTAGGAGACGGCGAGTGCGACGATCGGGGCCCGGAGACGGGTCGTGGACAGATTGGGGCTTAGGAGACGGCGCGTGGACCGATCGGGGCTGGGAGACGGCACGTTAACCGATTGGGGTTTAGGAGACCATGCGTGGACCGATCGGGGCTCGAAGACGGCGCGTGGACCGATCGGGTCTCAGGAGGCCGCGCGTGGACAGATCATGACTCGGCGACGGCGCGTGGACCGATCGGGGCTCGGAGACGACGCGTGGACCGATCGGGGCTCGGAGACGGGTCGTGGACAGATTGGGGATTAGGAGACGACGCGTCGACCGATCGGGGCTCAGATGACGGTGCGCGGACCGACCGGAGCTCAGGAGACTCGCGTGGATCGATCGGGGCTCCGGAGACGCCGCGTGGAGCGATGGGGATCAGGAGACGGTGCACGGACCGATCGGGGCTCGGAGACGGCGCGTGGACCGATCGGGGCTTAGGAGACGGCGCGTGGACCGATCGGGGCTTAGGAGACGACGCGTGGATCGAGCGGGGCTCGGAGACGGCGCGTGGATGTGCCGTGGCTTAGAATGCGGCACGCGGACCGATCGGGGTTCGGAGATGGCGCGTGGAACGATCGGGTCTCAGGAGACGGCGCGTTAAATGATCGGCGCTCGGAGACGCCGCGTGGACCTTTTGGGGCTTAGGAGACGGCGCGTGGACCGATCGGGGCGCAGGAAGCGGCGCCTGGACCCATCGTGGCTCGGAGACGGTGCGTGGAGGCATCCGGGCTAAGAAGACGACGCATGGACCGAGCGGGGTTCAGGAGACGGCGCGAGGAGCGATCGGGGCTCAGGAGAAGACACGTCAATTGATCGGGGCTCAGGAGACGACGCGTCGACGAATCGGGGCTTAGGAGACGACGCGTGGACCGACCGGGGCTCAGGAGACGGCGGGTGAACCGGTCGGGTCTTAGGAGACGATCCGTGAACCGATCGGGGCTCGGAGACGGCGCGTGGACAGATCGGGGCTCGGCGACTGCGCGTGGACGTATCGGGGCTCAGGAGACGGCGCGTGGACCGATTGGGGCTTAGGAGACGGCGCGTGGACCGATCGGGGCTCAGGAAGCGACGCCTAGACCGATCGTGGTTCGGATACGGCGCGTGGAGGCATCGGGGCTAAGAAGACGACGCAGGGACCGAGCGGGGCTCAGGTGACGGCGCGAGGAGCGATCGGGGCTCAGGAGAAGACGCGTCAATTGATCGGGGCTCAGGAGACGACGCGGCGACGGATCGGGGCTTAGGATACGACGCGTGGACCGATTGGGGCTCAGGAGGCCGCGCGTGGACCGATCGCGGCTCGACGCCGCGCGTGGACGGATCAGGGCTCAGGAGACGGCGCGTGGACCGATCGGGGCGGGGAGACGGCGCGTGAACCGACCGGGGCTCAGGAGGCCGCGCGTGGACAGATCGGGGCTCGGCGACTGCGCGTGGACGTATCGGGGCTCAGGAGACGGCGCGTGGACCGATCGGGGCGGGGAGACGGTGCGTTAACCGATCGGGGCTTAGGAGACGATGCGTGGACCGATCGGGGCTCGGAGACGGCGCGTGGAGGCATCGGGGCTTTGAAGACGACGCATGGACCGAGCGGGGCTCAGGAGAACGCGCGAGGACCGATCGGGGCTCAGGAGAAGACGCGTCAATTGATCGGGGCTCAGGAGACGACGCGTGGACCGATCGGGGTTCGGCGATGGCGCGTGGACCGATCGGGGCTCGGAGACGACGCGTGTACGGATCGAGGCTTCGAGACGGCGCGTGGACCGATCGGAGCTCGGAGACGGCCCGTGGGCAGATCGGGGCTTAGGAGACGGCGCGTGGACTAATTGGGGCTTAGGAGAACATACGTGGACCGATCGGGGCTCGGAAACAGCGCGTGGACCGATCGGGGTTCGGATACGACGCGTGGACCGATCGGGGCTCGGAGACAGCGCGTGGACCAACCGGGGCTCAGACGGTTGAGCGTGGACCAATTGGGGTTCGGCGACGGCGCGTGGACCGATCCGGGCTCAGGATACGGCGCGTGGACCGATCGGGGCTCGGAGACGGCGCGTGGAGCGATCGGGGCTCAGGAGACGGTGCGTGGACCGATTGGGCCTCGGATACGGCGCGTGAAGCAACCGGAGCTCAGGAGGCCGCGCGTGGACCGATCGCGGCTCGTGCGACGGCGCGTACACCGATCGGCGCTCGGAGACGGCGCTGACCGATCGTGGCTTAGGAGAAGGCGCGTGGAACGATCGGGGTTCAGGAGACGGCGCGTGGACCGATCGGGGCTCAGAGACGGCGCGTGGAATGATCGGGGCTCAGGAGACGGTGCGTACACCGATCGGCGCTCGGAGACGGCGCTGACCGATCGTGGCTTAGGAGAAGGCGCGTGGAACGATCGGGGTTCAGGAGACGGCGCGTGGACCGATCGGGGCTCGGAGACGGCGCGTGGAATGATCGGGGCTCAGGAGACGGCGCGAGAACTGATCGGCGCTCGGAGACAGCGCGTGGACCGATCGGGGCTCAGGAGACGGCGCGTGAACCGATCCGCGCTCGGAGACAGCGCGTGGACCGATCGGGGCTTAGGAGACGGCGCGTGGACCGATCGGAGATGAGGAGACGATGCGTGGACCGATAGGGCTCTGGAAACGGCGCACGGACCGATCGTGGATCGGCGACGGCCTGTGGACCGATTGGGGCTCAGGAGGCCGCGCGTGGACCGATCATGGCTCGGCGACGGCGCGTGGACCGATCGGGGCTCGGAGACAGCGTGTGGACCGACTGGGACTCAGGCGGTTGCGCGTGGACCAATTGGGGTTCGGCGACGGCGCGTGGACCGCTCGGCGCTCGGAGACGGCGCGTTAACCGATCGGGGCTTAGGAGACGATGCGTGGACCGATGGGGGCTCGGAGACGGCGCGTGGACCGACTGGGGCTCAGGAGACTCGCGTGGATCGATCGGGGCTCCGGAGACGCCGCGTGGAGCGATGGGGATCAGGAGACGGTGCGCGGACCGATCGGGGCTCGGAGACGGCGCGTGGACCGATCGGGGCTTAGGAGACGACGCGTGGACCGATCGGGGCTCAGGAGACGGCGCGTGGACCGATTGGGGCTCGGGAGACTGCGCGTGGATGGATCGGGGCTTCGGGAACGACGCGTGGACCGATCGAGGTTCAGGAGACGGCGCGTGGACCGATCGGGGCTCGGAGACGGCGCGTGGAACGATCGGGGCTTAGGAGGCCGGGCGTGGACCGATCGGGACTCAGGAGACGGCGTGAGGACCAATCGGGGCTCAGGAGGCGGCGCGTGGACCGATTGGGGCTTAGGAGACGGCGCGTGGGTCGATCGGGGTTCAGGAAGCGGCGCCTGGACCGATCGTGGCTCGGAGACGGCGCGTGGAGGCATCGGGGCTAAAAAGACGACATATGGACCGAGCGCGGCTCAGGAGACGGCGCGAGGAGCGATCGGGGCTCAGGAGAAGACGCGTCAATTGATCGGGGCTCAGGAGACGACGCGTCGACGGATCGGGGCTTAAGAGACGACGCGTGAACCGATCGGGGCTTAGGAGACGACGCGTGGAACGATCGGGGCTCAGGAGACGGCGCGTGGACCGATCGGGGCTCGGGGACGGCGCGTTAACCGATTGGGGCTTAGGAGACCATGCGTGGACCGATCGGGGCTCGAAGACGGCGCGTGGACCGATCGGGTCTCAGGACGCCGCGCGTGGACAGATCATGACTCGGCGACGGCGCGTGGACCGATCGGGGCTCGGAGACGACGCGTGGACCGATCGGGGCTCGGAGACAGCGCGTGGACCGATCGGGGCTGGGAGACGGCACGTGGACCAATGGTGGCTTAGGAGACGACGCGTGGACCGATCGGGGCTCAGGAGACGGCGCGTGGACCGATCGGGGCTCAGGAGACGGCGCGTTTACCGATTGGGGCTCGAATACGGCGCGTGAACCAATCGGCGC
Source organism: Netelia fuscicornis (assembly GCA_946811545.1). Taxonomy (NCBI): domain Eukaryota; kingdom Metazoa; phylum Arthropoda; class Insecta; order Hymenoptera; family Ichneumonidae; genus Netelia; species Netelia fuscicornis. The sequence continues at coordinate 27,266,269 of OX328012.1, forward strand.
TCAGGAGGCCGCGCGTGGACCGATCGCGGCTCGGCGACGGCGCATGGACCGATCGGGACTCGGAGACGACGCGTGGAGCGATAGGGGCTCAGGAGACGGCGCGTGGACCGGTCGGGGCTTAGGAGACTCGGGTGGACCGATTGGGACTCAGGCGGTTGCGCGTGGATAAATTGGGGTTCGGCGACCGCGCGTGGACCGATTGCGGCGCGGAGACGGCGCGTGGACCGATCGGGGCTCAGGAGACGGCGCGTGGATCGATCGGGGCTCGGAGACGGCGCGTGGAACGATCGGGGCTCAGGAGACGGCGCGTGAAATGATCGACGCTCGGAGACGGCGCGTGGACCGATCGGGGCTCAGGAAGCGGTGCCTGGACCGATCGGGGCTTAGGAGAAGGCGCGTAGACCGATCGGGGCTCAGGAAGCGGTGCCTGGACCGATCGGGGCTTAGGAGAAGGCGCGTGGACCGATCGGGGCTCAGAAGGCCGCGCGTTAACCGATCGGGGCTTAGGAGACGATGCGTGAACCGATCGGGGCTAGGAGACGGCACGTGGGCCGAACGGGGTCAGGAGACGGCGCGTGGACCGGTCGGGGCTTAGGAGACGACGCCTGAATAGATCGGAGCTTAGGAGGCGGCGTGTGGAACGATCGGTGCTCAGGAGACGGCGCGTGCACCAATCGGGGCTAGGAGACGGCACGTGGAACGATCGGGGCTCCGGTGACGGCGCGTGGATCGATCGGGCTCACGAAGCGGCGTCTGGACCGATCGTGGCTCGGAGACGGCGCGAGGAGGCATCTGGGCTTAGAAGACGACGCGTGGATCGATCGGGCTCGGAGGCGGCGCGTGAACCAACCAGGGCTCAGGAGGCCGCCCGTGGACCGGTCGAGCCTCGGCGACGGCGCGTGGACTGATCGAGGCTCGGAGACGACGCGTGTACGGATCAGGGATTCGGGGACGACGCGTGGAACGATCCGGGCTCAGGAGACGGCGCGTGGACCGATCGGGGGTCGGAGACGGCGCGTGGAACGGTCGGGGCTCAGGTGCCGGCGCGTGAACTGATCGGCGCTCGGAGACGGCGCGTGGACCCATCGGGGCTTAGGAGAAGGCGCTTGGACCGATCGGGGCTTAGGAGACGGCGCGTGGACCGATCGGAGCTCGGAGACGGCGCGTGGAATGATCGAGGCTCAGGAGACGGCGCGTGAACCGATCGGCGCTCACAGACGGCGCGTGGACCGATCTGGGCTCGGAGACAGCGCGTGGACCGACTGGTGCACAGGCGGTGGCGAGTGGACTAATTGGGGTTCGGCGACGGCGCGTGGACCGATCCGGGCTCAGGAGACGGCGCGTGGACCGATCGGGGCTCAGGTGACGGCGCGTGGAGCGATCGGCTCTCAGGAGACGGCGCGTGAACTAATCGGCGCTCGGAGACGGCGCGTGGACCGATCGGGGCTGAGGAGAAGGCGCGTGGTCCGATCGGGGCTTATGAGACGGCGCGTTGAGCGATCGGGGCTCGGAGATGGCACGTGGAATGATCGGGGCTTAGGAGATGGCGTGTGGACCGATCGGAGATCAGGAGACGACGCGTGGACCGAGAGGGCTCTGGAAGCGGCGCACGGACGAATCGTGGCTCGGAGACGGCGCGTGGAGGCATCGGGGCTTTGAAGACGACGCGTGGACCAAACGGTGCTCAGAAAACGGTGCGTGGAGCGATCGGGGCTCAGGAGACGGCGCGTGGACCGATCGGGGCTCAGGAGCCGGCGCGTGGACCGATCGTGGCTCGGAGAAGGCGCGTGGGGGCATGTGGGCTTAGAAGACGATGCGTGGACCGATTGGGGCTCAGGAAACGGCGCGTGAACGGATCGGAGCTTAGGAGACGACGCGTGGACCGATCGGGGCTCAGGAAGCGGCGCACGGACCGATCGTGGCTCGGAGACGATGTGTGGACCGATCGGGGCTCAGGAAACGGCGCGTGGAGCGATCAGGGTCAGGAGACGACACGTGGATCGATTGGGGCTCAGGAGACGACGCGTCGACCGATCGCGGCTTAGGAGACGACGCGTCGACCGATCGCGGCTTGGAAGACGACGCGTGGACCGAACGTTGCTGAGAAAATGGGGAGTGGACCTATCGGTGCTCGGAGACGATGCGTGGACCGCTCGGGGCTCAGGAAACGGCCCGTGGAGCGATCAGGGTCAGGAGACGACGCGTGGATCGATCGGGGCTCAGGAGACGACGCGTCGACCGACCGGGGCTTACGAGACGACGCGTCGACCGATCGGGGCTTAGGAGACGACGTGTTGACCGATCGGGGCTCAGGAGACGACGCGTCGACCGATCGGGGCATAGGAGACGACGCGTGGACCCATCGTGACTCGAAGACGACGCGTGGAACGATCGGGGCTCGGAGACGGCGCGTGGAGGCATCGGGGCTTTGAAGACGACGCGTGGACCGAACGGTGCTCAGAAAACGGCGCGGGGACCGATCGGTGCTCGGAGACGATGCGTGGTCCGATCGGGGCTCAGGAAACGGCGCGTGGAGCGATCAGGGTCAGGAGACGACGCGTGGATCGATCGGGGCTCAGGAGACGACGCGTCGACCGATCGCGGCTTAGGAGACGACGCGTGGACCGATTGGGGCTCAGGAGACGGCGCGTGGACCGATCGGGGCTCGGAGACGGCGCGTGGAACGATCGGAGCACAGGAGATGGCGCGTGAACCGATGGGCGCTCGGAGACGGCGCGTGGATCAATCGGGGCTTAGGAGACGGCGCGTGGACCTATCGCGGCTTACGAGAAGACGCGTTAACAGAGCGGGGCTTAGGAGACGATGCGTGGACCGATCGGGGCTCGGAGACGGCGCGTGAACCGACCGGGGCTCAGGAGACGGCGCGTGGACCGATCGGGGCTCGGAGACGGCACGTTAACCGATCGGGGCTTAGGAGACGATGCGTGGACCGATCGGGCTCGGCGACGGCGCGTGGACCGATCGGAGCTCGGAGACGACGCGTGTACGGATCAGGGCTTGGTGACGGCGCGTTTACCGATAGCAGCTGGGAGACGGCCCGTGGACCCATCGAGGTTCGGAGACGATGCGTGGAATGATCGGGGCTCAGGAGACGGCGCGTAAACCGATCGGCCCTCGGAGACGGTGCGAGGAGGCGTCTGGGGTTAGAAGACGACGCGTGGACCGATCGGGGCTCAGGCAACGGCGCGTTAACCGATTGGGTCTTAGGAGACGATGCGTGGTCCGATCGGGGCTCAGGAGCCTCGCGTGGATCGATCGGGGCTCCGGAGGCGCCGCGTTGACCCATAGGGATCAGGAGACAGTGCGTGGACCGATCGGGGCTCGGAGACGGCGCGTGGACTGATCGGGGCCCGGAGACGGCGCGTGTAACGATCGGGGCTCAGGAGACGGCACGTCGACCGATCGGGGCCCCGGAGGCGCCGCGTGGACCCATGGGCATCAGGAGACAGTGCGTGGACCGATCGGAGCTCGGAGACGGCGCGTGGAGGCATCGGGGCTTTGAAGACGGCGCGCGGACCGACCGGGGCTCAGAAGCCTCGCGTGGATCGATCGGGACTCCGGAGGCGCCGCGTGGACCGATGGGGATCAGGACACGGTGCGTGGACCGATCGGGGCTCGGAGACGGCACGTGGAACGATCGGGGCTCAGGAGAAGGCGCGTTAACCGATTGGGGCTTAGGAGACGATGCGCGGACCGATCGGGGCTCGAAGACGGCGGGTGGACCGATCGGGGTTCGGAGACAGCGCGTGGACCGACTGGGGCTCAGGCGATTGCGCGTGGACCAATTGGGGTTCGGCGACGGCGCGTGGATCGATCGGGACTTAGGAGACGGCGCGTGCACCGATCGGGGCCCGGAGACGGGTCGTGGACAGATTGGGGCTTTGCAGACGGCGCGTGGACCGATCGTGGCTGGGAGACGGCAGGTCCACCAATCGGGGCTTAGGAGACGACGCGTAGACCGATCGGGGCGCAGGAGACGGTGCGTGGACCGATCGGGGCTCAGGAAACGGCGCGTGGACCGACTGGGGCTCAGGCGGTTGCGCGTGGACCCATTGGGGTTCCGCGACGGCGCGTGGACCGATCGGGGCTCGGAGACGGCACGTTAACCGATCGGGGCTTAGGAGACGATGCGTGGACCGATCGGGCTCGGAGCCGGCGCGTGAACCGATCGGGGCTCAGGAGGCCGCGCGTGGACCGATCGAGGCTCGGCGACGGCGCGTGGACCGATCGGGGCTCGGAGACGACGCGTGTACGGATCAGGGCTTGGTGACGGCGCGTTTAGCGATAGCAGCTCGAAGACGGCCCGTGGACGGATCGGGGCTTAGGAGAAGGCGCGTGGACCGATCGGGGCTTAGGAGACGGCGCGTGGACCGATCGGGGCTCGGAGATGGCGCGTGGAACGATCGGGGCTCAGGAGACGGCGCGTGAACCGATCGGCGCTCGGAGACGGCGCGTGGACCGATCGGGGCTTAGGAGACGGCGCGTGGACCGATTGGGGCTTAGGAGACGGCGCGTGGACCGATCGGGGCTTAGGAGACGGCGCGTGGATCGATCGGGGCTCAGGAGACGACGCGGCGACGGATCGGGGCTTAGGAGACGACGCGTGGACCGATTGGGGCTTAGGAGACGACGTGTTGACCGATCGGGGCTTAGGCGACGGCACGAGATTCGATCGGTGCACAGGAGACGGCGCGTGAACCGGTCGGGGCTTAGGAGACGACGCGTCGGCCGATCGGGGCTCAGGACAAGGGGTGTGGACCGTTCGGAGCTCAGGAGACGGCCCGTGGACGGATCGGGGCTTAGGAGACGGCGCATGGACTAATTGGGGCTCAGGAGACGACGCGTGGACCGATCGGGGCTCGGAAACGACGCGTTAACCGAGCGGGGCTTAGGAGACTACGCGTGGACCGATCGGGGCGTAGGAGACGACGCGTGTACCTATCGGGGCTCACGAGACAGCGTGTGGACCGATTTGGCCTCAGGAGACGGCGCGTGGATCGATCGGGGCTCGGAGACGGCGCGTCGAACGATCGGGGCTCAGGAGACGGCGCGTAAAGTTATCGGCGCTCGGAGACGGCGCGTGGTCCGATCGGGGCTTAGGAGACGACGCGTGGACCGATCGGGGCTTAGAAGACGGCGTGTGAACCGATCGGGGCTCAGGAGACAGCGCGTGGACCGACTGGGGCTCAGGCGGTTTCGCGTCGACCAATTGGGGTTCGGCGACGGCGCGGGGACCGATCGGGGCTCAGGAGACGGCGCGTGGACCGATCGGGGCTCAGGAGACGACGCGTGGACCGATCGGGGCTCAGGAAGCGGCGCCTGCACCGATCGTGGTGGGGAGACGGCGCAAGGAGGCATCTGGGCTTAGAAGACGACGCGTGGACCGACCGGGGCTCAGGAAACGGCGCGTGGACCGACCGCGGCTCAGGAGGCCACGCCTGGACCGATCGGGGCTCGGCGACGGGGCGTGGACCGATAGGGTCTTCGGAGACGGTACGTGGATCGACCGAGGCTCGGAGACGGCGCGTGGACCGACCGGGGCTCAGGAGACGGCGGGTGAACCGATGGGTCTCCGAAACGACGGGTTAACCGAGCGGGGCTTACGAGACGATGCGTGGACCGATCGGGGCTCGGAGACAGAGCGTGTACCGACTGGGGCTCAGGAGACCGTGCGTGAACCGATCGGGGCTCGGCGACTGCGCGTGGACGGATCGGGGCTCGGAGACGGCGCGTAGAACGATCGGGGCTCAGGAGACGGCGCGTGAACCGATTGGGGCTTAGGAGACGTTGCGTGGACCGATCGGCGCTCGAAGACGGCGCGTGGACCGATCGGGGCTCAGGAGACTGCGCGTGGATGGATCGGAGCTTAGGGAACGGCGCGTTGACCGATCGGGGCTCAGGAGACGGCGCGTGGACCGAGCATGGCTCAGGAGGCCGCGCGTGGACCGACTGGGGCTCAGGAGGTTGCGCGTGGACCAATTGGGGTTCGGCGACGGGGCGTGGACCGACGGGGGCTCGGAGACGGCGCGTTAACCGATCGGGGCTTAGGAGACGATGCGAGGAGGCATCTGGGTTTACAAGACGACGTGTGGATCGATCGGGGCTAGGAGACGGCGCGTGAACCGACCGGGGCTCAGGAGAAGGCGCGTGGACCGATCGGGGCCCGGAGACGGCACGTTAATCGATCGGGGCTTAGGAGACGGCGCGTGAACCGATCGGGGTTCAGGAGACGGCGTGTGGATCGATTGGGGCTTGGATACGGCGCAAGCCGCGACCGGGGCTCAGGAGGCCGCGCGTGGACCGATCATGGCTCGGCGACGGCGCGTGGACCGACCGGGGCTCGGAGACGGCGCGTGGAGTGATCGGGGCTCAGGAGACGGCGCGTGAACCGATCGGCGCTCGGAGACGGCACATGGACCGATCGGGGCTTAGGAGATGGCGCGTAGACCAATAGGAGATCAGGAGAGGACGCGGGGACCGATAGGGCTCTGGAAGCGGCGCACGAACCGATCGTGGCTCGGAGACGGCGCGAGGAGCGATCGGGGCTCAGGAGACGACGCAGCGACGGATCGGGGATTAGGAAACGGCGCGTGAACCGATCGGGGCTCAGGATACGGCGTGTGGACCGATCGGGGCTTCGGAGACGGTACGTGGACCGATCGGGGCTCGGAGACGGCGAGAGGACCGACCGGGGCTCAGGAGTCGGCGCGTGGACCGACCGGAGCTCAGGAGATTCGTGTGGATCGACCGGGGCTCCGGAGGCGGCGCGTGGACCGATTGGGGAGCAGGAGATGGGCCGTGGACCGATCGGGGTTCGGAAACGGCGCGTGAACCGATCGGGGCTTAGGAGACGACGCGTGGACCGTCCAGGGTTAGGAAACGACGCGTGGACCTATGGGGCTTAGGAAGCGACGCGTGGACCGATCGAGGCTCAGGAAACGGCGCATGGACCGATTGGGGCTCAGGAGGCCGCGCGTGGACCGATCACGGGTCGGCACCAGCGCGTGGACGGATCGGGGCTCAGGAGACGGCGGTGGACCGGTCGGGGCTCGGAGACGGCATGTTAAAAGATCGGGGCTTAGGAGACGATACGTGGACCGATAGGGCTCGGATACTGCGCGTGAACCGACCGGGGCTCAGGAGGCCGCGCGTTGACTGATCGGGGCTCGGAGATGACGGGTGGAACGATCGGGGCTCTGGAGACGGCGCGTGAACCGATCGTCGCTCGGAGACGGCGCTTCGACCGATCGGGGCTTAGAAGACGACTCGTGGACCGATTGGGGCTTAGGAGACGACTCGTGGACCGATCGGGGCTCAGGAGATCGGGCGTGGACCGGTCGGGGCTTAGGAGACTCGCGTGGATCTAACGGACCTTCGGAGGCGGCGTGTGAACCGATCGGGGAGTAGGAGACGGTGCGTGGACCGATCGTGGCTCGGAGACGGCGCGTGGAGGCATCGGGGTTTAGAAGACGACGTATGGACCGATCCGGGATCAGGAAACGGCGCGTGGACCGATCGGAGCTCGGAGACGACGCGTGGACCGATCGGGGCTCAGGAGATGGCACGTGAACCAATCGGCGCTCGGACACGGCGCGTGGACCGATCGTGGCTTAGGAGAAGGCGCGTGGAACGATCGGGGCTCAGGAGACGGAGCGTGGATCGATCGGTGCTCGAAGACGACGCGTGGACCGATCGGGGCTCAGGAGACGGTGCGTGAACCAATCGGTGCTCGGAGACGGCGCGTGGACCGGTCGAGGCTTAGGAGAAGGCGGGTAGAACGTTCGGGGCTCAGGAGACGGAGCTTGGTCCGATCGGGGCTCAGGACACGGCGCTTGGATCAATCGGGGCTCGGAGACGGCGCGTGGACCGATCGGGGCTCCGGAGACGGCGCGTGGAGCGATCGGGGCTCGGACACGGCGCGTGGACCGATCGGGGCTTAGGAGACGACGTGTGGACAGATTGGGGCTTAGGAATCGGCGCGTGGACCGATCGGGACTCCGGGACGGCGCGTGGACCGATCGGGGCTCAGGAGACGGCGCGTGGATCGATCGGGGCTCAGGAGACGGCGCGTGGAGTGACCGGGGCTTAGGAGACGATAAGTGGACCGATTGGAGCTCAGGAGACGGCGCGTGGAGCGATCGGGGGTAAGAAGACGACGCATTGACCGCGCGCGGCTCAGGAGACGACGCGTGGAGCGGTCGGGGCTCGGAAACGGCGGGTGGACCGATTGGGGCTCAGGAGGCCGCGCGTGGGCCGATCGCGGCTCGGCGCCACCACGTGGACGGATCGGGGCTCAGAAGGCTGCGCGTGGTCCGATCATGGCTCGGCGACGGCGCGTGGACCGATCGCGGCTCGGAGACGGCGCGTGGAACGATCGGGGCTCAGGAGACGGCGCGTGGACCGATTGGGGCTTACGAGACGGCGCGTGGACCGATCGGGGCTCAGGAGACGACGCGGCGACGGATCGGGGATTAGGAGACGACGCGTGGACCGATTGGGGCTTAGCAGACGATGTGTGGACCGATCGGGGCTTAGGAGACGGCACGTGAATCGATCGGTGCCCAGGAGACGGCGCGTGAACCGGTCGGTGCCCAGGAGACGGCGCGTGAACCGGTCGGGGCTTAGGAGACGACGCGTCGACCGATCGGGGCTCGGAGACGACGCCTGGACCGATCGGGGCTCAGGAGACGGCACGTGGACCGATCGGGGCTTAGGAGCCGACGCGTGGACCGATCGGGGCTCAGGAGACGTCGCGTGGAGGCATCTGGGCTTAGAAGACGACCCGTGGATCGATCGGGGCTCGGCGCCTGTGTGTGGACGTATCGGGGTTCAGGAGACGGCACGTGAACCAATCAGCGCTCCGAGACGGCGCGGGGACCGATCGGGGATGAGGAGAAGGCGCGTGGACCGATCGGGGCTTAGGAGACGGCGCGTAGACCGATCGGGGCTCGGAGACGGCGCGTGGAACGATCGGGGGTCAGGTGACGGCGCGTCGAGCGATCGGGGCTCAGGAGACGACGCGTGAACGGACCGTGGCTTAGAATGCGTCACGCGGACCGATCGGCGATCGGATACGGCGCGTCGAGCGATCGGGGCTCAGGAGACGACGCGTGGACGGACCGTGGCTTAGAATGCGTCACGCGCACCGATCGGCGATCGGATACGGCGTGTGGACGTATCGGGGCTTAGGAGACGATGCGTGGACCGATCGGGGCTCAGGAGACGGCGGGTGATCCGGTCGGGTCTTAGGAGACGACGAGTCGACCGATCGGGGCTCAGGGAAAGGCGTGTGGACCGATCGAGGCTCAGGAGACGGCGCCTGGACCGATCGGGGCTCCGAGACGGCGCGTGGACCGATCGGGGATGAGGAGAAGGCGCGTGGACCGATCGGGGCTTAGGAGATGGCGCGTAGACCGATCGGGGCTCGGAGACGGCGCGTGGAACGATCGGGGCTCAGGAGACGGCGCGTGGATCGATCGGGGCTCGGAGGGGCCGCGTGGAACGATCGGGGCTCAGGAGACGGCGCTTGAACTTATCGGCGCTCAGTGACGGCCCGTGGACCGATCGGGGCTCGGAGACGGCGCGTGGAACGATCGGGGCTCAGGAGACGGCGCGTGAAATGATCGGTGCTGGGAGACGGCGCGTGGACCGATCGGGGCTTAGGAGACAACGCGTGGACCGATTGGGGCTTAGGAAGCAGCGCCTGGACCGATCGTGGCTCGGAGACGGCGCGAGGAGTCATCTGGGCTTGGAAGACGACGCGTGGATCGATCGGGGCTCGGAGACGGCGCGTGATCCGGCCCGGGCTCAGGAGGCCGCGCGTGGACCGATCGAGGCTCAGGAGGCCACGCCTGGACCGATCGGGGCTCCGCGACGGCGCGTGGACCGATAGGGGCTTAGGAGACGGCGCGTGGACCGATCGGGGCTCGGAGACGGGGCGTGGAATGATCGTGGCTCACGAGATGGCGCGTGAATTGATCGGCGCTCTGAGACGGCGCGTAGACCGATTGGGGCTTACGAGACGACGCGTGGACCGAACGGGGCTCAGGAGACGGCGCGTGAACCGATCGGCGCTCGGAGACGGCGAGTGGACCGATCAGGGCTTATGAGACGGCGCGTGGACCGATCGGGGCATATGAGACGGCGCGTGGACCGATCGGAGATCAGGAGAAGACGTGTGCACCGTTCGGGGCTCTGGAAGCGGCGCACGGACCGATCGTGGCTCGGAGACGGCGCGTGGAGGCATCGGGGCTTTGAAGACGACGCGTGGACCGAACGGTGCTCAGAAAACGCCACGTGAACCAATCGGCGCTCCGAGACGGCGCGTGGACCGATCGGGGATGGGGAGAAGGCGCGTGGACCGATCGGGGCTTAGGAGACGGCGCGTAGACCGATCGGGGCTCGGAGACGGCGCGTGGAACGATCGGGCTCAGGTGACGGCGCGTCGAGCGATCGGGGCTCAGGAGACGGCGCCTGGACCGATCAGGGCTCGGCGACTGCGCGTGCACGGATCGGGGCTCAGGAGACGGCGCGTGGGCCGATCGGGGCTCCGAGACGGCGCGTGAACCGATCGGGGATGAGGAGAAGGCGCGTGGACCGATCGGGGCTTAGGAGATGGCGCGTAGACCGATCGGGGCTCGGAGACGGCGCGTGGAACGATCGGGGCTCAGGAGACGGCGCGTGGATCGATCGGGGCTCGGAGGGGCCGCGTGGAACGATCGGGGCTCAGGAGACGGCGCTTGAACTTATCGGCGCTCAGAGACGGCCCGTGGACCGATCGGGGCTTAGGATACGGCGCGTGGACCGATCGGGGCTCAGGAGACGGCGCGTGGATCGATCGGGGCTCGGAGACGGCGCGTGGAACGATCGGGGCTCAGGAGGCGGCGCGTGAAATGATCGGTGCTGGGAGACGGCGCGTGGACCGATCGGGGCTTAGGAGACAACGCGTGGACCGATTGGGGCTCAGGAAGCAGCGCCTGGACCGATCGTGGCTCGGAGACGGCGCGAGGAGGCATCTGGGCTTGGAAGACGACGCGTGGATCGATCGGGGCTCGGAGACGGCGCGTGATCCGGCTGGGGCTCAGGAGGCCGCGCGTGGACCGATCGAGGCTCAGGAGGCCACGCCTGGACCGATCGGGGCTCCGCGACGGCGCTTGGACCGATAGGGGCTTAGGAGACGGCGCGTGGACCGATCGGGGCTCGGAGACGGGGCGTGGAATGATCGTGGCTCACGAGATGGCGCGTGAAATGATCGGCGCTCTGAGACGGCGCGTAGACCGATTGGGGCTTACGAGACGACGCGTGGACCGAACGGGGCTCGGAGACGACGCATGGACCGATCGGGGCTCGGAAACGGCGCGTTGACCGATCGGGGCTTAGGAGACGTCGCGTGGACCGATCGGTGCTCGGAGACTGCGCGTGGACGGACCGCGGCTTAGAATGCGGCACGCGGACCGATCGGGGATCGGAGACGGCGTGTGGACGTATCGGGGCTTAGGAGACGATGCGTGGTCCGATCGGGGCTCAGGAGACGGCGCGTGGACCGGTCGCGGCTTAGGAGACGACGCCTGGACAGATCGGAGCTTAGGAGGCGGCGTGTGGAACGATCGGTGCTCAGGAGACGGCGCGTGCACCAATCGGCGCTCGGAGACGGCGCGTGGCACGATCGGGGCTCGGAGATGGCACGTGGAACGATCGGGGCTCAGGAGACGGTGCGTGGAGGCATCGGGGCTTAGAAGACCACGCATGGACCAAGCGGGGCTCAGGAGACGGCGCGAGGAGCGATCGGGGCTCAGGAGAAGACGCGTCAATTGATCGGGACTCAGGAGACGACGCGGCGACGGATCGGGGCTTAGGAGACGACGCGTGGCCCATTGGGGCTTAGGAGACGACGTGTGGATCGATCGGGGCTTAGGAGACGGCTCGTCAATCGATCGGTGCACAGGAGACGGAGGGTGAACCGGTCGGGTCTAAGGAGACGACGCGTCGACCGATCGGGGCTCAGGAGACGGCGCCTGGGCCGACCGGGGCTCGGCGACTGCGCGTGGACGGATCGGGGCTCAGGAGACGGCGCGTGGGCCGATCGGGGCTCGGAGACGGCGCGTTAACCGATCGGGGCTCGGACACGAAGCTTGTACGGATCGGGGCTTGGTGACGGAGTGTTGACCGATCGCGGTTTACAGACGGCCCGTGGACGGATCGGGGCTCAGGAGACGGCGCGTGGATCGATCGGGGCTCGGAGACGCCGCGTGGAACGATCGGGGCTCAGGAGACGGCGCTTGAACTTATCGGCGCTCAGAGACGGCCCATGGACCGATCGGGGCTTCGGATACGGCGCGTGGACCGATCGGGGCTCAGGAGACGGCGCGTGGATCGATCGGGGCTCGGAGACGGCGCGTGGAACGATCGGGGCTCAGGAGACGGCGCGTGAAATGATCGACGCTCGGAGACGGCGCGTGGACCGATCGGGGCTCAGGAAGCGGTGCCTGGACCGATCGGGGCTTAGGAGAAGGCGCGTGGACCGATCGGGGCTTAGGAGACGGCGCGTAGATCGACCGGAGATCAGGAGACGACGCGTCCACCGATCGGGGCTCTAGAAGCGGCGTCTGGAGGGATCGGGGCTCAGGAGACGATGCGTGGACCGATCGGGGCTCAGGTGACGGCGCGTGGACCGACCGGGGCTCAGGAGACTTGTGTGGATCGATCGGGGCTCCGGAGGCGCCGCGTGGACCGATGGGGATCAGGAGACGATGCGTAAACCAACCGGGGCTCAGGAGGCCACGCGTGGACCGATCGCGGCTCGGTGACGGCGCGTGGACCGATCCGGGCTCAGGAGACGGCGCGTGGACCGATCGGGGCTCAGGTAACGGCGCGTGGAGCGATCGGGGCTCAGGAGACGGCGCGTGAACTAATCGGCGCTCGGAGACGGCGCGTGGACCGATCGGGGCTGAGGAGACGGCGCGTTAACCGATCGGGGCTCAGGAAGCGGCGCCTGCACCGATCGTGGTTGGGAGACGGCGCAAGGAGGCATCTGGGCTGAAAAGACGACGCGTGGACCGATCGGGGCACGGGAAATGGCGCGTGGACCGACCGGGGCTCAGGAGGCCGCGCCTGGACCGATCGGGGATCGGCGACGGCGCGTGGACCGATCGGGGCTCAGGAAACGGGCCTAGGAGCAATCGGGGTTCAGGAGACGACGCGTCGTCCGATCGGGGCTCAGGATGCGGCGCGTGGACCCATCGGGGCTTATGAGACGGCGCGTGAACCGATCGGAGATCAGGAGAAGACGCGTTCACCGATCGGGGCTCTGGAAGCGGCGCACGGACCGATCGTGGCTCGGAGGCGGCGCGTGGAGGCATCGGGGCTTTGAAGACGACGCTTGGACCGAACGGTGCTCAGAAAACGCCGCGTGGACCGATGGGGATCAGGAGACGGTGCGTGGACCGATCTGGGCTCGGAGACGCCGCTTGGACCGATCGGGGCTTAGGAGACGGCGCGTGGACCGATTGGGACTTAGGAGACGGCGCGTGGACCGATCGGGGCTCAGGAAGCGGCGCCGGGACCGATCGGGGCTCAGGAAGCGGCGCGCGGATCGACCGGGGCTTAGGAGCCTCGCGTGGGCCGATCATGGCTCGGCGACGGCACGTGGACCGACTGGGGCTCAGGCGGTTGCGCGTGGACCGATCGGGGCTCGGAGACGGCGCGTTAACCGACCGGGGCTCAGGAGACGACGCGTCGACCGGTCGGGGCTTAGGAGACGAAGCCTGGGACGATCGGGGCGTAGGAGGCGGCGCGTGGAACGATCGGGGCTCAGAATACGGCGCGTGAACCGATTGGCGCTCGGTGACGGTGCGAGGAGGCGTCTGGGGTTAGAAGACGACGCGTGGACCGATCGGGGCTCAGGCAACGGCGCGCGGACCGACCGAGGCTCAGGAGACGGCGCGTGAAATGATCGGCCCTCGGAGAGGGCGCGTGGACCGATTGGGGCTTAAGAGACGACGGGTGGACCGATCGGGGCTTAGGAGACGGCACGTGAATCGATCGGGCACAGGAGACGGCGCGTGGACCGACCGGGGCTCAGGAGGCGACGCGTGGACCCATCGGGGCTCGGAGACGGCGTGTGGACCGATCGGGCCTTAGGAGACGATACGTGGACCGATCGGGTCTTAGGAGACGACGCGTGGACCGATCGGTGCTCGGAGACGGCGCGTGGACTGATCGGGGCTTAGGAGCCGACGCGTGGACCCATCGGGGTTCGGAGACGATGCGTGGAACGATCGGGGCTCAGGAGACGGCGCGTGAACCGATCGGCCCTCGGTGACGGTGCGAGGAGGCGTCTGGGGTTAGAAGACGACGCGTGGACCGATCGGGGCTCAGGCAACGGCGCGTTAACCGATTGGGGCTTAGGAGACGTTGCGTGGTCCGATCGGGGTTCAGGAGCCTCGCGTGGATCGATCGGGGCTCCAGAGGCGCCGCGTTGACCCATAGGGATCAGGAGACAGTGCGTGGACCGATCGGTGCTCGGAGACGGCGCGTGGACTGATCGGGGCTTAGGAGCCGACGCGTGGACCCATCGGGGTTCGGAGACGATGCGTGGAACGATCGGGGCTCAGGAGACGGCGCGTGAACCGATCGGCCCTCGGTGACGGTGCGAGGAGGCGTCTGGGGTTAGAAGACGACGCGTGGACCGATCGGGGCTCAGGCAACGGCGCGTTAACCGATTGGGGCTTAGGAGACGTTGCGTGGTCCGATCGGGGTTCAGGAGCCTCGCGTGGATCGATCGGGGCTCCAGAGGCGCCGCGTTGACCCATGGGGATCAGGAGACAGTGCGTGTACCGATCGGGTCTCAGGAGACGGCGCGTGGACCGATTGGGGCTCGGGAGACTGCGCGTGGATGGATTTGGGCTTAGGGAACGACGCGTGGACCGATCGGGGCTCAGGAGACGGCGCGTGGACCGATCGGGGCTCAGGAGACGGCGCGTGGACCGATTGGGGGTCGGATACGGCGTGTGAACCGACCGGGGCTCAGGAGGCCGCGCGTGGACCGATCGCGACTCGGCGATGGCGCGTGGTCCGATCGTGGCTCAGGAGGCCGCGCGTGGAACGATCATGGCTCGGCGACGGCGCGGGGACCGATCGGGGCTCGGAGACGACGCGCGGACCGATCGGGGCTCGGAGACCGCGCGTGGCCCGACTGGGGCTCAGGTGGTTGCGCGAGGACCAATTGGGGCTGAGGCGGTTGCGCGTGGACCGATCGGGGCTCGGAGACAACGCGTGCACCGATAGGGGCTCAGGAAGCGGCGCCTGGACCGATCAGGGCTTAGGAGACGACGCGTGGACCGGTCGGGGCTTAGGAGACTCGCGTCGATCTATCGGGGCTCCGGAGGAGGCGAGTGAACCGATCGGGGATCAGGAGACGGTGCGTGGAGCGATCGGGCCATAGGAGACGGCGGGAATACCGATCGGGGCTGTCGAAGCGGCGCCAGGACCGATCGTGGCTCGGAGACGGAGAGTGGAGGCATCGGGGTTTAGAAGACGACGCATGGACCGATCGGGGCTCGGCGACGGCGCGTGGACCGACCGGGGCTCAGGAGGCCACGCCTGGACCGATCGGGTCTCGGCGACGGCGCGTGGACCGATCGAGGCTCGGAGACGACGCGTGGACCGATCGGGGCTCAGGAGACGGCGCGTGGACCGATCGGGGCTCAGGAGATGGCGCGTGGACCGATTGGGGCTCGGGAGACTGCGCGTGGATGGATCGGGGCTTAGGGAACGACGCGTGGACCGATCGGGGCTCAGGAGACGGCCCGTGGACCGATCGGGGCTCGGAGACGGCGCGTAGAACGATTGGGGCTTAGGAGAAGGCGCGTGGAGCGATCGGGGCTCAGGAGACGGCGCGTGAACCGATCGGCGCTCGGAGACGGCGCGTCGACCGATCGGGGTTCGGAGACGGCGCGTGGACCGTCTGGGGCTTAGGAGACGATGCGTGGACCGATCGCGGCTTAGTGGACGACGCGTGGACCGATCGGGGCTCAGGAGACGGCGCGTGGACCGATCGGGGGTTAGGAGACGGCGCGTGGACCGATCGGGGCTGAGGAAGCGGCGGCTGGACCGATCGTGGCTCGGAGACGACGCGTGGACATATCGGGGCTTAGGAGACGATGCGTGCACCGATCGGGGCTCAGGAGACGGCGCCGTGGATGGATCAGGGGTTAGGGAACGACGCGTGAACCGATCGGGGCTCAGGCGACGGCGCTTGAGTGGATCGGGGCTTAGGAAACGACGCGTGGACCGATCGGGGCTCAGGAGACGGCGCGTGGACCGATCGGGGCTGGGAGACGGCGCGTGGAACGATCGGGGCTCAGGAGACTGCGCGTGGATGGAACGGGGCTTAGGGAACGACGCGTGGACCGATCGGGGCTCAGGAGACGGCGCGTGGACCGATCGGGTCTGGAAGACGGCGCGCGGAACGATCGGAGCTTAGGAGACGGCGCGTGGACCGATCGGAGATCAGGAGACGACGCGTGGACCGATCGGGGCTCTGGCAGCGGCGCACGGACCGATCGTGGCTCGGAGACGGCGCGTGTAGGCATCGGGGCTTTGAAGACGACGCATGGACCGAACGGTGCTCAGAAAACGGCGCGTGGACCGATCGGTGCTCGGAGACGATGCGTGGACCGATCGGGGCTCAGGAAACGGCGCGTGGAGCGATCAGGGCTCAGGTGACGACGCGTGGATCGATCGGGGCTCAGGAGACGACGCGTCGACCGATCGGGGCTCAGGAGAGGGCGCGCGGACCAACCGGGGCTCAGGAGATTCGCGTGGATCAATCGGGGCTGCGGAGGCGCCGCGTAGACGGATGGGGCTCCGGAGACGGCGCGTGGACCGATCGGCGCTCAGAGAGTGCGCGTGGACCGATTGGGGCTTAGAAGACGGCGCGTGGACCGATCGGGGCTCAGGAAGCGGCGCCTAGACCGATCGTGGCTCGGAGACGGCGCGTGGAGGCATCGGGTCTAAGAAGACGACGCATGGACCGAGCGGGGCTCGGGAGACGGCGCGAGGAGCGATCGAGGCTCAGGAGAAGACGCGTCAATTGATCGGGGCTCAGGAGACGACGCGTCGACGGATCGGGTCTTCGGAGACGACGCGTGAACCGGCCGGGGATTAGGAGACAACGCGTCGACCGATCGGGGCTTAGGAGACGACGCGTGGACTGATCGGGGCTGAGGAGAAGACGCGTGGGCCGATCCGGGCTTAGGAGAGGACCCGTCGACCGATCGGGGCTCAGGAGACGACGCGTGGCCCGATCGAGGTTTAGCAGAGGGCGCGTCGGACGATCGGGGCTCAGGAGACGGCGCGTGGACGGATCGGGTCTCAGGAGATGGCGCGTGACCCGATCGGCGCTCGGAGACCGGGCGTGCACCGATCGGGGCTTAGGAGACGGCGCGTGCACCAATCGGGGCCCGGCGACGGGTCGTGGACAGATTAGGGCTTAGGAGACGGCGCGTGGACCGATCGGGGCTCGGAGACGGCGCGTGGACCGATCGGGGCTTAGGAGACGACGCGTGGACCGATCGGGGCTGAGGAGACGGTGCGTGGACCGATCGGGTCTCAGGAGACGGCGCGTGGACCGATTGGGGCTCGGATACGGCGTGTGAACCGACCGGGGCTCAGGAGGCCGCGCGTGGAACGATCATGGCTCGGCGACGGCGCGGGGACCGATCGGGGCTCGGAGACGGCGCGTGGACCCATCGGGGCTTAGGAGCCTCGCGTGGATCGATCGGGGCCCCGGAGGCGCCGCGAGGACCCATGGGGATCAGGAGACAGTGCGTGTACCGATCGGGTCTCAGGAGACGGCGCGTGGACCGATTGGGGCTCGGGAGACTGCGCGTGGATGGATTTGTGCTTAGGGAACGACGCGTGGACCTATTGGGGCTCGGATACGGCGTGTGAACCGACCGGGGCTCAGGAGGCCGCGCGTGGACCGATCGCGACTCGGCGATGGCGCGTGGTCCGATCGTGGCTCAGGAGGCCGCGCGTGGAACGATCATGGCTCGGCGACGGCGCGGGGACCGATCGGGGCTCGGAGACGACGCGTGGACCGATCGGGGCTCGGAGACCGCGCGTGCACCGATAGGGGCTCAGGAAGCGGCGCCTGGACCGATCAGGGCTTAGGAGACGACGCGTGGACCGGTCGGGGCTTAGGAGACTCGCGTGGATCTATCGGGGCTCCGGAGGCGGCGCGTGAACCGATCGGGGATCAGGAGACGGTGCGTGGAGCGATCGGGCCTTAGGAGACGGCGCGAATACCGATCGGGGCTGTCGAAGCGGCGCCAGGACCGATCGTGGCTCGGAGACGGAGAGTGGAGGCATCGGGGTTTAGAAGACGACGCATGGACCGATCGGGGCTCAGGAGACGGCGAGTGGAGCGATCGGGGCTCAGGCGACGGCGCGTGGACCGGTCGGGGCTTAGGAGACGATGCCTGGACCGATCGAGGCTTAGGAGGCGGCGCGTGGAACGATCGGGGCTCAGCAGGCGACACGTCGACGGATCGGGGCTCAGGAGACGGTGCGTGAACCGATCGGGGCTCGGCGACTGCGCGTGGACCGATCGGGTCTCGGCGACGGCGCGTGGACCGATCGAGGCTCGGAGACGACGCGTGGACCGATCGGGCCTTAGGAGACGGCGCGAAGACCGATCGGGGCTCAGGAGACGGCGCGTGGACCGATTGGGGCGCGGGAGACTGCGCGTGGATGGATCGGGGCTTAGGGAACGACGCGTGGACCGATCGGGGCTCAGGAGACGGCGCGTGGACCGATCGGGGCTCGGAGACGGCGCGTAGAACGATTGGGGCTTAGGAGAAGGCGCGTGGAGCGATCGGGGCTCAGGAGACGGCGCGTGAACCGATCGGCGCTCGGAGACGGCGCGTCGACCGATCGGGGTTCGGAGACGGCGCGTGGACCGTCTGGGGCTTAGGAGACGATGCGTGGACCGATCGGGGCTTAGTGGACGACGCGTGGACCGATCGGGGCTCAGGAGACGGCGCGTGGACCGATCGGGGGTTAGGAGACGGCGCGTGGACCGATCGGGGCTGAGGAAGCGGCGGCTGAACCGATCGTGGCTCGGAGACGACGCGTGGACATATCGGGGCTTAGGAGACGATGCGTGCACCGATCGGGGCTCAGGAGACGGCGCCGTGGATGGATCAGGGCTTAGGGAACGACGCGTGAACCGATCGGGGCTCAGGCGACGGCGCTTGAGTGGATCGGGGCTTAGGAAACGACGCGTGGACCGATCGGGGCTCAGGAGACGGCGCGTGGACCGATCGGGGCTGGGAGACGGCGCGTGGAACAATCGGGGCTCAGGAGACTGCGCGTGGATGGAACGGGGCTTAGGGAACGACGCGTGGACCGATCGGGGCTCAGGAGACGGCGCGTGGACCGATCGGGTCTGGGAGACGGCGCGCGGAACGATCGGAGCTTAGGAGACGGCGCGTGGGCCGATCGGAGATCAGGAGACGACGCGTGGACCGATCGGGGCTCTGGCAGCGGCGCACGGACCGATCGTGGCTCGGAGACGGCGCGTGTAGGCATCGGGGCTTTGAAGACGACGCATGGACCGAACGGTGCTCAGAAAACGGCGCGTGGACCGATCGGTGCTCGGAGACGATGCGTGGACCGATCGGGGCTCAGGAAACGGCGCGTGGAGCGATCAGGGCTCAGGTGACGACGCGTGGATCGATCGGGGCTCAGGAGACGACGCGTCGACCGATCGGGGCTCAGGAGAGGGCGCGCGGACCAACCGGGGCTCAGGAGATTCGCGTGGATCAATCGGGGCTGCGGAGGCGCCGCGTAGACGGATGGGGCTCCGGAGACGGCGCGTGGACCGATCGGCGCTCAGAGAGTGCGCGTGGACCGATTGGGGCTTAGAAGACGGCGCGTGGACCGATCGGGGCTCAGGAAGCGGCGCCTAGACCGATCGTGGCTCGGAGACGGCGCGTGGAGGCATCGGGTCTAAGAAGACGACGCATGGACCGAGCGGGGCTCGGGAGACGGCGCGAGGAGCGATCGAGGCTCAGGAGAAGACGCGTCAATTGATCGGGGCTCAGGAGACGACGCGTCGACGGATCGGGTCTTCGGAGACGACGCGTGAACCGGCCGGGGATTAGGAGACGACGCGTCGACCGATCGGGGCTTAAGAGACGACGCGTGGACTGATCGGGGCTGAGGAGAAGACGCGTGGGCCGATCCGGGCTTAGGAGAGGACCCGTCGACCGATCGGGGCTCAGGAGACGACGCGTGGCCCGATCGAGGTTTAGCAGAGGGCGCGTCGGACGATCGGGGCTCAGGAGACGGCGCGTGGACGGATCGGGTCTCAGGAGATGGCGCGTGACCCGATCGGCGCTCGGAGACCGGGCGTGCACCGATCGGGGCTTAGGAGACGGCGCGTGCACCAATCGGGGCCCGGCGACGGGTCGTGGACAGATTAGGGCTTAGGAGACGGCGCGTGGACCGATCGGGGCTCGGAGACGGCGCGTGGACCGATCGGGGCTTAGGAGACGACGCGTGGACCGATCGGGGCTGAGGAGACGGTGCGTGGACCGATCGGGTCTCAGGAGACGGCGCGTGGACCGATTGGGGCTCGGATACGGCGTGTGAACCGACCGGGGCTCAGGAGGCCGCGCGTGGAACGATCATGGCTCGGCGACGGCGCGGGGACCGATCGGGGCTCGGAGACGACGCGTGGACCGATCGGGGCTCGGAGACCGCGCGTGGCCCGACTGGGGCTCAGGTGGTTCCGCGAGGACCAATTGGGGCTCAGGCGGTTGCGCGTGGACCGATCGGGGCTCGGAGACAACGCGTGCACCGATAGGGGCTCAGGAAGCGGCGCCTGGACCGATCAGGGCTTAGGAGACGACGCGTGGACCGATCGGGGCTCAGGAGACGGCGCGTGGAGCGATCGGGGCTCAGGAGACGGCGCGTGAACCGATCGGGGATGAGGAGACGGTGCGTGGAGCGATCGGGCCTTAGGAGACGGCGCGAAGACCGATCGGGGCTGTCGAAGCGGCGCTAGGACCGATCGTGGCTCGGAGACGGAGCGTGGAGGCATCGGGGCTTAGAAGACGACGCATGGACCGATTGGTGCTTAGGAGACGGCGCGTGGACCGATCGGGGCTCAGGAAGCGGCGCCTGAACCGATCGTGGCTCGGAGACGGCGCGTGGAGGCATCGGGACTAAGAAGACGAGGCATGGACCGAGCGGGGCTCAGGAGACGGCGCGAGGAGCGATCGGGGCTCAGGAGAAGACGCGTCAATTGATCGGGGCTCAGGAGACGACGCGTCGACGCATCGGGGCTTAGGAGACGACGCGTGGACCGATCGGGGCTTAGGAGACGACGCGTGGACCGATCGGGGCTCAGGAAGCGGCGCCTAGACCGATCGTGGCTCGGAGACGGCGCGTGGAGGCATCGGGCCTAAGAAGACGACGCATGGACCGAGCGGGGCGCAGGAGACGGCGCGAGGAGCGATCGGGGCTCAGGAGAAGACGCGTCAATTGATCGGGGCTCAGGAGAGGACGCGTCGACGCATCGGGGCTCAGGAGACGGCGCGTGGACCGACCGGGGCTCAGGAGACTCGCGTGGATCGATCGGGGCTCAGGAGGCGACGCGTGGACCCATCGGGGCTCGGAGACGGCGTGTGGACGTATCGGGGCTTAGGAGACGACGCGTGGACGGATCGGGGCTCAGGAGAAGGCGCGTGAACCGATCGGCGCTCGGAGACGGCGCGTGGACCGATCGGGGCTTAGGAGACGATGCGCGGACCGATCGGGGCTCGGCGACGGCGCGTGGACCGACCGGGGCTCAGGAGGCCACGCCTGGACCGATCGGGTCTCGGCGACGGCGCGTGGACCGATCGAGGCTCGGAGACGACGCGTGGACCGATCGGGGCTCAGGAGACGGCGCGTGGACCGATCGGGGCTCAGGAGACGGCGCGTGGATCGATCGGGGCTCGGAGACGACGCGTGGAGCGATAGGGGCTCAGGAGACGGCGCGTGGAGCGGTCGGGGCTTAGGACACCCGCGTGGACCGATTGGGGCTCAGGCGGTTGCGCGTGGATCAATTGGGATTCGGCGACGGTGCGTGGACCGATCGCGGCGCGGAGACGGCGCGTAAAACCGATCGGGACATAGGAGACGATGCGTGGACCGATCGGGCTCAGGAGACGGCGCGTGGAGCGATCGGGGCTTAGGAGACGAAGCGTGGACCGATCAGAGCGCAGGAGACGGTGCGTGGAGCGATCGGGGCTAGGAAACGGCGGGTGGACCGTCCGGGGCTTAGGAGACGATGCCTGGACCGATCGGGGCTCAGAAGACGGCGCGTGGACGGATCGGCGCTCGGAGACGGCGCTTGGACCGATCGGGGCTCAGAAGACGGCGCGTGGACTGATCGACGCTCGGAGACGGCGCGTGGAACGATCGGGGCTCAGGAGACGACACGTGGACCGATTGGGGCTCAGGAGATGGCGCGTAGACCGATCGGGGCTCCGAAACGACGCGTTAACCGAGCGGGGCTTAGGAGACGATGCGTGGACCCATCGGAACTCGGAGACAGCGCGTGGACGGATCGGGGCTCGGAGACGGCGCGTAGAACGATCGGGGCTCAGGAGACGGCGCGTTAACCGATTGGGGCTTAGGAGACGTTGCGTAGACCGATCGGGGCTCGGAGACAGTGCGTGGACCGACTGGGGCTCAGGCGGTTGCGCGTGGACCAATTGGGGTTCGGCGACGGTGCGTGGATCGATCGAGGCTTAGGAGACGGCGCGTGCATCGATCGGGGCCCGGAGACGGGTCGTAGACAGATGGGGGCTTAGGAGACGGCGCGTGAACCGATCGTGGTTGGGAGACGGCTCGTCCACCAATCGGGGCTTAGGAGACGACGCGTAGATCGATCGGGGCTCAGGAGACGGCGCGTGGACCGATCGGGGCTCAGGAAACGGCGCGTGGACCGACTGGGCCTCGGCGGTTGCGCGTGGACCAATTGGGGTTCGGCGACGGCGCGTGGACCCATCGGGGCTCGGAGACGGCGCGTCGACCGCTCGGGGTTCGGAGACCGTCCGGAGCTCAGGAGGCGATGCGTGGACCGATCGGGGCTCAGGAGACTGCGCGTGGATGGATCGGAGCTTAGGGAACGACGCGTGGACCGATCAGGGCTCAGGAGACGGCGCGTGAACCGATCGGCGCTCGGAGACGGCACCTGGACCGATCGGGGCTTAGGAGACGGCGCGTGGACCAATAGGAGATCAGGAGAGGACGCGTGGACCGATAGGGCTCTGGAAGCGGCGCACGGACCGATCGTGGCTCGGAGACGGCGCGTGGAGGCATCGGGGCTTTGAAGACGACGCGTGGACCGAACGGTGCTCAGAAAACGGCACCTGGAGCGATCGGGGCTTAGGAGACGGCGCGCGGACGGACCCGGGCTCAGAAGCCTCGCGTAGATCGATCGGGGCTCCGGAGGCGCCGCGTGGACCGATGGGGATCAGGACACGGTGCGTGGACCGATCGGGGCTCGGAGACGGCGCGTGGACCGATCGGGGCCTGGGAGACGACGCGTGGACTGATCGGGGCGTAGGAAACGACGCGTGTACCTATCGGGGCTCAGGAGACAGCGAGTGGACCTATTGGGGCTCAGGAGACAGCGAGTGGACCTATTGGGGCTCAGGAGACGGCGCAGGGACCGATCGGGGCTCGGAAACGGCGCGTGGACCGATCGGGGCTCAGGAGACGGTGCGTGAACCAATCGGTGCTCAGAGACGGCGCGTGGACCGGTCGAGGCTTAGGAGAAGGCGGGTAGAACGTTCGGGGCTCAGGAGACGGAGCTTGGTCCGATCGGGGTTCAGGACACGGCGCTTGGATCAATCGGGGCTCGGAGACGGCGCGTGGACCGATCGGGGCTCCGGAGACGGCGCGTGGAGCGATCGGGGGTCGGACACGGCGCGTGGACCGATCGGGGCTTAGGAGACGACGCGTGGACAGATTGGGGCTTAGGAATCGGCGCGTGGACCGATCGGGACTCCGGGACGACGCGTGGAGCGGTCGGGGCTCGGAAACGGCGGGTGGACCGATTGGGGCTCAGGAGGCCGCGCGTGGGCCGATCGCGGCTCGGCGCCACCACGTGGACGGATCGGGGCTCAGGAGGTTGCGCGTGGTCCGATCATGGCTCGGCGACGGCGCGTGGACCGATCGCGGCTCGGAGACGGCGCGTGGAACGATCGGGGCTCAGGAGACGGTGCGTGAACTAATCGGCACTCGGACACGGCGCGTGGACCGATCGTGGCTTACGAGAAGGCGCGTGGAACGATCGGGGCTCAGGAGACGGCGCGTGGATCGATCGGTGCTCGAAGACGACGCGTGGACCGATCGCGGCTCAGGAGACGGCGCGTGGATCGATCGGGGCTCGGAAACGGCGCGTGGACCGATCGGGGCTCAGGAGACGGCGCGTGGACCGATAGGGCTCAGGAGGCCGCGCGTGGACCGATCGGGACTCGGCGACGGCGCCCGGACCGATCGAGGCTCGGCGACGACGCGTGTACGGATCGGGGACTAGGGGACGACACGTGAACCGATCGGGGCTCAGGCGACGGCGTGTGGACTGATCGGGGATCGGAAACGATGCGTTAACCGAGCGGGGCTTAGGAGACGATGCGTGGAGCGATCGCTGCTCGGAGACGGCGCGTGGATCGATCGGGGCTCAGGAGACGGCGAGTGAACTGGTCGGGGCTCGGAGACGGCGCGTGGAACGATCGGGGCTCAGGAGACGGTGCCTGAACCAATCGGTGCTCGAAGACGACGCGAGGACCGATCGGGGCTCAGGAGACGGCGCGTGGAGCGATCGGGGCTCAGGAGAAGACGCGTGGATCGATCGGGTCTCAGGAGACGACGCGTCGACGGATCGGGGCTCGGCGAGTGCGCGTGGACGTATCGGGGTTCAGGAGACGGCGCGTGGAACGATCGGGGCTCGGAGACGACGCGTGGACCGATCCGGGCACAGAAGACGGCGCGTCGACCGACCGGAGGTCAGGAGGCGACGCGTGGACCCATCGGGGCTCGGAGACGGCACGTGGACCGATCGGGGCTTCGGACCCGACGCGTGGGCTGATCGGGGTGCAGGAGACGGGGCGTGGACCGATCGAGGCTTAGGAGACGATACGTGGAGCGATCGGGGCTCAGGAGGCGGCGCGTGGATCGATCGGGGCTCAGGAGACGCCGCGTGGACCGATCGCGTATTAGGGGACGACGCATCGACCGATCGGTGCTCGGAGTCGGCGCGCGGATGGACCATCGCTTAGAATGCGGCACGTGTACCGATCGGGGCTCGGAGACGGCGTGTGGACCGATCGGGGCTCGGAGAGGGCGCGTTAACCGATCGGCGCTTAGGAGACGATGCGTGCCCCGATCGGGGCTCGGAGATGGCACGTGGACCGATCGGGGCTCGGACACGGCGCGTTAACCGATCGGGGCTTAGGAGCCGACACGTGGACCGATCGGGACTCAGAAGGCGGCGCCTGGACCGATTGTGGCTCAGGAGACGGCGCGTGGACGGGTCGGGGCTTAGGAGACTCGCGTAGATCGATCGGGGCTCCGAAGGCGGCACGTGGACCGATCGGGGATCAGGAGACGGTGCGTGGACCGATCGCGGCTCGGAGATGGCGTGTGGACCGATCGGGGCTTCGGAGACGGTACGTGGACCGATCGGGGCTCGGAGACGGCGCGAGGACCGACCGGGGCTCAGGAGACGGCGCGTGGACCGACCGGAGCTCAGGAGATTCGCGTGGATCGATCCGGGCTCCGGAGGCGACGCGTGGACCGATTGGGGAGCAGGAGATGGGCCGTGGACGGATCGGGGCTCCGGAGACGGCGGTGGACCGATCGGGGCTCGGAGACGGGGCGTGGAATGATCGTGGCTCACGAGATGGCGCGTGGACGGGTCGGGGCTTAGGAGACTCGCGTAGATCGATCGGGGGTCCGGAGGCGGCACGTGGACCGATCGGGGATCAGGAGACGGTGCGTGGACCGATCGCGGCTCCGAGATGGCGCGTGGACCGATCGGCGCTTAGGAGACGACGCGTGGACCGATCGGGGCTTAGGAGACGACGCGTAGACCGATCGGGGCTCACGAGACAGCGCGTGGACCGATTGGGGCTCAGGAAGCAGCGCCTGGACCGATCGTGGCTCGGAGACGGCGCGAGGAGGCATCTGGGCTTGGAAGACGGTGCGTGGACCGATCGCGGCTCGGAGATGGCGCGTGGACCGATCGGCGCTTAGGAGACGGCGCGTGGACCGATCGGGGCTTAGGAGACGGCGCGTGGACCGATCATGGCTCGGCGACGGCGCGTGGACCGATCGGGGTTTGGATACGACGCGTGGACCGATCGGGGCTCGGAGACAGCGCGTGGACCAACCGGGGCTCAGGCGGTTGAGCGTGGACCAATTGGGGTTCGGCAACGGCGCGTGGACCAATCGGGGCGGAGGAGAAGGCGCGTTGACCGATCGGGGCTTAGGAGACGGGCGTGGACCGATCGGGGCTTAGGAGACGGCGCGTTAACCGATTGGGGTTTAGGAGACCATGCGTGGACCGATCGGGGCTCGAAGACGGCGCGTGGACCGATCGGGTCTCAGGAGGCCGCGCGTGGACAGATCATGACTCGGCGACGGCGCGTGGACCGATCGGGGCTCGGAGACGACGCGTGGACCGATCGGGGCTCGGAGACGGGTCGTGGACAGATTGGGGATTAGGAGACGATGCGTGGATCGATCGCGGCTCGGAGACGGTGTGTGAACCGACCGGGGCTCAGGAGGCCGCGCTTGGACCGATCGAGGCTCGGCGACGGGGCGTGGACCGATCGAGTCTCGGAGACGACGCGTCGACCGATCGGGGCTCAGATGACGGTGCGCGGACCGACCGGAGCTCAGGAGACTCGCGTGGATCGATCGGGGCTCCGGAGACGCCGCGTGGAGCGATGGGGATCAGGAGACGGTGCACGGACCGATCGGGGCTCGGAGACGGCGCGTGGACCGATCGGGGCTTAGGAGACGGCGCGTGGACCGATCGGGGCTTAGGAGACGGCGAGTGCGACGATCGGGGCCCGGAGACGGGTCGTGGACAGATTGGGGCTTAGGAGACGGCGCGTGGACCGATCGGGGCTGGGAGACGGCACGTTAACCGATTGGGGTTTAGGAGACCATGCGTGGACCGATCGGGGCTCGAAGACGGCGCGTGGACCGATCGGGTCTCAGGAGGCCGCGCGTGGACAGATCATGACTCGGCGACGGCGCGTGGACCGATCGGGGCTCGGAGACGACGCGTGGACCGATCGGGGCTCGGAGACGGGTCGTGGACAGATTGGGGATTAGGAGACGACGCGTCGACCGATCGGGGCTCAGATGACGGTGCGCGGACCGACCGGAGCTCAGGAGACTCGCGTGGATCGATCGGGGCTCCGGAGACGCCGCGTGGAGCGATGGGGATCAGGAGACGGTGCACGGACCGATCGGGGCTCGGAGACGGCGCGTGGACCGATCGGGGCTTAGGAGACGGCGCGTGGACCGATCGGGGCTTAGGAGACGACGCGTGGATCGAGCGGGGCTCGGAGACGGCGCGTGGATGTGCCGTGGCTTAGAATGCGGCACGCGGACCGATCGGGGTTCGGAGATGGCGCGTGGAACGATCGGGTCTCAGGAGACGGCGCGTTAAATGATCGGCGCTCGGAGACGCCGCGTGGACCTTTTGGGGCTTAGGAGACGGCGCGTGGACCGATCGGGGCGCAGGAAGCGGCGCCTGGACCCATCGTGGCTCGGAGACGGTGCGTGGAGGCATCCGGGCTAAGAAGACGACGCATGGACCGAGCGGGGTTCAGGAGACGGCGCGAGGAGCGATCGGGGCTCAGGAGAAGACACGTCAATTGATCGGGGCTCAGGAGACGACGCGTCGACGAATCGGGGCTTAGGAGACGACGCGTGGACCGACCGGGGCTCAGGAGACGGCGGGTGAACCGGTCGGGTCTTAGGAGACGATCCGTGAACCGATCGGGGCTCGGAGACGGCGCGTGGACAGATCGGGGCTCGGCGACTGCGCGTGGACGTATCGGGGCTCAGGAGACGGCGCGTGGACCGATTGGGGCTTAGGAGACGGCGCGTGGACCGATCGGGGCTCAGGAAGCGACGCCTAGACCGATCGTGGTTCGGATACGGCGCGTGGAGGCATCGGGGCTAAGAAGACGACGCAGGGACCGAGCGGGGCTCAGGTGACGGCGCGAGGAGCGATCGGGGCTCAGGAGAAGACGCGTCAATTGATCGGGGCTCAGGAGACGACGCGGCGACGGATCGGGGCTTAGGATACGACGCGTGGACCGATTGGGGCTCAGGAGGCCGCGCGTGGACCGATCGCGGCTCGACGCCGCGCGTGGACGGATCAGGGCTCAGGAGACGGCGCGTGGACCGATCGGGGCGGGGAGACGGCGCGTGAACCGACCGGGGCTCAGGAGGCCGCGCGTGGACAGATCGGGGCTCGGCGACTGCGCGTGGACGTATCGGGGCTCAGGAGACGGCGCGTGGACCGATCGGGGCGGGGAGACGGTGCGTTAACCGATCGGGGCTTAGGAGACGATGCGTGGACCGATCGGGGCTCGGAGACGGCGCGTGGAGGCATCGGGGCTTTGAAGACGACGCATGGACCGAGCGGGGCTCAGGAGAACGCGCGAGGACCGATCGGGGCTCAGGAGAAGACGCGTCAATTGATCGGGGCTCAGGAGACGACGCGTGGACCGATCGGGGTTCGGCGATGGCGCGTGGACCGATCGGGGCTCGGAGACGACGCGTGTACGGATCGAGGCTTCGAGACGGCGCGTGGACCGATCGGAGCTCGGAGACGGCCCGTGGGCAGATCGGGGCTTAGGAGACGGCGCGTGGACTAATTGGGGCTTAGGAGAACATACGTGGACCGATCGGGGCTCGGAGACGGCGCGTGGACCGACCGGGGCTAAGGAGGCCGCGCGTGGACCGATCGAGGCTCGGCGACGGCGCGTGGACCGATCGGGGCTCAGGAGACGGCGCATGGACCGATCGGTGCTTGGACACTGGCTGTGGACGTATCGGGGCTTAGGAGACGACGCGTAGACCGATGGGGGCTTAGGAGACGGCGCGTGGACTGATCGGGGCTCGGAGACGGCGTGTCGACCGATTGGGGCTCGGAGACGGCGCGTTAACCGATCGGGGCTTAGGAGACGACGCGTGTACGGATCGGGGCTTGGAGACGGCGCGTGGAACGATCGGGGCTCGGCGACGCCGCATGGACCCATCGGGGCTTAGGAGACGACGCCGGACCGATCGGGGCTCAGGAAACGGCGCGTGAACCGATCGGGGCTTAGGAGACGAGGCGTGGACCTATCGGGGCTCAGAGACGGCGCGTGGACCGATCGGCGCTTAGGAGACGACGCGTGGACCGATCGGGGCTTAGGAGACGACGCGTAGACCGAGCGGGGCTCACGAGACAGCGCGTGGACCGATTGGGAGTCAGACGGGGGCGCGGGAACCAATCGGGGTTCGGCGACGGCGGGTGGACCGATCGGGGCGCGTGGACCGATCGGGGCTCGGAAACGGCGTGTCGACCAATCGGGGCTCGGAGACGGCGTGTGGACCGATCGGGGCTCAGGAGACGGCGCGTGAACCGACCGGAGTTCAGGAGATTCGCGTGGATCGATCGGGGCTCCGGAGGCGGCGCGTGGACCGATTGGGGAGCAGGAGACGACGCGTGGACCGTCCGGGGTTAGGAGACGACGCGTGGACCGATCGGAGCTCAGGAGACGGCGCGTGGACCGATCGGGGCTTCGGAGATGGTACGTGGACATATCGGGGCTCGGAGACGGCGCGTGGACCGATCGGGGCTTAGGAGACGACGCCTGGACCAATCGGGGCTTAGGAGGCGGCGTGGGGAACGATCGGGGCTCAGGAGACGGCGCGTGCACCGATCGGCGCTCGGAGACGGCGCGTGGAGCGATCGGGGCTCAGGAGACGACGCGTGGATCGATCGGGGCTGAGGAGACGACGCGCCGACCAATCGGGGCTCAGGATGCGGCGCGTGGACCCATCGGGGCTCGGAGACGACACGTGGACCGATCAGGGCTTAGGAGACGATGCGTGGACCGATCGGGGCTCAGGAGACGGCGCGTGGACCGATCAGTGCTCGGAGACGGCGCGTGGCCGGACCGTGGCTTAGAATGCGTCACACGGACCGATCGGGGCTCGGAGACGGCGTGTGGACGTATCGGGGCTTCGGAGACGGTACGTGGACCGATCGAGGCTCGGAGACGGCGCGTGGACCGACCGGGGCTCAGGAGGCGGCGCGTGGACCGATCGGGGCTCGGAGACGGCGCGTGGACCGATCGAGGCTCGGAGAAGGCGCGTGGGGGCATGTGGGCTTAGAAGACGATGCGTGGACCGATTGGGGCACAGGAAACGGCGCGTGAACGGATCGGGGCTTAGGAGACGACGCGTGGACCGATCGGGGCTCAGGAAGCGGCGCACGGACCGATCGTGGCTCGGAGACGATGCGTGGACCGATCGGGGCTCAGGAAACGGCGCGTGGAGCGATCAGGGTCAGGAGACGACGCGTGGATCGATCGGGGCTCAGGAGACGACGCGTCGACCGATCGCGGCTTAGGAGACGACGCGTCGACCGATCGCGGCTTGGAAGACGACGCGTGAACCGAACGTTGCTGAGAAAACGGGGAGTGGACCTATCGGTGCTCGGAGACGATGCGTGGACCGCTCGGGGCTCAGGAAACGGCCCGTGGAGCGATCAGGGTCAGGAGACGACGCGTGGATCGATCGGGGCTCAGGAGACGACGCGTCGACCGACCGGGGCTTACGAGACGTCGCGTCGACCGATCGGGGCTTAGGAGAATGCGCGTGGACCGATCGGGGCTCAGGAAGCGGCGCACGGACCGATTGTGGCTCGGAGACGGCGCGTGGAGGCATCGGGGCTTTGAAGACGACGCGTGGACCGAACGGTGCTCAGAAAACGGCGCGGGGACCGATCGGTGCTCGGAGACGATGCGTGGTCCGATCGGGGCTCAGGAAACGGCGCGTGGAGCGATCAGGGTCAGGAGACGACGCGTGGATCGATCGGGGCTCAGGAGACGACGCGTCGACCGATCGCGGCTTAGGAGACGACGCGTCGACCGATCGGGGCTTGGAAGACGACGCGTGGACCGAACGGTGCTCAGAAAACGGCGAGTGGACCTATCGGTGCTCGGCGACGGCGCGTGTAGCGATCGAGGCTCGGAGACGACGCGTGTACGGATCGGGGCTTAGGAGACGGCGCGTAGACCGATCGGGGCTCAGAGACGGCGCGTGGACCGATCGGGGCTTAGGAGAAGGCGCGTGGACCGATCGGGGCTCAGGAGACGGCGCGTGGACCGATCAGTGCTCGGAGACGGCGCGTGGACGGACCGTGGCTTAGAAAGCGTCACGCGGACCGATCGGGGCTCGGAGACGGCGTGTGGACGTATCGGGGCTTAGGAGACGATGCGTGGACCGATCGGGGCTCAGAAGACGGCGTGTGGATCGATCGGGGCTTCGGAGACGGTACGTGGACCGATCGAGGCTCGGAGACGGCGCGTGGACCGACCGGGGCTCAGGAGTCGGCGCGTGGACCCATCGGGGCTCGGAGACGACACGTGGACCGATTAGGGCTTAGGAGACGACGCGTGGACCGATCCGGGCTCAGGAGACGGCGCGTGAACCGATCGGTGCTCGGAGACGGGGCGTGGACGGACCGTGGCTTAGAATGCGTCACGCGGACCGATCGGGGCTTCGGAGACAGTACGTGGACCGATTAAGGCTCGGACACGGCGCGTGGACCAATCGGGGCTCCGGCGGCGACGCGTGGACCGATCGGGGCCCAGGAAACGGCGCGTGGATCGATCGGTACTCGAAGATGACGCGTGGACCGATCGGGGCTCAGGAGCCGATGCGTGGACCGATCATGGCTCGGCGACGGCGCGTGGACCGATCGGCGCTCGGAGACAGCGCGTTAACCGATCGGGGCCTAGGAGACGATGCATGGACCGATCGGGGCTTGGAGACGGCGCGTGGACCGATCGGGGCTCAGGAGACGACGCGTGGACCGATCGGGGCGTAGGAGACGACGCGTGTACCTATCGGGGCTCAGGAGACGGCGCGTGAACCGATCGGTGCTCGGAGACGGGGCGTGGACGGACCGTGGCTTAGAATGCGTCACGCGGACCGATCGGGGCTCGGAGACGGTGCGTGGAAAGATCAAGGCTCGGACACGGCGCGTGGACCAATCGGGGCTCCGGCGGCGACGCGTGGACCGATCGGGGCCCAGGAAACGGCGCGTGGATCGATCGGTACTCGAAGATGACGCGTGGACCGATCGGGGCTCAGGAGCCGATGCGTGGACCGATCATGGCTCGGCGACGGCGCGTGGACCGATCGGCGCTCGGAGACAGCGCGTTAACCGATCGGGGCCTAGGAGACGATGCATGGACCGATCGGGGCTTGGAGACGGCGCGTGGACCGATCGGGGCTCAGGAGACGATGCGTGGACCGATCGGGGCTCAAGAGACGGCGCGTGGACCGACCGGAGCTCAGAAGATTCGCGTGGATCGATCGGGGCTCGGAGACGGCGCGTGGACCGACCGGGGCTCAGGAGGCCGCGCGTGGACCGATCGGGGATCAGGAGACGGTGCGTGAACCGATGGCGGCCCGGAGTCGGCGCGTGGCCCGATCGGGGCTCGGCGGCGGCGCGTGGAACGATCGGTGCTCAGGAGACAGCGCGTGGACCGATCGGGGCTCGGAGATGGCGCGTTACCCGATCGGGGCTTAGGAGACGAGGCGTGGACCGATCGAGGCTCAGCAAACGGCGCGTGAACCGATCGGCGCTCGGAGACGGCGCGTGGAACGATCGGGGCTCAGGAGACGGCGCGTGGACCGATCGGGGCTCGGAGACGGTGCGTGGAAAGATCGGTGCTCGGAGACGATGCGTGGACCTATCGGGGCTCGGAGACGGCGTGTGGACGTATCGGGGCTTAGGAGACGACGCGTGGACGGATCGGGGCTCAGGAGAAGGCGCGTGGACCGATCGGGGCTTAGGAGACGACGCGTGTACGGATCGGGAATTCGGGGACGACGCCTGGAACGATCCGGGCTCAGGAAATGGCGTGTGGAGCGATCGGGACTCAGGAGACGACGCGTGGATCGATCGGGGCTCAGGAGATGACGCGTCGACCGATCGGGGCTCAGGAGACGGCGCGCGTACCAACAGGGGCTCAGGAGACTCGCGTGGATCGAACGGGGCTCCGGAGGCGCCGCGTGGACCGATGGGGATCAGGAGACGGTGCGTGGACCGACTGGGGATCGGTGACGGCGCGTGGACCGATCGGGGCTTCGGAGACGACGCGTGGACCGATCGGGGCTTAGGACACGACGCGTGGACCGATCGGTGCTCAGGATGCGGCGCCTGGACCGATCGTGGCTCGGAGAAGGCGCGTGGGGGCATGTGGGCTTAGAAGACGATGCGTGGACCGATTGGGGCTCAGGAAACGGCGCGTGAACGGATCGGAGCTTAGGAGACGACGCGTGGACCCATCGGGGCTCAGGAAGCGGCGCACGGACCGATCGTGGCTCGGAGACGATGCGTGGACCGATCGGGGCTCAGGAAACGGCGCGTGGAGCGATCAGGGTCAGGAGACGACACGTGGATCGATTGGGGCTCAGGAGACGACGCGTCGACCGATCGCGGCTTAGGAGACGACGCGTCGACCGATCGCGGCTTGGAAGACGACGCGTGGACCGAACGTTGCTGAGAAAATGGGGAGTGGACCTATCGGTGCTCGGAGACGATGCGTGGACCGCTCGGGGCTCAGGAAACGGCCCGTGGAGCGATCAGGGTCAGGAGACGGCGCGTGGATTGATCGGGGCTCGGAGACGGCGCGTGGAACGATCGGGGCTCAGGAGACGGCGCGTGAAATGATCGACGCTCGGAGACGGCGCGTGGACCGATCGGGGCTCAGGAAGCGGTGCCTGGACCGATCGGGGCTTAGGAGAAGGCGCGTAGACCGATCGGGGCTCAGGAAGCGGTGCCTGGACCGATCGGGGCTTAGGAGAAGGCGCGTGGACCGATCGGGGCTCAGAAGGCCGCGCGTTAACCGATCGGGGCTTAGGAGACGATGCGTGAACCGATCGGGGCTAGGAGACGGCACGTGGGCCGAACGGGGTCAGGAGACGGCGCGTGGACCGGTCGGGGCTTAGGAGACGACGCCTGAATAGATCGGAGCTTAGGAGGCGGCGTGTGGAACGATCGGTGCTCAGGAGACGGCGCGTGCACCAATCGGGGCTAGGAGACGGCACGTGGAACGATCGGGGCTCCGGTGACGGCGCGTGGATCGATCGGGCTCACGAAGCGGCGTCTGGACCGATCGTGGCTCGGAGACGGCGCGAGGAGGCATCTGGGCTTAGAAGACGACGCGTGGATCGATCGGGCTCGGAGGCGGCGCGTGAACCAACCAGGGCTCAGGAGGCCGCCCGTGGACCGGTCGAGCCTCGGCGACGGCGCGTGGACTGATCGAGGCTCGGAGACGACGCGTGTACGGATCAGGGATTCGGGGACGACGCGTGGAACGATCCGGGCTCAGGAGACGGCGCGTGGACCGATCGGGGGTCGGAGACGGCGCGTGGAACGGTCGGGGCTCAGGTGCCGGCGCGTGAACTGATCGGCGCTCGGAGACGGCGCGTGGACCCATCGGGGCTTAGGAGAAGGCGCTTGGACCGATCGGGGCTTAGGAGACGGCGCGTGGACCGATCGGAGCTCGGAGACGGCGCGTGGAATGATCGAGGCTCAGGAGACGGCGCGTGAACCGATCGGCGCTCACAGACGGCGCGTGGACCGATCTGGGCTCGGAGACAGCGCGTGGACCGACTGGTGCACAGGCGGTGGCGAGTGGACTAATTGGGGTTCGGCGACGGCGCGTGGACCGATCCGGGCTCAGGAGACGGCGCGTGGACCGATCGGGGCTCAGGTGACGGCGCGTGGAGCGATCGGCTCTCAGGAGACGGCGCGTGAACTAATCGGCGCTCGGAGACGGCGCGTGGACCGATCGGGGCTGAGGAGAAGGCGCGTGGTCCGATCGGGGCTTATGAGACGGCGCGTTGACCGATCGGGGCTCGGAGATGGCACGTGGAATGATCGGGGCTTAGGAGATGGCGTGTGGACCGATCGGAGATCAGGAGACGACGCGTGGACCGAGAGGGCTCTGGAAGCGGCGCACGGACGAATCGTGGCTCGGAGACGGCGCGTGGAGGCATCGGGGCTTTGAAGACGACG
This sequence comes from Netelia fuscicornis, assembly GCA_946811545.1. Lineage (NCBI taxonomy): Eukaryota > Metazoa > Arthropoda > Insecta > Hymenoptera > Ichneumonidae > Netelia > Netelia fuscicornis. The sequence goes on from OX328012.1 coordinate 27,301,688, forward strand.
CGTGGACCAAACGGTGCTCAGAAAACGGTGCGTGGAGCGATCGGGGCTCAGGAGACGGCGCGTGGACCGATCGGGGCTCAGGAGCCGGCGCGTGGACCGATCGTGGCTCGGAGAAGGCGCGTGGGGGCATGTGGGCTTAGAAGACGATGCGTGGACCGATTGGGGCTCAGGAAACGGCGCGTGAACGGATCGGAGCTTAGGAGACGACGCGTGGACCGATCGGGGCTCAGGAAGCGGCGCACGGACCGATCGTGGCTCGGAGACGATGTGTGGACCGATCGGGGCTCAGGAAACGGCGCGTGCAGCGATCAGGGTCAGGAGACGACACGTGGATCGATTGGGGCTCAGGAGACGACGCGTCGACCGATCGCGGCTTAGGAGACGACGCGTCGACCGATCGCGGCTTGGAAGACGACGCGTGGACCGAACGTTGCTGAGAAAATGGGGAGTGGACCTATCGGTGCTCGGAGACGATGCGTGGACCGCTCGGGGCTCAGGAAACGGCCCGTGGAGCGATCAGGGTCAGGAGACGACGCGTGGATCGATCGGGGCTCAGGAGACGACGCGTCGACCGACCGGGGCTTACGAGACGACGCGTCGACCGATCGGGGCTTAGGAGACGACGTGTTGACCGATCGGGGCTCAGGAGACGACGCGTCGACCGATCGGGGCATAGGAGACGACGCGTGGACCCATCGTGACTCGAAGACGACGCGTGGAACGATCGGGGCTCGGAGACGGCGCGTGGAGGCATCGGGGCTTTGAAGACGACGCGTGGACCGAACGGTGCTCAGAAAACGGCGCGGGGACCGATCGGTGCTCGGAGACGATGCGTGGTCCGATCGGGGCTCAGGAAACGGCGCGTCGACCGATCGCGGCTTAGGAGACGACGCGGCGACGGATCGGGGCTTAGGAGACGACGCGTGGCCCGATTGGGGCTTAGGAGACGACGCGTGGATCGATCGGGGCTCAGGAGACGACGCGTCGACCGATCGCGGCTTAGGAGACGACGCGGCGACGGATCGGGGCTTAGGAGACGACGCGTGGCCCGATTGGGGCTTAGGAGACGACGTGTGGATCGATCGGGGCTTAGGAGACGGCTCGTCAATCGATCGGTGCACAGGAGACGGAGGGTGAACCGGTCGGGTCTAAGGAGACGACGCGTCGACCGATCGGGGCTCAGGGGAAGGGGTGTGGACCGACCGGGGCTCAGGAGACGGCGCCTGGGCCGACCGGGGCTCGGCGACTGCGCGTGGAACGATCGGGGCTCAGGAGACGGCGCTTGAACTTATCGGCGCTCAGAGACGGCCCGTGGACCGATCGGGGCTTCGGATACGGCGCGTGGACCGATCGGGGCTCAGGAGACGGCGCGTGGATCGATCGGGGCTCGGAGACGGCGCGTGGAACGATCGGGGCTCAGGAGACGGCGCGTGAAATGATCGACGCTCGGAGACGGCGCGTGGACCGATCGGGGCTCAGGAAGCGGTGCCTGGACCGATCGGGGCTTAGGAGAAGGCGCGTAGACCGATCGGGGCTCAGGAAGCGGTGCCTGGACCGATCGGGGCTTAGGAGAAGGCGCGTGGACCGATCGGGGCTCAGAAGGCCGCGCGTTAACCGATCGGGGCTTAGGAGACGATGCGTGAACCGATCGGGGCTAGGAGACGGCACGTGGGCCGAACGGGGTCAGGAGACGGCGCGTGGACCGGTCGGGGCTTAGGAGACGACGCCTGAATAGATCGGAGCTTAGGAGGCGGCGTGTGGAACGATCGGTGCTCAGGAGACGGCGCGTGCACCAATCGGGGCTAGGAGACGGCACGTGGAACGATCGGGGCTCCGGTGACGGCGCGTGGATCGATCGGGCTCACGAAGCGGCGTCTGGACCGATCGTGGCTCGGAGACGGCGCGAGGAGGCATCTGGGCTTAGAAGACGACGCGTGGATCGATCGGGCTCGGAGGCGGCGCGTGAACCAACCAGGGCTCAGGAGGCCGCCCGTGGACCGGTCGAGCCTCGGCGACGGCGCGTGGACTGATCGAGGCTCGGAGACGACGCGTGTACGGATCAGGGATTCGGGGACGACGCGTGGAACGATCCGGGCTCAGGAGACGGCGCGTGGACCGATCGGGGGTCGGAGACGGCGCGTGGAACGGTCGGGGCTCAGGTGCCGGCGCGTGAACTGATCGGCGCTCGGAGACGGCGCGTGGACCCATCGGGGCTTAGGAGAAGGCGCTTGGACCGATCGGGGCTTAGGAGACGGCGCGTGGACCGATCGGAGCTCGGAGACGGCGCGTGGAATGATCGAGGCTCAGGAGACGGCGCGTGAACCGATCGGCGCTCACAGACGGCGCGTGGACCGATCTGGGCTCGGAGACAGCGCGTGGACCGACTGGTGCACAGGCGGTGGCGAGTGGACCAATTGGGGTTCGGCGACGGCGCGTGGACCGATCCGGGCTCAGGAGACGGCGCGTGGACCGATCGGGGCTCAGGTGACGGCGCGTGGAGCGATCGGCGCTCAGGAGACGGCGCGTGAACTAATCGGCGCTCGGAGACGGCGCGTGGACCGATCGGGGCTGGGGAGAAGGCGCGTGGTCCGATCGGGGCTTATGAGACGGCGCGTTGACCGATCGGGGCTCGGAGATGGCACGTGGAATGATCGGGGCTTAGGAGATGGCGTGTGGACCGATCGGAGATCAGGAGACGACGCGTGGACCGAGAGGGCTCTGGAAGCGGCGCACGGACGAATCGTGGCTCGGAGACGGCGCGTGGAGGCATCGGGGCTTTGAAGACGACGCGTGGACCAAACGGTGCTCAGAAAACGGTGCGTGGAGCGATCGGGGCTCAGGAGACGGCGCGTGGACCGATCGGGGCTCAGGAGCCGGCGCGTGGACCGATCGTGGCTCGGAGAAGGCGCGTGGGGGCATGTGGGCTTAGAAGACGATGCGTGGACCGATTGGGGCTCAGGAAACGGCGCGTGAACGGATCGGAGCTTAGGAGACGACGCGTGGACCGATCGGGGCTCAGGAAGCGGCGCACGGACCGATCGTGGCTCGGAGACGATGTGTGGACCGATCGGGGCTCGGAGACGACGCGATTACGGATCGGGGATCAGGAGACGACGCGTGGAACGATCCGGGCTCAGGAGACGAAGCGTGGACCGATCGGGGCTCGGAGACGGCGTGTGGAACGATCGGGGCTCGGGTGACGGCGCGTGAACCGATCGGCGCTCGGAGACGGCGCGTGGATCGATCGGGGATCGGGGACGGCGCGTGGAACGATCGCGGATCGGAGTCGACGCGTTAGCCGATCGGGGCTTAGGAGACGATGCGTGGACCGATCGGGGCTCGGAGACGGCGCGTGGACCGACCGGGGCTTAGGAGACGGCGCGTGGACCGATCGTAGATCAGGAGGTGACGCGTGGACCGATCGGGGTTGTGGAAGCGGCGCACGGACCGATCGTGGCTCGGAGACGGCGCGTGGAGGCATCGCGGCTTTGAAGACGACGCGTGGACCGATCGGGGCTCAGGAAACGGCGTGTGGCGCGATCGGGGCTCAGGAGACGACGCGTGGTTCGATCGGGGCTCAGGAGACGACGCGACGAACAATCGGGGCTCAGGAGACGGCGCGCGGACCGACTGGGGCTCAGGAGACTCGCGTGGATCGATCGGGGCTCTGGAGGCGCCGCGTGGACCGATTGGGACCAGGAGACGGTGCGTGAACCGTTCGGGGCTCGGAGATGGCGCGTGGACCGATCGGGGCTCAGGAGACGGCGCGTGGACCGATCTCGGCTCGGAGACGGCGCGTGGAACGATCGGGGCTCAGGATACGACGCGTGGACCGATCCGGCGTAGGAGACGACGCGTGTACCTATCGGGGCTCACGACACAGCGTGTGGACCAATTCGGGCTCAGGAGACGCCGCGTGAACCGATCGGGGCTCAGGAAACGGCGCCTGGACCGATCGTGGCTCGGAGACGGCGCGAGGAGGCATCTGGGCTTAGAAGACGACGCGTGGATCGATGGAGGCTCAGGAGACGGCACGTGGACCGATCGGAGATCAGGAGACGATGCGTGGACCGATAGGGCTCTGGAAACGGTGCACGGACCGATCGTGGATCGGCGACGGCCCGTGGACCGATTGGGGCTCAGGAGGCCGCGCGTGGACCGGCCATGGCTCGGCGACGGCGCGTGGACCGATCGGGGCTCGGAGACAGCTCGTGGACCGACTGGGACTCAGGCGGTTGCGCGTGGACCAATTGGGGTTCGGCGACGGCGCGTGGACCGCACGGCGCTCGGAGACGGCGCGTTAACCGATCGGGGCTTAGGAGACGATGCGTGAACCGATCGGGGCTCGGAGACGGCGCGTGGACCGATCGGGGCTTAGGAGACAACGCGTGGACCGATGGGGGCTCGGAGACCGCGCGTGGACCGACCGGGGCTCAGGAGGCCGCGCGTGGACCGATCGGGGCTCGGCGACGGCGCGTGGACCGATCGAGTCTCGGAGACGACGCGTCGACCGATCGGGGCTCAGATGGCGGCGCGCGGACTGACCGGGGCTCAGGAGACGCGTGGATCGATCGGGGCTCCGGAGACGCCGCGCGGACCGATCGGGGATCGGACACGGCGTGTGGACCGATCGAGGCTCGGAGACGACGCGATTACGGATCGGGGATCAGGAGACGACGCGTGGAACGATCCGGGCTCAGGAGACGAAGCGTGGACCGATCGGGGCTCGGAGACGGCGTGTGGAACGATCGGGGCTTAGGAGACGGCGCGTGGAACGATCGGGGCTCAGGAGACGGCGCGTCAACCGATCGGCGCTCGGAGACGGCGCGTGGACCGATCGGGGCTTAGGAGACGGCGCGTGGACCGATCGGAGATCAGGAGGTGACGCGTGGACCGATCGGGGTTGTGGAAGCGGCGCACGGACCGATCGTGGCTCGGAGACGGCGCGTGGAGGCATCGCGGCTTTGAAGACGACGCGTGGCGCGATCGGGGCTCAGGAGACGACGCGTGGTTCGATCGGGGCTCAGGAGACGACGCGTCGAACAATCGGGGCTCAGGAGACGGCGCGCGGACCGACTGGGGCTCAGGAGACTCGCGTGGATCGATCGGGGCTTAGGAGACGACGCGTCGAACGATCGGGGCTTAGGAGATGACGCGTGGACCGATCGGGGATCGGAGACAGCGCGTGTACCGACTGGGGCTCAGGAGACCGCGCGTGAACCGATCGGGGCTCGGCGACTGCGCGTGGACGGAGCGGGGCTCGGAGACAGTGCGTAGAACGATCGGGGCTCAGGAGACGGCGCGTTAACCGATTGGGGCTTAGGAGACGTTGCGTGGACCGATCGGCGCTCGAAGACGGCGCGTGGACCGATCGGGGCTCGGACACAGTGCTTGGACCGACTGGGGCTCAGGCGGTTGCGCGTGGACCATTTGGGCTTCGGCGACGGCGCGTGGACCGATCGGGTCTCAGGAGACGGCGCGTGAAATCATCGGCGCCCGGATACGCCGCGTGGACGAATCGGGGCTTAGGAGACGACGCGTGGACCGATCGGGGCTCCGGAGACGGCGCCTGGACCGATCGTGGCTCGGAGACGGCGCGTGGAGGCATCCGGGCTAAGAAGACGACGCATGGACCGAGCGGGGTTCAGGAGACGGCGCGAGGAGCGATCGGGGCACAGGAGAAGACACGTCAATTGATCGGGGCTCCGGAGACGACGCCTCGACGGATCGGGGCTCAGGAGGCGGCACGAGAAGCGATCGGGGCTCAGGAGAAGACGCGTCAATTGATCGGGGCTCAGGAGACGACGCGTCGACGAATCGGGGCTTAGGAGACGACGCGTGGACCGATCGGGGCTCCGGAGACGGCGCGTCGACCGACCGGAGCTCAGGAGATTCGCGTGGATCGATCGGGGCTCCGTAGGCGGCGCGTGGACCGATTGGGGCTTAGAAGACGACGCGTGGATCGATCGGGGCTCCGTAGGCGGCGCGTGGACCGACTGGGGCTTAGGAGACGACACGTGGACCGGTCGGGGCTCAGGAGAGAGCGCGTGGACTGATCGGGGCGCGGAGACGGCGCGTTAACCGATCGGCGCTCGAAGACGGCGAGTCGACCGATCGGGGTTCGGTGACGGCGCGTGGACCGTCCGGGGCTAAGGAGGGGATGCGTGGACCGATCGCGGCTCTGGAGACTGCGCGTGGATCGATCGGGGCTTAGGGAACGACGCGTGGACCAATTGGGGTTCGGCGACGGCGCGTGGACCGATCGGAGCTTAGGAGGCCGCGCGTGGACCGATCGCGGCTCGGCGACGGCGCGGGGACCGATCGGGGCTCGGAGACAGCACGTTAACCGATCGGGGCTTAGGAGACGATGCGTGGACCGGTCGGTGCTCAGGAAGCGGCGCCTGGACCGATCGGGGCTCCGAGACGACGCGTTAACCGAGCGGGGCTTAGGAGACTATGCGGGGACCGATCGGGGCTCGGAGACAGTGCGTGTACCGACTTGGGCTCAGGAGGTTGCGCGTGGACCAATTGGGGTTCGGCGACGGCGCGTGGACCGACTGGGGCTCAGGAGACCGCGCGTGAACCGATCGAGGCTCGACGACTGCGCGTGGAGCGATCGGGGCTCAGGAGACGGCGCGTGAACCAATCGGCGCTCCGAGACGGCGCGTGGTCCGATCGGGGATGAAGAGAAGGCGCGTGGACCGATCGGGGCTTAGGAGACGGCGCGTAGACCGATCGGGGCTCGGAGACGGCGCGTGGAACGATCGGGGCTCAGGTGACGGCGCGTGAACCGATCGGCGCTCGGAGACGGCGCGTGGACCGATCGGGGCTTAGTAGAAGGCGCTTGGACCGATCGGGGCTTAGGAGACGACGCGTGGACCGATCGGAGCTCGGAGTCGGCGCGTGGAACGATCGGGGCTCAGGAGACGGCGCGTGAACCGATCGGCGCTCGGAGACGGCGCGTGGACCGATGGGGCTCAGGAGCCGCGCGTGGACCGATCATGGCTCGGTGACGGCGCGTGGACCCATCGGGGCTTAGGTGACGATGCGTGGACCGATTGGGGCTCAGGAAGCAGCGCCTGGACCGATCGTGGCTCGGAGACGGCGCGAGGAGGCATCTGGGCTTCGAAGACGACGCGTGGATCGATCGGGGCTCGGAGACGGCGCGTGAATCGACCGGGGCTCAGGAGGCCGCGCGTGGACCGATCGAGGCTCAGGAGGCCACGCCTGGACCGATCGGGGCTCCGCGACGGCGCGTGGACCGATCGAGGCACGGAGACGACGCGTGTACGGATCGGGGATTCGGCGATGACGCGTGGACCGATCCGGGCTCAGGAGACGGCGCGTGGACGGATCGGGGCTCGGAGACGGCGTGTGGAACGATCGGGGCTCAGGAGACGGCGCGTGAACCGATCGGCGCTCAGAGACGGCCCGTGGACCGATCGGGGCTTAGGATACGGCGCGTGGACCGATCGGGGCTCAGGAAGCGGCGCCTGGACCGATCGTGGCTCGGAGACGGCGCGTGGAAGCATCGGGACTAAGAAGACGACGCATGGACCGATCGGGCCTCAGGAAACGGCGTATGGACCGATCGGAGCTCGGACACGACGCGTGGACCGATCGGGGCTCAGGAGACGGCGCGAGGAGCGATCGGGCTCAGGAGACGGCGCGTGGACCGACCGGGGCTCAAGAGACGGCGCGTGGAACGCTCGGGGCTCGAAGCCGGCGCGTGGAACGATCAGGGCTCAGGAGACGTCACGTGAAATGATCGGCGCTCGGAGACGGCGCGTGGACCGATCGGGGCTCAGGAGAAGGCGCGTGGACCGATCGGGGCTTAGGAGGGGACCCGTCGACCGATCGGGGCTCAGGAGACGACGCGTGGACCGGTCGGTGCTCAGGAAGCGGCGTCTGGACCGATCGGGGCTCCGAGACGACGCGTTGACCGAGCGGGGCTTAGGAGACTATGCGGGGACCGATCGGGGCTCGGAGACAGCGCGTGTACCGACTGGGGCTCAGGAGGTTGCGCGTGGACCAATTGGGGTTCGGCGACGGCGCGTGGACCGACCGGGGCTCAGGAGACCGCGCGTGAACCGATCGAGGCTCGGCGACTGCGCGTGGAGCGATCGGGGTTCAGGAGACGGCGCGTGAACCAATCGGGGCTCCGAGACGGCGCGTGGACCGATCGGGGATGAGGAGAAGGCGCGTGGACCGATCGGGGCTTAGGAGACGGCGCGTAGACCGATCGGGGCTCGGAGACGGCGCGTGGAACGATCGGGGCTCAGGTGACGGCGCGTGAACCGATCGGCGCTCGGAGACGGTGCGTGGACCGATCGGGGCTTAGCAGAAAGCGGTTGGACCGATCGGGGCTTAGCAGAAGGCGCTTGGACCGATCGGGGCTTAGGAGTCGGCGCGTCGACCGATCGGAGCTCAGAAGGAGGTGCGTGGATCGATCGGGGCTCGGAGACAGCCCGTGGACCAACTGGGGCTCAGGAGACGACGCGTCGACCGATCGGGGCTTAGGAGACGACGGGTGGACCGATCGGGGCTCGGAGACAGCGCGTGTACCGACTGGGGCTCAGGAGACCGCGCGTGAACCGATCGGGGCTCGGCGACTGCGCGTGGACGGATCGGGGCTCGGAGACGGCGCGTGAAATCATCGGCGCCCGGATACGCCGCGTGGACGAATCGGGGCTTAGGAGACGACGCGTGGACCGATCGGGGCTCCGGAGACGGCGCCTGGACCGATCGTGGCTCGGAGACGGCGCGTGGAGGCATCCGGGCTAAGAAGACGACGCATGGACCGAGCGGGGTTCAGGAGACGGCGCGAGGAGCGATCTGGGCACAGGAGAAGACACGTCAATTGATCGGGGCTCCGGAGACGACGCCTCGACGGATCGGGGCTCAGGAGGCGGCACGAGAAGCGATCGGGGCTCAGGAGAAGACGCGTCAATTGATCGGGGCTCAGGAGACGACGCGTCGACGAATCGGGGCTTAGGAGATGACGCGTGGACCGATCGGGGCTCCGGAGACGGCGCGTCGACCGACCGGAGCTCAGGAGATTCGCGTGGATCGATCAGGGCTCCGTAGGCGGCGCGTGGACCGATTGGGGCTTAGAAGACGACGCGTGGATCTATCGGGGCTCCGTAGGCGGCGCGTGGACCGACTGGGGCTTAGGAGACGACGCGTGGACCGGTCGGGGCTCAGGAGAGAGCGCGTGGACTGATCGGGGCGCGGAGACGGGGCGTTAACCGATCGGCGCTCGAAGACGGCGAGTCGACCGATCGGGGTTCGGTGACGGCGCGTGGACCGTCCGGGGCTCAGGAGGGGGTGCGTGGACCGATCGCGGCTCTGGAGACTGCGCGTGGATCGATCGGGGCTTAGGGAACGACGCGTGGACCGATCGGGGCTCAGGAGACGGCGCGTGAACCGACCGGGGCTCAGGAGACCGCGCGTGGACCGATCGCGGCTCGGCGACGGCGCGTGGACCGATCGGGGCTCAGGAGACCGCGCGTGGACCGATCGTGGCTCGGCGACGGCGCGTGGACAGATCGGGGCTCGGAGACGACGCGTGGACCGATCGGGGCTCGGAGACAGCGCGTCGTCCGACTGGGGCTCAGGCGGTTGCGCGTGGACCGATCGGGGCTTAGGAGCCTCGCGTGGATCGATCGGGGCCCCGGAGGCGCCGCGTGGACCCATGGGGATCAGGAGACAGTGCGTGGACCGATCGGGGCTCGGAGACGGCGCGTGGGCCGATCGGGGCTTAGGAGACGACGCGTGGACCGATCGGGGTGTAGGCGATTACGCGTGTACCTATCGGCTCTCAGGAGGCCGCGCGTGGACAGATCATTACTCGGCGACGGCGCGTGGACCGATCGGGGCTCGGAGACGACGCGTGGACCGATCGGGGCTCGAAGACAGCGCGTGGACCGACTGGGGCTCAGGCGGTTTCGCGTGGACCAATTGGGGTTCGGCGACGGCGCGTGAACCGATCGGGGCTTAGGAGACGGCACGTGCACCGATCGGGGCCCGGAGACGGCGCGTGGAACGATCGGGGCTCAGGAGACGGCGCCTGGACCGGTCGGGGCTTAGGAGACGACGCCTAGACCGATCGGGGCTTAGGAGGCGGCGTGTGGAACGATCGGGGTTCAGGAGACGGCTCGTGCACCGATCGGCGCTCGGAGACGACGCGTCGACCGATCGGGGCTGAGGAGACGACGCGTGGACCGATCGGGGCTTAGGAGAAAACGCGTGGACCGATCGGGGTTCAGGAAGCGGCGCGTGGACCGACCGCGGCTCAGGAGGCCACGCCTGGACCGATCGTGGCTCGGAGACGGCGCGAGGAGGCATCTGGGCTTAGAAGACGGGGCGTCGACCGATCGGTGCTCGGAGACGGCGCGTGGACGGACCGCGACTCAGAATACGGTACGCGGACCGATCGGGGATCGGACACGGCGTGTGGACCAATCGGGGCTCGGGTGACCGCGCGTCAACCGATCGGCGCTCGGAGACGGCGCGTGGACCGATCGGGACTTAGGAGACGGCGCGTGGACCCATCGGGGCTCGGAGACAGCGCGTGTACCGACTGGGGCTCAGGAGACCGTGCGTGAACCGATCGGGGCTCGGCGACTGCGCGTGGACGGATCGGGGCTCGGAGACGGCGCGTAGAACGATCGGGGCTCAGGAGACGGCGCGTTAACCGATTGGGGCTTAGGAGACGATGCGTGGACCGATCGGGGCTCAGGAGGATACGCCTGGACCGATCGGGGTTCGGCGACGGCGCGTGGACCGATCGGGGCTCAGGAGACGGCGCGTGGGCCGATCGGAGCTCGGAGACGGCGTGTGGAACGATCGGGGCTCAGGAAACGGCCCGTGGAGCAATCGGGGCTCAGGAGACGGCCCGTGGACGGGTCGGGGCTTAGGAGACGGCGCGTCGACCTATCGGGGCTCAGGATGCGGCGCGTGGACCCATCGGGACTCGGAGACGGTCCGTGGAGCGATCGGGGCTTAGGAGACGGCGCGTGGACTGATCGGAGCTCGGGAAGCGGCGCCTGAACCGATCTGGCTCGGAGACTGCGCGTGGAAGCATCGGGGCTTAGAAGACGACGTATGGACCGTTCGGGGCTCAGGAAACGGCGCGTGGACCGATTGGAGCTCGGAGACAATGCGTGGACCGACTGGGGCTCAGGCGGTTGCGCGTCGACCAATTGGGGTTCGGCGACGGCGCGTGGACCGATCGCGGCTCGGAGACGGCGCGTTAACCGATCGGGGCTTAGGAGACGATGCGTGAACCGATCGGGGCTCGGAGACGGCGCGTGGACCGACCGGGGCTCGGAGACGACGCGTGGACCGATCGGGGCTCGGAGACCGCGCGTGGACCGACTGGGGCTCAGACGGTTGCGCGTGGACCAATTGGGGTTCGGCGACGGCGCGTGGACCGATCCGGGCTCAGGAGACGGCGCGTGGACCGATCGGGGCTCGGAGACGGTGCGTGGAGCGATCGGGGCTCAGGAGACGGCGCGTGAACCGATCGGCGCACGGAGAAGGCGCGTGGACCGATCGGGGCTCGGGAGGATACGCCTGGACCGATCGGGGCTCGGCGACGGCGCGTGGACCGATCGGGGCTCAGGAGACGGTGCGTGGACCGATTGGGGCTCGGATACGGCGCGTGAACCAACCGGGGCTCAGGAGGCCGCGTGTGGACCGATCGCGGCACGTGCGACGGCGCGTGCACCGATCGGCGCTCGGAGACGGCGCTGACCGATCGTGGCTTAGGAGAAGGCGCGTGGAACGATCGGGGCTCGGAGACGGCGCGTGGAACGATCGGGGCTCCGAGTCGGCGCGTTAACCGATCGGGGCTTAGGAGACGATGCGTGGACCGATCGGGGCTCGGAGACGGCGCGTGGAACGATCGGGGCTCAGGTGACGGCGCGTGAACCGATCCGCTCTCGGAGACGGCCCGTGGACCGATCGGGGCTTAGGAGAAGGCGCTTCGACCGATCGGGGCTTAGGAGACGGCGCGTGGGCCGATCGGAGCTCGGAGACGGCGCGTGGAACGATCGGGGCTCAGGAGACGGCGCGTGAACCGATCGGCGCTCGGAGACGGCGCGTGGACCGATTGGGGCTTAAGAGACGATGGGTGGACCGATCGGGGCTTAGGAGACGGCACGTGAATCGATCGGGGCACAGGAGACGGCGCGTGAGCCGGTCGGGGCTTAGGAGACGATGCCTGGACCGATCGAGGTTTAGGGGGCGGCGTGTGGAACGATCGAGGCTTAGGAGACGGCGGGTGGAACGATCGGGGCTCAGGAGACGGCGCGTGTACCGATCGGAGCTTAGGAGACTACGCGTGTACCTATCGGGGCTCAGGAGACAGCGCGTGGACCGATCGGGGCTCAGGAGGCGGCGCGTGGATCGATCGGGGCTCGGAGACGGCGCGTGGAACGATCGGGTCTCAGGAGACGGCGCGTGAAATGATCGGCGCTCGGAGACGCCGCGTGGACCGATTGGGGTTTAGGAGACGGCGCGTGGACCGATCGGGGCGCAGGAAGCGGCGCCTGGACCGATCGTGGCTCGGAGACGGCGCGTGGAGGCATCCGGGCTAAGAAGACGACGCATGGACCGAGCGGGGTTCAGGAGACGGAGCGAGGAGCGATCGGGGCTCAGGAGAAGACACGTCAATTGATCGGGGCTCCGGAGACGACGCCTCGACGGATCGGGGCTCAGGAGGCGGCACGAGAAGCGATCGGGGCTCAGGAGAAGACCCGTCAATTGATCGGGGCTCAGGAGACGACGCCTCGACGAATCGGGGCTTAGGAGACGACGCGTGGACCGATCGGGGCTGAGGAGAAGGCGCATCGACCGACCGGAGCTCAGGAGATTCGCGTGGATCGATCGGGGCTCCGGAGGCGGCGCGTGGACCAATTGGGGCTTAGGAGACGACGCGTGGACTGATCGGGACTCAGGAGACGGCGCTCTGACCGTCCGGGGCTCAGGAGGGGATGCGTGGACCGATCGCGGCTCTGGAGACTGCGCGTGGATCGATCGGGGCTTAGGGAACGACGCGCGGACCGATCGGGGCTCGGAGACGGCGCGTTAACCGATTGGGGCTTAGGAGACCATGCGTGGACCGATCGGGGCTCGAAGACGGCGCGTGGACCGATCGGGTCTCAGGAGGCCGCGCGTGGACAGATCATGACTCGGCGACGGCGCGTGGACCGATCGGGGCTCGGAGACGACGCGTGGACCGATCGGGGCTCAGAGACAGCGCGTGGACCGACTGGGGCTCAGGCGGTTTCGCGTGGACCAATTGGGGTTCGGCGACGGCGCGTGAACCAATCGGGCCTCAGGAGGCCGCGCGTGGACCGATCGCGGCTCGGCGACGGCGCGTGGACCGATCGGGGCTCGGCGACTGCGTGTGGACGTATCGGGGTTCAGGAGACGGCGCGTGGACCGATCGGGGCTCGGAGACGGCACGTGGACCGATCAGGGCTTTGGAGACGACGCGTGGACCGATCGGGGCTCAGGAGACGGCGCGTGGACCGATCGGGGCTCAGGAGACGGCGCGTGGACGGATCGGCGCTCAGGAGACTGCGCGTGGGCCGATCGGGGCTCAGGAGACGGCGGGCGGACCGACCGGGGCTCAGGAGACTCGTGTGGATCGATCGGAGCTCCGGAGGCGCCGCGTGGACCGATCGGGGCTCAGGAGACGGCGCGTGAACCGATCGGCGCTCGGAGACGGCGCGTGGACCGATCGGGGCTCGGAGACAGCGCGTGGACCGACTGGGGCTCAGGCGGTTGCGCGTGGACCAATTGGGGTTCGGCGACGGCGCGTGGACCGATCCGGGCTCAGGAGCCAGCGCGTGGACCGATCGGGGCTCGGAGACGGAGCGTGGAGCGATCGGGGCTCAGGAGACGGTGCGTGGTCCGATCGGGGCTTAGGTGACGATGCGTGAACCGATCGGGGCTCGGAGACGGCGCGTGGACCGATCGGAGCTCAGGAGACGACGCGTGGATCGATCGGGGCTCAGGAAACGACGCGTCGACCGATCGGGGCTCAGGAGGCGGCGCGCGGACCGACCGGGGCTCAGGAGCCTCGCGTGGACCGATCGCGGCTCGGTGACGGCGCGTGGACCGATCGGGGCTCAGGAGGCCGCGCGTGGACCGATCGCGGCTCGGCGGCGGCGCGTGGACCGATCGGGACTCAGGAGACGGCGCGTAGACCGATCGGTGCTCGGAGACAGAGCGTGGACCGACTGGGGCTCGGAGACGGCGCGTGGACCGATCGTTGCTTAGGAGAAGGCGCGTTGAATGATCGGGGCTCAGGAGACGGCGCGTGGACCGATCGTGGCTCGGAGACGGCGCGTGGACCGATCGGGGCTTAGGAGACGACGCGTGGACCGATCGGGGCTCAGGAGACGGCGCGTGGACCGATCGGGACTCAGGAGACGGCGCGTGAATCGATTGGGGCGTGGATACGGCGCGTGACGCGACCGGGGCTCAGGACGCCGCGCGTGGAACGATCATGGCTCGGCGACGGCGCATGGACCGATCGGGGCTCGGAGACGACGCGTGGAGCGATAGGGGCTCAGGAGACGGCGCGTGGACCGATCGGGGCTTAGGAGACGGCCCGTGGACAGATCGGAGCTTAGGAGACGGCACGTGGACCGATCGGGGTTCAGGAGACGGCGCGTGGACCGGTCGGGGCTTAGGAGACGACGCCTGGACCGATCGGGGCTTAGGAGGCGGCGTGTGGAACGATCGGGGCTCAGGAGACGGCGCGTGGACCGATCGGGGCTCGGAGACGGCGCGTGGAACGATCGGAGCACAGGAGACGGCGCGTGAACCGAGCGGCGCTCGGAGACGGCGCGTGGATCGATCGGGGCTTAGGAGACGGCGCGTGGACCGATCGGGGCTCAGGAGACCCCGCGTGGACCGATCGGGGCTCGGCGACTGCGCGTGGACGCATCGGGGCTCAGGAGACGACGCGTCGACCCTTCGGGGCTCAGGAGGCGGCGCGCGGACCGGCCGGGGCTCAGGAGCCTAGCGTGGATCGATCGGGGCTCCGGAGGCGGCGCGTGGACCGATTGGAGAGCAGGAGATGGTGCGTGGACCGATCGGGGCCCGGAGACGGCGCGTGGACCGATCGGGGCTCAGGAGGCCGCGCGTGGACCGATCATGGCTCGGCGACGGTGCGTAGACCGATCGGGGCTCGGAGACGACGCGTGGACCGATCAGGGCTCGGAGACAGCGCGTGGACCGATCGGGGCTCGGATACGGCGCGTGAACCAATCGGGGCTCAGGAGGCCGCGCGTGGACCGATCGCGGCTCGGCGACCGCGCGTGGACCGATCGGGTCTCAGGAGGCCGCGCGTGGACAGATCATGACTCGGCGACGGCGCGTGGACCGATCGGGGCTCGGAGACGACGCGTGGACCGATCGGGGCTCGGAGACGACGCGTGGACCGATCGGGGCTCGGAGACAGCGCGTGGACGGACTGGGGCTCAGGCGGTTTCGCGTGGACCAATTGGTGTTCGGCGACGGCGCGTGGCCCGATCGGGGCTTAGGAGACGGCGCGTGCACCGATCGGGCCCGGAGACGGCGCGTGGAACGATCGGGGCTCAGGAGACGGCGCGTCAACCGATCGGCGCTCGGAGACGGCGCGTGGACCGATCGGGGCTTAGGAGACGGCGCGTGGACCGATCGGAGATCAGGAGTTGACGCGTGGACCGATCGGGATTGTGGAAGCGGCGCACGGACCGATCGTAGCTCGGAGACGGCGCGTGGAGGCATCGGGGCTTTGAAGACGACGCGTGGATCGATCGGGGCTCAGGAGACGACGCGTCGAACAATCGGGGCTCAGGAGACGGCGCGCGGACCGATTGGGGCTCGGATACGGCGCGTGAACCGACCGGGGCTCAGGAGGCCGCGCGTGGACCGATCGCGGCTCGGCGACGGCGCGTAAACCGATCGGGGCTCAGGAGGCCGCGCGTGGACTGATCATGGCTCGGCGACGGCGCGTGGACCGATCGGGGCTAGGAGACGACGCGTAGACCGATCGGTGCTCGGAGACAGAGCGTGGACCGACTGGGGCTCGGAGACGGCGCGTGGACCGATCGTTGCTTAGGAGAAGGCGCGTTGAATGATCGGGGCTCAGGAGACGGCGCGTGGACCGATCGTGGCTCGGAGACGGCGCGTGGACCGATCGGGGCTTAGGAGACGACGCGTGGACCGATCGGGGCTCAGGAGACGGCGCGTCGACCGATCGGGACTCAGGAGACGGCGCGTTAATCGATTGGGGCGTGGATACGGCGCGTGACGCGACCGGGGCTCAGGACGCCGCGCGTGGAACGATCATGGCTCGGCGACGGCGCATGGACCGATCGGGGCTCGGAGACGACGCGTGGAGCGATAGGGGCTCAGGAGACGGCGCGTGGACCGATCGGGGCTTAGGAGACGGCCCGTGGACAGATCGGAGCTTAGGAGACGGCACGTGGACCGATCGGGGTTCAGGAGACGGCGCGTGGACCGGTCGGGGCTTAGGAGACGACGCCTGGACCGATCGGGGCTTAGGAGGCGGCGTGTGGAACGATCGGGGCTCAGGAGACGGCGCGTGGACCGATCGGGGCTCAGGAGACCCCGCGTGGACCGATCGGGGCTCGGCGACTGCGCGTGGACGCATCGGGGCTCAGGAGACGACGCGTCGACCCTTCGGGGCTCAGGAGGCGGCGCGGGGACCGGCCGGGGCTCAGGAGCCTAGCGTGGATCGATCGGGGCTCCGGAGGCGGCGCGTGGACCGATTGGAGAGCAGGAGATGGTCGTGGACCGATCGGGGCCCGGAGACGGCGCGTGGACCGATCGGGGCTCAGGAGGCCGCGCGTGGACCGATCATGGCTCGGCGACGGTGCGTAGACCGATCGGGGCTCGGAGACGACGCGTGGACCGATCAGGGCTCGGAGACAGCGCGTGGACCGATCGGGGCTTGGATACGGCGCGTGAACCAATCGGGGCTCAGGAGGCCGCGCGTGGACCGATCGCGGCTCGGCGACCGCGCGTGGACCGATCGGGTCTCAGGAGGCCGCGCGTGGACAGATCATGACTCGGCGACGGCGCGTGGACCGATCTGAGCTCGGAGACGACGCGTGGACCGATCGGGGCTCGGAGACGACGCGTGGACCGATCGGGGCTCGGAGACAGCGCGTGGACGGACTGGGGCTCAGGCGGTTTCGCGTGGACCAATTGGTGTTCGGCGACGGCGCGTGGCCCGATCGGGGCTTAGGAGACGGCGCGCGCACCGATCGGGGCCCGGAGACGGGTCGTGGACAGATTGGGGATTAGGAGACGGCGCGTGGACCGATCGGGGCTTAGGAGACGGCGCGTGGATCGATCGGGGCTCAGGAGACGACGCGTCGACCGTTCGGGGCTCAGGAGACGGCGCGCGGACCGGCCGGGGCTAAGGCGACAACGCGTGGACCGATCGGGGCTCGGAGACAGCGCGTGGACTGATCGGGGCTCAGGAGACGGCGCGTGAACCGATCGGCGCTCGGAGACGGTGCGTGGACCGATCGGGGCTTAGGAGACGGCGCGTGGACCGTTCGGAGATCAGGAGACTATGCGTGGACCGATCGGGGCTCAGGAGACTGCGCGTGGATGGATCGGGGCTTAGGGAACGACGCGTGGACCCATCGGGGTTCAGGAGACGGCGCGTGAACCGACCATGGCTCAGGAGGCCGCGCGTGGACCGACTGGGGCTCAGGTGGTTGCGCGTGGACCAATTGGGGCTCGGCGACGGCGCGTGGACCGATCGGGGCTCGGAGACGGCGCGTTAACCGATCGGGGCTTAGGAGACGATGCGAGGAGGCATCTGGGTTTACAAGAAGACGCGTGGATCGTTCGGGGCTCGGAGACGGCGCGTGAACCGACCGGGGCTCAGGAGACGGCGCGTGGAGGCATCGGGGCTTAGAAGAAGACGCATGGACCGATCAGGTCTCAGGAAACGGCGCGTGGACCGATTGGAGCTCGGAGACGACGCGTGGACCGACTGGGGCTCAGGCCGTTGCGCGTGGACCAATTGGGGTTCGGCGACGGCGCGTGGACCGATCGCGGATCGGAGACGGCGCGTTAACCGATCGGGGCTTAGGAGACGATGCGTGAACCGATCGGGGCTAGGAGACGGCGAGTGGACCCATCGGGGCTCGGAGACGACGCGAGTACGGATCGGGGCTTGATGACGGCGGCTTTACCGATCGCGGCTCGGAGACGGCCCGTGGACAGATCGGGGCTTAGGAGACGGCGCGTGGACCGATCGGGGCTCAGAAGACGGCGCGTGGACCGGTCGGGGCTTAGGAGACGACGCCTGGACCGATCGGGGCTTAGGAGGCGGCGTGTGGAACGATCGGGGCTCAGGAGACGGCGCGTCGATCGATCGGGGCTCAGGAGACGACGCGTCGGCCGTTCGGGGCTCAGGACACGGCGCGCGGACCGGCCGGGGCTCAGGAGCCTAGCGTGCATCGATCGGGGCTCAGGAGACGACGCGTCGACTGTTCGGGGCTCCGGAGGCGCCGCCTAGACCGAGGGGGATCAGGAGGCGGTGCGTGGACCGACCGGAGTTCAGAAGATTCGCGTGGATCGATGGGGGCTCCGGAGGCAGCGCGTGGACCGATTGGAGAGCAGGAGATGGTGCGTGGACCGATCGGGGCTCGGAGACGGCGCGTGGGCCGATCGGGGCTTAGGAGACGACTCGTGGACCGATTGGGGCTCAGGAGGCCGCGCGTGGACCGATCGCAGCGCGACGCCGCGCGTGGACGGATCAGGGCTCAGGAGGCTGCGCGTGAACCAATCGGCGCTCAGAGACGGCGCGTGGACCGATCGGGGCTTAGGAGACGGCGAGTGCTCCGATCGGTGCCCGGAGACGGGTCGTGGACAGATTGGGGCTTAGGAGACGGCGCGTGGACCGATTGGGGCTCAGGTGGTTGCGCGTGGACCAATTGGGGCTCGGCGACGGCGCGTGGACCGATCGGGGCTCGGAGACGGCGCGTTAACCGATCGGGGCTTAGGAGACGATGCGAGGAGGCATCTGGGTTTACAAGAAGACGCGTGGATCGTTCGGGGCTCGGAGACGGCGCGTGAACCGACCGGGGCTCAGGAGACGGCGCGTGGAGGCATCGGGGCTTAGAAGACGACGCATGGACCGATCAGGTCTCAGAAAACGGCGTGTGGACCGATTGGAGCTCGGAGACGACGCGTGGACCGACTGGGGCTCAGGCGGTTGCGCGTGGACCAATTGGGGTTCGGCGACGGCGCGTGGACCGATCGCGGATCGGAGACGGCGCGTTAACCGATCGGGGCTTAGGAGACGATGCGTGAACCGATCGGGGCTAGGAGACGGCGAGTGGACCCATCGGGGCTCGGAGACGACGCGAGTACGGATCGGGGCTTGATGACGGCGGCTTTACCGATCGCGGCTCGGAGACGGCCCGTGGACAGATCGGGGCTTAGGAGACGGCGCGTGGACCGATCGGGGCTCAGAAGACGGCGCGTGGACCGGTCGGGGCTTAGGAGACGACGCCTGGACCGATCGGGGCTTAGGAGGCGGCGTGTGGAACGATCGGGGCTCAGGAGACGGCGCGTCGATCGATCGGGGCTCAGGAGACGACGCGTCGGCCGTTCGGGGCTCAGGAGACGGCGCGCGGACCGGCCGGGGCTCAGGAGCCTAGCGTGGACAGATTGGGGCTCAGGAGGCCGCGCGTGGACCGATCGCGGCGCGACGCCGCGCGTGGACGGATCAGGGCTCAGGAGGCTGCGCGTGAACCAATCGGCGCTCAGAGACGGCGCGTGGACCGATCGGGGCTTAGGAGACGGCGAGTGCTCCGATCGGGGCCCGGAGACGGGTCGTGGACAGATTGGGGCTTAGGAGACGGCGCGTGGACCGATTGGGGCTCGGATACGGCGCGTGAACCGACCGGGGCTCAGGAGGCCGCGCGTGGCCCGATCGCGGCACGGTGACGGCGCGAGGAGGCATCTGGGCTTAGAAGACGACGCGTGGATCGATCGGGGCTCGGAGACGGCGCGTGAACCGACCGGGGCTCAGGAGGCCGCGCTTGGACCGATCGAGACTCGGCGACGGCGCGTGGACCGACCAGGGGTCGGAGAGGGCGCGTGGAGCGATCAGGGCTCAGGAGAAGACGCGTCAATTGATCGGGGATCAGAAATAGGGGCGTGAAGCGATCGGGGCTCAGGAGATGACGCGTGGATCGATCGGGGCTCAGGAAACGACGCGTCGACCGATCGGGGCTCAGGAGACGGCGCGCGGACCGATCGGGGCTCAGGAGCCCCGCGTGGACCGATCATGGCTCGGCGACGGCGCGTGGACCGATCGGCGCTCGAAGACGACGCGTGGACCGATCGGGGCTCAGATGACGGCGCGCGGACCGACCGGGGCTCAGGAGACTCGCGTGGATCGATCGGGGCTCCGGAGACGCCGCGCGGACCGATCGGAGATCGGACACGGCGTGTGGACCGATCGAGGCTCGGAGACGACGCGATTACGGATCGGGGATCAGGAGACGACGCGTGGAACGATCCGGGCTCAGGAGACGAAGCGTGGACCGATCGGGGCTCGGAGACGGCGTGTGGAACGATCGGGGCTCGGGTGACGGCGCGTGAACCGATCGGCGCTCGGAGACGGCGCGTGGATCGATCGGGGATCGGGGACGGCGCGTGGAACGATCGCGGCTTGGAGTCGACGCGTTAGCCGATCGGGGCTTAGGAGACGATGCGTGGACCGATCGGGGCTCGGAGACGGCGCGTGGACCGACCGGGGTTTACGAGAAGGCGCTTGGTCCGAACGGGGCTTAGGAGACGGCGCGTGGACCGATCGGGGCTCGGAGACGGCGCGTGGAACGATCGGGGCTCAGGAGACGGCGCGTCAACCGATCGGCGCTCGGAGACGGCGCGTGGACCGATCGGGGCTTAGGAGACGGCGCGTGGACCGATCGGAGATCAGGAGGTGACGCGTGGACCGATCGGGGTTGTGGAAGCGGCGCACGGACCGATCGTGGCTCGGAGACGGCGCGTGGAGGCATCGCGGCTTTGAAGACGACGCGTGGACCGATCGGGGCTCAGGAAACGGCGTGTGGCGCGATCGGGGCTCAGGAGACGACGCGTGGTTCGATCGGGGCTCAGGAGACGACGCGTCGAACAATCGGGGCTCAGGAGACGGCGCGCGGACCGACTGGGGCTCAGGAGACTCGCGTGGATCGATCGGGGCTCTGGAGGCGCCGCGTGGACCGATTGGGACCAGGAGACGGTGCGTGAACCGTTCGGGGCTCGGAGATGGCGCGTGGACCGATCGGGGCTCAGGAGACGGCGCGTGGACCGATCTCGGCTCGGAGACGGCGCGTGGAACGATCGGGGCTCAGGATACGACGCGTGGACCGATCCGGCGTAGGAGACGACGCGTGTACCTATCGGGGCTCACGACACAGCGTGCGGACCAATTGGGGCTCAGGAGACGCCGCGTGAACCGATCGGGGCTCAGGAAACGGCGCCTGGACCGATCGTGGCTCGGAGACGGCGCGAGGAGGCATCTGGGCTTAGAAGACGACGCGTGGATCGATGGAGGCTCAGGAGACGGCTCGTGGACCGATCGGGGCTTAGGAGACGGCGCGTGGGCCGAACGGGGCTCAGGAAACGGAGCGTGGACCGACCGGAGCTCAGCAGATTTCGCGTGGATCGATCGGGGCTCCGGAGGCGGCGCGTGGACCGATTGGGGAGCAGGAGATGGCGCGTGGACCGATCGGGGCTCGGAGACGGAGCGTGGAGCGATCGGGGCTCAGGAGACGGCGCGTGAACTAATCGGCGCTCGGAGACGGCGGGTGGACCGATCGGGGCTGAGGAGAAGGCGCGTGGTCCGATCGGGGCTTATGAGACGGCGCGTAGACCGATCGGGGCTCGGAGATGGCGCGTGGAATGATCGGGGCTTAGGAGATGGTGTGTGGACCGATCGGAGATCAGGAGACGACGCGTGGACCGACCGGGGGTCGGAGACGGCGCGAGGAGGCATCTGGGCTTAGAAGACGACGCGTGGATCGATGGAGGCTCAGGAGACGGCTCGTGGACCGATCGGGGCTTAGGAGACGGCGCGTGGGCCGAACGGGGCTCAGGAAACGGCGCGTGGACCGACCGGAGCTCAGCAGATTTCGCGTGGATCGATCGGGGCTCCAGAGGCGGCGCGTGGACCGATTGGGGAGCAGGAGATGGTGCGTGGACCGATCGGGGCTCGGAAAACGGCGCGTGGACCGATCGGGGCTTAGAAGACGACGCGTGGACCGTCCGGGGTTAGAAGGCGACGCGTGGACCGATGGGGGCTCAGGAGCCGGCGCGTGGAACAATCGGGGCTCAGGAGACGGCGCGTGAAATGATCTGCGCTCGGAGACGGCGCGTGGACCGATCGGTGCTCGGAGACAGCGCGTGGACCGATCGGGGCTCAGGAAACGGCGTGTGGAGCGGTTGGGGCTCAGGAGACGACGCGTGGACCGATCGGGGTTTAGGAGAGGACGCGTCGACCGATCGGGGCACAGGAGACGGCGCGTGGACCGATCGGGGCTTAGGAGACTACGCGTGTACCTATCGGGGCTCAGGAGACAGCGCGTGGACCGATTGGGCATCAGGAGACGGCGCGTCGATGGATCGGGGCTTGGGGAACGACGCGTGGACCGATCGGGGCTCAGGAGACGGCGCGTGGAATGATCGAGGCTCGGAGAAGGCGCGTGGAATGATCGGGGCTTGGAGACGGCGCGTGGACCGATCGGGGCTTAGGAGACGACGCGTGGACCGAACGGGGCTTAGGAGACGGCGCTTGGACCGACCGGGCTCAGGAGACGGCGCGCGGACCGACTGGGGCTCAGGAGACTCGCGTGGATCGATCGGGGCTCCGGAGGCGCCGCGTGGACCGATTGGGATCAGGAGACGGTGCGTGAACCGTTCGGGGCTCGGAGACGGCGCGTGTACGGATCGGGGATTCGGCGATGACGCGTGGACCGATCCGGGCTCAGGAGACGGCGCGTGGACGGATCGGCGCTCGGAGACGGCGCGTGGACCGATCTGGGCTCGGAGACAGCGCGTGGACCGACTGGGGCATATGCGGTGGCGCGTGGACCAATTGGGGTTCGGCGACGGCGCGTGGACCGATCCGGGCTCAGGAGACGGCGCGTGGACCGATCGGGGCTGGGAGACGGAGCGTGGAGCGATGGGGGCTCAGGAGACGGCGCGTGAACTAATCGGCGCTCGGAGACGGCGCGTGGACCGATCGGGGCTGAGGAGAATGCGCGTGGTCCGATCGGGGCTTATGAGACGGCGCGTGGATCGATCGGGGCTCGGAGGTGGCGCGTGGAATGATCGGGGCTTAGGAGATGGCGTGTGGACCGATCGGAGATCAGGAGACGACGCGTGGACCGAGAGGGCTCTGGAAGCGGCGCACGGACGGATCGTGGCTCGGAGACGGCGCGTGGAGGCATCGGGGCTTTGAAGACGACGCGTGGACCAAACGGTGCTCAGAAAACGGTGCGTGGAGCGATCGGGGCTCAGGAGACGGCGCGTGGACCGATCGGGGCTCAGGAGCCGGCGCGTGGACCGATTGGGGCTCGGATACGGCGCGTGAACCAACCGGGACTCAGGAACCCGCGCGTGGACCGATCCCGGCTCGGCGACGGCGCGTGGACCGATGGGGCTCAGGAGACGCGCGTGGACCGATCATGGCTCGGTGACGGCGCGTGGACCGATCGGGGCTTAGGTGACGATGCGTGGACCGAGTGGGGCTCAGGAAGCAGCGCCTGGACCGATCGTGGCTCGGAGACGGCGCGAGGAGGCATCTGGGCTTCGAAGACGACGCGTGGATCGATCGGGGCTCGGAGACGGCGCGTGAACCAACCGGGGCTCAGGAGACCGCGCGTGGACCGATCGAGGCTCAGGAGGCCACGCCTGGACCGATCGGGGCTCCGCGACGGCGCGTCGACCGATCGAGGCTCGGAGACGACGCGTGTACGGATCGGGGATTCGGCGATGACGCGTGGACCGATCGGGGCTCGGAGACGGGGCGTGGAATGATCGGGACTCGGAGACGGCGTGTGAACGTATCGGGGCTTAGGAGACGATGCGTTGACCGATCGGGGCTCATGAGACGGCGCGTAGACCGATCGGGGCTCCGGTGGCGACGCGTGGACTTATCGGGGCCCAGGAAACGGCGCGCGGATCGATCGGTGCTCGAAGACGACGCGTGGACCGATCGGGGCTCAGGAGCCGATGCGTGGATCGATCGGGGCTCAGGAGGCGGCGCGTGGACCCATCGGGGCTCGGAGACGGCACGTGGACCGATCAGGGCTTAGGAGACGACGCGTGGACCGATCGGGGCTCGGAGACGACGCGTGGACCGATCGGGGCTCGGAGACAGTGCGTGGACCGACTGGGGCTCAGGCGGTTGCGCGTGGACCAATTGGGGTTCGGCGACGGCGCGTTGACCGATCGGCGCTCGGAGACGGCGCGTTAACCGATTGGGGCTTAGGAGACGATGCGTGGCCCGATCGGGGCTCAGGAGCCTCGCGTGGATCGATCGGGGCTCCGGAGGCGCCGCGTTGACCCATGGGGATCAGGAGACAGTGCGTGGACCGAACGGGGCTCGGAGACGACGCGTGGACCGATCGGGGCTCGGAGACAGCGCGTGGACCGACTGGCGCTCAGGCGGTTTCGCGTGGACCAATTGGGGTTCGGCGACGGCGCGTGGACCGATCGGGGCTTAGGAGATGGCGCCTGCACCGATCGGGGCCCGGAGACGGGTCGTGGACAGATTGGGGATTAGGAGACGGCGCGTGGACCGATCGGGGCTGGGAGACGGCACGTGGACCAATGGGGGCTTAGGAGACGACGCGTGGACCGATCGGGGTGTAGGCGACGACGCGTGTACCTATCGGGGCTCAGGAGACAGCGCGTGGACCGATCAGGGCTCGGCGACTGCGCGTGGACGTATCGGGGCTCAGGAGGCCGCGCGTGGACCGATCGCGTCTCGGCGACGGCGCGTGGACCGATCGGGACTTAGGAGACCATGCGTGAACCGATCGGGGCTCGAAGACGGCGCGTGGACCGATCGGGGTTCGGCGACAGCGCGTGAACCGACTGGGTCTCAGGCGGTTGTGCGTGGACCAATTAGGGGTCGGCGACCGCGCGTGGACCGTTCGGGGCTCGGAGACGGCGCGTTAACCGATCGGGGCTTAGGAGACGATGCGTGAACCGATCGGGGCTCGGAGAAGGCGCGTGGACCGATCGGGGCCTAGGAGACAACGCGTGGACCGATCGTGGCTCAGGAAGCGGCGCCTGGACCGATCGTGGCCCGGAGACGGCGCGAGAAGGCATCGGGGCTTACAGGACGACGCGTGGATCGAACGGGGGCTCGGAGACGGCGCATGAACCGACCGGGGCTCATGAGACGGCGCGTGGACTGATCGGGGCGTAGGACACGGCGCGTGTACCTATCGGTGCTCGGAGACGGCGCGTGGACGGACCGTGGCTTAGAATGCGGTACGCGGACCGATCGGGGATCGGACACGGCGTGTGGACCGATCGAGGCTCGGAGACGACGCGTTTACGGATCGGGGATCAGGAGACGACGCGTGGTACGATCCGGGCTCAGGAGACGGAGCGTGGACCGATTGGGACTCGGAGACGGCGTGTGGAACGATCGGCGCTCGGGTGACGGCGCGTGAACCGATCGGCGCTCGGAGACGGCGCGTGGATCGATCGGGGATCGGGGACGGCGCGTGGAATGATCGGGGCTCGGAGTCGACGCGTTAGCCGATCGGGTCTTAGGAGACGATGCGTGGGCCGATCGGGGCTCGGAGACGGCGCGTGGACCGATCGGGGCTCGGACACAGTGCGTCGACCGACTGGGGCTCAGGCGGTTGCGCGTGGACCTATCGGGGCTTAGGAGCCTCGCGTGGATCGATCGGGGCCCCGGAGGCGCCGCGTGGACCCATGGGGATCAGGAGACAGTCCGTGAACCGATCGGGGCTCGGAGACGGCGCGTGGACCGATCGGGGCTTAGGACACGACGCGTGGACCGATCGGGGTGTAGGCGATGACGCGTGTACCTATCGGGGCTCAGGAGACAGCGCGTGGACCGATCAGGGCTCGGCGACTGCGCGTGGACGTATCGGGGCTCAGGAGACATCGCGTGGACCGATCGGGGCTCGGGGACGGCGCGTTAACTGATTGGGGCTTAGGAGACCATGCGTGGACCGATCGGGGCTCGAAGACGGCGCGTCGACCGATCGGGTCTCAGGAGGCCGCGCGTGACAGATCATGACTCGGCGACGGCGCGTGGACCGATCGGGGCTCGGAGACGACGCGTGGACCGATCGGGGCTCGGAGACAGCGCGTGGACCGACTGGGGCTCAGGCGGTTTCGCGTGGACCAATTGGGGTTCGGAGACGGCGCGTTAACCGATCGGGACTTAGGAGGCCGCGCGTGGACCGATCGAGGCTCGGCGACGGCGCGTGGACCGATCGGGACTCGGAGACGGCGTGTGAACGTATCGGGGCTTAGGAGACGATGCGTTGACCGATCGGGGCTCATGAGACGGCGAGTAGACCGATCGGGGCTCCGGCGGCGACGCGTGGACCGATCGGGGCCCAGGAAACGGCGCGTGGATCGATCGGTGCTCGAAGACGACGCGTGGACCGACCGGGGCTCAGGAGCCGATGCGTGGATCGATCGGGGCTCAGGAGGCGGCGCGTAGACCCATCGGGGCTCGGAGACGGCACGTGGACCGATCAGGGCTTAGGAGACGATGCGTGGACTGATCGGGGCTCAGGAGGCCGCGCGTGGATCGATCATGGCTCGGCGACGGCGCGTGGACCGATCGGGGTTCAGGAGACGGTGCGTGGACCGATTGGGCCTCGGAAACGGCGCGTGAAGCATCCCGGGCTCAGGAGGCCGCGCGTGGACCGATCGCGGCTCGTGCGACGGCGCGTACACCGATCGGCGCTCGGAGACGGCGCTGACCGATCGTGGCTTAGGAGAAGGCGCGTGGAACGATCGGGGTTCAGGAGACGGCGCGTGGACCGATCGGCGCTCGGAGACGGCGCTGACCGATCGTGGCTTAGGAGTCGACGCGTGGACCGATCGGGGCTCAGGAGACGGCGCGTGGACCGATCGGGGCTTCGGAGACGGTACGTGGACCGATCGGGGCTCGGAGACGGCGCGTTAACCGATCGGGGCTTAGGAGACGATGCGTGGACCGATCGGGTCTCGGAGACGGCGCGTGGACCGACCGGGGCTAAGGAGACCGCGCGTGGACCGATCGAGGCTCGTCGACGGCGCGTGGACCGATCGGGACTCGGAGACGGCGTGTGAACGTATCGGGGCTTAGGAGACGATGCGTTGTCCGATCGGGGTTCATGAGACGGGGCGTAGACCGATCGGGGCTCCGTCGGCGACGCCTGGACCGATCGGGGCCCAGGAAACGGCGCGTGGATCGATCGGTGCTCGAAGACGATGCGTGGACCGATCGGGGCTCAGGAGCCGATGCGTGGATCGATCGGGGCTCAGGAGGCCGCACGTGGACACATCGGGGCTCGGAGACGACACGTGAACCGATCAGGGCTTAGGAGACGACGCGTGGACCGATCGGGGCTCAGGAGACGGCGCGTGGACCGATCGGTGCTCGGAGACGGCGCGTGGACGGACCGTGACTTAGAATGCGTCACGCGGACCGATCGGGGCTCGGATACGGTCCGTGGGCCGATCGGGGCTTAGGAGACGGCGCGTGGAGGCATCGGGGCTAAGAAGACGACGCATGGACCGAGCGGGGCTCAGGACAAGGGGTGTGGACCGTTCGGAGCTCAGGAGACGGCGCGTGGACCGATCGGGGTTCGGCGATGGCGCGTGGACCCATCGGGGCTCGGAGACGACGCGTGTACGGATCGAGGTTTGGAGACGGCGCGTGGACCGATTGGAGCTCGGAGACGGCCCGTGGGCAGATCGGAGCTTAGGAGACGGCGCGTGGACTAATTGGGGCTTAGGAGAACATACGTGGACCGATCGGGGCTCGGAGACAGCGCGTTTACCGACTGGGGCTCGAGAGGTTGCGCGTGGACCAATTGGGGTTCGCCGCGGCGTGTGGACCGATCGGAGCTCAGTAGACCGCGCGTGGACCGATCGCGGCTCGGCGACTGCGCGTGGATGGATCGGGGCTCAGGAGACAGCGCGTGGACCGATCGGGGCTCGGGAAGCGGCGCCTGAACCGATCTGGCTCGGAGACGGCGCGTGGAGGCATCGGGGTTTAGAAGACGACGTATGGACCAATCGGGGCTCAGGAAACGGCGCGTGGACCGATTGGAGCTCGGAGACAACGCGTGGACCGACTGGGGCTCAGGCGGTTACGCGTGGACCAATTGGGGTTCGGCGATGGCGCGTGGACCGATCGGGGCTCGGAGACGGCGCGTTAACCGATCGGGGCTTAGGAGACGATCCGTGAACCGATCGGGGCTCGGAGACGGCGCGTGGACAGATCGGGCTCAGGAGACGGCGCGTGGACCGATCGGGGCTGAGGATACGGCGCGTGGACCGATCGGGGCTAAGGAAGCGGCGCCTGGACCGATCGTGGCTCGGAGACGACGCGTGGAGGCATCGGGGCTAAGAAGACGACGCATGGACCGATCGGGGCTCAGGAAACGGCGTGTGGACCGATCAGAGCTCGGAGACGACGCGTGGACCGATCGGGGCTTAGGAGACTACGCGTGTACCTATCGGGGCTCAGGAGACAGCGCGTGGACCGATCGGGGCTCAGGAGGCGGCGCGTGGATCGATCGGGGCTCGGAGACGGCGCGTGGAACGATCGGGTCTCAGGAGACGGCGCGTGAAATGATCGGCGCTCGGAGACGCCGCGTGGACCGATTGGGGCTTAGGAGACGGCGCGTGGACCGATCGGGGCGCAGGAAGCGGCGCCTGGACCGATCGTGGCTTGGAGACGGCGCGTGGAGGCATCCGGGCTAAGAAGACGACGCATGGACCGAGCGGGGTTCAGGAGACGGCGCGAGGAGCGATCGGGGCTCAGGAGAAGACATGTCAATTGATCGGGGCTCCGGAGACGACGCCTGGACCGATCGGGGCTCAGGAGGCGGCACGAGAAGCGATCGGGGATCAGGAGAAGACGCGTCAATTGATCGGGGCTCAGGAGACGACGCGTCGACCGACCGGAGCTCAGGAGATTCGCGTGGATCGATCGGGGCTCCGGAGGCGGGCGTGGACCGATTGGGGCTTAGGAGACGACGCGTGGACTGATCGGGACTCAGGAGACGGCGCGTGGCCCGATTGGGGCTCGGATACGGCGCGTGAACCGACCGGGGCTCAGGAGGCCGCGCGTGGACCGATCGGGGCTCAGGAAGCGGCGCCTGCACCGATCGTGGCTCGGAGACGGCGCGTGGAGGCATCGGGGCTAAGAACACGACGCATGGACCGAGCGGGGCTCAGGAGACGGCGCGAGGAGCGATCGAGGCTCAGGAGAAGACGCGTCAATTGATCGGGGCTCAGGAGACGACGCGGCGACGGATCGGGGCTTAGGAGACGACGCGTGGACTGATCGGGGCTCGGAGACGGTAGGAGGACCGACCGGAGCTCAGGAGATTCGCGTGGATCGATCAGGGCTCCGGAGGCGGCGCATGGACCGATTGGGGAGCATGCGATGGTGCGTGGACCGATCGGGGCTCGGAGACGGCGCGTGGAGGCATCGGGGCTTCGAAGACGACGCATGGACCAATCGGGGCTCGGAAACGGCACCTGGACCGATCGGAGCTCGGAGACGACGGGTGGAGCGGTCGGGGCTCAGGAGAAGACGCGTTGATCGATCGGGGCTCAGGAGACGACGCGTCGACGGATCGGCGCTTAGGAGACGACGCGTGGACCGATCGGGGCTTAGGAGACAACGCATGGACCGATCGGGGCTCAGGAGACGGCGCGTGGACCGATCGGGGCTCGGAGACGGCGCGTGGAATGATCGGGGCTTAGGAGACGGCGCGTGGACCGAACGGGGCTTAGGAGACAACGCGTGGACCGACCGGGGCTCAGGAAGCGGCGCCTGGACCCATCATGGCTCGGAGACGGCGCGAGGAGGCATCTGGGCTTAGAAGACGGCGCGTCGACCGATCGGTGCTCGGAGACGGCGCGTGGACGGACCGCGACTCAGAATGCGGTACGCGGACCGATCGGGGATCGGACACGGCGTGTGGACCGATCGGGGCTCGGGTGACCGCGCGTCAACCGATCGGCGCTCGGAGACGGCGCGTGGACCGATCGGGACTTAGGAGACGGCGCGTGGACCCATCGGGGCTCGGAGACAGCGCGTGTACCGACTGGGGCTCAGGAGACCGTGCGTGAACCGATCGGGGCTCGGCGACTGCGCGTGGACGGATCGGGGCTCGGAGACGGCGCGTAGAACGATCGGGGCTCAGGAGACGGCGCGTTAACCGATTGGGGCTTAGGAGACGATGCGTGGACCGATCGGGGCTCAGGAGGATACGCCTGGACCGATCGGGGTTCGGCGACGGCGCGTGGACCGATCGGGGCTCAGGAGACGGCGCGTGGGCCGATCGGAGCTCGGAGACGGCGTGTGGAACGATCGGGGCTCAGGAAACGGCCCGTGGAGCAATCGGGGCTCAGGAGACGGCCCGTGGACGGGTCGGGGCTTAGGAGACGGCGCGTCGACCTATCGGGGCTCAGGATGCGGCGCGTGGACCCATCGGGACTCGGAGACGGTCCGTCGAGCGATCGGGGCTTAGGAGACGGCGCGTGGACTGATCGGAGCTCGGGAAGCGGCGCCTGAACCGATCTGGCTCGGAGACGGCGCGTGGAAGCATCGGGGCTTAGAAGACGACGTATGGACCGTTCGGGGCTCAGGAAACGGCGCGTGGACCGATTGGAGCTCGGAGACAATGCGTGGACCGACTGGGGCTCAGGCGGTTGCGCGTCGACCAATTGGGGTTCGGCGACGGCGCGTGGACCGATCGCGGCTCGGAGACGGCGCGTTAACCGATCGGGGCTTAGGAGACGATGCGTGAACCGATCGGGGCTCGGAGACGGCGCGTGGACCGACCGGGGCTCGGAGACGACGCGTGGACCGATCGGGGCTCGGAGACCGCGCGTGGACCGACTGGGGCTCAGACGGTTGCGCGTGGACCAATTGGGGTTCGGCGACGGCGCGTGGACCGATCCGGGCTCAGGAGACGGCGCGTGGACCGATCGGGGCTCGGAGACGGTGCGTGGAGCGATCGGGGCTCAGGAGACGGCGCGTGAACCGATCGGCGCACGGAGAAGGCGCGTGGACCGATCGGGGCTCGGGAGGATACGCCTGGACCGATCGGGGCTCGGCGACGGCGCGTGGACCGATCGGGGCTCAGGAGACGGTGCGTGGACCGATTGGGGCTCGGATACGGCGCGTGAACCAACCGGGGCTCAGGAGGCCGCGTGTGGACCGATCGCGGCACGTGCGACGGCGCGTGCACCGATCGGCGCTCGGAGACGGCGCTGACCGATCGTGGCTTAGGAGAAGGCGCGTGGAACGATCGGGGCTCGGAGACGGCGCGTGGAACGATCGGGGCTCCGAGTCGGCGCGTTAACCGATCGGGGCTTAGGAGACGATGCGTGGACCGATCGGGGCTCGGAGACGGCGCGTGGAACGATCGGGGCTCAGGTGACGGCGCGTGAACCGATCCGCTCTCGGAGACGGCCCGTGGACCGATCGGGGCTTAGGAGAAGGCGCTTCGACCGATCGGGGCTTAGGAGACGGCGCGTGGGCCGATCTGAGCTCAGAGACGGCGCGTGGAACGATCGGGGCTCAGGAGACGGCGCGTGAACCGATCGGCGCTCGGAGACGGCGCGTGGACCGATTGGGGCTTAAGAGACGATGGGTGGACCGATCGGGGCTTAGGAGACGGCACGTGAATCGATCGGGGCACAGGAGACGGCGCGTGAGCCGGTCGGGGCTTAGGAGACGATGCCTGGACCGATCCTGGTTTAGGGGGCGGCGTGTGGAACGATCGAGGCTTAGGAGACGGCGGGTGGAACGATCGGGGCTCAGGAGACGGCGCGTGTACCGATCGGAGCTTAGGAGACTACGCGTGTACCTATCGGGGCTCAGGAGACAGCGCGTGGACCGATCGGGGCTCAGGAGGCGGCGCGTGGATCGATCGGGGCTCGGAGACGGCGCGTGGAACGATCGGGTCTCAGGAGACGGCGCGTGAAATGATCGGCGCTCGGAGACGCCGCGTGGACCGATTGGGGTTTAGGAGACGGCGCGTGGACCGATCGGGGCGCAGGAAGCGGCGCCTGGACCGATCGTGGCTCGGAGACGGCGCGTGGAGGCATCCGGGCTAAGAAGACGACGCATGGACCGAGCGGGGTTCAGGAGACGGAGCGAGGAGCGATCGGGGCTCAGGAGAAGACACGTCAATTGATCGGGGCTCCGGAGACGACGCCTCGACGGATCGGGGCTCAGGAGGCGGCACGAGAAGCGATCGGGGCTCAGGAGAAGACCCGTCAATTGATCGGGGCTCAGGAGACGACGCCTCGACGAATCGGGGCTTAGGAGACGACGCGTGGACCGATCGGGGCTGAGGAGACGGCGCATCGACCGACCGGAGCTCAGGAGATTCGCGTGGATCGATCGGGGCTCCGGAGGCGGCGCGTGGACCAATTGGGGCTTAGGAGACGACGCGTGGACTGATCGGGACTCAGGAGACGGCGCTCTGACCGTCCGGGGCTCAGGAGGGGATGCGTGGACCGATCGCGGCTCTGGAGACTGCGCGTGGATCGATCGGGGCTTAGGGAACGACGCGCGGACCGATCGGGGCTCGGAGACGGCGCGTTAACCGATTGGGGCTTAGGAGACCATGCGTGGACCGATCGGGGCTCGAAGACGGCGCGTGGACCGATCGGGTCTCAGGAGGCCGCGCGTGGACAGATCATGACTCGGCGACGGCGCGTGGACCGATCGGGGCTCGGAGACGACGCGTGGACCGATCGGGGCTCAGAGACAGCGCGTGGACCGACTGGGGCTCAGGCGGTTTCGCGTGGACCAATTGGGGTTCGGCGACGGCGCGTGAACCAATCGGGCCTCAGGAGGCCGCGCGTGGACCGATCGCGGCTCGGCGACGGCGCGTGGACCGATCGGGGCTCGGCGACTGCGTGTGGACGTATCGGGGTTCAGGAGACGGCGCGTGGACCGATCGGGGCTCGGAGACGGCACGTGGACCGATCAGGGCTTTGGAGACGACGCGTGGACCGATCGGGGCTCAGGAGACGGCGCGTGGACCGATCGGGGCTCAGGAGACGGCGCGTGGACGGATCGGCGCTCAGGAGACTGCGCGTGGGCCGATCGGGGCTCAGGAGACGGCGGGCGGACCGACCGGGGCTCAGGAGACTCGTGTGGATCGATCGGAGCTCCGGAGGCGCCGCGTGGACCGATCGGGGCTCAGGAGACGGCGCGTGAACCGATCGGCGCTCGGAGACGGCGCGTGGACCGATCGGGGCTCGGAGACAGCGCGTGGACCGACTGGGGCTCAGGCGGTTGCGCGTGGACCAATTGGGGTTCGGCGACGGCGCGTGGACCGATCCGGGCTCAGGAGCCAGCGCGTGGACCGATCGGGGCTCGGAGACGGAGCGTGGAGCGATCGGGGCTCAGGAGACGGTGCGTGGTCCGATCGGGGCTTAGGTGACGATGCGTGAACCGATCGGGGCTCGGAGACGGCGCGTGGACCGATCGGGGCTTAGGTGACAACGCGTGGACCGATTGGGGCTCAGGAAGCCGCGCCTGGACCGATCGAGGCTCGGAGACGACGCGTGTACGGATCGGGGATTCGGCGATGACGCGTGGAACGATCGGGCCTCAGGAGACGGCGTGTGGAGGCATCGGGGCTAAGAAGACGACGCATGGACCGAGCGGGGCTCAGGAGACGGCGCGAGGAGCGATCGGGGCTCAGGAGAAGACGCGTCAATTGATCGGGGCTCAGAAATCGGCGCGTGGAGCGATCGGAGCTCAGGAGACGACGCGTGGATCGATCGGGGCTCAGGAAACGACGCGTCGACCGATCGGGGCTCAGGAGGCGGCGCGCGGACCGACCGGGGCTCAGGAGCCTCGCGTGGACCGATCGCGGCTCGGTGACGGCGCGTGGACCGATCGGGGCTCAGGAGGCCGCGCGTGGACCGATCGCGGCTTGGCGGCGGCGCGTGGACCGATCGGGACTCAGGAGACGGCGCGTGAATCGATTGGGGCGTGGATACGGCGCGTGACGCGACCGGGGCTCAGGACGCCGCGCGTGGAACGATCATGGCTCGGCGACGGCGCATGGACCGATCGGGGCTCGGAGACGACGCGTGGAGCGATAGGGGCTCAGGAGACGGCGCGTGGACCGATCGGGGCTTAGGAGACGGCCCGTGGACAGATCGGAGCTTAGGAGACGGCACGTGGACCGATCGGGGTTCAGGAGACGGCGCGTGGACCGGTCGGGGCTTAGGAGACGACGCCTGGACCGATCGGGGCTTAGGAGGCGGCGTGTGGAACGATCGGGGCTCAGGAGACGGCGCGTGGACCGATCGGGGCTCGGAGACGGCGCGTGGAACGATCGGAGCACAGGAGACGGCGCGTGAACCGAGCGGCGCTCGGAGACGGCGCGTGGATCGATCGGGGCTTAGGAGACGGCGCGTGGACCGATCGGGGCTCAGGAGACCCCGCGTGGACCGATCGGGGCTCGGCGACTGCGCGTGGACGCATCGGGGCTCAGGAGACGACGCGTCGACCCTTCGGGGCTCAGGAGGCGGCGCGCGGACCGGCCGGGGCTCAGGAGCCTAGCGTGGATCGATCGGGGCTCCGGAGGCGGCGCGTGGACCGATTGGAGAGCAGGAGATGGTGCGTGGACCGATCGGGGCCCGGAGACGGCGCGTGGACCGATCGGGGCTCAGGAGGCCGCGCGTGGACCGATCATGGCTCGGCGACGGTGCGTAGACCGATCGGGGCTCGGAGACGACGCGTGGACCGATCAGGGCTCGGAGACAGCGCGTGGACCGATCGGGGCTCGGATACGGCGCGTGAACCAATCGGGGCTCAGGAGGCCGCGCGTGGACCGATCGCGGCTCGGCGACCGCGCGTGGACCGATCGGGTCTCAGGAGGCCGCGCGTGGACAGATCATGACTCGGCGACGGCGCGTGGACCGATCGGGGCTCGGAGACGACGCGTGGACCGATCGGGGCTCGGAGACGACGCGTGGACCGATCGGGGCTCGGAGACAGCGCGTGGACGGACTGGGGCTCAGGCGGTTTCGCGTGGACCAATTGGTGTTCGGCGACGGCGCGTGGCCCGATCGGGGCTTAGGAGACGGCGCGTGCACCGATCGGGCCCGGAGACGGCGCGTGGAACGATCGGGGCTCAGGAGACGGCGTGTCAACCGATCGGCGCTCGGAGACGGCGCGTGGACCGATCGGGGCTTAGGAGACGGCGCGTGGACCGATCGGAGATCAGGAGTTGACGCGTGGACCGATCGGGATTGTGGAAGCGGCGCACGGACCGATCGTAGCTCGGAGACGGCGCGTGGAGGCATCGGGGCTTTGAAGACGACGCGTGGATCGATCGGGGCTCAGGAGACGGCGCGTCGACCGATCGGGACTCAGGAGACGGCGCGTTAATCGATTGGGGCGTGGATACGGCGCGTGACGCGACCGGGGCTCAGGACGCCGCGCGTGGAACGATCATGGCTCGGCGACGGCGCATGGACCGATCGGGGCTCGGAGACGACGCGTGGAGCGATAGGGGCTCAGGAGACGGCGCGTGGACCGATCGGGGCTTAGGAGACGGCCCGTGGACAGATCGGAGCTTAGGAGACGGCACGTGGACCGATCGGGGTTCAGGAGACGGCGGGTGGACCGGTCGGGGCTTAGGAGACGACGCCTGGACCGATCGGGGCTTAGGAGGCGGCGTGTGGAACGATCGGGGCTCAGGAGACGGCGCGTGGACCGATCGGGGCTCGGAGACGGCGCGTGGAACGATCGGAGCACAGGAGACGGCGCGTGAACCGAGCGGCGCTCGGAGACGGCGCGTGGATCGATCGGGGCTTAGGAGACGGCGCGTGGACCGATCGGGGCTCAGGAGACCCCGCGTGGACCGATCGGGGCTCGGCGACTGCGCGTGGACGCATCGGGGCTCAGGAGACGACGCGTCGACCCTTCGGGGCTCAGGAGGCGGCGCGCGGACCGGCCGGGGCTCAGGAGCCTAGCGTGGATCGATCGGGGCTCCGGAGGCGGCGCGTGGACCGATTGGAGAGCAGGAGATGGTGCGTGGACCGATCGGGGCCCGGAGACGGCGCGTGGACCGATCGGGGCTCAGGAAGCCGCGCGTGGACCGATCATGGCTCGGCGACGGTGCGTAGACCGATCGGGGCTCGGAGACGACGCGTGGACCGATCAGGGCTCGGAGACAGCGCGTGGACCGATCGGGGCTCGGAGACAGCGCGTGGACGGACTGGGGCTCAGGCGGTTTCGCGTGGACCAATTGGTGTTCGGCGACGGCGCGTGGCCCGATCGGGGCTTAGGAGACGGCGCGCGCACCGATCGGGGCCCGGAGACGGGTCGTGGACAGATTGGGGATTAGGAGACGGCGCGTGGACCGATCGGGGCTTAGGAGACGGCGCGTGGATCGATCGGGGCTCAGGAGACGACGCGTCGACCGTTCGGGGCTCAGGAGACGGCGCGCGGACCGGCCGGGGCTAAGGCGACAACGCGTGGACCGATCGGGGCTCGGAGACAGCGCGTGGACTGATCGGGGCTCAGGAGACGGCGCGTGAACCGATCGGCGCTCGGAGACGGTGCGTGGACCGATCGGGGCTTAGGAGACGGCGCGTGGACCGTTCGGAGATCAGGAGACGATGCGTGGACCGATCGGGGCTCAGGAGACTGCGCGTGGATGGATCGGGGCTTAGGGAACGACGCGTGGACCCATCGGGGTTCAGGAGACGGCGCGTGAACCGACCATGGCTCAGGAGGCCGCGCGTGGACCGACTGGGGCTCAGGTGGTTGCGCGTGGACCAATTGGGGCTCGGCGACGGCGCGTGGACAGATCGGGGCTCGGAGACGGCGCGTTAACCGATCGGGGCTTAGGAGACGATGCGAGGAGGCATCTGGGTTTACAAGAAGACGCGTGGATCGTTCGGGGCTCGGAGACGGCGCGTGAACCGACCGGGGCTCAGGAGACGGCGCGTGGAGGCATCGGGGCTTAGAAGAAGACGCATGGACCGATCAGGTCTCAGGAAACGGCGCGTGGACCGATTGGAGCTCGGAGACGACGCGTGGACCGACTGGGGCTCAGGCCGTTGCGCGTGGACCAATTGGGGTTCGGCGACGGCGCGTGGACCGATCGCGGATCGGAGACGGCGCGTTAACCGATCGGGGCTTAGGAGACGATGCGTGAACCGATCGGGGCTAGGAGACGGCGAGTGGACCCATCGGGGCTCGGAGACGACGCGAGTACGGATCGGGGCTTGATGACGGCGGCTTTACCGATCGCGGCTCGGAGACGGCCCGTGGACAGATCGGGGCTTAGGAGACGGCGCGTGGACCGATTGGGGCTCAGGAGGCCGCGCGTGGACCGATCGCAGCGCGACGCCGCGCGTGGACGGATCAGGGCTCAGGAGGCTGCGCGTGAACCAATCGGCGCTCAGAGACGGCGCGTGGACCGATCGGGGCTTAGGAGACGGCGAGTGCTCCGATCGGGACCCGGAGACGGGTCGTGGACAGATTGGGGCTTAGGAGACGGCGCGTGGACCGATTGGGGCTCGGATACGGCGCGTGAACCGACCGGGGCTCAGGAGGCCGCGCGTGGCCCGATCGCGGCACGGTGACGGCGCGAGGAGGCATCTGGGCTTAGAAGACGACGCGTGGATCGATCGGGGCTCGGAGACGGCGCGTGAACCGACCGGGGCTCAGGAGGCCGCGCTTGGACCGATCGAGACTCGGCGACGGCGCGTGGACCGACCAGGGGTCGGAGAGGGCGCGTGGAGCGATCAGGGCTCAGGAGAAGACGCGTCAATTGATCGGGGATCAGAAATAGGGGCGTGAAGCGATCGGGGCTCAGGAGATGACGCGTGGATCGATCGGGGCTCAGGAAACGACGCGTCGACCGATCGGGGCTCAGGAGACGGCGCGCGGACCGATCGGGGCTCAGGAGCCCCGCGTGGACCGATCATGGCTCGGCGACGGCGCGTGGACCGATCGGCGCTCGGAGACGACGCGTGGACCGATCGGGGCTCAGATGACGGCGCGCGGACCGACCGGGGCTCAGGAGACTCGCGTGGATCGATCGAGGCTCCGGAGACGCCGCGCGGACCGATCGGAGATCGGACACGGCGTGTGGACCGATCGAGGCTCGGAGACGACGCGATTATGGATCGGGGATCAGGAGACGACGCGTGGAACGATCCGGGCTCAGGAGACGAAGCGTGGACCGATCGGGGCTCGGAGACGGCGTGTGGAACGATCGGGGCTCGGGTGACGGCGCGTGAACCGATCGGCGCTCGGAGACGGCGCGTGGATCGATCGGGGATCGGGGACGGCGCGTGGAACGATCGCGGCTCGGAGTCGACGCGTTAGCCGATCGGGGCTTAGGAGACGATGCGTGGACCGATCGGGGCTGGGAGACGGCGCGTGGACCGACCGGGGTTTACGAGAAGGCGCTTGGTCCGAACGGGGCTTAGGAGACGGCGCGTGGACCGATCGGGGCTCGGAGACGGCGCGTGGAACGATCGGGGCTCAGGAGACGGCGCGTCAACCGATCGGCGCTCGGAGACGGCGCGTCGACCGATCGGGGCTTAGGAGACGGCGCGTGGACCGATCGGAGATCAGGAGGTGACGCGTGGACCGATCGGGGTTGTGGAAGCGGCGCACGGACCGATCGTGGCTCGGAGACGGCGCGTGGAGGCATCGCGGCTTTGAAGACGACGCGTGGACCGATCGGGGCTCAGGAAACGGCGTGTGGCGCGATCGGGGCTCAGGAGACGACGCGTGGTTCGATCGGGGCTCAGGAGACGACGCGTCGAACAATCGGGGCTCAGGAGACGGCGCGCGGACCGACTGGGGCTCAGGAGACTCGCGTGGATCGATCGGGGCTCTGGAGGCGCCGCGTGGACCGATTGGGACCAGGAGACGGTGCGTGAACCGTTCGGGGCTCGGAGATGGCGCGTGGACCGATCGGGGCTCAGGAGACGGCGCGTGGACCGATCTCGGCTCGGAGACGGCGCGTGGAACGATCGGGGCTCAGGATACGACGCGTGGACCGATCCGGCGTAGGAGACGACGCGTGTACCTATCGGGGCTCACGACACAGCGTGTGGACCAATTGGGGCTCAGGAGACGCCGCGTGAACCGATCGGGGCTCAGGAAACGGCGCCTGGACCGATCGTGGCTCGGAGACGGCGCGAGGAGGCATCTGGGCTTAGAAGACGACGCGTGGATCGATGGAGGCTCAGGAGACGGCTCGTGGACCGATCGGGGCTTAGGAGACGGCGCGTGGGCCGAACGGGGCTCAGGAAACGGAGCGTGGACCGACCGGAGCTCAGCAGATTTCGCGTGGATCGATCGGGGCTCCGGAGGCGGCGCGTGGACCGATTGGGGAGCAGGAGATGGCGCGTGGACCGATCGGGGCTCGGAGACGGAGCGTGGAGCGATCGGGGCTCAGGAGACGGCGCGTGAACTAATCGGCGCTCGGAGACGGCGGGTGGACCGATCGGGGCTGAGGAGAAGGCGCGTGGTCCGATCGGGGCTTATGAGACGGCGCGTAGACCGATCGGGGCTCGGAGATGGCGCGTGGAATGATCGGGGCTTAGGAGATGGTGTGTGGACCGATCGGAGATCAGGAGACGACGCGTGGACCGACCGGGGGTCGGAGACGGCGCGAGGAGGCATCTGGGCTTAGAAGACGACGCGTGGATCGATGGAGGCTCAGGAGACGGCTCGTGGACCGATCGGGGCTTAGGAGACGGCGCGTGGGCCGAACGGGGCTCAGGAAACGGCGCGTGGACCGACCGGAGCTCAGCAGATTTCGCGTGGATCGATCGGGGCTCCAGAGGCGGCGCGTGGACCGATTGGGGAGCAGGAGATGGTGCGTGGACCGATCGGGGCTCGGAAAACGGCGCGTGGACCGATCGGGGCTTAGAAGACGACGCGTGGACCGTCCGGGGTTAGAAGGCGACGCGTGGACCGATGGGGGCTCAGGAGCCGGCGCGTGGAACAATCGGGGCTCAGGAGACGGCGCGTGAAATGATCTGCGCTCGGAGACGGCGCGTGGACCGATCGGTGCTCGGAGACAGCGCGTGGACCGATCGGGGCTCAGGAAACGGCGTGTGGAGCGGTTGGGGCTCAGGAGACGACGCGTGGACCGATCGGGGTTTAGGAGAGGACGCGTCGACCGATCGGGGCACAGGAGACGGCGCGTGGACCGATCGGGGCTTAGGAGACTACGCGTGTACCTATCGGGGCTCAGGAGACAGCGCGTGGACCGATTGGGCATCAGGAGACGCCGCGTCGATGGATCGGGGCTTGGGGAACGACGCGTGGACCGATCGGGGCTCAGGAGACGGCGCGTGGAATGATCGAGGCTCGGAGAAGGCGCGTGGACCGACCGGGGCACAGGAGGATACGCCTGGACCGATCGGGGCTCGGCGACGGCGCGTGGACCGATCGAGGCTCGGAGACGGCGCGTGGAACGATCGGGGCTCGGAGACGGAGCGTGGAGCGATCGGGGCTCAGGAGACGGCGCGTGAAATGATCGGCGCTCGGAGACGGCGCGTGGACCGATCGTGGCTTAGGAGAAGGCGCGTGGAACGATCGGGGCTCAGGAGACGGCGCGTGAAATGATCGGCGCTCGGAGACGGCGCGTGGACCGATCGTGGCTTAGGAGAAGGCGCGTGGAACGATCGGGGCTCAGGAGACGGCGCTTGGACAGATCGGGGTTCAGGAGGATACGCCTGGACCGATCGGGGCTCGGCGACGGCGCGTGGACCGATCGAGGCTCGGAGACGGCGCGTGGAACGATCGGGGCTCGGAGACGGAGCGTGGAGCGATCGGGGCTCAGGAGACGGCGCGTGAACTAATCGGCGCTCGGAGACGGCGCGTGGACCGATCGGGGCTGAGGAGAAGGCGCGTGGTGCGATCGGGGTTTATGAGACGGCGCGTAGACCGATCGGGGCTCGGAGATGGCGCGTGGAATGATCGGGGCTTAGGAGATGGTGTGTGGACCGATCGGAGATCAGGAGACGACGCGTGGACCGATCGGGGCTTAGGAGACGACGCGTCGAACGATCGGGGCTTAGGAGAGGACGGGTGGACCGATCGGGGCTCGGAGACGGCGCGTGGAGGCATCGGGGCTTAGAAGACGACGCATGGATCGATCGGGGCACGGAAACGGCGCGTGGACCGATCGGGGCTCAGGAGACGGCGCGTGGACCGATCGGTGATCGGAGACTGCGCGTGGACGGACCGCGGCTTAGAATGCGGCACGCGGACCGATCGGGGATCGGAGACGGCGTGTGGACGTATCGGGGCTTAGAAGACGATGCGTGGACCGATCGGGGCTCAGGAGATGGCGCGTGGACCGACTGGGGCTCAGGAGGTTGCGCGTGGACCAATTGGGGTTCGGCGGGTTGGGCGACGGCGCGTGGACCGATCGCGGCTCGGCGACGGCGCGTGTACCGATCGGGGCTCTGGAGGCCGCGCGTGGAACGATCATGGCTCGGCGACGGCGCGTGGACCGAACGGGGCTCGGAGAAGACGCATGGACTGATCGGGGCTCGGAAACGGCGGGTGGACCGATCGGGGCTTAGGAGACGGCGCGTG
Organism: Netelia fuscicornis; assembly: GCA_946811545.1. Taxonomy (NCBI): domain Eukaryota; kingdom Metazoa; phylum Arthropoda; class Insecta; order Hymenoptera; family Ichneumonidae; genus Netelia; species Netelia fuscicornis. The sequence continues at coordinate 27,343,602 of OX328012.1, forward strand.
GACCGATCGGGGCTCGGATACGGCGCGTGGACCGATCGGGGCTGAGGAGAAGGCGCGTGGTCCGATCGGGGCTTATGAGACGGCGCGTGGACCGATCGGGGGTCGGAGACGGCGCGTGGAACGATCGGGGCTCAGGAGACGGCGCGTGAACCGATCGGCGCTCGGAGACGGCGCGTGGACCGATAGGGGCTTAGGAGACGGCGCGTGGACCGATCGGGGCTCGGAGGCGGGGCGTGGAATGATCGGGGCTCAGGAGACGGCGCGTGAAATGATCGGCGCTCTGAGACGGCGCGTAGACCGATTGGGGCTTACGCGACGGCGTGTGGACCGTTCGGGGCTCAGGAATCGGCGCCTGGACCGATCGTGGCTCGGAAACGGCGCGTGGAGGCATCGGGGCTTTGAAGACGACGCGTGGACCGAACGGTGCTCAGAAAACGGCGGGTGGACCGATCGGTGCTCGGAGACGATGCGTGGACCGATCGGGGCTCAGGAAACGGCGTGTGGAGCGGTTGGGGCTCAGGAGACGACGCGTGGACCGATCGGGGCTCGGAGACGACGCGTGGACCGATCGGGGTTTAGGAGAGGACGCGTCGACCAATCGGGGCACAGGAGACGGCGCGTGGACCGATCGGGGCTTAGGAGACTCACGTTGATCGATTGGGGCTCCGGAGGCGGTGCGTGGACCGATCGGGGCTTAGGAGACTACGCGTGTACCTATCGGGGCTCAGGAGACAGCGCGTGGACCTATTGGGCATCAGGAGACGGCGCGTCGATGGATCGGGGCTTGGGGAACGACGCGTGGACCGATCGGGGCTCAGGAGACGGCGCGTGGGATGATCGGGGCTCGGAGAAGGCGCGTGGACCGACCGGGGCCCAGGAGGATACGCCTGGACCGATCGGGGCTCGGCGACGGCGCGTGGACCGATCGAGGCTCGGAGACGGCGCGTGGAACGATCGGGGCTCGGAGACGGAGCGTGGAGCGATCGGGGCTCAGGAGACGGCGCGTGAAATGATCGGCGCTCGGAGACGGCGCGTGGACCGATCGTGGCTTAGGAGAAGGCGCGTGGAACGATCGGGGCTCAGGAGACGGCGCGTGGACGGATCGGGGCTTAGGAGTCGGCGCGTCGACCGATGGGAGCTCAGGAGGCGGTGCGTGGATCGATCGGGGCTCGGAGACAGCCCGTGGACCAACTGGGGCTCAGGAGATGACGCGACAACCGATCGGGGCTTAGGAGACGACGCGTCGAACGACCGGGGCTTAGTAGACGACGCGTGGACCGATCGGGGCTCGGAGACAGCGCTTGTACCGACTGGGGCTCAGGAGACCGCGCGTGAACCGATCGGGGCTCGGCGACTGCGCGTGGACGGATCGGGGCTCGGAGACGGTGCGTAGAACGATCGGGGCTCAGGAGACGGCGCGTTAACCGATTGGGGCTTAGGAGACGTTGCGTGGACCGATCGGCGCTCGAAGACGGCGCGTGGACCAATCGGGGCTCGGACACAGTGCGTGGACCGACTGGGGCTCAGGCGGTTGCGCGTGGACCAATTGGGGTTCGGCGACGGCGCGTGGACCGATCGGAGCTCAGGAGGCGGCGCGTGGATCGATCGGGGCTCGCAGACGGCGCGTGGAACGATCGGGTCTCAGGAGACGGCGCGTGAAATCATCGGCGCCCGGAGAAGTCGCGTGGACGAATCGGGGCTTAGGAGATGACGCGGGGACCGATCGGGGTTCAGGAAGCGGCGCCTGGACCGATCGTGGCTCGGAGACGGCGCGTGGAGGCATCGGGGCTAAGAAGACGACGCATGGACCGATCGGGGATCAGGAAACGGCGTATGGACCGATCGGAGCTCGGACACGACGCGTGGACCGATCGGGGCTCAGGAGACGGCGCGAGGAGCGATCGGGCTCAGGAGAAGACGCGTCAATTGATCGTGGCTCAGGAGACGACGCGTCGACGGATCGGGGCTTAGGAGACGACGCGTGGACCGATCGGGGCTTAGGAGACGACGCGTGGACCGATCGGGGCTCAGGACACGGCGCGTGGACCGACCGGGGCTCAGGAGGCGACGCGTGGACCGATCGGTGCTCGGAGACGGCACGTTGGACGATCGGGGCTCAGGAGACGGCGCGTGGACGGATCGGGGCTTAGGAGTCGGCGCGTCGACCGATCGGAGCTCAGGAGGCGGTGCGTGGATCGATCGGGGCTCGGAGACAGCCCGTGGACGAACTGGGGCTCAGGAGACGACACGTCGACCGATCGGGGCTTAGGAGACGACGCGTCGAACGATCGGGTTTAGGAGACGACGCGTGGACCGATCGGGGCTCGGAGACAGCGCGTGTACCGACTGGGGCTCAGGAGACCGCGCGTGAACCGATCGGGGCTCGGCGACTGCGCGTGGACGGAGCGGGGCTCGGAGACGGTGCGTAGAACGATCGGGGCTCAGGAGACGGCGCGTTAACCGATTGGGGCTTAGGAGACGTTGCGTGGACCGATCGGCGCTCGAAGACGGCGCGTGGACCGATCGGGGCTCGGACACAGTGCGTGGACCGACTGGGGCTCAGGCGGTTGCGCGTGGACCAATTGGGGTTCGGCGACGGCGCGTGGACCGATCGGGGCTCAGGAGACGGCGCGAGGAGCGATCGGGGCACAGGAGAAGACACGTCAATTGATCGGGGCTCCGGAGACGATGCCTCGACGGATCGGGGCTCAGGAGGCGGCACGAGAAGCGATCGCGGCTCAGGAGAAGACGCGTCAATTGATCGGGGCTCAGGAGACGACGCGTCGACGAATCGGGGCTTAGGAGACGACGCGTGGACCGATCGGGGCTTAGGAGAGGACGCGTGGACCGGTCGGGGCTCAGGAGAGAGCGCGTGGACTGATCGGGGCGCGGAGACGGCGCGTTAACCGATCGGCGCTCGAAGACGGCGAGTCGACCGATCGGGGTTCGGTGACGGCGCGTGGACCGTCCGGGGCTCAGGAGGAGATTCGTGGACCGATCGCAGCTCTGGAGACTGCGCGTGGATCGATCGGGGCTTAGGGAACGACGCGTGGACCGATCGGGGCTCAGGAGACGGCGCGTGAACCGACCGGGGCTCAGGAGACCGCGCGTGGACCGATCGCGGCTCGGCGACGGCGCGTGGACCGATCGGGGCTCAGGAGGCCGCGCGTGGACCGATCGTGGCTTGGCGACGGCGCGTGGACGGATCGGGGCTCGGAGACGGCGCGTGGACCAACTGGGGCTCAGGAGATGACGCGTCAACCGATCGGGGCTTAGGAGACGACGCGTCGAACGACCGGGGCTTAGTAGACGACGCGTGGACCGATCGGGGCTCAGGAGGAGATTCGTGGACCGATCGCAGCTCTGGAGACTGCGCGTGGATCGATCGGGGCTTAGGGAACGACGCGTGGACCGATCGGGGCTCAGGAGACGGCGCGTGAACCGACCGGGGCTCAGGAGACCGCGCGTGGACCGATCGCGGCTCGGCGACGGCGCGTGGACCGATCGGGGCTCAGGAGGCCGCGCGTGGACCGATCGTGGCTTGGCGACGGCGCGTGGACCGATCGGGGCTCGGAGACGACGCGTGGACCGATCGGGGCTCGGAGACAGCGCGTCGACCGACTGGGGCTCAGGCGGTTGCGCGTGGACCGATCGGGGCTTAGGAGCCTCGCGTGGATCGATCGGGGCCCCGGAGGCGCCGCGTGGACCCATGGGGATGAGGAGACAGTGCGTGGACCGATCGGGGCTCTGAGACGGCGCGTGGACCGATCGGGGCTTAGGAGACGACGCGTGGACCGATCGGGGTGTAGGCGATGACGCGTGTACCTATCGGGGCTCAGGAGACAGCGCGTGGACCGATCAGGGCTCGGCGACTGCGCGTGGACGTATCGGGGCTCAGGAGACGGCGCGTGAAATGATCGGCGCTCGGAGACGGCGCGTGGACCGATCGTGGCTTAGGAGAAGGCGCGTGGAACGATCGGGGCTCAGGAGACGGCGCGTGTACCGACTGGGGCTCAGGAGACCGCGCGTGAACCGATCGGGGCTCGGCGACTGCGCGTGGACGGATCGGGGCTCGGAGACGGTGCGTAGAACGATCGGGGCTCAGGAGACGGCGCGTTAACCGATTGGGGCTTAGGAGACGTTGCGTGGACCGATCGGCGCTCGAAGACGGCGCGTGGACCAATCGGGGCTCGGACACAGTGCGTGGACCGACTGGGGCTCAGGCGGTTGCGCGTGGACCAATTGGGGTTCGGCGACGGCGCGTGGACCGATCGGGGCTCAGGAGGCGGCGCGTGGATCGATCGGGGCTCGGAGACGGCGCGTGGAACGATCGGGTCTCAGGAGACGGCGCGTGAAATCATCGGCGCCCGGAGACGTCGCGTGGACGAATCGGGGCTTAGGAGACGACGCGTGGACCGATCGGGGCTCAGGAAGCGGCGCCTGGACCGATCGTGGCTCGGAGACGGCGCGTGGAGACATCGGGGCTAAGAAGACGACGCATGGATCGATCGGGGATCAGGAAACGGCGTATGGACCGATCGGAACTCGGACACGACGCGTGGACCGATCGGGGCTCAGGAGACGGCGCGAGGAGCGATCGGGCTCAGGAGAAGACGCGTCAATTGATCGTGGCTCAGGAGACGACGCGTCGACGGATCGGGGCTTAGGAGACGACGCGTGGATCGATCGGGGCTTAGGAGACGACGTGTGGACCGATCGGGGCTCAGGACACGGCGCGTGGACCGACCGGGGCTCAGGAGGCGACGCGTGGACCGATCGGTGCTCGGAGACGGCACGTTGGACGATCGGGGCTCAGGAGACGGCGCGTGGACGGATCGGGGCTTAGGAGTCGGCGCGTCGACCGATCGGAGCTCAGGAGGCGGTGCGTGGATCGATCGGGGCTCGGAGACAGCCCGTGGACCAACTGGGGCTCAGGAGACGACACGTCGACCGATCGGGGCTTAGGAGACGACGCGTCGAACGATCGGGTTTAGGAGACGACGCGTGGACCGATCGGGGCTCGGAGACAGCGCGTGTACCGACTGGGGCTCAGGAGACCGCGCGTGAACCGATCGGGGCTCGGCGACTGCGCGTGGACGGAGCGGGGCTCGGAAACGGTGCGTAGAACGATCGGGGCTCAGGAGACGGCGCGTTAACCGATTGGGGCTTAGGAGACGTTGCGTGGACCGATCGGCGCTCGAAGACGGCGCGTGGACCGATCGGGGCTCGGACACAGTGCGTGGACCGACTGGGGCTCAGGCGGTTGCGCGTGGACCAATTGGGGTTCGGCGACGGCGCGTGGACCGATCGGGGCTCAGGAGGCGGCGCGTGGATCGATCGGGGCTCGGAGACGGCGCGTGGAACGATCGGGTCTCAGGAGACGGCGCGTGAAATCATCGGCGCCCGGATACGCCGCGTGGACGAATCGGGGCTTAGGAGACGACGCGTGGATCGATCGGGGCTCCGGAGACGGCGCCTGGACCGATCGTGGGTCGGAGACGGCGCGTGGAGGCATCCGGGCTAAGAAGACGACGCATGGACCGAGCGGGGTTCAGGAGACGGCGCGAGGAGCGATCGGGGCACAGGAGAAGACACGTCAATTGATCGGGGCTCCGGAGACGATGCCTCGACGGATCGGGGCTCAGGAGGCGGCACGAGAAGCGATCGGGGCTCAGGAGAAGACGCGTCAATTGATCGGGGCTCAGGAGACGACGCGTCGACGAATCGGGGCTTAGGAGACGACGCGTGGACCGGTCGGGGCTCAGGAGAGAGCGCGTGGACTGATCGGGGCGCGGAGACGGCGCGTTAACCGATCGGCGCTCGAAGACGGCGAGTCGACCGATCGGGGTTCGGTGACGGCGCGTGGACCGTCCGGGGCTCAGGAGGAGATGCGTGGACCGATCGCAGCTCTGGAGACTGCGCGTGGATCGATCGGGGCTTAGGGAACGACGCGTGGACCGATCGGGGCTCAGGAGACGGCGCGTGAACCGACCGGGGCTCAGGAGACCGCGCGTGGACGGATCGCGGCTCGGCGACGGCGCGTGGACCGATCGGGGCTCGGAGACGACGCGTGGACCGATCGGGGCTCGGAGACCGCGCGTGGACCGACTGGGGCGCAGGCGGTTGCGCGTGGACCAATTGGGGTTCGGCGACGGCGCGTGGACCGATCGGGGCTCGGAGACGGCGCGTTAACCGATCGGGGCTTAGGAGACGATCCGTGAACCGATCGGGGCTCGGAGACGGCGCGTGGACAGATCGGGCTCAGGAGACGGCGCGTGGACCGATCGGGGCTTAGGATACGGCGCGTGGACCGATCGGAGCTTAGAAGACGACGCCTAGACCGATTGGGGCTCAGGAGACAGCGCGTGGACTGACCGGGGCTCAGGAGGCCGCCCGAGAACCGATCGCGGCTCGGCGACGGCGCGTGGACCGATCGGGGCTCAAGAGGCCGCGCGTGGACCGATCATGGCTCGGCGACGGCGCGTAGACCGATCGGGGCCCGGAGACGACGCGTGGACTGATCGGGGCTCGCAGACAGCGCGTGGACCGACTGGGGCTCAGGCGGTTGCGCGTGGACCAATTGGGGCTCCGGAGGCGGCGCGTGGACCGATTGTGGAGCAGAAGATGGTGCGTGGACCGATCGGGGCTCGGAGACGGCGCGTGGACCGATCGGAGCTTAGAAGACGACGCCTAGACCGATTGGGGCTCAGGAGACAGCGCGTGGACTGACCGGGGCTCGGAGACGGCGCGTTAACCGATCGGCGCTCGGAGACAGCGCGTCGATCGATCGGGGTTCGGTGACGGCGCGTGGACCGTCCGGGGCTCAGGAGGGGATCCGTGGACCGATCGCGGCTCTGGAGACTGCGCGTGGATCGATCGGGGCTTAGGGAACGACGCGTGGACCAATCGGGGCTCAGGAGACGGCGCGTGGACCGATCGGGGCTCGAAGACGACGCGTGGACCGATCGGGGCTTAGGAGAAGGCGCGTGGACCGATTGGGGCCTAGGAGACGGCGCGTGGACCGATCGGGGCTCGGAGATGGCGCGTGGAACGATCGAGGCTCAGGAGACGGCGCGTGAACCGATCGGCGCTCGGAGACGGCGCGTGGACCGATCGGGGCTTATGAGACGGCGCGTGAACCGATCGGAGATCAGGAGAAGACGCGTTCACCGATCGGGGCTCTGGAAGCGGCGCACGGACCGATCGTGGCTCGGAGGCGGCGCGTGGAGGCATCGGGGCTTTGAAGACGACGCTTGGACCGAACGGTGCTCAGAAAACGCCGCGTGGACCGATGGGGATCAGGAGACGGTGCGTGGACCGATCTGGGCTCGGAGACGCCGCTTGGACCGATCGGGGCTTAGGAGACGGCGTGTGGACCGATTGGGGCTTAGGAGACGGCGCGTGGACCGATCGGGGCTCAGGAAGCGGCGCCGGGACCGATCGGGGCTCAGGAAGTGGCGCGCGGATCGACCGGGGCTTAGGAGCCTCGCGTGGGCCGATCATGGCTCGGCGACGGCACGTGGACCGACTGGGGCTCAGGCGGTTGCGCGTGGACCGATGGGGGCTCGGAGACGGCGCGTTAACCGACCGGGGCTCAGGAGACGACGCGCCGACCTGTCGGGGCTTAGGAGACGAAGCCTGGACCGATCGGGGCGTAGGAGGCGGCGCGTGGAACGATCGGGGCTCAGAATACGGCGCGTGAACCGATTGGCGCTCGGTGACGGTGCGAGGAGGCGTCTGGGGTTAGAAGACGACGCGTGGACCGATCGGGGCTCAGGCAACGGCGCGCGGACCGACCGGGGCTCAGGAGACGGCGCGTGAAATGATCGGCCCTCGGAGAGGGCGCGTGGACCGATTGGGGCTTAAGAGACGACGGGTGGACCGATCGGGGCTTAGGAGACGGCACGTGAATCGATCGGGCACAGGAGACGGCGCGTGGACCGACCGGGGCTCAGGAGGCGACGCGTGGACCCATCGGGGCTCGGAGACGGCGTGTGGACCGATGGGGCCTTAGGAGACGATACGTGGACCGATCGGGTCTTAGGAGACGACGCGTGGACCGATCGGTGCTCGGAGACGGCGCGTGGAATGATCGGGGCTTAGGAGCCGACGCGTGGACCCATCGGGGTTCGGAGACGATGCGTGGAATGATCGGGGCTCAGGAGACGGCGCGTGAACCGATCGGCCCTCGGTGACGGTGCGGGGAGGCGTCTGGGGTTAGAAGACGACGCGTGGACCCATCGGGGCTCAGGCAACGGCGCGTTAACCGATTGGGGCTTAGGAGACGTTGCGTGGTCCGATCGGGGCTTAGGAGACGACGCGTGGACCGATCGGGGCGTAGGAGACGACGCGTGGACCGATTGGGGCTTAGGAGACGGCGCGTGGACCGATCGGGGCTCAGGAAGCGGCGCCTGAACCGATCGTGGCTCGGAGACGGCGCGTGGAGGCATCGGGCCTAAGAAGACGACGCATGGACCGAGCGGGGCTCAGGAGACGGCGCGAGGAGCGATCGGGGCTCAGGAGAAGACGCGTCAATTGATCGGGGCTCAGGAGACGGCGCGTGGACCGATCGGGGCTCAGGAGACGGCGCGTGGACCGATTGGGGCTCGGGAGACTGCGCGTGGATGGATCGGGGCTTAGGGAACGACGCGTGGACCGATCGGGGCTCAGGAGACGGCGCGTGGACCGATCGGGGTTCGGAGACGGCGCGTAGAACGATTGGGGCTTAGGAGAAGGCGCGTGGAGCGGTCGGGGCTCAGGAGACGGCGCGTGAACCGATCGGCGCTCGGAGACGGCGCGTCGACCGATCGGGGTTCGGAGACGGCGCGTGGACCGTCTGGGGCTTAGGAGACGATGCGTGGACCGATCGGGGCTTAGTGGACGACGCGTGGACCGATCGTGGCTCGGAGACGACGCGTGGACATATCGGGGCTTAGGAGACGATGCGTGCACCGATCGGGGCTCAGGAGACGGCGCCGTGGATGGATCAGGGCTTAGGGAACGACGCGTGAACCGATCGGGGCTCAGGCGACGGCGCTTGAGTGGATCGGGGCTTAGGAAACGACGCGTGGACCGATCGGGGCTCAGGAGACGGCGCGTGGACCGATCGGGGCTGGGAGACGGCGCGTGGAACGATCGGGGCTCAGGAGACTGCGCGTGGATGGATCGGGGCTTAGGGAACGACGCGTGGACCGATCGGGGCTCAGGAGACGGCGCGTGGACCGATCGGGGCTGGGAGACGGCGCGCGGAACGATCGGAGCTTAGGAGACGCCGCGTGGACCGATCGGAGATCAGGAGACGACGCGGGGACCGATCGGGGCTCTGGCAGCGGCGCACGGACCGATCGTGGCTCGGAGACGGCGCGTGTAGGCATCGGGGCATTGAAGACGACGCATGGACCGAACGGTGCTCAGAAAATGGCGCGTGGACCGATCGGTGCTCGGAGACGATGCGTGGACCGATCGGGGCTCAGGAAACGGCGCGTGGAGCGATCAGGGCTCAGGTGACGACGCGTGGATCGATCGGGGCTCAGGAGACGACGCGTCGACCGATCGGGGCTCAGGAGAGGGCGCGCGGACCAACCGGGGCTCAGGAGATTCGCGTGGATCAATCGGGTCTGCGGAGGCGCCGCGTAGACGGATGGGGCTCCGGAGACGGCGCGTGGACCGATCGGCGCTCGGAGAGTGCGCGTGGACCGATTGGGGCTTAGAAGACGGCGCGTGGACCGATCGGGGCTCAGGAAGCGGCGCCTAGACCGATCGTGGCTCGGAGACGGCGCGTGGAGGCATCGGGTCTAAGAAGACGACGCATGGACCGAGCGGGGCTCGGGAGACGGCGCGAGGAGCGATCGAGGCTCAGGAGAAGACGCGTCAATTGATCGGGGCTCAGGAGACGACGCGTCAACGGATCGGGTCTTCGGAGACGACGCGTGAACCGACCGGGGATTAGGAGACGACGCGTCGACCGATCGGGGCTTAGGAGACGACGCGTGGACTGATCGGGGCTGAGGAGAAGACGCGTGGGCCGATCCGGGCTTAGGAGAGGACCCGTCGACCGATCGGGGCTCAGGAGACGACGCGTGGACCGATCGAGGTTTAGCAGAGGGCGCGTCGGACGATCGGGGCTCAGGAGACGGCGCGTGGACGGATCGGGTCTCGGAGACGATGCGTGGACCGATCGGGGCTCGGAGACAGCGCGTGGACCGATTGGGGCTCAGGCGGTTTCGCGTGGACCAATTGGGGTTCGGCGACGGCGCGTGGACCGATCGGGGCTTAGGAGATGGCGCCTGCACCGATCGGGGCCCGGAGACGGGTCGTGGACAGATTGGGGATTAGGAGACGGCGCGTGGACCGATCGGGGCTGGGAGACGGCACGTGGACCAATGGGGGCTTAGGAGACGACGCGTGGACCGATCGGGGTGTAGGCGACGACGCGTGTACCTATCGGGGCTCAGGAGACAGCGCGTGGACCGATCAGGGCTTGGCGACTGCGCGTGGACGTATCGGGGCTCAGGAGGCCGCGCGTGGACCGATCGCGGCTCGGCGACGGCGCGTGGACCGATCGGGGCTTAGGAGACCATGCGTGAACCGATCGGGGCTCGAAGACGGCGCGTGGACCGATCGGGGCTCGGAGACGATGCGTGGACCGATCGAGGTTCGGCGACAGCGCGTGAACCGACTGGGTCTCAGGCGGTTGTGCGTGGACCAATTAGGGGTCGGCGACCGCGCGTGGACCGTTCGGGGCTCGGAGACGGCGCGTTAACCGATCGGGGCTTAGGAGACGATGCGTGAACCGATCGGGGCTCGGAGAAGGCGCGTGGACCGATCGGGGCCTAGGAGACAACGCGTGGACCGATCGTGGCTCAGGAAGCGGCGCCTGGACCGATCGTGGCCCGGAGACGGCGCGAGAAGGCATCGGGGCTTACAGGACGACGCGTGGATCGAACGGGGGCTCGGAGACGGCGCATGAACCGACCGGGGCTCATGAGACGGCGCGTGGACTGATCGGGGCGTAGGACACGGCGCGTGTACCTATCGGTGCTCGGAGACGGCGCGTGGACGGACCGTGGCTTAGAATGCGGTACGCGGACCGATCGGGGATCGGACACGGCGTGTGGACCGATCGAGGCTCGGAGACGACGCGTTTACGGATCGGGGATCAGGAGACGACGCGTGGAACGATCCGGGCTCAGGAGACGGAGCGTGGACCGATTGGGACTCGGAGACGGCGTGTGGAACGATCGGCGCTCGGGTGACGGCGCGTGAACCGATCGGCGCTCGGAGACGGCGCGTGGATCGATCGGGGATCGGGGACGGCGCGTGGAATGATCGGGGCTCGGAGTCGACGCGTTAGCCGATCGGGTCTTAGGAGACGATGCGTGGGCCGATCGGGGCTCGGAGACGGCGCGTGGACCGACCGGGGTTTTGGAGAAGACGCTTGGACCGAACGGGGCTTAGGAGACGGCACTTGGACCGATCGGGCTCAGGAGACGGCGCGCGGACTGACTGGGGCTCAGGAGACTCGCGTGGATCGATCGGGGCTCCGGAGGCGCCGCGTGGACCGATTGGGATCAGGAGACGGTGCGTGAACCGTTCGGGGTTCGGAGACGGCGCGTGTTCGGATCGGGGATTCGGCGATGACGCGTGGACCGATCCGGGCTCAGGAGACGGCGCGTGGACGGATCGGGGCTCGGAGACGGCGCGTGGAACGATCGGGGCTCAGGAGACGGCGCGTGAACCGATCGGCGCTCGGAGACGGCGCGTGGACCGATAGGGGCTTAGGAGACGGCGCGTGGACCGATCGGGGCTCGGAGCCGGGGCGTGGAATGATCGGGGCTCACGAGATGGCGCGTGAAATGATCGGCACTCTGAGACGGCGCGTAGACCGATTGGGGCTTAGGAGACGTTGCGTGGACCGATCGGCGCTCGAAGACGGCGCGTGGACCGATCGGGGCTCGGACACAGTGCGTCGACCGACTGGGGCTCAGGCGGTTGCGCGTGGACCTATCGGGGCTTAGGAGCCTCGCGTGGATCGATCGGGGCCCCGGAGGCGCCGCGTGGACCCATGGGGATCAGGAGACAGTCCGTGAACCGATCGGGGCTCGGAGACGGCGCGTGGACCGATCGGGGCTTAGGACACGACGCGTGGACCGATCGGGGTGTAGGCGATGACGCGTGTACCTATCGGGGCTCAGGAGACAGCGCGTGGACCGATCAGGGCTCGGCGACTGCGCGTGGACGTATCGGGGCTCAGGAGACATCGCGTGGACCGATCGGGGCTCGGGGACGGCGCGTTAACTGATTGGGGCTTAGGAGACCATGCGTGGACCGATCGGGGCTCGAAGACGGCGCGTCGACCGATCGGGTCTCAGGAGGCCGCGCGTGGACAGATCATGACTCGGCGACGGCGCGTGGACCGATCGGGGCTCGGAGACGACGCGTGGACCGATCGGGGCTCGGAGACAGCGCGTGGACCGACTGGGGCTCAGGCGGTTTCGCGTGGACCAATTGGGGTTCGGAGACGGCGCGTTAACCGATCGGGACTTAGGAGGCCGCGCGTGGACCGATCGAGGCTCGGCGACGGCGCGTGGACCGATCGGGACTCGGAGACGGCGTGTGAACGTATCAGGGCTTAGGAGACGATGCGTTGACCGATCGGGGCTCATGAGACGGCGAGTAGACCGATCGGGGCTCCGGCGGCGACGCGTGGACCGATCGGGGCCCAGGAAACGGCGCGTGGATCGATCGGTGCTCGAAGACGACGCGTGGACCGACCGGGGCTCAGGAGCCGATGCGTGGATCGATCGGGGCTCAGGAGGCGGCGCGTAGACCCATCGGGGCTCGGAGACGGCACGTGGACCGATCAGGGCTTAGGAGACGATGCGTGGACTGATCGGGGCTCAGGAGGCCGCGCGTGGATCGATCATGGCTCGGCGACGGCGCGTGGACCGATCGGGGTTCAGGAGACGGTGCGTGGACCGATTGGGCCTCGGAAACGGCGCGTGAAGCATCCCGGGCTCAGGAGGCCGCGCGTGGACCGATCGCGGCTCGTGCGACGGCGCGTACACCGATCGGCGCTCGGAGACGGCGCTGACCGATCGTGGCTTAGGAGAAGGCGCGTGGAACGATCGGGGTTCAGGAGACGGCGCGTGGACCGATCGGCGCTCGGAGACGGCGCTGACCGATCGTGGCTTAGGAGTCGACGCGTGGACCGATCGGGGCTCAGGAGACGGCGCGTGGACCGATCGGGGCTTCGGAGACGGTACGTGGACCGATCGGGGCTCGGAGACGGCGCGTTAACCGATCGGGGCTTAGGAGACGATGCGTGGACCGATCGGGTCTCGGAGACGGCGCGTGGACCGACCGGGGCTAAGGAGACCGCGCGTGGACCGATCGAGGCTCGTCGACGGCGCGTGGACCGATCGGGACTCGGAGACGGCGTGTGAACGTATCGGGGCTTAGGAGACGATGCGTTGTCCGATCGGGGTTCATGAGACGGGGCGTAGACCGATCGGGGCTCCGTCGGCGACGCCTGGACCGATCGGGGCCCAGGAAACGGCGCGTGGATCGATCGGTGCTCGAAGACGATGCGTGGACCGATCGGGGCTCAGGAGCCGATGCGTGGATCGATCGGGGCTCAGGAGGCGGCGCGTGGACACATCGGGGCTCGGAGACGACACGTGAACCGATCAGGGCTTAGGAGACGACGCGTGGACCGATCGGGGCTCAGGAGACGGCGCGTGGACCGATCGGTGCTCGGAGACGGCGCGTGGACGGACCGTGACTTAGAATGCGTCACGCGGACCGATCGGGGCTCGGATACGGTCCGTGGGCCGATCGGGGCTTAGGAGACGGCGCGTGGAGGCATCGGGGCTAAGAAGACGACGCATGGACCGAGCGGGGCTCAGGACAAGGGGTGTGGACCGTTCGGAGCTCAGGAGACGGCGCGTGGACCGATCGGGGTTCGGCGATGGCGCGTGGACCCATCGGGGCTCGGAGACGACGCGTGTACGGATCGAGGTTTGGAGACGGCGCGTGGACCGATTGGAGCTCGGAGACGGCCCGTGGGCAGATCGGAGCTTAGGAGACGGCGCGTGGACTAATTGGGGCTTAGGAGAACATACGTGGACCGATCGGGGCTCGGAGACAGCGCGTTTACCGACTGGGGCTCGAGAGGTTGCGCGTGGACCAATTGGGGTTCGCCGCGGCGTGTGGACCGATCGGAGCTCAGTAGACCGCGCGTGGACCGATCGCGGCTCGGCGACTGCGCGTGGATGGATCGGGGCTCAGGAGACAGCGCGTGGACCGATCGGGGCTCGGGAAGCGGCGCCTGAACCGATCTGGCTCGGAGACGGCGCGTGGAGGCATCGGGGTTTAGAAGACGACGTATGGACCAATCGGGGCTCAGGAAACGGCGCGTGGACCGATTGGAGCTCGGAGACAACGCGTGGACCGACTGGGGCTCAGGCGGTTACGCGTGGACCAATTGGGGTTCGGCGACGGCGCGTGGACCAATCGCGACCTGGAGACGGCGCGTTAACCGATCGGGGCTTAGGAGACGATGCGTGAACCGATCGGGGCTCGGAGACGGCGCGTTGACCGACCGGGGCTCGGAGACGACGCGTGGACCGATCGGGGCTCGGAGACTGCGCGTGGACCGACTGGGGCGCAGGCGGTTGCGCGTGGACCAATTGGGGTTCGGCGATGGCGCGTGGACCGATCGGGGCTCGGAGACGGCGCGTTAACCGATCGGGGCTTAGGAGACGATCCGTGAACCGATCGGGGCTCGGAGACGGCGCGTGGACAGATCGGGCTCAGGAGACGGCGCGTGGACCGATCGGGGCTGAGGATACGGCGCGTGGACCGATCGGGGCTAAGGAAGCGGCGCCTGGACCGATCGTGGCTCGGAGACGACGCGTGGAGGCATCGGGGCTAAGAAGACGACGCATGGACCGATCGGGGCTCAGGAAACGGCGTGTGGACCGATCAGAGCTCGGAGACGACGCGTGGACCGATCGGGGCTTAGGAGACTACGCGTGTACCTATCGGGGCTCAGGAGACAGCGCGTGGACCGATCGGGGCTCAGGAGGCGGCGCGTGGATCGATCGGGGCTCGGAGACGGCGCGTGGAACGATCGGGTCTCAGGAGACGGCGCGTGAAATGATCGGCGCTCGGAGACGCCGCGTGGACCGATTGGGGCTTAGGAGACGGCGCGTGGACCGATCGGGGCGCAGGAAGCGGCGCCTGGACCGATCGTGGCTTGGAGACGGCGCGTGGAGGCATCCGGGCTAAGAAGACGACGCATGGACCGAGCGGGGTTCAGGAGACGGCGCGAGGAGCGATCGGGGCTCAGGAGAAGACATGTCAATTGATCGGGGCTCCGGAGACGACGCCTGGACCGATCGGGGCTCAGGAGGCGGCACGAGAAGCGATCGGGGATCAGGAGAAGACGCGTCAATTGATCGGGGCTCAGGAGACGACGCGTCGACCGACCGGAGCTCAGGAGATTCGCGTGGATCGATCGGGGCTCCGGAGGCGGGCGTGGACCGATTGGGGCTTAGGAGACGACGCGTGGACTGATCGGGACTCAGGAGACGGCGCGTGGCCCGATTGGGGCTCGGATACGGCGCGTGAACCGACCGGGGCTCAGGAGGCCGCGCGTGGACCGATCGGGGCTCAGGAAGCGGCGCCTGCACCGATCGTGGCTCGGAGACGGCGCGTGGAGGCATCGGGGCTAAGAACACGACGCATGGACCGAGCGGGGCTCAGGAGACGGCGCGAGGAGCGATCGAGGCTCAGGAGAAGACGCGTCAATTGATCGGGGCTCAGGAGACGACGCGGCGACGGATCGGGGCTTAGGAGACGACGCGTGGACTGATCGGGGCTCGGAGACGGTAGGAGGACCGACCGGAGCTCAGGAGATTCGCGTGGATCGATCAGGGCTCCGGAGGCGGCGCATGGACCGATTGGGGAGCATGCGATGGTGCGTGGACCGATCGGGGCTCGGAGACGGCGCGTGGAGTCATCGGGGCTTCGAAGACGACGCATGGACCAATCGGGGCTCGGAAACGGCACCTGGACCGATCGGAGCTCGGAGACGACGGGTGGAGCGGTCGGGGCTCAGGAGAAGACGCGTTGATCGATCGGGGCTCAGGAGACGACGCGTCGACGGATCGGCGCTTAGGAGACGACGCGTGGACCGATCGGGGCTTAGGAGACAACGCATGGACCGATCGGGGCTCAGGAGACGGCGCGTGGACCGATCGGGGCTCGGAGACGGCGCGTGGAATGATCGGGGCTTAGGAGACGGCGCGTGGACCGAACGGGGCTTAGGAGACAACGCGTGGACCGACCGGGGCTCAGGAAGCGGCGCCTGGACCCATCATGGCTCGGAGACGGCGCGAGGAGGCATCTGGGCTTAGAAGACGGCGCGTCGACCGATCGGTGCTCGGAGACGGCGCGTGGACGGACCGCGACTCAGAATGCGGTACGCGGACCGATCGGGGATCGGACACGGCGTGTGGACCGATCGGGGCTCGGGTGACCGCGCGTCAACCGATCGGCGCTCGGAGACGGCGCGTGGACCGATCGGGACTTAGGAGACGGCGCGTGGACCCATCGGGGCTCGGAGACAGCGCGTGTACCGACTGGGGCTCAGGAGACCGTGCGTGAACCGATCGGGGCTCGGCGACTGCGCGTGGACGGATCGGGGCTCGGAGACGGCGCGTAGAACGATCGGGGCTCAGGAGACGGCGCGTTAACCGATTGGGGCTTAGGAGACGATGCGTGGACCGATCGGGGCTCAGGAGGATACGCCTGGACCGATCGGGGTTCGGCGACGGCGCGTGGACCGATCGGGGCTCAGGAGACGGCGCGTGGGCCGATCGGAGCTCGGAGACGGCGTGTGGAACGATCGGGGCTCAGGAAACGGCCCGTGGAGCAATCGGGGCTCAGGAGACGGCCCGTGGACGGGTCGGGGCTTAGGAGACGGCGCGTCGACCTATCGGGGCTCAGGATGCGGCGCGTGGACCCATCGGGACTCGGAGACGGTCCGTGGAGCGATCGGGGCTTAGGAGACGGCGCGTGGACTGATCGGAGCTCGGGAAGCGGCGCCTGAACCGATCTGGCTCGGAGACGGCGCGTGGAAGCATCGGGGCTTAGAAGACGACGTATGGACCGTTCGGGGCTCAGGAAACGGCGCGTGGACCGATTGGAGCTCGGAGACAATGCGTGGACCGACTGGGGCTCAGGCGGTTGCGCGTCGACCAATTGGGGTTCGGCGACGGCGCGTGGACCGATCGCGGCTCGGAGACGGCGCGTTAACCGATCGGGGCTTAGGAGACGATGCGTGAACCGATCGGGGCTCGGAGACGGCGCGTGGACCGACCGGGGCTCGGAGACGACGCGTGGACCGATCGGGGCTCGGAGACCGCGCGTGGACCGACTGGGGCTCAGACGGTTGCGCGTGGACCAATTGGGGTTCGGCGACGGCGCGTGGACCGATCCGGGCTCAGGAGACGGCGCGTGGACCGATCGGGGCTCGGAGACGGTGCGTGGAGCGATCGGGGCTCAGGAGACGGCGCGTGAACCGATCGGCGCACGGAGAAGGCGCGTGGACCGATCGGGGCTCGGGAGGATACGCCTGGACCGATCGGGGCTCGGCGACGGCGCGTGGACCGATCGGGGCTCAGGAGACGGTGCGTGGACCGATTGGGGCTCGGATACGGCGCGTGAACCAACCGGGGCTCAGGAGGCCGCGTGTGGACCGATCGCGGCACGTGCGACGGCGCGTGCACCGATCGGCGCTCGGAGACGGCGCTGACCGATCGTGGCTTAGGAGAAGGCGCGTGGAACGATCGGGGCTCGGAGACGGCGCGTGGAACGATCGGGGCTCCGAGTCGGCGCGTTAACCGATCGGGGCTTAGGAGACGATGCGTGGACCGATCGGGGCTCGGAGACGGCGCGTGGAACGATCGGGGCTCAGGTGACGGCGCGTGAACCGATCCGCTCTCGGAGACGGCCCGTGGACCGATCGGGGCTTAGGAGAAGGCGCTTCGACTGATCGGGGCTTAGGAGACGGCGCGTGGGCCGATCGGAGCTCGGAGACGGCGCGTGGAACGATCGGGGCTCAGGAGACGGCGCGTGAACCGATCGGCGCTCGGAGACGGCGCGTGGACCGATTGGGGCTTAAGAGACGATGGGTGGACCGATCGGGGCTTAGGAGACGGCACGTGAATCGATCGGGGCACAGGAGACGGCGCGTGAGCCGGTCGGGGCTTAGGAGACGATGCCTGGACCGATCGAGGTTTAGGGGGCGGCGTGTGGAACGATCGAGGCTTAGGAGACGGCGGGTGGAACGATCGGGGCTCAGGAGACGGCGCGTGTACCGATCGGAGCTTAGGAGACTACGCGTGTACCTATCGGGGCTCAGGAGACAGCGCGTGGACCGATCGGGGCTCAGGAGGCGGCGCGTGGATCGATCGGGGCTCGGAGACGGCGCGTGGAACGATCGGGTCTCAGGAGACGGCGCGTGAAATGATCGGCGCTCGGAGACGCCGCGTGGACCGATTGGGGTTTAGGAGACGGCGCGTGGACCGATCGGGGCGCAGGAAGCGGCGCCTGGACCGATCGTGGCTCGGAGACGGCGCGTGGAGGCATCCGGGCTAAGAAGACGACGCATGGACCGAGCGGGGTTCAGGAGACGGAGCGAGGAGCGATCGGGGCTCAGGAGAAGACACGTCAATTGATCGGGGCTCCGGAGACGACGCCTCGACGGATCGGGGCTCAGGAGGCGGCACGAGAAGCGATCGGGGCTCAGGAGAAGACCCGTCAATTGATCGGGGCTCAGGAGACGACGCCTCGACGAATCGGGGCTTAGGAGACGACGCGTGGACCGATCGGGGCTGAGGAGACGGCGCATCGACCGACCGGAGCTCAGGAGATTCGCGTGCATCGATCGGGGCTCCGGAGGCGGCGCGTGGACCAATTGGGGCTTAGGAGACGACGCGTGGACTGATCGGGACTCAGGAGACGGCGCTCTGACCGTCCGGGGCTCAGGAGGGGATGCGTGGACCGATCGCGGCTCTGGAGACTGCGCGTGGATCGATCGGGGCTTAGGGAACGACGCGCGGACCGATCGGGGCTCGGAGACGGCGCGTTAACCGATTGGGGCTTAGGAGACCATGCGTGGACCGATCGGGGCTCGAAGACGGCGCGTGGACCGATCGGGTCTCAGGAGGCCGCGCGTGGACAGATCATGACTCG
Source organism: Netelia fuscicornis (assembly GCA_946811545.1). Taxonomy (NCBI): domain Eukaryota; kingdom Metazoa; phylum Arthropoda; class Insecta; order Hymenoptera; family Ichneumonidae; genus Netelia; species Netelia fuscicornis. The sequence continues at coordinate 27,362,865 of OX328012.1, forward strand.
GCGACGGCGCGTGGACCGATCGGGGCTCGGAGACGACGCGTGGACCGATCGGGGCTCAGAGACAGCGCGTGGACCGACTGGGGCTCAGGCGGTTTCGCGTGGACCAATTGGGGTTCGGCGACGGCGCGTGAACCAATCGGGCCTCAGGAGGCCGCGCGTGGACCGATCGCGGCTCGGCGACGGCGCGTGGACCGATCGGGGCTCGGCGACTGCGTGTGGACGTATCGGGGTTCAGGAGACGGCGCGTGGACCGATCGGGGCTCGGAGACGGCACGTGGACCGATCAGGGCTTTGGAGACGACGCGTGGACCGATCGGGGCTCAGGAGACGGCGCGTGGACCGATCGGGGCTCAGGAGACGGCGCGTGGACGGATCGGCGCTCAGGAGACTGCGCGTGGGCCGATCGGGGCTCAGGAGACGGCGGGCGGACCGACCGGGGCTCAGGAGACTCGTGTGGATCGATCGGAGCTCCGGAGGCGCCGCGTGGACCGATCGGGGCTCAGGAGACGGCGCGTGAACCGATCGGCGCTCGGAGACGGCGCGTGGACCGATCGGGGCTCGGAGACAGCGCGTGGACCGACTGGGGCTCAGGCGGTTGCGCGTGGACCAATTGGGGTTCGGCGACGGCGCGTGGACCGATCCGGGCTCAGGAGCCAGCGCGTGGACCGATCGGGGCTCGGAGACGGAGCGTGGAGCGATCGGGGCTCAGGAGACGGTGCGTGGTCCGATCGGGGCTTAGGTGACGATGCGTGAACCGATCGGGGCTCGGAGACGGCGCGTGGACCGATCGGGGCTTAGGTGACAACGCGTGGACCGATTGGGGCTCAGGAAGCCGCGCCTGGACCGATCGAGGCTCGGAGACGACGCGTGTACGGATCGGGGATTCGGCGATGACGCGTGGAACGATCGGGCCTCAGGAGACGGCGTGTGGAGGCATCGGGGCTAAGAAGACGACGCATGGACCGAGCGGGGCTCAGGAGACGGCGCGAGGAGCGATCGGGGCTCAGGAGAAGACGCGTCAATTGATCGGGGCTCAGAAATCGGCGCGTGGAGCGATCGGAGCTCAGGAGACGACGCGTGGATCGATCGGGGCTCAGGAAACGACGCGTCTACCGATCGGGGCTCAGGAGGCGGCGCGCGGACCGACCGGGGCTCAGGAGCCTCGCGTGGACCGATCGCGGCTCGGTGACGGCGCGTGGACCGATCGGGGCTCAGGAGGCCGCGCGTGGACCGATCGCGGCTTGGCGGCGGCGCGTGGACCGATCGGGACTCAGGAGACGGCGCGTGAATCGATTGGGGCGTGGATACGGCGCGTGACGCGACCGGGGCTCAGGACGCCGCGCGTGGAACGATCATGGCTCGGCGACGGCGCATGGACCGATCGGGGCTCGGAGACGACGCGTGGAGCGATAGGGGCTCAGGAGACGGCGCGTGGACCGATCGGGGCTTAGGAGACGGCCCGTGGACAGATCGGAGCTTAGGAGACGGCACGTGGACCGATCGGGGTTCAGGAGACGGCGCGTGGACCGGTCGGGGCTTAGGAGACGACGCCTGGACCGATCGGGGCTTAGGAGGCGGCGTGTGGAACGATCGGGGCTCAGGAGACGGCGCGTGGACCGATCGGGGCTCGGAGACGGCGCGTGGAACGATCGGAGCACAGGAGACGGCGCGTGAACCGAGCGGCGCTCGGAGACGGCGCGTGGATCGATCGGGGCTTAGGAGACGGCGCGTGGACCGATCGGGGCTCAGGAGACCCCGCGTGGACCGATCGGGGCTCGGCGACTGCGCGTGGACGCATCGGGGCTCAGGAGACGACGCGTCGACCCTTCGGGGCTCAGGAGGCGGCGCGCGGACCGGCCGGGGCTCAGGAGCCTAGCGTGGATCGATCGGGGCTCCGGAGGCGGCGCGTGGACCGATTGGAGAGCAGGAGATGGTGCGTGGACCGATCGGGGCCCGGACACGGCGCGTGGACCGATCGGGGCTCAGGAGGCCGCGCGTGGACCGATCATGGCTCGGCGACGGTGCGTAGACCGATCGGGGCTCGGAGACGACGCGTGGACCGATCAGGGCTCGGAGACAGCGCGTGGACCGATCGGGGCTCGGATACGGCGCGTGAACCAATCGGGGCTCAGGAGGCCGCGCGTGGACCGATCGCGGCTCGGCGACCGCGCGTGGACCGATCGGGTCTCAGGAGGCCGCGCGTGGACAGATCATGACTCGGCGACGGCGCGTGGACCGATCGGGGCTCGGAGACGACGCGTGGACCGATCGGGGCTCGGAGACGACGCGTGGACCGATCGGGGCTCGGAGACAGCGCGTGGACGGACTGGGGCTCAGGCGGTTTCGCGTGGACCAATTGGTGTTCGGCGACGGCGCGTGGCCCGATCGGGGCTTAGGAGACGGCGCGTGCACCGATCGGGCCCGGAGACGGCGCGTGGAACGATCGGGGCTCAGGAGACGGCGTGTCAACCGATCGGCGCTCGGAGACGGCGCGTGGACCGATCGGGGCTTAGGAGACGGCGCGTGGACCGATCGGAGATCAGGAGTTGACGCGTGGACCGATCGGGATTGTGGAAGCGGCGCACGGACCGATCGTAGCTCGGAGACGGCGCGTGGAGGCATCGGGGCTTTGAAGACGACGCGTGGATCGATCGGGGCTCAGGAGACGACGCGTCGAACAATCGGGGCTCAGGAGACGGCGCGCGGACCGATTGGGGCTCGGATACGGCGCGTGAACCGACCGGGGCTCAGGAGGCCGCGCGTGGACCGATCGCGGCTCGGCGACGGCGCGTAAACCGATCGGGGCTCAGGAGGCCGCGCGTGGACTGATCATGGCTCGGCGACGGCGCGTGGACCGATCGGGGCTAGGAGACGACGCGTAGACCGATCGGTGCTCGGAGACAGAGCGTGGACCGACTGGGGCTCGGAGACGGCGCGTGGACCGATCGTTGCTTAGGAGAAGGCGCGTTGAATGATCGGGGCTCAGGAGACGGCGCGAGGACCGATCGTGGCTCGGAGACGGCGCGTGGACCGATCGGGGCTTAGGAGACGACGCGTGGACCGATCGGGGCTCAGGAGACGGCGCGTCGACCGATCGGGACTCAGGAGACGGCGCGTTAATCGATTGGGGCGTGGATACGGCGCGTGACGCGACCGGGGCTCAGGACGCCGCGCGTGGAACGATCATGGCTCGGCGACGGCGCATGGACCGATCGGGGCTCGGAGACGACGCGTGGAGCGATAGGGGCTCAGGAGACGGCGCGTGGACCGATCGGGGCTTAGGAGACGGCCCGTGGACAGATCGGAGCTTAGGAGACGGCACGTGGACCGATCGGGGTTCAGGAGACGGCGGGTGGACCGGTCGGGGCTTAGGAGATGACGCCTGGACCGATCGGGGCTTAGGAGGCGGCGTGTGGAACGATCGGGGCTCAGGAGACGGCGCGTGGACCGATCGGGGCTCGGAGACGGCGCGTGGAACGATCGGAGCACAGGAGACGGCGCGTGAACCGAGCGGCGCTCGGAGACGGCGCGTGGATCGATCGGGGCTTAGGAGACGGCGCGTGGACCGATCGGGGCTCAGGAGACCCCGCGTGGACCGATCGGGGCTCGGCGACTGCGCGTGGACGCATCGGGGCTCAGGAGACGACGCGTCGACCCTTCGGGGCTCAGGAGGCGGCGCGCGGACCGGCCGGGGCTCAGGAGCCTAGCGTGGATCGATCGGGGCTCCGGAGGCGGCGCGTGGACCGATTGGAGAGCAGGAGATGGTGCGTGGACCGATCGGGGCCCGGAGACGGCGCGTGGACCGATCGGGGCTCAGGAGGCCGCGCGTGGACCGATCATGGCTCGGCGACGGTGCGTAGACCGATCGGGGCTCGGAGACGACGCGTGGACCGATCAGGGCTCGGAGACAGCGCGTGGACCGATCGGGGCTCGGAGACAGCGCGTGGACGGACTGGGGCTCAGGCGGTTTCGCGTGGACCAATTGGTGTTCGGCGACGGCGCGTGGCCCGATCGGGGCTTAGGAGACGGCGCGCGCACCGATCGGGGCCCGGAGACGGGTCGTGGACAGATTGGGGATTAGGAGACGGCGCGTGGACCGATCGGGGCTTAGGAGACGGCGCGTGGATCGATCGGGGCTCAGGAGACGACGCGTCGACCGTTCGGGGCTCAGGAGACGGCGCGCGGACCGGCCGGGGCTAAGGCGACAACGCGTGGACCGATCGGGGCTCGGAGACAGCGCGTGGACTGATCGGGGCTCAGGAGACGGCGCGTGAACCGATCGGCGCTCGGAGACGGTGCGTGGACCGATCGGGGCTTAGGAGACGGCGCGTGGACCGTTCGGAGATCAGGAGACGATGCGTGGACCGATCGGGGCTCAGGAGACTGCGCGTGGATGGATCGGGGCTTAGGGAACGACGCGTGGACCCATCGGGGTTCAGGAGACGGCGCGTGAACCGACCATGGCTCAGGAGGCCGCGCGTGGACCGACTGGGGCTCAGGTGGTTGCGCGTGGACCAATTGGGGCTCGGCGACGGCGCGTGGACCGATCGGGGCTCGGAGACGGCGCGTTAACCGATCGGGGCTTAGGAGACGATGCGAGGAGGCATCTGGGTTTACAAGAAGACGCGTGGATCGTTCGGGGCTCGGAGACGGCGCGTGAACCGACCGGGGCTCAGGAGACGGCGCGTGGAGGCATCGGGGCTTAGAAGAAGACGCATGGACCGATCAGGTCTCAGGAAACGGCGCGTGGACCGATTGGAGCTCGGAGACGACGCGTGGACCGACTGGGGCTCAGGCCGTTGCGCGTGGACCAATTGGGGTTCGGCGACGGCGCGTGGACCGATCGCGGATCGGAGACGGCGCGTTAACCGATCGGGGCTTAGGAGACGGCGAGTGGACCCATCGGGGCTCGGAGACGACGCGAGTACGGATCGGGGCTTGATGACGGCGGCTTTACCGATCGCGGCTCGGAGACGGCCCGTGGACAGATCGGGGCTTAGGAGACGGCGCGTGGACCGATCGGGGCTCAGAAGACGGCGCGTGGACCGGTCGGGGCTTAGGAGACGACGCCTGGACCGATCGGGGCTTAGGAGGCGGCGTGTGGAACGATCGGGGCTCAGGAGACGGCGCGTCGATCGATCGGGGCTCAGGAGACGACGCGTCGGCCGTTCGGGGCTCAGGACACGGCGCGCGGACCGGCCGGGGCTCAGGAGCCTAGCGTGGATCGATCGGGGCTCAGGAGACGACGCGTCGACTGTTCGGGGCTCCGGAGGCGCCGCCTAGACCGAGGGGGATCAGGAGGCGGTGCGTGGACCGACCGGAGTTCAGAAGATTCGCGTGGATCGATGGGGGCTCCGGAGGCGGCGCGTGGACCGATTGGAGAGCAGGAGATGGTGCGTGGACCGATCGGGGCTCGGAGACGGCGCGTGGGCCGATCGGGGCTTAGGAGACGACTCGTGGACCGATTGGGGCTCAGGAGGCCGCGCGTGGACCGATCGCGGCACGGTGACGGCGCGAGGAGGCATCTGGGCTTAGAAGACGACGCGTGGATCGATCGGGGCTCGGAGACGGCGCGTGAACCGACCGGGGCTCAGGAGGCCGCGCTTGGACCGATCGAGACTCGGCGACGGCGCGTGGACCGACCAGGGGTCGGAGAGGGCGCGTGGAGCGATCAGGGCTCAGGAGAAGGCGCGTCAATTGATCGGGGATCAGAAATAGGGGCGTGAAGCGATCGGGGCTCAGGAGATGACGCGTGGATCGATCGGGGCTCAGGAAACGACGCGTCGACCGATCGGGGCTCAGGAGACGGCGCGCGGACCGATCGGGGCTCAGGAGCCCCGCGTGGACCGATCATGGCTCGGCGACGGCGCGTGGACCGATCGGCGCTCGGAGACGACGCGTGGACCGATCGGGGCTCAGATGACGGCGCGCGGACCGACCGGGGCTCAGGAGACTCGCGTGGATCGATCGAGGCTCCGGAGACGCCGCGCGGACCGATCGGAGATCGGACACGGCGAGTGGACCGATCGAGGCTCGGAGACGACGCGATTATGGATCGGGGATCAGGAGACGACGCGTGGAACGATCCGGGCTCAGGAGACGAAGCGTGGACCGATCGGGGCTCGGAGACGGCGTGTGGAACGATCGCGGCTCGGGTGACGGCGCGTGAACCGATCGGCGCTCGGAGACGGCGCGTGGATCGATCGGGGATCGGGGACGGCGCGTGGAACGATCGCGGCTCGGAGTCGACGCGTTAGCCGATCGGGGCTTAGGAGACGATGCGTGGACCGATCGGGGCTCGGAGACGGCGCGTGGACCGACCGGGGTTTACGAGAAGGCGCTTGGTCCGAACGGGGCTTAGGAGACGGCGCGTGGACCGATCGGGGCTCGGAGACGGTGCGTGGAACGATCGGGGCTCAGGAGACGGCGCGTCAACCGATCGGCGCTCGGAGACGGCGCGTCGACCGATCGGGGCTTAGGAGACGGCGCGTGGACCGATCGGAGATCAGGAGGTGACGCGTGGACCGATCGGGGTTGTGGAAGCGGCGCACGGACCGATCGTGGCTCGGAGACGGCGCGTGGAGGCATCGCGGCTTTGAAGACGACGCGTGGACCGATCGGGGCTCAGGAAACGGCGTGTGGCGCGATCGGGGCTCAGGAGACGACGCGTGGTTCGATCGGGGCTCAGGAGACGACGCGTCGAACAATCGGGGCTCAGGAGACGGCGCGCGGACCGACTGGGGCTCAGGAGACTCGCGTGGATCGATCGGGGCTCTGGAGGCGCCGCGTGGACCGATTGGGACCAGGAGACGGTGCGTGAACCGTTCGGGGCTCGGAGATGGCGCGTGGACCGATCGGGGCTCAGGAGACGGCGCGTGGACCGATCTCGGCTCGGAGACGGCGCGTGGAACGATCGGGGCTCAGGATACGACGCGTGGACCGATCCGGCGTAGGAGACGACGCGTGTACCTATCGGGGCTCACGACACAGCGTGTGGACCAATTGGGGCTCAGGAGACGCCGCGTGAACCGATCGGGGCTCAGGAAACGGCGCCTGGACCGATCGTGGCTCGGAGACGGCGCGAGGAGGCATCTGGGCTTAGAAGACGACGCGTGGATCGATGGAGGCTCAGGAGACGGCTCGTGGACCGATCGGGGCTTAGGAGACGGCGCGTGGGCCGAACGGGGCTCAGGAAACGGAGCGTGGACCGACCGGAGCTCAGCAGATTTCGCGTGGATCGATCGGGGCTCCGGAGGCGGCGCGTGGACCGATTGGGGAGCAGGAGATGGCGCGTGGACCGATCGGGGCTCGGAGACGGAGCGTGGAGCGATCGGGGCTCAGGAGACGGCGCGTGAACTAATCGGCGCTCGGAGACGGCGGGTGGACCGATCGGGGCTGAGGAGAAGGCGCGTGGTCCGATCGGGGCTTATGAGACGGCGCGTAGACCGATCGGGGCTCGGAGATGGCGCGTGGAATGATCGGGGCTTAGGAGATGGTGTGTGGACCGATCGGAGATCAGGAGACGACGCGTGGACCGACCGGGGGTCGGAGACGGCGCGAGGAGGCATCTGGGCTTAGAAGACGACGCGTGGATCGATGGAGGCTCAGGAGACGGCTCGTGGACCGATCGGGGCTTAGGAGACGGCGCGTGGGCCGAACGGGGCTCAGGAAACGGCGCGTGGACCGACCGGAGCTCAGCAGATTTCGCGTGGATCGATCGGGGCTCCAGAGGCGGCGCGTGGACCGATTGGGGAGCAGGAGATGGTGCGTGGACCGATCAGGGCTCGGAAAACGGCGCGTGGACCGATCGGGGCTTAGAAGACGACGCGTGGACCGTCCGGGGTTAGAAGGCGACGCGTGGACCGATGGGGGCTCAGGAGCCGGCGCGTGGAACAATCGGGGCTCAGGAGACGGCGCGTGAAATGATCTGCGCTCGGAGACGGCGCGTGGACCGATCGGTGCTCGGAGACAGCGCGTGGACCGATCGGGGCTCAGGAAACGGCGTGTGGAGCGGTTGGGGCTCAGGAGACGACGCGTGGACCGATCGGGGTTTAGGAGAGGACGCGTCGACCGATCGGGGCACAGGAGACGGCGCGTGGACCGATCGGGGCTTAGGAGACTACGCGTGTACCTATCGGGGCTCAGGAGACAGCGCGTGGACCGATTGGGCATCAGGAGACGGCGCGTCGATGGATCGGGGCTTGGGGAACGACGCGTGGACCGATCGGGGCTCAGGAGACGGCGCGTGGAATGATCGAGGCTCGGAGAAGGCGCGTGGACCGACCGGGGCACAGGAGGATACGCCTGGACCGATCGGGGCTCGGCGACGGCGCGTGGACCGATCGAGGCTCGGAGACGGCGCGTGGAACGATCGGGGCTCGGAGACGGAGCGTGGAGCGATCGGGGCTCAGGAGACGGCGCGTGAAATGATCGGCGCTCGGAGACGGCGCGTGGACCGATCGTGGCTTAGGAGAAGGCGCGTGGAACGATCGGGGCTCAGGAGACGGCGCGTGAAATGATCGGCGCTCAGAGACGGCGCGTGGACCGATCGTGGCTTAGGAGAAGGCGCGTGGAACGATCGGGGCTCAGGAGACGGCGCTTGGACAGATCGGGGTTCAGGAGGATACGCCTGGACCGATCGGGGCTCGGCGACGGCGCGTGGACCGATCGAGGCTCGGAGACGGCGCGTGGAACGATCGGGGCTCGGAGACGGAGCGTGGAGCGATCGGGGCTCAGGAGACGGCGCGTGAACTAATCGGCGCTCGGAGACGGCGCGTGGACCGATCGGGGCTGAGGAGAAGGCGCGTGGTGCGATCGGGGTTTATGAGACGGCGCGTAGACCGATCGGGGCTCGGAGATGGCGCGTGGAATGATCGGGGCTTAGGAGATGGTGTGTGGACCGATCGGAGATCAGGAGACGACGCGTGGACCGATCGGGGCTTAGGAGACGACGCGTCGAACGATCGGGGCTTAGGAGAGGACGGGTGGACCGATCGGGGCTCGGAGACGGCGCGTGGAGGCATCGGGGCTTAGAAGACGACGCATGGATCGATCGGGGCACGGAAACGGCGCGTGGACCGATCGGGGCTCAGGAGACGGCGCGTGGACCGATCGGTGATCGGAGACTGCGCGTGGACGGACCGCGGCTTAGAATGCGGCACGCGGACCGATCGGGGATCGGAGACGGCGTGTGGACGTATCGGGGCTTAGAAGACGATGCGTGGACCGATCGGGGCTCAGGAGATGGCGCGTGGACCGACTGGGGCTCAGGAGGTTGCGCGTGGACCAATTGGGGTTCGGCGGGTTGGGCGACGGCGCGTGGACCGATCGCGGCTCGGCGACGGCGCGTGTACCGATCGGGGCTCTGGAGGCCGCGCGTGGAACGATCATGGCTCGGCGACGGCGCGTGGACCGAACGGGGCTCGGAGAAGACGCATGGACTGATCGGGGCTCGGAAACGGCGGGTGGACCGATCGGGGCTTAGGAGACGGCGCGTGGACCGATCGGGGCTCGGAGACGGCGCGTGGACCGATCGGGGCTGAGGAGAAGGCGCGTGGTCCGATCGGGGCTTATGAGACGGCGCGTGGACCGATCGGGGGTCGGAGACGGCGCGTGGAACGATCGGGGCTCAGGAGACGGCGCGTGAACCGATCGGCGCTCGGAGACGGCGCGTGGACCGATAGGGGCTTAGGAGACGGCGCGTGGACCGATCGGGGCTCGGAGGCGGGGCGTGGAATGATCGGGGCTCAGGAGACGGCGCGTGAAATGATCGGCGCTCTGAGACGGCGCGTAGACCGATTGGGGCTTACGCGACGGCGTGTGGACCGTTCGGGGCTCAGGAATCGGCGCCTGGACCGATCGTGGCTCGGAAACGGCGCGTGGAGGCATCGGGGCTTTGAAGACGACGCGTGGACCGAACGGTGCTCAGAAAACGGCGGGTGGACCGATCGGTGCTCGGAGACGATGCGTGGACCGATCGGGGCTCAGGAAACGGCGTGTGGAGCGGTTGGGGCTCAGGAGACGACGCGTGGACCGATCGGGGCTCGGAGACGACGCGTGGACCGATCGGGGTTTAGGAGAGGACGCGTCGACCAATCGGGGCACAGGAGACGGCGCGTGGACCGATCGGGGCTTAGGAGACTCACGTTGATCGATTGGGGCTCCGGAGGCGGTGCGTGGACCGATCGGGGCTTAGGAGACTACGCGTGTACCTATCGGGGCTCAGGAGACAGCGCGTGGACCGATTGGGCATCAGGAGACGGCGCGTCGATGGATCGGGGCTTGGGGAACGACGCGTGGACCGATCGGGGCTCAGGAGACGGCGCGTGGGATGATCGGGGCTCGGAGAAGGCGCGTGGACCGACCGGGGCCCAGGAGGATACGCCTGGACCGATCGGGGCTCGGCGACGGCGCGTGGACCGATCGAGGCTCGGAGACGGCGCGTGGAACGATCGGGGCTCGGAGACGGAGCGTGGAGCGATCGGGGCTCAGGAGACGGCGCGTGAAATGATCGGCGCTCGGAGACGGCGCGTGGACCGATCGTGGCTTAGGAGAAGGCGCGTGGAACGATCGGGGCTCAGGAGACGGCGCGTGGACGGATCGGGGCTTAGGAGTCGGCGCGTCGACCGATGGGAGCTCAGGAGGCGGTGCGTGGATCGATCGGGGCTCGGAGACAGCCCGTGGACCAACTGGGGCTCAGGAGATGACGCGACAACCGATCGGGGCTTAGGAGACGACGCGTCGAACGACCGGGGCTTAGTAGACGACGCGTGGACCGATCGGGGCTCGGAGACAGCGCGTGTACCGACTGGGGCTCAGGAGACCGCGCGTGAACCGATCGGGGCTCGGCGACTGCGCGTGGACGGATCGGGGCTCGGAGACGGTGCGTAGAACGATCGGGGCTCAGGAGACGGCGCGTTAACCGATTGGGGCTTAGGAGACGTTGCGTGGACCGATCGGCGCTCGAAGACGGCGCGTGGACCAATCGGGGCTCGGACACAGTGCGTGGACCGACTGGGGCTCAGGCGGTTGCGCGTGGACCAATTGGGGTTCGGCGACGGCGCGTGGACCGATCGGAGCTCAGGAGGCGGCGCGTGGATCGATCGGGGCTCGCAGACGGCGCGTGGAACGATCGGGTCTCAGGAGACGGCGCGTGAAATCATAGGCGCCCGGAGAAGTCGCGTGGACGAATCGGGGCTTAGGAGACGACGCGGGGACCGATCGGGGTTCAGGAAGCGGCGCCTGGACCGATCGTGGCTCGGAGACGGCGCGTGGAGGCATCGGGGCTAAGAAGACGACGCATGGACCGATCGGGGATCAGGAAACGGCGTATGGACCGATCGGAGCTCGGACACGACGCGTGGACCGATCGGGGCTCAGGAGACGGCGCGAGGAGCGATCGGGCTCAGGAGAAGACGCGTCAATTGATCGTGGCTCAGGAGACGACGCGTCGACGGATCGGGGCTTAGGAGACGACGCGTGGACCGATCGGGGCTTAGGAGACGACGCGTGGACCGATCGGGGCTCAGGACACGGCGCGTGGACCGACCGGGGCTCAGGAGGCGACGCGTGGACCGATCGGTGCTCGGAGACGGCACGTTGGACGATCGGGGCTCAGGAGACGGCGCGTGGACGGATCGGGGCTTAGGAGTCGGCGCGTCGACCGATCGGAGCTCAGGAGGCGGTGCGTGGATCGATCCAGGCTCCGCGACGGCGCGTGGACCGATCGAGGCTCGGAGACGACGCGTGTACGGATCGGGGATTCGGCGATGACGCGTGGACGGATCCGGGCTCAGGAGACGGCGCGTGGACGGATCGGGGCTCAGAGACGGCGCGTGGAACGATCGGGGCTCAGGAGACGGCGCGTGAACCTATCGGCGCTCGGAGACGGCGCGTGGACCGATAGGGGCTTAGGAGACGGCGCGTGGACCGATCGGGGCTTGGAGACATCGCGTGGAATGATCGGGGCTCAGGAGACGGCGCGTGAACCGATCGGGGTTTGGATACGACGCGTGGACCGATCGGGGCTCGGAGACAGCGCGTGGACCAACCGGGGCTCAGGCGGTTGCGCGGGGACCTATTGGGGTTCGGCGACGGCGCGTGGACCGATGCGGGCTCAGGAGACGGCGCCTGGACCGATCGGGGCTCGGAGACGGCGCGTGGAACGATCGGGGCTCAGGAGACGGCGCGTGAACCGATTGGCGCTCGGAGACGGCGCGTGGACCGATCGGGGCTTAGGAGACGATGCGTGGACCGACCGGGCCTCGGAGACGGCGCGTGGACCGACCGGGGCTCAGGAGACCGCGCGTGGACCGATCGGGGCTCGGCGACTGCGTTGGATGTATCGGGGCTCAGGAGATGGCGCGTGAACCGATCGGCGCTCGGAGACGGCGCGTGGATCAATCGGGGCTTAGAAGACGGCGCGTGGACCTATCGGGGCTTAGGAGAAGACGCGTGGGCCGATCGGGGCTCAGGAAGCGTCGCCTGGACCGATCGTGACTCGGAGACGTCGCGTGGAGGTATCGGGGCTTAAAAGACGACGCATGGACCGATCAGGGCTCAGGAAACGGCGCGTTGACCGATCGGTGCTCAGGAGACGACGCGTTAACCGATCGGGGCTTAGGAGACGATGCGTGGACCGATCGGGCTCGGCGACGGCGCGTGGACCGATCGGAGCTCGGAGACGACGCGTGTACGGATCAGGGCTTGGTGACGGCGCGTTTACCGATAGCAGCTGGGAGACGGCCCGTGGACGGATCGCGGCATAGGAGACGGTGCGTGGAACGATCGGGGCTCAGGAGACGGCGCGTGGACCGGTCGGGGCTTAGGAGACGACGCGTGGACCGATTGGGGCGTAGGACGCGACGCGTGTACCTATCGGGGCTCACGAGACAGCGTGTGGACCGATTGGGGCTCAGGAGACGGCGCCTGGACCGATCGGGGCTCGGAGACGGCGCGTGGAACGATCGGAGCTCAGGAGACGGCGCGTGTACCTATCGGGGCTCACGAGACTGCGTGTGGGCCGATTGGGGTTCAGGAGACGACGCAACGACCGTTCGGGGCTCAGGAGGCGGCGCGCGGACCGGCCGGGGCTCAGGAGCCTAGCGTGGATCGATCGGGGCTCCGCAGGCGGCGCGTGGACCGATTGGAGAGCAGGAGATGGTGCGTGGACCGATCGGGGCCCGGAGACGGCGCGTGGACCGATCGGCGCTCGGAGACGGCGCGTGGACCGATCGGGGCTTAGGAGACGGCGCGTGGACCGATCATGGCTCGGCGCCGGCGCGTGGACCGATCGGGGCTCAGGAGGCCGCGCGTGGACCGATCATGGCTCGGCGACGGCGCGTAGACCGATCGGGGCTCGGAGACGACGCGTGCACCGATCAGGGCTCGGAGACAGCGCTTGGACCGATCGGGGCTCGGAGACGGTAGGAGGACCGACCGGAGCTCAGGAGATTCGCGTGGATCGATCAGGGCTCCGGAGGCGGCGCATGGACCGATTGGGGAGCATGCGATGGTGCGTGGACCGATCGGGGCTCGGAGACGGCGCACGGACCGATCGGGGCTTAGGAGACGACGCGTGGACCGATTGGGGCTCAGGAGGCCGCGCGTGGACCGATCGGGGTGTAGGAGACGACGCGTGTACCTATCGGGGCTCAGGAGACAGCGCGTGGACCGATCGGGGCTCGGCGACTGCGCGTCGACGTATCGGGGCTCAGGAGACGGTGCGTGGACCGATTGGAGCTTATGAGACGGCGCGTGGACCGATTGGGGCTCGGATACGGCGCGTGAACCGATCGGGGCTTAGGAGACGACGCGTGGACCGATCGGGGCTCAGGTGACGGCGCGTGGACCGATCGGGGCTTCGGAGACGGTACGTGGACCGATCGGGGCTCGGAGACGGTACGAGGACCGACCGGAGCTCAGGAGATTCGCGTGGATCGATCAGGGCTCCGGAGGCGGCGCATGGACCGATTGGGGAGAATGCGATGGTGCGTGGACCGATCGGAGCTCGGAGACGGCGCGTGGACGGACCGCGGCTCAGAATGCGGTACGCGGACCGACCGGGGATGGGACACGGCGTGTGGACCGATCGAGGCTCGGAGACGACGCGTTTAAGGATCGGGAATCAGGAGACGACGCGTGGAACGATCCGGGCTCAGGAGACGAAGCGTGGACCGATCGGGGCTCGGAGACGCCGTGTGGAACGATCGGCACACGGAGACGGCGCGTGGATCGATCGGGGATCGGGGACGGCGCGTGGAACGATCGCGGCTAGGAGTCGACGCGTTAGCCGATCGGGGCTTAGGAGACGATGCGTGGACCGATCGGGGCTCAGGAAGCAGCGCCTGGACCGATCGTGGCTCGGAGACGGCACGAGGAGGCATCTGGGCTTGGAAGACGACGCGTGGATCGATCGGGGCTCGGAGACGGCGCGTGAACCGACCGGGGCTCAGGAGGCCGCGCGTGGACCGATCGAGGCTCAGGAGGCCACGCCTGGACCGATCCAGGCTCCGCGACGGCGCGTGGACCGATCGGGGCTCGGAGACGGCGCGTGGAACGATCGGAGCTCAGGAGACGGCGCGTGTACCTATCGGGGCTCACGAGACTGCGTGTGGGCCGATTGGGGTTCAGGAGACGACGCAACGACCGTTCGGGGCTCAGGAGGCGGCGCGCGGACCGGCCGGGGCTCAGGAGCCTAGCGTGGATCGATCGGGGCTCCGCAGGCGGCGCGTGGACCGATTGGAGAGCAGGAGATGGTGCGTGGACCGATCGGGGCCCGGAGACGGCGCGTGGACCGATCGGCGCTCGGAGACGGCGCGTGGACCGATCGGGGCTTAGGAGACGGCGCGTGGACCGATCATGGCTCGGCGCCGGCGCGTGGACCGATCGGGGCTCAGGAGGCCGCGCGTGGACCGATCATGGCTCGGCGACGGCGCGTAGACCGATCGGGGCTCGGAGACGACGCGTGCACCGATCAGGGCTCGGAGACAGCGCTTGGACCGATCGGGGCTCGGAGACGGTAGGAGGACCGACCGGAGCTCAGGAGATTCGCGTGGATCGATCAGGGCTCCGGAGGCGGCGCATGGACCGATTGGGGAGCATGCGATGGTGCGTGGACCGATCGGGGCTCGGAGACGGCGCACGGACCGATCGGGGCTTAGGAGACGACGCGTGGACCGATTGGGGCTCAGGAGGCCGCGCGTGGACCGATCGGGGTGTAGGAGACGACGCGTGTACCTATCGGGGCTCAGGAGACAGCGCGTGGACCGATCGGGGCTCGGCGACTGCGCGTCGACGTATCGGGGCTCAGGAGACGGCGCGTGGACCGATTGGAGCTTATGAGACGGCGCGTGGACCGATTGGGGCTCGGATACGGCGCGTGAACCGATCGGGGCTTAGGAGACGACGCGTGGACCGATCGGGGCTCAGGTGACGGCGCGTGGACCGATCGGGGCTTCGGAGACGGTACGTGGACCGATCGGGGCTCGGAGACGGTACGAGGACCGACCGGAGCTCAGGAGATTCGCGTGGATCGATCAGGGCTCCGGAGGCGGCGCATGGACCGATTGGGGAGAATGCGATGGTGCGTGGACCGATCGGAGCTCGGAGACGGCGCGTGGACGGACCGCGGCTCAGAATGCGGTACGCGGACCGACCGGGGATGGGACACGGCGTGTGGACCGATCGAGGCTCGGAGACGACGCGTTTAAGGATCGGGAATCAGGAGACGACGCGTGGAACGATCCGGGCTCAGGAGACGAAGCGTGGACCGATCGGGGCTCGGAGACGCCGTGTGGAACGATCGGCACACGGAGACGGCGCGTGGATCGATCGGGGATCGGGGACGGCGCGTGGAACGATCGCGGCTAGGAGTCGACGCGTTAGCCGATCGGGGCTTAGGAGACGATGCGTGGACCGATCGGGGCTCAGGAAGCAGCGCCTGGACCGATCGTGGCTCGGAGACGGCACGAGGAGGCATCTGGGCTTGGAAGACGACGCGTGGATCGATCGGGGCTCGGAGACGGCGCGTGAACCGACCGGGGCTCAGGAGGCCGCGCGTGGACCGATCGAGGCTCAGGAGGCCACGCCTGGACCGATCCAGGCTCCGCGACGGCGCGTGGACCGATCGAGGCTCGGAGACGACGCGTGTACGGATCGGGGATTCGGCGATGACGCGTGGACGGATCCGGGCTCAGGAGACGGTGCGTGGACGGATCGGGGCTCAGAGACGGCGCGTGGAACGATCGGGGCTCAGGAGACGGCGCGTGAACCTATCGGCGCTCGGAGACGGCGCGTGGACCGATAGGGGCTTAGGAGACGGCGCGTGGACCGATCGGGGCTTGGAGACATCGCGTGGAATGATCGGGGCTCAGGAGACGGCGCGTGAACCGATCGGGGTTTGGATACGACGCGTGGACCGATCGGGGCTCGGAGACAGCGCGTGGACCAACCGGGGCTCAGGCGGTTGCGCGGGGACCTATTGGGGTTCGGCGACGGCGCGTGGACCGATGCGGGCTCAGGAGACGGCGCCTGGACCGATCGGGGCTCGGAGACGGCGCGTGGAACGATCGGGGCTCAGGAGACGGCGCGTGAACCGATTGGCGCTCGGAGACGGCGCGTGGACCGATCGGGGCTTAGGAGACGATGCGTGGACCGACCGGGCCTCGGAGACGGCGCGTGGACCGACCGGGGCTCAGGAGACCGCGCGTGGACCGATCGGGGCTCGGCGACTGCGTTGGATGTATCGGGGCTCAGGAGATGGCGCGTGAACCGATCGGCGCTCGGAGACGGCGCGTGGATCAATCGGGGCTTAGAAGACGGCGCGTGGACCTATCGGGGCTTAGGAGAAGACGCGTGGGCCGATCGGGGCTCAGGAAGCGTCGCCTGGACCGATCGTGACTCGGAGACGTCGCGTGGAGGTATCGGGGTTTAAAAGACGACGCATGGACCGATCAGGGCTCAGGAAACGGCGCGTTGACCGATCGGTGCTCAGGAGACGACGCGTTAACCGATCGGGGCTTAGGAGACGATGCGTGGACCGATCGGGCTCGGCGACGGCGCGTGGACCGATAGGAGCTCGGAGACGACGCGTGTACGGATCAGGGCTTGGTGACGGCGCGTTTACCGATAGCAGCTGGGAGACGGCCCGTGGACGGATCGCGGCATAGGAGACGGTGCGTGGAACGATCGGGGCTCAGGAGACGGCGCGTGGACCGGTCGGGGCTTAGGAGACGACGCGTGGACCGATTGGGGCGTAGGACGCGACGCGTGTACCTATCGGGGCTCACGAGACAGCGTGTGGACCGATTGGGGCTCAGGAGACGGCGCCTGGACCGATCGGGGCTCGGAGACGGCGCGTGGAACGATCGGAGCTCAGGAGACGGCGCGTGTACCTATCGGGGCTCACGAGACTGCGTGTGGGCCGATTGGGGTTCAGGAGACGACGCAACGACCGTTCGGGGCTCAGGAGGCGGCGCGCGGACCGGCCGGGGCTCAGGAGCCTAGCGTGGATCGATCGGGGCTCCGCAGGCGGCGCGTGGACCGATTGGAGAGCAGGAGATGGTGCGTGGACCGATCGGGGCCCGGAGACAGCGCGTGGACCGATCGGCGCTCGGAGACGGCGCGTGGACCGATCGGGGCTTAGGAGACGGCGCGTGGACCGATCATGGCTCGGCGCCGGCGCGTGGACCGATCGGGGCTCAGGAGGCCGCGCGTGGACCGATCATGGCTCGGCGACGGCGCGTAGACCGATCGGGGCTCGGAGACGACGCGTGCACCGATCAGGGCTCGGAGACAGCGCTTGGACCGATCGGGGCTCGGAGACGGTAGGAGGACCGACCGGAGCTCAGGAGATTCGCGTGGATCGATCAGGGCTCCGGAGGCGGCGCATGGACCGATTGGGGAGCATGCGATGGTGCGTGGACCGATCGGGGCTCGGAGACGGCGCACGGACCGATCGGGGCTTAGGAGACGACGCGTGGACCGATTGGGGCTCAGGAGGCCGCGCGTGGACCGATCGGGGTGTAGGAGACGACGCGTGTACCTATCGGGGCTCAGGAGACAGCGCGTGGACCGATCGGGGCTCGGCGACTGCGCGTCGACGTATCGGGGCTCAGGAGACGGCGCGTGGACCGATTGGAGCTTATGAGACGGCGCGTGGACCGATTGGGGCTCGGATACGGCGCGTGAACCGATCGGGGCTTAGGAGACGACGCGTGGACCGATCGGGGCTCAGGTGACGGCGCGTGGACCGATCGGGGTTCGGCGACGGCGCGTGGACCGATGCGGGCTCAGGAGACGGCGCCTGGACCGATCGGGGCTCGGAGACGGCGCGTGGAACGATCGGGGCTTAGGAGACGATGCGTGGACCGACCGGGCCTCGGAGACGGCGCGTGGACCGACCGGGGCTCAGGAGACCGCGCGTGGACCGATCGGGGCTCGGCGACTGCGTTGGATGTATCGGGGCTCAGGAGATGGCGCGTGAACCGATCGGCGCTCGGAGACGGCGCGTGGATCAATCGGGGCTTAGAAGACGGCGCGTGGACCTATCGGGGCTTAGGAGAAGACGCGTGGGCCGATCGGGGCTCAGGAAGCGTCGCCTGGACCGATCGTGACTCGGAGACGTCGCGTGGAGGTATCGGGGCTTAAAAGACGACGCATGGACCGATCAGGGCTCAGGAAACGGCGCGTTGACCGATCGGTGCTCAGGAGACGACGCGTTAACCGATCGGGGCTTAGGAGACGACGCGTGGACCGATCGGGCTCGGCGACGGCGCGTGGACCGATCGGAGCTCGGAGACGACGCGTGTACGGATCAGGGCTTGGTGACGGCGCGTTTACCGATAGCAGCTGGGAGACGGCCCGTGGACGGATCGCGGCATAGGAGAAGGTGCGTGGAACGATCGGGGCTCAGGAGACGGCGCGTGGACCGGTCGGGGCTTAGGAGACGACGCGTGGACCGATCGAGGCTCGGAGACGACGCGTGTACGGATCGGGGATTCGCGGACGACGGGTGGACCGATCCGGGCTCAGGAGACGGCGCGTGGACCGATCGGGGCTCGGAAACGGTGCGTGGAACGATCGGGGCTCAGGAGACGGCGCGTGAACCGATCGGCGCTCGGAGACGGCGAGTGGACCGATCGGGGCTTATGAGACGGCGCGTGGACCGATCGGGGCATATGAGACGGCGCGTGGACCGATCGGAGATCAGGAGAAGACGCGTGCACAGTTCGGGGCTCTGGAAGCGGCGCACGGACCGATCGTGGCTCGGAGACGGCGCGTGGAGGCATCGGGGCTTTGAAGACGACGCGTGGACCGAACGGTGCTCAGAAAACGCCACGTGAACCAATCGGCGCTCCGAGACGGCGCGTGGACCGATCGGGGATGAGGAGAAGGCGCGTGGACCGATCGGGGCTTAGGAGACGGCGCGTAGACCGATCGGGACTTGGAGACGGCGCGTGGAACGATCGGGGCTCAGGTGACGGCGCGTCGAGCGATCGGGGCTCAGGAGACGACGCGTGAACGGACCGTGGCTTAGAATGCGTCACGCGGACCGATCGGCGATCGGATACGGCGTGTGGACGTATCGGGGCTTAGGAGACGATGCGTGGACCGATCGGGGCTCAGGAGACGGCGGGTGATCCGGTCGGGTCTTAGGAGACGACGCGTCGACCGATCGGGGCTCAGGGAAAGGCGTGTGGACCGATCGAGGCTCAGGAGACGGCGCCTGGACCGATCGGGGCTCGGCGACTGCGCGTGGACGGATCGGGGCTCAGGAGACGGCGCGTGGGCCGATCGGGGCTCCGAGACGGCGCGTGGACCGATCGGGGATGAGGAGAAGGCGCGTGGACCGATCGGGGCTTAGGAGATGGCGTGTAGACCGATCGGGGCTCGGAGACGGCGCGTGGAACGATCGGGGCTCAGGAGACGGCGCGTGGATCGATCGGGGCTCGGAGGGGCCGCGTGGAACGATCGGGGCTCAGGAGACGGCGCTTGAACTTATCGGCGCTCAGAGACGGCCCGTGGACCGATCGGGGCTTAGGATACGGCGCGTGGACCGATCGGGGCTCAGGAGACGGCGCGTGGATCGATCGGGGCTCGGAGACGGCGTGTGGAACGATCGGGGCTCAGGAGACGGCGCGTGAAATGATCGGTGCTGGGAGACGGCGCGTGGACCGATCGGGGCTTAGGAGACAACGCGTGGACCGATTGGGGCTCAGGAAGCAGCGCCTGGACCGATCGTGGCTCGGAGACGGCGCGAGGAGGCATCTGGGCTTGGAAGACGACGCGTGGATCGATCGGGGCTCGGAGACGGCGCGTGATCCGGCCGGGGCTCAGGAGGCCGCGCGTGGACCGATCGAGGCTCAGGAGGCCACGCCTGGACCGATCGGGGCTCCGCGACGGCGCGTGGACCGATAGGGGCTTAGGAGACGGCGCGTGGACCGATCGGGGCTCGGAAACGGCGCGTGGACCGATCGGGGCTTAGGAGACGGCGCGTGGACCGATCGGGGCTTAGGAGCCGACGCGTGGACCGATCGTGGCTCAGGAGACGTCGCGTGGACCGATCGGTGTTCGGAGACTGCGCGTGGACGGACCGCGGCTTAGAATGCGGCACGCGGACCGATCGGCGATCGGATACGGCGTGTGGACGTATCGGGGCTTAGGAGACGATGCGTGGACCGATCGGGGCTCAGGAGACGGCGGGTGATCCGGTCGGGTCTTAGGAGACGACGCGTCGACCGATCGGGGCTCAGGGAAAGGCGTGTGGACCGATCGAGGCTCAGGAGACGGCGCCTGGACCGATCGGGGCTCGGCGACTGCGCGTGGACGGATCGGGGCTCAGGAGACGGCGCGTGGGCCGATCGGGGCTCCGAGACGGCGCGTGGACCGATCGGGGCTCGGCGACGGCGCGTGGACAGATCGAGGCTCGGAGACGACGCGTGTACGGATCGGGGCTTTGAAGACGACGCGTGGACCGATCGTGGCTCAAGAAACGGCGTGTGGAGCGGTCGGGGCTCAGGAGACGACGCGTCGACCGATCAGGGCTCAGGTGACGGCGCGTGGACCGAGCGGGGCTCAGGAGACAGCGCGTGAAATGATCGGCGCTCGGAGATGGCGCGTGGACCGATTGGGGCTTAAGAGACGACGGGTGGACCGGTCGGGGCTTAGGAGACGGCGCGTGGACTGATCGGGGCTCGGGAAGCGGCGCCTGAACCGATCTGGCTCGGAGACGGCGCGTGGAGGCATCGGGGTTTAGAAGACGACGTATGGACCGATCGGGGCTCAGGAAACGGCGCGTGGACCGATTGGAGCTCGGAGACAACGCGTGGACCGACTGGGGCTCAGGCGGTTGCGCGTGGACCAATTGGGGTTCGGCGACGGCGCGTGGACCAATCGCGACTCGGAGACGGCGCGTTAACCGATCGGGGCTTAGGAGACGATGCGTGAACCGATCGGGGCTCGGAGACGGCGCGTTGACCGACCGGGGCTCGGAGACGACGCGTGGACCGATCGGGGCTCGGAGACCGCGCGTGGACCGACTGGGGCGCAGGCGGTTGCGCGTGGACCAATTGGGGTTCGGCGATGGCGCGTGGACCGATCGGGGCTCGGAGACGGCGCGTTAACCGATCGGGGCTTAGGAGACGATCCGTGAACCGATCGGGGCTCGGAGACGGCGCGTGGACAGATCGGGCTCAGGAGACGGCGCGTGGACCGATCGGGGCTGAGGATACGGCGCGTGGACCGATCGGGGCTAAGGAAGCGGCGCCTGGACCGATCGTGGCTCGGAGACGACGCGTGGAGGCATCGGGGCTAAGAAGACGACGCATGGACCGATCGGGGCTCAGGAAACGGCGTGTGGACCGATCAGAGCTCGATGACGACGCGTGGACCGATCGGGGCTTAGGAGACTACGCGTGTACCTATCGGGGCTCAGGAGACAGCGCGTGGACCGATCGGGGCTCAGGAGGCGGCGCGTGGATCGATCGGGGCTCGGAGACGGCGCGTGGAACGATCGGGTTTCAGGAGACGGCGCGTGAAATGATCGGCGCTCGGAGACGCCGCGTGGACCGATTGGGGCTTAGGAGACGGCGCGTGGACCGATCGGGGCGCAGGAAGCGGCGCCTGGACCGATCGTGGCTTGGAGACGGCGCGTGGAGGCATCCGGGCTAAGAAGACGACGCATGGACCGAGCGGGGTTCAGGAGACGGCGCGAGGAGCGATCGGGGCTCAGGAGAAGACATGTCAATTGATCGGGGCTCCGGAGACGACGCCTGGACCGATCGGGGCTCAGGAGGCGGCACGAGAAGCGATCGGGGATCAGGAGAAGACGCGTCAATTGATCGGGGCTCAGGAGACGACGCGTCGACCGACCGGGGCTTAGGAGACAGCGCGTGGACCGATCGGGGCTCAGGAGATAGCGCGTGGACCGGTCGGGGCTTAGGAGACTCGCGTGGATCTAACGGACCTTCGGAGGCGGCGTGTGAACCGATCGGGGATCAGGAAACGGCGCGTGGACCGATCGGAGCTCGGAGACGACGCGTGGACCGATCGGGGCTCAGGAGATGGCACGTGAACCAATCGGCGCTCGGACACGGCGCGTGGACCGATCGTGGCTTAGGAGAAGGCGCGTGGAACGATCGGGGCTCAGGAGACGGCGCGTGGATCGATCGGTGCTCGAAGACGACGCGTGGACCGATCGCGGCTCAGGAGACGGAGCGTGGATCGATCGGGGCTCGGAAACGGCGCGTGGACCGATCGGGGCTCAGGAGACGGTGCGTGAACCAATCGGTGCTCGGAGACGGCGCGTGGACCGGTCGAGGCTTAGGAGAAGGCGGGTAGAACGTTCGGGGCTCAGGAGACGGAGCTTGGTCCGATCGGGGCTCAGGACACGGCGCTTGGATCAATCGGGGCTCGGAGACGGCGCGTGGACCGATCGGGGCTCTGGAGACGGCGCGTGGAGCGATCGGGGCTCGGACACGGCGCGTGGACCGATCGGGGCTTAGGAGACGACGCGTGGACAGATTGAGGCTTAGGAATCGGCGCGTGGACCGATCGGGACTCCGGGACGGCGCGTGGACCGATCGGGGCTCAGGAGACGGCGCGTGGATCGATCGGGGCTCAGGAGACGGCGCGTGGAGTGACCGGGGCTTAGGAGACGATAAGTGGACCGATCGGAGCTCAGGAGACGGCGCGTGGAGCGATCGGGGGTAAGAAGACGACGCATTGACCGCGCGCGGCTCAGGAGACGACGCGTGGAGCGGTCGGGGCTCGGAAACGGCGGGTGGACCGATTGGGGCTCAGGAGACGGCGCGTGGAGTGACCGGGGCTTAGGAGACGATAAGTGGACCGATCGGGGCTCGGCGACGACGCGTGTACGGATCGGGGACTAGGGGACGACACGTGAACCGATCGGGGCTCAGGCGACGGCGTGTGGACTGATCGGGGATCGGAAACGATGCGTTAACCGAGCGGGGCTTAGGAGACGATGCGTGGAGCGATCGCTGCTCGGAGACGGCGCGTGGAACGATCGGGGCTTAGGAGACGATGCGTGGACCGACCGGGCCTCGGAGACGGCGCGTGGACCGACCGGGGCTCAGGAGACCGCGCGTGGACCGATCGGGGCTCGGCGACTGCGTTGGATGTATCGGGGCTCAGGAGATGGCGCGTGAACCGATCGGCGCTCGGAGACGGCGCGTGGATCAATCGGGGCTTAGAAGACGGCGCGTGGACCTATCGGGGCTTAGGAGAAGACGCGTGGGCCGATCGGGGCTCAGGAAGCGTCGCCTGGACCGATCGTGACTCGGAGACGTCGCGTGGAGGTATCGGGGTTTAAAAGACGACGCATGGACCGATCAGGGCTCAGGAAACGGCGCGTTGACCGATCGGTGCTCAGGAGACGACGCGTTAACCGATCGGGGCTTAGGAGACGATGCGTGGACCGATCGGGCTCGGCGACGGCGCGTGGACCGATAGGAGCTCGGAGACGACGCGTGTACGGATCAGGGCTTGGTGACGGCGCGTTTACCGATAGCAGCTGGGAGACGGCCCGTGGACGGATCGCGGCATAGGAGACGGTGCGTGGAACGATCGGGGCTCAGGAGACGGCGCGTGGACCGGTCGGGGCTTAGGAGACGACGCGTGGACCGATTGGGGCGTAGGACGCGACGCGTGTACCTATCGGGGCTCACGAGACAGCGTGTGGACCGATTGGGGCTCAGGAGACGGCGCCTGGACCGATCGGGGCTCGGAGACGGCGCGTGGAACGATCGGAGCTCAGGAGACGGCGCGTGTACCTATCGGGGCTCACGAGACTGCGTGTGGGCCGATTGGGGTTCAGGAGACGACGCAACGACCGTTCGGGGCTCAGGAGGCGGCGCGCGGACCGGCCGGGGCTCAGGAGCCTAGCGTGGATCGATCGGGGCTCCGCAGGCGGCGCGTGGACCGATTGGAGAGCAGGAGATGGTGCGTGGACCGATCGGGGCCCGGAGACAGCGCGTGGACCGATCGGCGCTCGGAGACGGCGCGTGGACCGATCGGGGCTTAGGAGACGGCGCGTGGACCGATCATGGCTCGGCGCCGGCGCGTGGACCGATCGGGGCTCAGGAGGCCGCGCGTGGACCGATCATGGCTCGGCGACGGCGCGTAGACCGATCGGGGCTCGGAGACGACGCGTGCACCGATCAGGGCTCGGAGACAGCGCTTGGACCGATCGGGGCTCGGAGACGGTAGGAGGACCGACCGGAGCTCAGGAGATTCGCGTGGATCGATCAGGGCTCCGGAGGCGGCGCATGGACCGATTGGGGAGCATGCGATGGTGCGTGGACCGATCGGGGCTCGGAGACGGCGCACGGACCGATCGGGGCTTAGGAGACGACGCGTGGACCGATTGGGGCTCAGGAGGCCGCGCGTAGACCGATCGGGGTGTAGGAGACGACGCGTGTACCTATCGGGGCTCAGGAGACAGCGCGTGGACCGATCGGGGCTCGGCGACTGCGCGTCGACGTATCGGGGCTCAGGAGACGGCGCGTGGACCGATTGGAGCTTATGAGACGGCGCGTGGACCGATTGGGGCTCGGATACGGCGCGTGAACCGATCGGGGCTTAGGAGACGACGCGTGGACCGATCGGGGCTCAGGTGACGGCGCGTGGACCGATCGGGGTTCGGCGACGGCGCGTGGACCGATGCGGGCTCAGGAGACGGCGCCTGGACCGATCGGGGCTCGGAGACGGCGCGTGGAACGATCGGCGCTTAGGAGACGATGCGTGGACCGACCGGGCCTCGGAGACGGCGCGTGGACCGACCGGGGCTCAGGAGACCGCGCGTGGACCGATCGGGGCTCGGCGACTGCGTTGGATGTATCGGGGCTCAGGAGATGGCGCGTGAACCGATCGGCGCTCGGAGACGGCGCGTGGATCAATCGGGGCTTAGAAGACGGCGCGTGGACCTATCGGGGCTTAGGAGAAGACGCGTGGGCCGATCGGGGCTCAGGAAGCGTCGCCTGGACCGATCGTGACTCGGAGACGTCGCGTGGAGGTATCGGGGCTTAAAAGACGACGCATGGACCGATCAGGGCTCAGGAAACGGCGCGTTGACCGATCGGTGCTCAGGAGACGACGCGTTAACCGATCGGGGCTTAGGAGACGATGCGTGGACCGATCGGGCTCGGCGACGGCGCGTGGACCGATCGGAGCTCGGAGACGACGCGTGTACGGATCAGGGCTTGGTGACGGCGCGTTTACCGATAGCAGCTGGGAGACGGCCCGTGGACGGATCGCGGCATAGGAGAAGGTGCGTGGAACGATCGGGGCTCAGGAGACGGCGCGTGGACCGGTCGGGGCTTAGGAGACGACGCGTGGACCGATCGAGGCTCGGAGACGACGCGTGTACGGATCGGGGATTCGCGGACGACGGGTGGACCGATCCGGGCTCAGGAGACGGCGCGTGGACCGATCGGGGCTCGGAAACGGTGCGTGGAACGATCGGGGCTCAGGAGACGGCGCGTGAACCGATCGGCGCTCGGAGACGGCGAGTGGACCGATCGGGGCTTATGAGACGGCGCGTGGACCGATCGGGGCATATGAGACGGCGCGTGGACCGATCGGAGATCAGGAGAAGACGCGTGCACAGTTCGGGGCTCTGGAAGCGGCGCACGGACCGATCGTGGCTCGGAGACGGCGCGTGGAGGCATCGGGGCTTTGAAGACGACGCGTGGACCGAACGGTGCTCAGAAAACGCCACGTGAACCAATCGGCGCTCCGAGACGGCGCGTGGACCGATCGGGGATGAGGAGAAGGCGCGTGGACCGATCGGGGCTTAGGAGACGGCGCGTAGACCGATCGGGACTTGGAGACGGCGCGTGGAACGATCGGGGCTCAGGTGACGGCGCGTCGAGCGATCGGGGCTCAGGAGACGACGCGTGAACGGACCGTGGCTTAGAATGCGTCACGCGGACCGATCGGCGATCGGATACGGCGTGTGGACGTATCGGGGCTTAGGAGACGATGCGTGGACCGATCGGGGCTCAGGAGACGGCGGGTGATCCGGTCGGGTCTTAGGAGACGACGCGTCGACCGATCGGGGCTCAGGGAAAGGCGTGTGGACCGATCGAGGCTCAGGAGACGGCGCCTGGACCGATCGGGGCTCGGCGACTGCGCGTGGACGGATCGGGGCTCAGGAGACGGCGCGTGGGCCGATCGGGGCTCCGAGACGGCGCGTGGACCGATCGGGGATGAGGAGAAGGCGCGTGGACCGATCGGGGCTTAGGAGATGGCGTGTAGACCGATCGGGGCTCGGAGACGGCGCGTGGAACGATCGGGGCTCAGGAGACGGCGCGTGGATCGATCGGGGCTCGGAGGGGCCGCGTGGAACGATCGGGGCTCAGGAGACGGCGCTTGAACTTATCGGCGCTCAGAGACGGCCCGTGGACCGATCGGGGCTTAGGATACGGCGCGTGGACCGATCGGGGCTCAGGAGACGGCGCGTGGATCGATCGGGGCTCGGAGACGGCGTGTGGAACGATCGGGGCTCAGGAGACGGCGCGTGAAATGATCGGTGCTGGGAGACGGCGCGTGGACCGATCGGGGCTTAGGAGACAACGCGTGGACCGATTGGGGCTCAGGAAGCAGCGCCTGGACCGATCGTGGCTCGGAGACGGCGCGAGGAGGCATCTGGGCTTGGAAGACGACGCGTGGATCGATCGGGGCTCGGAGACGGCGCGTGATCCGGCCGGGGCTCAGGAGGCCGCGCGTGGACCGATCGAGGCTCAGGAGGCCACGCCTGGACCGATCGGGGCTCCGCGACGGCGCGTGGACCGATAGGGGCTTAGGAGACGGCGCGTGGACCGATCGGGGCTCGGAAACGGCGCGTGGACCGATCGGGGCTTAGGAGACGGCGCGTGGACCGATCGGGGCTTAGGAGCCGACGCGTGGACCGATCGTGGCTCAGGAGACGTCGCGTGGACCGATCGGTGTTCGGAGACTGCGCGTGGACGGACCGCGGCTTAGAATGCGGCACGCGGACCGATCGGCGATCGGATACGGCGTGTGGACGTATCGGGGCTTAGGAGACGATGCGTGGACCGATCGGGGCTCAGGAGACGGCGGGTGATCCGGTCGGGTCTTAGGAGACGACGCGTCGACCGATCGGGGCTCAGGGAAAGGCGTGTGGACCGATCGAGGCTCAGGAGACGGCGCCTGGACCGATCGGGGCTCGGCGACTGCGCGTGGACGGATCGGGGCTCAGGAGACGGCGCGTGGGCCGATCGGGGCTCCGAGACGGCGCGTGGACCGATCGGGGCTCGGCGACGGCGCGTGGACAGATCGAGGCTCGGAGACGACGCGTGTACGGATCGGGGCTTTGAAGACGACGCGTGGACCGATCGTGGCTCAAGAAACGGCGTGTGGAGCGGTCGGGGCTCAGGAGACGACGCGTCGACCGATCAGGGCTCAGGTGACGGCGCGTGGACCGAGCGGGGCTCAGGAGACAGCGCGTGAAATGATCGGCGCTCGGAGATGGCGCGTGGACCGATTGGGGCTTAAGAGACGACGGGTGGACCGGTCGGGGCTTAGGAGACGGCGCGTGGACTGATCGGGGCTCGGGAAGCGGCGCCTGAACCGATCTGGCTCGGAGACGGCGCGTGGAGGCATCGGGGTTTAGAAGACGACGTATGGACCGATCGGGGCTCAGGAAACGGCGCGTGGACCGATTGGAGCTCG
The DNA here is from genome assembly GCA_946811545.1 of Netelia fuscicornis. Classification (NCBI taxonomy): domain Eukaryota; kingdom Metazoa; phylum Arthropoda; class Insecta; order Hymenoptera; family Ichneumonidae; genus Netelia; species Netelia fuscicornis. The sequence continues at coordinate 27,391,080 of OX328012.1, forward strand.
GAGACAACGCGTGGACCGACTGGGGCTCAGGCGGTTGCGCGTGGACCAATTGGGGTTCGGCGACGGCGCGTGGACCAATCGCGACTCGGAGACGGCGCGTTAACCGATCGGGGCTTAGGAGACGATGCGTGAACCGATCGGGGCTCGGAGACGGCGCGTTGACCGACCGGGGCTCGGAGACGACGCGTGGACCGATCGGGGCTCGGAGACCGCGCGTGGACCGACTGGGGCGCAGGCGGTTGCGCGTGGACCAATTGGGGTTCGGCGATGGCGCGTGGACCGATCGGGGCTCGGAGACGGCGCGTTAACCGATCGGGGCTTAGGAGACGATCCGTGAACCGATCGGGGCTCGGAGACGGCGCGTGGACAGATCGGGCTCAGGAGACGGCGCGTGGACCGATCGGGGCTGAGGATACGGCGCGTGGACCGATCGGGGCTAAGGAAGCGGCGCCTGGACCGATCGTGGCTCGGAGACGACGCGTGGAGGCATCGGGGCTAAGAAGACGACGCATGGACCGATCGGGGCTCAGGAAACGGCGTGTGGACCGATCAGAGCTCGATGACGACGCGTGGACCGATCGGGGCTTAGGAGACTACGCGTGTACCTATCGGGGCTCAGGAGACAGCGCGTGGACCGATCGGGGCTCAGGAGGCGGCGCGTGGATCGATCGGGGCTCGGAGACGGCGCGTGGAACGATCGGGTTTCAGGAGACGGCGCGTGAAATGATCGGCGCTCGGAGACGCCGCGTGGACCGATTGGGGCTTAGGAGACGGCGCGTGGACCGATCGGGGCGCAGGAAGCGGCGCCTGGACCGATCGTGGCTTGGAGACGGCGCGTGGAGGCATCCGGGCTAAGAAGACGACGCATGGACCGAGCGGGGTTCAGGAGACGGCGCGAGGAGCGATCGGGGCTCAGGAGAAGACATGTCAATTGATCGGGGCTCCGGAGACGACGCCTGGACCGATCGGGGCTCAGGAGGCGGCACGAGAAGCGATCGGGGATCAGGAGAAGACGCGTCAATTGATCGGGGCTCAGGAGACGACGCGTCGACCGACCGGGGCTTAGGAGACAGCGCGTGGACCGATCGGGGCTCAGGAGATAGCGCGTGGACCGGTCGGGGCTTAGGAGACTCGCGTGGATCTAACGGACCTTCGGAGGCGGCGTGTGAACCGATCGGGGATCAGGAAACGGCGCGTGGACCGATCGGAGCTCGGAGACGACGCGTGGACCGATCGGGGCTCAGGAGATGGCACGTGAACCAATCGGCGCTCGGACACGGCGCGTGGACCGATCGTGGCTTAGGAGAAGGCGCGTGGAACGATCGGGGCTCAGGAGACGGCGCGTGGATCGATCGGTGCTCGAAGACGACGCGTGGACCGATCGCGGCTCAGGAGACGGAGCGTGGATCGATCGGGGCTCGGAAACGGCGCGTGGACCGATCGGGGCTCAGGAGACGGTGCGTGAACCAATCGGTGCTCGGAGACGGCGCGTGGACCGGTCGAGGCTTAGGAGAAGGCGGGTAGAACGTTCGGGGCTCAGGAGACGGAGCTTGGTCCGATCGGGGCTCAGGACACGGCGCTTGGATCAATCGGGGCTCGGAGACGGCGCGTGGACCGATCGGGGCTCTGGAGACGGCGCGTGGAGCGATCGGGGCTCGGACACGGCGCGTGGACCGATCGGGGCTTAGGAGACGACGCGTGGACAGATTGAGGCTTAGGAATCGGCGCGTGGACCGATCGGGACTCCGGGACGGCGCGTGGACCGATCGGGGCTCAGGAGACGGCGCGTGGATCGATCGGGGCTCAGGAGACGGCGCGTGGAGTGACCGGGGCTTAGGAGACGATAAGTGGACCGATCGGAGCTCAGGAGACGGCGCGTGGAGCGATCGGGGGTAAGAAGACGACGCATTGACCGCGCGCGGCTCAGGAGACGACGCGTGGAGCGGTCGGGGCTCGGAAACGGCGGGTGGACCGATTGGGGCTCAGGAGACGGCGCGTGGAGTGACCGGGGCTTAGGAGACGATAAGTGGACCGATCGGGGCTCGGCGACGACGCGTGTACGGATCGGGGACTAGGGGACGACACGTGAACCGATCGGGGCTCAGGCGACGGCGTGTGGACTGATCGGGGATCGGAAACGATGCGTTAACCGAGCGGGGCTTAGGAGACGATGCGTGGAGCGATCGCTGCTCGGAGACGGCGCGTGGAACGATCGGGGCTTAGGAGACGATGCGTGGACCGACCGGGCCTCGGAGACGGCGCGTGGACCGACCGGGGCTCAGGAGACCGCGCGTGGACCGATCGGGGCTCGGCGACTGCGTTGGATGTATCGGGGCTCAGGAGATGGCGCGTGAACCGATCGGCGCTCGGAGACGGCGCGTGGATCAATCGGGGCTTAGAAGACGGCGCGTGGACCTATCGGGGCTTAGGAGAAGACGCGTGGGCCGATCGGGGCTCAGGAAGCGTCGCCTGGACCGATCGTGACTCGGAGACGTCGCGTGGAGGTATCGGGGTTTAAAAGACGACGCATGGACCGATCAGGGCTCAGGAAACGGCGCGTTGACCGATCGGTGCTCAGGAGACGACGCGTTAACCGATCGGGGCTTAGGAGACGATGCGTGGACCGATCGGGCTCGGCGACGGCGCGTGGACCGATAGGAGCTCGGAGACGACGCGTGTACGGATCAGGGCTTGGTGACGGCGCGTTTACCGATAGCAGCTGGGAGACGGCCCGTGGACGGATCGCGGCATAGGAGACGGTGCGTGGAACGATCGGGGCTCAGGAGACGGCGCGTGGACCGGTCGGGGCTTAGGAGACGACGCGTGGACCGATTGGGGCGTAGGACGCGACGCGTGTACCTATCGGGGCTCACGAGACAGCGTGTGGACCGATTGGGGCTCAGGAGACGGCGCCTGGACCGATCGGGGCTCGGAGACGGCGCGTGGAACGATCGGAGCTCAGGAGACGGCGCGTGTACCTATCGGGGCTCACGAGACTGCGTGTGGGCCGATTGGGGTTCAGGAGACGACGCAACGACCGTTCGGGGCTCAGGAGGCGGCGCGCGGACCGGCCGGGGCTCAGGAGCCTAGCGTGGATCGATCGGGGCTCCGCAGGCGGCGCGTGGACCGATTGGAGAGCAGGAGATGGTGCGTGGACCGATCGGGGCCCGGAGACAGCGCGTGGACCGATCGGCGCTCGGAGACGGCGCGTGGACCGATCGGGGCTTAGGAGACGGCGCGTGGACCGATCATGGCTCGGCGCCGGCGCGTGGACCGATCGGGGCTCAGGAGGCCGCGCGTGGACCGATCATGGCTCGGCGACGGCGCGTAGACCGATCGGGGCTCGGAGACGACGCGTGCACCGATCAGGGCTCGGAGACAGCGCTTGGACCGATCGGGGCTCGGAGACGGTAGGAGGACCGACCGGAGCTCAGGAGATTCGCGTGGATCGATCAGGGCTCCGGAGGCGGCGCATGGACCGATTGGGGAGCATGCGATGGTGCGTGGACCGATCGGGGCTCGGAGACGGCGCACGGACCGATCGGGGCTTAGGAGACGACGCGTGGACCGATTGGGGCTCAGGAGGCCGCGCGTAGACCGATCGGGGTGTAGGAGACGACGCGTGTACCTATCGGGGCTCAGGAGACAGCGCGTGGACCGATCGGGGCTCGGCGACTGCGCGTCGACGTATCGGGGCTCAGGAGACGGCGCGTGGACCGATTGGAGCTTATGAGACGGCGCGTGGACCGATTGGGGCTCGGATACGGCGCGTGAACCGATCGGGGCTTAGGAGACGACGCGTGGACCGATCGGGGCTCAGGTGACGGCGCGTGGACCGATCGGGGTTCGGCGACGGCGCGTGGACCGATGCGGGCTCAGGAGACGGCGCCTGGACCGATCGGGGCTCGGAGACGGCGCGTGGAACGATCGGCGCTTAGGAGACGATGCGTGGACCGACCGGGCCTCGGAGACGGCGCGTGGACCGACCGGGGCTCAGGAGACCGCGCGTGGACCGATCGGGGCTCGGCGACTGCGTTGGATGTATCGGGGCTCAGGAGATGGCGCGTGAACCGATCGGCGCTCGGAGACGGCGCGTGGATCAATCGGGGCTTAGAAGACGGCGCGTGGACCTATCGGGGCTTAGGAGAAGACGCGTGGGCCGATCGGGGCTCAGGAAGCGTCGCCTGGACCGATCGTGACTCGGAGACGTCGCGTGGAGGTATCGGGGCTTAAAAGACGACGCATGGACCGATCAGGGCTCAGGAAACGGCGCGTTGACCGATCGGTGCTCAGGAGACGACGCGTTAACCGATCGGGGCTTAGGAGACGATGCGTGGACCGATCGGGCTCGGCGACGGCGCGTGGACCGATCGGAGCTCGGAGACGACGCGTGTACGGATCAGGGCTTGGTGACGGCGCGTTTACCGATAGCAGCTGGGAGACGGCCCGTGGACGGATCGCGGCATAGGAGAAGGTGCGTGGAACGATCGGGGCTCAGGAGACGGCGCGTGGACCGGTCGGGGCTTAGGAGACGACGCGTGGACCGATCGAGGCTCGGAGACGACGCGTGTACGGATCGGGGATTCGCGGACGACGGGTGGACCGATCCGGGCTCAGGAGACGGCGCGTGGACCGATCGGGGCTCGGAAACGGTGCGTGGAACGATCGGGGCTCAGGAGACGGCGCGTGAACCGATCGGCGCTCGGAGACGGCGAGTGGACCGATCGGGGCTTATGAGACGGCGCGTGGACCGATCGGGGCATATGAGACGGCGCGTGGACCGATCGGAGATCAGGAGAAGACGCGTGCACAGTTCGGGGCTCTGGAAGCGGCGCACGGACCGATCGTGGCTCGGAGACGGCGCGTGGAGGCATCGGGGCTTTGAAGACGACGCGTGGACCGAACGGTGCTCAGAAAACGCCACGTGAACCAATCGGCGCTCCGAGACGGCGCGTGGACCGATCGGGGATGAGGAGAAGGCGCGTGGACCGATCGGGGCTTAGGAGACGGCGCGTAGACCGATCGGGACTTGGAGACGGCGCGTGGAACGATCGGGGCTCAGGTGACGGCGCGTCGAGCGATCGGGGCTCAGGAGACGACGCGTGAACGGACCGTGGCTTAGAATGCGTCACGCGGACCGATCGGCGATCGGATACGGCGTGTGGACGTATCGGGGCTTAGGAGACGATGCGTGGACCGATCGGGGCTCAGGAGACGGCGGGTGATCCGGTCGGGTCTTAGGAGACGACGCGTCGACCGATCGGGGCTCAGGGAAAGGCGTGTGGACCGATCGAGGCTCAGGAGACGGCGCCTGGACCGATCGGGGCTCGGCGACTGCGCGTGGACGGATCGGGGCTCAGGAGACGGCGCGTGGGCCGATCGGGGCTCCGAGACGGCGCGTGGACCGATCGGGGATGAGGAGAAGGCGCGTGGACCGATCGGGGCTTAGGAGATGGCGTGTAGACCGATCGGGGCTCGGAGACGGCGCGTGGAACGATCGGGGCTCAGGAGACGGCGCGTGGATCGATCGGGGCTCGGAGGGGCCGCGTGGAACGATCGGGGCTCAGGAGACGGCGCTTGAACTTATCGGCGCTCAGAGACGGCCCGTGGACCGATCGGGGCTTAGGATACGGCGCGTGGACCGATCGGGGCTCAGGAGACGGCGCGTGGATCGATCGGGGCTCGGAGACGGCGTGTGGAACGATCGGGGCTCAGGAGACGGCGCGTGAAATGATCGGTGCTGGGAGACGGCGCGTGGACCGATCGGGGCTTAGGAGACAACGCGTGGACCGATTGGGGCTCAGGAAGCAGCGCCTGGACCGATCGTGGCTCGGAGACGGCGCGAGGAGGCATCTGGGCTTGGAAGACGACGCGTGGATCGATCGGGGCTCGGAGACGGCGCGTGATCCGGCCGGGGCTCAGGAGGCCGCGCGTGGACCGATCGAGGCTCAGGAGGCCACGCCTGGACCGATCGGGGCTCCGCGACGGCGCGTGGACCGATAGGGGCTTAGGAGACGGCGCGTGGACCGATCGGGGCTCGGAAACGGCGCGTGGACCGATCGGGGCTTAGGAGACGGCGCGTGGACCGATCGGGGCTTAGGAGCCGACGCGTGGACCGATCGTGGCTCAGGAGACGTCGCGTGGACCGATCGGTGTTCGGAGACTGCGCGTGGACGGACCGCGGCTTAGAATGCGGCACGCGGACCGATCGGCGATCGGATACGGCGTGTGGACGTATCGGGGCTTAGGAGACGATGCGTGGACCGATCGGGGCTCAGGAGACGGCGGGTGATCCGGTCGGGTCTTAGGAGACGACGCGTCGACCGATCGGGGCTCAGGGAAAGGCGTGTGGACCGATCGAGGCTCAGGAGACGGCGCCTGGACCGATCGGGGCTCGGCGACTGCGCGTGGACGGATCGGGGCTCAGGAGACGGCGCGTGGGCCGATCGGGGCTCCGAGACGGCGCGTGGACCGATCGGGGCTCGGCGACGGCGCGTGGACAGATCGAGGCTCGGAGACGACGCGTGTACGGATCGGGGCTTTGAAGACGACGCGTGGACCGATCGTGGCTCAAGAAACGGCGTGTGGAGCGGTCGGGGCTCAGGAGACGACGCGTCGACCGATCAGGGCTCAGGTGACGGCGCGTGGACCGAGCGGGGCTCAGGAGACAGCGCGTGAAATGATCGGCGCTCGGAGATGGCGCGTGGACCGATTGGGGCTTAAGAGACGACGGGTGGACCGGTCGGGGCTTAGGAGACGGCGCGTGGACTGATCGGGGCTCGGGAAGCGGCGCCTGAACCGATCTGGCTCGGAGACGGCGCGTGGAGGCATCGGGGTTTAGAAGACGACGTATGGACCGATCGGGGCTCAGGAAACGGCGCGTGGACCGATTGGAGCTCGGAGACAACGCGTGGACCGACTGGGGCTCAGGCGGTTGCGCGTGGACCAATTGGGGTTCGGCGACGGCGCGTGGACCAATCGCGACTCGGAGACGGCGCGTTAACCGATCGGGGCTTAGGAGACGATGCGTGAACCGATCGGGGCTCGGAGACGGCGCGTTGACCGACCGGGGCTCGGAGACGACGCGTGGACCGATCGGGGCTCGGAGACCGCGCGTGGACCGACTGGGGCGCAGGCGGTTGCGCGTGGACCAATTGGGGTTCGGCGATGGCGCGTGGACCGATCGGGGCTCGGAGACGGCGCGTTAACCGATCGGGGCTTAGGAGACGATCCGTGAACCGATCGGGGCTCGGAGACGGCGCGTGGACAGATCGGGCTCAGGAGACGGCGCGTGGACCGATCGGGGCTGAGGATACGGCGCGTGGACCGATCGGGGCTAAGGAAGCGGCGCCTGGACCGATCGTGGCTCGGAGACGACGCGTGGAGGCATCGGGGCTAAGAAGACGACGCATGGACCGATCGGGGCTCAGGAAACGGCGTGTGGACCGATCAGAGCTCGATGACGACGCGTGGACCGATCGGGGCTTAGGAGACTACGCGTGTACCTATCGGGGCTCAGGAGACAGCGCGTGGACCGATCGGGGCTCAGGAGGCGGCGCGTGGATCGATCGGGGCTCGGAGACGGCGCGTGGAACGATCGGGTTTCAGGAGACGGCGCGTGAAATGATCGGCGCTCGGAGACGCCGCGTGGACCGATTGGGGCTTAGGAGACGGCGCGTGGACCGATCGGGGCGCAGGAAGCGGCGCCTGGACCGATCGTGGCTTGGAGACGGCGCGTGGAGGCATCCGGGCTAAGAAGACGACGCATGGACCGAGCGGGGTTCAGGAGACGGCGCGAGGAGCGATCGGGGCTCAGGAGAAGACATGTCAATTGATCGGGGCTCCGGAGACGACGCCTGGACCGATCGGGGCTCAGGAGGCGGCACGAGAAGCGATCGGGGATCAGGAGAAGACGCGTCAATTGATCGGGGCTCAGGAGACGACGCGTCGACCGACCGGGGCTTAGGAGACAGCGCGTGGACCGATCGGGGCTCAGGAGATAGCGCGTGGACCGGTCGGGGCTTAGGAGACTCGCGTGGATCTAACGGACCTTCGGAGGCGGCGTGTGAACCGATCGGGGATCAGGAAACGGCGCGTGGACCGATCGGAGCTCGGAGACGACGCGTGGACCGATCGGGGCTCAGGAGATGGCACGTGAACCAATCGGCGCTCGGACACGGCGCGTGGACCGATCGTGGCTTAGGAGAAGGCGCGTGGAACGATCGGGGCTCAGGAGACGGCGCGTGGATCGATCGGTGCTCGAAGACGACGCGTGGACCGATCGCGGCTCAGGAGACGGAGCGTGGATCGATCGGGGCTCGGAAACGGCGCGTGGACCGATCGGGGCTCAGGAGACGGTGCGTGAACCAATCGGTGCTCGGAGACGGCGCGTGGACCGGTCGAGGCTTAGGAGAAGGCGGGTAGAACGTTCGGGGCTCAGGAGACGGAGCTTGGTCCGATCGGGGCTCAGGACACGGCGCTTGGATCAATCGGGGCTCGGAGACGGCGCGTGGACCGATCGGGGCTCTGGAGACGGCGCGTGGAGCGATCGGGGCTCGGACACGGCGCGTGGACCGATCGGGGCTTAGGAGACGACGCGTGGACAGATTGAGGCTTAGGAATCGGCGCGTGGACCGATCGGGACTCCGGGACGGCGCGTGGACCGATCGGGGCTCAGGAGACGGCGCGTGGATCGATCGGGGCTCAGGAGACGGCGCGTGGAGTGACCGGGGCTTAGGAGACGATAAGTGGACCGATCGGAGCTCAGGAGACGGCGCGTGGAGCGATCGGGGGTAAGAAGACGACGCATTGACCGCGCGCGGCTCAGGAGACGACGCGTGGAGCGGTCGGGGCTCGGAAACGGCGGGTGGACCGATTGGGGCTCAGGAGACGGCGCGTGGAGTGACCGGGGCTTAGGAGACGATAAGTGGACCGATCGGGGCTCGGCGACGACGCGTGTACGGATCGGGGACTAGGGGACGACACGTGAACCGATCGGGGCTCAGGCGACGGCGTGTGGACTGATCGGGGATCGGAAACGATGCGTTAACCGAGCGGGGCTTAGGAGACGATGCGTGGAGCGATCGCTGCTCGGAGACGGCGCGTGGAACGATCGGGGCTCAGGAGACGGCGAGTGAACTGGTCGGGGCTCGAAGACGACGCGAGGACCGATCGGAGCTTAGGAGACGGCGCGTGGAGCGATCGGGGCTCAGGAGAAGACGCGTGGATCGATCGGGTCTCAGGAGACGACGCGTCGACGGATCGGGGCTCGGCGAGTGCGCGTGGACGTATCGGGGTTCAGGAGACGGCGCGTGGAACGATCGGGGCTCGGAGACGGCGCGTTAACCGATCGGGGCTTAGGAGACGATGCGTGGACCGATCGCGGTTCGGAGAGGGCACGTGAACCGACCGGGGCTCAGGAGGATGCTCGTGGACCGATCGAGGCTCGGCTACGGCGCGTGGACCCATCGGGGCTCAGGAGGCGGTGCGTGGACCCATCGGGACTCGGAGACGACGCGTGGAACGATCCGGGCACAGGAGACGGCGCGTCGACCGACCGGAGGTCAGGAGGCGACGCGTGGACCCATCGGGGCTCGGAGACGGTACGTGGACCGATCGGGGCTTAGGACCCGACGCGTGGGCTGATCGGGGTGCAGGAGACGGGGCGTGGACCGATCGAGGCTTAGGAGACGATACGTGGAGCAATCGGGGCTCAGGAGGCGGCGCGTGGATCGATCGGGGCTCAGGAGACGCCGCGTGGACCGATCGCGTATTAGGGGACGACGCATCGACCGATCGGTGCTCGGATTCGGCGCGTGGATGGACCATCGCTTAGAATGCGGCACGTGTACCGATCGGGGCTCGGAGACGGCGTGTGGACCGATCGGGGCTCGGAGAGGGCGCGTTAACCGATCGGCGCTTAGGAGACGATGCGTGCACCGATCGGGGCTCGGAGATGGCACGTGGACCGATCGGGGCTCGGAGACGGTACATGGACCGATCGGGGCTCGGAGACGGCGCGAGGACCGACCGGGGCTCAGGAGACGGCGCATGGACCGACCGGAGCTCAGGAGATTCGCGTGGATCGATCCGGGCTCCGGAGGCGGCGTGTGGACCGATCGGGGCTTCGGAGACGGTACATGGACCGATCGGGGCTCGGAGACGGCGTGTGGACGTATCGGGGCTTAGGAGACGATGCGTGGACCGATCGGGGCTCAGGAGACGGCGCGTGGACCGGTCGGGGCTTAGGAGACGACGCGTAGACCGATCGGGGCTCACGAGACAGCGCGTGGACCGATTGGGGCTCAGGAAGCAGCGCCTGGACCAATCGTGGCTCGGAGACGGCGCGAGGAGGCATCTGGGCTTGGACGACGACGCGTGGATCGATCGGGGCTCGGAGACGGCGCGTGATCCGGCCGGGGCTCAGGAGGCCGCGCGTGAACCGATCGAGGCTCAGGAGGCCACGCCTGGACCGATCGGGGCTCCGCGACGGCGCGTGGACCGATAGGGGCTTAGGAGACGGCGCGTGGACCGATCGGGGCTCGGAGACGGGGCGTGGAATGATCGTGGCTCACGAGATGGCGCGTGAAATGATCGGCGCTCTGAGACGGCGCGTAGACCGATTGGGGCTTACGAGACGGCGCGTGGACCGAACGGGGCTCGGAGACGACGCACGGACCGATCGGGGCTCGGAAACGGCGCGTGGACCGTTCGGGGCTTAGGAGACGGCGCGTGGACCGATCGGGGCTTAGGAGCCGACGCGTGGACCGATCGTGGCTCAGGAGACGTCGCGTGGACCGATCGGTGCTCGGAGACTGCGCGTGGACGGACCGCGGCTTAGAATGCGGCACGCGGACCGATCGGGGATCGGAGACGGCGTGTGGACGTATCGGGGCTTAGGAGACGATGCGTGGACCGATCGGGGCTCAGGAGACGGCGCGTGGACCGGTCGGGGCTTAGGAGACGACGCGGAGAGCGATCGCGGCTCAGGAGAAGACGCGTCAATTGATCGGGACTCAGGAGACGACGCGGCGACGGATTGGGGCTTAGGAGACGACGCGTGGCCCGATTGGGGCTTTGGAGACGACGTGTGGACCGATCGGGGCTTAGGAGACGGCACGTGAATCGATCGGTGCACAGGAGACGGAGGGTGAACCGGTCGGGTCTAAGGAGACGACGCGTCGACCGATCGGGGCTCAGGGGAAGGGGTGTGGACCGATCGGGGCTCAGGAGACGGCGCCTGGACCGACCGGGGCTCGGCGACTGCGCGTGGACGGATCGGGGCTCAGGAGACGGCGCGTGGGCCGATCGGGGCTCGGAGACGGCGCGTTAACCGATCGGGGCTCGGAGACGGCGCGTCAACCGATCGGGGCTCGGACACGACGCTTGTACGGATCGGGGCTTGGTGACGGAGTGTTGACCGATCGCGGTTTACAGACGGCCCGTGGACGGATCGGGGCTTAGGAGACGGCGTGTGGACCGATCGGGGCTCAGGAGACGGCGCGTAGACCGATCGCGGCTCAGGAGACGGCGCGTGGAGTGACCGGGGCTTAGGAGACGATAAGTGGACCGATCGGAGCTCAGGAGACGGCGCGTGGAGCGATCGGGGGTAAGAAGACGACGCATTGACCGCGCGCGGCTCAGGAGACGACGCGTGGAGCGGTCGGGGCTCGGAAACGGCGGGTGGACCGATTGGGGCTCAGGAGACGGCGCGTGGAGTGACCGGGGCTTAGGAGACGATAAGTGGACCGATCGGGGCTCGGCGACGACGCGTGTACGGATCGGGGACTAGGGGACGACACGTGAACCGATCGGGGCTCAGGCGACGGCGTGTGGACTGATCGGGGATCGGAAACGATGCGTTAACCGAGCGGGGCTTAGGAGACGATGCGTGGAGCGATCGCTGCTCGGAGACGGCGCGTGGAACGATCGGGGCTTAGGAGACGATGCGTGGACCGACCGGGCCTCGGAGACGGCGCGTGGACCGACCGGGGCTCAGGAGACCGCGCGTGGACCGATCGGGGCTCGGCGACTGCGTTGGATGTATCGGGGCTCAGGAGATGGCGCGTGAACCGATCGGCGCTCGGAGACGGCGCGTGGATCAATCGGGGCTTAGAAGACGGCGCGTGGACCTATCGGGGCTTAGGAGAAGACGCGTGGGCCGATCGGGGCTCAGGAAGCGTCGCCTGGACCGATCGTGACTCGGAGACGTCGCGTGGAGGTATCGGGGTTTAAAAGACGACGCATGGACCGATCAGGGCTCAGGAAACGGCGCGTTGACCGATCGGTGCTCAGGAGACGACGCGTTAACCGATCGGGGCTTAGGAGACGATGCGTGGACCGATCGGGCTCGGCGACGGCGCGTGGACCGATAGGAGCTCGGAGACGACGCGTGTACGGATCAGGGCTTGGTGACGGCGCGTTTACCGATAGCAGCTGGGAGACGGCCCGTGGACGGATCGCGGCATAGGAGACGGTGCGTGGAACGATCGGGGCTCAGGAGACGGCGCGTGGACCGGTCGGGGCTTAGGAGACGACGCGTGGACCGATTGGGGCGTAGGACGCGACGCGTGTACCTATCGGGGCTCACGAGACAGCGTGTGGACCGATTGGGGCTCAGGAGACGGCGCCTGGACCGATCGGGGCTCGGAGACGGCGCGTGGAACGATCGGAGCTCAGGAGACGGCGCGTGTACCTATCGGGGCTCACGAGACTGCGTGTGGGCCGATTGGGGTTCAGGAGACGACGCAACGACCGTTCGGGGCTCAGGAGGCGGCGCGCGGACCGGCCGGGGCTCAGGAGCCTAGCGTGGATCGATCGGGGCTCCGCAGGCGGCGCGTGGACCGATTGGAGAGCAGGAGATGGTGCGTGGACCGATCGGGGCCCGGAGACAGCGCGTGGACCGATCGGCGCTCGGAGACGGCGCGTGGACCGATCGGGGCTTAGGAGACGGCGCGTGGACCGATCATGGCTCGGCGCCGGCGCGTGGACCGATCGGGGCTCAGGAGGCCGCGCGTGGACCGATCATGGCTCGGCGACGGCGCGTAGACCGATCGGGGCTCGGAGACGACGCGTGCACCGATCAGGGCTCGGAGACAGCGCTTGGACCGATCGGGGCTCGGAGACGGTAGGAGGACCGACCGGAGCTCAGGAGATTCGCGTGGATCGATCAGGGCTCCGGAGGCGGCGCATGGACCGATTGGGGAGCATGCGATGGTGCGTGGACCGATCGGGGCTCGGAGACGGCGCACGGACCGATCGGGGCTTAGGAGACGACGCGTGGACCGATTGGGGCTCAGGAGGCCGCGCGTGGACCGATCGGGGTGTAGGAGACGACGCGTGTACCTATCGGGGCTCAGGAGACAGCGCGTGGACCGATCGGGGCTCGGCGACTGCGCGTCGACGTATCGGGGCTCAGGAGACGGCGCGTGGACCGATTGGAGCTTATGAGACGGCGCGTGGACCGATTGGGGCTCGGATACGGCGCGTGAACCGATCGGGGCTTAGGAGACGACGCGTGGACCGATCGGGGCTCAGGTGACGGCGCGTGGACCGATCGGGGTTCGGCGACGGCGCGTGGACCGATGCGGGCTCAGGAGACGGCGCCTGGACCGATCGGGGCTCGGAGACGGCGCGTGGAACGATCGGGGCTTAGGAGACGATGCGTGGACCGACCGGGCCTCGGAGACGGCGCGTGGACCGACCGGGGCTCAGGAGACCGCGCGTGGACCGATCGGGGCTCGGCGACTGCGTTGGATGTATCGGGGCTCAGGAGATGGCGCGTGAACCGATCGGCGCTCGGAGACGGCGCGTGGATCAATCGGGGCTTAGAAGACGGCGCGTGGACCTATCGGGGCTTAGGAGAAGACGCGTGGGCCGATCGGGGCTCAGGAAGCGTCGCCTGGACCGATCGTGACTCGGAGACGTCGCGTGGAGGTATCGGGGCTTAAAAGACGACGCATGGACCGATCAGGGCTCAGGAAACGGCGCGTTGACCGATCGGTGCTCAGGAGACGACGCGTTAACCGATCGGGGCTTAGGAGACGATGCGTGGACCGATCGGGCTCGGCGACGGCGCGTGGACCGATCGGAGCTCGGAGACGACGCGTGTACGGATCAGGGCTTGGTGACGGCGCGTTTACCGATAGCAGCTGGGAGACGGCCCGTGGACGGATCGCGGCATAGGAGAAGGTGCGTGGAACGATCGGGGCTCAGGAGACGGCGCGTGGACCGGTCGGGGCTTAGGAGACGACGCGTGGACCGATCGAGGCTCGGAGACGACGCGTGTACGGATCGGGGATTCGCGGACGACGGGTGGACCGATCCGGGCTCAGGAGACGGCGCGTGGACCGATCGGGGCTCGGAAACGGTGCGTGGAACGATCGGGGCTCAGGAGACGGCGCGTGAACCGATCGGCGCTCGGAGACGGCGAGTGGACCGATCGGGGCTTATGAGACGGCGCGTGGACCGATCGGGGCATATGAGACGGCGCGTGGACCGATCGGAGATCAGGAGAAGACGCGTGCACAGTTCGGGGCTCTGGAAGCGGCGCACGGACCGATCGTGGCTCGGAGACGGCGCGTGGAGGCATCGGGGCTTTGAAGACGACGCGTGGACCGAACGGTGCTCAGAAAACGCCACGTGAACCAATCGGCGCTCCGAGACGGCGCGTGGACCGATCGGGGATGAGGAGAAGGCGCGTGGACCGATCGGGGCTTAGGAGACGGCGCGTAGACCGATCGGGACTTGGAGACGGCGCGTGGAACGATCGGGGCTCAGGTGACGGCGCGTCGAGCGATCGGGGCTCAGGAGACGACGCGTGAACGGACCGTGGCTTAGAATGCGTCACGCGGACCGATCGGCGATCGGATACGGCGTGTGGACGTATCGGGGCTTAGGAGACGATGCGTGGACCGATCGGGGCTCAGGAGACGGCGGGTGATCCGGTCGGGTCTTAGGAGACGACGCGTCGACCGATCGGGGCTCAGGGAAAGGCGTGTGGACCGATCGAGGCTCAGGAGACGGCGCCTGGACCGATCGGGGCTCGGCGACTGCGCGTGGACGGATCGGGGCTCAGGAGACGGCGCGTGGGCCGATCGGGGCTCCGAGACGGCGCGTGGACCGATCGGGGATGAGGAGAAGGCGCGTGGACCGATCGGGGCTTAGGAGATGGCGTGTAGACCGATCGGGGCTCGGAGACGGCGCGTGGAACGATCGGGGCTCAGGAGACGGCGCGTGGATCGATCGGGGCTCGGAGGGGCCGCGTGGAACGATCGGGGCTCAGGAGACGGCGCTTGAACTTATCGGCGCTCAGAGACGGCCCGTGGACCGATCGGGGCTTAGGATACGGCGCGTGGACCGATCGGGGCTCAGGAGACGGCGCGTGGATCGATCGGGGCTCGGAGACGGCGTGTGGAACGATCGGGGCTCAGGAGACGGCGCGTGAAATGATCGGTGCTGGGAGACGGCGCGTGGACCGATCGGGGCTTAGGAGACAACGCGTGGACCGATTGGGGCTCAGGAAGCAGCGCCTGGACCGATCGTGGCTCGGAGACGGCGCGAGGAGGCATCTGGGCTTGGAAGACGACGCGTGGATCGATCGGGGCTCGGAGACGGCGCGTGATCCGGCCGGGGCTCAGGAGGCCGCGCGTGGACCGATCGAGGCTCAGGAGGCCACGCCTGGACCGATCGGGGCTCCGCGACGGCGCGTGGACCGATAGGGGCTTAGGAGACGGCGCGTGGACCGATCGGGGCTCGGAAACGGCGCGTGGACCGATCGGGGCTTAGGAGACGGCGCGTGGACCGATCGGGGCTTAGGAGCCGACGCGTGGACCGATCGTGGCTCAGGAGACGTCGCGTGGACCGATCGGTGTTCGGAGACTGCGCGTGGACGGACCGCGGCTTAGAATGCGGCACGCGGACCGATCGGCGATCGGATACGGCGTGTGGACGTATCGGGGCTTAGGAGACGATGCGTGGACCGATCGGGGCTCAGGAGACGGCGGGTGATCCGGTCGGGTCTTAGGAGACGACGCGTCGACCGATCGGGGCTCAGGGAAAGGCGTGTGGACCGATCGAGGCTCAGGAGACGGCGCCTGGACCGATCGGGGCTCGGCGACTGCGCGTGGACGGATCGGGGCTCAGGAGACGGCGCGTGGGCCGATCGGGGCTCCGAGACGGCGCGTGGACCGATCGGGGCTCGGCGACGGCGCGTGGACAGATCGAGGCTCGGAGACGACGCGTGTACGGATCGGGGCTTTGAAGACGACGCGTGGACCGATCGTGGCTCAAGAAACGGCGTGTGGAGCGGTCGGGGCTCAGGAGACGACGCGTCGACCGATCAGGGCTCAGGTGACGGCGCGTGGACCGAGCGGGGCTCAGGAGACAGCGCGTGAAATGATCGGCGCTCGGAGATGGCGCGTGGACCGATTGGGGCTTAAGAGACGACGGGTGGACCGGTCGGGGCTTAGGAGACGGCGCGTGGACTGATCGGGGCTCGGGAAGCGGCGCCTGAACCGATCTGGCTCGGAGACGGCGCGTGGAGGCATCGGGGTTTAGAAGACGACGTATGGACCGATCGGGGCTCAGGAAACGGCGCGTGGACCGATTGGAGCTCGGAGACAACGCGTGGACCGACTGGGGCTCAGGCGGTTGCGCGTGGACCAATTGGGGTTCGGCGACGGCGCGTGGACCAATCGCGACTCGGAGACGGCGCGTTAACCGATCGGGGCTTAGGAGACGATGCGTGAACCGATCGGGGCTCGGAGACGGCGCGTTGACCGACCGGGGCTCGGAGACGACGCGTGGACCGATCGGGGCTCGGAGACCGCGCGTGGACCGACTGGGGCGCAGGCGGTTGCGCGTGGACCAATTGGGGTTCGGCGATGGCGCGTGGACCGATCGGGGCTCGGAGACGGCGCGTTAACCGATCGGGGCTTAGGAGACGATCCGTGAACCGATCGGGGCTCGGAGACGGCGCGTGGACAGATCGGGCTCAGGAGACGGCGCGTGGACCGATCGGGGCTGAGGATACGGCGCGTGGACCGATCGGGGCTAAGGAAGCGGCGCCTGGACCGATCGTGGCTCGGAGACGACGCGTGGAGGCATCGGGGCTAAGAAGACGACGCATGGACCGATCGGGGCTCAGGAAACGGCGTGTGGACCGATCAGAGCTCGATGACGACGCGTGGACCGATCGGGGCTTAGGAGACTACGCGTGTACCTATCGGGGCTCAGGAGACAGCGCGTGGACCGATCGGGGCTCAGGAGGCGGCGCGTGGATCGATCGGGGCTCGGAGACGGCGCGTGGAACGATCGGGTTTCAGGAGACGGCGCGTGAAATGATCGGCGCTCGGAGACGCCGCGTGGACCGATTGGGGCTTAGGAGACGGCGCGTGGACCGATCGGGGCGCAGGAAGCGGCGCCTGGACCGATCGTGGCTTGGAGACGGCGCGTGGAGGCATCCGGGCTAAGAAGACGACGCATGGACCGAGCGGGGTTCAGGAGACGGCGCGAGGAGCGATCGGGGCTCAGGAGAAGACATGTCAATTGATCGGGGCTCCGGAGACGACGCCTGGACCGATCGGGGCTCAGGAGGCGGCACGAGAAGCGATCGGGGATCAGGAGAAGACGCGTCAATTGATCGGGGCTCAGGAGACGACGCGTCGACCGACCGGGGCTTAGGAGACAGCGCGTGGACCGATCGGGGCTCAGGAGATAGCGCGTGGACCGGTCGGGGCTTAGGAGACTCGCGTGGATCTAACGGACCTTCGGAGGCGGCGTGTGAACCGATCGGGGATCAGGAAACGGCGCGTGGACCGATCGGAGCTCGGAGACGACGCGTGGACCGATCGGGGCTCAGGAGATGGCACGTGAACCAATCGGCGCTCGGACACGGCGCGTGGACCGATCGTGGCTTAGGAGAAGGCGCGTGGAACGATCGGGGCTCAGGAGACGGCGCGTGGATCGATCGGTGCTCGAAGACGACGCGTGGACCGATCGCGGCTCAGGAGACGGAGCGTGGATCGATCGGGGCTCGGAAACGGCGCGTGGACCGATCGGGGCTCAGGAGACGGTGCGTGAACCAATCGGTGCTCGGAGACGGCGCGTGGACCGGTCGAGGCTTAGGAGAAGGCGGGTAGAACGTTCGGGGCTCAGGAGACGGAGCTTGGTCCGATCGGGGCTCAGGACACGGCGCTTGGATCAATCGGGGCTCGGAGACGGCGCGTGGACCGATCGGGGCTCTGGAGACGGCGCGTGGAGCGATCGGGGCTCGGACACGGCGCGTGGACCGATCGGGGCTTAGGAGACGACGCGTGGACAGATTGAGGCTTAGGAATCGGCGCGTGGACCGATCGGGACTCCGGGACGGCGCGTGGACCGATCGGGGCTCAGGAGACGGCGCGTGGATCGATCGGGGCTCAGGAGACGGCGCGTGGAGTGACCGGGGCTTAGGAGACGATAAGTGGACCGATCGGAGCTCAGGAGACGGCGCGTGGAGCGATCGGGGGTAAGAAGACGACGCATTGACCGCGCGCGGCTCAGGAGACGACGCGTGGAGCGGTCGGGGCTCGGAAACGGCGGGTGGACCGATTGGGGCTCAGGAGACGGCGCGTGGAGTGACCGGGGCTTAGGAGACGATAAGTGGACCGATCGGGGCTCGGCGACGACGCGTGTACGGATCGGGGACTAGGGGACGACACGTGAACCGATCGGGGCTCAGGCGACGGCGTGTGGACTGATCGGGGATCGGAAACGATGCGTTAACCGAGCGGGGCTTAGGAGACGATGCGTGGAGCGATCGCTGCTCGGAGACGGCGCGTGGAACGATCGGGGCTCAGGAGACGGCGAGTGAACTGGTCGGGGCTCGAAGACGACGCGAGGACCGATCGGAGCTTAGGAGACGGCGCGTGGAGCGATCGGGGCTCAGGAGAAGACGCGTGGATCGATCGGGTCTCAGGAGACGACGCGTCGACGGATCGGGGCTCGGCGAGTGCGCGTGGACGTATCGGGGTTCAGGAGACGGCGCGTGGAACGATCGGGGCTCGGAGACGGCGCGTTAACCGATCGGGGCTTAGGAGACGATGCGTGGACCGATCGCGGTTCGGAGAGGGCACGTGAACCGACCGGGGCTCAGGAGGATGCTCGTGGACCGATCGAGGCTCGGCTACGGCGCGTGGACCCATCGGGGCTCAGGAGGCGGTGCGTGGACCCATCGGGACTCGGAGACGACGCGTGGAACGATCCGGGCACAGGAGACGGCGCGTCGACCGACCGGAGGTCAGGAGGCGACGCGTGGACCCATCGGGGCTCGGAGACGGTACGTGGACCGATCGGGGCTTAGGACCCGACGCGTGGGCTGATCGGGGTGCAGGAGACGGGGCGTGGACCGATCGAGGCTTAGGAGACGATACGTGGAGCAATCGGGGCTCAGGAGGCGGCGCGTGGATCGATCGGGGCTCAGGAGACGCCGCGTGGACCGATCGCGTATTAGGGGACGACGCATCGACCGATCGGTGCTCGGATTCGGCGCGTGGATGGACCATCGCTTAGAATGCGGCACGTGTACCGATCGGGGCTCGGAGACGGCGTGTGGACCGATCGGGGCTCGGAGAGGGCGCGTTAACCGATCGGCGCTTAGGAGACGATGCGTGCACCGATCGGGGCTCGGAGATGGCACGTGGACCGATCGGGGCTCGGAGACGGTACATGGACCGATCGGGGCTCGGAGACGGCGCGAGGACCGACCGGGGCTCAGGAGACGGCGCATGGACCGACCGGAGCTCAGGAGATTCGCGTGGATCGATCCGGGCTCCGGAGGCGGCGTGTGGACCGATCGGGGCTTCGGAGACGGTACATGGACCGATCGGGGCTCGGAGACGGCGTGTGGACGTATCGGGGCTTAGGAGACGATGCGTGGACCGATCGGGGCTCAGGAGACGGCGCGTGGACCGGTCGGGGCTTAGGAGACGACGCGTAGACCGATCGGGGCTCACGAGACAGCGCGTGGACCGATTGGGGCTCAGGAAGCAGCGCCTGGACCAATCGTGGCTCGGAGACGGCGCGAGGAGGCATCTGGGCTTGGACGACGACGCGTGGATCGATCGGGGCTCGGAGACGGCGCGTGATCCGGCCGGGGCTCAGGAGGCCGCGCGTGAACCGATCGAGGCTCAGGAGGCCACGCCTGGACCGATCGGGGCTCCGCGACGGCGCGTGGACCGATAGGGGCTTAGGAGACGGCGCGTGGACCGATCGGGGCTCGGAGACGGGGCGTGGAATGATCGTGGCTCACGAGATGGCGCGTGAAATGATCGGCGCTCTGAGACGGCGCGTAGACCGATTGGGGCTTACGAGACGGCGCGTGGACCGAACGGGGCTCGGAGACGACGCACGGACCGATCGGGGCTCGGAAACGGCGCGTGGACCGTTCGGGGCTTAGGAGACGGCGCGTGGACCGATCGGGGCTTAGGAGCCGACGCGTGGACCGATCGTGGCTCAGGAGACGTCGCGTGGACCGATCGGTGCTCGGAGACTGCGCGTGGACGGACCGCGGCTTAGAATGCGGCACGCGGACCGATCGGGGATCGGAGACGGCGTGTGGACGTATCGGGGCTTAGGAGACGATGCGTGGACCGATCGGGGCTCAGGAGACGGCGCGTGGACCGGTCGGGGCTTAGGAGACGACGCGGAGAGCGATCGCGGCTCAGGAGAAGACGCGTCAATTGATCGGGACTCAGGAGACGACGCGGCGACGGATTGGGGCTTAGGAGACGACGCGTGGCCCGATTGGGGCTTTGGAGACGACGTGTGGACCGATCGGGGCTTAGGAGACGGCACGTGAATCGATCGGTGCACAGGAGACGGAGGGTGAACCGGTCGGGTCTAAGGAGACGACGCGTCGACCGATCGGGGCTCAGGGGAAGGGGTGTGGACCGATCGGGGCTCAGGAGACGGCGCCTGGACCGACCGGGGCTCGGCGACTGCGCGTGGACGGATCGGGGCTCAGGAGACGGCGCGTGGGCCGATCGGGGCTCGGAGACGGCGCGTTAACCGATCGGGGCTCGGAGACGGCGCGTCAACCGATCGGGGCTCGGACACGACGCTTGTACGGATCGGGGCTTGGTGACGGAGTGTTGACCGATCGCGGTTTACAGACGGCCCGTGGACGGATCGGGGCTTAGGAGACGGCGTGTGGACCGATCGGGGCTCAGGAGACGGCGCGTAGACCGATCGCGGCTCGTAAATGACGCGTCAACCGATCGGGACTTAGGAGACGATGCGGGGATCGATCGGGGCTCGGCGACTGCGCGTGGACCGACTGGAGCTCAGGAGGTTGCTCGTGGACCAATGGGGGTTCGGGCGACGGCGCGTGGACCAATTGGGGTTCGGGCGACGGCGCGTGGACCAATTGGGGTTCGGGCGACGGCGCGTGGACCAATCGGTGCTCGGAGACGGCGCGTGGACCGATCGGGGCATAGGAGACGACGCGTGGATCGATCGGGGCTCAAGAGATGGCGCGCGGACCGACCGGGGCTCAGGCGACTCGCGTGGAACGACCGGGGCTTTGGAGGCGGCGCGTGAACCGATCGGGGCTTGATGACATCGCGTTTACCGATCGCGGTTCGGAGACGGCCCGTGGACAGATCGGGGCTTAGGAGACGGCGCGTGGACCTAACGGGGCTCAGGAGACGGCGCGTGGACCGGTCGGGGCTTAGGAGACGACGCCTGGACCGATCGGGGCTTAGGAGGCGGCGTGTGCAACGATCGGTGCTCAGGGGACGGCGCGTGCACCAATCGGCGCTCGGAGACGGCGCGTCGAGCGATCGGGGCTCAGGAGACGACGCGTGGACGGACCGTGGCTTAGAATGCGTCACGCGGACCGATCGGCGATCGGATACGGCGCGTCGAGCGATCGGGGCTCAGGAGACGACGCGTGGACGGACCGTGGCTTAGAATGCGTCACGCGGACCGATCGGCGATCGGATACGGCGTGTGGACGTATCGGGGCTTAGGAGACGATGCGTGGACCGATCGGGGCTCAGGAGACGGCGGGTGATCCGGTCGCGTCTTAGGAGACGACGCGTCGACCGATCGGGGCTCAGGGAAAGGCGTGTGGACCGATCGAGGCTCAGGAGACGGCGCCTGGACCGATCGGGGCTCGGCGACTGCGCGTGGACGGATCGGGGCTCAGGAGACGGCGCGTGGGCCGATCGGGGCTCAGGAGGCCGCGCGTTAACCGATCGGGGCTTAGGAGACGATGCGTGAACCGATCGGGGCTAGGAGACGACGCCTGGACAGATCGGAGCTTAGGAGGCGGCGTGTGGAACGATCGTGGCTCGGAGACGGCGCGAGGAGGCATCTGGGCTTAGAAGACGACGCGTGGACCAAACGGTGCTCAGAAAACGGTGCTTCGAGCGATCGGGGCTCAGGAGACGGCGCGTGGACCGATCGGGGCTCCGGAGCCGGCGCGTGGACCGATTGGGGCTCGGATACGGCGCGTGAACCAACCGGGACTCAGGAGCCCGCGCGTGGACCGATCCCGGCTCGACGACGGCGCGTGGACGGACCGCGGCTTTGAATGCGGCACGCGGACCGATCGGGGCTCAGGAGACGGCGCGTGGATCGATCGGGGCTCGGAGACGCCGCGTGTTACGATCGGGGCTCAGGAGACGGCGCTTGAACTTATCGGCGCTCGGAGACGGCGCGTGGACCGATCGGGGCTCAGGAAGCGGTGCCTGGACCGATCGGGGCTTAGGAGAAGGCGCGTGGATCGATCGGGGCTTAGGAGACGGCGCGTAGATCGATCGGAGATCAGGAGACGACGCGTGCACCGATCGGCGCTCGGAGACGGCGTGTGGAACGATTGGGGCTCGGAGACAGCGCGTGGACCGACTGGGGCTCAGGCGGTTGCGCGTGGACCAATTGGGGTTCGGCGACGGCGCGTGGACCGATCCAGGCTCAGGAGACGGCGCGTGGACCGATCGGGGCTCGGAGACGGCGCGTGGAGCGATCGGGGCTCAGGAGACGGCGCGTGAACCAATCGGCGCCCCGAGACGGCGCGTGGACCGATCGGGGATGAAAAGAAGGCGCGTGGACCGATCGGGGCTTAGGAGACGGCGCGTAGACCGATCGGGGCTCGGAGACGGCGCGTGGAACGATCGGGGCTCAGGTGACGGCGCGTGAACCGATCGGCGCTCGGAGACGGCGCGTGGACCGATCGGGGCTTAGCAGAAGGCGCTTGGACCGATCGGGGCTTAGGAGACGGCGCGTGGACCGATCGGAGCTCGGAGACGGCGCGTGGAACGATCGGGGCTCAGGAGATGGCGCGTGAACCGATCGGCGCTCGGAGACGGCGCGTGGATCGATCTGGGCTCGCAGACAGCGCGTGGACCGACTGGGGCACAGGCGGTGGCGCGTGGACCAATTGGGATTCGGCGACGGCGCGTGGACCGATCCGGGCTCAGGAGATGGCGCGTGGACCGATCGGGGCTCAGGTAACGGCGCATGGAGCGATCGGGGCTCAGGAGACGGCGCGTGAACTAATCGGCGCTCGGAGACGGCGCGTGGACCGATCGGGGCTGAGGAGAAGGCGCGTGGTCCGATCGGGTGTTATGAGACGGCGCGTGGACCGATCGGGGCTCGGAGATGGCACGTGGAATGATCGGGGCTTAGGAGATGGCGTGTGGACCGATCGGAGATCAGGAGACGACGCGTGGACCGAGAGGGCTCAGGCAGCGGCGCCTGGACCGATCGTAGCTCGAAGACGGCGCGTGGAGGCATCGGGGCTAAGAAGACGACGCATGGATCGACCGGTGCTCAGAAAACGGCGCGTGGACCGATCCAGGCTCGGAGACGACGCGTTTGCGGATCGGGGATCAGGAGACGACGCGTGGAATGATCCGGGCTCAGGAGACGAAGCGTGGACCGATCGGGGCTCGGAGATGGCGTGTGGAACGATCGGGGCTCGGGTGACGGCGCGTGAACCGATCGGCGCTCGGGGACGGCGCGTGGACCGATCGGGGCTCGCAGACGACGCGTAGACCGATCGGTGCTCGGAGACAGCGCGTGGACCGACTGGGGCGTAGGAGACGATGCGTAGACCGATCGGGCCTCGGAGACGGCGCGTGGAACGATCGGAGCAAAGGAGACAGCGCGTGCATCGATCGGGGCTTAGGAGGCGGCGCGTGGACCGATTGGGGCTTAGGAGACGGCGCGAGGACCGATCGGGGCTCAGGAAGCGACGCCTAGACCGATCGTGGCTCGGAGACGGCGCGTGGAGGCATCGGGGCTAAGAAGACGACGCAGGGACCGAGCGGGGCTCAGGAGACGGCGCGAGGAGCGATCGCGGCTCAGGAGAAGACGCGTCAATTGATCGGGGCTCAGAAATCGGCGCGTGGAGCGATCGGGGCTCAGGAGACGACGCGTGGATCGATCGGGGCTCAGGAAACGACGCGTCGACCGATCGGGGCTCAGGAGACGGCGCGCGGACCGACCGGGGCTCAGGAGCCTCGCGTGGGCCGATCATGGCTCGGCGACGGCGCGTGGACCGATCGGGGCTCGGAGACGACGCGTGGACCGATGGGGGCTCGGATACGGCGCGTGAACCAACCGGGGCTCAGGAGGCCGCGCGTGGACCGATCATGGCTCGGCGACGGCGCGTGGACCGATCGCGGATCGGAGACGGCGCGTTAACCGATCGGGGCTTAGGAGACGATGCGTGAAGTGATCGGGGCTCGGAGACGGCGAGTGGACCCATCGGGGCTCGGAGACGACGCGTGTACGGATCGGGGCTTGATGACGGCGGCTTTACCGATCGCGGCACGGAGACGGCCCGTGGACAGATCGGGGCTTAGGAGACGGCGCGTGGACCGATCGGGGCTCAGGAGACGGCGCGTGGACCGGTCGGGGCTTAGGAGACGACGCCTGGACCGATCGGGGCTTAGGAGGCGGCGTGTGGGACGTTCGGGGCTCAGGAGACGGCGCGTGCACCGATCGGCGCTCGGAGACGGCGCGTGGAGCGGTCGGGGCTGAGGAGACGACGCGTGGATCGATCGGGGATCAGGAGACGACGCGTCGACCGATCGGGGCTGAGGAGACGACGCGTGGACCGATCGGGGCTTAGGAGAAAACGCGTGGACCGATCGGGGCTCAGGAAACGGCGTGTGGCGCGATCGGGGCTCAGGAGCCGACGCGTGGATCGATCGGGGCTCAGGAGACGACGCGTCGACCAATCGGGGCTCAGGAGACGGCGCGCGGACCGACTGGGGCTCAGGAGACTCGCGTGGATCGTTCGGGGCTCCGGAGGCGCCGCGTGGACCGATTGAGATCAGGAGACGGTGCGTGAACCGTTCGGGGCTCGGAGACGGCGCGTTGACCGATCGGGGCTCAGGAGACGGCGCGTGGACCGATCGCGGCTCGGAGACGGCGCGTGGAACGATCGGGGCTCAGGAGACGACGCGTGGACCGATCGGGCGTAGGAGACGACGCGTGTGCCTATCGGGGCTCACGACACAGCGTGTGGACCGATTGGGGCTCAGGAGACGCCGCGTGGAACGATCGGGGCTCGGAGACGGCGCGTGGAACAATCGGGGCTCAGGAGATTCGCGTGGATCGATCGGGGCTCCGTAGGCGGCGCGTGGACCCACCGGAGCTCAGGAGGCCGCGCGAGAACCGATCGCGGCTCGGCGACGGCGCGTGGACCGATCGGGGCTCAGGAGGCCGCGCGTGGACCGATCATGGCTCGGTGACGGCGCGTAGACCGATCGGGGCTTAGGTGACGATGCGTGAACCGATCGGCGCTCGGAGACGGCGCGTTGACCGATAGGGGCTTAGGAAGCGGTGCCTGGACCGATCGTGGCTCGGAGATGGCGCGAGGAGGCATCTGGGCTTGAAAGACGACGCGTGGATCGATCGGGGCTCGGAGATGGCGCGTGATCCGACCGGGGCTCAGGAGGCCGCGCGTGGACCGATCGAGGCTCAGGAGGCCACGCCTGGACCGATCGGGGCTCCGCGACGGCGCGTGGACCGATCGAGGCTCGGAGACGACGCGTGTACGGATCGGGGATTCGGCGATGACGCGTGGACCGATCCGGGCTCAGGAGACGGCGCGTGGACGGATCGGGGCTCGGAGACGGCGCGTGGAACGATCGGGGCTCAGGAGACGGCGCGTGAACCGATCGGCGCTCGGAGACGGCGCGTTGACCGATAGGGGCTTAGGAAGCGGTGCCTGGACCGATCGGGGCTTAGGAGAAGGCGCGTGGACCGATCGGGGCTCAGGAGACGGCGCGTGGATCGATCGGGGCTCGGAGACGCCGCGTGTTACGATCGGGGCTCAGGAGACGGCGCTTGAACTTATCGGCGCTCGGAGACGGCGCGTGGACCGATCGGGGCTCAGGAAGCGGTGCCTGGACCGATCGGGGCTTAGGAGAAGGCGCGTGGATCGATCGGGGCTTAGGAGACGGCGCGTAGATCGATCGGAGATCAGGAGACGACGCGTGCACCGATCGGCGCTCGGAGACGGCGTGTGGAACGATTGGGGCTCGGAGACAGCGCGTGGACCGACTGGGGCTCAGGCGGTTGCGCGTGGACCAATTGGGGTTCGGCGACGGCGCGTGGACCGATCCAGGCTCAGGAGACGGCGCGTGGACCGATCGGGGCTCGGAGACGGCGCGTGGAGCGATCGGGGCTCAGGAGACGGCGCGTGAACCAATCGGCGCCCCGAGACGGCGCGTGGACCGATCGGGGATGAAAAGAAGGCGCGTGGACCGATCGGGGCTTAGGAGACGGCGCGTAGACCGATCGGGGCTCGGAGACGGCGCGTGGAACGATCGGGGCTCAGGTGACGGCGCGTGAACCGATCGGCGCTCGGAGACGGCGCGTGGACCGATCGGGGCTTAGCAGAAGGCGCTTGGACCGATCGGGGCTTAGGAGACGGCGCGTGGACCGATCGGAGCTCGGAGACGGCGCGTGGAACGATCGGGGCTCAGGAGATGGCGCGTGAACCGATCGGCGCTCGGAGACGGCGCGTGGATCGATCTGGGCTCGCAGACAGCGCGTGGACCGACTGGGGCACAGGCGGTGGCGCGTGGACCAATTGGGATTCGGCGACGGCGCGTGGACCGATCCGGGCTCAGGAGATGGCGCGTGGACCGATCGGGGCTCAGGTAACGGCGCATGGAGCGATCGGGGCTCAGGAGACGGCGCGTGAACTAATCGGCGCTCGGAGACGGCGCGTGGACCGATCGGGGCTGAGGAGAAGGCGCGTGGTCCGATCGGGTGTTATGAGACGGCGCGTGGACCGATCGGGGCTCGGAGATGGCACGTGGAATGATCGGGGCTTAGGAGATGGCGTGTGGACCGATCGGAGATCAGGAGACGACGCGTGGACCGAGAGGGCTCAGGCAGCGGCGCCTGGACCGATCGTAGCTCGAAGACGGCGCGTGGAGGCATCGGGGCTAAGAAGACGACGCATGGATCGACCGGTGCTCAGAAAACGGCGCGTGGACCGATCCAGGCTCGGAGACGACGCGTTTGCGGATCGGGGATCAGGAGACGACGCGTGGAATGATCCGGGCTCAGGAGACGAAGCGTGGACCGATCGGGGCTCGGAGATGGCGTGTGGAACGATCGGGGCTCGGGTGACGGCGCGTGAACCGATCGGCGCTCGGGGACGGCGCGTGGACCGATCGGGGCTCGCAGACGACGCGTAGACCGATCGGTGCTCGGAGACAGCGCGTGGACCGACTGGGGCGTAGGAGACGATGCGTAGACCGATCGGGCCTCGGAGACGGCGCGTGGAACGATCGGAGCAAAGGAGACAGCGCGTGCATCGATCGGGGCTTAGGAGGCGGCGCGTGGACCGATTGGGGCTTAGGAGACGGCGCGAGGACCGATCGGGGCTCAGGAAGCGACGCCTAGACCGATCGTGGCTCGGAGACGGCGCGTGGAGGCATCGGGGCTAAGAAGACGACGCAGGGACCGAGCGGGGCTCAGGAGACGGCGCGAGGAGCGATCGCGGCTCAGGAGAAGACGCGTCAATTGATCGGGGCTCAGAAATCGGCGCGTGGAGCGATCGGGGCTCAGGAGACGACGCGTGGATCGATCGGGGCTCAGGAAACGACGCGTCGACCGATCGGGGCTCAGGAGACGGCGCGCGGACCGACCGGGGCTCAGGAGCCTCGCGTGGGCCGATCATGGCTCGGCGACGGCGCGTGGACCGATCGGGGCTCGGAGACGACGCGTGGACCGATGGGGGCTCGGATACGGCGCGTGAACCAACCGGGGCTCAGGAGGCCGCGCGTGGACCGATCATGGCTCGGCGACGGCGCGTGGACCGATCGCGGATCGGAGACGGCGCGTTAACCGATCGGGGCTTAGGAGACGATGCGTGAAGTGATCGGGGCTCGGAGACGGCGAGTGGACCCATCGGGGCTCGGAGACGACGCGTGTACGGATCGGGGCTTGATGACGGCGGCTTTACCGATCGCGGCACGGAGACGGCCCGTGGACAGATCGGGGCTTAGGAGACGGCGCGTGGACCGATCGGGGCTCAGGAGACGGCGCGTGGACCGGTCGGGGCTTAGGAGACGACGCCTGGACCGATCGGGGCTTAGGAGGCGGCGTGTGGGACGTTCGGGGCTCAGGAGACGGCGCGTGCACCGATCGGCGCTCGGAGACGGCGCGTGGAGCGGTCGGGGCTGAGGAGACGACGCGTGGATCGATCGGGGATCAGGAGACGACGCGTCGACCGATCGGGGCTGAGGAGACGACGCGTGGACCGATCGGGGCTTAGGAGAAAACGCGTGGACCGATCGGGGCTCAGGAAACGGCGTGTGGCGCGATCGGGGCTCAGGAGCCGACGCGTGGATCGATCGGGGCTCAGGAGACGACGCGTCGACCAATCGGGGCTCAGGAGACGGCGCGCGGACCGACTGGGGCTCAGGAGACTCGCGTGGATCGTTCGGGGCTCCGGAGGCGCCGCGTGGACCGATTGAGATCAGGAGACGGTGCGTGAACCGTTCGGGGCTCGGAGACGGCGCGTTGACCGATCGGGGCTCAGGAGACGGCGCGTGGACCGATCGCGGCTCGGAGACGGCGCGTGGAACGATCGGGGCTCAGGAGACGACGCGTGGACCGATCGGGCGTAGGAGACGACGCGTGTGCCTATCGGGGCTCACGACACAGCGTGTGGACCGATTGGGGCTCAGGAGACGCCGCGTGGAACGATCGGGGCTCGGAGACGGCGCGTGGAACAATCGGGGCTCAGGAGATTCGCGTGGATCGATCGGGGCTCCGTAGGCGGCGCGTGGACCCACCGGAGCTCAGGAGGCCGCGCGAGAACCGATCGCGGCTCGGCGACGGCGCGTGGACCGATCGGGGCTCAGGAGGCCGCGCGTGGACCGATCATGGCTCGGTGACGGCGCGTAGACCGATCGGGGCTCGGAGACGACGTGTGGACCGATCAGGGCTCGGAGACAGCGCGTGGACCGATTGGGGCTCGGATACGGCGCGTGAACCAATCGGGGCTCAGGAGGCCGCGCGTGGACCGATCGCGGCTCGGCGACGGCGCGTGGACCGATCGGGGCTCAGGAGGCCGCGCGTGGACTGATCATGGCTCGGCGACGGCGCGTGGACCGATCGGGGCTCAGGAGACGGCGCGTGGACCGATCGGGGCTCAGGAGACGGCGCGTTTACCGATTGGGGCTCGAATACGGCGCGTGAGCCAATCGGGGCTCAGGAGGCCGCGCGTGGACCGATCGCGGCTCGGCGACGGCGCGTGGACCGATCGGGGCTCAGGAGGCCGCGCGTGGACCGATCATGGCTCGGCGACGGCGCGTGGACCGATCGGGGCTCGGAGACGGCGCGTGGACCGATCGTGGCTCGGAGACGGCGCGTGGAGGCATCGGGGTTAAGAAGACGACGCATCGACCGAGCGGGGTTCAGGAGACGGCGCGAGGAGCGATCGGGGCTCAGGAGAAGACGCGTCAATTGATCGGGGCTCAGGACAGGACGCGGCGACGGATCGGGGCTTAGAGACGGCGCGTGGACCGATCGGGGCTTAGGAGACGACGCGTGGACCGATCGGGGCTCAAGAGACAGCGCGTGGACCGATCGGGACTCAGGAGACGGCGCGTGGATCGATTGGGGCGTGGATACGGCGCGTGACGCGACCGGGGCTCAGGAGGCCGCGCGTGGAGCGATCATGGCTCGGCGACGGCGCATGGACCGATCGGGGCTCGGAGACGACGCGTGGAGCGATAGGGGCTCAGGAGACGGCGCGTGGACCGGTCGGGGCTTAGGAGACTCGCGTGGACCGATTGGGACTCAGGCGGTTGCGCGTGGATCAATTGGGGTTCGGCGACGGCGCGTGGACCGATCGCGGTGCGGAGACGGCCCGTGGACAGATCGGGGCTTAGGAGACGGCGCGTGGACCGATCGGGGCTCAGGAGATGGCGCGTGGACCGGTCGGGGCTTAGGAGACGACGCCTGGACCGATCGGGGCTTAGGAGGCGGCGTGTGGAACGATCGGGGCTCAGGATACAGCGCGTGGACCGATCGGGGCTCGGAGACGGCGCGTGGAACGATCGGAGCACAGGAGACGGCGCGTGAACCGAGCGGCGCTCGGAGACGGCGCGTGGATCGATCGGGGCTTAGGAGACGGCGCGTGGACCGATCGGGGCTCGGCGACTGCGCGTGGACGCATCGGGGCCCAGGAGACGGCGCGTGGACCGATCGGGGTTCGGTGACGGCACGTTTACCGATCGGGGCTTAGGAGACGATGCGTGGACCGATCGCGGCTCGGAGACGGCGTGTGAACCGACCGGGGTTCAGGAGGCCGCGCTTGGATCGATCGAGGCTCGGCGACGGGGCGTGGACCGATCGAATCTCGGAGACGACGCGTCGACCGATCGGGGCTCAGATGACGGTGCGCGGACCGACCGGGGCTCAGGAGACTCGCGTGGATCGATCGGGGCTCCGGAGACGCCGCGTAGAGCGATGGGGATCAGGAGACGGTGCACGGACCGATCGGGGCTCGGAGACGGCGCGTGGACCGATCGGGGCTTAGGAGACGGCGCGTGGACCGATCGGCACACGGAGACATCGCGTGGAATGATCGGGGCTCAGGAGACGGCGCGTGAACCGATCGGCGCTCGCAGACGGCGCGTGGACGGATCAGGGCTCAGGAGACGGCGCGTGAACCAATCGGCGCTCGGAGACGGCGCGTGGACCGATCGGGGCTTAGGAGACGGCGAGTGCACCGATCGGGGCCCGGAGACGGGTCGTCGACAGATTGGGGCTTAGGAGACGGCGCGTGGACCGATCGGGGCTGGGAGACGGCACGTGAACCAATAGGGGCTTAGGAGACGGCGCGTGGACCGATCGGGGCTTAGGAGACGACGCGTTAAATGATCGGCGCTCGGAGACGCCGCGTGGACCGATTGGGGCTTAGGAGACGGCGCGTGGACCGATCGGGGCTTAGGAGACGGCGCGTGGACCGATCGGGGCTCGGAGACATCGCGTGGAATGATCGGGGCTCAGGAGACGGCGCGTGAACCGATCGGCGCTCGGAGACGGCGCGTGGACGGATCAGGGCTCAGGAGACGGCGCGTGAACCAATCGGCGCTCGGAGACGGCGCGTGGACCGATCGGGGCTTAGGAGACGGCGAGTGCACCGATCGGGGCCCGGAGACGGGTCGTGGACCGATCATGTCTCGGAGACGGCATGTTAACCGATCAGGGCTTAGGAGACGATGCGTGGAGCGATCGGGGCTCAGGAGACGACGCGTGAACCGACCGGGGCTCAGGGGGCCGCGCGTGGACCGATCATGGCTCGGCGACGGCGCGTGGACCGATCGGGGTTCGGGTACGACGCGTGGACCGATCGGGGCTCGGAGACAGCGCGGGGACCAACCGGGGCTCAGGCGGTTGCGCGTGGACCAATTGGGGTTCGGCGACGGCGCGTGGACCGATCGGGGCTCGGAGACAGCGCGTGGAGCGATCGGCGATCCGGAGACGACGCGTGGACCGATAGGCCTCTGGAAGCGGCGCACGGACCGATCGTGGCTCGGAGACGGCGCGTGGAGGCATTGTGGCTTTGAAGACGACGCGTGGACCGAACGGTGCTCAGAAAACGGCGCGTGGAGCGATCGGGGCTGAGGAGACGGCGCGTGGACCGATCGGAACTCAGGAGACGGCGCGTGGACCGATTGGGGCTCAGGAGGCCGCGCGTGGACCTATCGCGGCTCGGCGCCAGCGCGTGGACCGATCGGGGCTCGGAGACGACGCGTGGAATGATCGGTGCTCGGAGACAGCGCGTGGACCGACTGTGGCTCGGAGACGGCGCGTGGATCTACCGGGGCTCCGGAGACGGCACGTGAACCGATCGGGGCTTAGGAGACGGCGGGTGGACCGATCGGGGCTCAGGAAGCGGCGCCTGCACCGATCGGGGCTCGGAGACGGTGCGTGGAGGCATCGGGGCTTAGAAGACGACGCATGGACCGATCGGGGCTCAGGAGGCGGCGCGTGGACCGATCGGTGCTCGCAGACTGCGCGTGGACGGACCGCGACTTAGAATGCAGCACGCGGACGGATCGGGGATCGGAGACGGCGTATGGACGTATCGGGGCTTAGGAGACGATACGTGGACCGATCGGGGGTCAGGAGACGGCGCGTGGACCGACTGGGGCTCAGGAGGTTGCGCCTGGACGAATTGGGGTTCGGCGACGGCGCGTGGACCGACCGGGGCTCAGGAGACCGCGCGTGGACCGATCGGGGCTCGGCGACTACGCGTAGGCGGATCTGGGCTCAGGAGACGGCGCGTACACCGATCGCGGCTCGGCGACGGCGCGTGGACCGATCGAGGCTCGGAGACGACGAGTATACGGATCGGGGATTAGGGGACGACGCGTGGACTGATCCGGGCTCAGGAGACGGCGCGTGGATCGATCAGGGCTCGGAGACGGCGCTTGGAACGATCGGGGCTCAGGAGACGGCGAGTGGACTAATAGGAGCTCGGAGACGGCGCATAGAACGATCGGGGCTCAGGAGATGGTGCGTGAACCAATCGGTGCTCGGAGAAGGCGCTGACCGATCGTGGCTTAGGAGGACACGCCTGGACCGATTGGGGCTTAGGAGACGACGCGTGGACCGATCGGGGCTCAGGAGACGGCGCGTGGGCCGTCCGGGGCTCGGAGACGACAAGTGGAACGATCGGGGCTCAGCAGACGGCGCGTTGACCGATCGGGACTCAGGAGGCCGCGCGTGGACCGATCATGGCTCGGCGACGGCGCGTAGAACGATCGGGGCTCGGAGACGACGCGTCGACCGATCGGGGCTCGGAGACAGCGCGTGGATCGACTGGGGCTCACTCAGGCGGTTGCGCGTGGACCAATTGGGGCTCCGGAGGCGGCGCGTGGACCGATTGGGGAGCAGAAGATGGTGCGTGGACCGATCGGGGCTCGGAGACGGCGGGTGGACCGATCGGAGCTTAGAAGACGACGCGTAGACCGATTCGGGCTCAGGAGACAGCGCGTGGACCGATCGGGGCTCGGAGACGGCGCGTTAACCGATCGGCGCTTGGAGACGGCGCATCGACCGATCGGGGTTCGGTGACGGCGCGTGGACCGTCCGGGGCTCAGGAGGGGATGCGTGGACCGATCGCGGCTCTGGAGACTGCGCGTGGATCGATCGGGGCTTAGGGAACGACGCGTCGACCGATCGGGGCTCCGGAGACGGCGCGTGAACCGACCGGGGCTCAGGAGACCGCACGTGGACCGATCGCGGCTCAGGAGACCGCGCGTGGACCGTTCGCGGCTCGGCGACGGCGCGTGGACCGATCGGGGCTCAGGAGGCCGCGCGTGGACCGATCGTGGCTCGGCGACGGCGCGTGGACCGATCGGGGCTCGGAGACGACGCGTGAACCGATCGGGGCTCGGAGACAGCGCGTGGACCGACTGGGGGGTCAGGCGGTTGCGCGTGGACCAATTGGGGTTCGGCGACGGCGCGCGGACCGATCGGGGCTCGGAGACGGCGCGTTAACCGATTGGGGCTTAGGAGACGATGCGTGGTCCGATCGGGGCTCGAAGACGGCGCGTGGACCGATCGGGGCTCGGCGACTGCGCGTGAACGTATCGGGGTTCAGGAGACGGCGCGTGGTCCGATCGGGGCTCGGAGACGGCACGTGGACCGATCAGGGCTTTGGAGACGACGCGTGGACCGATCGGGGCTCAGGAGACAGCGGGTGAACCGGTCGGGTCTTAGGAGACGACGCGTCGACCGATCGGGGCTCGGACACGACGCTTGTACGGATCGGGGCTTGGTGACGGAGCGTTGACCGATCGCGGTTTAGAGACGGCCCGTGGACGGATCGGGGCTTAGGAGATGGCGCGTGGACCGATCGGGGCTTAGGAGCCTCGCGTGGATCCATCGTGGCCCCGGAGGCGCCGCGTGCACCCATGGGGATCAGGAGACAGTGCGTGGACCGATCGGGGTTCGGCGACGGCGCGTGGACCGACCGGGGATTAGGAGACGACGCGTCGACCGATCGGGGCTTAGGAGACGACCCGTCGACCGATCGGGGGTTAGGAGACGACGCGTGGACCGATCGGGGCTCAGGAGACGGCGCGTGGAACGATCGGGGCTCAGGAGACGGCGCGTGAAACGATCAGCGCTCTGAGACGGCGCGTGGACCGATTGTGGCTTACGAGACGGCGCGTGGAACGATCGGGGTTCAGGAGACGGCGCGTGGACCGATCGGGGCTCAGGAGATGGCGCGCGGACCGACCGGGGCTCAGGCGACTCGCGTGGAACGACCGGGGCTTTGGAGGCGGCGCGTGAACCGATCGGGGCTTGATGACATCGCGTTTACCGATCGCGGTTCGGAGGCGGCCCGTGGACAGATCGGGGCTTAGGAGACGGCGCGTGGACCTAACGGGGCTCAGGAGACGGCGCGTGGACCGGTCGGGGCTTAGGAGACGACGCCTGGACCGATCGGGGCTCAGGAGACGGCGGGTGATCCGGTCGGGTCTTAGGAGACGACGCGTCGACCGATCGGGGCTCAGGGAAAGGCGTGTGGACCGATCGAGGCTCAGGAGACGGCGCCTGGACCGATCGGGGCTCGGCGACTGCGCGTGGACGGATCGGGGCTCAGGAGACGGCGCGTGGGCCGATCGGGGCTCAGGAGGCCGCGCGTTAACCGATTGGGGCTTAGGAGACGATGCGTGGACCGATCGCGGCTCGGAGACGGCGTGTGAAGCGACCGGGGCTCAGGAGGCCGCGCGTGGACCGATCGAGGCTCGGCGACGGCGAGTGGACCCATCGGGGCTCGGAGACGACGCGTGTACGGATCGGGGCTCTGGAAGCGGCGCACGGACCGATCGTGGCTCGGAGACGGCGCGTGGCGGCATCGGGGCTAAGAAGACGACGCATGGACCGAGCGGGGCTCAGGAGATGGCGCGAGGAGCGATGGGGATCAGGAGACGGTGCGTGGACCGATCGGGGCTCGGAGACGCCGCTTGGACCGATCGGGGCTTAGGAGACGGCGCGTGGACCAATTGGGGCTTAGGAGACGGCGCGTGGACCGATCGGGGTTAGGAAGCGGCGCCTAGACCGATCGTGGCTCGGAGACGGCGCGTGGAGGCATCGGGGCTAAGAAGACGACACATGGATGGAGCGGGGCTCAGGAGACGGGGCGAGGAGCGATCGGGGCTCAGGAGAAGACGCGTCAATTGATCGGGGCTCAGAAATCGGCGCGTGGAGCGATGGGGGCTCAGGAGACGACGCGTGGATCGATCGGGGCTCAGGAAACGACGCGTCGACCGATTGGGGCTCAGGAGCCGACGCGCGGACCGACCAGGGCTCAGGAGCCTCGCGTGGACCGATCATGGCTCGGCGACGGCGCGTGGACGGATCGGGGCTCGGAGACGACGCGTGGACCGATGGGGGCTCGGATACGGCGCGTGAACCAACCGGGGCTCAGGAGGTCGCGCGTGGACCGATGGCGGCTCGGTGACGGCGCGTGGACCGATCGGGGCTCAGGACTCTGCGCGTGGACCGATCGCGGCTCGGCGGCGGCGCGTGGACCGATCGGGGCTCGGAGACGACGCGTGAAACGATCGGCGCTCGGAGACAGCGCGTGGACCGATCGGGGCTTAGGAGACGGCGCGTGGACCGATCGGAGATCAGGAGACGATGCGTGGACCGATCAGAGCTCAGGAGACGGCGCGTAGAGCGATCGGCCTCGGAAACAGCGGGTGGACCGTCCGGGGCTTAGCAGACGATGCGTGGACCGATCGGGGCTCGGAAACGGCGCGTGGACCGATCGGGGCTTAGGAGACGATGCGTGGACCGATCGGGGCTCAGGAGACGGCGCGTGGAGCGATCGGGGCTCGGAAACGGCGGGTGGACCGTCCGGGGCTTAGGAGACGATGCGTGGACCGATCGGGGCTCAGAAGACGGCGCGTGGACGGATCGGCGCTCGGAGACGGCGCGTGGACCGATCGGGGCTCAGGAGAAGGCGTGTGGACGGATCGACGCTCGGAGATGGCGCGTGGAACGATCGGGGCTCAGGAGACGACGCGTGGACCGATCGGGGCTCAGGAGACGGCGCGTAGACCGATCGGGGCTCCGAAACGACGCGTTAACCGAGCGGGGCTTAGGAGACGATGCGAAGATCGATCGGGGCTCAGGAGACGGCGCGTGGACCGACTGCGGCTCAGGCGGTTGCGCGTGGACCAATTGGGGTTCGGCGACGGCGCGTGGATCGATCGGGGCTTAGGAGACGGCGCGTGCATCGATCGGGGCCCGGAGACGGGTCGTGGACAGATGGGGGCTTAGGAGACGGCGCGTGGACCGATCGTGGCTGGGAGACGGCTCGTCCACCAATCGGGGCTTAGGAGACGACGCGTAGATCGATCGGGGCTCAGGAGACGGCGCGTGGACCGATAGGGGCTCAGGAAACGGCGTCTCGGCCGACTGGGGCTCAGGCGGCTGCGCGTAGACCGATCGGGGCTCCGAAACGACGCGTTAACCGAGCGGGGCTTAGGAGACGATGCGAAGATCGATCGGGGCTCAGGAGACGGCGCGTGGACCGACTGCGGCTCAGGCGGTTGCGCGTGGACCAATTGGGGTTCGGCGACGGCGCGTGGACCGATCGGGGCTCGGAGACGGCGCGTCGACCGCTCGGGGTTCGGAGACGGTGCCTGGACCGTCCGGGGCTCAGGAGGCGATGCGTGGACCGATCGGGGCTCAGGAGTCTGCGCGTGGATGGATCGGGGCTTAGGGAACGACGCGTGGACCGATCGGGGTTCAGGAGACGGCGCATGAACCGACCATGGCTCAGGAGGCCGCGCGTGGACCGACTGGGGCTCAGGTGGTTGCGCGTGGACCAATTGGGGTTCGGCGATGGCGCGTGGACCGATTGGGGCTCGGATACGGCGCGTGAACCAATCGGGCCTCAGGAGGCCGCGCGTGGACCGATCGCGGCTCGGCGACGGCGCGTGGACAGATCGAGGCTCGGAGACGACGCGTGTACGGATCGGGGCTTTGAAGACGACGCGTGGACCGATCGTGGCTCAAGAAACGGCGTGTGGAGCGATCGGGGATCAGGAGACGACGCGTCGACCGATCAGGGCTCAGGTGACGGCGCGTGGACCGACCGGGGCTCAGGAGACAGCGCGTGAAATGATCGGCGCTCGGAGATGGCGCGTGGACCGATCGGGGCTTAGGAGACGGTACGTGAATCGATCGGGGCACAGGAGACGGCGCGTGAGCCGGTCGGGGCTTAGGAGACGACGCCTGGACCGATCGAGACTTAGGGGGCGGCGGGTGGAACGATCGGGGCTCAGGAAATGGCCCGTGGAGCAATCGGGGCTCAGGAGACGGCCCGTGGAGCGATCGGGGCTTAGGAGACGGCGCGCGGAATGATCGGGGCTCGGGAAGCGGCGCCTGAACCGATCTGGCTCGGAGACGGCGCGTGGAGGCATCGGGGTTTAGAAGACGACGTATGAACCGATCGGGGCTCAGGAAACGGCGCGTGGACCGATTGGAGCTCGGAGACGACGCGTGGACCGATCGGGGCTCGGAGACCGCGCGTGGACCGACTGGGGCGCAGGCGGTTGCGCGTGGACCAATTGGGGTTCGGCGACGGCGCGTGGACCGATCGGGGCTCGGAGACGGCGCGTTAACCGATCGGGGCTTAGGAGACGATCCGTGAACCGATCGGGGCTCGGAGACGGCGCGTGGACAGATCGGGCTCAGGAGACGGCGCGTGGACCGATCGGGGCTTAGGATACGGCGCGTGGACCGATCGGGGCTCAGGAAGCGGCGCCTGGACCGATCGTGGCTCGGAGACGGCGCGTGGAGGCATCCGGGCTAAGAAGACGACGCATGGACCGAGCGGGGTTCAGGAGACGGCGCGAGGAGCGATCGGGGCTCAGGAGAAGACACGTCAATTGATCGGGGCTCCGGAGACGACGCCTCGACGAATCGGGGCTCAGGAGGCGGCACGAGAAGCGATCGGGGCTCAGGAGAAGACGCGTCAATTGATCGGGGCTCAGGAGACGACGCGTCGACGAATCGGGGCTTAGGAGACTACGCGTGGACCGATCGGGGCTGAGGAGACGGCGCGTCGACCGACCGGAGCTGAGGAGATTCGCGTGGATCGATCGGGGCTCCGGAGGCGGCGCGTGGACCGATTGGGGCTTAGGAGACGACGCGTGGACTGATCGGGACTCAGGAGACGGCGCGTGGCCCGATTGGGGCTCGGATACGGCGCGGGAACCGACCGGGGCTCAGGAGGCCGCCCGAGAACCGATCGCGGCTCGGCGACGGCGCGTGGACCGATCGGGGCTCAAGAGGCCGCGCGTGGACCGATCATGGCTCGGCGACGGCGCGTAGACCGATCGGGGCCCGGAGACGACGCGTGGACTGATCGGGGCTCGCAGACAGCGCGTGGACCGACTGGGGCTCAGGCGGTACCGCGTGGACCAATTGGGGCTCCGGAGGCGGCGCGTGGACCGATTGTGGAGCAGAAGATGGTGCGTGGACCGATCGGGGCTCGGAGACGGCGCGTGGACCGATCGGAGCTTAGAAGACGACGCCTATACCGATTGGGGCTCAGGAGACAGAGCGTGGACTGACCGGGGCTCGGAGACGGCGCGTTAACCGATCGGCGCTCGGAGACAGCGCGTCGATCGATCGGGGTTCGGTGACGGCGCGTGGACCGTCCGGGGCTCAGGAGGGGATGCGTGGACCGATCGCGGCTCTGGAGACTGCGCGTGGATCGATCGGGGCTTAGGGAACGACGCGTGGACCAATCGGGGCTCAGGAGACGGCGCTTGGACCGATCGGGGCTCGAAGACGACGCGTGGACCGATCGGGGCTCGGAGAAAGCGCGTGGACGGACTGGGGCTCAGGCGGTTTCGCGTGGACCAACTGGGGTTCGGCGACGGCGCGTGGACCGATCGGGGCTTAGGAGGCCGCGCGTGGACCGATCGCGGCTCGGCGACGGCGCGTGGACCGATCGGGGCTCAGGAGGCCGCGCGTGGACCGATCGGAGCTCAGGAGACGGCGCGTGGGCCGATTGGGGCTCGGATACGGCGCGTGAACCAATCGGGCCTCAGGAGGCCGCGCGTGGACCGATCGCGGCTCGGCGACGGCGCGTGGACCGATTGGGGCTCAGGAGGCCGCGCGTGGACCGATCATAGCTCGGCGACGGCGCGTGGACCGATCGGGTCTCGGAGACGACGCGTGGACCGATCGGGGTTCGGCG
This sequence comes from Netelia fuscicornis, assembly GCA_946811545.1. NCBI lineage: Eukaryota > Metazoa > Arthropoda > Insecta > Hymenoptera > Ichneumonidae > Netelia > Netelia fuscicornis. Next base: position 27,430,846 of record OX328012.1, read on the forward strand.
ACCGCGCGTGAACCGACTGGGGCTCAGGCGGTTGCGCGTGGACCAATTGGGGTTCGGCGACGGCGCGTGGACCGTTCGGGGCTCGGAGACGGCGCGTTAACCGATCGGGGCTTAGGAGACGATGCGTGGACCGATCGGGGTTCGGAGACGGCGCGTGGACCGATCGGGGCTCGGCGACGGCGCGTGGACAGATCGACGCTCGGAAACGACGCGTGTACGGATCGGGGCTTTGAAGACGTCGCGTGGTCCGATCGTGGCTCAAGAAACGGCGTGTGGAGCGATCGGGGCTCAGGAAACGACGCGTCGACCGATCAGGGCTCAGGTGACGGCGCGTGGACCGACCGGGGCTCAGGAGACAGCGCGTGAAATGATCGGCGTTCGGAGATGGCGCGTGGACCGATTGGGGCTTAAGAGACGACGGGTGGACCGATCGGGGCTTAGGAGACGGTACGTGAATCGATCGGGGCACAGGAGACGGCGCGTGAGCCGGTCGGGGCTTAGGAGACGACGCCTGGACCGATCGGGGCTCAGGAAACGGCGCGTGGACCGATTGGAGCTCGGAGACAACGCGTGGACCGACTGGGGCTCAGGCGGTTGCGCGTGGACCAATTGGGGTTCGGCGACGGCGCGTGGACCGATCGCGGCTCGGAGACGGCGCGTTAACCGATCGGGGCTCAGGAAGCGGTGCCTGCACCGATCGTGGTTGGGAGACGGCGGAAGGAGGCATCTGGGCTGAAAAGACGACGCGTGGACCGATCGGGGCACGGGAAATGGCGCGTGGACCGACCGGGGCTCAGGAGGCCGCGCCTGGACCGATCGGGGATCGGCGACGGCGCGTGGACCGATCGGGGCTCAGGAAACGGGCCTAGGAGCAATCGGGGTTCAGGAGACGACGCGTCGTCCGATCGGGGCTCAGGATGCGGCGCGTGGACCCATCGGGGCTTATGAGACGGCGCGTGAACCGATCGGAGATCAGGAGAAGACGCGTTCACCGATCGGGGCTCTGGAAGCGGCGCACGGACCGATCGTGGCTCGGAGGCGGCGCGTGGAGGCATCGGGGCTTTGAAGACGACGCTTGGACCGAACGGTGCTCAGAAAACGCCGCGTGGACCGATGGGGATCAGGAGACGGTGCGTGGACCGATCTGGGCTCGGAGACGCCGCTTGGACCGATCGGGGCTTAGGAGACGGCGCGTGGACCGATTGGGACTTAGGAGACGGCGCGTGGACCGATCGGGGCTCAGGAAGCGGCGCCGGGACCGATCGGGGCTCAGGAAGCGGCGCGCGGATCGACCGGGGCTTAGGAGCCTCGCGTGGGCCGATCATGGCTCGGCGACGGCACGTGGACCGACTGGGGCTCAGGCGGTTGCGCGTGGACCGATCGGGGCTCGGAGACGGCGCGTTAACCGACCGGGGCTCAGGAGACGACGCGTCGACCGGTCGGGGCTTAGGAGACGAAGCCTGGACCGATCGGGGCGTAGGAGGCGGCGCGTGGAACGATCGGGGCTCAGAATACGGCGCGTGAACCGATTGGCGCTCGGTGACGGTGCGAGGAGGCGTCTGGGGTTAGAAGACGACGCGTGGACCGATCGGGGCTCAGGCAACGGCGCGCGGACCGACCGAGGCTCAGGAGACGGCGCGTGAAATGATCGGCCCTCGGAGAGGGCGCGTGGACCGATTGGGGCTTAAGAGACGACGGGTGGACCGATCGGGGCTTAGGAGACGGCACGTGAATCGATCGGGCACAGGAGACGGCGCGTGGACCGACCGGGGCTCAGGAGGCGACGCGTGGACCCATCGGGGCTCGGAGACGGCGTGTGGACCGATCGGGCCTTAGGAGACGATACGTGGACCGATCGGGTCTTAGGAGACGACGCGTGGACCGATCGGTGCTCGGAGACGGCGCGTGGACTGATCGGGGCTTAGGAGCCGACGCGTGGACCCATCGGGGTTCGGAGACGATGCGTGGAACGATCGGGGCTCAGGAGACGGCGCGTGAACCGATCGGCCCTCGGTGACGGTGCGAGGAGGCGTCTGGGGTTAGAAGACGACGCGTGGACCGATCGGGGCTCAGGCAACGGCGCGTTAACCGATTGGGGCTTAGGAGACGTTGCGTGGTCCGATCGGGGTTCAGGAGCCTCGCGTGGATCGATCGGGGCTCCAGAGGCGCCGCGTTGACCCATGGGGATCAGGAGACAGTGCGTGTACCGATCGGGTCTCAGGAGACGGCGCGTGGACCGATTGGGGCTCGGGAGACTGCGCGTGGATGGATTTGGGCTTAGGGAACGACGCGTGGACCGATCGGGGCTCAGGAGACGGCGCGTGGACCGATCGGGGCTCAGGAGACGGCGCGTGGACCGATTGGGGGTCGGATACGGCGTGTGAACCGACCGGGGCTCAGGAGGCCGCGCGTGGACCGATCGGGTCTCGGCGACGGCGCGTGGACCGATCGGGGCTCGGAGACGACGCGCGGACCGATCGGGGCTCGGAGACCGCGCGTGGCCCGACTGGGGCTCAGGTGGTTGCGCGAGGACCAATTGGGGCTGAGGCGGTTGCGCGTGGACCGATCGGGGCTCGGAGACAACGCGTGCACCGATAGGGGCTCAGGAAGCGGCGCCTGGACCGATCAGGGCTTAGGAGACGACGGGTGGACCGGTCGGGGCTTAGGAGACTCGCGTCGATCTATCGGGGCTCCGGAGGAGGCGCGTGAACCGATCGGGGATCAGGAGACGGTGCGTGGAGCGATCGGGCCATAGGAGACGGCGGGAATACCGATCGGGGCTGTCGAAGCGGCGCCAGGACCGATCGTGGCTCGGAGACGGAGAGTGGAGGCATCGGGGTTTAGAAGACGACGCATGGACCGATCGGGGCTCGGCGACGGCGCGTGGACCGACCGGGGCTCAGGAGGCCACGCCTGGACCGATCGGGTCTCGGCGACGGCGCGTGGACCGATCGAGGCTCGGAGACGACGCGTGGACCGATCGGGGCTCAGGAGACGGCGCGTGGACCGATCGGGGCTCAGGAGACGGCGCGTGGACCGATTGGGGCTCGGGAGACTGCGCGTGGATGGATCGGGGCTTAGGGAACGACGCGTGGACCGATCGGGGCTCAGGAGACGGCCCGTGGACCGATCGGGGCTCGGAGACGGCGCGTAGAACGATTGGGGCTTAGGAGAAGGCGCGTGGAGCGATCGGGGCTCAGGAGACGGCGCGTGAACCGATCGGCGCTCGGAGACGGCGCGTCGACCGATCGGGGTTCGGAGACGGCGCGTGGACCGTCTGGGGCTTAGGAGACGATGCGTGGACCGATCGCGGCTTAGTGGACGACGCGTGGACCGATCGGGGCTCAGGAGACGGCGCGTGGACCGATCGGGGGTTAGGAGACGGCGCGTGGACCGATCGGGGCTGAGGAAGCGGCGGCTGGACCGATCGTGGCTCGGAGACGACGCGTGGACATATCGGGGCTTAGGAGACGATGCGTGCACCGATCGGGGCTCAGGAGACGGCGCCGTGGATGGATCAGGGGTTAGGGAACGACGCGTGAACCGATCGGGGCTCAGGCGACGGCGCTTGAGTGGATCGGGGCTTAGGAAACGACGCGTGGACCGATCGGGGCTCAGGAGACGGCGCGTGGACCGATCGGGGCTGGGAGACGGCGCGTGGAACGATCGGGGCTCAGGAGACTGCGCGTGGACCGATCGGGTCTGGAAGACGGCGCGCGGAACGATCGGAGCTTAGGAGACGGCGCGTGGACCGATCGGAGATCAGGAGACGACGCGTGGACCGATCGGGGCTCTGGCAGCGGCGCACGGACCGATCGTGGCTCGGAGACGGCGCGTGTAGGCATCGGGGCTTTGAAGACGACGCATGGACCGAACGGTGCTCAGAAAACGGCGCGTGGACCGATCGGTGCTCGGAGACGATGCGTGGACCGATCGGGGCTCAGGAAACGGCGCGTGGAGCGATCAGGGCTCAGGTGACGACGCGTGGATCGATCGGGGCTCAGGAGACGACGCGTCGACCGATCGGGGCTCAGGAGAGGGCGCGCGGACCAACCGGGGCTCAGGAGATTCGCGTGGATCAATCGGGGCTGCGGAGGCGCCGCGTAGACGGATGGGGCTCCGGAGACGGCGCGTGGACCGATCGGCGCTCAGAGAGTGCGCGTGGACCGATTGGGGCTTAGAAGACGGCGCGTGGACCGATCGGGGCTCAGGAAGCGGCGCCTAGACCGATCGTGGCTCGGAGACGGCGCGTGGAGGCATCGGGTCTAAGAAGACGACGCATGGACCGAGCGGGGCTCGGGAGACGGCGCGAGGAGCGATCGAGGCTCAGGAGAAGACGCGTCAATTGATCGGGGCTCAGGAGACGACGCGTCGACGGATCGGGTCTTCGGAGACGACGCGTGAACCGGCCGGGGATTAGGAGACAACGCGTCGACCGATCGGGGCTTAGGAGACGACGCGTGGACTGATCGGGGCTGAGGAGAAGACGCGTGGGCCGATCCGGGCTTAGGAGAGGACCCGTCGACCGATCGGGGCTCAGGAGACGACGCGTGGCCCGATCGAGGTTTAGCAGAGGGCGCGTCGGACGATCGGGGCTCAGGAGACGGCGCGTGGACGGATCGGGTCTCAGGAGACGGCGCGTGCACCAATCGGGGCCCGGCGACGGGTCGTGGACAGATTAGGGCTTAGGAGACGGCGCGTGGACCGATCGGGGCTCGGAGACGGCGCGTGGACCGATCGGGGCTTAGGAGACGACGCGTGGACCGATCGGGGCTGAGGAGACGGTGCGTGGACCGATCGGGTCTCAGGAGACGGCGCGTGGACCGATTGGGGCTCGGATACGGCGTGTGAACCGACCGGGGCTCAGGAGGCCGCGCGTGGAACGATCATGGCTCGGCGACGGCGCGGGGACCGATCGGGGCTCGGAGACGACGCGTGGACCGATCGGGGCTCGGAGACCGCGCGTGGCCCGACTGGGGCTCAGGTGGTCCCGCGAGGACCAATTGGGGCTCAGGCGGTTGCGCGTGGACCGATCGGGGCTCGGAGACAACGCGTGCACCGATAGGGGCTCAGGAAGCGGCGCCTGGACCGATCAGGGCTTAGGAGACGGCGCGAATACCGATCGGGGCTGTCGAAACGGCGCCAGGACCGATCGTGGCTCGGAGACGGCGCGTGGACTGATCGGGGCTTAGGAGCCGACGCGTGGACCCATCGGGGTTCGGAGACGATGCGTGGAACGATCGGGGCTCAGGAGACGGCGCGTGAACCGATCGGCCCTCGGTGACGGTGCGAGGAGGCGTCTGGGGTTAGAAGACGACGCGTGGACCGATCGGGGCTCAGGCAACGGCGCGTTAACCGATTGGGGCTTAGGAGACGTTGCGTGGTCCGATCGGGGTTCAGGAGCCTCGCGTGGATCGATCGGGGCTCCAGAGGCGCCGCGTTGACCCATAGGGATCAGGAGACAGTGCGTGGACCGATCGGGGCTCGGAGACGGCGCGTGGACCGATCGGGGCTCGGCGACTGCGTTGGATGTATCGGGGCTCAGGAGATGGCGCGTGAACCGATCGGCGCTCGGAGACGGCGCGTGGATCAATCGGGGCTTAGAAGACGGCGCGTGGACCTATCGGGGCTTAGGAGAAGACGCGTGGGCCGATCGGGGCTCAGGAAGCGTCGCCTGGACCGATCGTGACTCGGAGACGTCGCGTGGAGGTATCGGGGTTTAAAAGACGACGCATGGACCGATCAGGGCTCAGGAAACGGCGCGTTGACCGATCGGTGCTCAGGAGACGACGCGTTAACCGATCGGGGCTTAGGAGACGATGCGTGGACCGATCGGGCTCGGCGACGGCGCGTGGACCGATAGGAGCTCGGAGACGACGCGTGTACGGATCAGGGGTTGGTGACGGCGCGTTTACCGATAGCAGCTGGGAGACGGCCCGTGGACGGATCGCGGCATAGGAGACGGTGCGTGGAACGATCGGGGCTCAGGAGACGGCGCGTGGACCGGTCGGGGCTTAGGAGACGACGCGTGGACCGATTGGGGCGTAGGACGCGACGCGTGTACCTATCGGGGCTCACGAGACAGCGTGTGGACCGATTGGGGCTCAGGAGACGGCGCCTGGACCGATCGGGGCTCGGAGACGGCGCGTGGAACGATCGGAGCTCAGGAGACGGCGCGTGTACCTATCGGGGCTCACGAGACTGCGTGTGGGCCGATTGGGGTTCAGGAGACGACGCAACGACCGTTCGGGGCTCAGGAGGCGGCGCGCGGACCGGCCGGGGCTCAGGAGCCTAGCGTGGATCGATCGGGGCTCCGCAGACGGCGCGTGGACCGATTGGAGAGCAGGAGATGGTGCGTGGACCGATCGGGGCCCGGAGACAGCGCGTGGACCGATCGGCGCTCGGAGACGGCGCGTGGACCGATCGGGGCTTAGGAGACGGCGCGTGGACCGATCATGGCTCGGCGCCGGCGCGTGGACCGATCGGGGTTCAGGAGGCCGCGCGTGGACCGATCATGGCTCGGCGACGGCGCGTAGACCGATCGGGGCTCGGAGACGACGCGTGCACCGATCAGGGCTCGGAGACAGCGCTTGGACCGATCGGGGCTCGGAGACGGTAGGAGGACCGACCGGAGCTCAGGAGATTCGCGTGGATCGATCAGGGCTCCGGAGGCGGCGCATGGACCGATTGGGGAGCATGCGATGGTGCGTGGACCGATCGGGGCTCGGAGACGGCGCACGGACCGATCGGGGCTTAGGAGACGACGCGTGGACCGATTGGGGCTCAGGAGGCCGCGCGTGGACCGATCGGGGTGTAGGAGACGACGCGTGTACCTATCGGGGCTCAGGAGACAGCGCGTGGACCGATCGGGGCTCGGCGACTGCGCGTCGACGTATCGGGGCTCAGGAGACGGCGCGTGGACCGATTGGAGCTTATGAGACGGCGCGTGGACCGATTGGGGCTCGGATACGGCGCGTGAACCGATCGGGGCTTAGGAGACGACGCGTGGACCGATCGGGGCTCAGGTGACGGCGCGTGGACCGATCGGGGTTCGGCGACGGCGCGTGGACCGATGCGGGCTCAGGAGACGGCGCCTGGACCGATCGGGGCTCGGAGACGGCGCGTGGAACGATCGGGGCTTAGGAGACGATGCGTGGACCGACCGGGCCTCGGAGACGGCGCGTGGACCGACCGGGGCTCAGGAGACCGCGCGTGGACCGATCGGGGCTCGGCGACTGCGTTGGATGTATCGGGGCTCAGGAGATGGCGCGTGAACCGATCGGCGCTCGGAGACGGCGCGTGGATCAATCGGGGCTTAGAAGACGGCGCGTGGACCTATCGGGGCTTAGGAGAAGACGCGTGGGCCGATCGGGGCTCAGGAAGCGTCGCCTGGACCGATCGTGACTCGGAGACGTCGCGTGGAGGTATCGGGGCTTAAAAGACGACGCATGGACCGATCAGGGCTCAGGAAACGGCGCGTTGACCGATCGGTGCTCAGGAGACGACGCGTTAACCGATCGGGGCTTAGGAGACGATGCGTGGACCGATCGGGCTCGGCGACGGCGCGTGGACCGATCGGAGCTCGGAGACGACGCGTGTACGGATCAGGGCTTGGTGACGGCGCGTTTACCGATAGCAGCTGGGAGACGGCCCGTGGACGGATCGCGGCATAGGAGACGGTGCGTGGAACGATCGGGGCTCAGGAGACGGCGCGTGGACCGGTCGGGGCTTAGGAGACGACGCGTGGACCGATCGAGGCTCGGAGACGACGCGTGTACGGATCGGGGATTCGCGGACGACGGGTGGACCGATCCGGGCTCAGGAGACGGCGCGTGGACCGATCGGGGCTCGGAAACGGTGCGTGGAACGATCGGGGCTCAGGAGACGGCGCGTGAACCGATCGGCGCTCGGAGACGGCGAGTGGACCGATCGGGGCTTATGAGACGGCGCGTGGACCGATCGGGGCATATGAGACGGCGCGTGGACCGATCGGAGATCAGGAGAAGACGCGTGCACAGTTCGGGGCTCTGGAAGCGGCGCACGGACCGATCGTGGCTCGGAGACGGCGCGTGGAGGCATCGGGGCTTTGAAGACGACGCGTGGACCGAACGGTGCTCAGAAAACGCCACGTGAACCAATCGGCGCTCCGAGACGGCGCGTGGACCGATCGGGGATGAGGAGAAGGCGCGTGGACCGATCGGGGCTTAGGAGACGGCGCGTAGACCGATCGGGACTTGGAGACGGCGCGTGGAACGATCGGGGCTCAGGTGACGGCGCGTCGAGCGATCGGGGCTCAGGAGACGACGCGTGAACGGACCGTGGCTTAGAATGCGTCACGCGGACCGATCGGCGATCGGATACGGCGTGTGGACGTATCGGGGCTTAGGAGACGATGCGTGGACCGATCGGGGCTCAGGAGACGGCGGGTGATCCGGTCGGGTCTTAGGAGACGACGCGTCGACCGATCGGGGCTCAGGGAAAGGCGTGTGGACCGATCGAGGCTCAGGAGACGGCGCCTGGACCGATCGGGGCTCGGCGACTGCGCGTGGACGGATCGGGGCTCAGGAGACGGCGCGTGGGCCGATCGGGGCTCCGAGACGGCGCGTGGACCGATCGGGGATGAGGAGAAGGCGCGTGGACCGATCGGGGCTTAGGAGATGGCGTGTAGACCGATCGGGGCTCGGAGACGGCGCGTGGAACGATCGGGGCTCAGGAGACGGCGCGTGGACCGATCGGGGCTTAGGAGACGGCGCGTGGACCGATCGGAGATCAGGAGGTGACGCGTGGACCGATCGGGGTTGTGGAAGCGGCGCACGGACCGATCGTGGCTCGGAGACGGCGCGTGGACCGACCGGGGTTTACGAGAAGGCGCTTGGTCCGAACGGGGCTTAGGAGACGGCGCGTGGACCGATCGGGGCTCGGAGACGGTGCGTGGAACGATCGGGGCTCAGGAGACGGCGCGTCAACCGATCGGCGCTCGGAGACGGCGCGTCGACCGATCGGGGCTTAGGAGACGGCGCGTGGACCGATCGGAGATCAGGAGGTGACGCGTGGACCGATCGGGGTTGTGGAAGCGGCGCACGGACCGATCGTGGCTCGGAGACGGCGCGTGGAGGCATCGCGGCTTTGAAGACGACGCGTGGACCGATCGGGGCTCAGGAAACGGCGTGTGGCGCGATCGGGGCTCAGGAGACGACGCGTGGTTCGATCGGGGCTCAGGAGACGACGCGTCGAACAATCGGGGCTCAGGAGACGGCGCGCGGACCGACTGGGGCTCAGGAGACTCGCGTGGATCGATCGGGGCTCTGGAGGCGCCGCGTGGACCGATTGGGACCAGGAGACGGTGCGTGAACCGTTCGGGGCTCGGAGATGGCGCGTGGACCGATCGGGGCTCAGGAGACGGCGCGTGGACCGATCTCGGCTCGGAGACGGCGCGTGGAACGATCGGGGCTCAGGATACGACGCGTGGACCGATCCGGCGTAGGAGACGACGCGTGTACCTATCGGGGCTCACGACACAGCGTGTGGACCAATTGGGGCTCAGGAGACGCCGCGTGAACCGATCGGGGCTCAGGAAACGGCGCCTGGACCGATCGTGGCTCGGAGACGGCGCGAGGAGGCATCTGGGCTTAGAAGACGACGCGTGGATCGATGGAGGCTCAGGAGACGGCTCGTGGACCGATCGGGGCTTAGGAGACGGCGCGTGGGCCGAACGGGGCTCAGGAAACGGAGCGTGGACCGACCGGAGCTCAGCAGATTTCGCGTGGATCGATCGGGGCTCCGGAGGCGGCGCGTGGACCGATTGGGGAGCAGGAGATGGCGCGTGGACCGATCGGGGCTCGGAGACGGAGCGTGGAGCGATCGGGGCTCAGGAGACGGCGCGTGAACTAATCGGCGCTCGGAGACGGCGGGTGGACCGATCGGGGCTGAGGAGAAGGCGCGTGGTCCGATCGGGGCTTATGAGACGGCGCGTAGACCGATCGGGGCTCGGAGATGGCGCGTGGAATGATCGGGGCTTAGGAGATGGTGTGTGGACCGATCGGAGATCAGGAGACGACGCGTGGACCGACCGGGGGTCGGAGACGGCGCGAGGAGGCATCTGGGCTTAGAAGACGACGCGTGGATCGATGGAGGCTCAGGAGACGGCTCGTGGACCGATCGGGGCTTAGGAGACGGCGCGTGGGCCGAACGGGGCTCAGGAAACGGCGGGTGGACCGACCGGAGCTCAGCAGATTTCGCGTGGATCGATCGGGGCTCCAGAGGCGGCGCGTGGACCGATTGGGGAGCAGGAGATGGTGCGTGGACCGATCGGGGCTCGGAAAACGGCGCGTGGACCGATCGGGGCTTAGAAGACGACGCGTGGACCGTCCGGGGTTAGAAGGCGACGCGTGGACCGATGAGGGCTCAGGAGCCGGCGCGTGGAACAATCGGGGCTCAGGAGACGGCGCGTGAAATGATCTGCGCTCGGAGACGGCGCGTGGACCGATCGGTGCTCGGAGACAGCGCGTGGACCGATCGGGGCTCAGGAAACGGCGTGTGGAGCGGTTGGGGCTCAGGAGACGACGCGTGGACCGATCGGGGTTTAGGAGAGGACGCGTCGACCGATCGGGGCACAGGAGACGGCGCGTGGACCGATCGGGGCTTAGGAGACTACGCGTGTACCTATCGGGGCTCAGGAGACAGCGCGTGGACCGATTGGGCATCAGGAGACGGCGCGTCGATGGATCGGGGCTTGGGGAACGACGCGTGGACCGATCGGGGCTCAGGAGACGGCGCGTGGAATGATCGAGGCTCGGAGAAGGCGCGTGGACCGACCGGGGCACAGGAGGATACGCCTGGACCGATCGGGGCTCGGCGACGGCGCGTGGACCGATCGAGGCTCGGAGACGGCGCGTGGAACGATCGGGGCTCGGAGACGGAGCGTGGAGCGATCGTGGCTCAGGAGACGGCGCGTGAAATGATCGGCGCTCGGAGACGGCGCGTGGACCGATCGTGGCTTAGGAGAAGGCGCGTGGAACGATCGGGGCTCAGGAGACGGCGCGTGAAATGATCGGCGCTCGGAGACGGCGCGTGGACCGATCGTGGCTTAGGAGAAGGCGCGTGGAACGATCGGGGCTCAGGAGACGGCGCTTGGACAGATCGGGGTTCAGGAGGATACGCCTGGACCGATCGGGGCTCGGCGACGGCGCGTGGACCGATCGAGGCTCGGAGACGGCGCGTGGAACGATCGGGGCTCGGAGACGGAGCGTGGAGCGATCGGGGCTCAGGAGACGGCGCGTGAACTAATCGGCGCTCGGAGACGGCGCGTGGACCGATCGGGGCTGAGGAGAAGGCGCGTGGTGCGATCGGGGTTTATGAGACGGCGCGTAGACCGATCGGGGCTCGGAGATGGCGCGTGGAATGATCGGGGCTTAGGAGATGGTGTGTGGACCGATCGGAGATCAGGAGACGACGCGTGGACCGATCGGGGCTTAGGAGACGACGCGTCGAACGATCGGGGCTTAGGAGAGGACGGGTGGACCGATCGGGGCTCGGAGACGGCGCGTGGAGGCATCGGGGCTTAGAAGACGACGCATGGATCGATCGGGGCACGGAAACGGCGCGTGGACCGATCGGGGCTCAGGAGACGGCGCGTGGACCGATCGGTGATCGGAGACTGCGCGTGGACGGACCGCGGCTTAGAATGCGGCACGCGGACCGATCGGGGATCGGAGACGGCGTGTGGACGTATCGGGGCTTAGAAGACGATGCGTGGACCGATCGGGGCTCAGGAGATGGCGCGTGGACCGACTGGGGCTCAGGAGGTTGCGCGTGGACCAATTGGGGTTCGGCGGGTTGGGCGACGGCGCGTGGACCGATCGCGGCTCGGCGACGGCGCGTGTACCGATCGGGGCTCTGGAGGCCGCGCGTGGAACGATCATGGCTCGGCGACGGCGCGTGGACCGAACGGGGCTCGGAGAAGACGCATGGACTGATCGGGGCTCGGAAACGGCGGGTGGACCGATCGGGGCTTAGGAGACGGCGCGTGGACCGATCGGGGCTCGGAGACGGCGCGTGGACCGATCGGGGCTGAGGAGAAGGCGCGTGGTCCGATCGGGGCTTATGAGACGGCGCGTGGACCGATCGGGGGTCGGAGACGGCGCGTGGAACGATCGGGGCTCAGGAGACGGCGCGTGAACCGATCGGCGCTCGGAGACGGCGCGTGGACCGATAGGGGCTTAGGAGACGGCGCGTGGACCGATCGGGGCTCGGAGGCGGGGCGTGGAATGATCGGGGCTCAGGAGACGGCGCGTGAAATGATCGGCGCTCTGAGACGGCGCGTAGACCGATTGGGGCTTACGCGACGGCGTGTGGACCGTTCGGGGCTCAGGAATCGGCGCCTGGACCGATCGTGGCTCGGAAACGGCGCGTGGAGGCATCGGGGCTTTGAAGACGACGCGTGGACCGAACGGTGCTCAGAAAACGGCGGGTGGACCGATCGGTGCTCGGAGACGATGCGTGGACCGATCGGGGCTCAGGAAACGGCGTGTGGAGCGGTTGGGGCTCAGGAGACGACGCGTGGACCGATCGGGGCTCGGAGACGACGCGTGGACCGATCGGGGTTTAGGAGAGGACGCGTCGACCAATCGGGGCACAGGAGACGGCGCGTGGACCGATCGGGGCTTAGGAGACTCACGTTGATCGATTGGGGCTCCGGAGGCGGTGCGTGGACCGATCGGGGCTTAGGAGACTACGCGTGTACCTATCGGGGCTCAGGAGACAGCGCGTGGACCGATTGGGCATCAGGAGACGGCGCGTCGATGGATCGGGGCTTGGGGAACGACGCGTGGACCGATCGGGGCTCAGGAGACGGCGCGTGGGATGATCGGGGCTCGGAGAAGGCGCGTGGACCGACCGGGGCCCAGGAGGATACGCCTGGACCGATCGGGGCTCGGCGACGGCGCGTGGACCGATCGAGGCTCGGAGACGGCGCGTGGAACGATCGGGGCTCGGAGACGGAGCGTGGAGCGATCGGGGCTCAGGAGACGGCGCGTGAAATGATCGGCGCTCGGAGACGGCGCGTGGACCGATCGTGGCTTAGGAGAAGGCGCGTGGAACGATCGGGGCTCAGGAGACGGCGCGTGAAATCATCGGCGCCCGGAGAAGTCGCGTGGACGAATCGGGGCTTAGGAGACGACGCGGGGACCGATCGGGGTTCAGGAAGCGGCGCCTGGACCGATCGTGGCTCGGAGACGGCGCGTGGAGGCATCGGGGCTAAGAAGACGACGCATGGACCGATCGGGGATCAGGAAACGGCGTATGGACCGATCGGAGCTCGGACACGACGCGTGGACCGATCGGGGCTCAGGAGACGGCGCGAGGAGCGATCGGGCTCAGGAGAAGACGCGTCAATTGATCGTGGCTCAGGAGACGACGCGTCGACGGATCGGGGCTTAGGAGACGACGCGTGGACCGATCGGGGCTTAGGAGACGACGCGTGGACCGATCGGGGCTCAGGACACGGCGCGTGGACCGACCGGGGCTCAGGAGGCGACGCGTGGACCGATCGGTGCTCGGAGACGGCACGTTGGACGATCGGGGCTCAGGAGACGGCGCGTGGACGGATCGGGGCTTAGGAGTCGGCGCGTCGACCGATCGGAGCTCAGGAGGCGGTGCGTGGATCGATCCAGGCTCCGCGACGGCGCGTGGACCGATCGAGGCTCGGAGACGACGCGTGTACGGATCGGGGATTCGGCGATGACGCGTGGACGGATCCGGGCTCAGGAGACGGCGCGTGGACGGATCGGGGCTCAGAGACGGCGCGTGGAACGATCGGGGCTCAGGAGACGGCGCGTGAACCTATCGGCGCTCGGAGACGGCGCGTGGACCGATAGGGGCTTAGGAGACGGCGCGTGGACCGATCGGGGCTTGGAGACATCGCGTGGAATGATCGGGGCTCAGGAGACGGCGCGTGAACCGATCGGGGTTTGGATACGACGCGTGGACCGATCGGGGCTCGGAGACAGCGCGTGGACCAACCGGGGCTCAGGCGGTTGCGCGGGGACCTATTGGGGTTCGGCGACGGCGCGTGGACCGATGCGGGCTCAGGAGACGGCGCCTGGACCGATCGGGGCTCGGAGACGGCGCGTGGAACGATCGGGGCTCAGGAGACGGCGCGTGAACCGATTGGCGCTCGGAGACGGCGCGTGGACCGATCGGGGCTTAGGAGACGATGCGTGGACCGACCGGGCCTCGGAGACGGCGCGTGGACCGACCGGGGCTCAGGAGACCGCGCGTGGACCGATCGGGGCTCGGCGACTGCGTTGGATGTATCGGGGCTCAGGAGATGGCGCGTGAACCGATCGGCGCTCGGAGACGGCGCGTGGATCAATCGGGGCTTAGAAGACGGCGCGTGGACCTATCGGGGCTTAGGAGAAGACGCGTGGGCCGATCGGGGCTCAGGAAGCGTCGCCTGGACCGATCGTGACTCGGAGACGTCGCGTGGAGGTATCGGGGCTTAAAAGACGACGCATGGACCGATCAGGGCTCAGGAAACGGCGCGTTGACCGATCGGTGCTCAGGAGACGACGCGTTAACCGATCGGGGCTTAGGAGACGATGCGTGGACCGATCGGGCTCGGCGACGGCGCGTGGACCGATCGGAGCTCGGAGACGACGCGTGTACGGATCAGGGCTTGGTGACGGCGCGTTTACCGATAGCAGCTGGGAGACGGCCCGTGGACGGATCGCGGCATAGGAGACGGTGCGTGGAACGATCGGGGCTCAGGAGACGGCGCGTGGACCGGTCGGGGCTTAGGAGACGACGCGTGGACCGATTGGGGCGTAGGACGCGACGCGTGTACCTATCGGGGCTCACGAGACAGCGTGTGGACCGATTGGGGCTCAGGAGACGGCGCCTGGACCGATCGGGGCTCGGAGACGGCGCGTGGAACGATCGGAGCTCAGGAGACGGCGCGTGTACCTATCGGGGCTCACGAGACTGCGTGTGGGCCGATTGGGGTTCAGGAGACGACGCAACGACCGTTCGGGGCTCAGGAGGCGGCGCGCGGACCGGCCGGGGCTCAGGAGCCTAGCGTGGATCGATCGGGGCTCCGCAGGCGGCGCGTGGACCGATTGGAGAGCAGGAGATGGTGCGTGGACCGATCGGGGCCCGGAGACGGCGCGTGGACCGATCGGCGCTCGGAGACGGCGCGTGGACCGATCGGGGCTTAGGAGACGGCGCGTGGACCGATCATGGCTCGGCGCCGGCGCGTGGACCGATCGGGGCTCAGGAGGCCGCGCGTGGACCGATCATGGCTCGGCGACGGCGCGTAGACCGATCGGGGCTCGGAGACGACGCGTGCACCGATCAGGGCTCGGAGACAGCGCTTGGACCGATCGGGGCTCGGAGACGGTAGGAGGACCGACCGGAGCTCAGGAGATTCGCGTGGATCGATCAGGGCTCCGGAGGCGGCGCATGGACCGATTGGGGAGCATGCGATGGTGCGTGGACCGATCGGGGCTCGGAGACGGCGCACGGACCGATCGGGGCTTAGGAGACGACGCGTGGACCGATTGGGGCTCAGGAGGCCGCGCGTGGACCGATCGGGGTGTAGGAGACGACGCGTGTACCTATCGGGGCTCAGGAGACAGCGCGTGGACCGATCGGGGCTCGGCGACTGCGCGTCGACGTATCGGGGCTCAGGAGACGGTGCGTGGACCGATTGGAGCTTATGAGACGGCGCGTGGACCGATTGGGGCTCGGATACGGCGCGTGAACCGATCGGGGCTTAGGAGACGACGCGTGGACCGATCGGGGCTCAGGTGACGGCGCGTGGACCGATCGGGGCTTCGGAGACGGTACGTGGACCGATCGGGGCTCGGAGACGGTACGAGGACCGACCGGAGCTCAGGAGATTCGCGTGGATCGATCAGGGCTCCGGAGGCGGCGCATGGACCGATTGGGGAGAATGCGATGGTGCGTGGACCGATCGGAGCTCGGAGACGGCGCGTGGACGGACCGCGGCTCAGAATGCGGTACGCGGACCGACCGGGGATGGGACACGGCGTGTGGACCGATCGAGGCTCGGAGACGACGCGTTTAAGGATCGGGAATCAGGAGACGACGCGTGGAACGATCCGGGCTCAGGAGACGAAGCGTGGACCGATCGGGGCTCGGAGACGCCGTGTGGAACGATCGGCACACGGAGACGGCGCGTGGATCGATCGGGGATCGGGGACGGCGCGTGGAACGATCGCGGCTAGGAGTCGACGCGTTAGCCGATCGGGGCTTAGGAGACGATGCGTGGACCGATCGGGGCTCAGGAAGCAGCGCCTGGACCGATCGTGGCTCGGAGACGGCACGAGGAGGCATCTGGGCTTGGAAGACGACGCGTGGATCGATCGGGGCTCGGAGACGGCGCGTGAACCGACCGGGGCTCAGGAGGCCGCGCGTGGACCGATCGAGGCTCAGGAGGCCACGCCTGGACCGATCCAGGCTCCGCGACGGCGCGTGGACCGATCGGGGCTCGGAGACGGCGCGTGGAACGATCGGAGCTCAGGAGACGGCGCGTGTACCTATCGGGGCTCACGAGACTGCGTGTGGGCCGATTGGGGTTCAGGAGACGACGCAACGACCGTTCGGGGCTCAGGAGGCGGCGCGCGGACCGGCCGGGGCTCAGGAGCCTAGCGTGGATCGATCGGGGCTCCGCAGGCGGCGCGTGGACCGATTGGAGAGCAGGAGATGGTGCGTGGACCGATCGGGGCCCGGAGACGGCGCGTGGACCGATCGGCGCTCGGAGACGGCGCGTGGACCGATCGGGGCTTAGGAGACGGCGCGTGGACCGATCATGGCTCGGCGCCGGCGCGTGGACCGATCGGGGCTCAGGAGGCCGCGCGTGGACCGATCATGGCTCGGCGACGGCGCGTAGACCGATCGGGGCTCGGAGACGACGCGTGCACCGATCAGGGCTCGGAGACAGCGCTTGGACCGATCGGGGCTCGGAGACGGTAGGAGGACCGACCGGAGCTCAGGAGATTCGCGTGGATCGATCAGGGCTCCGGAGGCGGCGCATGGACCGATTGGGGAGCATGCGATGGTGCGTGGACCGATCGGGGCTCGGAGACGGCGCACGGACCGATCGGGGCTTAGGAGACGACGCGTGGACCGATTGGGGCTCAGGAGGCCGCGCGTGGACCGATCGGGGTGTAGGAGACGACGCGTGTACCTATCGGGGCTCAGGAGACAGCGCGTGAACCAATCGGCGCTCCGAGACGGCGCGTGGACCGATCGGGGATGAGGAGAAGGCGCGTGGACCGATCGGGGCTTAGGAGACGGCGCGTAGACCGATCGGGACTTGGAGACGGCGCGTGGAACGATCGGGGCTCAGGTGACGGCGCGTCGAGCGATCGGGGCTCAGGAGACGACGCGTGAACGGACCGTGGCTTAGAATGCGTCACGCGGACCGATCGGCGATCGGATACGGCGTGTGGACGTATCGGGGCTTAGGAGACGATGCGTGGACCGATCGGGGCTCAGGAGACGGCGGGTGATCCGGTCGGGTCTTAGGAGACGACGCGTCGACCGATCGGGGCTCAGGGAAAGGCGTGTGGACCGATCGAGGCTCAGGAGACGGCGCATGGACCGATCGGGGCTCGGCGACTGCGCGTGGACGGATCGGGGCTCAGGAGACGGCGCGTGGGCCGATCGGGGCTCCGAGACGGCGCGTGGACCGATCGGGGATGAGGAGAAGGCGCGTGGACCGATCGGGGCTTAGGAGATGGCGTGTAGACCGATCGGGGCTCGGAGACGGCGCGTGGAACGATCGGGGCTCAGGAGACGGCGCGTGGACCGATCGGGGCTTAGGAGACGGCGCGTGGACCGATCGGAGATCAGGAGGTGACGCGTGGACCGATCGGGGTTGTGGAAGCGGCGCACGGACCGATCGTGGCTCGGAGACGGCGCGTGGACCGACCGGGGTTTACGAGAAGGCGCTTGGTCCGAACGGGGCTTAGGAGACGGCGCGTGGACCGATCGGGGCTCGGAGACGGTGCGTGGAACGATCGGGGCTCGGAGACAGCGCTTGGACCGATCGGGGCTCGGAGACGGTAGGAGGACCGACCGGAGCTCAGGAGATTCGCGTGGATCGATCAGGGCTCCGGAGGCGGCGCATGGACCGATTGGGGAGCATGCGATGGTGCGTGGACCGATCGGGGCTCGGAGACGGCGCACGGACCGATCGGGGCTTAGGAGACGACGCGTGGACCGATTGGGGCTCAGGAGGCCGCGCGTGGACCGATCGGGGTGTAGGAGACGACGCGTGTACCTATCGGGGCTCAGGAGACAGCGCGTGGACCGATCGGGGCTCGGCGACTGCGCGTCGACGTATCGGGGCTCAGGAGACGGTGCGTGGACCGATTGGAGCTTATGAGACGGCGCGTGGACCGATTGGGGCTCGGATACGGCGCGTGAACCGATCGGGGCTTAGGAGACGACGCGTGGACCGATCGGGGCTCAGGTGACGGCGCGTGGACCGATCGGGGCTTCGGAGACGGTACGTGGACCGATCGGGGCTCGGAGACGGTACGAGGACCGACCGGAGCTCAGGAGATTCGCGTGGATCGATCAGGGCTCCGGAGGCGGCGCATGGACCGATTGGGGAGAATGCGATGGTGCGTGGACCGATCGGAGCTCGGAGACGGCGCGTGGACGGACCGCGGCTCAGAATGCGGTACGCGGACCGACCGGGGATGGGACACGGCGTGTGGACCGATCGAGGCTCGGAGACGACGCGTTTAAGGATCGGGAATCAGGAGACGACGCGTGGAACGATCCGGGCTCAGGAGACGAAGCGTGGACCGATCGGGGCTCGGAGACGCCGTGTGGAACGATCGGCACACGGAGACGGCGCGTGGATCGATCGGGGATCGGGGACGGCGCGTGGAACGATCGCGGCTAGGAGTCGACGCGTTAGCCGATCGGGGCTTAGGAGACGATGCGTGGACCGATCGGGGCTCAGGAAGCAGCGCCTGGACCGATCGTGGCTCGGAGACGGCACGAGGAGGCATCTGGGCTTGGAAGACGACGCGTGGATCGATCGGGGCTCGGAGACGGCGCGTGAACCGACCGGGGCTCAGGAGGCCGCGCGTGGACCGATCGAGGCTCAGGAGGCCACGCCTGGACCGATCCAGGCTCCGCGACGGCGCGTGGACCGATCGGGGCTCGGAGACGGCGCGTGGAACGATCGGAGCTCAGGAGACGGCGCGTGTACCTATCGGGGCTCACGAGACTGCGTGTGGGCCGATTGGGGTTCAGGAGACGACGCAACGACCGTTCGGGGCTCAGGAGGCGGCGCGCGGACCGGCCGGGGCTCAGGAGCCTAGCGTGGATCGATCGGGGCTCCGCAGGCGGCGCGTGGACCGATTGGAGAGCAGGAGATGGTGCGTGGACCGATCGGGGCCCGGAGACGGCGCGTGGACCGATCGGCGCTCGGAGACGGCGCGTGGACCGATCGGGGCTTAGGAGACGGCGCGTGGACCGATCATGGCTCGGCGCCGGCGCGTGGACCGATCGGGGCTCAGGAGGCCGCGCGTGGACCGATCATGGCTCGGCGACGGCGCGTAGACCGATCGGGGCTCGGAGACGACGCGTGCACCGATCAGGGCTCGGAGACAGCGCTTGGACCGATCGGGGCTCGGAGACGGTAGGAGGACCGACCGGAGCTCAGGAGATTCGCGTGGATCGATCAGGGCTCCGGAGGCGGCGCATGGACCGATTGGGGAGCATGCGATGGTGCGTGGACCGATCGGGGCTCGGAGACGGCGCACGGACCGATCGGGGCTTAGGAGACGACGCGTGGACCGATTGGGGCTCAGGAGGCCGCGCGTGGACCGATCGGGGTGTAGGAGACGACGCGTGTACCTATCGGGGCTCAGGAGACAGCGCGTGAACCAATCGGCGCTCCGAGACGGCGCGTGGACCGATCGGGGATGAGGAGAAGGCGCGTGGACCGATCGGGGCTTAGGAGACGGCGCGTAGACCGATCGGGACTTGGAGACGGCGCGTGGAACGATCGGGGCTCAGGTGACGGCGCGTCGAGCGATCGGGGCTCAGGAGACGACGCGTGAACGGACCGTGGCTTAGAATGCGTCACGCGGACCGATCGGCGATCGGATACGGCGTGTGGACGTATCGGGGCTTAGGAGACGATGCGTGGACCGATCGGGGCTCAGGAGACGGCGGGTGATCCGGTCGGGTCTTAGGAGACGACGCGTCGACCGATCGGGGCTCAGGGAAAGGCGTGTGGACCGATCGAGGCTCAGGAGACGGCGCATGGACCGATCGGGGCTCGGCGACTGCGCGTGGACGGATCGGGGCTCAGGAGACGGCGCGTGGGCCGATCGGGGCTCCGAGACGGCGCGTGGACCGATCGGGGATGAGGAGAAGGCGCGTGGACCGATCGGGGCTTAGGAGATGGCGTGTAGACCGATCGGGGCTCGGAGACGGCGCGTGGAACGATCGGGGCTCAGGAGACGGCGCGTGGACCGATCGGGGCTTAGGAGACGGCGCGTGGACCGATCGGAGATCAGGAGGTGACGCGTGGACCGATCGGGGTTGTGGAAGCGGCGCACGGACCGATCGTGGCTCGGAGACGGCGCGTGGACCGACCGGGGTTTACGAGAAGGCGCTTGGTCCGAACGGGGCTTAGGAGACGGCGCGTGGACCGATCGGGGCTCGGAGACGGTGCGTGGAACGATCGGGGCTCAGGAGACGGCGCGTCAACCGATCGGCGCTCGGAGACGGCGCGTCGACCGATCGGGGCTTAGGAGACGGCGCGTGGACCGATCGGAGATCAGGAGGTGACGCGTGGACCGATCGGGGTTGTGGAAGCGGCGCACGGACCGATCGTGGCTCGGAGACGGCGCGTGGAGGCATCGCGGCTTTGAAGACGACGCGTGGACCGATCGGGGCTCAGGAAACGGCGTGTGGCGCGATCGGGGCTCAGGAGACGACGCGTGGTTCGATCGGGGCTCAGGAGACGACGCGTCGAACAATCGGGGCTCAGGAGACGGCGCGCGGACCGACTGGGGCTCAGGAGACTCGCGTGGATCGATCGGGGCTCTGGAGGCGCCGCGTGGACCGATTGGGACCAGGAGACGGTGCGTGAACCGTTCGGGGCTCGGAGATGGCGCGTGGACCGATCGGGGCTCAGGATACGACGCGTGGACCGATCCGGCGTAGGAGACGACGCGTGTACCTATCGGGGCTCACGACACAGCGTGTGGACCAATTGGGGCTCAGGAGACGCCGCGTGAACCGATCGGGGCTCAGGAAACGGCGCCTGGACCGATCGTGGCTCGGAGACGGCGCGAGGAGGCATCTGGGCTTAGAAGACGACGCGTGGATCGATGGAGGCTCAGGAGACGGCTCGTGGACCGATCGGGGCTTAGGAGACGGCGCGTGGGCCGAACGGGGCTCAGGAAACGGAGCGTGGACCGACCGGAGCTCAGCAGATTTCGCGTGGATCGATCGGGGCTCCGGAGGCGGCGCGTGGACCGATTGGGGAGCAGGAGATGGCGCGTGGACCGATCGGGGCTCGGAGACGGAGCGTGGAGCGATCGGGGCTCAGGAGACGGCGCGTGAACTAATCGGCGCTCGGAGACGGCGGGTGGACCGATCGGGGCTGAGGAGAAGGCGCGTGGTCCGATCGGGGCTTATGAGACGGCGCGTAGACCGATCGGGGCTCGGAGATGGCGCGTGGAATGATCGGGGCTTAGGAGATGGTGTGTGGACCGATCGGAGATCAGGAGACGACGCGTGGACCGACCGGGGGTCGGAGACGGCGCGAGGAGGCATCTGGGCTTAGAAGACGACGCGTGGATCGATGGAGGCTCAGGAGACGGCTCGTGGACCGATCGGGGCTTAGGAGACGGCGCGTGGGCCGAACGGGGCTCAGGAAACGGCGCGTGGACCGACCGGAGCTCAGCAGATTTCGCGTGGATCGATCGGGGCTCCAGAGGCGGCGCGTGGACCGATTGGGGAGCAGGAGATGGTGCGTGGACCGATCGGGGCTCGGAAAACGGCGCGTGGACCGATCGGGGCTTAGAAGACGACGCGTGGACCGTCCGGGGTTAGAAGGCGACGCGTGGACCGATGGGGGCTCAGGAGCCGGCGCGTGGAACAATCGGGGCTCAGGAGACGGCGCGTGAAATGATCTGCGCTCGGAGACGGCGCGTGGACCGATCGGTGCTCGGAGACAGCGCGTGGACCGATCGGGGCTCAGGAAACGGCGTGTGGAGCGGTTGGGGCTCAGGAGACGACGCGTGGACCGATCGGGGTTTAGGAGAGGACGCGTCGACCGATCGGGGCACAGGAGACGGCGCGTGGACCGATCGGGGCTTAGGAGACTACGCGTGTACCTATCGGGGCTCAGGAGACAGCGCGTGGACCGATTGGGCATCAGGAGACGGCGCGTCGATGGATCGGGGCTTGGGGAACGACGCGTGGACCGATCGGGGCTCAGGAGACGGCGCGTGGAATGATCGAGGCTCGGAGAAGGCGCGTGGACCGACCGGGGCACAGGAGGATACGCCTGGACCGATCGGGGCTCGGCGACGGCGCGTGGACCGATCGAGGCTCGGAGACGGCGCGTGGAACGATCGGGGCTCGGAGACGGAGCGTGGAGCGATCGGGGCTCAGGAGACGGCGCGTGAAATGATCGGCGCTCGGAGACGGCGCGTGGACCGATCGTGGCTTAGGAGAAGGCGCGTGGAACGATCGGGGCTCAGGAGACGGCGCGTGAAATGATCGGCGCTCGGAGACGGCGCGTGGACCGATCGTGGCTTAGGAGAAGGCGCGTGGAACGATCGGGGCTCAGGAGACGGCGCTTGGACAGATCGGGGTTCAGGAGGATACGCCTGGACCGATCGGGGCTCGGCGACGGCGCGTGGACCGATCGAGGCTCGGAGACGGCGCGTGGAACGATCGGGGCTCGGAGACGGAGCGTGGAGCGATCGGGGCTCAGGAGACGGCGCGTGAACTAATCGGCGCTCGGAGACGGCGCGTGGACCGATCGGGGCTGAGGAGAAGGCGCGTGGTGCGATCGGGGTTTATGAGACGGCGCGTAGACCGATCGGGGCTCGGAGATGGCGCGTGGAATGATCGGGGCTTAGGAGATGGTGTGTGGACCGATCGGAGATCAGGAGACGACGCGTGGACCGATCGGGGCTTAGGAGACGACGCGTCGAACGATCGGGGCTTAGGAGAGGACGGGTGGACCGATCGGGGCTCGGAGACGGCGCGTGGAGGCATCGGGGCTTAGAAGACGACGCATGGATCGATCGGGGCACGGAAACGGCGCGTGGACCGATCGGGGCTCAGGAGACGGCGCGTGGACCGATCGGTGATCGGAGACTGCGCGTGGACGGACCGCGGCTTAGAATGCGGCACGCGGACCGATCGGGGATCGGAGACGGCGTGTGGACGTATCGGGGCTTAGAAGACGATGCGTGGACCGATCGGGGCTCAGGAGATGGCGCGTGGACCGACTGGGGCTCAGGAGGTTGCGCGTGGACCAATTGGGGTTCGGCGGGTTGGGCGACGGCGCGTGGACCGATCGCGGCTCGGCGACGGCGCGTGTACCGATCGGGGCTCTGGAGGCCGCGCGTGGAACGATCATGGCTCGGCGACGGCGCGTGGACCGAACGGGGCTCGGAGAAGACGCATGGACTGATCGGGGCTCGGAAACGGCGGGTGGACCGATCGGGGCTTAGGAGACGGCGCGTGGACCGATCGGGGCTCGGAGACGGCGCGTGGACCGATCGGGGCTGAGGAGAAGGCGCGTGGTCCGATCGGGGCTTATGAGACGGCGCGTGGACCGATCGGGGGTCGGAGACGGCGCGTGGAACGATCGGGGCTCAGGAGACGGCGCGTGAACCGATCGGCGCTCGGAGACGGCGCGTGGACCGATAGGGGCTTAGGAGACGGCGCGTGGACCGATCGGGGCTCGGAGGCGGGGCGTGGAATGATCGGGGCTCAGGAGACGGCGCGTGAAATGATCGGCGCTCTGAGACGGCGCGTAGACCGATTGGGGCTTACGCGACGGCGTGTGGACCGTTCGGGGCTCAGGAATCGGCGCCTGGACCGATCGTGGCTCGGAAACGGCGCGTGGAGGCATCGGGGCTTTGAAGACGACGCGTGGACCGAACGGTGCTCAGAAAACGGCGGGTGGACCGATCGGTGCTCGGAGACGATGCGTGGACCGATCGGGGCTCAGGAAACGGCGTGTGGAGCGGTTGGGGCTCAGGAGACGACGCGTGGACCGATCGGGGCTCGGAGACGACGCGTGGACCGATCGGGGTTTAGGAGAGGACGCGTCGACCAATCGGGGCACAGGAGACGGCGCGTGGACCGATCGGGGCTTAGGAGACTCACGTTGATCGATTGGGGCTCCGGAGGCGGTGCGTGGACCGATCGGGGCTTAGGAGACTACGCGTGTACCTATCGGGGCTCAGGAGACAGCGCGTGGACCGATTGGGCATCAGGAGACGGCGCGTCGATGGATCGGGGCTTGGGGAACGACGCGTGGACCGATCGGGGCTCAGGAGACGGCGCGTGGGATGATCGGGGCTCGGAGAAGGCGCGTGGACCGACCGGGGCCCAGGAGGATACGCCTGGACCGATCGGGGCTCGGCGACGGCGCGTGGACCGATCGAGGCTCGGAGACGGCGCGTGGAACGATCGGGGCTCGGAGACGGAGCGTGGAGCGATCGGGGCTCAGGAGACGGCGCGTGAAATGATCGGCGCTCGGAGACGGCGCGTGGACCGATCGTGGCTTAGGAGAAGGCGCGTGGAACGATCGGGGCTCAGGAGACGGCGCGTGGACGGATCGGGGCTTAGGAGTCGGCGCGTCGACCGATGGGAGCTCAGGAGGCGGTGCGTGGATCGATCGGGGCTCGGAGACAGCCCGTGGACCAACTGGGGCTCAGGAGATGACGCGACAACCGATCGGGGCTTAGGAGACGACGCGTCGAACGACCGGGGCTTAGTAGACGACGCGTGGACCGATCGGGGCTCGGAGACAGCGCGTGTACCGACTGGGGCTCAGGAGACCGCGCGTGAACCGATCGGGGCTCGGCGACTGCGCGTGGACGGATCGGGGCTCGGAGACGGTGCGTAGAACGATCGGGGCTCAGGAGACGGCGCGTTAACCGATTGGGGCTTAGGAGACGTTGCGTGGACCGATCGGCGCTCGAAGACGGCGCGTGGACCAATCGGGGCTCGGACACAGTGCGTGGACCGACTGGGGCTCAGGCGGTTGCGCGTGGACCAATTGGGGTTCGGCGACGGCGCGTGGACCGATCGGAGCTCAGGAGGCGGCGCGTGGATCGATCGGGGCTCGCAGACGGCGCGTGGAACGATCGGGTCTCAGGAGACGGCGCGTGAAATCATCGGCGCCCGGAGAAGTCGCGTGGACGAATCGGGGCTTAGGAGACGACGCGGGGACCGATCGGGGTTCAGGAAGCGGCGCCTGGACCGATCGTGGCTCGGAGACGGCGCGTGGAGGCATCGGGGCTAAGAAGACGACGCATGGACCGATCGGGGATCAGGAAACGGCGTATGGACCGATCGGAGCTCGGACACGACGCGTGGACCGATCGGGGCTCAGGAGACGGTGCGAGGAGCGATCGGGCTCAGGAGAAGACGCGTCAATTGATCGTGGCTCAGGAGACGACGCGTCGACGGATCGGGGCTTAGGAGACGACGCGTGGACCGATCGGGGCTTAGGAGACGACGCGTGGACCGATCGGGGCTCAGGACACGGCGCGTGGACCGACCGGGGCTCAGGAGGCGACGCGTGGACCGATCGGTGCTCGGAGACGGCACGTTGGACGATCGGGGCTCAGGAGACGGCGCGTGGACGGATCGGGGCTTAGGAGTCGGCGCGTCGACCGATCGGAGCTCAGGAGGCGGTGCGTGGATCGATCCAGGCTCCGCGACGGCGCGTGGACCGATCGAGGCTCGGAGACGACGCGTGTACGGATCGGGGATTCGGCGATGACGCGTGGACGGATCCGGGCTCAGGAGACGGCGCGTGGACGGATCGGGGCTCAGAGACGGCGCGTGGAACGATCGGGGCTCAGGAGACGGCGCGTGAACCTATCGGCGCTCGGAGACGGCGCGTGGACCGATAGGGGCTTAGGAGACGGCGCGTGGACCGATCGGGGCTTGGAGACATCGCGTGGAATGATCGGGGCTCAGGAGACGGCGCGTGAACCGATCGGGGTTTGGATACGACGCGTGGACCGATCGGGGCTCGGAGACAGCGCGTGGAGGTATCGGGGCTTAAAAGACGACGCATGGACCGATCAGGGCTCAGGAAACGGCGCGTTGACCGATCGGTGCTCAGGAGACGACGCGTTAACCGATCGGGGCTTAGGAGACGATGCGTGGACCGATCGGGCTCGGCGACGGCGCGTGGACCGATCGGAGCTCGGAGACGGCGCCTGGACCGATCGGGGCTCGGAGACGGCGCGTGGAACGATCGGGGCTCAGGAGACGGCGCGTGAACCGATTGGCGCTCGGAGACGGCGCGTGGACCGATCGGGGCTTAGGAGACGATGCGTGGACCGACCGGGCCTCGGAGACGGCGCGTGGACCGACCGGGGCTCAGGAGACCGCGCGTGGACCGATCGGGGCTCGGCGACTGCGTTGGATGTATCGGGGCTCAGGAGATGGCGCGTGAACCGATCGGCGCTCGGAGACGGCGCGTGGATCAATCGGGGCTTAGAAGACGGCGCGTGGACCTATCGGGGCTTAGGAGAAGACGCGTGGGCCGATCGGGGCTCAGGAAGCGTCGCCTGGACCGATCGTGACTCGGAGACGTCGCGTGGAGGTATCGGGGCTTAAAAGACGACGCATGGACCGATCAGGGCTCAGGAAACGGCGCGTTGACCGATCGGTGCTCAGGAGACGACGCGTTAACCGATCGGGGCTTAGGAGACGATGCGTGGACCGATCGGGCTCGGCGACGGCGCGTGGACCGATCGGAGCTCGGAGACGACGCGTGTACGGATCAGGGCTTGGTGACGGCGCGTTTACCGATAGCAGCTGGGAGACGGCCCGTGGACGGATCGCGGCATAGGAGACGGTGCGTGGAACGATCGGGGCTCAGGAGACGGCGCGTGGACCGGTCGGGGCTTAGGAGACGACGCGTGGACCGATTGGGGCGTAGGACGCGACGCGTGTACCTATCGGGGCTCACGAGACAGCGTGTGGACCGATTGGGGCTCAGGAGACGGCGCCTGGACCGATCGGGGCTCGGAGACGGCGCGTGGAACGATCGGAGCTCAGGAGACGGCGCGTGTACCTATCGGGGCTCACGAGACTGCGTGTGGGCCGATTGGGGTTCAGGAGACGACGCAACGACCGTTCGGGGCTCAGGAGGCGGCGCGCGGACCGGCCGGGGCTCAGGAGCCTAGCGTGGATCGATCGGGGCTCCGCAGGCGGCGCGTGGACCGATTGGAGAGCAGGAGATGGTGCGTGGACCGATCGGGGCCCGGAGACGGCGCGTGGACCGATCGGCGCTCGGAGACGGCGCGTGGACCGATCGGGGCTTAGGAGACGGCGCGTGGACCGATCATGGCTCGGCGCCGGCGCGTGGACCGATCGGGGCTCAGGAGGCCGCGCGTGGACCGATCATGGCTCGGCGACGGCGCGTAGACCGATCGGGGCTCGGAGACGACGCGTGCACCGATCAGGGCTCGGAGACAGCGCTTGGACCGATCGGGGCTCGGAGACGGTAGGAGGACCGACCGGAGCTCAGGAGATTCGCGTGGATCGATCAGGGCTCCGGAGGCGGCGCATGGACCGATTGGGGAGCATGCGATGGTGCGTGGACCGATCGGGGCTCGGAGACGGCGCACGGACCGATCGGGGCTTAGGAGACGACGCGTGGACCGATTGGGGCTCAGGAGGCCGCGCGTGGACCGATCGGGGTGTAGGAGACGACGCGTGTACCTATCGGGGCTCAGGAGACAGCGCGTGGACCGATCGGGGCTCGGCGACTGCGCGTCGACGTATCGGGGCTCAGGAGACGGCGCGTGGACCGATTGGAGCTTATGAGACGGCGCGTGGACCGATTGGGGCTCGGATACGGCGCGTGAACCGATCGGGGCTTAGGAGACGACGCGTGGACCGATCGGGGCTCAGGTGACGGCGCGTGGACCGATCGGGGCTTCGGAGACGGTACGTGGACCGATCGGGGCTCGGAGACGGTACGAGGACCGACCGGAGCTCAGGAGATTCGCGTGGATCGATCAGGGCTCCGGAGGCGGCGCATGGACCGATTGGGGAGAATGCGATGGTGCGTGGACCGATCGGAGCTCGGAGACGGCGCGTGGACGGACCGCGGCTCAGAATGCGGTACGCGGACCGACCGGGGATGGGACACGGCGTGTGGACCGATCGAGGCTCGGAGACGACGCGTTTAAGGATCGGGAATCAGGAGACGACGCGTGGAACGATCCGGGCTCAGGAGACGAAGCGTGGACCGATCGGGGCTCGGAGACGCCGTGTGGAACGATCGGCACACGGAGACGGCGCGTGGATCGATCGGGGATCGGGGACGGCGCGTGGAACGATCGCGGCTAGGAGTCGACGCGTTAGCCGATCGGGGCTTAGGAGACGATGCGTGGACCGATCGGGGCTCAGGAAGCAGCGCCTGGACCGATCGTGGCTCGGAGACGGCACGAGGAGGCATCTGGGCTTGGAAGACGACGCGTGGATCGATCGGGGCTCGGAGACGGCGCGTGAACCGACCGGGGCTCAGGAGGCCGCGCGTGGACCGATCGAGGCTCAGGAGGCCACGCCTGGACCGATCCAGGCTCCGCGACGGCGCGTGGACCGATCGAGGCTCGGAGACGACGCGTGTACGGATCGGGGATTCGGCGATGACGCGTGGACGGATCCGGGCTCAGGAGACGGTGCGTGGACGGATCGGGGCTCAGAGACGGCGCGTGGAACGATCGGGGCTCAGGAGACGGCGCGTGAACCTATCGGCGCTCGGAGACGGCGCGTGGACCGATAGGGGCTTAGGAGACGGCGCGTGGACCGATCGGGGCTTGGAGACATCGCGTGGAATGATCGGGGCTCAGGAGACGGCGCGTGAACCGATCGGGGTTTGGATACGACGCGTGGACCGATCGGGGCTCGGAGACAGCGCGTGGACCAACCGGGGCTCAGGCGGTTGCGCGGGGACCTATTGGGGTTCGGCGACGGCGCGTGGACCGATGCGGGCTCAGGAGACGGCGCCTGGACCGATCGGGGCTCGGAGACGGCGCGTGGAACGATCGGGGCTCAGGAGACGGCGCGTGAACCGATTGGCGCTCGGAGACGGCGCGTGGACCGATCGGGGCTTAGGAGACGATGCGTGGACCGACCGGGCCTCGGAGACGGCGCGTGGACCGACCGGGGCTCAGGAGACCGCGCGTGGACCGATCGGGGCTCGGCGACTGCGTTGGATGTATCGGGGCTCAGGAGATGGCGCGTGAACCGATCGGCGCTCGGAGACGGCGCGTGGATCAATCGGGGCTTAGAAGACGGCGCGTGGACCTATCGGGGCTTAGGAGAAGACGCGTGGGCCGATCGGGGCTCAGGAAGCGTCGCCTGGACCGATCGTGACTCGGAGACGTCGCGTGGAGGTATCGGGGTTTAAAAGACGACGCATGGACCGATCAGGGCTCAGGAAACGGCGCGTTGACCGATCGGTGCTCAGGAGACGACGCGTTAACCGATCGGGGCTTAGGAGACGATGCGTGGACCGATCGGGCTCGGCGACGGCGCGTGGACCGATAGGAGCTCGGAGACGACGCGTGTACGGATCAGGGCTTGGTGACGGCGCGTTTACCGATAGCAGCTGGGAGACGGCCCGTGGACGGATCGCGGCATAGGAGACGGTGCGTGGAACGATCGGGGCTCAGGAGACGGCGCGTGGACCGGTCGGGGCTTAGGAGACGACGCGTGGACCGATTGGGGCGTAGGACGCGACGCGTGTACCTATCGGGGCTCACGAGACAGCGTGTGGACCGATTGGGGCTCAGGAGACGGCGCCTGGACCGATCGGGGCTCGGAGACGGCGCGTGGAACGATCGGA
This sequence comes from Netelia fuscicornis, assembly GCA_946811545.1. Taxonomy (NCBI): domain Eukaryota; kingdom Metazoa; phylum Arthropoda; class Insecta; order Hymenoptera; family Ichneumonidae; genus Netelia; species Netelia fuscicornis. Next base: position 27,460,976 of record OX328012.1, read on the forward strand.
GCTCAGGAGACGGCGCGTGTACCTATCGGGGCTCACGAGACTGCGTGTGGGCCGATTGGGGTTCAGGAGACGACGCAACGACCGTTCGGGGCTCAGGAGGCGGCGCGCGGACCGGCCGGGGCTCAGGAGCCTAGCGTGGATCGATCGGGGCTCCGCAGGCGGCGCGTGGACCGATTGGAGAGCAGGAGATGGTGCGTGGACCGATCGGGGCCCGGAGACAGCGCGTGGACCGATCGGCGCTCGGAGACGGCGCGTGGACCGATCGGGGCTTAGGAGACGGCGCGTGGACCGATCATGGCTCGGCGCCGGCGCGTGGACCGATCGGGGCTCAGGAGGCCGCGCGTGGACCGATCATGGCTCGGCGACGGCGCGTAGACCGATCGGGGCTCGGAGACGACGCGTGCACCGATCAGGGCTCGGAGACAGCGCTTGGACCGATCGGGGCTCGGAGACGGTAGGAGGACCGACCGGAGCTCAGGAGATTCGCGTGGATCGATCAGGGCTCCGGAGGCGGCGCATGGACCGATTGGGGAGCATGCGATGGTGCGTGGACCGATCGGGGCTCGGAGACGGCGCACGGACCGATCGGGGCTTAGGAGACGACGCGTGGACCGATTGGGGCTCAGGAGGCCGCGCGTGGACCGATCGGGGTGTAGGAGACGACGCGTGTACCTATCGGGGCTCAGGAGACAGCGCGTGGACCGATCGGGGCTCGGCGACTGCGCGTCGACGTATCGAGGCTCAGGAGACGGCGCGTGGACCGATTGGAGCTTATGAGACGGCGCGTGGACCGATTGGGGCTCGGATACGGCGCGTGAACCGATCGGGGCTTAGGAGACGACGCGTGGACCGATCGGGGCTCAGGTGACGGCGCGTGGACCGATCGGGGTTCGGCGACGGCGCGTGGACCGATGCGGGCTCAGGAGACGGCGCCTGGACCGATCGGGGCTCGGAGACGGCGCGTGGAACGATCGGGGCTTAGGAGACGATGCGTGGACCGACCGGGCCTCGGAGACGGCGCGTGGACCGACCGGGGCTCAGGAGACCGCGCGTGGACCGATCGGGGCTCGGCGACTGCGTTGGATGTATCGGGGCTCAGGAGATGGCGCGTGAACCGATCGGCGCTCGGAGACGGCGCGTGGATCAATCGGGGCTTAGAAGACGGCGCGTGGACCTATCGGGGCTTAGGAGAAGACGCGTGGGCCGATCGGGGCTCAGGAAGCGTCGCCTGGACCGATCGTGACTCGGAGACGTCGCGTGGAGGTATCGGGGCTTAAAAGACGACGCATGGACCGATCAGGGCTCAGGAAACGGCGCGTTGACCGATCGGTGCTCAGGAGACGACGCGTTAACCGATCGGGGCTTAGGAGACGATGCGTGGACCGATCGGGCTCGGCGACGGCGCGTGGACCGATCGGAGCTCGGAGACGACGCGTGTACGGATCAGGGCTTGGTGACGGCGCGTTTACCGATAGCAGCTGGGAGACGGCCCGTGGACGGATCGCGGCATAGGAGAAGGTGCGTGGAACGATCGGGGCTCAGGAGACGGCGCGTGGACCGGTCGGGGCTTAGGAGACGACGCGTGGACCGATCGAGGCTCGGAGACGACGCGTGTACGGATCGGGGATTCGCGGACGACGGGTGGACCGATCCGGGCTCAGGAGACGGCGCGTGGACCGATCGGGGCTCGGAAACGGTGCGTGGAACGATCGGGGCTCAGGAGACGGCGCGTGAACCGATCGGCGCTCGGAGACGGCGAGTGGACCGATCGGGGCTTATGAGACGGCGCGTGGACCGATCGGGGCATATGAGACGGCGCGTGGACCGATCGGAGATCAGGAGAAGACGCGTGCACAGTTCGGGGCTCTGGAAGCGGCGCACGGACCGATCGTGGCTCGGAGACGGCGCGTGGAGGCATCGGGGCTTTGAAGACGACGCGTGGACCGAACGGTGCTCAGAAAACGCCACGTGAACCAATCGGCGCTCCGAGACGGCGCGTGGACCGATCGGGGATGAGGAGAAGGCGCGTGGACCGATCGGGGCTTAGGAGACGGCGCGTAGACCGATCGGGACTTGGAGACGGCGCGTGGAAGGATCGGGGCTCAGGTGACGGCGCGTCGAGCGATCGGGGCTCAGGAGACGACGCGTGAACGGACCGTGGCTTAGAATGCGTCACGCGGACCGATCGGCGATCGGATACGGCGTGTGGACGTATCGGGGCTTAGGAGACGATGCGTGGACCGATCGGGGCTCAGGAGACGGCGGGTGATCCGGTCGGGTCTTAGGAGACGACGCGTCGACCGATCGGGGCTCAGGGAAAGGCGTGTGGACCGATCGAGGCTCAGGAGACGGCGCCTGGACCGATCGGGGCTCGGCGACTGCGCGTGGACGGATCGGGGCTCAGGAGACGGCGCGTGGGCCGATCGGGGCTCCGAGACGGCGCGTGGACCGATCGGGGATGAGGAGAAGGCGCGTGGACCGATCGGGGCTTAGGAGATGGCGTGTAGACCGATCGGGGCTCGGAGACGGCGCGTGGAACGATCGGGGCTCAGGAGACGGCGCGTGGATCGATCGGGGCTCGGAGGGGCCGCGTGGAACGATCGGGGCTCAGGAGACGGCGCTTGAACTTATCGGCGCTCAGAGACGGCCCGTGGACCGATCGGGGCTTAGGATACGGCGCGTGGACCGATCGGGGCTCAGGAGACGGCGCGTGGATCGATCGGGGCTCGGAGACGGCGTGTGGAACGATCGGGGCTCAGGAGACGGCGCGTGAAATGATCGGTGCTGGGAGACGGCGCGTGGACCGATCGGGGCTTAGGAGACAACGCGTGGACCGATTGGGGCTCAGGAAGCAGCGCCTGGACCGATCGTGGCTCGGAGACGGCGCGAGGAGGCATCTGGGCTTGGAAGACGACGCGTGGATCGATCGGGGCTCGGAGACGGCGCGTGATCCGGCCGGGGCTCAGGAGGCCGCGCGTGGACCGATCGAGGCTCAGGAGGCCACGCCTGGACCGATCGGGGCTCCGCGACGGCGCGTGGACCGATAGGGGCTTAGGAGACGGCGCGTGGACCGATCGGGGCTCGGAAACGGCGCGTGGACCGATCGGGGCTTAGGAGACGGCGCGTGGACCGATCGGGGCTTAGGAGCCGACGCGTGGACCGATCGTGGCTCAGGAGACGTCGCGTGGACCGATCGGTGTTCGGAGACTGCGCGTGGACGGACCGCGGCTTAGAATGCGGCACGCGGACCGATCGGGGATCGGAGACGGCGTGTGGACGTATCGGGGCTTAGGAGACGATGCGTGGACCGATCGGGGCTCAGGAGACGGCGCGTGGACCGGTCGCGGCTTAGGAGACGACGCCTGGACAGATCGGAGCTTAGGAGGCGGCGTGTGGAACGATCGGTGCTCAGGAGACGGCGCGTGCGCCAATCGGCGCTCGGAGACGGCGCGTGGCGCGATCGGGGCTCGGAGATGGCACGTGGAACGATCGGGGCTCAGGAGACGGTGCGTGGACCGGTCGGGGCTTAGGAGACGACGCGTGGACCGATCGAGGCTCGGAGACGACGCGTGTACGGATCGGGGATTCGCGGACGACGGGTGGACCGATCCGGGCTCAGGAGACGGCGCGTGGACCGATCGGGGCTCGGAAACGGTGCGTGGAACGATCGGGGCTCAGGAGACGGCGCGTGAACCGATCGGCGCTCGGAGACGGCGAGTGGACCGATCGGGGCTTATGAGACGGCGCGTGGACCGATCGGGGCATATGAGACGGCGCGTGGACCGATCGGAGATCAGGAGAAGACGCGTGCACAGTTCGGGGCTCTGGAAGCGGCGCACGGACCGATCGTGGCTCGGAGACGGCGCGTGGAGGCATCGGGGCTTTGAAGACGACGCGTGGACCGAACGGTGCTCAGAAAACGCCACGTGAACCAATCGGCGCTCCGAGACGGCGCGTGGACCGATCGGGGATGAGGAGAAGGCGCGTGGACCGATCGGGGCTTAGGAGACGGCGCGTAGACCGATCGGGACTTGGAGACGGCGCGTGGAACGATCGGTGCTCAGGTGACGGCGCGTCGAGCGATCGGGGCTCAGGAGACGACGCGTGAACGGACCGTGGCTTAGAATGCGTCACGCGGACCGATCGGCGATCGGATACGGCGCGTAGAGCGATCGGGGCTCAGGAGACGACGCGTGGACGGACCGTGGCTTAGAATGCGTCACGCGGACCGATCGGCGATCGGATACGGCGTGTGGACGTATCGGGGCTTAGGAGACGATGCGTGGACCGATCGGGGCTCAGGAGACGGCGGGTGATCCGGTCGGGTCTTAGGAGACGACGCGTCGACCGATCGGGGCTCAGGGAAAGGCGTGTGGACCGATCGAGGCTCAGGAGACGGCGCCTGGACCGATCGGGGCTCGGCGACTGCGCGTGGACGGATCGGGGCTCAGGAGACGGCGCGTGGGCCGATCGGGGCTCCGAGACGGCGCGTGGACCGATCGGGGCTCGGCGACGGCGCGTGGACAGATCGAGGCTCGGAGACGACGCGTGTACGGATCGGGGCTTTGAAGACGACGCGTGGACCGATCGTGGCTCAAGAAACGGCGTGTGGAGCGGTCGGGGCTCAGGAGACGACGCGTCGACCGATCAGGGCTCAGGTGACGGCGCGTGGACCGAGCGGGGCTCAGGAGACAGCGCGTGAAATGATCGGCGCTAGGAGATGGCGCGTGGACCGATTGGGGCTTAAGAGACGACGGGTGGACCGATCGGGGCTTAGGAGACGGTACGTGAATCGATCGGGGCACAGGAGACGGCGCGTGAGCCGGTCGGGGCTTAGGAGACGGCGCGTGGACTGATCGGGGCTCGGGAAGCGGCGCCTGAACCGATCTGGCTCGGAGACGGCGCGTGGAGGCATCGGGGTTTAGAAGACGACGTATGGACCGATCGGGGCTCAGGAAACGGCGCGTGGACCGATTGGAGCTCGGAGACAACGCGTGGACCGACTGGGGCTCAGGCGGTTGCGCGTGGACCAATTGGGGTTCGGCGACGGCGCGTGGACCAATCGCGACTCGGAGACGGCGCGTTAACCGATCGGGGCTTAGGAGACGATGCGTGAACCGATCGGGGCTCGGAGACGGCGCGTTGACCGACCGGGGCTCGGAGACGACGCGTGGACCGATCGGGGCTCGGAGACCGCGCGTGGACCGACTGGGGCGCAGGCGGTTGCGCGTGGACCAATTGGGGTTCGGCGATGGCGCGTGGACCGATCGGGGCTCGGAGACGGCGCGTTAACCGATCGGGGCTTAGGAGACGATCCGTGAACCGATCGGGGCTCGGAGACGGCGCGTGGACAGATCGGGCTCAGGAGACGGCGCGTGGACCGATCGGGGCTGAGGATACGGCGCGTGGACCGATCGGGGCTAAGGAAGCGGCGCCTGGACCGATCGTGGCTCGGAGACGACGCGTGGAGGCATCGGGGCTAAGAAGACGACGCATGGACCGATCGGGGCTCAGGAAACGGCGTGTGGACCGATCAGAGCTCGATGACGACGCGTGGACCGATCGGGGCTTAGGAGACTACGCGTGTACCTATCGGGGCTCAGGAGACAGCGCGTGGACCGATCGGGGCTCAGGAGGCGGCGCGTGGATCGATCGGGGCTCGGAGACGGCGCGTGGAACGATCGGGTTTCAGGAGACGGCGCGTGAAATGATCGGCGCTCGGAGACGCCGCGTGGACCGATTGGGGCTTAGGAGACGGCGCGTGGACCGATCGGGGCGCAGGAAGCGGCGCCTGGACCGATCGTGGCTTGGAGACGGCGCGTGGAGGCATCCGGGCTAAGAAGACGACGCATGGACCGAGCGGGGTTCAGGAGACGGCGCGAGGAGCGATCGGGGCTCAGGAGAAGACATGTCAATTGATCGGGGCTCCGGAGACGACGCCTGGACCGATCGGGGCTCAGGAGGCGGCACGAGAAGCGATCGGGGATCAGGAGAAGACGCGTCAATTGATCGGGGCTCAGGAGACGACGCGTCGACCGACCGGGGCTTAGGAGACAGCGCGTGGACCGATCGGGGCTCAGGAGATAGCGCGTGGACCGGTCGGGGCTTAGGAGACTCGCGTGGATCTAACGGACCTTCGGAGGCGGCGTGTGAACCGATCGGGGATCAGGAAACGGCGCGTGGACCGATCGGAGCTCGGAGACGACGCGTGGACCGATCGGGGCTCAGGAGATGGCACGTGAACCAATCGGCGCTCGGACACGGCGCGTGGACCGATCGTGGCTTAGGAGAAGGCGCGTGGAACGATCGGGGCTCAGGAGACGGCGCGTGGATCGATCGGTGCTCGAAGACGACGCGTGGACCGATCGCGGCTCAGGAGACGGAGCGTGGATCGATCGGGGCTCGGAAACGGCGCGTGGACCGATCGGGGCTCAGGAGACGGTGCGTGAACCAATCGGTGCTCGGAGACGGCGCGTGGACCGGTCGAGGCTTAGGAGAAGGCGGGTAGAACGTTCGGGGCTCAGGAGACGGAGCTTGGTCCGATCGGGGCTCAGGACACGGCGCTTGGATCAATCGGGGCTCGGAGACGGCGCGTGGACCGATCGGGGCTCTGGAGACGGCGCGTGGAGCGATCGGGGCTCGGACACGGCGCGTGGACCGATCGGGGCTTAGGAGACGACGCGTGGACAGATTGAGGCTTAGGAATCGGCGCGTGGACCGATCGGGACTCCGGGACGGCGCGTGGACCGATCGGGGCTCAGGAGACGGCGCGTGGATCGATCGGGGCTCAGGAGACGGCGCGTGGAGTGACCGGGGCTTAGGAGACGATAAGTGGACCGATCGGAGCTCAGGAGACGGCGCGTGGAGCGATCGGGGGTAAGAAGACGACGCATTGACCGCGCGCGGCTCAGGAGACGACGCGTGGAGCGGTCGGGGCTCGGAAACGGCGGGTGGACCGATTGGGGCTCAGGAGACGGCGCGTGGAGTGACCGGGGCTTAGGAGACGATAAGTGGACCGATCGGGGCTCGGCGACGACGCGTGTACGGATCGGGGACTAGGGGACGACACGTGAACCGATCGGGGCTCAGGCGACGGCGTGTGGACTGATCGGGGATCGGAAACGATGCGTTAACCGAGCGGGGCTTAGGAGACGATGCGTGGAGCGATCGCTGCTCGGAGACGGCGCGTGGAACGATCGGGGCTCAGGAGACGGCGAGTGAACTGGTCGGGGCTCGGAGACGGCGCGTGGAACGATCGGGGCTCAGGAGACGGTGCGTGAACCAATCGGTGCTCGAAGACGACGCGAGGACCGATCGGAGCTTAGGAGACGGCGCGTGGAGCGATCGGGGCTCAGGAGAAGACGCGTGGATCGATCGGGTCTCAGGAGACGACGCGTCGACGGATCGGGGCTCGGCGAGTGCGCGTGGACGTATCGGGGTTCAGGAGACGGCGCGTGGAACGATCGGGGCTCGGAGACGGCGCGTTAACCGATCGGGGCTTAGGAGACGATGCGTGGACCGATCGCGGTTCGGAGAGGGCACGTGAACCGACCGGGGCTCAGGAGGATGCTCGTGGACCGATCGAGGCTCGGCTACGGCGCGTGGACCCATCGGGGCTCAGGAGGCGGTGCGTGGACCCATCGGGACTCGGAGACGACGCGTGGAACGATCCGGGCACAGGAGACGGCGCGTCGACCGACCGGAGGTCAGGAGGCGACGCGTGGACCCATCGGGGCTCGGAGACGGTACGTGGACCGATCGGGGCTTAGGACCCGACGCGTGGGCTGATCGGGGTGCAGGAGACGGGGCGTGGACCGATCGAGGCTTAGGAGACGATACGTGGAGCAATCGGGGCTCAGGAGGCGGCGCGTGGATCGATCGGGGCTCAGGAGACGCCGCGTGGACCGATCGCGTATTAGGGGACGACGCATCGACCGATCGGTGCTCGGATTCGGCGCGTGGATGGACCATCGCTTAGAATGCGGCACGTGTACCGATCGGGGCTCGGAGACGGCGTGTGGACCGATCGGGGCTCGGAGAGGGCGCGTTAACCGATCGGCGCTTAGGAGACGATGCGTGCACCGATCGGGGCTCGGAGATGGCACGTGGACCGATCGGGGCTCGGAGACGGCGCGAGGAGGCATCTGGGCTTGGACGACGACGCGTGGATCGATCGGGGCTCGGAGACGGCGGGTGATCCGGCCGGGGCTCAGGAGGCCGCGCGTGAACCGATCGAGGCTCAGGAGGCCACGCCTGGACCGATCGGGGCTCCGCGACGGCGCGTGGACCGATAGGGGCTTAGGAGACGGCGCGTGGACCGATCGGGGCTCGGAGACGGGGCGTGGAATGATCGTGGCTCACGAGATGGCGCGTGAAATGATCGGCGCTCTGAGACGGCGCGTAGACCGATTGGGGCTTACGAGACGGCGCGTGGACCGAACGGGGCTCGGAGACGACGCACGGACCGATCGGGGCTCGGAAACGGCGCGTGGACCGTTCGGGGCTTAGGAGACGGCGCGTGGACCGATCGGGGCTTAGGAGCCGACGCGTGGACCGATCGTGGCTCAGGAGACGTCGCGTGGACCGATCGGTGCTCGGAGACTGCGCGTGGACGGACCGCGGCTTAGAATGCGGCACGCGGACCGATCGGGGATCGGAGACGGCGTGTGGACGTATCGGGGCTTAGGAGACGATGCGTGGACCGATCGGGGCTCAGGAGACGGCGCGTGGACCGGTCGGGGCTTAGGAGACGACGCGGAGAGCGATCGCGGCTCAGGAGAAGACGCGTCAATTGATCGGGACTCAGGAGACGACGCGGCGACGGATTGGGGCTTAGGAGACGACGCGTGGCCCGATTGGGGCTTTGGAGACGACGTGTGGACCGATCGGGGCTTAGGAGACGGCACGTGAATCGATCGGTGCACAGGAGACGGAGGGTGAACCGGTCGGGTCTAAGGAGACGACGCGTCGACCGATCGGGGCTCAGGGGAAGGGGTGTGGACCGATCGGGGCTCAGGAGACGGCGCCTGGACCGACCGGGGCTCGGCGACTGCGCGTGGACGGATCGGGGCTCAGGAGACGGCGCGTGGGCCGATCGGGGCTCGGAGACGGCGCGTTAACCGATCGGGGCTCGGAGACGGCGCGTCAACCGATCGGGGCTCGGACACGACGCTTGTACGGATCGGGGCTTGGTGACGGAGTGTTGACCGATCGCGGTTTACAGACGGCCCGTGGACGGATCGGGGCTTAGGAGACGGCGTGTGGACCGATCGGGGCTCAGGAGACGGCGCGTAGACCGATCGCGGCTCGTAAATGACGCGTCAACCGATCGGGACTTAGGAGACGATGCGGGGATCGATCGGGGCTCGGCGACTGCGCGTGGACCGACTGGAGCTCAGGAGGTTGCTCGTGGACCAATGGGGGTTCGGGCGACGGCGCGTGGACCAATTGGGGTTCGGGCGACGGCGCGTGGACCAATTGGGGTTCGGGCGACGGCGCGTGGACCAATCGGTGCTCGGAGACGGCGCGTGGACCGATCGGGGCATAGGAGACGACGCGTGGATCGATCGGGGCTCAAGAGATGGCGCGCGGACCGACCGGGGCTCAGGCGACTCGCGTGGAACGACCGGGGCTTTGGAGGCGGCGCGTGAACCGATCGGGGCTTGATGACATCGCGTTTACCGATCGCGGTTCGGAGACGGCCCGTGGACAGATCGGGGCTTAGGAGACGGCGCGTGGACCTAACGGGGCTCAGGAGACGGCGCGTGGACCGGTCGGGGCTTAGGAGACGACGCCTGGACCGATCGGGGCTTAGGAGGCGGCGTGTGCAACGATCGGTGCTCAGGAGACGACGCGTGGACGGACCGTGGCTTAGAATGCGTCACGCGGACCGATCGGCGATCGGATACGGCGCGTCGAGCGATCGGGGCTCAGGAGACGACGCGTGGACGGACCGTGGCTTAGAATGCGTCACGCGGACCGATCGGCGATCGGATACGGCGTGTGGACGTATCGGGGCTTAGGAGACGATGCGTGGACCGATCGGGGCTCAGGAGACGGCGGGTGATCCGGTCGCGTCTTAGGAGACGACGCGTCGACCGATCGGGGCTCAGGGAAAGGCGTGTGGACCGATCGAGGCTCAGGAGACGGCGCCTGGACCGATCGGGGCTCGGCGACTGCGCGTGGACGGATCGGGGCTCAGGAGACGGCGCGTGGGCCGATCGGGGCTCAGGAGGCCGCGCGTTAACCGATCGGGGCTTAGGAGACGATGCGTGAACCGATCGGGGCTAGGAGACGACGCCTGGACAGATCGGAGCTTAGGAGGCGGCGTGTGGAACGATCGTGGCTCGGAGACGGCGCGAGGAGGCATCTGGGCTTAGAAGACGACGCGTGGACCAAACGGTGCTCAGAAAACGGTGCTTCGAGCGATCGGGGCTCAGGAGACGGCGCGTGGACCGATCGGGGCTCCGGAGCCGGCGCGTGGACCGATTGGGGCTCGGATACGGCGCGTGAACCAACCGGGACTCAGGAGCCCGCGCGTGGACCGATCCCGGCTCGACGACGGCGCGTGGACGGACCGCGGCTTTGAATGCGGCACGCGGACCGATCGGGGATCGGAGACGGCGTGTGGACGTATCGGGGCTTAGGAGACGATGCGTGGACCGATCGGGGCTCAGGAGACGGCGCGTGGACCAACCGTGGCTCGGAGATGGTGCGTGTACGGATCAGGGATTCGGGGACGACGCGTGGAATGATCCGGGCTCAGGAGACGGCGGGTGGACCGATCGGGGGTCGGAGACGGCGCGTGGAACGATCGGGGCTCAGGTGCCGGCGCGTGAACTGATCGGCGCTCGGAGACGGCGCGTGGACCGATCGGGGCTTAGGAGAAGGCGCTTGAACCGATCGGGGCTTGGGAGACGGCGCGTGGACCGATCGGAGCTCGGAGACGGCGCGTGAAACGATCGGGGCTCAGGAGACGGCGCGTGAACCGATCGGCGCTCGGAGACGGCGCGTGGACCGATTGGGGCTCGGAGACAGCACGTGGACCGACTAGGGCTCAGGCGGTTGCGCGTGGACCAATTGGGGTTCGGCGACGGCGCGTGGACGGATGCAGGCTCAGGAGACTCATGTGGAACGACCGGGGCTTTGGAGGCGGCGCGTGAACCGATCGGGGCTTGATGACATCGCGTTTACCGATCGCGGCTCGGAGACGGCCCGTGGACAGATCGGGGCTTAGGAGACGGCGCGTGGACCTAACATGGCTCAGGAAACGGCGCGTGCACCAATCGGCGCTCGGAGACGGCGCGTCGAGCGATCGGGGCTCAGGAGACGACGCGTGGACGGACCGTGGCTTAGAATGCGTCACACGGACCGATCGGCGATCGGATACGGCGTGTGGACGTATCGGGGCTTAGGAGACGATGCGTGGACCGATCGGGGCTCAGGAGACGGCGGGTGATCCGGTCGGGTCTTAGGAGACGACGCGTGGACGGACCGTGGCTTAGAATGCGTCACGCGGACCGATCGGCGATCGGATACGGCGTGTGGACGTATCGGGGCTTAGGAGACGATGCGTGGACCGATCGGGGCTCAGGAGACGGCGGGTGATCCGGTCGGGTCTTAGGAGACGACGCGTCGACCGATCGGGGCTCAGGGAAAGGCGTGTGGACCGATCGGGGCTCAGGAGACGGCGCCTGGACCGATCGGGGCTCGGCGACTGCGCGTGGACGGATCGGGGCTCAGGAGACGACGCGTGGACCGAGAGGGCTCTGGAACCGGCGCACGGACGGATCGTGGCTCGGATACGGCGCGTGGAGGCATTGGGGCTTTAAAGACGACGCGTGGACCAAACGGTGCTCAGAAAACGGTGCATGGAGCGATCGGGGCTCAGGAGACGGCGCGTGGACCGATCGGGGCTCAGGAGCCGGCGCGTGGACCGATTGGGGCTCGGATACGGCGCGTGAACCAACCGGGGCTCAGGAGCCCGCGCGTGGACCGATCCCGGCTCGGCGACGGCGCGTGGACCGATGGGGGCTCAGGAGCCGCGCGTGGACCGATCATGGCTCGGTGACGACGCGTGGACCGATCGGGGCTTAGGTGACGATGCGTGAACCGATCGGCGCTCGGAGACGGCGCGTTGACCGATAGGGGCTTAGGAAGCGGTGCCTGGACCGATCGTGGCTCGGAGATGGCGCGAGGAGGCATCTGGGCTTGAAAGACGACGCGTGGATCGATCGGGGCTCGGAGATGGCGCGTGATCCGACCGGGGCTCAGGAGGCCGCGCGTGGACCGATCGAGGCTCAGGAGGCCACGCCTGGACCGATCGGGGCTCCGCGACGGCGCGTGGACCGATCGAGGCTCGGAGACGACGCGTGTACGGATCGGGGATTCGGCGATGACGCGTGGACCGATCCGGGCTCAGGAGACGGCGCGTGGACGGATCGGGGCTCGGAGACGGCGCGTGGAACGATCGGGGCTCAGGAGACGGCGCGTGAACCGATCGGCGCTCGGAGACGGCGCGTTGACCGATAGGGGCTTAGGAAGCGGTGCCTGGACCGATCGGGGCTTAGGAGAAGGCGCGTGGACCGATCGGGGCTCAGGAGACGGCGCGTGGATCGATCGGGGCTCGGAGACGCCGCGTGTTACGATCGGGGCTCAGGAGACGGCGCTTGAACTTATCGGCGCTCGGAGACGGCGCGTGGACCGATCGGGGCTCAGGAAGCGGTGCCTGGACCGATCGGGGCTTAGGAGAAGGCGCGTGGATCGATCGGGGCTTAGGAGACGGCGCGTAGATCGATCGGAGATCAGGAGACGACGCGTGCACCGATCGGCGCTCGGAGACGGCGTGTGGAACGATTGGGGCTCGGAGACAGCGCGTGGACCGACTGGGGCTCAGGCGGTTGCGCGTGGACCAATTGGGGTTCGGCGACGGCGCGTGGACCGATCCAGGCTCAGGAGACGGCGCGTGGACCGATCGGGGCTCGGAGACGGCGCGTGGAGCGATCGGGGCTCAGGAGACGGCGCGTGAACCAATCGGCGCCCCGAGACGGCGCGTGGACCGATCGGGGATGAAAAGAAGGCGCGTGGACCGATCGGGGCTTAGGAGACGGCGCGTAGACCGATCGGGGCTCGGAGACGGCGCGTGGAACGATCGGGGCTCAGGTGACGGCGCGTGAACCGATCGGCGCTCGGAGACGGCGCGTGGACCGATCGGGGCTTAGCAGAAGGCGCTTGGACCGATCGGGGCTTAGGAGACGGCGCGTGGACCGATCGGCGCTTGGAGACGGCGCGTGGATCGATCTGGGCTCGCAGACAGCGCGTGGACCGACTGGGGCACAGGCGGTGGCGCGTGGACCAATTGGGATTCGGCGACGGCGCGTGGACCGATCCGGGCTCAGGAGATGGCGCGTGGACCGATCGGGGCTCAGGTAACGGCGCATGGAGCGATCGGGGCTCAGGAGACGGCGCGTGAACTAATCGGCGCTCGGAGACGGCGCGTGGACCGATCGGGGCTGAGGAGAAGGCGCGTGGTCCGATCGGGTGTTATGAGACGGCGCGTGGACCGATCGGGGCTCGGAGATGGCACGTGGAATGATCGGTGCTTAGGAGATGGCGTGTGGACCGATCGGAGATCAGGAGACGACGCGTGGACCGAGAGGGCTCAGGCAGCGGCGCCTGGACCGATCGTAGCTCGAAGACGGCGCGTGGAGGCATCGGGGCTAAGAAGACGACGCATGGATCGACCGGTGCTCAGAAAACGGCGCGTGGACCGATCCAGGCTCGGAGACGACGCGTTTGCGGATCGGGGATCAGGAGACGACGCGTGGAATGATCCGGGCTCAGGAGACGAAGCGTGGACCGATCGGGGCTCGGAGATGGCGTGTGGAACGATCGGGGCTCGGGTGACGGCGCGTGAACCGATCGGCGCTCGGGGACGGCGCGTGGACCGATCGGGGCTCGCAGACGACGCGTAGACCGATCGGTGCTCGGAGACAGCGCGTGGACCGACTGGGGCGTAGGAGACGATGCGTAGACCGATCGGGCCTCGGAGACGGCGCGTGGAACGATCGGAGCAAAGGAGACAGCGCGTGCATCGATCGGGGCTTAGGAGGCGGCGCGTGGACCGATTGGGGCTTAGGAGACGGCGCGAGGACCGATCGGGGCTCAGGAAGCGACGCCTAGACCGATCGTGGCTCGGAGACGGCGCGTGGAGGCATCGGGGCTAAGAAGACGACGCAGGGACCGAGCGGGGCTCAGGAGACGGCGCGAGGAGCGATCGCGGCTCAGGAGAAGACGCGTCAATTGATCGGGGCTCAGAAATCGGCGCGTGGAGCGATCGGGGCTCAGGAGACGACGCGTGGATCGATCGGGGCTCAGGAAACGACGCGTCGACCGATCGGGGCTCAGGAGACGGCGCGCGGACCGACCGGGGCTCAGGAGCCTCGCGTGGGCCGATCATGGCTCGGCGACGGCGCGTGGACCGATCGGGGCTCGGAGACGACGCGTGGACCGATGGGGGCTCGGATACGGCGCGTGAACCAACCGGGGCTCAGGAGGCCGCGCGTGGACCGATCATGGCTCGGCGACGGCGCGTGGACCGATCGCGGATCGGAGACGGCGCGTTAACCGATCGGGGCTTAGGAGACGATGCGTGAAGTGATCGGGGCTCGGAGACGGCGAGTGGACCCATCGGGGCTCGGAGACGACGCGTGTACGGATCGGGGCTTGATGACGGCGGCTTTACCGATCGCGGCACGGAGACGGCCCGTGGACAGATCGGGGCTTAGGAGACGGCGCGTGGACCGATCGGGGCTCAGGAGACGGCGCGTGGACCGGTCGGGGCTTAGGAGACGACGCCTGGACCGATCGGGGCTTAGGAGGCGGCGTGTGGGACGTTCGGGGCTCAGGAGACGGCGCGTGCACCGATCGGCGCTCGGAGACGGCGCGTGGAGCGGTCGGGGCTGAGGAGACGACGCGTGGATCGATCGGGGATCAGGAGACGACGCGTCGACCGATCGGGGCTGAGGAGACGACGCGTGGACCGATCGGGGCTTAGGAGAAAACGCGTGGACCGATCGGGGCTCAGGAAACGGCGTGTGGCGCGATCGGGGCTCAGGAGCCGACGCGTGGATCGATCGGGGCTCAGGAGACGACGCGTCGACCAATCGGGGCTCAGGAGACGGCGCGCGGACCGACTGGGGCTCAGGAGACTCGCGTGGATCGTTCGGGGCTCCGGAGGCGCCGCGTGGACCGATTGAGATCAGGAGACGGTGCGTGAACCGTTCGGGGCTCGGAGACGGCGCGTTGACCGATCGGGGCTCAGGAGACGGCGCGTGGACCGATCGCGGCTCGGAGACGGCGCGTGGAACGATCGGGGCTCAGGAGACGACGCGTGGGCCGATCGGGCGTAGGAGACGACGCGTGTGCCTATCGGGGCTCACGACACAGCGTGTGGACCGATTGGGGCTCAGGAGACGCCGCGTGGAACGATCGGGGCTCGGAGACGGCGCGTGGAACAATCGGGGCTCAGGAGATTCGCGTGGATCGATCGGGGCTCCGTAGGCGGCGCGTGGACCCACCGGAGCTCAGGAGGCCGCGCGAGAACCGATCGCGGCTCGGCGACGGCGCGTGGACCGATCGGGGCTCAGGAGGCCGCGCGTGGACCGATCATGGCTCGGTGACGGCGCGTAGACCGATCGGGGCTCGGAGACGACGTGTGGACCGATCAGGGCTCGGAGACAGCGCGTGGACCGATTGGGGCTCGGATACGGCGCGTGAACCAATCGGGGCTCAGGAGGCCGCGCGTGGACCGATCGCGGCTCGGCGACGGCGCGTGGACCGATCGGGGCTCAGGAGGCCGCGCGTGGACTGATCATGGCTCGGCGACGGCGCGTGGACCGATCGGGGCTCAGGAGACGGCGCGTGGACCGATCGGGGCTCAGGAGAAGACGCGTCAATTGATCGGGGCTCAAAACAGGACGCGGCGACGGATCGGGGCTTAGAGACGGCGCGTGGACCGATCGGGGCTTAGGAGACGACGCGTGGACCGATCGGGGCTCAAGAGACAGCGCGTGGACCGATCGGGACTCAGGAGACGGCGCGTGGATCGATTGGGGCGTGGATACGGCGCGTGACGCGACCGGGGCTCAGGAGGCCGCGTGTGGAGCGATCATGGCTCGGCGACGGCGCATGGACCGATCGGGGCTCGGAGACGACGCGTGGAGCGATAGGGGCTCAGGAGACGGCGCGTGGACCGGTCGGGGCTTAGGAGACTCGCGTGGACCGATTGGGACTCAGGCGGTTGCGCGTGGATCAATTGGGGTTCGGCGACGGCGCGTGGACCGATCGCGGTGCGGAGACGGCCCGTGGACAGATCGGGGCTTAGGAGACGGCGCGTGGACCGATCGGGGCTCAGGAGATGGCGCGTGGACCGGTCGGGGCTTAGGAGACGGCACGTTTACCGATCGGGGCTTAGGAGACGATGCGTGGACCGATCGCGGCTCGGAGACGGCGTGTGAACCGACCGGGGTTCAGGAGGCCGCGCTTGGATCGATCGAGGCTCGGCGACGGGGCGTGGACCGATCGAATCTCGGAGACGACGCGTCGACCGATCGGGGCTCAGATGACGGTGCGCGGACCGACCGGGGCTCAGGAGACTCGCGTGGATCGATCGGGGCTCCGGAGACGCCGCGTAGAGCGATGGGGATCAGGAGACGGTGCACGGACCGATCGGGGCTCGGAGACGGCGCGTGGACCGATCGGGGCTTAGGAGACGGCGCGTGGACCGATCGGCACACGGAGACATCGCGTGGAATGATCGGGGCTCAGGAGACGGCGCGTGAACCGACCGGCGCTCGCAGACGGCGCGTGGACGGATCAGGGCTCAGGAGACGGCGCGTGAACCAATCGGCGCTCGGAGACGGCGCGTGGACCGATCGGGGCTTAGGAGACGGCGAGTGCACCGATCGGGGCCCGGAGACGGGTCGTCGACAGATTGGGGCTTAGGAGACGGCGCGTGGACCGATCGGGGCTGGGAGACGGCACGTGAACCAATAGGGGCTTAGGAGACGGCGCGTGGACCGATCGGGGCTTAGGAGACGACGCGTTAAATGATCGGCGCTCGGAGACGCCGCGTGGACCGATTGGGGCTTAGGAGACGGCGCGTGGACCGATCGGGGCTCAGGAGATGGTGCGTGAACCAATCGGTGCTCGGAGAAGGCGCTGACCGATCGTGGCTTAGGAGGACACGCCTGGACCGATTGGGGCTTAGGAGACGACGCGTGGACCGATCGGGGCTCAGGAGACGGCGCGTGGGCCGTCCGGGGCTCGGAGACGACAAGTGGAACGATCGGGGCTCAGCAGACGGCGCGTGGACCGATCGGGACTCAGGAGGCCGCGCGTGGACCGATCATGGCTCGGCGACGGCGCGTAGAACGATCGGGGCTCGGAGACGACGCGTCGACCGATCGGGGCTCGGAGACAGCGCGTGGATCGACTGGGGCTCACTCAGGCGGTTGCGCGTGGACCAATTGGGGCTCCGGAGGCGGCGCGTGGACCGATTGGGGAGCAGAAGATGGTGCGTGGACCGATCGGGGCTCGGAGACGGCGGGTGGACCGATCGGAGCTTAGAAGACGACGCGTAGACCGATTCGGGCTCAGGAGACAGCGCGTGGACCGATCGGGGCTCGGAGACGGCGCGTTAACCGATCGGCGCTCGGAGACGGCGCATCGACCGATCGGGGTTCGGTGACGGCGCGTGAACCGTCCGGGGCTCAGGAGGGGATGCGTGGACCGATCGCGGCTCTGGAGACTGCGCGTGGATCGATCGGGGCTTAGGGAACGACGCGTCGACCGATCGGGGCTCCGGAGACGGCGCGTGAACCGACCGGGGCTCAGGAGACCGCACGTGGACCGATCGCGGCTCAGGAGACCGCGCGTGGACCGTTCGCGGCTCGGCGACGGCGCGTGGACCGATCGGGGCTCAGGAGGCCGCGCGTGGACCGATCGTGGCTCGGCGACGGCGCGTGGACCGATCGGGGCTCGGAGACGACGCGTGAACCGATCGGGGCTCGGAGACAGCGCGTGGACCGACTGGGGGGTCAGGCGGTTGCGCGTGGACCAATTGGGGTTCGGCGACGGCGCGCGGACCGATCGGGGCTCGGAGACGGCGCGTTAACCGATTGGGGCTTAGGAGACGATGCGTGGTCCGATCGGGGCTCGAAGACGGCGCGTGGACCGATCGGGGCTCGGCGACTGCGCGTGAACGTATCGGGGTTCAGGAGACGGCGCGTGGTCCGATCGGGGCTCGGAGACGGCACGTGGACCGATCAGGGCTTTGGAGACGACGCGTGGACCGATCGGGGCTCAGGAGACAGCGGGTGAACCGGTCGGGTCTTAGGAGACGACGCGTCGACCGATCGGGGCTCGGACACGACGCTTGTACGGATCGGGGCTTGGTGACGGAGCGTTGACCGATCGCGGTTTAGAGACGGCCCGTGGACGGATCGGGGCTTAGGAGATGGCGCGTGGACCGATCGGGGCTTAGGAGCCTCGCGTGGATCCATCGTGGCCCCGGAGGCGCCGCGTGCACCCATGGGGATCAGGAGACAGTGCGTGGACCGATCGGGGTTCGGCGACGGCGCGTGGACCGACCGGGGATTAGGAGACGACGCGTCGACCGATCGGGGCTTAGGAGACGACCCGTCGACCGATCGGGGGTTAGGAGACGACGCGTGGACCGATCGGGGCTCAGGAGACGGCGCGTGGAACGATCGGGGCTCAGGAGACGGCGCGTGAAACGATCAGCGCTCTGAGACGGCGCGTGGACCGATTGTGGCTTACGAGACGGCGCGTGGAACGATCGGGGTTCAGGAGACGGCGCGTGGACCGATCGGGGCTCAGGAGATGGCGCGCGGACCGACCGGGGCTCAGGCGACTCGCGTGGAACGACCGGGGCTTTGGAGGCGGCGCGTGAACCGATCGGGGCTTGATGACATCGCGTTTACCGATCGCGGTTCGGAGACGGCCCGTGGACAGATCGGGGCTTAGGAGACGGCGCGTGGACCTAACGGGGCTCAGGAGACGGCGCGTGGACCGGTCGGGGCTTAGGAGACGACGCCTGGACCGATCGGGGCTCAGGAGACGGCGGGTGATCCGGTCGGGTCTTAGGAGACGACGCGTCGACCGATCGGGGCTCAGGGAAAGGCGTGTGGACCGATCGAGGCTCAGGAGACGGCGCCTGGACCGATCGGGGCTCGGCGACTGCGCGTGGACGGATCGGGGCTCAGGAGACGGCGCGTGGGCCGATCGGGGCTCAGGAGGCCGCGCGTTAACCGATTGGGGCTTAGGAGACGATGCGTGGACCGATCGCGGCTCGGAGACGGCGTGTGAAGCGACCGGGGCTCAGGAGGCCGCGCGTGGACCGATCGAGGCTCGGCGACGGCGAGTGGACCCATCGGGGCTCGGAGACGACGCGTGTACGGATCGGGGCTCTGGAAGCGGCGCACGGACCGATCGTGGCTCGGAGACGGCGCGTGGCGGCATCGGGGCTAAGAAGACGACGCATGGACCGAGCGGTGCTCAGGAGATGGCGCGAGGAGCGATGGGGATCAGGAGACGGTGCGTGGACCGATCGGGGCTCGGAGACGCCGCTTGGACCGATCGGGGCTTAGGAGACGGCGCGTGGACCAATTGGGGCTTAGGAGACGGCGCATGGACCGATCGGGGTTAGGAAGCGGCGCCTAGACCGATCGTGGCTCGGAGACGGCGCGTGGAGGCATCGGGGCTAAGAAGACGACACATGGATGGAGCGGGGCTCAGGAGACGGGGCGAGGAGCGATCGGGGCTCAGGAGAAGACGCGTCAATTGATCGGGGCTCAGAAATCGGCGCGTGGAGCGATGGGGGCTCAGGAGACGACGCGTGGATCGATCGGGGCTCAGGAAACGACGCGTCGACCGATTGGGGCTCAGGAGCCGACGCGCGGACCGACCAGGGCTCAGGAGCCTCGCGTGGACCGATCATGGCTCGGCGACGGCGCGTGGACGGATCGGGGCTCGGAGACGACGCGTGGACCGATGGGGGCTCGGATACGGCGCGTGAACCAACCGGGGCTCAGGAGGTCGCGCGTGGACCGATGGCGGCTCGGTGACGGCGCGTGGACCGATCGGGGCTCAGGACTCTGCGCGTGGACCGATCGCGGCTCGGCGGCGGCGCGTGGACCGATCGGGGCTCGGAGACGACGCGTGAAACGATCGGCGCTCGGAGACAGCGCGTGGACCGATCGGGGCTTAGGAGACGGCGCGTGGACCGATCGGAGATCAGGAGACGATGCGTGGACCGATCAGAGCTCAGGAGACGGCGCGTAGAGCGATCGGCCTCGGAAACAGCGGGTGGACCGTCCGGGGCTTAGCAGACGATGCGTGGACCGATCGGGGCTCGGAAACGGCGCGTGGACCGATCGGGGCTTAGGAGACGATGCGTGGACCGATCGGGGCTCAGGAGACGGCGCGTGGAGCGATCGGGGCTCGGAAACGGCGGGTGGACCGTCCGGGGCTTAGGAGACGATGCGTGGACCGATCGGGGCTCAGAAGACGGCGCGTGGACGGATCGGCGCTCGGAGACGGCGCGTGGACCGATCGGGGCTCAGGAGAAGGCGTGTGGACGGATCGACGCTCGGAGATGGCGCGTGGAACGATCGGGGCTCAGGAGACGACGCGTGGACCGATCGGGGCTCAGGAGACGGCGCGTAGACCGATCGGGGCTCCGAAACGACGCGTTAACCGAGCGGGGCTTAGGAGACGATGCGAAGATCGATCGGGGCTCAGGAGACGGCGCGTGGACCGACTGCGGCTCAGGCGGTTGCGCGTGGACCAATTGGGGTTCGGCGACGGCGCGTGGATCGATCGGGGCTTAGGAGACGGCGCGTGCATCGATCGGGGCCCGGAGACGGGTCGTGGACAGATGGGGGCTTAGGAGACGGCGCGTGGACCGATCGTGGCTGGGAGACGGCTCGTCCACCAATCGGGGCTTAGGAGACGACGCGTAGATCGATCGGGGCTCAGGAGACGGCGCGTGGACCGATAGGGGCTCAGGAAACGGCGTCTCGGCCGACTGGGGCTCAGGCGGCTGCGCGTGGACCAATTGGGGTTCGGCGACGGCGCGTGGACCGATCGGGGCTCGGAGACGGCGCGTCGACCGCTCGGGGTTCGGAGACGGTGCCTGGACCGTCCGGGGCTCAGGAGGCGATGCGTGGACCGATCGGGGCTCAGGAGTCTGCGCGTGGATGGATCGGGGCTTAGGGAACGACGCGTGGACCGATCGGGGTTCAGGAGACGGCGCATGAACCGACCATGGCTCAGGAGGCCGCGCGTGGACCGACTGGGGCTCAGGTGGTTGCGCGTGGACCAATTGGGGTTCGGCGATGGCGCGTGGACCGATTGGGGCTCGGATACGGCGCGTGAACCAATCGGGCCTCAGGAGGCCGCGCGTGGACCGATCGCGGCTCGGCGACGGCGCGTGGACAGATCGAGGCTCGGAGACGACGCGTGTACGGATCGGGGCTTTGAAGACGACGCGTGGACCGATCGTGGCTCAAGAAACGGCGTGTGGAGCGATCGGGGATCAGGAGACGACGCGTCGACCGATCAGGGCTCAGGTGACAGCGCGTGGACCGACCGGGGCTCAGGAGACAGCGCGTGAAATGATCGGCGCTCGGAGATGGCGCGTGGACCGATCGGGGCTTAGGAGACGGTACGTGAATCGATCGGGGCACAGGAGACGGCGCGTGAGCCGGTCGGGGCTTAGGAGACGACGCCTGGACCGATCGAGACTTAGGGGGCGGCGGGTGGAACGATCGGGGCTCAGGAAATGGCCCGTGGAGCAATCGGGGCTCAGGAGACGGCCCGTGGAGCGATCGGGGCTTAGGAGACGGCGCGCGGAATGATCGGGGCTCGGGAAGCGGCGCCTGAACCGATCTGGCTCGGAGACGGCGCGTGGAGGCATCGGGGTTTAGAAGACGACGTATGAACCGATCGGGGCTCAGGAAACGGCGCGTGGACCGATTGGAGCTCGGAGACGACGCGTGGACCGATCGGGGCTCGGAGACCGCGCGTGGACCGACTGGGGCGCAGGCGGTTGCGCGTGGACCAATTGGGGTTCGGCGACGGCGCGTGGACCGATCGGGGCTCGGAGACGGCGCGTTAACCGATCGGGGCTTAGGAGACGATCCGTGAACCGATCGGGGCTCGGAGACGGCGCGTGGACAGATCGGGCTCAGGAGACGGCGCGTGGACCGATCGGGGCTTAGGATACGGCGCGTGGACCGATCGGGGCTCAGGAAGCGGCGCCTGGACCGATCGTGGCTCGGAGACGGCGCGTGGAGGCATCCGGGCTAAGAAGACGACGCATGGACCGAGCGGGGTTCAGGAGACGGCGCGAGGAGCGATCGGGGCTCAGGAGAAGACACGTCAATTGATCGGGGCTCCGGAGACGACGCCTCGACGAATCGGGGCTCAGGAGGCGGCACGAGAAGCGATCGGGGCTCAGGAGAAGACGCGTCAATTGATCGGGGCTCAGGAGACGACGCGTCGACGAATCGGGGCTTAGGAGACTACGCGTGGACCGATCGGGGCTGAGGAGACGGCGCGTCGACCGACCGGAGCTGAGGAGATTCGCGTGGATCGATCGGGGCTCCGGAGGCGGCGCGTGGACCGATTGGGGCTTAGGAGACGACGCGTGGACTGATCGGGACTCAGGAGACGGCGCGTGGCCCGATTGGGGCTCGGATACGGCGCGGGAACCGACCGGGGCTCAGGAGGCCGCCCGAGAACCGATCGCGGCTCGGCGACGGCGCGTGGACCGATCGGGGCTCAAGAGGCCGCGCGTGGACCGATCATGGCTCGGCGACGGCGCGTAGACCGATCGGGGCCCGGAGACGACGCGTGGACTGATCGGGGCTCGCAGACAGCGCGTGGACCGACTGGGGCTCAGGCGGTACCGCGTGGACCAATTGGGGCTCCGGAGGCGGCGCGTGGACCGATTGTGGAGCAGAAGATGGTGCGTGGACCGATCGGGGCTCGGAGACGGCGCGTGGACCGATCGGAGCTTAGAAGACGACGCCTATACCGATTGGGGCTCAGGAGACAGAGCGTGGACTGACCGGGGCTCGGAGACGGCGCGTTAACCGATCGGCGCTCGGAGACAGCGCGTCGATCGATCGGGGTTCGGTGACGGCGCGTGGACCGTCCGGGGCTCAGGAGGGGATGCGTGGACCGATCGCGGCTCTGGAGACTGCGCGTGGATCGATCGGGGCTTAGGGAACGACGCGTGGACCAATCGGGGCTCAGGAGACGGCGCTTGGACCGATCGGGGCTCGAAGACGACGCGTGGACCGATCGGGGCTCGGAGAAAGCGCGTGGACGGACTGGGGCTCAGGCGGTTTCGCGTGGACCAACTGGGGTTCGGCGACGGCGCGTGGACCGATCGGGGCTTAGGAGGCCGCGCGTGGACCGATCGCGGCTCGGCGACGGCGCGTGGACCGATCGGGGCTCAGGAGGCCGCGCGTGGACCGATCGGAGCTCAGGAGACGGCGCGTGGGCCGATTGGGGCTCGGATACGGCGCGTGAACCAATCGGGCCTCAGGAGGCCGCGCGTGGACCGATCGCGGCTCGGCGACGGCGCGTGGACCGATTGGGGCTCAGGAGGCCGCGCGTGGACCGATCATAGCTCGGCGACGGCGCGTGGACCGATCGGGTCTCGGAGACGACGCGTGGACCGATCGGGGTTCGGCGACCGCGCGTGAACCGACTGGGGCTCAGGCGGTTGCGCGTGGACCAATTGGGGTTCGGCGACGGCGCGTGGACCGTTCGGGGCTCGGAGACGGCGCGTTAACCGATCGGGGCTTAGGAGACGATGCGTGGACCGATCGGGGTTCGGAGACGGCGCGTGGACCGATCGGGGCTCGGCGACGGCGCGTGGACAGATCGACGCTCGGAAACGACGCGTGTACGGATCGGGGCTTTGAAGACGACGCGTGGTCCGATCGTGGCTCAAGAAACGGCGTGTGGAGCGATCGGGGCTCAGGAAACGACGCGTCGACCGATCAGGGCTCAGGTGACGGCGCGTGGACCGACCGGGGCTCAGGAGACAGCGCGTGAAATGATCGGCGTTCGGAGATGGCGCGTGGACCGATTGGGGCTTAAGAGACGACGGGTGGACCGATCGGGGCTTAGGAGACGGTACGTGAATCGATCGGGGCACAGGAGACGGCGCGTGAGCCGGTCGGGGCTTAGGAGACGACGCCTGGACCGATCGGGGCTCAGGAAACGGCGCGTGGACCGATTGGAGCTCGGAGACAACGCGTGGACCGACTGGGGCTCAGGCGGTTGCGCGTGGACCAATTGGGGTTCGGCGACGGCGCGTGGACCGATCGCGGCTCGGAGACGGCGCGTTAACCGATCGGGGCTCAGGAAGCGGTGCCTGCACCGATCGTGGTTGGGAGACGGCGGAAGGAGGCATCTGGGCTGAAAAGACGACGCGTGGACCGATCGGGGCACGGGAAATGGCGCGTGGACCGACCGGGGCTCAGGAGGCCGCGCCTGGACCGATCGGGGATCGGCGACGGCGCGTGGACCGATCGGGGCTCAGGAAACGGGCCTAGGAGCAATCGGGGTTCAGGAGACGACGCGTCGTCCGATCGGGGCTCAGGATGCGGCGCGTGGACCCATCGGGGCTTATGAGACGGCGCGTGAACCGATCGGAGATCAGGAGAAGACGCGTTCACCGATCGGGGCTCTGGAAGCGGCGCACGGACCGATCGTGGCTCGGAGGCGGCGCGTGGAGGCATCGGGGCTTTGAAGACGACGCTTGGACCGAACGGTGCTCAGAAAACGCCGCGTGGACCGATGGGGATCAGGAGACGGTGCGTGGACCGATCTGGGCTCGGAGACGCCGCTTGGACCGATCGGGGCTTAGGAGACGGCGCGTGGACCGATTGGGACTTAGGAGACGGCGCGTGGACCGATCGGGGCTCAGGAAGCGGCGCCGGGACCGATCGGGGCTCAGGAAGCGGCGCGCGGATCGACCGGGGCTTAGGAGCCTCGCGTGGGCCGATCATGGCTCGGCGACGGCACGTGGACCGACTGGGGCTCAGGCGGTTGCGCGTGGACCGATCGGGGCTCGGAGACGGCGCGTTAACCGACCGGGGCTCAGGAGACGACGCGTCGACCGGTCGGGGCTCAGGAGACGGCGCGTGGACCGATCGGGGCTCAGGAGACGGCGCGTGGACCGATTGGGGCTCGGGAGACTGCGCGTGGATGGATCGGGGCTTAGGGAACGACGCGTGGACCGATCGGGGCTCAGGAGACGGCCCGTGGACCGATCGGGGCTCGGAGACGGCGCGTAGAACGATTGGGGCTTAGGAGAAGGCGCGTGGAGCGATCGGGGCTCAGGAGACGGCGCGTGAACCGATCGGCGCTCGGAGACGGCGCGTCGACCGATCGGGGTTCGGAGACGGCGCGTGGACCGTCTGGGGCTTAGGAGACGATGCGTGGACCGATCGCGGCTTAGTGGACGACGCGTGGACCGATCGGGGCTCAGGAGACGGCGCGTGGACCGATCGGGGGTTAGGAGACGGCGCGTGGACCGATCGGGGCTGAGGAAGCGGCGGCTGGACCGATCGTGGCTCGGAGACGACGCGTGGACATATCGGGGCTTAGGAGACGATGCGTGCACCGATCGGGGCTCAGGAGACGGCGCCGTGGATGGATCAGGGGTTAGGGAACGACGCGTGAACCGATCGGGGCTCAGGTGACGGCGCTTGAGTGGATCGGGGCTTAGGAAACGACGCGTGGACCGATCGGGGCTCAGGAGACGGCGCGTGGACCGATCGGGGCTGGGAGACGGCGCGTGGAACGATCGGGGCTCAGGAGACTGCGCGTGGATGGAACGGGGCTTAGGGAACGACGCGTGGACCGATCGGGGCTCAGGAGACGGCGCGTGGACCGATCGGGTCTGGAAGACGGCGCGCGGAACGATCGGAGCTTAGGAGACGGCGCGTGGACCGATCGGAGATCAGGAGACGACGCGTGGACCGATCGGGGCTCTGGCAGCGGCGCACGGACCGATCGTGGCTCGGAGACGGCGCGTGTAGGCATCGGGGCTTTGAAGACGACGCATGGACCGAACGGTGCTCAGAAAACGGCGCGTGGACCGATCGGTGCTCGGAGACGATGCGTGGACCGATCGGGGCTCAGGAAACGGCGCGTGGAGCGATCAGGGCTCAGGTGACGACGCGTGGATCGATCGGGGCTCAGGAGACGACGCGTCGACCGATCGGGGCTCAGGAGAGGGCGCGCGGACCAACCGGGGCTCAGGAGATTCGCGTGGATCAATCGGGGCTGCGGAGGCGCCGCGTAGACGGATGGGGCTCCGGAGACGGCGCGTGGACCGATCGGCGCTCAGAGAGTGCGCGTGGACCGATTGGGGCTTAGAAGACGGCGCGTGGACCGATCGGGGCTCAGGAAGCGGCGCCTAGACCGATCGTGGCTCGGAGACGGCGCGTGGAGGCATCGGGTCTAAGAAGACGACGCATGGACCGAGCGGGGCTCGGGAGACGGCGCGAGGAGCGATCGAGGCTCAGGAGAAGACGCGTCAATTGATCGGGGCTCAGGAGACGACGCGTCGACGGATCGGGTCTTCGGAGACGACGCGTGAACCGGCCGGGGATTAGGAGACAACGCGTCGACCGATCGGGGCTTAGGAGACGACGCGTGGACTGATCGGGGCTGAGGAGAAGACGCGTGGGCCGATCCGGGCTTAGGAGAGGACCCGTCGACCGATCGGGGCTCAGGAGACGACGCGTGGCCCGATCGAGGTTTAGCAGAGGGCGCGTCGGACGATCGGGGCTCAGGAGACGGCGCGTGGACGGATCGGGTCTCAGGAGATGGCGCGTGACCCGATCGGCGCTCGGAGACCGGGCGTGCACCGATCGGGGCTTAGGAGACGGCGCGTGCACCAATCGGGGCCCGGCGACGGGTCGTGGACAGATTAGGGCTTAGGAGACGGCGCGTGGACCGATCGGGGCTCGGAGACGGCGCGTGGACCGATCGGGGCTTAGGAGACGACGCGTGGACCGATCGGGGCTGAGGAGACGGTGCGTGGACCGATCGGGTCTCAGGAGACGGCGCGTGGACCGATTGGGGCTCGGATACGGCGTGTGAACCGACCGGGGCTCAGGAGGCCGCGCGTGGAACGATCATGGCTCGGCGACGGCGCGGGGACCGATCGGGGCTCGGAGACGACGCGTGGACCGATCGGGGCTCGGAGACCGCGCGTGGCCCGACTGGGGCTCAGGTGGTTCCGCGAGGACCAATTGGGGCTCAGGCGGTTGCGCGTGGACCGATCGGGGCTCGGAGACAACGCGTGCACCGATAGGGGCTCAGGAAGCGGCGCCTGGACCGATCAGGGCTTAGGAGACGGCGCGAATACCGATCGGGGCTGTCGAAACGGCGCCAGGACCGATCGTGGCTCGGAGACGGCGCGTGGACTGATCGGGGCTTAGGAGCCGACGCGTGGACCCATCGGGGTTCGGAGACGATGCGTGGAACGATCGGGGCTCAGGAGACGGCGCGTGAACCGATCGGCCCTCGGTGACGGTGCGAGGAGGCGTCTGGGGTTAGAAGACGACGCGTGGACCGATCGGGGCTCAGGCAACGGCGCGTTAACCGATTGGGGCTTAGGAGACGTTGCGTGGTCCGATCGGGGTTCAGGAGCCTCGCGTGGATCGATCGGGGCTCCAGAGGCGCCGCGTTGACCCATAGGGATCAGGAGACAGTGCGTGGACCGATCGGGGCTCGGAGACGGCGCGTGGACCCATCGGGGCTTAGGAGCCTCGCGTGGATCGATCGGGGCCCCGGAGGCGCCGCGAGGACCCATGGGGATCAGGAGACAGTGCGTGTACCGATCGGGTCTCAGGAGACGGCGCGTGGACCGATTGGGGCTCGGGAGACTGCGCGTGGATGGATTTGTGCTTAGGGAACGACGCGTGGACCTATTGGGGCTCGGATACGGCGTGTGAACCGACCGGGGCTCAGGAGGCCGCGCGTGGACCGATCGCGACTCGGCGATGGCGCGTGGTCCGATCGTGGCTCAGGAGGCCGCGCGTGGAACGATCATGGCTCGGCGACGGCGCGGGGACTGATCGGGGCTCGGAGACGACGCGTGGACCGATCGGGGCTCGGAGACCGCGCGTGCACCGATAGGGGCTCAGGAAGCGGCGCCTGGACCGATCAGGGCTTAGGAGACGACGCGTGGACCGGTCGGGGCTTAGGAGACTCGCGTGGATCTATCGGGGCTCCGGAGGCGGCGCGTGAACCGATCGGGGATCAGGAGACGGTGCGTGGAGCGATCGGGCCTTAGGAGACGGCGCGAATACCGATCGGGGCTGTCGAAGCGGCGCCAGGACCGATCGTGGCTCGGAGACGGAGAGTGGAGGCATCGGGGTTTAGAAGACGACGCATGGACCGATCGGGGCTCAGGAAACGGCGCGTGGACCGATCGGAGCTCGGAGACGACGCGTGGACCGATCGGGGCTCAGGAGACGGCGAGTGGAGCGATCGGGGCTCAGGCGACGGCGCGTGGACCGGTCGGGGCTTAGGAGACGATGCCTGGACCGATCGAGGCTTAGGAGGCGGCGCGTGGAACGATCGGGGCTCAGCAGGCGACACGTCGACGGATCGGGGCTCAGGAGACGGTGCGTGAACCGATCGGGGCTCGGCGACTGCGCGTGGACCGATCGGGTCTCGGCGACGGCGCGTGGACCGATCGAGGCTCGGAGACGACGCGTGGACCGATCGGGCCTTAGGAGACGGCGCGAAGACCGATCGGGGCTCAGGAGACGGCGCGTGGACCGATTGGGGCGCGGGAGACTGCGCGTGGATGGATCGGGGCTTAGGGAACGACGCGTGGACCGATCGGGGCTCAGGAGACGGCGCGTGGACCGATCGGGGCTCGGAGACGGCGCGTAGAACGATTGGGGCTTAGGAGAAGGCGCGTGGAGCGATCGGGGCTCAGGAGACGGCGCGTGAACCGATCGGCGCTCGGAGAAGGCGCGTCGACCGATCGGGGTTCGGAGACGGCGCGTGGACCGTCTGGGGCTTAGGAGACGATGCGTGGACCGATCGGGGCTTAGTGGACGACGCGTGGACCGATCGGGGCTCAGGAGACGGCGCGTGGACCGATCGGGGGTTAGGAGACGGCGCGTGGACCGATCGGGGCTGAGGAAGCGGCGGCTGGACCGCTCGTGGCTCGGAGACGACGCGTGGACATATCGGGGCTTAGGAGACGATGCGTGCACCGATCGGGGCTCAGGAGACGGCGCCGTGGATGGATCAGGGCTTAGGGAACGACGCGTGAACCGATCGGGGCTCAGGCGACGGCGCTTGAGTGGATCGGGGCTTAGGAAACGACGCGTGGACCGATCGGGGCTCAGGAGACGGCGCGTGGACCGATCGGGGCTGGGAGACGGCGCGTGGAACGATCGGGGCTCAGGAGACTGCGCGTGGACCGATCGGGTCTCGGCGACGGCGCGTGGACCGATCGAGGCTCGGAGACGACGCGTGGACCGATCGGGCCTTAGGAGACGACGCGTCGACCGATCGGGGCTCAGGAGAGGGCGCGCGGACCAACCGGGGCTCAGGAGATTCGCGTGGATCAATCGGGGCTGCGGAGGCGCCGCGTAGACGGATGGGGCTCCGGAGACGGCGCGTGGACCGATCGGCGCTCAGGAGATTCGCGTGGATCAATCGGGGCTGCGGAGGCGCCGCGTAGACGGATGGGGCTCCGGAGACGGCGCGTGGACCGATCGGCGCTCGGAGAGTGCGCGTGGACCGATTGGGGCTTAGAAGACGGCGCGTGGACCGATCGGGGCTCAGGAAGCGGCGCCTAGACCGATCGTGGCTCGGAGACGGCGCGTGGAGGCATCGGGTCTAAGAAGACGACGCATGGACCGAGCGGGGCTCGGGAGACGGCGCGAGGAGCGATCGAGGCTCAGGAGAAGACGCGTGGACCGATCGGGCCTTAGGAGACGACGCGTCGACCGATCGGGGCTCAGGAGAGGGCGCGCGGACCAACCGGGGCTCAGGAGATTCGCGTGGATCAATCGGGGCTGCGGAGGCGCCGCGTAGACGGATGGGGCTCCGGAGACGGCGCGTGGACCGATCGGCGCTCAGGAGATTCGCGTGGATCAATCGGGGCTGCGGAGGCGCCGCGTGGACGGATGGGGCTCCGGAGACGGCGCGTGGACCGATCGGCGCTCGGAGAGTGCGCGTGGACCGATTGGGGCTTAGAAGACGGCGCGTGGACCGATCGGGGCTCAGGAAGCGGCGCCTAGACCGATCGTGGCTCGGAGACGGCGCGTGGAGGCATCGGGTCTAAGAAGACGACGCATGGACCGAGCGGGGCTCGGGAGACGGCGCGAGGAGCGATCGAGGCTCAGGAGAAGACGCGTCAATTGATCGGGGCTCAGGAGACGACGCGTCGACGGATCGGGTCTTCGGAGACGACGCGTGAACCGACCGGGGATTAGGAGACGACGCGTCGACCGATCGGGGCTTAGGAGACGACGCGTGGACTGATCGGGGCTGAGGAGAAGACGCGTGGGCCGATCCGGGCTTAAGAGAGGACCCGTCGACCGATCGGGGCTCAGGAGACGACGCGTGGACCGATCGAGGTTTAGCAGAGGGCGCGTCGGACGATCGGGGCTCAGGAGACGGCGCGTGGACGGATCGGGTCTCAGGAGACGGCGCGTGACCCGATCGGCGCTCGGAGACCGGGCGTGCACCAATCGGGGCTTAGGAGACGCCGCGTGCACCAATCGGGGCCCGGCGACGGGTCGTGGACAGATTAGGGCTTAGGAGACGGCGCGTGGACCGATCGGGGCTCGGAGACGGCGCGTGGACCGATCGGGGCTTAGGAGACGACGCGTGGACCGATCGGGGCTGAGGAGACGGTGCGTGGACCGATCGGGTCTCAGGAGACGGCGCGTGGACCGATTGGGGCTCGGATACGGCGTGTGAACCGATCGGGGCTCAGGAGGCCACGCCTGGACCGATCGGGTCTCGGCGACGGCGCGTGGACCGATCGAGGCTCGGAGACGACGCGTGGACCGATCGGGGCTCAGGAGACGGCGCGTGGACCGATCGGGGCTCAGGAGACGGCGCGTGGATCGATCGGGGCTCGGAGACGACGCGTGGAGCGATAGGGGCTCAGGAGACGGCGCGTGGAGCGGTCGGGGCTTAGGACACCCGCGTGGACCGATTGGGGCTCAGGCGGTTGCGCGTGGATCAATTGGGATTCGGCGACGGTGCGTGGACCGATCGCGGCGCGGAGACGGCGCGTAAAACCGATCGGGACATAGGAGACGATGCGTGGACCGATCGGGCTCAGGAGACGGCGCGTGGAGCGATCGGGGCTTAGGAGACGAAGCGTGGACCGATCAGAGCGCAGGAGACGGTGCGTGGAGCGATCGGGGCTAGGAAACGGCGGGTGGACCGTCCGGGGCTTAGGAGACGATGCCTGGACCGATCGGGGCTCAGAAGACGGCGCGTGGACGGATCGGCGCTCGGAGACGGCGCTTGGACCGATCGGGGCTCAGAAGACGGCGCGTGGACTGATCGACGCTCGGAGACGGCGCGTGGAACGATCGGGGCTCAGGAGACGACACGTGGACCGATTGGGGCTCAGGAGATGGCGCGTAGACCGATCGGGGCTCCGAAACGACGCGTTAACCGAGCGGGGCTTAGGAGACGATGCGTGGACCCATCGGAACTCGGAGACAGCGCGTGGACGGATCGGGGCTCGGAGACGGCGCGTAGAACGATCGGGGCTCAGGAGACGGCGCGTTAACCGATTGGGGCTTAGGAGACGTTGCGTAGACCGATCGGGGCTCGGAGACAGTGCGTGGACCGACTGGGGCTCAGGCGGTTGCGCGTGGACCAATTGGGGTTCGGCGACGGCGCGTGGATCGATCGAGGCTTAGGAGACGGCGCGTGCATCGATCGGGGCCCGGAGACGGGTCGTAGACAGATGGGGGCTTAGGAGACGGCGCGTGAACCGATCGTGGTTGGGAGACGGCTCGTCCACCAATCGGGGCTTAGGAGACGACGCGTAGATCGATCGGGGCTCAGGAGACGGCGCGTGGACCGATCGGGGCTCAGGAAACGGCGCGTGGACCGACTGGGCCTCGGCGGTTGCGCGTGGACCAATTGGGGTTCGGCGACGGCGCGTGGACCCATCGGGGCTCGGAGACGGCGCGTCGACCGCTCGGGGTTCGGAGACCGTCCGGAGCTCAGGAGGCGATGCGTGGACCGATCGGGGCTCAGGAGACTGCGCGTGGATGGATCGGAGCTTAGGGAACGACGCGTGGACCGATCAGGGCTCAGGAGACGGCGCGTGAACCGATCGGCGCTCGGAGACGGCACCTGGACCGATCGGGGCTTAGGAGACGGCGCGTGGACCAATAGGAGATCAGGAGAGGACGCGTGGACCGATAGGGCTCTGGAAGCGGCGCACGGACCGATCGTGGCTCGGAGACGGCGCGTGGAGGCATCGGGGCTTTGAAGACGACGCGTGGACCGAACGGTGCTCAGAAAACGGCACCTGGAGCGATCGGGGCTTAGGAGACGGCGCGCGGACGGACCCGGGCTCAGAAGCCTCGCGTAGATCGATCGGGGCTCCGGAGGCGCCGCGTGGACCGATGGGGATCAGGACACGGTGCGTGGACCGATCGGGGCTCGGAGACGGCGCGTGGACCGATCGGGGCCTGGGAGACGACGCGTGGACTGATCGGGGCGTAGGAAACGACGCGTGTACCTATCGGGGCTCAGGAGACAGCGAGTGGACCTATTGGGGCTCAGGAGACAGCGAGTGGACCTATTGGGGCTCAGGAGACGGCGCAGGGACCGATCGGGGCTCGGAAACGGCGCGTGGACCGATCGGGGCTCAGGAGACGGTGCGTGAACCAATCGGTGCTCAGAGACGGCGCGTGGACCGGTCGAGGCTTAGGAGAAGGCGGGTAGAACGTTCGGGGCTCAGGAGACGGAGCTTGGTCCGATCGGGGTTCAGGACACGGCGCTTGGATCAATCGGGGCTCGGAGACGGCGCGTGGACCGATCGGGGCTCCGGAGACGGCGCGTGGAGCGATCGGGGCTCGGACACGGCGCGTGGACCGATCGGGGCTTAGGAGACGACGCGTGGACAGATTGGGGCTTAGGAATCGGCGCGTGGACCGATCGGGACTCCGGGACGACGCGTGGAGCGGTCGGGGCTCGGAAACGGCGGGTGGACCGATTGGGGCTCAGGAGGCCGCGCGTGGGCCGATCGCGGCTCGGCGCCACCACGTGGACGGATCGGGGCTCAGGAGGTTGCGCGTGGTCCGATCATGGCTCGGCGACGGCGCGTGGACCGATCGGGGCTTCGGACCCGACGCGTGGGCTGATCGGGGTGCAGGAGACGGGGCGTGGACCGATCGAGGCTTAGGAGACGATACGTGGAGCGATCGGGGCTCAGGAGGCGGCGCGTGGATCGATCGGGGCTCAGGAGACGCCGCGTGGACCGATCGCGTATTAGGGGACGACGCATCGACCGATCGGTGCTCGGAGTCGGCGCGTGGATGGACCATCGCTTAGAATGCGGCACGTGTACCGATCGGGGCTCGGAGACGGCGTGTGGACCGATCGGGGCTCGGAGAGGGCGCGTTAACCGATCGGCGCTTAGGAGACGATGCGTGCACCGATCGGGGCTCGGAGATGGCACGTGGACCGATCGGGGCTCGGACACGGCGCGTTAACCGATCGGGGCTTAGGAGCCGACACGTGGACCGATCGGGACTCAGAAGGCGGCGCCTGGACCGATTGTGGCTCAGGAGACGGCGCGTGGACGGGTCGGGGCTTAGGAGACTCGCGTAGATCGATCGGGGCTCCGAAGGCGGCACGTGGACCGATCGGGGATCAGGAGACGGTGCGTGGACCGATCGCGGCTCGGAGATGGCGTGTGGACCGATCGGGGCTTCGGAGACGGTACGTGGACCGATCGGGGCTCGGAGACGGCGCGAGGACCGACCGGGGCTCAGGAGACGGCGCGTGGACCGACCGGAGCTCAGGAGATTCGCGTGGATCGATCCGGGCTCCGGAGGCGACGCGTGGACCGATTGGGGAGCAGGAGATGGGCCGTGGACGGATCGGGGCTCCGGAGACGGCGGTGGACCGATCGGGGCTCGGAGACGGGGCGTGGAATGATCGTGGCTCACGAGATGGCGCGTGGACGGGTCGGGGCTTAGGAGACTCGCGTAGATCGATCGGGGGTCCGGAGGCGGCACGTGGACCGATCGGGGATCAGGAGACGGTGCGTGGACCGATCGCGGCTCCGAGATGGCGCGTGGACCGATCGGCGCTTAGGAGACGACGCGTGGACCGATCGGGGCTTAGGAGACGACGCGTAGACCGATCGGGGCTCACGAGACAGCGCGTGGACCGATTGGGGCTCAGGAAGCAGCGCCTGGACCGATCGTGGCTCGGAGACGGCGCGAGGAGGCATCTGGGCTTGGAAGACGGTGCGTGGACCGATCGCGGCTCGGAGATGGCGCGTGGACCGATCGGCGCTTAGGAGACGGCGCGTGGACCGATCGGGGCTTAGGAGACGGCGCGTGGACCGATCATGGCTCGGCGACGGCGCGTGGACCGATCGGGGTTTGGATACGACGCGTGGACCGATCGGGGCTCGGAGACAGCGCGTGGACCAACCGGGGCTCAGGCGGTTGAGCGTGGACCAATTGGGGTTCGGCAACGGCGCGTGGACCAATCGGGGCGGAGGAGAAGGCGCGTTGACCGATCGGGGCTTAGGAGACGGGCGTGGACCGATCGGGGCTTAGGAGACGGCGCGTTAACCGATTGGGGTTTAGGAGACCATGCGTGGACCGATCGGGGCTCGAAGACGGCGCGTGGACCGATCGGGTCTCAGGAGGCCGCGCGTGGACAGATCATGACTCGGCGACGGCGCGTGGACCGATCGGGGCTCGGAGACGACGCGTGGACCGATCGGGGCTCGGAGACGGGTCGTGGACAGATTGGGGATTAGGAGACGATGCGTGGATCGATCGCGGCTCGGAGACGGCGTGTGAACCGACCGGGGCTCAGGAGGCCGCGCTTGGACCGATCGAGGCTCGGCGACGGGGCGTGGACCGATCGAGTCTCGGAGACGACGCGTCGACCGATCGGGGCTCAGATGACGGTGCGCGGACCGACCGGAGCTCAGGAGACTCGCGTGGATCGATCGGGGCTCCGGAGACGCCGCGTGGAGCGATGGGGATCAGGAGACGGTGCACGGACCGATCGGGGCTCGGAGACGGCGCGTGGACCGATCGGGGCTTAGGAGACGGCGCGTGGACCGATCGGGGCTCGGAGACATCGCGTGGAATGATCGGGGCTCAGGAGACGGCGTGTGAACCGATCGGCGCTCGGAGACGGCGCGTGGACGGATCAGGGCTCAGGAGACGGCGCCGGAACCAATCGGCGCTCGGAGACGGCGCGTGGACCGATCGGGGCTTAGGAGACGGCGAGTGCGACGATCGGGGCCCGGAGACGGGTCGTGGACAGATTGGGGCTTAGGAGACGGCGCGTGGACCGATCGGGGCTGGGAGACGGCACGTTAACCGATTGGGGTTTAGGAGACCATGCGTGGACCGATCGGGGCTCGAAGACGGCGCGTGGACCGATCGGGTCTCAGGAGGCCGCGCGTGGACAGATCATGACTCGGCGACGGCGCGTGGACCGATCGGGGCTCGGAGACGACGCGTGGACCGATCGGGGCTCGGAGACGGGTCGTGGACAGATTGGGGATTAGGAGACGACGCGTCGACCGATCGGGGCTCAGATGACGGTGCGCGGACCGACCGGAGCTCAGGAGACTCGCGTGGATCGATCGGGGCTCCGGAGACGCCGCGTGGAGCGATGGGGATCAGGAGACGGTGCACGGACCGATCGGGGCTCGGAGACGGCGCGTGGACCGATCGGGGCTTAGGAGACGGCGCGTGGACCGATCGGGGCTTAGGAGACGACGCGTGGATCGAGCGGGGCTCGGAGACGGCGCGTGGATGTGCCGTGGCTTAGAATGCGGCACGCGGACCGATCGGGGTTCGGAGATGGCGCGTGGAACGATCGGGTCTCAGGAGACGGCGCGTTAAATGATCGGCGCTCGGAGACGCCGCGTGGACCTTTTGGGGCTTAGGAGACGGCGCGTGGACCGATCGGGGCGCAGGAAGCGGCGCCTGGACCCATCGTGGCTCGGAGACGGTGCGTGGAGGCATCCGGGCTAAGAAGACGACGCATGGACCGAGCGGGGTTCAGGAGACGGCGCGAGGAGCGATCGGGGCTCAGGAGAAGACACGTCAATTGATCGGGGCTCAGGAGACGACGCGTCGACGAATCGGGGCTTAGGAGACGACGCGTGGACCGACCGGGGCTCAGGAGACGGCGGGTGAACCGGTCGGGTCTTAGGAGACGATCCGTGAACCGATCGGGGCTCGGAGACGGCGCGTGGACAGATCGGGGCTCGGCGACTGCGCGTGGACGTATCGGGGCTCAGGAGACGGCGCGTGGACCGATTGGGGCTTAGGAGACGGCGCGTGGACCGATCGGGGCTCAGGAAGCGACGCCTAGACCGATCGTGGTTCGGATACGGCGCGTGGAGGCATCGGGGCTAAGAAGACGACGCAGGGACCGAGCGGGGCTCAGGTGACGGCGCGAGGAGCGATCGGGGCTCAGGAGAAGACGCGTCAATTGATCGGGGCTCAGGAGACGACGCGGCGACGGATCGGGGCTTAGGATACGACGCGTGGACCGATTGGGGCTCAGGAGGCCGCGCGTGGACCGATCGCGGCTCGACGCCGCGCGTGGACGGATCAGGGCTCAGGAGACGGCGCGTGGACCGATCGGGGCGGGGAGACGGCGCGTGAACCGACCGGGGCTCAGGAGGCCGCGCGTGGACAGATCGGGGCTCGGCGACTGCGCGTGGACGTATCGGGGCTCAGGAGACGGCGCGTGGACCGATCGGGGCGGGGAGACGGTGCGTTAACCGATCGGGGCTTAGGAGACGATGCGTGGACCGATCGGGGCTCGGAGACGGCGCGTGGAGGCATCGGGGCTTTGAAGACGACGCATGGACCGAGCGGGGCTCAGGAGAACGCGCGAGGACCGATCGGGGCTCAGGAGAAGACGCGTCAATTGATCGGGGCTCAGGAGACGACGCGTGGACCGATCGGGGTTCGGCGATGGCGCGTGGACCGATCGGGGCTCGGAGACGACGCGTGTACGGATCGAGGCTTCGAGACGGCGCGTGGACCGATCGGAGCTCGGAGACGGCCCGTGGGCAGATCGGGGCTTAGGAGACGGCGCGTGGACTAATTGGGGCTTAGGAGAACATACGTGGACCGATCGGGGCTCGGAAACAGCGCGTGGACCGATCGGGGTTCGGATACGACGCGTGGACCGATCGGGGCTCGGAGACAGCGCGTGGACCAACCGGGGCTCAGACGGTTGAGCGTGGACCAATTGGGGTTCGGCGACGGCGCGTGGACCGATCCGGGCTCAGGATACGGCGCGTGGACCGATCGGGGCTCGGAGACGGCGCGTGGAGCGATCGGGGCTCAGGAGACGGTGCGTGGACCGATTGGGCCTCGGATACGGCGCGTGAAGCAACCGGAGCTCAGGAGGCCGCGCGTGGACCGATCGCGGCTCGTGCGACGGCGCGTACACCGATCGGCGCTCGGAGACGGCGCTGACCGATCGTGGCTTAGGAGAAGGCGCGTGGAACGATCGGGGTTCAGGAGACGGCGCGTGGACCGATCGGGGCTCAGAGACGGCGCGTGGAATGATCGGGGCTCAGGAGACGGTGCGTACACCGATCGGCGCTCGGAGACGGCGCTGACCGATCGTGGCTTAGGAGAAGGCGCGTGGAACGATCGGGGTTCAGGAGACGGCGCGTGGACCGATCGGGGCTCGGAGACGGCGCGTGGAATGATCGGGGCTCAGGAGACGGCGCGTGAACTGATCGGCGCTCGGAGACAGCGCGTGGACCGATCGGGGCTCAGGAGACGGCGCGTGAACCGATCCGCGCTCGGAGACAGCGCGTGGACCGATCGGGGCTTAGGAGACGGCGCGTGGACCGATCGGAGATGAGGAGACGATGCGTGGACCGATAGGGCTCTGGAAACGGCGCACGGACCGATCGTGGATCGGCGACGGCCTGTGGACCGATTGGGGCTCAGGAGGCCGCGCGTGGACCGATCATGGCTCGGCGACGGCGCGTGGACCGATCGGGGCTCGGAGACAGCGTGTGGACCGACTGGGACTCAGGCGGTTGCGCGTGGACCAATTGGGGTTCGGCGACGGCGCGTGGACCGCTCGGCGCTCGGAGACGGCGCGTTAACCGATCGGGGCTTAGGAGACGATGCGTGGACCGATGGGGGCTCGGAGACGGCGCGTGGACCGACTGGGACTCAGGAGACTCGCGTGGATCGATCGGGGCTCCGGAGACGCCGCGTGGAGCGATGGGGATCAGGAGACGGTGCGCGGACCGATCGGGGCTCGGAGACGGCGCGTGGACCGATCGGGGCTTAGGAGACGACGCGTGGACCGATCGGGGCTCAGGAGACGGCGCGTGGACCGATTGGGGCTCGGGAGACTGCGCGTGGATGGATCGGGGCTTCGGGAACGACGCGTGGACCGATCGAGGTTCAGGAGACGGCGCGTGGACCGATCGGGGCTCGGAGACGGCGCGTGGAACGATCGGGGCTTAGGAGGCCGGGCGTGGACCGATCGGGACTCAGGAGACGGCGTGAGGACCAATCGGGGCTCAGGAGGCGGCGCGTGGACCGATTGGGGCTTAGGAGACGGCGCGTGGGTCGATCGGGGTTCAGGAAGCGGCGCCTGGACCGATCGTGGCTCGGAGACGGCGCGTGGAGGCATCGGGGCTAAAAAGACGACATATGGACCGAGCGCGGCTCAGGAGACGGCGCGAGGAGCGATCGGGGCTCAGGAGAAGACGCGTCAATTGATCGGGGCTCAGGAGACGACGCGTCGACGGATCGGGGCTTAAGAGACGACGCGTGAACCGATCGGGGCTTAGGAGACGACGCGTGGAACGATCGGGGCTCAGGAGACGGCGCGTGGACCGATCGGGGCTCGGGGACGGCGCGTTAACCGATTGGGGCTTAGGAGACCATGCGTGGACCGATCGGGGCTCGAAGACGGCGCGTGGACCGATCGGGTCTCAGGACGCCGCGCGTGGACAGATCATGACTCGGCGACGGCGCGTGGACCGATCGGGGCTCGGAGACGACGCGTGGACCGATCGGGGCTCGGAGACAGCGCGTGGACCGATCGGGGCTGGGAGACGGCACGTGGACCAATGGTGGCTTAGGAGACGACGCGTGGACCGATCGGGGCTCAGGAGACGGCGCGTGGACCGATCGGGGCTCAGGAGACGGCGCGTTTACCGATTGGGGCTCGAATACGGCGCGTGAACCAATCGGCGCTCAGGAGGCCGCGCGTGGACCGATCGCGGCTCGGCGACGGCGCATGGACCGATCGGGACTCGGAGACGACGCGTGGAGCGATAGGGGCTCAGGAGACGGCGCGTGGACCGGTCGGGGCTTAGGAGACTCGGGTGGACCGATTGGGACTCAGGCGGTTGCGCGTGGATAAATTGGGGTTCGGCGACCGCGCGTGGACCGATTGCGGCGCGGAGACGGCGCGTTAACCGATCGGGGAATAGGAGACGATGCGTGGACTGATCGGGGCTCGGAGACGGCGAGTGGACCCATCGGGGCTCGGAGACGACGCGTGTACGGATCGGGGCTTGATGACGGCGGCTTTACCGATCGCGGCTCTTAGACGGCCCGTGGACAGATCGGGGCTTAGGAGACGGCGCGTGGACCGATCGGGGCTCAGGAGACGGCGCGTGGACCGGTCGGGGCTTAGGAGATGACGCCTGGACCGATCGGGGCTTAGGAGGCGGCGCGTTGAACGATCGGGGCTCAGGAGACGGCGCGTGGAACGATCGGAGCACAGGAGACGGCGCGTGAACCGAGCGGCGCTCGGAGACGGCGCGTGGATCGATCGGGGCTTAGGAGACGGCGCGTGGACCGATCGGGGCTCAGGAGACCCCGCGTGGACCGATCGGGGCTCGGCGACTGCGCGTGGACGCATCGGGGCCCAGGAGACGGCGCGTGGACCGATCGGGGTTCGGAGACGGCACGTTAACCGATCGGGGCTTAGGAGACGATGCGTGGACCGATCGCGGCTCGGAGACGGCGTGTGAACCGACCGGGGCTCAGGAGGCCGCGCGTGGACCGATCGAGGCTCGGCGACGGGGCGTGGACCGATCGAATCTCGGAGACGACGCGTCGACCGATCGGGGCTCAGGAGACGGCGCGTGAACCGATCGGCGCTCGGAGACGGCGCGTGGACCGATCGGGGCTTAGGAGACGGCGCGTGAATCGAGCGGGGCTCGGAGACGGCGCGTGGATGGACCGTGGCTTAGAATGCGGCACGCGGACCGATCGGGGCTCGGAGACGGCGTGTGGACCGATCGGGGATCAGGAAACGGTGCGTGGAGCGATCGGGGCTCAGGAGGCGGCGCGTGGATCGATCGCGGCTCGGAGACAGCGCGTGGACCGACTGGGGCTCAGGCGGTTTCGCGTGGACCAATTGGGGTTCGGCGACGGCGCGTGGACCGATCGGGGCTTCGGAGACGGCGCGTGCACCGATCGGGGCCCGGAGACGGGTCGTGGACAGATTGGGGATTAGGAGACGGCGCGTGGACCGATCGGGGCTGGGAGACGGCACGTGGACCGATCGGGGCTCGGAGACAGCGCGTGGACCGACTGGGGCTCAGGAGACGACGCGTGGACCGACCGGGGCTCAGGAGACGGCGCGTGCACCGATCGGGGCTCGGAGAAGGCGCGTGGACCGATCGTGGCTCAGGAAGCGGCGCCTGGACCGATCGTGGGCCGGAGACGGCGCGAGAAGGCATCTGGGCTTACAAGACGACGCGTGGATCGATCGGGGCTCGGAGACGGCGCATGAACCGACCGGGGCTCAGGAGACGGCGCGTGGACTGATCGGGGCTCGGAGACGGCGCGTTAACCGATCGGGGCTCAGGAGACGATGCGTGGACCGATCGGGGCTCGGAGACGGCGCGTGGACCGACCGGGGCTAAGGAGGCCGCGCGTGGACCGATCGAGGCTCGGCGACGGCGCGTGGACCGATCGGGGCTCAGGAGACGGCGCGTGGACGGGTCGGGGCTCAGGAAGCGGCACGTGGAGCGATCGGGGCTCAGGGGACGACGCATGGATCGATCGGGGATCAGGAGACGACACGTGGACCGATCGGGGCTCCCGAAATGGCCCATGGACCAATCGGTGCTCGGAGACGACGCGTGGACCGATCGGGGCTGAGGAGACGGCGCATGGACCGATCGGTGCTTGGACACTGGCTGTGGACGTATCGGGGCTTAGGAGACGACGCGTAGACCGATGGGGGCTTAGGAGACGGCGCGTGGACTGATCGGGGCTCGGAGACGGCGTGTCGACCGATTGGGGCTCGGAGACGGCGCGTTAACCGATCGGGGCTTAGGAGACGACGCGTGTACGGATCGGGGCTTGGAGACGGCGCGTGGAACGATCGGGGCTCGGCGACGCCGCATGGACCCATCGGGGCTTAGGAGACGACGCCGGACCGATCGGGGCTCAGGAAACGGCGCGTGAACCGATCGGGGCTTAGGAGACGACGCGTGGACCTATCGGGGCTCAGAGACGGCGCGTGGACCGATCGGCGCTTAGGAGACGACGCGTGGACCGATCGGGGCTTAGGAGACGACGCGTAGACCGAGCGGGGCTCACGAGACAGCGCGTGGACCGATTGGGAGTCAGACGGGGGCGCGGGAACCAATCGGGGTTCGGCGACGGCGGGTGGACCGATCGGGGCGCGTGGACCGATCGGGGCTCGGAAACGGCGTGTCGACCGATCGGGGCTCGGAGACGGCGTGTGGACCGATCGGGGCTCAGGAGACGGCGCGTGAACCGACCGGAGTTCAGGAGATTCGCGTGGATCGATCGGGGCTCCGGAGGCGGCGCGTGGACCGATTGGGGAGCAGGAGACGACGCGTGGACCGTCCGGGGTTAGGAGACGACGCGTGGACCGATCGGAGCTCAGGAGACGGCGCGTGGACCGATCGGGGCTTCGGAGATGGTACGTGGACATATCGGGGCTCGGAGACGGCGCGTGGACCGATCGGGGCTTAGGAGACGACGCCTGGACCAATCGGGGCTTAGGAGGCGGCGTGGGGAACGATCGGGGCTCAGGAGACGGCGCGTGCACCGATCGGCGCTCGGAGACGGCGCGTGGAGCGATCGGGGCTCAGGAGACGACGCGTGGATCGATCGGGGCTGAGGAGACGACGCGCCGACCAATCGGGGCTCAGGATGCGGCGCGTGGACCCATCGGGGCTCGGAGACGACACGTGGACCGATCAGGGCTTAGGAGACGATGCGTGGACCGATCGGGGCTCAGGAGACGGCGCGTGGACCGATCAGTGCTCGGAGACGGCGCGTGGCCGGACCGTGGCTTAGAATGCGTCACACGGACCGATCGGGGCTCGGAGACGGCGTGTGGACGTATCGGGGCTTCGGAGACGGTACGTGGACCGATCGAGGCTCGGAGACGGCGCGTGGACCGACCGGGGCTCAGGAGGCGGCGCGTGGACCGATCGGGGCTCGGAGACGGCGCGTGGACCGATCGAGGCTCGGAGAAGGCGCGTGGGGGCATGTGGGCTTAGAAGACGATGCGTGGACCGATTGGGGCACAGGAAACGGCGCGTGAACGGATCGGGGCTTAGGAGACGACGCGTGGACCGATCGGGGCTCAGGAAGCGGCGCACGGACCGATCGTGGCTCGGAGACGATGCGTGGACCGATCGGGGCTCAGGAAACGGCGCGTGGAGCGATCAGGGTCAGGAGACGACGCGTGGATCGATCGGGGCTCAGGAGACGACGCGTCGACCGATCGCGGCTTAGGAGACGACGCGTCGACCGATCGCGGCTTGGAAGACGACGCGTGAACCGAACGTTGCTGAGAAAACGGGGAGTGGACCTATCGGTGCTCGGAGACGATGCGTGGACCGCTCGGGGCTCAGGAAACGGCCCGTGGAGCGATCAGGGTCAGGAGACGACGCGTGGATCGATCGGGGCTCAGGAGACGACGCGTCGACCGACCGGGGCTTACGAGACGTCGCGTCGACCGATCGGGGCTTAGGAGAATGCGCGTGGACCGATCGGGGCTCAGGAAGCGGCGCACGGACCGATTGTGGCTCGGAGACGGCGCGTGGAGGCATCGGGGCTTTGAAGACGACGCGTGGACCGAACGGTGCTCAGAAAACGGCGCGGGGACCGATCGGTGCTCGGAGACGATGCGTGGTCCGATCGGGGCTCAGGAAACGGCGCGTGGAGCGATCAGGGTCAGGAGACGACGCGTGGATCGATCGGGGCTCAGGAGACGACGCGTCGACCGATCGCGGCTTAGGAGACGACGCGTCGACCGATCGGGGCTTGGAAGACGACGCGTGGACCGAACGGTGCTCAGAAAACGGCGAGTGGACCTATCGGTGCTCGGCGACGGCGCGTGTAGCGATCGAGGCTCGGAGACGACGCGTGTACGGATCGGGGCTTAGGAGACGGCGCGTAGACCGATCGGGGCTCAGAGACGGCGCGT
Source organism: Netelia fuscicornis (assembly GCA_946811545.1). Lineage (NCBI taxonomy): Eukaryota > Metazoa > Arthropoda > Insecta > Hymenoptera > Ichneumonidae > Netelia > Netelia fuscicornis. The sequence continues at coordinate 27,504,794 of OX328012.1, forward strand.
GGACCGATCGGGGCTTAGGAGAAGGCGCGTGGACCGATCGGGGCTCAGGAGACGGCGCGTGGACCGATCAGTGCTCGGAGACGGCGCGTGGACGGACCGTGGCTTAGAATGCGTCACGCGGACCGATCGGGGCTCGGAGACGGCGTGTGGACGTATCGGGGCTTAGGAGACGATGCGTGGACCGATCGGGGCTCAGAAGACGGCGTGTGGATCGATCGGGGCTTCGGAGACGGTACGTGGACCGATCGAGGCTCGGAGACGGCGCGTGGACCGACCGGGGCTCAGGAGTCGGCGCGTGGACCCATCGGGGCTCGGAGACGACACGTGGACCGATTAGGGCTTAGGAGACGACGCGTGGACCGATCCGGGCTCAGGAGACGGCGCGTGAACCGATCGGTGCTCGGAGACGGGGCGTGGACGGACCGTGGCTTAGAATGCGTCACGCGGACCGATCGGGGCTTCGGAGACAGTACGTGGACCGATTAAGGCTCGGACACGGCGCGTGGACCAATCGGGGCTCCGGCGGCGACGCGTGGACCGATCGGGGCCCAGGAAACGGCGCGTGGATCGATCGGCACTCGAAGATGACGCGTGGACCGATCGGGGCTCAGGAGCCGATGCGTGGACCGATCATGGCTCGGCGACGGCGCGTGGACCGATCGGCGCTCGGAGACAGCGCGTTAACCGATCGGGGCCTAGGAGACGATGCATGGACCGATCGGGGCTTGGAGACGGCGCGTGGACCGATCGGGGCTCAGGAGACGACGCGTGGACCGATCGGGGCGTAGGAGACGACGCGTGTACCTATCGGGGCTCAGGAGACGGCGCGTGAACCGATCGGTGCTCGGAGACGGGGCGTGGACGGACCGTGGCTTAGAATGCGTCACGCGGACCGATCGGGGCTCGGAGACGGTGCGTGGAAAGATCAAGGCTCGGACACGGCGCGTGGACCAATCGGGGCTCCGGCGGCGACGCGTGGACCGATCGGGGCCCAGGAAACGGCGCGTGGATCGATCGGTACTCGAAGATGACGCGTGGACCGATCGGGGCTCAGGAGCCGATGCGTGGACCGATCATGGCTCGGCGACGGCGCGTGGACCGATCGGCGCTCGGAGACAGCGCGTTAACCGATCGGGGCCTAGGAGACTATGCATGGACCGATCGGGGCTTGGAGACGGCGCGTGGACCGATCGGGGCTCAGGAGACGATGCGTGGACCGATCGGGGCTCAAGAGACGGCGCGTGGACCGACCGGAGCTCAGAAGATTCGCGTGGATCGATCGGGGCTCGGAGACGGCGCGTGGACCGACCGGGGCTCAGGAGGCCGCGCGTGGACCGATCGGGGATCAGGAGACGGTGCGTGAACCGATGGCGGCCCGGAGTCGGCGCGTGGCCCGATCGGGGCTCGGCGGCGGCGCGTGGAACGATCGGTGCTCAGGAGACAGCGCGTGGACCGATCGGGGCTCGGAGATGGCGCGTTACCCGATCGGGGCTTAGGAGACGAGGCGTGGACCGATCGAGGCTCAGCAAACGGCGCGTGAACCGATCGGCGCTCGGAGACGGCGCGTGGAACGATCGGGGCTCAGGAGACGGCGCGTGGACCGATCGGGGCTCGGAGACGGTGCGTGGAAAGATCGGTGCTCGGAGACGATGCGTGGACCTATCGGGGCTCGGAGACGGCGTGTGGACGTATCGGGGCTTAGGAGACGACGCGTGGACGGATCGGGGCTCAGGAGAAGGCGCGTGGACCGATCGGGGCTTAGGAGACGACGCGTGTACGGATCGGGAATTCGGGGACGACGCCTGGAACGATCCGGGCTCAGGAAATGGCGTGTGGAGCGATCGGGACTCAGGAGACGACGCGTGGATCGATCGGGGCTCAGGAGATGACGCGTCGACCGATCGGGGCTCAGGAGACGGCGCGCGTACCAACAGGGGCTCAGGAGACTCGCGTGGATCGAACGGGGCTCCGGAGGCGCCGCGTGGACCGATGGGGATCAGGAGACGGTGCGTGGACCGACTGGGGATCGGTGACGGCGCGTGGACCGATCGGGGCTTCGGAGACGACGCGTGGACCGATCGGGGCTTAGGACACGACGCGTGGACCGATCGGTGCTCAGGATGCGGCGCCTGGACCGATCGTGGCTCGGAGAAGGCGCGTGGGGGCATGTGGGCTTAGAAGACGATGCGTGGACCGATTGGGGCTCAGGAAACGGCGCGTGAACGGATCGGAGCTTAGGAGACGACGCGTGGACCGATCGGGGCTCAGGAAGCGGCGCACGGACCGATCGTGGCTCGGAGACGATGCGTGGACCGATCGGGGCTCAGGAAACGGCGCGTGGAGCGATCAGGGTCAGGAGACGACACGTGGATCGATTGGGGCTCAGGAGACGACGCGTCGACCGATCGCGGCTTAGGAGACGACGCGTCGACCGATCGCGGCTTGGAAGACGACGCGTGGACCGAACGTTGCTGAGAAAATGGGGAGTGGACCTATCGGTGCTCGGAGACGATGCGTGGACCGCTCGGGGCTCAGGAAACGGCCCGTGGAGCGATCAGGGTCAGGAGACGACGCGTGGATCGATCGGGGCTCAGGAGACGACGCGTCGACCGACCGGGGCTTACGAGACGACGCGTCGACCGATCGGGGCTTAGGAGACGACGTGTTGACCGATCGGGGCTCAGGAGACGACGCGTCGACCGATCGGGGCATAGGAGACGACGCGTGGACCCATCGTGACTCGAAGACGACGCGTGGAACGATCGGGGCTCGGAGACGGCGCGTGGAGGCATCGGGGCTTTGAAGACGACGCGTGGACCGAACGGTGCTCAGAAAACGGCGCGGGGACCGATCGGTGCTCGGAGACGATGCGTGGTCCGATCGGGGCTCAGGAAACGGCGCGTGGAGCGATCAGGGTCAGGAGACGACGCGTGGATCGATCGGGGCTCAGGAGACGACGCGTCGACCGATCGCGGCTTAGGAGACGACGCGGCGACGGATCGGGGCTTAGGAGACGACGCGTGGCCCGATTGGGGCTTAGGAGACGACGTGTGGATCGATCGGGGCTTAGGAGACGGCTCGTCAATCGATCGGTGCACAGGAGACGGAGGGTGAACCGGTCGGGTCTAAGGAGACGACGCGTCGACCGATCGGGGCTCAGGGGAAGGGGTGTGGACCGACCGGGGCTCAGGAGACGGCGCCTGGGCCGACCGGGGCTCGGCGACTGCGCGTGGAACGATCGGGGCTCAGGAGACGGCGCTTGAACTTATCGGCGCTCAGAGACGGCCCGTGGACCGATCGGGGCTTCGGATACGGCGCGTGGACCGATCGGGGCTCAGGAGACGGCGCGTGGATCGATCGGGGCTCGGAGACGGCGCGTGGAACGATCGGGGCTCAGGAGACGGCGCGTGAAATGATCGACGCTCGGAGACGGCGCGTGGACCGATCGGGGCTCAGGAAGCGGTGCCTGGACCGATCGGGGCTTAGGAGAAGGCGCGTAGACCGATCGGGGCTCAGGAAGCGGTGCCTGGACCGATCGGGGCTTAGGAGAAAGCGCGTGGACCGATCGGGGCTCAGAAGGCCGCGCGTTAACCGATCGGGGCTTAGGAGACGATGCGTGAACCGATCGGGGCTAGGAGACGGCACGTGGGCCGAACGGGGTCAGGAGACGGCGCGTGGACCGGTCGGGGCTTAGGAGACGACGCCTGAATAGATCGGAGCTTAGGAGGCGGCGTGTGGAACGATCGGTGCTCAGGAGACGGCGCGTGCACCAATCGGGGCTAGGAGACGGCACGTGGAACGATCGGGGCTCCGGTGACGGCGCGTGGATCGATCGGGCTCACGAAGCGGCGTCTGGACCGATCGTGGCTCGGAGACGGCGCGAGGAGGCATCTGGGCTTAGAAGACGACGCGTGGATCGATCGGGCTCGGAGGCGGCGCGTGAACCAACCAGGGCTCAGGAGGCCGCCCGTGGACCGGTCGAGCCTCGGCGACGGCGCGTGGACTGATCGAGGCTCGGAGACGACGCGTGTACGGATCAGGGATTCGGGGACGACGCGTGGAACGATCCGGGCTCAGGAGACGGCGCGTGGACCGATCGGGGGTCGGAGACGGCGCGTGGAACGGTCGGGGCTCAGGTGCCGGCGCGTGAACTGATCGGCGCTCGGAGACGGCGCGTGGACCCATCGGGGCTTAGGAGAAGGCGCTTGGACCGATCGGGGCTTAGGAGACGGCGCGTGGACCGATCGGAGCTCGGAGACGGCGCGTGGAATGATCGAGGCTCAGGAGACGGCGCGTGAACCGATCGGCGCTCACAGACGGCGCGTGGACCGATCTGGGCTCGGAGACAGCGCGTGGACCGACTGGTGCACAGGCGGTGGCGAGTGGACTAATTGGGGTTCGGCGACGGCGCGTGGACCGATCCGGGCTCAGGAGACGGCGCGTGGACCGATCGGGGCTCAGGTGACGGCGCGTGGAGCGATCGGCTCTCAGGAGACGGCGCGTGAACTAATCGGCGCTCGGAGACGGCGCGTGGACCGATCGGGGCTGAGGAGAAGGCGCGTGGTCCGATCGGGGCTTATGAGACGGCGCGTTGACCGATCGGGGCTCGGAGATGGCACGTGGAATGATCGGGGCTTAGGAGATGGCGTGTGGACCGATCGGAGATCAGGAGACGACGCGTGGACCGAGAGGGCTCTGGAAGCGGCGCACGGACGAATCGTGGCTCGGAGACGGCGCGTGGAGGCATCGGGGCTTTGAAGACGACGCGTGGACCAAACGGTGCTCAGAAAACGGTGCGTGGAGCGATCGGGGCTCAGGAGACGGCGCGTGGACCGATCGGGGCTCAGGAGCCGGCGCGTGGACCGATCGTGGCTCGGAGAAGGCGCGTGGGGGCATGTGGGCTTAGAAGACGATGCGTGGACCGATTGGGGCTCAGGAAACGGCGCGTGAACGGATCGGAGCTTAGGAGACGACGCGTGGACCGATCGGGGCTCAGGAAGCGGCGCACGGACCGATCGTGGCTCGGAGACGATGTGTGGACCGATCGGGGCTCAGGAAACGGCGCGTGGAGCGATCAGGGTCAGGAGACGACACGTGGATCGATTGGGGCTCAGGAGACGACGCGTCGACCGATCGCGGCTTAGGAGACGACGCGTCGACCGATCGCGGCTTGGAAGACGACGCGTGGACCGAACGTTGCTGAGAAAATGGGGAGTGGACCTATCGGTGCTCGGAGACGATGCGTGGACCGCTCGGGGCTCAGGAAACGGCCCGTGGAGCGATCAGGGTCAGGAGACGACGCGTGGATCGATCGGGGCTCAGGAGACGACGCGTCGACCGACCGGGGCTTACGAGACGACGCGTCGAGCGATCGGGGCTTAGGAGACGACGTGTTGACCGATCGGGGCTCAGGAGACGACGCGTCGACCGATCGGGGCATAGGAGACGACGCGTGGACCCATCGTGACTCGAAGACGACGCGTGGAACGATCGGGGCTCGGAGACGGCGCGTGGAGGCATCGGGGCTTTGAAGACGACGCGTGGACCGAACGGTGCTCAGAAAACGGCGCGGGGACCGATCGGTGCTCGGAGACGATGCGTGGTCCGATCGGGGCTCAGGAAACGGCGCGTGGAGCGATCAGGGTCAGGAGACGACGCGTGGATCGATCGGGGCTCAGGAGACGACGCGTCGACCGATCGCGGCTTAGGAGACGACGCGGCGACGGATCGGGGCTTAGGAGACGACGCGTGGCCCGATTGGGGCTTAGGAGACGACGTGTGGATCGATCGGGGCTTAGGAGACGGCTCGTCAATCGATCGGTGCACAGGAGACGGAGGGTGAACCGGTCGGGTCTAAGGAGACGACGCGTCGACCGATCGGGGCTCAGGGGAAGGGGTGTGGACCGACCGGGGCTCAGGAGACGGCGCCTGGGCCGACCGGGGCTCGGCGACTGCGCGTGGAACGATCGGGGCTCAGGAGACGGCGCTTGAACTTATCGGCGCTCAGAGACGGCCCGTGGACCGATCGGGGCTTCGGATACGGCGCGTGGACCGATCGGGGCTCAGGAGACGGCGCGTGGATCGATCGGGGCTCGGAGACGGCGCGTGGAACGATCGGGGCTTAGGAGACGACGCCTGAATAGATCGGAGCTTAGGAGGCGGCGTGTGGAACGATCGGTGCTCAGGAGACGGCGCGTGCACCAATCGGGGCTAGGAGACGGCACGTGGAACGATCGGGGCTCCGGTGACGGCGCGTGGATCGATCGGGCTCACGAAGCGGCGTCTGGACCGATCGTGGCTCGGAGACGGCGCGAGGAGGCATCTGGGCTTAGAAGACGACGCGTGGATCGATCGGGCTCGGAGGCGGCGCGTGAACCAACCAGGGCTCAGGAGGCCGCCCGTGGACCGGTCGAGCCTCGGCGACGGCGCGTGGACTGATCGAGGCTCGGAGACGACGCGTGTACGGATCAGGGATTCGGGGACGACGCGTGGAACGATCCGGGCTCAGGAGACGGCGCGTGGACCGATCGGGGGTCGGAGACGGCGCGTGGAACGGTCGGGGCTCAGGTGCCGGCGCGTGAACTGATCGGCGCTCGGAGACGGCGCGTGGACCCATCGGGGCTTAGGAGAAGGCGCTTGGACCGATCGGGGCTTAGGAGACGGCGCGTGGACCGATCGGAGCTCGGAGACGGCGCGTGGAATGATCGAGGCTCAGGAGACGGCGCGTGAACCGATCGGCGCTCACAGACGGCGCGTGGACCGATCTGGGCTCGGAGACAGCGCGTGGACCGACTGGTGCACAGGCGGTGGCGAGTGGACCAATTGGGGTTCGGCGACGGCGCGTGGACCGATCCGGGCTCAGGAGACGGCGCGTGGACCGATCGGGGCTCAGGTGACGGCGCGTGGAGCGATCGGCGCTCAGGAGACGGCGCGTGAACTAATCGGCGCTCGGAGACGGCGCGTGGACCGATCGGGGCTGAGGAGAAGGCGCGTTGACCGATCGGGGCTCGGAGATGGCACGTGGAATGATCGGGGCTTAGGAGACGGCGCGTGGACCTATCGCGGCTTACGAGAAGACGCGTTAACAGAGCGGGGCTTAGGAGACGATGCGTGGACCGATCGGGGCTCGGAGACGGCGCGTGAACCGACCGGGGCTCAGGAGACGGCGCGTGGACCGATCGGGGCTCGGAGACGGCACGTTAACCGATCGGGGCTTAGGAGACGATGCGTGGACCGATCGGGCTCGGCGACGGCGCGTGGACCGATCGGAGCTCGGAGACGACGCGTGTACGGATCAGGGCTTGGTGACGGCGCGTTTACCGATAGCAGCTGGGAGACGGCCCGTGGACCCATCGAGGTTCGGAGACGATGCGTGGAATGATCGGGGCTCAGGAGACGGCGCGTAAACCGATCGGCCCTCGGAGACGGTGCGAGGAGGCGTCTGGGGTTAGAAGACGACGCGTGGACCGATCGGGGCTCAGGCAACGGCGCGTTAACCGATTGGGTCTTAGGAGACGATGCGTGGTCCGATCGGGGCTCAGGAGCCTCGCGTGGATCGATCGGGGCTCCGGAGGCGCCGCGTTGACCCATAGGGATCAGGAGACAGTGCGTGGACCGATCGGGGCTCGGAGACGGCGCGTGGACTGATCGGGGCCCGGAGACGGCGCGTGTAACGATCGGGGCTCAGGAGACGGCACGTCGACCGATCGGGGCCCCGGAGGCGCCGCGTGGACCCATGGGCATCAGGAGACAGTGCGTGGACCGATCGGAGCTCGGAGACGGCGCGTGGAGGCATCGGGGCTTTGAAGACGACGCGTGGACCGAACGGTGCTCAGAAAACGGCGCCTGGAGCGATCGGGGCTCAGGAGACGACGCGTGGATCGATCGGGGCTCAGGAGACGACGCGTCGACCGATCGGGGCTCCGGAGACGGCGCGCGGACCGACCGGGGCTCAGAAGCCTCGCGTGGATCGATCGGGACTCCGGAGGCGCCGCGTGGACCGATGGGGATCAGGACACGGTGCGTGGACCGATCGGGGCTCGGAGACGGCACGTGGAACGATCGGGGCTCAGGAGAAGGCGCGTTAACCGATTGGGGCTTAGGAGACGATGCGCGGACCGATCGGGGCTCGAAGACGGCGGGTGGACCGATCGGGGTTCGGAGACAGCGCGTGGACCGACTGGGGCTCAGGCGATTGCGCGTGGACCAATTGGGGTTCGGCGACGGCGCGTGGATCGATCGGGACTTAGGAGACGGCGCGTGCACCGATCGGGGCCCGGAGACGGGTCGTGGACAGATTGGGGCTTTGCAGACGGCGCGGGGACCGATCGTGGCTGGGAGACGGCAGGTCCACCAATCGGGGCTTAGGAGACGACGCGTAGACCGATCGGGGCGCAGGAGACGGTGCGTGGACCGATCGGGGCTCAGGAAACGGCGCGTGGACCGACTGGGGCTCAGGCGGTTGCGCGTGGACCCATTGGGGTTCCGCGACGGCGCGTGGACCGATCGGGGCTCGGAGACGGCACGTTAACCGATCGGGGCTTAGGAGACGATGCGTGGACCGATCGGGCTCGGAGCCGGCGCGTGAACCGATCGGGGCTCAGGAGGCCGCGCGTGGACCGATCGAGGCTCGGCGACGGCGCGTGGACCGATCGGGGCTCGGAGACGACGCGTGTACGGATCAGGGCTTGGTGACGGCGCGTTTAGCGATAGCAGCTCGAACACGGCCCGTGGACGGATCGGGGCTTAGGAGAAGGCGCGTGGACCGATCGGGGCTTAGGAGACGGCGCGTGGACCGATCGGGGCTCGGAGATGGCGCGTGGAACGATCGGGGCTCAGGAGACGGCGCGTGAACCGATCGGCGCTCGGAGACGGCGCGTGAACCGATCGGGGCTTAGGAGACGGCGCGTGGACCGATTGGGGCTTAGGAGACGGCGCGTGGACCGATCGGGGCTTAGGAGACGGCGCGTGGATCGATCGGGGCTCAGGAGACGACGCGGCGACGGATCGGGGCTTAGGAGACGACGCGTGGACCGATTGGGGCTTAGGAGACGACGTGTTGACCGATCGGGGCTTAGGCGACGGCACGAGATTCGATCGGTGCACAGGAGACGGCGCGTGAACCGGTCGGGGCTTAGGAGACGACGCGTCGGCCGATCGGGGCTCAGGACAAGGGGTGTGGACCGTTCGGAGCTCAGGAGACGGCCCGTGGACGGATCGGGGCTTAGGAGACGGCGCATGGACTAATTGGGGCTCAGGAGACGACGCGTGGACCGATCGGGGCTCGGAAACGACGCGTTAACCGAGCGGGGCTTAGGAGACTACGCGTGGACCGATCGGGGCGTAGGAGACGACGCGTGTACCTATCGGGGCTCACGAGACAGCGTGTGGACCGATTTGGCCTCAGGAGACGGCGCGTGGATCGATCGGGGCTCGGAGACGGCGCGTCGAACGATCGGGGCTCAGGAGACGGCGCGTAAAGTTATCGGCGCTCGGAGACGGCGCGTGGTCCGATCGGGGCTTAGGAGACGACGCGTGGACCGATCGGGGCTTAGAAGACGGCGTGTGAACCGATCGGGGCTCAGGAGACAGCGCGTGGACCGACTGGGGCTCAGGCGGTTTCGCGTCGACCAATTGGGGTTCGGCGACGGCGCGGGGACCGATCGGGGCTCAGGAGACGGCGCGTGGACCGATCGGGGCTCAGGAGACGACGCGTGGACCGATCGGGGCTCAGGAAGCGGCGCCTGCACCGATCGTGGTGGGGAGACGGCGCAAGGAGGCATCTGGGCTTAGAAGACGACGCGTGGACCGACCGGGGCTCAGGAAACGGCGCGTGGACCGACCGCGGCTCAGGAGGCCACGCCTGGACCGATCGGGGCTCGGCGACGGGGCGTGGACCGATAGGGTCTTCGGAGACGGTACGTGGATCGACCGAGGCTCGGAGACGGCGCGTGGACCGACCGGGGCTCAGGAGACGGCGGGTGAACCGATGGGTCTCCGAAACGACGGGTTAACCGAGCGGGGCTTACGAGACGATGCGTGGACCGATCGGGGCTCGGAGACAGAGCGTGTACCGACTGGGGCTCAGGAGACCGTGCGTGAACCGATCGGGGCTCGGCGACTGCGCGTGGACGGATCGGGGCTCGGAGACGGCGCGTAGAACGATCGGGGCTCAGGAGACGGCGCGTGAACCGATTGGGGCTTAGGAGACGTTGCGTGGACCGATCGGCGCTCGAAGACGGCGCGTGGACCGATCGGGGCTCAGGAGACTGCGCGTGGATGGATCGGAGCTTAGGGAACGGCGCGTTGACCGATCGGGGCTCAGGAGACGGCGCGTGGACCGAGCATGGCTCAGGAGGCCGCGCGTGGACCGACTGGGGCTCAGGAGGTTGCGCGTGGACCAATTGGGGTTCGGCGACGGGGCGTGGACCGACGGGGGCTCGGAGACGGCGCGTTAACCGATCGGGGCTTAGGAGACGATGCGAGGAGGCATCTGGGTTTACAAGACGACGTGTGGATCGATCGGGGCTAGGAGACGGCGCGTGAACCGACCGGGGCTCAGGAGAAGGCGCGTGGACCGATCGGGGCCCGGAGACGGCACGTTAATCGATCGGGGCTTAGGAGACGGCGCGTGAACCGATCGGGGTTCAGGAGACGGCGTGTGGATCGATTGGGGCTTGGATACGGCGCAAGCCGCGACCGGGGCTCAGGAGGCCGCGCGTGGACCGATCATGGCTCGGCGACGGCGCGTGGACCGACCGGGGCTCGGAGACGGCGCGTGGAGTGATCGGGGCTCAGGAGACGGCGCGTGAACCGATCGGCGCTCGGAGACGGCACATGGACCGATCGGGGCTTAGGAGATGGCGCGTAGACCAATAGGAGATCAGGAGAGGACGCGGGGACCGATTGGGCTCTGGAAGCGGCGCACGAACCGATCGTGGCTCGGAGACGGCGCGAGGAGCGATCGGGGCTCAGGATACGGCGTGTGGACCGATCGGGGCTTCGGAGACGGTACGTGGACCGACCGGAGCTCAGGAGATTCGTGTGGATCGACCGGGGCTCCGGAGGCGGCGCGTGGACCGATTGGGGAGCAGGAGATGGGCCGTGGACCGATCGGGGTTCGGAAACGGCGCGTGAACCGATCGGGGCTTAGGAGACGACGCGTGGACCGTCCAGGGTTAGGAAACGACGCGTGGACCTATGGGGCTTAGGAAGCGACGCGTGGACCGATCGAGGCTCAGGAAACGGCGCATGGACCGATTGGGGCTCAGGAGGCCGCGCGTGGACCGATCACGGGTCGGCACCAGCGCGTGGACGGATCGGGGCTCAGGAGACGGCGGTGGACCGGTCGGGGCTCGGAGACGGCATGTTAAAAGATCGGGGCTTAGGAGACGATACGTGGACCGATAGGGCTCGGATACTGCGCGTGAACCGACCGGGGCTCAGGAGGCCGCGCGTTGACTGATCGGGGCTCGGAGATGACGGGTGGAACGATCGGGGCTCTGGAGACGGCGCGTGAACCGATCGTCGCTCGGAGACGGCGCTTCGACCGATCGGGGCATAGAAGACGACTCGTGGACCGATTGGGGCTTAGGAGACGACTCGTGGACCGATCGGGGCTCAGGAGATAGGGCGTGGACCGGTCGGGGCTTAGGAGACTCGCGTGGATCTAACGGACCTTCGGAGGCGGCGTGTGAACCGATCGGGGAGTAGGAGACGGTGCGTGGACCGATCGTGGCTCGGAGACGGCGCGTGGAGGCATCGGGGTTTAGAAGACGACGTATGGACCGATCCGGGATCAGGAAACGGCGCGTGGACCGATCGGAGCTCGGAGACGACGCGTGGACCGATCGGGGCTCAGGAGATGGCACGTGAACCAATCGGCGCTCGGACACGGCGCGTGGACCGATCGTGGCTTAGGAGAAGGCGCGTGGAACGATCGGGGCTCAGGAGACGGCGCGTGGATCGATCGGTGCTCGAAGACGACGCGTGGACCGATCGGGGCTCAGGAGACGGTGCGTGAACCAATCGGTGCTCGGAGACGGCGCGTGGACCGGTCGAGGCTTAGGAGAAGGCGGGTAGAACGTTCGGGGCTCAGGAGACGGAGCTTGGTCCGATCGGGGCTCAGGACACGGCGCTTGGATCAATCGGGGCTCGGAGACGGCGCGTGGACCGATCGGGGCTCCGGAGACGGCGCGTGGAGCGATCGGGGCTCGGACACGGCGCGTGGACCGATCGGGGCTTAGGAGACGACGTGTGGACAGATTGGGGCTTAGGAATCGGCGCGTGGACCGATCGGGACTCCGGGACGGCGCGTGGACCGATCGGGGCTCAGGAGACGGCGCGTGGATCGATCGGGGCTCAGGAGACGGCGCGTGGAGTGACCGGGGCTTAGGAGACGATAAGTGGACCGATTGGAGCTCAGGAGACGGCGCGTGGAGCGATCGGGGGTAAGAAGACGACGCATTGACCGCGCGCGGCTCAGGAGACGACGCGTGGAGCGGTCGGGGCTCGGAAACGGCGGGTGGACCGATTGGGGCTCAGGAGGCCGCGCGTGGGCCGATCGCGGCTCGGCGCCACCACGTGGACGGATCGGGGCTCAGAAGGCTGCGCGTGGTCCGATCATGGCTCGGCGACGGCGCGTGGACCGATCGCGGCTCGGAGACGGCGCGTGGAACGATCGGGGCTCAGGAGACGGCGCGTGGACCGATTGGGGCTTACGAGACGGCGCGTGGACCGATCGGGGCTCAGGAGACGACGCGGCGACGGATCGGGGATTAGGAGACGACGCGTGGACCGATTGGGGCTTAGCAGACGATGTGTGGACCGATCGGGGCTTAGGAGACGGCACGTGAATCGATCGGTGCCCAGGAGACGGCGCGTGAACCGGTCGGTGCCCAGGAGACGGCGCGTGAACCGGTCGGGGCTTAGGAGACGACGCGTCGACCGATCGGGGCTCGGAGACGACGCCTGGACCGATCGGGGCTCAGGAGACGGCACGTGGACCGATCGGGGCTTAGGAGCCGACGCGTGGACCGATCGGGGCTCAGGAGACGTCGCGTGGAGGCATCTGGGCTTAGAAGACGACCCGTGGATCGATCGGGGCTCGGCGCCTGTGTGTGGACGTATCGGGGTTCAGGAGACGGCACGTGAACCAATCAGCGCTCCGAGACGGCGCGGGGACCGATCGGGGATGAGGAGAAGGCGCGTCGACCGATCGGGGCTTAGGAGACGGCGCGTAGACCGATCGGGGCTCGGAGACGGCGCGTGGAACGATCGGGGGTCAGGTGACGGCGCGTCGAGCGATCGGGGCTCAGGAGACGACGCGTGAACGGACCGTGGCTTAGAATGCGTCACGCGGACCGATCGGCGATCGGATACGGCGCGTCGAGCGATCGGGGCTCAGGAGACGACGCGTGGACGGACCGTGGCTTAGAATGCGTCACGCGCACCGATCGGCGATCGGATACGGCGTGTGGACGTATCGGGGCTTAGGAGACGATGCGTGGACCGATCGGGGCTCAGGAGACGGCGGGTGATCCGGTCGGGTCTTAGGAGACGACGAGTCGACCGATCGGGGCTCAGGGAAAGGCGTGTGGACCGATCGAGGCTCAGGAGACGGCGCCTGGACCGATCGGGGCTCCGAGACGGCGCGTGGACCGATCGGGGATGAGGAGAAGGCGCGTGGACCGATCGGGGCTTAGGAGATGGCGCGTAGACCGATCGGGGCTCGGAGACGGCGCGTGGAACGATCGGGGCTCAGGAGACGGCGCGTGGATCGATCGGGGCTCGGAGGGGCCGCGTGGAACGATCGGGGCTCAGGAGACGGCGCTTGAACTTATCGGCGCTCAGTGACGGCCCGTGGACCGATCGGGGCTCGGAGACGGCGCGTGGAACGATCGGGGCTCAGGAGACGGCGCGTGAAATGATCGGTGCTGGGAGACGGCGCGTGGACCGATCGGGGCTTAGGAGACAACGGGTGGACCGATTGGGGCTTAGGAAGCAGCGCCTGGACCGATCGTGGCTCGGAGACGGCGCGAGGAGTCATCTGGGCTTGGAAGACGACGCGTGGATCGATCGGGGCTCGGAGACGGCGCGTGATCCGGCCCGGGCTCAGGAGGCCGCGCGTGGACCGATCGAGGCTCAGGAGGCCACGCCTGGACCGATCGGGGCTCCGCGACGGCGCGTGGACCGATAGGGGCTTAGGAGACGGCGCGTGGACCGATCGGGGCTCGGAGACGGGGCGTGGAATGATCGTGGCTCACGAGATGGCGCGTGAATTGATCGGCGCTCTGAGACGGCGCGTAGACCGATTGGGGCTTACGAGACGACGCGTGGACCGAACGGGGCTCAGGAGACGGCGCGTGAACCGATCGGCGCTCGGAGACGGCGAGTGGACCGATCAGGGCTTATGAGACGGCGCGTGGACCGATCGGGGCATATGAGACGGCGCGTGGACCGATCGGAGATCAGGAGAAGACGTGTGCACCGTTCGGGGCTCTGGAAGCGGCGCACGGACCGATCGTGGCTCGGAGACGGCGCGTGGAGGCATCGGGGCTTTGAAGACGACGCGTGGACCGAACGGTGCTCAGAAAACGCCACGTGAACCAATCGGCGCTCCGAGACGGCGCGTGGACCGATCGGGGATGAGGAGAAGGCGCGTGGACCGATCGGGGCTTAGGAGACGGCGCGTAGACCGATCGGGGCTCGGAGACGGCGCGTGGAACGATCGGGCTCAGGTGACGGCGCGTCGAGCGATCGGGGCTCAGGAGACGGCGCCTGGACCGATCAGGGCTCGGCGACTGCGCGTGCACGGATCGGGGCTCAGGAGACGGCGCGTGGGCCGATCGGGGCTCCGAGACGGCGCGTGAACCGATCGGGGATGAGGAGAAGGCGCGTGGACCGATCGGGGCTTAGGAGATGGCGCGTAGACCGATCGGGGCTCGGAGACGGCGCGTGGAACGATCGGGGCTCAGGAGACGGCGCGTGGATCGATCGGGGCTCGGAGGGGCCGCGTGGAACGATCGGGGCTCAGGAGACGGCGCTTGAACTTATCGGCGCTCAGAGACGGCCCGTGGACCGATCGGGGCTTAGGATACGGCGCGTGGACCGATCGGGGCTCAGGAGACGGCGCGTGGATCGATCGGGGCTCGGAGACGGCGCGTGGAACGATCGGGGCTCAGGAGGCGGCGCGTGAAATGATCGGTGCTGGGAGACGGCGCGTGGACCGATCGGGGCTTAGGAGACAACGCGTGGACCGATTGGGGCTCAGGAAGCAGCGCCTGGACCGATCGTGGCTCGGAGACGGCGCGAGGAGGCATCTGGGCTTGGAAGACGACGCGTGGATCGATCGGGGCTCGGAGACGGCGCGTGATCCGGCTGGGGCTCAGGAGGCCGCGCGTGGACCGATCGAGGCTCAGGAGGCCACGCCTGGACCGATCGGGGCTCCGCGACGGCGCGTGGACCGATAGGGGCTTAGGAGACGGCGCGTGGACCGATCGGGGCTCGGAGACGGGGCGTGGAATGATCGTGGCTCACGAGATGGCGCGTGAAATGATCGGCGCTCTGAGACGGCGCGTAGACCGATTGGGGCTTACGAGACGACGCGTGGACCGAACGGGGCTCGGAGACGACGCATGGACCGATCGGGGCTCGGAAACGGCGCGTTGACCGATCGGGGCTTAGGAGACGGCGCGTGGACCGATCGGGGCTTAGGAGCCGACGCGTGGACCGATCGTGGCTCAGGAGACGTCGCGTGGACCGATCGGTGCTCGGAGACTGCGCGTGGACGGACCGCGGCTTAGAATGCGGCACGCGGACCGATCGGGGATCGGAGACGGCGTGTGGACGTATCGGGGCTTAGGAGACGATGCGTGGACCGATCGGGGCTCAGGAGACGGCGCGTGGACCGGTCGCGGCTTAGGAGACGACGCCTGGACAGATCGGAGCTTAGGAGGCGGCGTGTGGAACGATCGGTGCTCAGGAGACGGCGCGTGCACCAATCGGCGCTCGGAGACGGCGCGTGGCGCGATCGGGGCTCGGAGATGGCACGTGGAACGATCGGGGCTCAGGAGACGGTGCGTGGAGGCATCGGGGCTTAGAAGACCACGCATGGACCAAGCGGGGCTCAGGAGACGGCGCGAGGAGCGATCGGGGCTCAGGAGAAGACGCGTCAATTGATCGGGACTCAGGAGACGACGCGGCGACGGATCGGGGCTTAGGAGACGACGCGTGGCCCGATTGGGGCTTAGGAGACGACGTGTGGATCGATCGGGGCTTAGGAGACGGCTCGTCAATCGATCGGTGCACAGGAGACGGAGGGTGAACCGGTCGGGTCTAAGGAGACGACGCGTCGACCGATCGGGGCTCAGGAGACGGCGCCTGGGCCGACCGGGGCTCGGCGACTGCGCGTGGACGGATCGGGGCTCAGGAGACGGCGCGTGGGCCGATCGGGGCTCGGAGACGGCGCGTTAACCGATCGGGGCTCGGACACGAAGCTTGTACGGATCGGGGCTTGGTGACGGAGTGTTGACCGATCGCGGTTTACAGACGGCCCGTGGACGGATCGGGGCTCAGGAGACGGCGCGTGGATCGATCGGGGCTCGGAGACGCCGCGTGGAACGATCGGGGCTCAGGAGACGGCGCTTGAACTTATCGGCGCTCAGAGACGGCCCATGGACCGATCGGGGCTTCGGATACGGCGCGTGGACCGATCGGGGCTCAGGAGACGGCGCGTGGATCGATCGGGGCTCGGAGACGGCGCGTGGAACGATCGGGGCTCAGGAGACGGCGCGTGAAATGATCGACGCTCGGAGACGGCGCGTGGACCGATCGGGGCTCAGGAAGCGGTGCCTGGACCGATCGGGGCTTAGGAGAAGGCGCGTGGACCGATCGGGGCTTAGGAGACGGCGCGTAGATCGACCGGAGATCAGGAGACGACGCGTCCACCGATCGGGGCTCTAGAAGCGGCGTCTGGAGGGATCGGGGCTCAGGAGACGATGCGTGGACCGATCGGGGCTCAGGTGACGGCGCGTGGACCGACCGGGGCTCAGGAGACTTGTGTGGATCGATCGGGGCTCCGGAGGCGCCGCGTGGACCGATGGGGATCAGGAGACGATGCGTAAACCAACCGGGGCTCAGGAGGCCACGCGTGGACCGATCGCGGCTCGGTGACGGCGCGTGGACCGATCCGGGCTCAGGAGACGGCGCGTGGACCGATCGGGGCTCAGGTAACGGCGCGTGGAGCGATCGGGGCTCAGGAGACGGCGCGTGAACTAATCGGCGCTCGGAGACGGCGCGTGGACCGATCGGGGCTGAGGAGAAGGCGCGTGGTCCGATCGGGGCTTATGAGACGGCGCGTTGACCGATCGGGGCTCGGAGATGGCACGTGGAGGCATCGGGGCTTTGAAGACGACGCGTGGACCAAACGGTGCTCAGAAAACGGTGCGTGGAGCGATCGGGGCTCAGGAGACGGCGCGTGGACCGATCGGGGCTCAGGAGCCGGCGCGTGGACCGATTGGGGCTCGGATACGGCGCGTGAACCAACCGGGACTCAGGAGCCCGCGCGTGGACCGATCCCGGCTCGGCGACGGCGCGTGGACCGATGGGGGCTCAGGAGCCGCGCGTGGACCGATCATGGCTCGGTGACGGCGCGTGAACCGATCGGGGCTTAGGTGACGATGCGTGGACCGATTGGGGCTCAGGAAGCAGCGCCTGGACCGATCGTGGCTCGGAGACGGCACGAGGAGGCATCTGGGCTTGGAAGACGACGCGTGGATCGATCGGGGCTCGGAGACGGCGCGTGAACCGACCGGGGCTCAGGAGGCCGCGCGTGGACCGATCGAGGCTCAGGAGGCCACGCCTGGACCGATCCGGGCTCCGCGACCGCGCGTGGACCGATCGAGGCTCGGAGACGACGCGTGTACGGATCGGGGATTCGGCGATGACGCGTGGACGGATCCGGGCTCAGGAGACGGCGCGTGGACGGATCGGGGCTCAGAGACGGCGCGTGGAACGATCGGGGCTCAGGAGACGGCGCGTGAACCTATCGGCGCTCGGAGACGGCGCGTGGACCGATAGGGGCTTAGGAGACGGCGCGTGGACCGATCGGGGCTCGGAGACATCGCGTGTAATGATCGGGGCTCAGGAGACGGCGCGTGAACCGATCGGGGTTTGGATACGACGCGTGGACCGATCGGGGCTCGGAGACAGCGCGTGGACCAACCGGGGCTCAGGCGGTTGCGCGGGGACCTATTGGGGTTCGGCGACGGCGCGTGGACCGATCCGGGCTCAGGAGACGGCGCCTGGACCGATCGGGGCTCGGAGACGGCGCGTGGAGCGATCGGGGCTCAGGAGACGGCGCGTGAACCGATTGGCGCTCGGAGACGGCGCGTGGACCGATCGGGGCTTAGGAGACCATGCGTGGACCGACCGGGCCTCGGAGACGGCGCGTGGACCGACCGGGGCTCAGGAGACCGCGCGTGGACCGATCGGGGCTCGGCGACTGCGTTGGATGTATCGGGGCTCAGGAGATGGCGCGTGAACCGATCGGCGCTCGGAGACGGCGCGTGGATCAATCGGGGCTTAGGAGACGGCGCGTGGACCTATCGGGGCTTAGGAGAAGACGCGTGGGCCGATCGGGGCTCAGGAAGCGTCGCCTGGACCGATCGTGACTCGGAGACGTCGCGTGGAGGTATCGGGGCTTAAAAGACGACGCATGGACCGATCAGGGCTCAGGAAACGGCGCGTTGACCGATCGGTGCTCAGGAGACGACGCGTGAACCGACCGGGGCTCAGGAGACGGCGCGTGGACCGATCGGGGCTCGGAGACGGCACGTTAACCGATCGGGGCTTAGGAGACGATGCGTGGACCGATCGGGCTCGGCGACGGCGCGTGGACCGATCGGAGCTCGGAGACGACGCGTGTACGGATCAGGGCTTGGTGACGGCGCGTTTACCGATAGCAGCTGGGAGACGGCCCGTGGACGGATCGCGGCATAGGAGACGGTGCGTGGAACGATCGGGGCTCAGGAGACGGCGCGTGGACCGGTCGGGGCTTAGGAGACGACGCGTGGACCGATCGAGGCTCGGAGACGACGCGTGTACGGATCGGGGATTCGCGGACGACGGGTGGACCGATCCGGGCTCAGGAGACGGCGCGTGGACCGATCGGGGCTCGGAAACGGTGCGTGGAACGATCGGGGCTCAGGAGACGGCGCGTGAACCGATCGGCGCTCGGAGACGGCGAGTGGACCGATCGGGGCTTATGAGACGGCGCGTGGACCGATCGGGGCATATGAGACGGCGCGTGGACCGATCGGAGATCAGGAGAAGACGCGTGCACCGTTCGGGGCTTTGGAAGCGGCGCACCGACCGATAGTGGCTCGGAGACGGCGCGTGGAGGCATCGGGGCTTTGAAGACGACGCGTGGACCGAACGGTGCTCAGAAAACGCCGCGTGGACCGATGGGGGCTCGGAGACGCCGCTTGGACCGATCGGGGCTTAGGAGACGGCGCGTGGACCGATTGGGGCTTAGGAGACGGCGCGTGGACCGATCGGGGCTCAGGAAGCGGCGTCTGGACCGATCGGGGCTCAGGAGACGGCGCGAGGAGCGATCGGGGCTCAGGAGAAGACGCGTCAATTGATCGGGGCTCAGAAATCGGCGCATGGAGCGATCGGGGCTCAGGGGACGACGCGTGGATCGATCGGGGCTCAGGAAACGACTCGTCGACCGATCGGGGCTCAGGAGACGGCGCGCGTACCGACCGGGACTCAGGAGTCTCGCGTGGACCGATCACTGCTCGGCGACGGCGCGTGGACGGATCGGGGCTCGGAGACGACGCGTGGACCGATGGGGGCTCGGATACGGCGCGTGAACCAACCGGGGCTCAGGAGGTCGCGCGTGGACCGATCGCGGCTCGGTGACGGCGCGTGGACCAATCGGGGCTCGGAGACAGCGCGTGGACCGACTGGGGCTCACGCGGTTGCGCGAGGACCGATCGGGGCTCGGAGACGGCGCGTTCACCGATAGGGGCTTAGGAGACGATGCGTGGACCGATCGGGCTCGGAGACGGCGCGTGAACCGACCGGGGCTCAGGAGACGACGCGTCGACCGGTCGGTGCTTAGGAGACGAAGCCTGGACCGATCGGTGTTTAGGAGGCGGCGCGTGGAACGATCGGGGCTCAGAAGACGGCGCGTGACCCGATCGGCGCTCGGAGACGGCGCGTGGACCGATCGAGGCTTAGGAGACGACGCGTGGATCGAGCGGGGCTCGGAGATGGCGAGTGGATGGACCGTGGCTTAGAATGCGGCACGCGGACCGATCGGGGCTCGGAGAAGGCGTGTGGACCGATCGGGGATCAGGAAACGGCACGTGGAGCGATCGGGGTTGAGGAGGCGGCGCGTGGATCGATCGGGGCTCAGGAGGCGACGCGTCGACGGATCGGGGCTTAGGAGACGACGCGTGGAACGATCGGGTATTAGGGGACGACTCGTGGACCGATCGGTGCTCGGAGACGGCGCGAGGACTGACCGTGGCTTAGAATGCGGCATGCGGACCGATCGGGACTCGGAGACGGCGTGTGGACCAATCGGGGCTCGGAGACGGCGCGTTAACCGATCGGGGCTTAGGAGACGATGCGTGGACCGATCGTGGCTCGGAGACGGCGCGTGGAGTCATCGGGGCTAAGAAGACGACGCAGGGACCGAGTGGGGCTCAGGAGACGGCGCGAGGAGCGATCGGGGCTCAGGAGAAGACGCGTCAATTGATCGGGGCTCAGAAATCGGCGCGTGGAGCGATCGGGGCTCAGGAGACGGCGCGCGGACCGACCGGGGCTCAGGAGCCTCGCGTGGGCCGCTCATGGCTCGGCGACAGCGCGTGGACCAACCGGGGCTCAGGAGACCGCGCGTGGACCGATCATGGCTCGGGGACGGCGCGTGGACCGATCGGGGTTCGGATACGACGCGTGGACCGATCGGGGCTCGGAGACGGCACGTGGAGCGATCGGGTCTCAGGAGACGGCGCGTGAAATGATGGGCACTCGGAGACGCCGCGTGGACCGATTGGGGCTTAGGAGACAGCGCGTGGACCGATCGGGGCGCAGGAAGCGGTGCCCGACCGATCGTGGCTCGGAGACGGCGCGTGGAGGCATCCGGGCTAAGAAGACGACGCATGGACCGAGCGGGGTTCAGGAGACGGCGCGAGGAGCGATCGGGGCTCAGGCGAAGACACGTCAATTGATCGGGGCTCCGGAGACGACGCCTCGACGGATCGGGGCTCAGGAGGCCGCACGAGAAGCGATCGGGGCTCAGGAGAAGACGCGTCATATGATCAGGGCTCAGGAGACGACGCGTCGACGAATCGGGGCTTAGGAGACGACGCGTGGACGGATCGGGACTCAGGAGACGGCGCGTGGCCCGATGGGGGCTCGGATACGGCGCGTGAACCGACCGGGGCTCAGGAGGCCGCGCGAGAACCGATCGCGGCTCGGCGACGGCGCGTGGACCGATCGGGGCTCAGGAGGCCGCGCGTGGACCCATCATGGCTCGGCGACGGCGCGTAGACCGATCGGGGCTCGGAGACGACGCGTGGACCGATCGGGGCTCGGAGACAGCGTGTGGACCGACTGGGGCTCAGGCGGTTGCGCGTGGACCAATTGGGGCTCCGGAGGCGGCGCTTGGACCGATTGGGGAGCAGAAGATGGTGCGTGGACCGATCGGGGCTCGGAGATGGCACGTGGACCGATCGGGGCCTAGGAGCCTCGAGTGGATCGATCGGGGTGTAGGCGACGACGCGTGTACCTATCGCGGCTCAGGAGACAGCGCGTGGACCGATCAGGGCTCGGCGACTGCGCGTGGACGTATCGGGGCTCAGGAGAAGGCGCGTGGACCGATCGGGGCTCGGGGACGGCGCGTTAACCGATTGGGGCTTAGGAGACTATGCGTGGACCGATCGGGGCTCGAAGACGGCGCGTGGACCGATCGGGTCTCAGGAGGCCACGCGTGGACAGATCATGACTCGGCGACGGCGCGTGGACCGATCGGGGCTCGGAGACGACGCGTGGACCGATCGGGGCTTAGAAGACGACGCGTGGACCGATCGGGGCTCAGGAGACGGCGCGTGGAACGACCGGGGCTCAGGAGGCGACGCGTGGACCCATCGGGGCTCGGAGACGGCGCGTGGACCCATGGGGATCAGGAGACAGTGCGTGGACCGATCGGGGCTCGGAGACGGCGCGTGGACCGATTGGGGTGTAGGCGACGACGCGTGTACCTATCGGGGCTCACGAGACAGCGCGTGGACCGATCAGGGCTCGGCGACTGCGCGTGGACGTATCGGGGCTCAGAAGACGGCGCGTGGACCGATCGGGGCTCGGGGACGGCGCGTTAACCGATTGGGGCTTAGGAGAGCATGCGTGGACCGATCGGGGCTCGAAGACGGCGCGTGGACCGATGGGGTCTCAGGAGGCCGCGCGTGGACAGATCATGACTCGGCGACGGCGCGTGGACCGATCGGGGCTCGGAGACGACGCGTGGACCGATCGGGGCACGGAGACAGCGCGTGGACCGACTGGGCCTCAGGCGGTTTCGCGTGGACCAATTGGGGTTCGGCGACGGCGCGTGGACCGATCGAGGCTCGGAGACGACGCGTGTACGGATCGGGGATTCGGGGACGACGCGTGGAACGATCCGGGCTCAGGAGACGGTGCGTTGACCGATCGGGGCTCGGAGACGGCGCGTGGACCGATCGGGGCTTAGGAGAAGGCGCTTGGACCGATCGGGGCTTAGGAGACGGCGCGTGGGCCGATCGGAGCTCGCAGACGGCGCGTGGAACGATCGGGGCTCAGGAGACGGCGCGTGAACCGATCGGCGCTCGGAGACGGCGCGTGGACCGATCGGGGCTCAGGAGACGACGCGTGGGTCGATCGGGGCTCAGAAGACGAAGCGTCGACCGATCGGGGCTCAGGTGACGGCGCGCGGACCGACCGGGGCTCAGGAGACGGCGCGTGAAATGATCGGCGCTCGGAGAGGGCGCGTGGACCGATTGGGACTTAAGAGACGACGGGTGAACCGATCGGGGCTTAGGAGACGGCACGTGAATCGACCGGGGCTCAGGAGAAGGGGTGTGGACCGATCGGGGCTCAGGAGAAGGGGTGTGGACCGATCGGGGCTCAGGAGACGGCTCGTGAAATGATCGGCGCTCGGACACGGCCCGTGGACGCATCAGGGCTTAGGAGACGGCGCGTGGACTAATTGGGGCTCAGGAGACGACGCGTGGACCGATCAGGGCTCGGAGACGACACGTGTACGGATCGAGGTTTGGAGACGGCGCGTGAACCGATCGGAGCTCGGAGACGGCACGTGGATCGATCGGGGCTCGGGGACGGCGCGTTAACCGATTGGGGTTAGGAGACCATGCGTGGACCGATCGGGGCTCGAAGACGGCGCGTGGACCGATCGGGTCTCAGGAGGCCGCGCGTGGACCCATGGGGATCAGGAGACAGTGCGTGAACCGATCGGGGCTCGGAGACGGCGCATGGACCGATTGGGGTGTAGGCGACGACGCGTGTACCTATCGGGGCTCAGGAGACAGCGCGTGGACCGATCAGGGCTCGGCGAATGCGCGTGGACGTATCGGGGTTCAGGAGACGGCGCGTAGACCGATCGGGGCTCGGAGACGACGCGTGGACCGATCGGGGCTCGGAGACAGCGCGTGGACCGACTGGGGCTCAAGCGGTTTCGCGTGGACCAATTGGGGTTCGGCGACGGCGCGTGGACCGATCGAGGCTCAGAGACGACGCGTGTACGGATCGGGGATTCGGGGACGACGCGTGGAACGATCCGGGCTCAGGAGACGGCGCGTGGACCGATCGGGGCTCGGAGACGGCGCTTCGAATGATCGGGGCTCAGGTGACGGGGCGTGAACCGATCGGCGCTCGGAGACGGCGCGTGGACCGATCGGGGCTTTGGAGAAGGCGCTTGGACCGATCGGGCCTTAGGAGACGGCGCGTGGCCCGATCAGAGCTCGGAGACGGCGCGTGGACCGATCGGGGCGTAGGAGACGGCGCGTCGACCGACCGGAGATCGGGAGATGACGCGGGGACCGATCGGGGCTCGGAGACGGAGCGTGGACCGATCGGGGCTTAGGATACGGCGCGTGGACCGATCGGGGCTCAGGAAGCGGCGCCTGGACCGATCGTGGCTCGGAGACGGCGCGTGGAGGCATCGGGGCTAAGAAGACGACGCGTGGACCGATCGGGGCTCAGGAAACGGCGTGTGGACCCATCGGAGCTCGGAGACGACGCGTGGACCGATCGGGGCTCAGGAGACGGCGCGAGGAGCGATCGGGCTCAGGAGAAGACGCGTCAATTGATCGTGGCTCAGGAGACGACGCGTCGACGGATCGAGGCTTAGGAGACGACGCGTGGACCGATCGGTGCTTAGAAGACGACGGGTGGACCGATCGGGGCTCATGAGACGGCGCGTGGACCGACCGGGGCTCAGGAGGCGACGCGTAGACCCATCGGGGCTCGGAGACGGCGTGTGGACCGATCGGGGATTAGGTGACGACGCGTGGACCGATCGGGGTTTAGGAGAGGACGCGTCGACCGATCGGGGCACAGGAGACGGCGCGTGGACCGATCGGGGCTTAGGAGACGACGCGTGGACCGACCGGGGCTCGGAGACGGCACGTGGACCGATCGGGGCTTAGGAGACTCACGTTGATCGATAGGGGCTCCGGAGGCGGCGCGTGGACCGTTCGGGGCTTAGGAGACTACGCGTGTACCTATCGGGGCTCAGGAGATTGCGCGTGGACCGATTGGGCATCAGGAGACGGCGCGTCGATGGATCGGGGCTTGGGGAACGACGCGTGGACCGATCGGGGCTCAGGAGACGGCGCGTGGATCGATCGGGGCTCGGATACGGCGCGTGAACCGACCAGGGCTCAGGATACGGCGCGTGGACTAGTCGGGGCTTAGGAGACGACGCGAGGACCGATCGAGGCTCGGAGACGACGCGTGTGAGGATCGGGGATTCGAGGACGACGCGTGGACCGATCCGGGCTCAGGAGACGGCGCGTGGACCGATCGGGGATCGGAAGCGGCGTGTGGAACGATCGGGGCTTAGGAGAGGGCCCGTGAACCGATCGGCGCTCGGAGACGGCGCGTGGACCGATCGGGGCTTAGGAGAAGGCGCGTGGACCGATCGCGGCTCGGAAACGACGCGTTAACCGAGCGGGGCTTAGGAGACGATATGTGGACCGATCGGGGCTCGGAGACAGCGCGTGTACCGACTGGGGCTTAGGAGGTTGCGCGTGGACCAATTGGGGTTCGGCGACGGCGCGTGGACCGACCGGGGCTCAGGAGACGGCGCGTGGATGAACCGTGGCTTAGAATGCGGCACACGGACCGATCGATGCTCGGAGACGGCGTGTGGACCGATCGGGGATCAGGAAACGGCACGTGGAGCGATCGGGGCTCAGGAGCCGGCGCGTGGATCAATCGGGGCTCAGGAGGCGACGCGTCGACGGATCGGGGCTTAGGAGAAGACGCGTGGACCGATCGGGTATTAGGGGACGACGCGTGGACCGATCGGTGCTCGAAGACGGCGCGTGGATGGACCGTGGCTTAGAATGCGGCATGCGGACCGATCGGGGCTCGGAGACGGCGCGTTAACCGATCGGGGCTTAGGAGACGATGCGTGGACCGATCGGGCCTCGTAGACGGCGCGTGGAACCATCGGAGCAAAGGAGACGGCGCGTGAACCGATCGGCGCTCGGAGACGGCACGTGGATCGATCGGGGCTTAGGAGACGGCGCGTGGACCGATTGGGGCTTAGGAGACGGCACGAGGACCGATCGGGGCTCAGGAAGCGACGCATAGACCGATCGTGGCTCGGAGACGGCGCGTGGAGGCATCGGGGCTAAGAAGACGACGCAGGGACCGATCGGGGCTTAGCAGAAGGCGCTTGGACCAATCGGGGCTTAGGAGACGGCGCGTGGACCGATCGGAGCTCGGAGACGGCGCGTGGAACGATCGGGGCTCAGGAGACGGCGCGAGGAGCGATCGGGCTCAGGAGAAGACGCGTCAATTGATCGTGGCTCAGGAGACGACGCGTCGACGGATCGAGGCTTAGGAGACGCCGCGTGGACCGATCGATGCTTAGGAGACGACGCGTGGACCGATCGGGGCTCAGGAGACGGCGCGTGGACCGACCGGGGCTCAGGAGGCGACGCGTAGTCCCATCGGGGCTCGGAGACGGCGTGTGGACCGATCGGGGATTAGGAGACGACGCGTGGACCGATCGGTGCTTAGGAGACGACGCGTGGACCGATCGTGGCTCGGAGACGGCGCGTGGAGGCATCTGGGCTTACAAGACGACGCGTGGATCGATCGGGGCTCGGAGACGGCGCGTGAACCGACCAGGACTCAGGATACGGCGCGTGGACCAGTCGGGGCTTAGGAGGCGACGCGAGGACCGATCGAGGCTCGGAGACGACGCGTGTAAGGATCGGGGATTCGAGGACGACGCGTGGACCGATCCGGGCTCAGGAGACGGCGCGTGGACCGATCGGGGATCGGAAGCGGCGTGTGGAACGATCGGGGCTTAGGAGACGGCGCGTGAACCGATCGGCGCTCGGAGACGGCGCGTGGACCGATCGGGGCTTAGGAGAAGGCACGTGGACCGATCGGGGCTTAGGAGACGATGCGTGGACCGATCGGGCCTCGTAGACGGCGCGTGGAACGATCGGAGCAAAGGAGACGGCGCGTGAACCGATCGGCGCTCGGAGACGGCACGTGGATCGATCGGGGCTTAGGAGACGGCGCGTGGACCGATTGGGGCTTAGGAGACGGCACGAGGACCGATCGGGGCTCAGGAAGCGACGCATAGACCGATCGTGGCTCGGAGACGGCGCGTGGAGGCATCGGGGCTAAGAAGACGACGCAGGGACCGATCGGGGCTTAGCAGAAGGCGCTTGGACCGATCGGGGCTTAGGAGACGGCGCGTGGACCGATCGGAGCTCGGAGACGGCACGTTAACCGATCGGGGCTTAGGAGACGATGCGTGGACCGATCGCGGCTCGGAGATGGCGCGTGAACCGACCGGGGCTCAGGAGACGGCGCGTGCACCGATCGGGGCCCAGAGACGGGTCGTGGACAGATTGGGGCTCAGGAGGCCGCGCGAGAACCGATCGCGGCTCGGCGACGGCGCGTGGACCGATCGGGGCTCAGGAGGCCGCGCGTGGACCCATCATGGCTCGGCGACGGCGCGTAGACCGATCGGGGCTCGGAGACGACGCGTGGACCGATCGGGGCTCGGAGACAGCGTGTGGACCGACTGGGGCACAGGCGGTTGCGCGTGGACCAATTGGGGCTCCGGAGGCGGCGCTTGGACCGATTGGGGAGCAGAAGATGGTGCGTGGACCGATCGGGGCTCGGAGATGGCACGTGGACCGATCGGGGCCTAGGAGCCTCGAGTGGATCGATCGGGGTGTAGGCGACGACGCGTGTACCTATCGCGGCTCAGGAGACAGCGCGTGGACCGATCAGGGCTCGGCGACTGCGCGTGGACGTATCGGGGCTCAGGAGAAGGCGCGTGGACCGATCGGGGCTCGGGGACGGCGCGTTAACCGATTGGGGCTTAGGAGACTATGCGTGGACCGATCGGGGCTCGAAGACGGCGCGTGGACCGATCGGGTCTCAGGAGGCCACGCGTGGACAGATCATGACTCGGCGACGGCGCGTGGACCGATCGGGGCTCGGAGACGACGCGTGGACCGATCGGGGCTTAGAAGACGACGCGTGGACCGATCGGGGCTCAGGAGACGGCGCGTGGAACGACCGGGGCTCAGGAGGCGACGCGTGGACCCATCGGGGCTCGGAGACGGCGCGTGGACCGATCGGGGCTCGGAGACGGCGCGTGTAACGATCGGGGCTCAGGAGACGGCACGTGGACCGATCGGGGCTTAGGAGCCTCGCGTGGATCGATCGGGGCCCCGGAGGCGCCGCGTGGACCCATGGGGATCAGGAGACAGTGCGTGGACCGATCGGGGCTCGGAGACGGCGCGTGGACCGATTGGGGTGTAGGCGACGACGCGTGTACCTATCGGGGCTCACGAGACAGCGCGTGGACCGATCAGGGCTCGGCGACTGCGCGTGGACGTATCGGGGCTCAGAAGACGGCGCGTGGACCGATCGGGGCTCGGGGACGGCGCGTTAACCGATTGGGGCTTAGGAGAGCATGCGTGGACCGATCGGGGCTCGAAGACGGCGCGCGGACCGACCGGGGCTCAGTAGACGGCGCGTGAAATGATCGGCGCTCGGAGAGGGCGCGTGGACCGATTGGGACTTAAGAGACGACGGGTGAACCGATCGGGGCTTAGGAGACGGCACGTGAATCGACCGGGGCTCAGGAGAAGGGGTGTGGACCGATCGGGGCTCAGGAGAAGGGGTGTGGACCGATCGGGGCTCAGGAGACGGCTCGTGAAATGATCGGCGCTCGGACACGGCCCGTGGACGCATCAGGGCTTAGGAGACGGCGCGTGGACTAATTGGGGCTCAGGAGACGACGCGTGGACCGATCAGGGCTCGGAGACGACACGTGTACGGATCGAGGTTTGGAGACGGCGCGTGAACCGATCGGAGCTCGGAGACGGCACGTGGATCGATCGGGGCTCGGGGACGGCGCGTTAACCGATTGGGGTTAGGAGACCATGCGTGGACCGATCGGGGCTCGAAGACGGCGCGTGGACCGATCGGGTCTCAGGAGGCCGCGCGTGGACCCATGGGGATCAGGAGACAGTGCGTGGACCGATCGGGGCTCGGAGACGGCGCATGGACCGATTGGGGTGTAGGCGACGACGCGTGTACCTATCGGGGCTCAGGAGACAGCGCGTGGACCGATCAGGGCTCGGCGAATGCGCGTGGACGTATCGGGGTTCAGGAGACGGCGCGTAGACCGATCGGGGCTCGGAGACGACGCGTGGACCGATCGGGGCTCGGAGACAGCGCGTGGACCGACTGGGGCTCAAGCGGTTTCGCGTGGACCAATTGGGGTTCGGCGACGGCGCGTGGACCGATCGAGGCTCAGAGACGACGCGTGTACGGATCGGGGATTCGGGGACGACGCGTGGAACGATCCGGGCTCAGGAGACGGCGCGTGGACCGATCGGGGCTCGGAGACGGCGCTTCGAATGATCGGGGCTCAGGTGACGGGGCGTGAACCGATCGGCGCTCGGAGACGGCGCGTGGACCGATCGGGGCTTTGGAGAAGGCGCTTGGACCGATCGGGCCTTAGGAGACGGCGCGTGGCCCGATCAGAGCTCGGAGACGGCGCGTGGACCGATCGGGGCGTAGGAGACGGCGCGTCGACCGACCGGAGATCGGGAGATGACGCGGGGACCGATCGGGGCTCGGAGACGGAGCGTGGACCGATCGGGGCTTAGGATACGGCGCGTGGACCGATCGGGGCTCAGGAAGCGGCGCCTGGACCGATCGTGGCTCGGAGACGGCGCGTGGAGGCATCGGGGCTAAGAAGACGACGCGTGGACCGATCGGGGCTCAGGAAACGGCGTGTGGACCCATCGGAGCTCGGAGACGACGCGTGGACCGATCGGGGCTCAGGAGACGGCGCGAGGAGCGATCGGGCTCAGGAGAAGACGCGTCAATTGATCGTGGCTCAGGAGACGACGCGTCGACGGATCGAGGCTTAGGAGACGACGCGTGGACCGATCGGTGCTTAGAAGACGACGGGTGGACCGATCGGGGCTCATGAGACGGCGCGTGGACCGACCGGGGCTCAGGAGGCGACGCGTAGACCCATCGGGGCTCGGAGACGGCGTGTGGACCGATCGGGGATTAGGTGACGACGCGTGGACCGATCGGGGTTTAGGAGAGGACGCGTCGACCGATCGGGGCACAGGAGACGGCGCGTGGACCGATCGGGGCTTAGGAGACGACGCGTGGACCGACCGGGGCTCGGAGACGGCACGTGGACCGATCGGGGCTTAGGAGACTCACGTTGTTCGATAGGGGCTCCGGAGGCGGCGCGTGGACCGTTCGGGGCTTAGGAGACTACGCGTGTACCTATCGGGGCTCAGGAGATTGCGCGTGGACCGATTGGGCATCAGGAGACGGCGCGTCGATGGATCGGGGCTTGGGGAACGACGCGTGGACCGATCGGGGCTCAGGAGACGGCGCGTGGATCGATCGGGGCTCGGATACGGCGCGTGAACCGACCAGGGCTCAGGATACGGCGCGTGGACTAGTCGGGGCTTAGGAGACGACGCGAGGACCGATCGAGGCTCGGAGACGACGCGTGTGAGGATCGGGGATTCGAGGACGACGCGTGGACCGATCCGGGCTCAGGAGACGGCGCGTGGACCGATCGGGGATCGGAAGCGGCGTGTGGAACGATCGGGGCTTAGGAGACGGCCCGTGAACCGATCGGCGCTCGGAGACGGCGCGTGGACCGATCGGGGCTTAGGAGAAGGCGCGTGGACCGATCGCGGCTCGGCGACGGCGCGTGGACCGATCGGGGCTCGGAGACAGCGCGTGGACCGACTGGGGCTCAGGCGGTTTCGCGTGGACCGATCTGGGCTCGGAGACGGCGCGTTAACCGACCGGGGCTCAGGAGACGACGCGTCGACCGGTCGGGGCTTAGGAGACGAAGCCTGGACCGATCGGGGCTTAGGAGGCGGCGTGTGGAACGATCGGGCCTCAGAATACGGCGCGTGAACCGATCGGCGCTCGGAGACGGCGCGTCGACCGATCGGGGTTCGGAGACGTCACGAGGACCGTCTGGGGCTTAGGAGACGATGCGTGGACCGATCGGGGCTCAGCAGACTGCGCGTGGATGGATCGGGGCTTAGGGAACGACGCGTGGACCGATCGGGGCTCAGGAGACGGCGCGTAGACCGATCGGGGCTCGGAAACGACGCGTTAACCGAGCGGGGCTTAGGAGACGATATGTGGACCGATCGGGGCTCGGAGACAGCGCGTGTACCGACTGGGGCTTAGGAGGTTGCGCGTGGACCAATTGGGGTTCGGCGACGGCGCGTGGACCGACCGGGGCTCAGGAGACGGCGCGTGGATGAACCGTGGCTTAGAATGCGGCACACGGACCGATCGATGCTCGGAGACGGCGTGTGGACCGATCGGGGATCAGGAAACGGCACGTGGAGCGATCGGGGCTCAGGAGCCGGCGCGTGGATCAATCGGGGCTTAGGGAACGACGCGTGGACCGATCGGGGCTCAGGAGACGGCGCGTAGACCGATCGGGGCTCGGAAACGACGCGTTAACCGAGCGGGGCTTAGGAGACGATATGTGGACCGATCGGGGCTCGGAGACAGCGCGTGTACCGACTGGGGCTTAGGAGGTTGCGCGTGGACCAATTGGGGTTCGGCGACGGCGCGTGGACCGATCGGTGCTCGAAGACGGCGCGTGGATGGACCGTGGCTTAGAATGCGGTATGCGGACCGATCGGGGCTCGGAGACGGCGCGTTAACCGATCGGGGCTTAGGAGACGATGCGTGGACCGATCGGGCCTCGTAGACGGCGCGTGGAACCATCGGAGCAAAGGAGACGGCGCGTGAACCGATCGGCGCTCGGAGACGGCACGTGGATCGATCGGGGCTTAGGAGACGGCGCGTGGACCGATTGGGGCTTAGGAGACGGCACGAGGACCGATCGGGGCTCAGGAAGCGACGCATAGACCGATCGTGGCTCGGAGACGGCGCGTGGAGGCATCGGGGCTAAGAAGACGACGCAGGGACCGATCGGGGCTTAGCAGAAGGCGCTTGGACCAATCGGGGCTTAGGAGACGGCGCGTGGACCGATCGGAGCTCGGAGACGGCGCGTGGAACGATCGGGGCTCAGGAGACGGCGCGAGGAGCGATCGGGCTCAGGAGAAGACGCGTCAATTGATCGTGGCTCAGGAGACGACGCGTCGACGGATCGAGGCTTAGGAGACGCCGCGTGGACCGATCGATGCTTAGGAGACGACGCGTGGACCGATCGGGGCTCAGGAGACGGCGCGTGGACCGACCGGGGCTCAGGAGGCGACGCGTAGTCCCATCGGGGCTCGGAGACGGCGTGTGGACCGATCGGGGATTAGGAGACGACGCGTGGACCGATCGGTGCTTAGGAGACGACGCGTGGACCGATCGGGGCTCAGGAGACGGCGCGTGGACCGACCGGGGCTCAGGAGGCGACGCGTAGACCCATCGGGGCTTGGAGACGGCGTGTGGACCGATCGGGGATTAGGAGACGACGCGTGGACCGATCGGGGTTTAGGAGAGGACGCGTCGACCGATCGGGGCTTAGGAGACTACGCGTGTACCTATCGGGGCTCAGGAGACTGCGCGTGGACCGATTGGGCATCAGGAGACGGCGCGTCGATGGATCGGGGCTTGGGGAACGACGCGTGGACCGATCGGGGCTCAGGAGACGGCGCGTGGACCGATCGGGGCTCAGGAAGCGGCGCCTGGACCGATCGTGGCTCGGAGACGGCGCGTGGAGGCATCTGGGCTTACAAGACGACGCGTGGATCGATCGGGGCTCGGAGACGGCGCGTGAACCGACCAGGACTCAGGATACGGCGCGTGGACCAGTCGGGGCTTAGGAGGCGACGCGAGGACCGATCGAGGCTCGGAGACGACGCGTGTAAGGATCGGGGATTCGAGGACGACGCGTGGACCGATCCGGGCTCAGGAGACGGCGCGTGGACCGATCGGGGATCGGAAGCGGCGTGTGGAACGATCGGGGCTTAGGAGTCGGCGCGTGAACCGATCGGCGCTCGGAGACGGCGCGTGGACCGATCGGGGCTTAGGAGAAGGCACGTGGACCGATCGGGGCTTAGGAGACGATGCGTGGACCGATCGGGCCTCGTAGACGGCGCGTGGAACGATCGGAGCAAAGGAGACGGCGCGTGAACCGATCGGCGCTCGGAGACGGCACGTGGATCGATCGGGGCTTAGGAGACGGCGCGTGGACCGATTGGGGCTTAGGAGACGGCACGAGGACCGATCGGGGCTCAGGAAGCGACGCATAGACCGATCGTGGCTCGGAGACGGCGCGTGGAGGCATCGGGGCTAAGAAGACGACGCAGGGACCGATCGGGGCTTAGCAGAAGGCGCTTGGACCGATCGGGGCTTAGGAGACGGCGCGTGGACCGATCGGAGCTCGGAGACGGCACGTTAACCGATCGGGGCTTAGGAGACGATGCGTGGACCGATCGCGGCTCGGAGATGGCGCGTGAACCGACCGGGGCTCAGGAGACGGCGCGTGCACCGATCGGGGCCCAGAGACGGGTCGTGGACAGATTGGGGCTCAGGAGACGCCGCGTGGACCGATCGGGGCTCGGAGACGGCGCGTGGAACGATCGGAGCACAGGAGACGGCGCGTGAACCGAGCGGCGCTCGGAGACGGCGCGTGGATCGATCGGGGCTCGGAGACGGCGCATGAACCGACCGGGGCTCAGGAGACGGCGCGTGGACTGATCGGGGCTCGGAGACGGCGCGTTAACCGATCGGGGCTCAGGAGACGATGCGTGGACCGATCGGGGCTCGGAGACGGCGCGTGGACCGACCGGGGCTCAGGAGGCCGCGCGTGGACCGATCGAGGCTCGGCGACGGCGCATGAACCGACCGGGGCTCATGAGACGGCGCGTGGACCGACCGGGGCTCACGAGCCGATGCGTGGATCGATCGGGGCTCAGGAGGCGGCGCGTAGACCCTTCGGGGCTCGCAGAAGGCACGAGGACCGATCAGGGCTTAGGCGACGACCTGTGGACCGATCGGGGCTCGGAGACGGTCCGTGGAGCGATAGGGGCTCAGGAGACGGCGCGTTGACTGATCGGGGCTCGGGAAGCGGCGCCTGAACCGATCTGGCTCGGAGACGGCGCGTTAACCGATCGGGGCTTAGCAGACGATGCGTGAATCGATCGGGGCTCGGAGACGGCGCGTGGACCGACCGAGGCTCGGAGACCGCGCGTGGACCGATCGGGGCTCGGCGACTGCGCGTGGACGTATCGGGGCTCAGGAGATGGCGCGTGGACCGATCGGGGCTCGCAGACGGCACGTTAACCGATCGGGGCTTAGGAGACGATGCGTGGACCGATCGCGGCTCGGAGATGGCGCGTGAACCGACCGGGGCTCAGGAGACGGCGCGTGCACCGATCGGGGCCCAGAGACGGGTCGTGGACAGATTGGGGCTTAGGAGACGGCGCGTGGACCGATCGTGGCTGGGAGACGGCACGTCCACCAATCGGGGCTCAGGAGACTACGCGTGGATGGATCGGAGCTTAGGGAACGACGCGTGGACCGATCGGGGCTCAGGAGACGGCGCGTGAACCGACCGGGGCTCAGGAGGCCGCACGTGGACCGATCGAGGCTCGGCGACGGCGCGTGGACCGATCGGGGCTCGGCGACTGCGTGTGGACGTATCGGCGTTCAGGAGAGGGCGCGTGGACCGATCGGGGCTCGCAGACGGCACGTGGACCGATCAGGGCTTTGGAGACGACGCGTGGACCGATCGGGGCTCAGGAGACGACGCGTGAACCGATCGGCGCTCGGAGACGGCGCGTTGGACGATCGGGGCTCAGGAGACGGCGCGTGGGCCGATCGGGGCGCAGGAGACGGTGCGTGGACCGATCGGGGCTCGGAGACGGCGCGAGGACCGTTCGGGGCTTAGTAGACGACGCGTGGACCGATCGGGGCGTAGGAGACGATACGTGGACCGATCGGGGCTCAGGAGACGGCGCGTGGACCGACTGGGCCTCAGGAGGTTGCGCGTGGACGAATTGGGGTTCGGCGACGGCGCGTAGACCGACCGGGGCTCAGGAGACCGCGCGTGGACCGATCGAGGCTCGGCGACGGCGCGTGTACCGATCGGGGCTCGGAGACGACGCGTGTACGGATCAGGGCTTGGTGACGGCGCGTTTACCGATAGCAGCTCGGAGACGGCCCGTGGATGGATCGCGGCTTAGGAGACGGCGCGTGGACCGATCGGGGCTTATGAGACGGCGCGTGAACCGATCGGAGATCAGGCGAAGACGCGTTCACCGATCGGGGCTCTGGAAGCGGCGCACGGA
This sequence comes from Netelia fuscicornis, assembly GCA_946811545.1. Classification (NCBI taxonomy): domain Eukaryota; kingdom Metazoa; phylum Arthropoda; class Insecta; order Hymenoptera; family Ichneumonidae; genus Netelia; species Netelia fuscicornis. Next base: position 27,539,884 of record OX328012.1, read on the forward strand.
CCGATCGTTGCTCGGAGACGGCGCGTGGAGGCATCGGGGCTTTGAAGACGACGCGTGGACCGAACGGTGCTCAGAAAACGCCGCGTGGACCGATGGGGATCAGGAGACGGTGCGTGGACCGATCGGGGCTCGGAGACGCCGCTTGGACCAATCGGGGCTTAGGAGACGACGCGTGGACCAACCGGGGCTCAGGAGGTCGCGCGTGGACCAATCGCGGCTCGGTGACGGCGCGTGGACCGATCGGGGTTCAGGAGGCCGCGCGTGGACCGATCGCGGCTCGGCGACGGCGCGTGTACCGATCGGTGCTCAGGAGGACTCGCGTGGACCGATCATGGCTCGGCGACTGCGCGTGGACCAATCGGTGCTCGGAGACGACGCGTGGACCGATCGGGGCTCGGAGACAGCGCGTGGACCGACTGGGGCTCAGGGCGTTGCGCGTGGACCGATCGGTGCTCGGAGACGGCGCGTGGAACGATCGGGGCTCAGGAGACGGCGCGTGGACCGATCGGAGATCAGGAGTTGACGCGTGGACCGATCGGGGTTGTGGAAGGGGCGCACGGACCGATCGTGGCGCGGAGACGGCGCGTGGAGGCATCGGGGCTTTGAAGACGACGCGTGGACCGATCGGGGCTCAGGAAACGGCGTGTGGCGCGATCGGGGCTCAGGAGACGATGCGTGGACCGATCGGGGCTCAGGAGACGACGCGAAGATCGATCGGGGCTCAGGAGACGGCGCGTGGACCGATCGGTGCTCGGAGACGGCGCGTGGACGGACCGTGGCTTAGAATGCGTCACGCGGACCAATCGGGGCTCAGATACGACGTGTGGACGTATCGGGGCTTAGGAGACGATGCGTGAACCGATCGGGGCTCAGGAGCCGGCGCGTGGACCGATCGGGGCTCGGAGACGGCGCGTGGAACGATCGGGGCTCAGGAGACGGCGCGTGAAATGATCGGCGCTCGGAGACGGCGCGTGGACCGATTGTGGATTACGAGACGGCGGGTGCATCGATCGGGGCTCAGGAAGCGGCGCCTGGACCTATCGTGGCTCGGAGACGGCGCGTGGAGGCATGGGGGCTAAGAACACGACGCATGGACCGAGCGGGGCTCAGGAGACGGCGCGAGGAGCGATCGGGGCTCAGGAGAAGACGCGTCAATTGATCGGGGCTCAGGAGACGACGCGGCGACGGATTGGGGCTTAGGAGACGACGCGTGGACCGATTAGGCCTTAGGGGACGATGTGTGGACCGATCGGGGCTTAGGAGACGGCACGTGATTCGATCGGTGCACAGGAGACGCCGCGTGAGCCGGTCGGGGCTTAGGAGACGACGCGTCGGCCGATCGGGGCTCAGGACAAGGGGTGTTGACCGTTCGGGGCTCGGCGATGGCGCGTGGCCCGATCGGGGCTCGGAGACGACGCGTGTACGGATCGAGGCTTGGAGACGGCGCGTGGACCGATCGGAGCTCGGAGACGGCCCGTGTGCAGATCGGGGCTTAGGAGACGGCGCGTGGACTAATTGGGGCTAAGGAGACGGCGCGTGGACCGATCGGGGCTCGGGAAGCGGCGCCTGAACCGATCGTGGCTCGGAGGCGGCGCGTGGAGGCATCGGTGCTTAGAAGACGACGCATGGACCGATCAGGTATCAGGAAACGGCGCGTGGACCGATTGGAGCTCGGAGATGACGCGTGGACCGACTGGGGCTCAGGCGGTTGCGGGTGGACGAATTGGGGTTCGGCGACGGCGCGTGGACCGCTCGGCGCTCGGAGACTGCGCGTGGACGTATCGGGGCTCAGGAGACGGCGCGTAGACCGACCGGGGCTAAGGAGGCCGTGCGTGGACCGATCGAGGCTTAGGAGCCGACGCGTGGACCGATCGGGGTTCAGGAGACGGCGCGTGGACCGATCGGGGCTCGGAGACGGCGCGTGGAACGATCGGCGCTCGGAGACGGCGCGTGGATCAATCGGGGCTTAGGAGACGGCGCGTGGACCGATCGGGGCTCGGAGATGGCGCGTGGAACGATCGGAGCACAGGAGACGGCGCGTGGAGGCATCGGGGCTTTGAAGACGACGCGTGGACCGAATTCTGCTCAGAAAACGGCGCCTGGAGCGTTCCACGCGCCGTCTCCTGAGCCCCAATCGGTCCACACGCCGTCTCGTGAGCCCCGATAGGTACATGCGTCGTCTCCTATGCCCCGATCGGTCTCCGTGTCGTCTCCTAAGCCCCGATCAGTCCACGCGCCGTCTCCGAGCCCCGAACGGTTCACGCACCGTCTCCTGATCCCAATCGGTCCGCTCGGCGCCTCCGGAGCCCTAATCGATCCACGCGTCGTCTCTTGAGCCCCGATCGCGCCACACACCGTTTCCTGAGCCCCGATCGGTCCACGCATCGTCTTCAAAGCCCCGATGCCTCCACGCGCCGTCTCCGAGCCACGATCGGTCCGTGCGCCGCTTCCAGAACACCGATCGGTCCACGCGTCATCTCTTGATCTCCGATCGATCCACGCGCCGTCTCCTAAGCCCCGTTCGGTCCATGCGCCGTCGCCGAGCGCCGATCGGTTGACGCGACGTCTCCTGAGTCCCGATCGTTCCACGCGCCGTCTCCGAGCCCCGATCGGTCCACGCGCCGTCTCCTAAGCCCCGTTCGGTCCAAGCGCCTTCTCCTAAACCGCGGTCGGCCCACCCGCCGTCTCCGCGCCCCGATCGGCCCACGCATCGTCTCCTAAGCCCCGATCGGTTAACGCGCCGACTCCGAGCCCCGATCGTTCCACGCGTCGTCCCCGATCTCCGATCGATCCACGCGCCGTCTCCTGAGCCCCGATCGAACCAAGCGCCGTCTCCTGAGCCCCGGTCGTTCAACCCGCCTTCTCCTGAGCCACGACCGGTTCACGCGCCGTCTCCGCGCGCCGATTGGTTCGCGCACCGTCTCCTGAGCCCCGATCGTTCCATGCGCCGCATCCTGAGCCCCGATCGGTCCACGCGCTGTCTCCTGTGCCCCGATAGGTACACGCGTCGTCTCCTACACCCCGATCGGTCCACGCGTCGTCTCCTAAGCCCCGATCGGTCCACGCGTCGTTTCGGAGCCCCGATCGGTCTACGCGCCGTCTCCTGAGCCCCGATCGGTCCACGCGTCGTCTCCTGAGCCCCGATCGTTCCACGCGCCGTCTCCGAGCGTCGATCGGTCCACGCGCTGTCTCCTGAGCCCCGATCGGTCCACGCGCCGTCTCCGAGCGCCGATCCGTCCACGCGCCATCTCCTGAGCCCCGATCGGACCAAGCGCCGTCTCCTGAGCCCCGATCGTTCAACCCGCCTTCTCCTGAGCCACGACCGGTTCACGCGCCGTCTCCGCGCGCCGATTGGTTCGCGCACCGTCTCCTGAGCCCCGATCGTTCCATGCGCCGCATCCTGAGCCCCGATCGGTCCACGCGCTGTCTCCTGTGCCCCGATAGGTACACGCGTCGTCTCCTACACCCCGATCGGTCCACGCGTCGTCTCCTAAGCCCCGATCGGTCCACGCGTCGTTTCGGAGCCCCGATCGGTCTACGCGCCGTCTCCTGAGCCCCGATCGGTCCACGCGTCGTCTCCTGAGCCCCGATCGTTCCACGCGCCGTCTCCGAGCGTCGATCGGTCCACGCGCCGTCTCCTGAGCCCCGATCGGTCCACGCGCCGTCTCCGAGCGCCGATCCGTCCACGCGCCATCTTCTGAGCCCCGATCGGTCCACGCATCGTCTCCTAAGCCCCGATCGGCTCACGCGCCGTTTCCGAGCCCCGATCGGTCCACGCATCGTCTGCTAAGCCCCGGACGGTCCACCCGCCGTTTCCGAGCCCTGATCGGTCCACGCGCCGTCTCCTGAGCCCCAATCGGTCCACACGCTGTCTCGTGAGCCCCGATAGGTACACGCGTCGTGTCCTACGCCCCAATCGGTCCACGCGTCGTCTCCTAAGCCCCGATCGGTCCACGCGCCGTCTCCGAGCCCCGATCGGTCCGTGCACCGTCTCCTGATCCCCATCGCTCCACGAGGCGTCTCCGGAACCCCGATCGATCCATGCGAGTCTCCTGAGCCCCGGTCGGTTCGCGCGCCGTCATCTGAGCCCCGATCGGTCCACGCGTCGTCTTCTAAGCCCAGATGCCTACTTGCGCCGTCTCCCAACCACGATCGGTGTAGGCGCCGCTTCCTGAGCCCCGGTCGGTCCACGCGTTTTCTCCTAAGCCCCGATCGGTCCACGCGTCGTCTCCTCAGCCCCGATCCGTCGATGCGTCGTCTCGTGAGCCCCGATCGTTCCACGCGCCATCTCCGAGCGCCGATCCGTCCACGCGCCGTCTTCTGAGCCCCGATCGGTCCACGCATCGTCTCCTAAGCTCCGGACGTTCCCCCGCCGTTTCCGAGCCCCGATCGCTCCACGCGCCGTCTCCTGAGCCCCGTTCGGTCCACGCATCGTCTCCTAAGCCCCGATCGGTACACGCGCCGTTTCCGAGCCCCGATCGGTCCACGCGCGGTCTCCTGAGCTCTGATCGGTCCACGCTTCGTCTCCTAAGCCCCGATCGCACCACGCGCAGTCTCCTGAGCCCGATCGGTCCACGCATCGTCTCCTATGCCCTGATCGGTTAACGCGCCGTCTCCGCGCCGCGATCGGTCGACGCGCCGTCGCCGAACCCCAATTGATCCACGCGCAACCGCCTGAGCCCCAATCGTTCCACGCGAGTCTCCTAAGCCCCGACCGGTCCACGCGCCGTCTCCTGAGCCCCGATCGCTCCACGCGTCGTCTCCGAGCCCCGATCGGTCCACGCGCCATCGCCGAGCCATGATCGCTCCACGCGCGGCCTCCTGAGCCCCGGTCGCGTCACGCGCCGTATCCACGCCCCAATCGATCCACGCGCCGTCTCCTGAGTCCCGATCGGTCCACGCGCCGTCTCCTGAGCCCCGATCGGTCCACCCGTTGTCTCCTAAGCCCCGATCGGTCCACGCGCCGTCTCCAAGCCCCGATCCGTCGCCGCGTCGTGTACTGAGCCCCGATCAATTGACGCGTCTTCTCCTGAGCCCCGATCACTCCTCGCGCCGTCTCCTGAGCCCCGGTCGGTCGATGCGTCGTCTTCTTAACCCTGATGCCTACACGCGCCGTCTCCGAACCCCAGTCGGTCCACGCGCTGTCTCCGAGCACCGATCGGTTTACGCGTCGTCTCCGAGCCCCGATCGGTTCACGCGCCGTCTCCGAGCCCCGATCGATCCACGCGTGGTCTTGTAAACCCAGATGCCTCCTCGCATCGTCTCCTAAGCCCCGATCGGTTAACTCGCCGTCTCCGAACCCCGATCGGTCCACGCGCCGTCGCCGAACCCCAATTGGTCCACGCGCAACCGTTTGAGCCCCAGTCGGTTCACGCGCCGCCTCCGGAACCCCGATCGGTCCACGCGTCGTTCCCTAAGCCCCGATCCATCCACGCACAGTCTCCTGAGCCCCGATCGGTTAACTCGCCGTCTCCTGAGCCCCGATCGTTCCACACGCCGTTTCCGAGACCCCATCGGACCCTGCGCCTTCTCCTGAGCCCCAATCGGTCCACTCGCTGTCTCCTGAGCCCCGATAGGTACGCGCGTCGTTTCCTACGCCCCGATCGGTCCACGCGTCGTCTCCTAGACCCCGATCGGTCCACGCGCCGTCTCCGAGCCCCGATCGGTCCACGCACCGTGTCCTGATCCCCATCGGTCCACGCGGCGCCTCCGGAGCCCCGATCGATCCTCGCGAGGCTTCTGAGCCCCGGTCGGTCCGCGCGCCGTCTCCTGAGCCCCGATCGGTCGACGCGTCGTCTCCTGAGCCCCGATCGATCCACGCGTCGTCTCCTGAGCCCCGATCGGTCGACGCGTCGTCTCCTGAGCCCCGATCGAATCAGGCGTCGTCTCCTGACCCCGATCGCTCCATGCGCCGTTTCCTGAGCCCCGATCGGTCAACGCGCCGTTTTCTGAGCACCGTTCGGTCCACGCGTCGTCTTTGAAGCCCCGATGCCTCCACGCGCCGTCTGCGAGCCCCGATGGGTCCGTGCGCCGTTTCCGGAGCCCCGATCGGTCCACGCGCCTTCTCCTAAGCCCCGAACGGTGCGCGCACCGGTTCCTGAGCCCCGATCGGTCCACACGTCGTCTCCTAAGTCCGGATCGGTCGATGCGTCGTCTCGTAAGCCCCGATCGGTCGACGCGTCGTCTCCTGAGCCCCGATCGATCCACGCGTCGTCTCCTGACCCTGATCGCACCACGGGCCGTTTCCTGAGCCCCGAGCGGTCCACGCATCGTCTCCGACCACCGATAGGTCCACTCGCCGTTTTCTGAGCACCGTTCGGTCCACGCGTCGTCTTCAAAGCCCCGATGCCTCCACGCGCCGTCTCCGAGCCACGATCGGTCCGTGCGCCGCTTCCTGAGCCCCGATCGGTCCACGCGCCTTCTCCTAAGCCCCGATCGGTCTACGCGTCGTCTCGTAAGCCCCGGTCGATCGACGCGTCGTATCCTGAGCCCCGATCGATCCACGCGTCGTCTCCTGACCCTGATCGGTCCACGCGTCGTCTCCGAAGCCCCGATCGGTCCACGCATCGTCTTCTTAGCCCCGATGCCTCCACGCGCCGTCTCCGAGCCCCGGATGGTCCACGCGTCGTCTCCTAAGCTTCGATCGGTCCACGCGCCGTCTCCGAGCGCCGATCGGTTCACGCGCCGTCTCCTGAGCCCCGGTCGGTCCACGCACCGTCTCCTGATCCCCGATACGTCCAAGCACCGTCTCCGAGCCCCGATAGATCCACGCGAGTCTCCTAAGCCCCTGTCAGTCCACGCGCCGTCTCCTGAGCCCCGATCGGTCCACGCGTCGTCTGCTAAGCCCCGATCAGTCCACGCGTCATCTTCCAAGCCCCGATCGGTCCACGCACCGTCTCCTGATCCGCGATCGGTCCACGCGCCGCCTCCGGCACCCCGATAGATAGACGCGAGTCTCCTAAGCCCCGATCGGTTCCATGCGCCGTCTCCGAGCCACGATCGGTCCAGGCACCGCTCCCTGAGCCCCGATCGGTCCACGCGCCGTCTCCTAAGCGCCGATACGTCCCCGCGCCGTCTCCAAGCCCCGATCGGTCCACGCACCGTCTCCTGATCCCCGATCGATCTACGTGCCGTTTCCTTAGCCCCGATCGGTTCCATGCGCCATCTCCGAGACGCGATCGGTCTACGCGTCGTCCCCTAATCCCCCATTGGCCCACGCGCCGTCTCCGAGCAACGATCGGTCCACGCGCTGTTTCCTGAGACCCGATCGGTCCACGCGTCGTCTCATAAGCCCCGATCGGTCCACGCGCCGTCTCCCCGCCCCGATCGGTCCACGCACCATCACCTGATCCCCGATCGGTCCACGCGCCGCCTCCTGAGCCCCGATCGGTCAACGCGTCGTCTCCTACGCCCCGATCGGTCCACGTGCCGTCTCCGAGCCCCGATCGGTTCACACCCCGTTTCCTGAGCCCCGATCGGTCCACGCGTCGTCTTCTAAGCCCAGATGCCTCCTCGCGCAGTCTCCTAAGCCCCGTTCGGGCCGCGCGCCGTCTCCGAGCGCCGATCGGTTCACGCGCCCCCTCCTCAGCCCCGATCGTTCCACGCACCGTCTCCGAGCCACGATCGGTCCAGGCGCCGCTTCCTAAGCCCCGATCGGTCCACGCGCCGTCTCCTCAGCCACGATCGGTTCATCCGCCGTCTCCGAGCACGATCGGTTCACGCATTGTCTCCGAGCCCCGATCGGTTCACGCGTCGTCTCCTAAGCCCCGATCGGTCCACGCGCCGTCTCCGAGCCCCGTTGAGTCCACGTGAGTCTCCTAAGCCCCGACCGGTCCACTCGCCGTCTCACGAGCCCCGATCGGTCCACTCGTCGTCTCCTAAGTCCCTACCGGTCCACGCGCTGTCTCCTGAGCACCGATCTGTCCACGCGCCGTCTCCTGAGCCCCGATCGTTCCACGCGTCGTCTCCGAGCCCCGATGTGTCCGCGCGCCGCCTCCTGAGCCCCGATCGGTCCACGCGCCGTTTCCGAGCCCCGATCGCTCCACGCGCCGTCTCCTGAGCCCCGATCGGTCCACGCATCGTCTCCTAAGCCCCGGACGTGCCACGCTTCGTCTCCTAAGCCCCGAACGGTCCACGCGCTGTCTCCGAGTCTCGATCGGTCCACGCGCCGTTTCGTAAACCCCAATCTGTCCACGCGGCGTCTCCGAGCGCCGATCGGTTCACGCGCCGTCTCCTGAGTCCCGATCCGTCCACGCGCTGGCGCCGAGCCGCGATCGGTCCACGCGGGGCCTCCTGAGCCCCGATCCGTACACGCGTCGTCTCCGACCCCGATCGGTCCACGCGCCGTCTCCTAAGCCCCGATCGTTCCACGCGCCGCTTCCGATCCCCAATCAGTCCACGCGTCGTTTCCTGATCTCCGATCGGTCCACACGCCATCTCCTAAGCCCCGATTATTCCATGCGCCATCTCCGAGCCCCGATCGGTCCACGCGCCGTCTCATAAGCCCTGAACGGACCACGCGCCTTCTCCTCAGCCTCGATCGGTCCACGTGCTGTCTCCGAGCCCCGATCGGTCCACTCGCCGTCTCCGAGCGCCGATCGGTTCACGCGCCGTCTCCTGAGCCCCGATCGTTCCACGCGCCGTCTCCGAGCCCCGATCTGTCCACGCGCCGTCTCCTAAGCCCCGATCGGTCCACGCGCCTTCTCCTAAGCCCCGATCGGTCCACGCGCCGTCTCCGAGCGCCGATCAGTTCACGCGCCGTCTCCTAAGCCCCGATCGTTCCACGCGCCGCTTCCGATCCCCAATCAGTCCACGCGTCGTTTCCTGATCTCCGATCGGTCCACACGCCATCTCCTAAGCCCCGATCATTCCACGCGCCATCTCCGAGCCCCGATCGGTCCACGCGCCGTCTCATAAGCCCCGATCGGACCACGCGCCTTCTCCTCAGCCTCGATCGGTCCACGCGCCGTCTCCGAGCGCCGATTAGTTCACGCGCCGTCTCCTGAGCCCCGATCGCTCCACGCTCCGTCTCCGAGCCCCGATCGGTGCACGCGCCGTCGCCTGAGCCCGGATCGGTCCACGCGCCGTCGCCGAACCCCAATTGGTCCACGCGCAACCGCCTGAGCCCCAGTCGGTCCACGCGCTGTCTCCGAGCCCCGATCGGTCCACGCGCCGTCTCCGAGCGCCGATCGGTTCACGCGCCGTCTCCTGAGTCCCGATCGTTCCACGCGCCGTCTCCGAGCTCCGATCGGTCCACGCGCCATCTCCTAAGCCCCGATCGGTCCAAGCGCGTTCTGCTAAGCCCCGATCGGTCCACGCGCCGTCTCCGAGCGCCGATCGGTTCACGCGCCGTCACCTGAGCCCCGATCGTTCCACGCGCCGTCTCCGAGCCCCGATCGGTCCACGCGCCGTCTCCTAAGCCCCGATCGGTCCACGCACCTTCTCCTCATCCCCGATCGGTCCACGCGCCGTCTCGGAGCACCGATTGGTTCACGCGCCGTCTCCTGAGCCCCGATCGCTCCACGCGCCGTCTCCGAGCCCCGATCGGTCCACGCACTGTCTTCTGATCCCCATGGGTCAACGCGGCGCCTCCGGAGCACCGATCGATCCACGCGAGGCTCCTGAGCCCCGATCGGACCACGCATCGTCTCCTAAGCCCCAATCGGTTAACGCGCCGTCTCCGAACCCCGATCGGTCCACGCGCCGTCGCCGAACCCCAATTGGTCCACGCGCAACCGCCTGAGCCCCAATCGGGCCACGCGCCGTCTCCTGAGTCCCGATCGGTCCACGCGCCGCCTACGGAGCCCCGATCGATCCACGCGAATCTCCTGAGCTCCGGTCGGTCGACGCGCCGTCTCCTGAGCCCCGATCGGCCGTGGCACGTGGACCGATCGAGGCTTAGGAGCCGACGCGTGGACCGATCGGGGCTGAGGAGACGGCGCGTGGACCGATCGGGGCTCGGAGACGGCGCGTGGAACGATCGGAGCACAGGAGACGGCGCGTGAACCGATCGGCGCTCGGAGACGGCGCGTGGATCGATCGGGGCTTAGGAGACGGCGCGTGGACCGATCGGGGCTTAGCAGGCGACGCGTGGACCGATCGGGCCTCAGGAAGCGGCGCCTGGACCGATCGTGGCTCGGAGACGGCGCGTGGAGGTATCGGGGCTTAAAAGACGACGCATAGACCGATCGGGGCTCAGGAAACGGCGAGTGGACCGAACGGTGCTCGGAGACGACGCGTGGACCGATCGGGCCTCAGGAGACGGCGCGTGGAGCGATCGGGGCTCAGGAGACGACGCGTTAACAGAGCGGGGTTTAGGAGACGATGCGTGGACCGATCGGTGCTCGGAGACAGCGCGTGGACCGACTGGGGCTCAGGAGGTTGCGCGTGGACCAATTGGGGTTCGGCGACGGCGCGTAGTCCGACCGGGGATTAGGAGACGACGCGTCGACCGATCGGGGCTTAGGAGATGACCCGTCGACCGATCGGGGCTTAGGAGACGACGCGTGGACCGATCGGGGCTCAGGAGATGGCGCGTGGACCGATCGGGGCTAGGAGACGGCGCGAGGAACGATCGGGGCTCAGGAGACGGCGCATGAAACGATCAGCGCTCTGAGACGGCGCGTGGACCGATTGTGGCTTACGAGACGGCGCGTGGATCGATCGGGGCGCAGGAAGCGGCGCCTGGACTTATCGTGGCTCGGAGACGGCGCGTGGAGGCATCGGGGCTAAGAAGACGACGCATGGACCGAGCGGGGCTCAGGAGACGGGGCGAGGAGCGATCGGGGCTCAGGAGAAGACGCGTCAATTGATCGGGGCTCAGGAGAAGACGCGTCAATTGATCAGGGCTCAGGAGACGACGCGGCGACGGATCGGGGCTTAGGAGACGACGCGTGGACCGATCGGGGCTTATGAGACGGCACGTGATTCGATCCGTGCACAGGAGACGGCGCGTAAACCGGTCGGGGCTTAGGAGACGACGCGTCGGCCGATCGGGGCTCAGGACAAGGGGTGTGGACCGATCGGGGCTCAGGAGACGGCGCGTGGAGCGATCGGGGCTCAGGAGACGGCGCGTGAACCAATCGGCGCTCCGAGACGGCGCGTGGACCGATCGGGGATGAGGAGAAGGCGCGTGGACCGATCGGGGCTTAGGAGACGGCGCGTGGACCGATCGGGGCTCAGGAGAAGGGGTGTGGACCGATCGGGTCTCAGGAGACGGCGCGTGAACCGATCGGGGCTCGGCGACAGCGCGTGGACCGATCGGGGCTCGGAGACGACACGTATACGGATCAGGGCTTGGTGACGGCGCGTTTACCGATAGCAGCTCGGAGACGGCCCGTGGACGGATCGCGGCTTAGGAGACGGCGCGTGGAATGATCGGGGCTCAGGAGACGGCGCGTGGACCGGTCGAGGCTCGGAGACGACGCGTGTGCGGATCGGGGATTCGAGGACGACGGGTGGACCGATCCGGGCTCAGGAGACGGCGCTTGGACCGATCGGGGCTCGGAGACGGCGCTTGAACTTATCGGCGCTCGGAGACGGCGCGTGGACCGATCGGGGCTTAGGATACGGCGCGTGGACCGATCGGGACTTAGGATACGGCGCGTGGACCGATCGGGGCTCAGGAAGCGGCGCCTGGACCGATCGTGGCTCGGAGACGGCGCGTGGAGGCATCGAGGCTAAGAAGACGACGCATGGACCGATCGGGGCTCAGGAAACGGCGTGTGGACTGATCGGAGCTCGGAGACGACGCGTGGATCGATCGGGGCTCAGGAGACGGCGCGAGGAGCGATCGGGCTCAGGAGAAGACGCGTGAATTGATCGTGGCTCAGGAGACGACGCGTCGACGGATCGAGGCTTAGGAGACGACGCGTGGACCGATCGGGGCTCAGGAGACGGCGCGTGGACCTACCGGGGCTCAGGAGGCGACGCGTAGACCCATCGGGGCTCGGAGACGGCGTGTGGACCGATCGGGGCTTTGGAGACGACGCGTGGACCGATCGGGGCTCAGGAGACGGCGCGTGGACCGATCGGTGCTCGGAGACGGCGCGTTGGACGATCGGGGCTCAGGAGACGGCGCGTGGACGGATCGGGGCTCAGGAGACGGCGGGCGGACCGACCGGGGCTCAGGAGACTCGTGTGGATCGATCGGGGCTCCGGAGGCGCCGCGTGGATCGATGGGGATCAGGAGACGGTGCGTGGACCGATCGGGGCTCGGAGACGGCGCGTGGACCGTTCGGGGCTTAGGAGACGACGCGTGGACCGATCGGGGCGTAGGAGACGATACGTGGACCGATCGGGTCTCAGGAGACGGCGCGTGGACCGACTGGGGCTCAGGAGGTTGCGCGTGGACGAATTAGGGTTCGGCGACGGCGCGTGGACCGACCGGGGCTCAGGAGACCGCACGTGGACCCATCGGGGCTCGGAGACGGCGCGTCAACCGACCGGGGCTCAGGAGGCCGCGCGTGGACCGATCATGGCTCGGCGACGGCGCGTGGACCAATCGGTGCTCGGAGACGACGCGTGGACCGATCGGGGCTCGGAGACAGCGCGTTGACGACTGGGGCTCAGGCGGTTGCGCGTGGACCGATCGGGGCTTGGAGACGGCGCGTTAACCGACCGGGGCTCAGGAGACGACGCGTCAACCGGTCGGGGCTTAGGAGACGAAGCCTGGACCGATCGGGGCTTAGGAGGCGGCGCGTGGAACGATCGGGGCTCAGAATACGGCGCGTGAACCGATCGGCGCTCGGAGACGGCGCGTCGACCGATCGGGGTTCGGAGACGGCACGAGGACCGTCTGGGGCTTAGGAGACGATGCGTGGACCGATCGGGGCTCAGGAGACTGCGCGTGGATGGATCGGGGCTTAGGGAACGACGCGTGGACCGATCGGGGCTCGGAAACGACGCGTTAACCGAGCGGGGCTTAGGAGACGATACGCGGACCGATCGGGGCTCGAAGACAGCGCGTGTACCGACTGGGGCTTAGGAGGTTGCGCGTGGACCAATTGGGGTTCGGCGACGGCGCGTGAACCGACCGGGGCTCAGGAGACGGCGCGTGGATGGACCGTGGCTTAGAATGCGGCACGCGGACCGATCGGGGCTCGGAGACGGCGTGTGGACCGATCGGGGATCAGGAAACGGCACGTGGAGCGATCGGGGCTAAGGAGGCGGCGCGTGCATCAATCGGGGCTCAGGAGGCGATGCGTCGACGGATCGGGGCTTAGGAGAAGACGCGTGGACCGATCGGGTATTAGGGGACGACGCGTGGACCGATCGGTGCTCGAAGACGGCGCGTGGATGGACCGTGGCTTAGAATGCGGTATGCGGACCGATCGGGGCTCGGAGACGGCGTGTGGACCAATCGGGGCTCGGAGACGGCGCGTTAACCGATCGGGGCTTAGGAGACGATGCGTGGACCAATCGGGCCTCGGAGACGGCGCGTGGAATGATCGGAGCAAAGGAGACGGCGCGTGAACCGATCGGCGCTCGGAGACGGCGCGTGGATCGATCGGGGCTTAGGAGATGGCGCGTGGACCGATTGGGGCTTAGGAGACGGCGCGAGGACCGATCGGGGATCTGGAAGCGACGCATAGACCGATCGTGGCTCGGAGACAGCGCGTGGAGGCATCGGGGCTAAGAAGACGACGCAGGGACCGAGCGGGGCTCAGGAGACGGCGCGAGGAGCGATCGGGGCTCAGGAGAAGACGCGTCAATTGATCGGGGCTCAGAAATCGGCGCGTGGAGCGATCGGGGCTCAGGAGACGACGCGTGGATCGATCGGGGCTCAGGAAACGACGCGTCGACCGATCGGGGCTTAGGAGACGGCGCGTGGGCCGATCGGAGCTCGGAGACGGCGCGTGGACCGATCGGGTCTTAGGAGACGGCGCGTCGACCGATCGGGGCTCAGGATGCGGCGCGTGGACCCATCGGGGCTCGGAGACGGTCCGTGGAGGCATCGGGGCTTAGAAGACGACGCATGGATAGATCGGGGCTCAGGAAACGGCGCGTGGACCGATTGGAGCTCGGAGACGACGCGTGGACCGACTGGGGCTCAGGTGGTTGCCCGTGGACCAATTGGGGTTCGGCGACGGCGGGTGGACCGATCGCGGCTCGGAGACGGCGCGTTAACCGATCGGGGCTTAGCAGACGATGCGTGAACCGATCGGGGCTCGGAGACGGCGCGTGGACCGACCGGAGCTCGGAGACCGCGCGTGGACCGATCGGGGATCGGAGACGGCACGTTAACCGATCGGGGCTTAGGAGACGATCCGTGAACTGATCGCGGCTCGGAGACGGCGCGTGGACAGATCGGGGCTCAGGAGACCGCGCGTGGACCGATCGGGGCTCGGCGACTGCGCGTGGACCAATCGGGGCTCAGGAGACGGCGCGTGGACCGATCGGGGCTCGCAGACGGCACGTTAACCGATCGGGGCTTAGGAGACGATGCGTGGACCGATCGCGGCTCGGAGATGGCGCGTGAACCGACCGGGGCTCAGGAGACGGCGCGTGCACCGATCGGGGTCCAGAGACGGGTCGTGGACAGATTGGGGCTTAGGAGACGGCGCGTGGACCGATCGTGGCTGGGAGACGGCACGTCCACCAATCGGGGCTCAGGAGACTACGCGTGGATGGATCGGAGCTTAGGGAACGACGCGTGAACCGACCGGGGCTCAGGAGCCTCGCATGGGCCGATCATGGCTCGGCGACGGCGCGTGGACCGATCGGGGCTCGGAGACGACGCGTGGACCGATGGGGGCTCGGATACGGTGCGTGAAGCAACCGGGGCTCAGGAGGCCGCGCGTGGACCGATCATGGCTCGGCGACGGCGCATGGACCGATCGGGGCTCGGAGACGACGCGTGGAGCGATAGGGGCTCAGGAGACGGCGCGTGAACCAATCGGCGCTCGGAGACGGCGCGTGGACCGATCGGGGCTTAGGAGACGGCGAGTGCACCGATCGGGGCCCGGAGACGGGTCGTGGACCGATCATGTCTCGGAGACGGCATGTTAACCGTTCAGGGCTTAGGAGACGATGCGTGGAGCGATCGGGGCTCAGGAGACGACGCGTGAACCGACCGGGGCTCAGGGGGCCGCGCGTGGACCGGTCGGGGCTTGGAGACGGCGCGTTAACCGACCGGGGCTCAGGAGACGACGCGTCAACCGGTCGGGGCTTAGGAGACGAAGCCTGGACCGATCGGGGCTTAGGAGGCGGCGCGTGGAACGATCGGGGCTCAGAATACGGCGCGTGAACCGATCGGCGCTCGGAGACGGCGCGTCGACCGATCGGGGTTCGGAGACGGCACGAGGACCGTCTGGGGCTTAGGAGACGATGCGTGGACCGATCGGGGCTCAGGAGACTGCGCGTGGATGGATCGGGGCTTAGGGAACGACGCGTGGACCGATCGGGGCTCGGAAACGACGCGTTAACCGAGCGGGGCTTAGGAGACGATACGTGGACCGATCGGGGCTCGAAGACAGCGCGTGTACCGACTGGGGCTTAGGAGGTTGCGCGTGGACCAATTGGGGTTCGGCGACGGCGCGTGAACCGACCGGGGCTCAGGAGACGGCGCGTGGATGGACCGTGGCTTAGAATGCGGCACGCGGACCGATCGGGGCTCGGAGACGGCGTGTGGACCGATCGGGGATCAGGAAACGGCACGTGGAGCGATCGGGGCTAAGGAGGCGGCGCGTGCATCAATCGGGGCTCAGGAGGCGACGCGTCGACGGATCGGGGCTTAGGAGAAGACGCGTGGACCGATCGGGTATTAGAAGACGACGCGTGGACCGATCGGTGCTCGAAGACGGCGCGTGGATGGACCGTGGCTTAGAATGCGGTATGCGGACCGATCGGGGCTCGGAGACGGCGTGTGGACCAATCGGGGCTCGGAGACGGCGCGTTAACCGATCGGGGCTTAGGAGACGATGCGTGGACCAATCGGGCCTCGGAGACGGCGCGTGGAATGATCGGAGCAAAGGAGACGGCGCGTGAACCGATTGGCGCTCGGAGACGGCGCGTGGATCGATCGGGGCTTAGGAGATGGCGCGTGGACCGATTGGGGCTTAGGAGACGGCGCGAGGACCGATCGGGGATCTGGAAGCGACGCATAGACCGATCGTGGCTCGGAGACAGCGCGTGGAGGCATCGGGGCTAAGAAGACGACGCAGGGACCGAGCGGGGCTCAGGAGACGGCGCGAGGAGCGATCGGGGCTCAGGAGAAGACGCGTCAATTGATCGGGGCTCAGAAATCGGCGCGTGGAGCGATCGGGGCTCAGGAGACGACGCGTGGATCGATCGGGGCTCAGGAAACGACGCGTCGACCGATCGGGGCTTAGGAGACGGCGCGTGGGCCGATCGGAGCTCGGAGACGGCGCGTGGACCGATCGGGTCTTAGGAGACGGCGCGTCGACCGATCGGGGCTCAGGATGCGGCGCGTGGACCCATCGGGGCTCGGAGACGGTCCGTGGAGGCATCGGGGCTTAGAAGACGACGCATGGATCGATCGGGGCTCAGGAAACGGCGCGTGGACCGATTGGAGCTCGGAGACGACGCGTGGACCGACTGGGGCTCAGGTGGTTGCCCGTGGACCAATTGGGGTTCGGCGACGGCGGGTGGACCGATCGCGGCTCGGAGACGGCGCGTTAACCGATCGGGGCTTAGCAGACGATGCGTGAACCGATCGGGGCTCGGAGACGGCGCGTGGACCGACCGGAGCTCGGAGACCGCGCGTGGACCGATCGGGGATCGGAGACGGCACGTTAACCGATCGGGGCTTAGGAGACGATCCGTGAACTGATCGCGGCTCGGAGACGGCGCGTGGACAGATCGGGGCTCAGGAGACCGCGCGTGGACCGATCGGGGCTCGGCGACTGCGCGTGGACCAATCGGGGCTCAGGAGACGGCGCGTGGACCGATCGGGGCTCGCAGACGGCACGTTAACCGATCGGGGCTTAGGAGACGATGCGTGGACCGATCGCGGCTCGGAGATGGCGCGTGAACCGACCGGGGCTCAGGAGACGGCGCGTGCACCGATCGGGGTCCAGAGACGGGTCGTGGACAGATTGGGGCTTAGGAGACGGCGCGTGGACCGATCGTGGCTGGGAGACGGCACGTCCACCAATCGGGGCTCAGGAGACTACGCGTGGATGGATCGGAGCTTAGGGAACGACGCGTGAACCGACCGGGGCTCAGGAGCCTCGCATGGGCCGATCATGGCTCGGCGACGGCGCGTGGACCGATCGGGGCTCGGAGACGACGCGTGGACCGATGGGGGCTCGGATACGGTGCGTGAAGCAACCGGGGCTCAGGAGGCCGCGCGTGGACCGATCATGGCTCGGCGACGGCGCATGGACCGATCGGGGCTCGGAGACGACGCGTGGAGCGATAGGGGCTCAGGAGACGGCGCGTGAACCAATCGGCGCTCGGAGACGGCGCGTGGACCGATCGGGGCTTAGGAGACGGCGAGTGCACCGATCGGGGCCCGGAGACGGGTCGTGGACCGATCATGTCTCGGAGACGGCATGTTAACCGTTCAGGGCTTAGGAGACGATGCGTGGAGCGATCGGGGCTCAGGAGACGACGCGTGAACCGACCGGGGCTCAGGGGGCCGCGCGTGGACCGGTCGGGGCTTAGGAGACGAAGCCTGGATCGATCGGGGCTTAGGAGGCGGCGCGTGCATTGATCGGGGCCCGGAGACGGGTCGTGGACAGATGGGGGCTTAGGAGACGGCGCGTGGACCGATCGTGGCTGGGAGACGGCTCGTCCACCAATCGGGGCTTAGGAGACGACGCGTAGATCGATCGGGGCTCAGGAGACGGCGCGTGGACCGATAGGGGCTCAGGAAACGGCGTCTCGGCCGACTGGGGCTCAGGCGGCTGCGCGTGGACCAATTGGGGTTCGGCGACGGCGCGTGGACCGATCGGGGCTCGGAGACGGCGCGTCGACCGCTCGGGGTTCGGAGACGGTGCCTGGACCGTCCGGGGCTTAGGAGACGGCGAGTGCACCGATCGGGGCCCGGAGACGGGTCGTGGACCGATCATGTCTCGGAGACGGCATGTTAACCGTTCAGGGCTTAGGAGACGATGCGTGGAGCGATCGGGGCTCAGGAGACGACGCGTGAACCGACCGGGGCTCAGGGGGCCGCGCGTGGACCGATCATGGCTCGGCGACGGCGCGTGGACCGATCAGGGTTCGGATGCGACGCGTGGACCGATCGGGGCTCGGAGACAGCGCGTGGACCAACCGGGGCTCAGGCGGTTGCGCGTGGACCAATTGGGGTTCGGCGACGGCGCGTGTACCTATCGGGGCTCACGAGACTGCGTGTGGACCGATTGGGGCTTAGGAGACGACGCGTTTACGGATCAGGGATCAGGAGACGACGCGTGGAACGATCCGGGCTCAGGAGACGGAGCGTGGACCGATCGGGGCTTGGAGACGACGCGTGGATCGATCGGGGCTCGGAGACGGCGCGTGGAACGATCGGGTCTCAGCAGACGGCGCGTGAAATGATCGGCACTCGGAGACGCCGCGTGGACCGATTGGGGCTTAGGAGACGGCGCGTGGACCGATCGGGGCGCGGAGACGGCGCGTGGAGGCATCCGGGCTAAGAAGACGACGCGTGGACCAAACGGTGCTCAGAAAACGGTGCGTGGAGCGATCGGGGCTCAGGTGACGGCGCGTGAACCGATCCGCGCTCGGAGACGGCGCCTGGACCGATCGGGGCTTAGGAGAAGGCGCTTGGACCGATCGTGGCTTAGGAGACGGCGCGTGGGCCGATCGGAGCTCGGAGACGGCGCGTGGAACGATCGGCGCTCAGGAGACGGCGCGTGAACCGATCGGCGCTCGGAGACGGCGCGTGGGCCGTTCAGGGCTTAGGAGTCGGCGCGTGGACCGATCGGGGCTTAGGAGACGGCGCGTGGACCGATTGGGGCTTAGGAGACGGCGCGTGGACCGATCGGGGCTCAGGAGACGGCGCGCGGACCGACCGGGGCTCAGGAACCTCGCATGGGCCGATCATGGCTCGGCGACGGCGCGTGGACCGATCGGGGCTCGGAGACGACGCGTGGACCGATGGGGGCTCGGATACGGTGCGTGAAGCAACCGGGGCTCAGGAGGCCGCGCGTGGACCGATCATGGCTCGGCGACGGCGCATGGACCGATCGGGGCTCGGAGACGACGCGTGGAGCGATAGGGGCTCAGGAGACGGCGCGTGAACCAATCGGCGCTCGGAGACGGCGCGTGGACCGATCGGGGCTTAGGAGACGGCGAGTGCACCGATCGGGGCCCGGAGACGGGTCGTGGACCGATCATGTCTCGGAGACGGCATGTTAACCGTTCAGGGCTTAGGAGACGATGCGTGGAGCGATCGGGGCTCAGGAGACGACGCGTGAACCGACCGGGGCTCAGGGGGCCGCGCGTGGACCGGTCGGGGCTTAGGAGACGAAGCCTGGATCGATCGGGGCTTAGGAGGCGGCGCGTGCATTGATCGGGGCCCGGAGACGGGTCGTGGACAGATGGGGGCTTAGGAGACGGCGCGTGGACCGATCGTGGCTGGGAGACGGCTCGTCCACCAATCGGGGCTTAGGAGACGACGCGTAGATCGATCGGGGCTCAGGAGACGGCGCGTGGACCGATAGGGGCTCAGGAAACGGTGTCTCGGCCGACTGGGGCTCAGGCGGCTGCGCGTGGACCAATTGGGGTTCGGCGACGGCGCGTGGACCGATCGGGGCTCGGAGACGGCGCGTCGACCGCTCGGGGTTCGGAGACGGTGCCTGGACCGTCCGGGGCTTAGGAGACGGCGAGTGCACCGATCGGGGCCCGGAGACGGGTCGTGGACCGATCATGTCTCGGAGACGGCATGTTAACCGTTCAGGGCTTAGGAGACGATGCGTGGAGCGATCGGGGCTCAGGAGACGACGCGTGAACCGACCGGGGCTCAGGGGGCCGCGCGTGGACCGATCATGGCTCGGCGACGGCGCGTGGACCGATCAGGGTTCGGATGCGACGCGTGGACCGATCGGGGCTCGGAGACAGCGCGTGGACCAACCGGGGCTCAGGCGGTTGCGCGTGGACCAATTGGGGTTCGGCGACGGCGCGTGTACCTATCGGGGCTCACGAGACTGCGTGTGGACCGATTGGGGCTTAGGAGACGACGCGTTTACGGATCAGGGATCAGGAGACGACGCGTGGAACGATCCGGGCTCAGGAGACGGAGCGTGGACCGATCGGGGCTTGGAGACGACGCGTGGATCGATCGGGGCTCGGAGACGGCGCGTGGAACGATCGGGTCTCAGCAGACGGCGCGTGAAATGATCGGCACTCGGAGACGCCGCGTGGACCGATTGGGGCTTAGGAGACGGCGCGTGGACCGATCGGGGCGCGGAGACGGCGCGTGGAGGCATCCGGGCTAAGAAGACGACGCGTGGACCAAACGGTGCTCAGAAAACGGTGCGTGGAGCGATCGGGGCTCAGGTGACGGCGCGTGAACCGATCCGTGCTCGGAGACGGCGCCTGGACCGATCGGGGCTTAGGAGAAGGCGCTTGGACCGATCGTGGCTTAGGAGACGGCGCGTGGGCCGATCGGAGCTCGGAGACGGCGCGTGGAACGATCGGCGCTCAGGAGACGGCGCGTGAACCGATCGGCGCTCGGAGACGGCGCGTGGGCCGTTCAGGGCTTAGGAGACGGCGCGTGGACCGATCGGGGCTTAGGAGACGGCGCGTGGACCGATTGGGGCTTAGGAGACGGCGCGTGGACCGATCGGGGCTCAGGAGACGGCGCGCGGACCGACCGGGGCTCAGGAGCCTCGCA
Organism: Netelia fuscicornis; assembly: GCA_946811545.1. NCBI lineage: Eukaryota > Metazoa > Arthropoda > Insecta > Hymenoptera > Ichneumonidae > Netelia > Netelia fuscicornis. Next base: position 27,560,687 of record OX328012.1, read on the forward strand.
TGGGCCGATCATGGCTCGGCGACGGCGCGTGGACCGATCGGGGCTCGGAGACGACGCGTGGACCGATGGGGGCTCGGATACGGTGCGTGAAGCAACCGGGGCTCAGGAGGCCGCGCGTGGACCGATCATGGCTCGGCGACGACGCGTGGACCGATCGGGGCTCGGAGACAGCGCGTGGACCAACCGGGGCTCAGGCGGTTGCGCGTGGACCAATTGGGGTTCGGCGACGGCGCGTGTACCTATCGGGGCTCACGAGACTGCGTGTGGACCGATTGGGGCTTAGGAGACGACGCGTTTACGGATCGGGGATCAGGAGACGACGCGTGGAACGATCCGGGCTCAGGAGACGGAGCGTGGACCGATCGGGGCTTGGAGACGACGCGTGGATCGATCGGGGCTCGGAGACGGCGCGAGGAGGCATCTGGGCTTAGAAGACGACGCGTGGAACGATCGGGGCTCGGAGACGGCGCGTGAACCGACCGGGGCTCAGGAGGCCGCGCGTGGACCGATCGAGACTCGGCGACGGCGCGTGGACCGATCGGAGCTCGGCGACTGCGCGTGGACGTATCGGGGTTCAGGAGACGGCGCATGGACCGATCGCGGCTCGGAGACGGCGCGTTAACCGATAGGGGCTTAGGAGACGATGCGTGGACCGATCGGGCTCGGAGACGGCGCGTGAACCGACCGGGGCTCAGGAGACGACGCGTGGACCGGTCGGGGCTTAGGAGACGAAGCCTGGATCGATCGGGGCTTAGGAGGCGGCGCGTGGAACGATCGGACTCGGAGACGGCGCGTGGACCGATCGAGGCTTAGGAGACGACGCGTGGATCGAGCGGGGCTCGGAGACGGCGCGTGGATGGACCGTTGCTTAGAATGCGGCACGCGGACCGATCGGCGCTCGGAGACGGCGCGTGGACCGATCTGGGCTCGGAGACAGCGCGTGGACCGACTGGGGCACAGGCGGTGGCGCGTGGACCAATTGGGGTTCGGCGACGACGCGTGGACCGATCCGGGCTCAGGAGACGGCGCGTGGACCGATCGGGGCTGGGAGACGGAGCGTGGAGCGATCGGGGCTCAGGAGACGGCGCGTGAACTAATCGGCGCTCGGAGACGGCGTGTGGACCGATCGGAGCTCGGAGACGACGCGTGGACCGATCGGGGCTCGGAGACAGCGCGTGGACCAACCGGGGCTCAGGCGGTTGCGCGTGGACCAATTGGGGTTCGGCGACGGCGCGTGTACCTATCGGGGCTCACGAGACTGCGTGTGGACCGATTGGGGCTTAGGAGACGACGCGTTTACGGATCAGGGATCAGGAGACGACGCGTGGAACGATCCGGGCTCAGGAGACGGAGCGTGGACCGATCGGGGCTTGGAGACGACGCGTGGATCGATCGGGGCTCGGAGACGGCGCGTGGAACGATCGGGTCTCAGCAGACGGCGCGTGAAATGATCGGCACTCGGAGACGCCGCGTGGACCGATTGGGGCTTAGGAGACGGCGCGTGGACCGATCGGGGCGCGGAGACGGCGCGTGGAGGCATCCGGGCTAAGAAGACGACGCGTGGACCAAACGGTGCTCAGAAAACGGTGCGTGGAGCGATCGGGGCTCAGGTGACGGCGCGTGAACCGATCCGCGCTCGGAGACGGCGCCTGGACCGATCGGGGCTTAGGAGAAGGCGCTTGGACCGATCGTGGCTTAGGAGACGGCGCGTGGGCCGATCGGAGCTCGGAGACGGCGCGTGGAACGATCGGCGCTCAGGAGACGGCGCGTGAACCGATCGGCGCTCGGAGACGGCGCGTGGGCCGTTCAGGGCTTAGGAGACGGCGCGTGGACCGATCGGGGCTTAGGAGACGGCGCGTGGACCGATTGGGGCTTAGGAGACGGCGCGTGGACCGATCGGGGCTCAGGAGACGGCGCGCGGACCGACCGGGGCTCAGGAGCCTCGCATGGGCCGATCATGGCTCGGCGACGGCGCGTGGACCGATCGGGGCTCGGAGACGACGCGTGGACCGATGGGGGCTCGGATACGGTGCGTGAAGCAACCGGGGCTCAGGAGGCCGCGCGTGGACCGATCATGGCTCGGCGACGACGCGTGGACCGATCGGGGCTCGGAGACAGCGCGTGGACCAACCGGGGCTCAGGCGGTTGCGCGTGGACCAATTGGGGTTCGGCGACGGCGCGTGTACCTATCGGGGCTCACGAGACTGCGTGTGGACCGATTGGGGCTTAGGAGACGACGCGTTTACGGATCGGGGATCAGGAGACGACGCGTGGAACGATCCGGGCTCAGGAGACGGAGCGTGGACCGATCGGGGCTTGGAGACGACGCGTGGATCGATCGGGGCTCGGAGACGGCGCGAGGAGGCATCTGGGCTTAGAAGACGACGCGTGGATCGATCGGGGCTCGGAGACGGCGCGTGAACCGACCGGGGCTCAGGAGGCCGCGCGTGGACCGATCGAGACTCGGCGACGGCGCGTGGACCGATCGGAGCTCGGCGACTGCGCGTGGACGTATCGGGGTTCAGGAGACGGCGCATGGACCGATCGCGGCTCGGAGACGGCGCGTTAACCGATAGGGGCTTAGGAGACGATGCGTGGACCGATCGGGCTCGGAGACGGCGCGTGAACCGACCGGGGCTCAGGAGACGACGCGTGGACCGGTCGGGGCTTAGGAGACGAAGCCTGGATCGATCGGGGCTTAGGAGGCGGCGCGTGGAACGATCGGACTCGGAGACGGCGCGTGGACCGATCGAGGCTTAGGAGACGACGCGTGGATCGAGCGGGGCTCGGAGACGGCGCGTGGATGGACCGTTGCTTAGAATGCGGCACGCGGACCGATCGGCGCTCGGAGACGGCGCGTGGACCGATCTGGGCTCGGAGACAGCGCGTGGACCGACTGGGGCACAGGCGGTGGCGCGTGGACCAATTGGGGTTCGGCGACGACGCGTGGACCGATCCGGGCTCAGGAGACGGCGCGTGGACCGATCGGGGCTGGGAGACGGAGCGTGGAGCGATCGGGGCTCAGGAGACGGCGCGTGAACTAATCGGCGCTCGGAGACGGCGTGTGGACCGATCGGAGCTCGGAGACGACGCGTGGACCGATCGGGGCTCAGGAGACGGCGCGAGGAGCGATCGGGCTCAGGAGAAGACGCGTCAATTGATCGTGGCTCAGGAGACGACGCGTGGATCGATCGGGGCTCAGAAGACGACGCGTCGACCGATCGGGGCTCAGGAGACGGCGCGTGGATCGATCGAGGCTCGGAGACGGCGCGTGAACCGACCGGGGCTCAGGAGGATACGCCTGGACCGATCGGGGCTCGGCGACGGCGCGTGGACCGATCGAGGCTCGGAGACGACGCGTGTACGGGTCGAGGATTCGGGGACGACGCGTGGAACGATCCGGGCTCAGGAGACGGCGCGTGGACCGATCGGGGCTCGGAGACGGCGCGTGGAACGATCGGGGCTCAGGTGACGGCGCGTGAACCGATCCGCGCTCGGAGACGGCGCCTGGACCGATCGGGGCTTAAGAGAAGGCGCTTGGACCGGTCGGGGCTTAGGAGACGGCGCGTGGGCCGATCGGAGCTCGGAGACGGCGCGTGGAACGATCTTGGCTCAGGAGACGGCGCGTGAACCGATCGGCGCTCGGAGACGGCGCGTGGGCCGTTCAGGGCTTAGGAGACGACGCGAGGAGCGATCGGGCTCAGGAGAAGACGCGTCAATTGATCGGGGCTCGGAGATGGCGCGTGGACCGACCGGGGCTCAGGAGACAGCGCGTGGACCGATTGGGGCTCAGGAGACGGCGCGTAGACCGCTCGGGGCTCGGAGACGGCGCGTAGAACGATCGCGGCTCGGCGACGGCGCATGGACCGATCGAGGCTCAGGAGGCTGCGCGTGGATCGATTGGGGCTCAGGAGAAGGCGCGTGGACCGATCGGGGCTTAGGAGGGGACCCGTCGACCGATCGGAGCTCAGGAGACGACGCGTGGACCGGTCGGTGCTCAGGAAGCGGCGCCTGGACCGATCGGGGCTCCGAGACGAAGCGTTAACCGAGCGGGGCTTAGGAGACTATGCGGGGACCGATCGGGGCTCGGAGACAGCGCGTGTACCGACTGGGGCTCAGGAGGCTGCGCGTGGACCAATTGGGGTTCGGCGACGGCGCGTGGACCAATCGGCGCTCCGAGACGGCGCGTGGACCGATCGGGAATGAGGAGAAGGCGCGTGGACCGATCGGGGCTTAGGAGACGGGGCGTAGACCGATCGGGGCTCGGAGACGGCGCGTGGAACGATCGGGGTTCAGGTGACGGCGCGTGAACCGATCGGCGCTCGGAGACCGCGCGTGGACCGATCGGGGCTTAGCAGAAGGCGCTTGGACCGATTGGGGCTTAGCAGAAGGCGCTTGGACCGATCGGGGCTTAGGAGACGGCGCGTGGACCGATCGAAGCTCGGAGACGGCGCGTGGACCGATCTGGGCTCGGAGACAGCGCGTGGACCGACTGGGGCACAGGCGGTGGCGCGTGGACCAATTGGGGTTCGGCGACGGCGCGTGGACCGATCCGGGCTCAGGAGACGGCGCGTGGACCGATCGGGGCTGGGAGACGGAGCGTGGAGCGATCGGGGCTCAGGAGACGGCGCGTGAACTAATCGGCGCTCGGAGACGGCGTGTGGACCGATCGGAGCTCGGAGACGACGCGTGGACCGATCGGGGCTCAAGAGACGGCGCGAGGAGCGATCGGGCTCAGGAGAAGACGCGTCAATTGATCGTGGCTCAGGAGACGACGCGTCGACGGATCGGGGCTTAGGAGACGACGCGTGGACCGATCGGGGCTTAGGAGACGACGCGTGGATCGATCGGGGTTTAGAAGAGGACGCGTCGACCGATCGGGGCACAGGAGACGGCGCGTGGACCGATCGGGACTTAGGAGACGACGAGTGGACCGATCGGGGCTTAGGAGACGATACGTGGACCGATCGGGGCTCAGGAGACGGCGCGTGCACCGATCGGGGCTTAGGAGACGACGCGTGGACCGATCGTGGCTCGGAGAAGGCGCGAGGAGGCATCTGGGCTTGGAAGCCGACGCGTGGATCGATCTGGGCTCGGAGACGGCGCGTGAACCGACCGGGGCTCAGGAGGCCGCGCGTGGACCGGTCGGGGCTCGGCGACTGCGTGTGGACGTATCAGGGTTCAGGAGACGGCGCGTGGACCGATCGGGGCTCGGAGACGGCGCGTGTACGGATCAGGGTTTCCGGGACGACGCGTGGACCGATCCGGGCTCAGGAGACGGCGCGTAGACCGATTATGGCTCGGAGACGGTGCGTGGGACGATCGGGGCTCGGAGCCGGTGCGTTAACCGATCGGGGCTTAGGAGACGATGCGTCGACCGATCGGGGCTTGGAGATGGCGCGTGGACCGACCGTGGCTCAGGAGACAGTGCGTGGACCGATTGGGGCTCAGGAGACGGCGCGTGGACCGCTCGGGGCTCGGAGACGGCGCGTAGAACGATCGCGGCTCGGCGACGGCGCATGGACCGATCGAGGCTCAGGAGGCTGCGCGTGGATCGATTGGGGCTCAGGACACGGCGCGTGGAACGCTCGGGGCTCGAAGACGGCGCGTGGAACGATCAGGGCTCAGGAGACGTCACGTGAAATGATCGGCGCTCGGAGACGGCGTGTGGACCGATCGGAGCTCAGGAGACGACGCGTGGACCGGTCGGTGCTCAGGAAGCGGCGCCTGGACCGATCGGGGCTCCGAGACGACGCGTTAACCGAGCGGGGCTTAGGAGACAGCGCGTGTACGGACTGGGGCTCAGGAGGTTGCGCGTGGACCAATTGGTGTTCGGCGACGGCGCGTGGACCGACCGGGGCTCAGGAGACCTCGCGTGAACCGATCGAGGCTCAGCGACTGCGCGTGGAGCGATCGGGGCTCAGGAGACGGCGCGTGAACCAATCGGCGCTCCGAGACGGCGCGTGGACCGATCGAGGATGAGGAGAAGGCGCGTGGACCGATCGGGGCTTAGGAGACGGCGCGTAGACCGATCGGGGCTCGGAGACAGCGCGTGGAACGATCGGGGTTCAGGTGACGGCGCGTGAACCGATCGGCGCTCGGAGACCGCGCGTGGACCGATCGGGGCTCAGGAGACGGCGCGAGGAGCGATCGGGGCTCGGAGACGACGCGTGTACGGATCGGGGCTTGGTGACGGAGTGTGGACCGATCGGGGCTCTCGAAGCGGCGCCTGAACCGATCCTGGCTCGGAGACGGGGCGAGGAGGCATCTGGTCTTAGAAGACGACGCGTGGATCGATCGGGGCTCGGAGACGGCGCGTGAACCGACCGGGGCTCAGGAGGCCGCGCATGGACCGATCGAGGCTCGGCGACGGCGCGTGTACCGATCGGGGCTCGGCGACTGCGTGTGGACGTATCGGGGTTCAGGAGACGGCGCGTGGACCGATCGGGGCTCAGGAGACGGCGCGTGCACCGATCGGGGCCCAGAGACGGGTCGTGGACAGATTGGGGCTTAGGAGACGGCGCGTGGACCGACTGGGGCTCAGGAGGTTGCGCGTGGAACGATCGGGGCTCAGGAGACGGCGCTTGAACTTATCGGCGCTCGGAGACGGCGTGTGGATCGATCGGGGCTCAGAAGACGACGCGTCGACCGATCGGGGCTCAGGAGACGGCGCGTGGATCGATCGAGGCTCGAAGACGCCGCGTGGAACGATCGGGGCTCAGGAGACGGCGCTTGAACTTATCGGCGCTCGGAGACGGCGCGTGGACCGATCTCGGCTTAGGATACGGCGCATGGACCGATCGGGGCTCAGGAAGCGGCGCCTGGACCGATCGTGGCTCGGAGACGGCGCGTGGAGGCATCGGGGCTAAGAAGACGACGCATGGACCGATCGGGGCTCAGGAGACGGCGCGAGGAGCGATCGGGCTAAGGAGAAGACGCGCCAATTGATCGTGGCTCAGGAGACGACGCGTCGACGGATCGGGGCTTAGGAGACGACGCGTGGACCGATCGGGGCTTAGGAGACGACGCGTGGACCGATCGGGGTTTAGGAGAGGACGCGTCGACCGATCGGGGCACAGGAGACGGCGCGTGGACCGATCGGGGTTTAGGAGACGACGCGTGGACGGATCGGGGCTCGGAGACGGCGCGTGGACCGATCGGGACTTAGGAGACGACGAGTGGACCGATCGGGGCTTAGGAGACGATACGTGGACCGATCGGGGCTCAGGAGACGGCGCGTGGACCGGTCGGGGCTTAGGAGACTCACGTTGATCGATGGGGCTCCGGAGGCGGCGCGTGGACCGATCGGGGCTTAGGAGACAACGCGTGTACCTATCGGGGCTCAGGAGACAGCGCGTGGACCGATCGGGCCTCAGGAGACGGCGCGTGAAATGATCGGCGCTCGGAGACGGCGCGTGGACCGATCGTGGCTTAGGAGAAGGCGCGTGGAACGATCAGGGCTCAGGAAACGGCGCGTGGAGCGATCGGGGCTCAGGAGACGGCGCGTGAACCAATCGGCGCTCCGAGACGGCGCGTGGACCGATCGGGGATGAGGAGAAGGCGTGTGGACCGGTCGGGTCTTAGGAAACGGCGCGTGGACCGATCGGGGCCCGGAGACGGGGCGTGGAACGATCGGGGCTCAGGTGACGGCGCGTGAACCGATCGGGGCTTAGCAGGAGGCGCTTGGACCGATCGGGGCTTAGGAGACGACGCGTGGACCGACCGGGGCTCGGAGACGGCGCGTGGAACGATCGGGGCTCGGAGACGCCGCGTGGAACGATCGGGGCTCAGGAGACGGCGCTTGAACTTATTGGCGCTCGGAGACGGCGCGTGGACCGATCGGGGCTAAGGAAGCGGCGCCTGGACCGATCGTGGCTCGGAGACGGCGCGTGGAGGCATCGGGGCTAAGAAGACGACGCATGGACCGATCGGGACTTAGGAGACGACGAGTGGACCGATCGGGGCTTAGGAGACGATACGTGGACCGATCGGGGCTCAGGAGACGGCGCGTGCACCGATCGGGGCTTAGGAGACGACGCGTGGACCGATCGTGGCTCGGAGAAGGCGCGTGGACCGGTCGGGGCTCGGCGACTGCGTGTGGACGTATCAGGGTTCAGGAGACGGCGCGTGGACCGATCGGGGCTCGGAGACGGCGCGTGTACGGATCAGGGTTTCCGGGACGACGCGTGGACCGATCCGGGCTCAGGAGACGGCGCGTAGACCGATTATGGCTCGGAGACGGTGCGTGGGACGATCGGGGCTCGGAGCCGGTGCGTTAACCGATCGGGGCTTAGGAGACGATGCGTCGACCGATCGGGGCTTGGAGATGGCGCGTGGACCGACCGTGGCTCAGGAGACAGTGCGTGGACCGATTGGGGCTCAGGAGACGGCGCGTGGACCGCTCGGGGCTCGGAGACGGCGCGTAGAACGATCGCGGCTCGGCGACGGCGCATGGACCGATCGAGGCTCAGGAGGCTGCGCGTGGATCGATTGGGGCTCAGGACACGGCGCGTGGAACGCTCGGGGCTCGAAGACGGCGCGTGGAACGATCAGGGCTCAGGAGACGTCACGTGAAATGATCGGCGCTCGGAGACGGCGTGTGGACCGATCGGAGCTCAGGAGACGACGCGTGGACCGGTCGGTGCTCAGGAAGCGGCGCCTGGACCGATCGGGGCTCCGAGACGACGCGTTAACCGAGCGGGGCTTAGGAGACAGCGCGTGTACGGACTGGGGCTCAGGAGGTTGCGCGTGGACCAATTGGTGTTCGGCGACGGCGCGTGGACCGACCGGGGCTCAGGAGACCTCGCGTGAACCGATCGAGGCTCGGCGACTGCGCGTGGAGCGATCGGGGCTCAGGAGACGGCGCGTGAACCAATCGGCGCTCCGAGACGGCGCGTGGACCGATCGACGATGAGGAGAAGGCGCGTGGACCGATCGGGGCTTAGGAGACGGCGCGTAGACCGATCGGGGCTCGGAGACAGCGCGTGGAACGATCGGGGTTCAGGTGACGGCGCGTGAACCGATCGGCGCTCGGAGACCGCGCGTGGACCGATCGGGGCTCAGGAGACGGCGCGAGGAGCGATCGGGGCTCGGAGACGACGCGTGTACGGATCGGGGCTTGGTGACGGAGTGTGGACCGATCGGGGCTCTCGAAGCGGCGCCTGAACCGATCCTGGCTCGGAGACGGGGCGAGGAGGCATCTGGTCTTAGAAGACGACGCGTGGATCGATCGGGGCTCGGAGACGGCGCGTGAACCGACCGGGGCTCAAGAGGCCGCGCGTGGACCGATCGAGGCTCGGCGACGGCGCGTGTACCGATCGGGGCTCGGCGACTGCGTGTGGACGTATCGGGGTTCAGGAGACGGCGCGTGGACCGATCGGGGCTCAGGAGACGGCGCGTGCACCGATCGGGGCCCAGAGACGGGTCGTGGACAGATTGGGGCTTAGGAGACGGCGCGTGGACCGACTGGGGCTCAGGAGGTTGCGCGTGGAACGATCGGGGCTCAGGAGACGGCGCTTGAACTTATCGGCGCTCGGAGACGGCGTGTGGACCGATCGGAGCTCGGAGACGACGCGTGGACCGATCGGGGCTCAGGAGACGGCGCGAAGAGCGATCGGGCTCAGGAGAAGACGCGTCAATTGATCGTGGCTCAGGAGACGACGCGTGGATCGATCGGGGCTCAGAAGACGACGCGTCGACCGATCGGGGCTCAGGAGACGGCGCGTGGATCGATCGAGGCTCGAAGACGCCGCGTGGAACGATCGGGGCTCAGGAGACGGCGCTTGAACTTATCGGCGCTCGGAGACGGCGCGTGGACCGATCTCGGCTTAGGATACGGCGCATGGACCGATCGGGGCTCAGGAAGCGGCGCCTGGACCGATCGTGGCTCGGAGACGGCGCGTGGAGGCATCGGGGCTAAGAAGACGACGCATGGACCGATCGGGGCTCAGGAGACGGCGCGAGGAGCGATCGGGCTAAGGAGAAGACGCGTCAATTGATCGTGGCTCAGGAGACGACGCGTCGACGGATCGGGGCTTAGGAGACGACGCGTGGACCGATCGGGGCTTAGGAGACGACGCGTGGACCGATCGGGGTTTAGGAGAGGACGCGTCGACCGATCGGGGCACAGGAGACGGCGCGTGGACCGATCGGGGTTTAGGAGACGACGCGTGGACGGATCGGGGCTCGGAGACGGCGCGTGGACCGATCGGGACTTAGGAGACGACGAGTGGACCGATCGGGGCTTAGGAGACGATACGTGGACCGATCGGGGCTCAGGAGACGGCGCGTGGACCGGTCGGGGCTTAGGAGACTCACGTTGATCGATGGGGCTCCGGAGGCGGCGCGTGGACCGATCGGGGCTTAGGAGACAACGCGTGTACCTATCGGGGCTCAGGAGACAGCGCGTGGACCGATCGGGCCTCAGGAGACGGCGCGTGAAATGATCGGCGCTCGGAGACGGCGCGTGGACCGATCGTGGCTTAGGAGAAGGCGCGTGGAACGATCAGGGCTCAGGAAACGGCGCGTGGAGCGATCGGGGCTCAGGAGACGGCGCGTGAACCAATCGGCGCTCCGAGACGGCGCGTGGACCGATCGGGGATGAGGAGAAGGCGTGTGGACCGGTCGGGTCTTAGGAAACGGCGCGTGGACCGATCGGGGCCCGGAGACGGGGCGTGGAACGATCGGGGCTCAGGTGACGGCGCGTGAACCGATCGGGGCTTAGCAGGAGGCGCTTGGACCGATCGGGGCTTAGGAGACGACGCGTGGACCGACCGGGGCTCGGAGACGGCGCGTGGAACGATCGGGGCTCGGAGACGCCGCGTGGAACGATCGGGGCTCAGGAGACGGCGCTTGAACTTATTGGCGCTCGGAGACGGCGCGTGGACCGATCGGGGCTAAGGAAGCGGCGCCTGGACCGATCGTGGCTCGGAGACGGCGCGTGGAGGCATCGGGGCTAAGAAGACGACGCATGGACCGATCGGGGGTCAGGAAACGGCGTGTGGACCGATCGGAGCTCGGAGACGACGCGTGGACCGATCGGGGCTTAGGAGACTCACGTTGATCGATTGGGGCTCCGGAGGCGGCGCGTGGACCGATCGGGGCTTAGCAGAAGGCGCGTGGACCGATCGGAGCTCGGAGACGGCGCGTGGAACGATCGGGGCTCGGAGACGCCGCGTGGAACGATCGGGGCTCAGGAGACGGCGCTTGAACTTTTCGGCGCTCGGAGACGGCGCGTGGACCGATCGGGGCTCAGGAAGCGGCGCCTGGACCGATCGTGGCTCGGAGACGGCGCGTGGAGGCATCGGGGCTAAGAAGACGACGCATGGACCGATCGGGGGTCAGGAAACGGCGTGTGGACCGATCGGAGCTCGGAGACGACGCGTGGACCGATCGGGGCTCAGGAGACGGCGCGAGGAGCGATCGGGCTCAGGAGAAGACGCGTCAATTGATCGTGGCTCAGGAGACGACGCGTCGACGGATCGAGGCTTAGAAGACGACGCGTGGACCGATCGGTGCTTAGGAGACGACGCGTGGACCGATCGGGGCTCAGGAGACGGCGCGTGGACCGACCGGGGCTCAGGAGGCGACGCGTAGACCCATCGGGGCTCGGAGACGGCGTGTGGACCGATCGGGGATTAGGAGACGACGCGTGGACCGATCGGGGTTTAGGAGAGGACGCGTCGACCGATCGGGGCACAGGAGACGGCGCGTGGACCGATCGGGGCTTAGGAGACGACGCGTGGACCGACCGGGGCTCGGAGACGGCACGTGGACCGATCGGGGCTTAGGAGACTACGCGTGTACCTATCGGGGCACAGGAGACTGCGCGTGGACCGATTGGGCATCAGGAGACGGCGCGTCGATGGATCGGGGCTTGGGGAACGACGCGTGGACCGATCGGGGCTCAGGAGACGGCGCGTGGACCGATCGGGGCTTATGAGACTGCGCGTAGATCGATCGGAGATCAGGAGACGACGCGTGCACCGATCGGCGCTCTCGAAGCGGCGTGTGGAGCGATCGGGGCTCAGGAGATGATGCGTGGACCGATCCGGGCTCGGAGACGACGCGTCGACCGATCGGGGCTCAGGAGGCTGCGCGTGGACCCTTCGGGGCTCGCAGAAGGCACGAGGACCGATCAGGGCTTAGGCGACGACCTGTGGACCGATCGGGGCTCGGAGACGGTCCGTGGAGCGATAGGGGCTTAGGAGACGGCGCCTTGACTGATCGGGCTCGGGAAGCGGCGCCTGAACCGATCTGGCTCGGAGACGGCGCGTGGAGGCATCGGGGCTTAGAAGACGACGCATGGATCGATCGGGGCTCAGGAAACGGCGCGTGGACCGATTGGAGCTCGGAGACGACGCGTGGACCGACTGGGGCTCAGGTGGTTGCCCGTGGACCAATTGGGGTTCGGCGACGGCGGGTGGACCGATCGCGGCTCGGAGACGGCGCGTTAACCGATCGGGGCTTAGCAGACGATGCGTGAACCGATCGGGGCTCGGAGACGGCGCGTGGACCGACCGGGGCTCGGAGACCGCGCGTGGACGGATCGGGGATCGGAGACGGCACGTTAACCGATCGGGGCTTAGGAGACGATCCGTGAACTGATCGCGGCTCGGAGACGGCGCGTGGACAGATCGGGGCTCAGGAGACCGCGCGTGGACCGATCGGGGCTCGGCGACTGCGCGTGGACGTATCGGGGCTCAGGAGATGGCGCGTGGACCGATCGGGGCTCGCAGACGGCACGTTAACCGATCGGGGCTTAGGAGACGATGCGTGGACCGATCGGGGCTCAGGAGACGACGCGTGGACCGATCGGTGCTCGGAGACGGCGTGTTGGACGATCGGGGCTCAGGAGACGGCGCGTGGGCCGATCGGGGCGCAGGAGACGGTGCGTGGACCGATCGGGGCTCGGAGACGGCGCGTGGACCGATCGGGGCTCGGCGACTGCGTGTGGACGTATCGGCGTTCAGGAGAGGGCGCGTGGACCGATCGGGGCTCGCAGACGGCACGTGGACCGATCAGGGCTTTGGAGACGACGCGTGGACCGATCGGGGCTCAGGAGACGACGCGTGGACCGATCGGTGCTCGGAGACGGCGCGTTGGACGATCGGGGCTCAGGAGACGGCGCGTGGGCCGATCGGGGCGCAGGAGACGGTGCGTGGACCGATCGGGGCTCGGAGACGGCGCGTGGACCGTTCGGGGCTTAGTAGACGACGCGTGGACCGATCGGGGCGTAGGAGACGATACGTGGACCGATCGGGGCTGAGGAGACGGCGCGTGGACCGACTGGGCCTCAGGAGGTTGCGCGTGGACGAATTGGGGTTCGGCGACGGCGCGTGGACCGACCGGGGCTCAGGAGACCGCGCGTGGACCGATCGAGGCTCGGCGACGGCGCGTGGACCGATCGGGGCTTAGGAGACGACGCGTGGACCGAACGGTGATCAGAAAACGGCGTGTGGAGCGATTGGGGCTCAGGAGACGGCGCGTGGACCGATCGGGGCTCGGAGACATCGCGTGGAATGATCGGGGCTCAGGAGACGGCGCGTGAACCGATCGGGGCTTAGGAGACGGCGCGTGGACCGATCGGACATCAGGAAACGGCGCGTGGACCGAACGGTGCTCGGAGACGACGCGTGGACCGATCGGGGCTCGGAGACGGCGCGTGTACGGCTCGAGGCTTGGAGACCGCGCGTGGACCGATCGGCGCTCGGAGACGGCGCGTGGACCGATCGGGGCTTAGGAGACGGCGCGTGGACCGATCGGGGCTCGGAGACATCGCGTGGAATGATCGGGGCTCAGGAGACGGTGCGTGAACCGATCGGCGCTCGGAGACGGCGCGTGCACCGATCGGGGCTTAGGAGACGGCGCGTGGACCGATCGGAGATCAGGAGAGGACGCCTCGACTGATAGGGCTTTGGAAGCGGCGCACGGACCGATCGTGGCTCGGAGACGGCGCGTGGAGGCATCGGGGCTTTGAAGACGACGCGTGGACCGAACGGTGCTCAGAAAACGGCTCGTGGACCGATCGGTGCTCAGAGACGGCGCGTGGAACGATCGGAGCTCAGGAGACGGGGCGTGAAATGATCGGCGCTCTGAGACGGCGCGTGGACCGATCGGTGCTCGGAGACGGCGCGTGGAACGATCGGGGCTCGGAGTCGACGCGTTAGCCGATCGGGGCGTAGGAGACGATGCGTGGGCCGATCGGGTCTCGGAGACGGCGCGTGGACCGACCGGGGCTCAGGAGAAGGCGCGTCAACCGATCGGCGCTCGGAGACGGCGCGCGGACCGACTGGGGCTCAGGAGACTCGCGTGGATCGATCGGGGCTCCGGAGGCGCCGCGTGGACCGATTGGGATCAGGAGACGACGCGTGGACCGATCGGGCGTAGGAGACGACGCGTGTACCTGTCGGGGCTCACGACACAGCGTGTGGACCGATTGGGGCTCAGGAGACGGCGCGTGGAACGATCGGGGCTCAGGAGACGGCGCGTCAACCGATCGGCGCTCGGAGACGGCGCATGGACCGATCGGGGCTTAGGAGAAGGCGCGTGGAATGATCGGGGCTCAGGAGACGGCGCGTGGACCGATCGTGGCTCGGAGACGGCGCGTGGAGGCATCGGGGTTAAGAAGACGACGCATCGACCGAGCGGGGTTCAGGAGACGGCGCGAGGAGCGATCGGGGCTTAGGAGACGACGCGTGGACCGATCGGGACTCAGGAGAAGGCGCGTGGACCAATCAGGGCTCAGGAGACGGCGTGCGGACCGACTGGGGCTCAGGAGACTCGCGTGGATCGATCGGGGCTCCGGAGGCGCCGCGTGGACCGATTGGGATCAGGAGACGGTGCGTGAACCGTTCGGTGCTCGGAGACAGCGCGTGGACCGATCGGGGCTCGGAGACGACGCGTGGACCGATCAGGACTCAGGAGACGGCGCGTGGACCAATCGGTGCTCGGAGACAGCGCGTGGACCGACTGGGGCTGGGAGACGGCGCGTGGACCGGTCGTGGCTTAGGAGAAGGCGCGTGGAATGATCGGGGCTCAGGAGACGGCGCGTGGACTGATCGTGGCTCGGAGACGGCGCGTGGAGGCATCGGGGTTAAGAAGACGACGCATCGACCGAGCGGGGTTCAGGAGACGGCGCGAGGAGCGATCGGGGCTTAGGAGACGACGCGTGGACCGATCGGCGCTCAGGAGACGGCGCGTGGACCGGTCGGGGCTTAGGAGGCCGCGCGTGGACCGATCGGGGCTCAGGAGACGGCGCGTGGACCGATTGGGGCTCGGATACGGCGCGTGAACCAATCGGGCCTCAGGAGGCCGCGCGTGGACCGATCGCGGCTCGGCGACGGCGCGTGGACCGATCGGGGCTCAGGAGGCCGCGCGTGGACCGATCATAGCTCGGCGACGGCGCGTGGACCGATCAGGGCTCGGAGCGGCGCGTAGAACGATCGCGGCTCGGCGACGGCGCGTGGACCGATCGGGGCTCAGGAGGCTGCGCGTGGATCGATTGGGGCTCATGGAGACGGCGCGTGGACCGCTCGGGGCTCGAAGACGGCGCGTGGAACGATCAGGGCTCAGGAGACGTCACGTGAAATGATCGGCGCTCGGAGACGGCGCGTGGACCGATCGGGGCTCAGGAGAAGGCGCGTGGACCGATCGGGGCTTAGGAGGGGACCCGTCGACCGATCGGGGCTCAGGAGACGACGCGTGGACCGGTCGGTGCTCAGGAAGCGGCGCCTGGACCGATCGGGGCTCCGAGACGACGCGTTAACCGAGCGGGGCTTAGGAGACTATGCGGGGACCGATCGGGGCTCGGAGACAGCGCCTGTACCGACTGGGGCTCAGGAGGTTGCGCGTGGACCAATTGGGGTTCGGCGACGGCGCGTGGACCGACCGGGGCTCAGGAGACCGCGCGAGAACCGATCGAGGCTCGGCGACTGCGCGTGGAGCGATCGGCGCTCAGGAGACGTCGCGTGAACCAATCGGCGCTCGAAGACGGCGCGTGGACCGATCGGGGATGAGGAGAAGGCGCGTGGACCGATCGGGGCTTAGGAGATGGTGCGTAAACCGATCGGGGCTCGGAGACGGCGCGTGGAACGATCGGGGCTTAGTAGAAGGCGCTTGGACCGATCGGGGCTTAGGAGACGACGCGTGGACCGATCGGAGCTCGGAGACGGCGCGTGGAACGATCGGGGCTCAGAAGACGGCGCGTGAACCGATCGGCGCTCGGAGACGGCGCGTGGACCGATCTGGGCTCGGAGACAGCGCGTGGACCGACTGGGGCACATGCGGTGGCGGGTGGACCAATTGGGGTTCGGCGACGGCGCGTGGACCGATCCGGGCTCAGGAGACGGCGCGTGGACCGATCGGGGCTGGGAGACGACGCGTGGACCGATCGGGGCGTAGGACACGGCGCGTGTACCTATCGGGGCTCACGAGACAGCGTGTGGACGGATTGGGGCTCAGGAGACGGCGCGTGGACCGATCGGGGCTCGGAGACGGCGCGTGGACGGACCGCGGCTCAGAATGCGGTACGCGGACCGATCGGGGATCGGACACGGCGTGTGGACCGATCGAGGCTCGGAGACGACGCGTTTACGGATCGGGGATCAGGAGACGACGCGTGGAACGATCCGGGCTCAGGAGACGGAGCGTGGACTGATTGGGACTCGGAGACGGCGTGTGGAACGATCGGGGCTCGGGTGACGGCGCGTGAACCGATCGGCGCTCGGAGACGGCGCGTGGATCGATCGGGGATCGGGGACGGCGCGTGGAATGATCGGGGCTCGGAGTCGACGCGTTAGCCGATCGGGGCTTAGGAGACGATGCGTGGGCCGATCGGGGCTCGGAGACGGCGCGTGGACCGACCAGGGTTTTGGAGAAGACGCTTGGACCGAACGGGGCTTAGGAGACGGCGCTTGGACCGATCGGGCTCAGGAGACGGCGCGCGGACCGACTGGGGCTCAGGAGACTCGCGTGGACCGATCGGGGCTCCGGAGGCGCCGCGTGGACCGATTGGGATCAGGAGACGGTGCGTGAACCGTTCGGGGCTCGGAGACGGCGCGTGTACGGATCGGGCGTAGGAGACGACGCGTGTACCTGTCGGGGCTCACGACACAGCGTGTGGACCGATTGGGGCTCAGGAGACGGCGCATGCAACGATCGGGGCTCAGGAGACGGCGCGTCAACCGATCGGCGCTCGGAGACGGCGCATGGACCGATCGGGGCTTAGGAGATGGTGCGTGGACCGATCGGAGATCAGGAGATGACGCGTGAACCGATCGGGGTTGTGGAAGCGGCGCACGGACCGATCGTGGCTCGGAGACGGCGCATGGAGGCATCGGGGCGTTGAAGACGATGCGTGGACCGATCGGGGCTCAGGAAACGGCGTGTGGCGCGATCGGAGCTCAGGAAACGACGCGTGGATCGATCAGGGCTCAGGAGACGACGCGTCGACCAATCAGGGCTCAGGCGACGGCGCGCGGACCGACTGGGGCTCAGGAGACTCGCGTGGATCGATCGGGGCTGCGGAGGCGCCGCGTGGACCGATTGGGATCAGGAGACGGTGCGTGAACCGTTCGTGGCTCGGAGACGGCGCGTGGACCGATCGGGGCTCAGGAGACGGCGCGTGGACCGATCGCGGCTCGGAGACGGCGCGTGGAACGATCGGGGCTCAGGAGACGACGCGTGGACCGATCGGGCGTAGGAGACGACGCGTGTACCTATCGGGGCTCACGACACAGCCTATGGACCGATTGGGGCTCAGGAGACGCCGCGTGGAACGATCGGGGCTCGGAGACGGCGCGTGGAACGATCGGGGCTCAGGAGACGGCGCGTGGACCGATCGTGGCTTAGGAGAAGGCGCGTGGAATGATCGGGGCTCAGGAGACGGCGCGTGGACCGATCGTGGCTCGGAGACGGCGCGTGGAGGCATCGGGGTTAAGAAGACGACGCATCGACCGAGCGGGGTTCAGGAGACGGCGCGAGGAGCGATCGGGGCTTAGGAGACGACGCGTGGACCGATCGGGACTCAGGAGACGGCGCGTGGACCAATCAGGGCTCAGGAGACGGCGTGCGGACCGACTGGGGCTCAGGAGACTCGCGTGGATCGATCGGGGCTCCGGAGGCGCCGCGTGGACCGATTGGGATCAGGAGACGGTGCGTGAACCGTTCGGTGCTCGGAGACAGCGCGTGGACCGATCGGGGCTCGGAGACGACGCGTAGACCAATCGGTGCTCGGAGACAGCGCGTGGACCGACTGGGGCTGGGAGACGGCGCGTGGACCGGTCGTGGCTTAGGAGAAGGCGCGTGGAATGATCGGGGCTCAGGAGACGGCGCGTGGACTGATCGTGGCTCGGAGACGGCGCGTGGAGGCATCGGGGTTAAGAAGACGACGCATCGACCGAGCGGGGTTCAGGAGACGGCGCGAGGAGCGATCGGGGCTTAGGAGACGACGCGTGGACCGATCGGGGCTCAGGAGACGGCGCGTGGACCGGTCGGGGCTTAGGAGACTCGCGTGAACCGATTGGGGCTCAGGCGGTTGCGCGTGGACCAATTGGGGTTCGGCGACGGCGCGTGGACCGATCGGGGCTCGGAGACGGCGCGTCGACCGCTCGGGGTTTGGAGACGGCGCCTGGACCGTCCGGGGTCAGGAGGCGATGCGTGGACCGATCGGGGCTCAGGAGACTGCGCGTGGATGGATCGGAGCTTCGGGAACGACGCGTGGACCGATCGGGGCTCAGGAGACGGCGCGTGAATCGATCGGCGCGCGGAGATGGCACGTGGAACGATCGGGGCTTAGGAGACGGCGCGTGGACTAATAGGAGATCAGGAGAGGACGCGTGGACCGGTCGGTGCTCAGGAAGCGGCGCCTGGACCGATCGGGGCTCCGAGACGACGCGTTAACCGAGCGGGGCTTAGGAGACTATGCGGGGACCGATCGGGGCTCGGAGACAGCGCCTGTACCGACTGGGGCTCAGGAGGTTGCGCGTGGACCAATTGGGGTTCGGCGACGGCGCGTGGACCGACCGGGGCTCAGGAGACCGCGCGAGAACCGATCGAGGCTCGGCGACTGCGCGTGGAGCGATCGGCGCTCAGGAGACGTCGCGTGAACCAATCGGCGCTCGAAAACGGCGCGTGGACCGATCGGGGATGAGGAGAAGGCGCGTGGACCGATCGGGGCTTAGGAGATGGTGCGTAAACCGATCGGGGCTCGGACACGGCGCGTGGAACGATCGGGGCTTAGTAGAAGGCGCTTGGACCGATCGGGGCTTAGGAGACGACGCGTGGACCGATCGGAGCTCGGAGACGGCGCGTGGAACGATCGGGGCTCAGAAGACGGCGCGTGAACCGATCGGCGCTCGGAGACGGCGCGTGGACCGATCTGGGCTCGGAGACAGCGCGTGGACCGACTGGGGCACATGCGGTGGCGCGTGGACCAATTGGGGTTCGGCGACGGCGCGTGGACCGATCCGGGCTCAGGAGACGGCGCGTGGACCGATCGGGGCTGGGAGACGACGCGTGGACCGATCGGGGCGTAGGACACGGCGCGTGTACCTATCGGGGCTCACGAGACAGCGTGTGGACGGATTGGGGCTCAGGAGACGGCGCGTGGACCGATCGGGGCTCGGAGACGGTGCGTGGACGGACCGCGGCTCAGAATGCGGTACGCGGACCGATCGGGGATCGGACACGGCGTGTGGACCGATCGAGGCTCGGAGACGACGCGTTTACGGATCGGGGATCAGGAGACGACGCGTGGAACGATCCGGGCTCAGGAGACGGAGCGTGGACCGATTGGGACTCGGAGACGGCGTGTGGAACGATCGGGGCTCGGGTGACGGCGCGTGAACCGATCGGCGCTCGGAGACGGCGCGTGGATCGATCGGGGATCGGGGACGGCGCGTGGAATGATCGGGGCTCGGAGTCGACGCGTTAGCCGATCGGGGCTTAGGAGACGATGCGTGGGCCGATCGGGGCTCGGAGACGGCGCGTGGACCGACCGGGGTTTTGGAGAAGACGCTTGGACCGAACGGGGCTTAGGAGACGGCGCTTGGACCGATCGGGCTCAGGAAACGGCGCGCGGACCGACTGGGGCTGAGGAGACTCGCGTGGATCGATCGGGGCTCCGGAGGCGCCGCGTGGACCGATTGGGATCAGGAGACGGTGCGTGAACCGTTCGGGGCTCGGAGACGGCGCGTGTACGGATCGGGGATTCGGCGATGAAGCGTGGACCGATCCGGGCTCAGGAGACGGCGCGTGGACGGATGGGGCTCAGGAGCCGCGCGTGGACCGATCGGGGCTTAGGTGACGATGCGTGGACCGAGTGGGGCTCAGGAAGCAGCGCCTGGACCGATCGTGGCTCGGAGACGGCGCGAGGAGGCATCTGGGCGTCGAAGACGACGCGTGGATCGATCGGGGCTCGGAGACGGCGCGTGAACCAACCGGGGCTCAGGAGACCGCGCGTGGACCGATCGAGGCTCAGGAGGCCACGCCTGGACCGATCGGGGCTCCGCGACGGCGCGTCGACCGATCGAGGCTCGGAGACGACGCGTGTACGCATCGGGGATTCGGCGATGACGCGTGGACCGATCGGGGCTCGGAGACGGGGCGTGGAATGATCGGGACTCGGAGACGGCGTGTGAACGTATCGGGGCTTAGGAGACGATGCGTTGACCGATCGGGGCTCATGAGACGGCGCGTAGACCGATCGGGGCTCCGGCGGCGACGCGTGGACTGATCGGGACCCAGGAAACGGCGCGTGGATCGATCGGTGCTCGAAGACGACGCGTGGACCGATCGGGGCTCAGGAGCCGATGCGTGGATCGATCGGGGCTCAGGAGGCGGCGCGTGGACCCATCGGGGCTCGGAGACGGCACGTGGACCGATCAGGGCTTAGGAGACGACGCGTGGACCGATCGGGGCTCGGAGATGACGCGTGGACCGATCGGGGCTCGAAGACAGTGCGTGGACCGACTGGGGCTCAGGCGGTTGCGCGTGGACCAATTGGGGTTCGGCGACGGCGCGTTGGCCGATCGGGGCTCGGAGACGGCTCGTTAACCGATTGGGGCTTAGGAGACGATGCGTGGCCCGATCGGGGCTCAGGAGCCTCGCGTGGTACGATCGGGGCTCCGGAGGCGCCGCGTTGACCCATGGGGATCAGGAGACAGTGCGTGGACCGAACGGGGCTCGGAGACGACGCGTGGACCGATCGGGGCTCGGAGACAGCGCGTGGACCGACTGGTGCTCAGGCGGTTTCGCGTGGACCAATTGGGGTTCGGCGACGGCGCGTGGACCGATCGGGGCTTAGGAGACGGCGCGTGCACCGATCGGGGCCCGGAGACGGGTCGTGGACAGATTGGGGATTAGGAGACGGCGCGTGGACCGATCGGGGCTGGGAGACGGCACGTGGACCAATGGGGGCTTAGGAGACGACGCGTGGACCGATCGGGGTGTAGGCGACGACGCGTGTACCTATCGGGGCTCAGGAGACAGGGCGTGGACCGATCAGGGCTCGGCGACTGCGCGTGGACGTATCGGGGCTCAGGAGACGGCGCGTGGACCGATCGGGGCTCGACGACGGCGCGTTAACCGATTGGGGCTTAGGAGACCATGCGTGGACCGATCGGGGCTCGAAGACGGCGCGTGGACTGATCGGGTGTCAGGAGGCTGCGCGTGGACAGATCATGACTCGGAGACGGCGCGTGGACCGATCGGGGCTCGGAGACGACGCGTGGACCGATCGGGTCTCGGAGAGAGCGCGTGGACCGCCTGGGGCTAAGGCGGTTTCGCGTGGACCAATTGGGGTTCGGTGACGGCGCGTGGACCGATCGGGGCTTAGGAGACGGCGCGTGCACCGATCGGTGCCCGGAGACGGGTCGTGGACCGATCGGGGCTCCGGAGGCCGCGCGTGGATCGATCATGGCTCGGCGACGGCGCGTGGACCGATCGGGGCTCGGAGACGGCGCGTGGACCGGTCGGGGTTCGGCGACAGCGCGTGAACCGACTGGGGCTCAGGCGGTTGCGCGTGGACCGATCGGGGCTCGGCGACGGCGCGTGGACCGATCGGGGCTCAGGAGACGGTGCGTGGACCGATTGGGGCTCGGATACGGCGCGTGAACCAACCGGGGCTCAGGAGGCCGCGTGTGGACCGATCGCGGCACGTGCGACGGCGCGTGCACCGATCGGCGCTCGGAGACGGCGCTGACCGATCGTGGCTTAGGAGAAGGCGCGTGGAACGATCGGGGCTCGGAGACGGCGCGTGGAACGATCGGGGCTCAGGTGACGGCGCGTGAACCGATCCGCTCTCGGAGACGGCCCGTGGACCGATCGGGGCTTAGGAGAAGGCGCTTCGACCGATCGGGGCTTAGGAGACGGCGCGTGGGCCGATCGGAGCTCGGACACGGCCCGTGGACGGATCGGGGCTTAGGAGACGGCGCGTGGACTAATTGGGGCTCAGGAGACGACGCGTAGATCGATCGGGGCTCGGAAACGACGCGTTAGCCGAGCGGGGATTAGGAGACGACGCGTGGACCGATTGGGGCTCGGATACGGCGCGTGAACCAACCGGGGCTCAGGAGGCCGCGTGTGGACCGATCGCGGCACGTGCGACGGCGCGTGCACCGATCGGCGCTCGGAGACGGCGCTGACCGATCGTGGCTTAGGAGAAGGCGCGTGGAACTATCGGGGCTCGGAGACGGCGCGTCGAACGATCGGGGCTCCGAGTCGGCGCGTTAACCGATCGGGGCTTAGGAGACGATGCGTGGACCGATCGGGGCTCGGAGACGGCGCGTGGAACGATCGGGGCTCAGGTGACGGCGTGTGAACCGATCCGCTCTCGGAGACGGCCCGTGGACCGATCGGGGCTTAGGAGAAGGCGCTTCGACCGATCGGGGCTTAGGAGACGGCGCGTGGGCCGATCGGAGCTCGGAGACGGCGCGTGGAACGATCAGGGCTCAGGAGACGGTGCGTGAACCGATCGGCGTTCGGAGACGGCGCGAGGACCGATTGGGGCTTAAGAGACGATGGGTGGACCGATCGGGGCTTAGGAGACGGCACGTGAATCGATCGGGGCACAGGAGACGGCGCGTGAGCCGGTCGGGGCTTAGGAGACGATGCCTGGACCGATCGAGGTTTAGGGGGCGGCGTGTGGAACGATCGAGGCTTAGGAGACGGCGGGTGGAACGATCGGGGCTCAGGAGACGGCGCGTGAACCGATCGGCGCTCGGAGACGGCGCGTGGACCAATCGGGGCTTAGGAGACTACGCGTTGACCGATCGGGGCTCAGGAGAAGGGGTGTGGACCGATCGGGGCTCAGGAGACGGCGCGTGGACCATCGGGGCTCGGCGATGGCGCGTGGATCGATCGGGGCTCGGAGACGACGCGTGTACGGATCGAGGCTTGGAGACGGCGCGTGGACCGACCGGAGCTCGGACACGGCCCGTGGATGGATCGGGGCTTAGGAGACGGCGCGCGGACTAATTGGGGCTCAGGAGACGACGCGTGGACTGATCGGGGCTCGAAGACAGCGCGTGGACCGAACGGGGCTCGGCGATGGCGCGTGGATCGATCGGGGCTCGGAGACGACGCGTGTACGGATCGAGGCTTGGAGACGGCGCGTGGACCGACCGGAGCTCGGACACGGCCCGTGGACGGATCGGGGCTTAGGAGACGGCGCGTGGACTAATTGGGGCTCAGGAGACGACGCGTAGATCGATCGGGGCTCGGAAACGACGCGTTAGCCGAGCGGGGCTTAGGAGACGACGCGTGGACCGATCGGGGCTCAGGAGACGGCGCGTGAAGTTATCAGCGCTCAGAGACGGCGCGTGGACCTATCGGGGCTTAGGATACGGCGCGTGGACCGATTGGGGTTTAGGAGACGGCGCGTGGACCGATCGGGGCGCAGGAAGCGGCGCCTGGACCGATCGTGGCTCGGAGACGGCGCGTGGAGGCATCCGGGCTAAGAAGACGACGCATGGACCGAGCGGGGTTCAGGAGACGGAGCGAGGAGCGATCGGGGCTCAGGAGAAGACACGTCAATTGATCGGGGCTCCGGAGACGACGCCTCGACGGATCGGGGCTTAGGAGACGACGCGTGGACCGATCGGGGCTGAGGAGACGGCGCGTCGACCGACCGGAGCTCAGGAGATTCGCGTGGATCGATCGGGGCTCCGGAGGCGGCGCGTGGACCAATTGGGGCTTAGGAGACGACGCGTGGACTGATCAGGACTCAGGAGACGGCGCGTGGACCGTCCGGGGCTCAGGAGGGGATGCGTGGACCGATCGCGGCTCTGGAGACTGCGCGTGGATCGATCGGGGCTTAGGGAACGACGCGCGGACCGATCGGGGCTCGGAGACGGCGCGTTAACCGATTGGGGCTTAGGAGACCATGCGTGGACCGATCGGGGCTCGAAGACGGCGCGTGGACCGATCGGGTCTCAGGAGGCCGCGCGTGGACAGATCATGACTCGGCGACGGCGCGTGGACCGATCGGGGCTCGGAGACGACGCGTGGACCGATCGGGGCTCAGAGACAGCGCGTGGACCGACTGGGGCTCAGGCGGTTTCGCGTGGACCAATTGGGGTTCGGCGACGGCGCGTGAACCAATCGGGCCTCAGGAGGCCGCGCGTGGACCGATCGCGGCTCGGCGACGGCGCGTGGACCGATCGGGGCTCAGGAGGCCGCGCGTGTACCGATCATAGCTCGGCGACGGCACGTGGACCGATCGGGGCTCGGAGACGACGCGTGGACCGATCGGGGTTCGGTGACCGCGCGTGAACCGACTGGGGCTCACGCGGTTGCGCGTGGACCAATTGGGGTTCGGTGCCGGCGCGTGGACCGTTCGGGGCTCGGAGACGGCGCGTTAACCGATCGGGGCTTAGGAGACGATGCGTGGACCGATCGGGGCTCGGAGACGGCGCGTGGACCGATCGGGGCTCGGCGACGGCGCGTGGACAGATCGAGGCTCAGAGACGACGCGTGTACGGATCGGGGCTTTGAAGACGACGCGTGGACCGATCGTGGCTCAAGAAACGGCGTGTGGAGCGGTCGGGGCTCAGGAGACGACGCGTCGACCGATCAGGGCTCAGGTGACGGCGCGTGGACCGAGCGGGGCTCAGGAGACAGCGCGTGAAATGATCGGCGCTCGGAGATGGCGCGTGGACCGATTGGGGCTTAAGAGACGACGGGTGGACCGATCGGGGCTTAGGAGACGGTACGTGAATCGATCGGGGCACAGGAGACGGCGCGTGAGCCGGTCGGGGCTTAGGAGACGGCGCGTCGACCGACCGGGGCTCGGAGACGACGCGTGGACCGATCGGGGCTCGGAGACCGCGCGTGGACCGACTGGGGCGCAGGCGGTTGCGCGTGGACCAATTGGGGTTCGGCGATGGCGCGTGGACCGATCGGGGCTCGGAGACGGCGCGTTAACCGATCGGGGCTTAGGAGACGATCCGTGAACCGATCGGGGCTCGGAGACGGCGCGAGGACAGATCGGGCTCAGGAGACGGCGCGTGGACCGATCGGGGCTGAGGATACGGCGCGTGGACCGATCGGGGCTTAGCAGAAGGCGCTTGGACCGATCGGGGCTTAGGCGACGGCGCGTGGACCGATCGGAGCTCGGAGACGGCGCGTGGAACGATCGGGGCTCGGAGACGCCGCGTGGAACGATCGGGGCTCAGGAGACGGCGCTTGAACTTATCGGCGCTCGGAGACGGCGCGTGGACCGATCGGGGCTCAGGAAGCGGCGCCTGGACCGATCGTGGCTCGGAGACGGCGCGTGGAGGCATCGGGGCTAAGAAGACGACGCATGGACCGATCGGGGGTCAGGAAACGGCGTGTGGACCGATCGGAGCTCGGAGACGACGCGTGGACCGATCGGGGCTCAGGAGACGGCGCGAGGAGCGATCGGGCTCAGGAGAAGACGCGTCAATTGATCGTGGCTCAGGAGACGACGCGTCGACGGATCGAGGCTTAGAAGACGACGCGTGGACCGATCGGTGCTTAGGAGACGACGCGTGGACCGATCGGGGCTCAGGAGACGGCGCGTGGACCGACCGGGGCTCAGGAGGCGACGCGTAGACCCATCGGGGCTCGGAGACGGCGTGTGGACCGATCGGGGATTAGGAGACGACGCGTGGACCGATCGGGGTTTAGGAGAGGACGCGTCGACCGATCGGGGCACAGGAGACGGCGCGTGGACCGATCGGGGCTTAGGAGACGACGCGTGGACCGACCGGGGCTCGGAGACGGCACGTGGACCGATCGGGGCTTAGGAGACTACGCGTGTACCTATCGCGGCTCAGGAGACTGCGCGTGGACCGATTGGGCATCAGGAGACGGCGCGTCGATGGATCGGGGCTTGGGGAACGACGCGTGGACCGATCGGGGCTCAGGAGACGGCGCGTGGACCAATCGGGGCTTATGAGACTGCGCGTAGATCGATCGGAGATCAGGAGACGACGCGTGCACCGATCGGCGCTCTCGAAGCTTCGTGTGGAGCGATCGGGGCTCAGGAGATGATGCGTGGACCGATCCGGGCTCGGAGACGACGCGTCGACCGATCGGGGCTCAGGAGGCTGCGCGTGGACCCTTCGGGGCTCGCAGAAGGCACGAGGACCGATCAGGGCTTAGGCGACGACCTGTGGACCGATCGGGGCTCGGAGACGGTCCGTGGAGCGATAGGGGCTTAGGAGACGACGCATGGATCGATCGGGGCTCAGGAAACGGCGCGTGGACCGATTGGAGCTCGGAGACGACGCGTGGACCGACTGGGGCTCAGGTGGTTGCCCGTGGACCAATTGGGGTTCGGCGACGGCGGGTGGACCGATCGCGGCTCGGAGACGGCGCGTTAACCGATCGG
This sequence comes from Netelia fuscicornis, assembly GCA_946811545.1. NCBI lineage: Eukaryota > Metazoa > Arthropoda > Insecta > Hymenoptera > Ichneumonidae > Netelia > Netelia fuscicornis. Next base: position 27,587,541 of record OX328012.1, read on the forward strand.
GGCTTAGCAGACGATGCGTGAACCGATCGGGGCTCGGAGACGGCGCGTGGACCGACCGGGGCTCGGAGACCGCGCGTGGACGGATCGGGGATCGGAGACGGCACGTTAACCGATCGGGGCTTAGGAGACGATCCGTGAACTGATCGCGGCTCGGAGACGGCGCGTGGACAGATCGGGGCTCAGGAGACCGCGCGTGGACCGATCGGGGCTCGGCGACTGCGCGTGGACGTATCGGGGCTCAGGAGATGGCGCGTGGACCGATCGGGGCTCGCAGACGGCACGTTAACCGATCGGGGCTTAGGAGACGATGCGTGGACCGATCGGGGCTCAGGAGACGACGCGTGGACCGATCGGTGCTCGGAGACGGCGCGTTGGACGATCGGGGCTCAGGAGACGGCGCGTGGGCCGATCGGGGCGCAGGAGACGGTGCGTGGACCGATCGGGGCTCGGAGACGGCGCGTGGACCGATCGGGGCTCGGCGACTGCGTGTGGACGTATCGGCGTTCAGGAGAGGGCGCGTGGACCGATCGGGGCTCGCAGACGGCACGTGGACCGATCAGGGCTTTGGAGACGACGCGTGGACCGATCGGGGCTCAGGAGACGACGCGTGGACCGATCGGTGCTCGGAGACGGCGCGTTGGACGATCGGGGCTCAGGAGACGGCGCGTGGGCCGATCGGGGCGCAGGAGACGGTGCGTGGACCGATCGGGGCTCGGAGACGGCGCGTGGACCGTTCGGGGCTTAGTAGACGACGCGTGGACCGATCGGGGCGTAGGAGACGATACGTGGACCGATCGGGGCTGAGGAGACGGCGCGTGGACCGACTGGGCCTCAGGAGGTTGCGCGTGGACGAATTGGGGTTCGGCGACGGCGCGTGGACCGACCGGGGCTCAGGAGACCGCGCGTGGACCGATCGAGGCTCGGCGACGGCGCGTGGACCGATCGGGGCTTAGGAGACGACGCGTGGACCGAACGGTGATCAGAAAACGGCGTGTGGAGCGATTGGGGCTCAGGAGACGGCGCGTGGACCGATCGGGGCTCGGAGACATCGCGTGGAATGATCGGGGCTCAGGAGACGGCGCGTGAACCGATCGGGGCTTAGGAGACGGCGCGTGGACCGATCGGACATCAGGAAACGGCGCGTGGACCGAACGGTGCTCGGAGACGACGCGTGGACCGATCGGGGCTCGGAGACGGCGCGTGTACGGCTCGAGGCTTGGAGACCGCGCGTGGACCGATCGGCGCTCGGAGACGGCGCGTGGACCGATCGGGGCTTAGGAGACGGCGCGTGGACCGATCGGGGCTCGGAGACATCGCGTGGAATGATCGGGGCTCAGGAGACGGTGCGTGAACCGATCGGCGCTCGGAGACGGCGCGTGCACCGATCGGGGCTTAGGAGACGGCGCGTGGACCGACCGGAGATCAGGAGAGGACGCCTCGACTGATAGGGCTTTGGAAGCGGCGCACGGACCGATCGTCGCTCGGAGACGGCGCGTGGAGGCATCGGGGCTTTGAAGACGACGCGTGGACCGAACGGTGCTCAGAAAACGGCTCGTGGACCGATCGGGGCTCGGAGACATCGCGTGGAATGATCGGGGCTCAGGAGACGGCGCGTGAACCGATCGGCGCTCGGAGACGGCGCGTGCACCGATCGGGGCTTAGGAGACGGTGCGTGGATCGATCGGGGCTCAGGAGACGACGCGTCGACCGTTCGGGGCTCAGGAGACGGCGCGCGGACCGGCCGGGGCTCAGGAGCCTAGCGTGGATCGATCGGGGCCCGGAGACGGCGCGTGGGCCGATCGGTGCTTAGGAGACGACGCGTGGAGGCATCGGGGCTAAGAAGACGACGCATGGACCGAGCGGGGCTCAGGAGACGGCGCGTGGACCGATCGGTGCTCAGAGACGGCGCGTGGAACGATCGGAGCTCAGGAGACGGGGCGTGAAATGATCGGCGCTCTGAGACGGCGCGTGGACCGATCGGTGCTCGGAGACGGCGCGTGGAACGATCGGGGCTCGGAGTCGACGCGTTAGCCGATCGGGGCGTAGGAGACGATGCGTGGGCCGATCGGGTCTCGGAGACGGCGCGTGGACCGACCGGGGCTCAGGAGAAGGCGCGTCAACCGATCGGCGCTCGGAGACGGCGCGCGGACCGACTGGGGCTCAGGAGACTCGCGTGGATCGATCGGGGCTCCGGAGGCGCCGCGTGGACCGATTGGGATCAGGAGACGACGCGTGGACCGATCGGGCGTAGGAGACGACGCGTGTACCTGTCGGGGCTCACGACACAGCGTGTGGACCGATTGGGGCTCAGGAGACGGCGCGTGGAACGATCGGGGCTCAGGAGACGGCGCGTCAACCGATCGGCGCTCGGAGACGGCGCATGGACCGATCGGGGCTTAGGAGATGGTGCGTGGACCGATCGGAGATCAGGAGATGACGCGTGAACCGATCGGGGTTGTGGAAGCGGCGCACGGACCGATCGTGGCTCGGAGACGGCGCATGGAGGCATCGGGGCGTTGAAGACGATGCGTGGACCGATCGGGGCTCAGGAAACGGCGTGTGGCGCGATCGGAGCTCAGGAAACGACGCGTGGATCGATCAGGGCTCAGGAGACGACGCGTCGACCAATCAGGGCTCAGGCGACGGCGCGCGGACCGACTGGGGCTCAGGAGACTCGCGTGGATCGATCGGGGCTGCGGAGGCGCCGCGTGGACAGATTGGGATCAGGAGACGGTGCGTGAACCGTTCGGGGCTCGGAGACGGCGCGTGGACCGATCGGGGCTCAGGAGACGGCGCGTGGACCGATCGCGGCTCGGAGACGGCGCGTGGAACGATCGGGGCTCAGGAGACGACGCGTGCACCGATCGGGCGTAGGAGACGACGCGTGTACCTATCGGGGCTCACGACACAGCCTGTGGACCGATTGGGGCTCAGGAGACGCCGCGTGGAACGATCGGGGCTCGGAGACGGCGCGTGGAACGATCGGGGCTCAGGAGACGGCGCGTGGACCGATCGTGGCTTAGGAGAAGGCGCGTGGAATGATCGGGGCTCAGGAGACGGCGCGTGGACCGATCGTGGCTCGGAGACGGCGCGTGGAGGCATCGGGGTTAAGAAGACGACGCATCGACCGAGCGGGGTTCAGGAGACGGTGCGAGGAGTGATCGGGGCTTAGGAGACGACGCGTGGACCGATCGGGACTCAGGAGACGGCGCGTGGACCAATCAGGGCTCAGGAGACGGCGTGCGGACCGACTGGGGCTCAGGAGACTCGCGTGGATCGATCGGGGCTCCGGAGGCGCCGCGTGGACCGATTGGGATCAGGAGACGGTGCGTGAACCGTTCGGTGCTCGGAGACAGCGCGTGGACCGATCGGGGCTCGGAGACGACGCGTGGACCGATCGGGACTCAGGAGACGGCGCGTGGACCAATCGGTGCTCGGAGACAGCGCGTGGACCGACTGGGGCTGGGAGACGGCGCGTGGACCGGTCGTGGCTTAGGAGAAGGCGCGTGGAATGATCGGGGCTCAGGAGACGGCGCGTGGACTGATCGTGGCTCGGAGACGGCGCGTGGAGGCATCGGGGTTAAGAAGACGACGCATCGACCGAGCGGGGTTCAGGAGACGGCGCGAGGAGCGATCGGGGCTTAGGAGACGACGCGTGGACCGATCGGGGCTCAGGAGACGGCGCGTGGACCGGTCGGGGCTTAGGAGACTCGCGTGAACCGATTGGGGCTCAGGCGGTTGCGCGTGGACCAATTGGGGTTCGGCGACGGCGCGTGGACCGATCGGGGCTCGGAGACGGCGCGTCGACCGCTCGGGGTTTGGAGACGGCGCCTGGACCGTCCGGGGTCAGGAGGCGATGCGTGGACCGATCGGGGCTCAGGAGACTGCGCGTGGATGGATCGGAGCTTCGGGAACGACGCGTGGACCGATCGGGGCTCAGGAGACGGCGCGTGAATCGATCGGCGCGCGGAGATGGCACGTGGAACGATCGGGGCTTAGGAGACGGCGCGTGGACTAATAGGAGATCAGGAGAGGACGCGTGGACCGATAGGGCTATGGAAGCGGCGCACGGACCGATCGTGGCTCGGAGACGGTACGTGGACCGATCGAGGCTCGGCGACGGCGCGTGGACCGATCGGGGCTCGGAGACGACGCGTGTACAGATCAGGGCTTGGTGACGGCGCGTGGACCGATCGGGGCTCAGGAGGCCGCGCGTGGACCGATCGGGGCTCAGGAGACGGCGCGTGGACCGATTGGGGCTCGGATACGGCGCGTGAACCAATCGGGCCTCAGGAGGCCGCGCGTGGACCGATCGCGGCTCGGCGACGGCGCGTGGACCGATCGGGGCTCAGGAGGCCGCGCGTGGACCGATCATAGCTCGGCGACGGCGCGTGGACCGATCAGGGCTCGGAGCGGCGCGTAGAACGATCGCGGCTCGGCGACGGCGCGTGGACCGATCGGGGCTCAGGAGGCTGCGCGTGGATCGATTGGGGCTCATGGAGACGGCGCGTGGACCGCTCGGGGCTCGAAGACGGCGCGTGGAACGATCAGGGCTCAGGAGACGTCACGTGAAATGATCGGCGCTCGGAGACGGCGCGTGGACCGATCGGGGCTCAGGAGAAGGCGCGTGGACCGATCGGGGCTTAGGAGGGGACCCGTCGACCGATCGGGGCTCAGGAGACGACGCGTGGACCGGTCGGTGCTCAGGAAGCGGCGCCTGGACCGATCGGGGCTCCGAGACGACGCGTTAACCGAGCGGGGCTTAGGAGACTATGCGGGGACCGATCGGGGCTCGGAGACAGCGCCTGTACCGACTGGGGCTCAGGAGGTTGCGCGTGGACCAATTGGGGTTCGGCGACGGCGCGTGGACCGACCGGGGCTCAGGAGACCGCGCGAGAACCGATCGAGGCTCGGCGACTGCGCGTGGAGCGATCGGCGCTCAGGAGACGTCGCGTGAACCAATCGGCGCTCGAAGACGGCGCGTGGACCGATCGGGGATGAGGAGAAGGCGCGTGGACCGATCGGGGCTTAGGAGATGGTGCGTAAACCGATCGGGGCTCGGAGACGGCGCGTGGAACGATCGGGGCTTAGTAGAAGGCGCTTGGACCGATCGGGGCTTAGGAGACGACGCGTGGACCGATCGGAGCTCGGAGACGGCGCGTGGAACGATCGGGGCTCAGAAGACGGCGCGTGAACCGATCGGCGCTCGGAGACGGCGCGTGGACCGATCTGGGCTCGGAGACAGCGCGTGGACCGACTGGGGCACATGCGGTGGCGCGTGGACCAATTGGGGTTCGGCGACGGCGCGTGGACCGATCCGGGCTCAGGAGACGGCGCGTGGACCGATCGGGGCTGGGAGACGACGCGTGGACCGATCGGGGCGTAGGACACGGCGCGTGTACCTATCGGGGCTCACGAGACAGCGTGTGGACGGATTGGGGCTCAGGAGACGGCGCGTGGACCGATCGGGGCTCGGACACGGCGTGTGGACCGATCGAGGCTCGAAGACGACGCGTTTACGGATCGGGGATCAGGAGACGACGCGTGGAACGATCCGGGCTCAGGAGACGGAGCGTGGACTGATTGGGACTCGGAGACGGCGTGTGGAACGATCGGGGCTCGGGTGACGGCGCGTGAACCGATCGGCGCTCGGAGACGGCGCGTGGATCGATCGGGGATCGGGGACGGCGCGTGGAATGATCGGGGCTCGGAGTCGACGCGTTAGCCGATCGGGGCTTAGGAGACGATGCGTGGGCCGATCGGGGCTCGGAGACGGCGCGTGGACCGACCGGGGTTTTGGAGAAGACGCTTGGACCGAACGGGGCTTAGGAGACGGCGCTTGGACCGATCGGGCTCAGGAGACGGCGCGCGGACCGACTGGGGCTCAGGAGACTCGCGTGGACCGATCGGGGCTCCGGAGGCGCCGCGTGGACCGATTGGGATCAGGAGACGGTGCGTGAACCGTTCGGGGCTCGGAGACGGCGCGTGTACGGATCGGGGATTCGGCGATGACGCGTGGACCGATCCGGGCTCAGGAGACGGCGCGTGGACGGATCGGGGCTCGGAGACGGCGCGTGGAACGATCGGCGCTCGGAGACGGCGCGTGGACCGATAGGGGCTTAGGAGACGGCGCGTGGACCGATCGGGGCTCGGAGCCGGGGCGTGGAATGATCGGGGCTCACGAGACGGCGCGTGAAATGATCGGCACTCTGAGACGGTGCGTAGACCGATTGGGGCTTAGGAGACGACGCGTCGAACGATCGGGGCTTAGGAGACGACGCGTGGACCGATCGGGGCTCGGAGACAGGGCGTGTACCGACTGGGGCTCAGGAGACCGCGCGTGAACCGATCGGGGCTCGGCGACTGCGCGTGGACGGATCGGGGCTCGGAGACGGTGCGTAGAACGATCGGGGCTCAGGAGACGGCGCGTTAACCGATTGGGGCTTAGGAGACGTTGCGTGGATCGATCGGCGCTCGAAGACGGCGCGTGGACCGATCGGGGCTCGGACACAGTGCGTCGACCGACTGGGGCTCAGGCGGTTGCGCGTGGACCGATCGGGGCTTAGGAGCCTCGCGTGGATCGATCGGGGCCCCGGAGGCGCCGCGTGGACCCATGGGGATCAGGAGACAGTGCGTGAACCGATCGGGGCTCGGAGACGGCGCGTGGACCGATCGGGGCTTAGGACACGACGCGTGGACCCATCGGGGTGTAGGCGATGACGCGTGTACCTATCGGGGCTCAGGAGACAGCGCGTGGACCGATCAGGGCTCGGCGACTGCGCGTCGACGTATCGGAGCTCAGGAGACATCGCGTGGACCGATCGGGGCTCGGGGACGGCGCGTTAACTGATTGGGGCTTAGGAGACCATGCGTGGACCGATCGGGGCTCGAAGACGGCGCGTCGACCGATTGGGCCTCAGGAGGCCGCGCGTGGACAGATCATGACTCGGCGACGGCGCGTGGACCGATCGGGGCTCGGAGACGACGCGTGGACCGATCGGGGCTCGGAGACAGCGCGTGGACCGACTGGGGCTAAGGCGGTTTCGCGTGGACCAATTGGGGTTCGGCGACGGCGCGTGGATCGATCGGGGATTAGGAGACGGCGCGTGGACCGATCGGGGCTGGGAGACGGCACGTGGACCAATGGGGGCTTAGGAGACGACGCGTGGACCGATCGGGGCTCAGGAGACGGCGCGTGGACCGATCGGGGCTCAGGAGACGGCGCGTGGACCAATTGGGGCTCGGATACGGCGCGTGAAGCAATCGGGGCTCAGGAGGCCGCGCGTGGACCGATCGGGGCTCAGGAGACGGCGCGTGGACCGATCGGGGCTCAGGAGGCCGCGCGTGGACCGATCATGGCTCGGAGACGACGCGTGGACCGATCGGGGCTCAGGAGACGGCGCGTGGACCGATCGGGGCTCAGGAGACGGCGCGTGGACCAATTGGGGCTCGGATACGGCGCGTGAACCAACCGGGGCTCAGGAGGCCGCGTGTGGACCGATCGCGGCACGTGCGACGGCGCGTGCACCGATCGGCGCTCGGAGACGGCGCTGACCGATTGTGGCTTAGGAGAAGGCGCGTGGAACGATCGGGGCTCGGAGACGGCGCGTGGAACGATCGGGGCTCAGGTGACGGCGCGTGAACCGATCCGCTCTCGGAGACGGCCCGTGGACCGATCGGGGCTTAGGAGAAGGCGCTTCGACCGATCGGGGCTTAGGAGACGGCGCGTGGGCCGATCGGAGCTCGGACACGGCCCGTGGACGGATCGGGGCTTAGGAGACGGCGCGTGGACTAATTGGGGCTCAGGAGACGACGCGTAGATCGATCGGGGCTCGGAAACGACGCGTTAGCCGAGCGGGGATTAGGAGACGACGCGTGGACCGATTGGGGCTCGGATACGGCGCGTGAACCAACCGGGGCTCAGGAGGCCGCGTGTGGACCGATCGCGGCACGTGCGACGGCGCGTGCACCGATCGGCGCTCGGAGACGGCGCTGACCGATCGTGGCTTAGGAGAAGGCGCGTGGAACTATCGGGGCTCGGAGACGGCGCGTCGAACGATCGGGGCTCCGAGTCGGCGCGTTAACCGATCGGGGCTTAGGAGACGATGCGTGGACCGATCGGGGCTCGGAGACGGCGCGTGGAACGATCGGGGCTCAGGTGACGGCGTGTGAACCGATCCGCTCTCGGAGACGGCCCGTGGACCGATCGGGGCTTAGGAGAAGGCGCTTCGACCGATCGGGGCTTAGGAGACGGCGCGTGGGCCGATCGGAGCTCGGAGACGGCGCGTGGAACGATCAGGGCTCAGGAGACGGTGCGTAAACCGATCGGCGCTCGGAGACGGCGCGAGGACCGATTGGGGCTTAAGAGACGATGGGTGGACCGATCGGGGCTTAGGAGACGGCACGTGAATCGATCGGGGCACAGGAGACGGCGCGTGAGCCGGTCGGGGCTTAGGAGACGATGCCTGGACCGATCGAGGTTTAGGGGGCGGCGTGTGGAACGATCGAGGCTTAGGAGACGGCGGGTGGAACGATCGGGGCTCAGGAGACGGCGCGTGAACCGATCGGCGCTCGGAGACGGCGCGTGGACCAATCGGGGCTTAGGAGACTACGCGTTGACCGATCGGGGCTCAGGAGAAGGGGTGTGGACCGATCGGGGCTCAGGAGACGGCGCGTGGACCGATCGGGGCTCGGCGATGGCGCGTGGATCGATCGGGGCTCGGAGACGACGCGTGTACGGATCGAGGCTTGGAGACGGCGCGTGGACCGACCGGAGCTCGGACACGGCCCGTGGATGGATCGGGGCTTAGGAGACGGCGCGCGGACTAATTGGGGCTCAGGAGACGACGCGTGGACTGATCGGGGCTCGAAGACAGCGCGTGGACCGATCGGGGCTCGGCGATGGCGCGTGGATCGATCGGGGCTCGGAGACGACGCGTGTACGGATCGAGGCTTGGAGACGGCGCGTGGACCGACCGGAGCTCGGACACGGCCCGTGGACGGATCGGGGCTTAGGAGACGGCGCGTGGACTAATTGGGGCTCAGGAGACGACGCGTAGATCGATCGGGGCTCGGAAACGACGCGTTAGCCGAGCGGGGCTTAGGAGACGACGCGTGGACCGATCGGGGCTCAGGAGACGGCGCGTGAAGTTATCAGCGCTCAGAGACGGCGCGTGGACCTATCGGGGCTTAGGATACGGCGCGTGGACCGATTGGGGTTTAGGAGACGGCGCGTGGACCGATCGGGGCGCAGGAAGCGGCGCCTGGACCGATCGTGGCTCGGAGACGGCGCGTGGAGGCATCCGGGCTAAGAAGACGACGCATGGACCGAGCGGGGTTCAGGAGACGGAGCGAGGAGCGATCGGGGCTCAGGAGAAGACACGTCAATTGATCGGGGCTCCGGAGACGACGCCTCGACGGATCGGGGCTTAGGAGACGACGCGTGGACCGATCGTGGCTCAAGAAACGGCGTGTGGAGCGGTCGGGGCTCAGGAGACGACGCGTCGACCGATCAGGGCTCAGGTGACGGCGCGTCGACCGACCGGAGCTCAGGAGATTCGCGTGGATCGATCGGGGCTCCGGAGGCGGCGCGTGGACCAATTGGGGCTTAGGAGACGACGCGTGGACTGATCAGGACTCAGGAGACGGCGCGTGGACCGTCCGGGGCTCAGGAGGGGATGCGTGGACCGATCGCGGCTCTGGAGACTGCGCGTGGATCGATCGGGGCTTAGGGAACGACGCGCGGACCGATCGGGGCTCGGAGACGGCGCGTTAACCGATTGGGGCTTAGGAGACCATGCGTGGACCGATCGGGGCTCGAAGACGGCGCGTGGACCGATCGGGTCTCAGGAGGCCGCGCGTGGACAGATCATGACTCGGCGACGGCGCGTGGACCGATCGGGGCTCGGAGACGACGCGTGGACCGATCGGGGCTCAGAGACAGCGCGTGGACCGACTGGGGCTCAGGCGGTTTCGCGTGGACCAATTGAGGTTCGGCGACGGCGCGTGAACCAATCGGGCCTCAGGAGGCCGCGCGTGGACCGATCGCGGCTCGGCGACGGCGCGTGGACCGATCGGGGCTCAGGAGGCCGCGCGTGGACCGATCATAGCTCGGCGACGGCACGTGGACCGATCGGGGCTCGGAGACGACGCGTGGACCGATCGGGGTTCGGTGACCGCGCGTGAACCGACTGGGGCTCACGCGGTTGCGCGTGGACCAATTGGGGTTCGGTGCCGGCGCGTGGACCGTTCGGGGCTCGGAGACGGCGCGTTAACCGATCGGGGCTTAGGAGACGATGCGTGGACCGATCGGGGCTCGGAGACGGCGCGTGGACCGATCGGGGCTCGGCGACGGCGCGTGGACAGATCGAGGCTCAGAGACGACGCGTGTACGGATCGGGGCTTTGAAGACGACGCGTGGACCGATCGTGGCTCAAGAAACGGCGTGTGGAGCGGTCGGGGCTCAGGAGACGACGCGTCGACCGATCAGGGCTCAGGTGACGGCGCGTGGACCGAGCGGGGCTCAGGAGACAGCGCGTGAAATGATCGGCGCTCGGAGATGGCGCGTGGACCGATTGGGGCTTAACAGACGACGGGTGGACCGATCGGGGCTTAGGAGACGGTACGTGAATCGATCGGGGCACAGGAGACGGCGCGTGAGCCGGTCGGGGCTTAGGAGACGGCGCGTTGACCGACCGGGGCTCGGAGACGACGCGTGGACCGATCGGGGCTCGGAGACCGCGCGTGGACCGACTGGGGCACAGGCGGTTGCGCGTGGACCAATTGGGGTTCGGCGATGGCGCGTGGACCGATCGGGGCTCGGAGACGGCGCGTTAACCGATCGGGGCTTAGGAGACGATCCGTGAACCGATCGGGGCTCGGAGACGGCGCGAGGACAGATCGGGCTCAGGAGACGGCGCGTGGACCGATCGGGGCTGAGGATACGGCGCGTGGACCGATCGGGGCTCAGGAAGCGGCGCCTGGACCGATCGTGGCTCGGAGACGACGCGTGGAGGCATCGGGGCTAAGAAGACGACGCATGGACCGATCGGAGCTCAGGAAACGGCGTGTGGACCGATCAGAGCTCGGAGACGACGCGTGGACCGATCGGCGCTTAGGAGACTACGCGTGTACCTATCGGGGCTCAGGAGACAGCGCGTGGACCGATGGGGGCTCAGGAGGCGGCGCGTGGATCGATCGGGGCTCGGAGACGGCGCGTGGAACGATCGGGTCTCAGGAGACGGCGCGTGAAATGATCGGCGCTCGGAGACGCCGCGTGGACCGATTGGGGCTTAGGAGACGGCGCGTGGACCGATCGGGGCGCAGGAAGCGGCGCCTGGACCGATCGTGGCTTGGAGACGGCGCGTGGAGGCATCCGGGCTAAGAAGACGACGCATGGACCGAGCGGGGTTCAGGAGACGGCGCGAGGAGCGATCGGGGCTCAGGAGAAGACATGTCAATTGATCGGGGCTCCGGAGACGACGCCTGGACCGATCGGGGCTCAGGAGGCGGCACGAGAAGCGATCGGGGATCAGGAGAAGACGCGTCAATTGATCGGGGCTCAGGAGACGACGCGGCGACGGATCGGGGCTTAGGAGACGACGCGTGGACTGATCGGGGCTCGAAGACGGTAGGAGGACCGACTGGAGCTCAGGAGATTCGCGTGGATCGATCAGGGCTCCGGAGGCGGCGCATGGACCGATTGGGGAGCATGCGATGGTGCGTGGACCGATCGGGGCTGGGAGACGGCGCACGGACCGATCGGGGCTTAGGAGAGGACGCGTGCACCGATTGGGGCTCAGGAGGCCGCGCGTGGACCGATCGGGGTGTAGGAGACGACGCGTGTACCTATCGGGGCTCAGGAGACAGCGCGTGGACCGATCGGGGCTCGGCGACTGCGCGTCGACGTATCGGGGCTCAGGAGACGGCGCGTGGACCGATTGGAGCTTATGAGACGGCGCGTGGACCGATTGGGGCTCGGATACGGCGCGTGACCCGATCGGGGCTTAGGAGACGACGCGTGGACCGATCGGGGCTCAGGTGACGGCGCTTGGACCGATCGGGGCTTCGGAGACGGTACGTGGACCGATCGGGGCTCGGAGACGGTACGAGGACCGACCGGAGCTCAGGAGATTCGCGTGGATCGATCAGGGCTCCGGAGGCGGCGCATGGACCGATTGGGGAGAATGCGAAGGTGCGTGGACCGATCGGGGCTCGGAGACGGCGCACGGACCGATCGGGGCTCGGGGACGGCGCGTGGAACGATCGGAGCACAGGAGACGGCGCGTGAACCGATCGGCGCTCGGAGACGGCGCGTGGATCGATCGGGGCTTAGGAGAAGGCGCGTAGACCGATCGGGGCTTAGGAGACGATTCGTGGACCGGTCGGGGCTCGGAGACGGCGCGTGGACCGACCGGGGCTAAGTAGGCCGCGCGTGGACCGATAGAGGCTTAGGAGCCGACGCGTGGACCGATCGGGGCTCAGGTGACGGGGCGTGAAATGATCGGCGCTCTGAGACGGCGCGTCGACCGATCGGTGCTCGGAGACGGCGCGTGGACGGACCGCGGCTCAGAATGCGGTACGCGGACCGACCGGGGATCGGACACGGCGTGTGGACCGATCGAGGCTCGGAGACGACGCGTTTAAGGATCGGGAATCAGGAGACGACGCGTGGAACGATCCGGGCTCAGGAGACGAAGCGTGGACCGATCGGGGCTCGGAGACGCCGTGTGGAACGATCGGCACTCTGAGACGGCGCGTGGATCGATCGTGGCTTAGGAGAAGGCGCGTGGAATGATCGGGGTTCCGGAGACGGCGCGAGGAGCGATCGGGGCTCAGGAGAAGACGCGTCAATTGATCGGGGCTCAGGACACGACGCGGCGACGGATCGGGGCTTGGAGACGGCGCGTGGACCGATCGGGGCTTAGGAGACGACGCGTGGACCGATCGGGGCTCAAGAAACGGCGTGTGGTGCGATCGGGGCTCAGGAGACGACGCGTGGATCGATCGGGGCTCACGAGACGACGCGTCGAACAATCGGGGCTCAGGAGATGGCGCGCGGACCGACTGGGGCTCAGGAGACTCGCGTGGATCGATCGGGGCTCCAGAGGCGCCGCGTGGACCGATTGGGACCAGGAGACGGTGCGTGAACCGTTCGGGGCTCGGAGACGGCGCGTGTACCGATCGGGGCTCGGAGACGACGCGTAGTCCGATCGGTGCTCGGAGACAGCGCGTGGACCGACTGGGGCTCGGAGACGGCGCGTGGACCGATCGTGGCTTAGGAGAAGGCGCGTGGAATGATCGGGGTTCCGGAGACGGCGCGAGGAGCGATCGGGGCTCAGGAGAAGACGCGTCAATTGATCGGGGCTCAGGACACGACGCGGCGACGGATCGGGGCTTGGAGACGGCGCGTGGACCGATCGGGGCTTAGGAGACGACGCGTGGACCGATCGGGGCTCAGGAGACGGCACCTGGAGCGATCGGGGCTCAGGAGACGGCGCGTGGACCGATCGGGGCTCGGAGACAGCGCGTCGACCGATCGGGGTTCGGAGACGTCGCCTGGACCAATTGGGGTTCGGCGACGGCGCGTGGGCCGATCGGGGTTCAGGAGACGGCGCGTGAACCGACCATGGCTCAGGAGGCCGCGCGTATACCGACTGGGGCTCAGGCGGTTGCGCATGGACCAATTGGGGTTCGGCGACGGCGCGTGGACCGATCGGGGCTCGGAGACGGCGCGTGGAATGATCGGGGCTCAGGAGACGGCGCGTGAACCGATCGGCGCTCGGAGACAGCGCGTGGACCGATCGGGGCTCAGGAGACGGCGCGTGAACCGATCGGCGCTCGGAGACAGCGCGTGGACCGATCGGGGCTTAGGAGACGGCGCGTGGACCGATCGGATATGAGGAGACGATGCGTGGACTGATAGTGCTCTGGAAGCGGCGCACGGACCGATCGTGGCTCGGAGACGGCGCATGGAGGCATCGGGGCTTTGAAGACGACGCGTGGACCGAACGGTGCTCAGAAAACGGCGCGTGGAGCGATCGAGGCTCAGGAGACGACGCGTGGACCGATCGGGGCTCGGAGACGGCGCGTGGAATGATCGGGGCTCAGGAGACGGCGCGTGAACCGATCGGCGCTCGGAGACAGCGCGTGGACCGATCGGGGCTTAGGAGACGGCGCGTGGACCGATCGGAGATGAGGAGATGATGCGTGGACCGATAGGGCTCTGGAAACGGCGCACGTACCGATCGTGGATGGGCGACGGCCTGTGGACCGATTGGGGCTCAGGAGGCCGCGCGTGGACCGATCATGGCTCGGCGACGGCGCGTGGACCGATCGGGGCTCGGAGACAGCACGTGGACCGACTGGGACTCAGGCGGTTGCGCGTGGACCAATTGGGGTTCGGCGCTCGGAGACGGCACGTTAACCGATCGGGGCTTAGGAGACGATGCGTGAACCGAACGGGGCTCGGAGACGGCGCGTGGACCGATCGGGGCTTAGGAGACGACGCGTGGGCGGATCGGGGCTCAGGAGAAGGCGCGTGAACCGATCGGCGCTCGGAGACGGCGCGTGGACCGATCGGGGCTCAGGAAACGGAGCGTGAACCGATCGGGGCTTAGGAGACGACACGTGGACCGTCCGGGGTTAGGAGACGACGCGTGGACCGATGGGGCTTAGGAAGCGACGCGTGGACCGATCGGGGCTCAGGAAACGGCGCGTGGACCGATTGGGGCTCAGGAGGCCGCGCGTGGACCGATCACGGCTCGGCACCAGCGCGTGGACGGATCGGGGCTCAGGACACGGCGGTGGATCGATCGGGGCTCGGAGACGGCATGTCAACCGCTAGGGGCTTAGGAGACGATACGTGGACCGATCGGGGCTCGGATACGGCGCGTGAACCGACCGGGGCTCAGGAGGCCGCGCATCGACTGATGGGGATCGGATATGACGGGTGGAACGATCGGAGCTCAGGAGACGGCGCGTGAACCGATCGGCGCTCGGAGACGGCGCTTGGACCGATCGGGGCTTAGGAGACGACGCGTGGACCGATTGGGGCTCGGAGACGGCGCTTGGACCGATCGGGGCTTAGGAGACAGCGCGTGGACCGATTGGGGCTCAGGAGACGGCGCGTGGACCGCTCGGGGCTCAGGAGACGGCGCGTGGACCAGTCGCGGCTCGGCGACGGCGCGTGGAACGATCGGGGCTCAGGAGACGGCGCGTGAACCGATCGGCGCTCGGAGACGGCGCGTGGACCGATAGGGGCTCGGAGACGGCACGTGAACCGGTCGTGGCTTAGGAGAAGGCGGGTGGAACGATCGGGGCTCAGGAGACGGTGCTTGGTCCAATCGGGGCTCAGGAGACAGCGCGTAGATCGATCGGGGATCGGGGACGGCGCGTGGAACGATCGGGGCTCGGAGTCGACGCGTTAGCCGATCGGGGCTTAGGAGACGATGCGTGGACCGATCGGGGCTCGGAGACGGCGCGTGGACCGACCGGGGTTTAGGAGACGGGGCGTGGACCGATCGGAGGTCAGGAGATGACGCGTGGACCGATCGGGGTTGTGGAAGCGGCGCACGGACCGATCGTGGCTCGGAGACGGCGCGTGGAGGCATCGGGGCTTTGAAGACGACGCGTGGTCCGATCGGGGCTCAGGAAACGGCGTGTGGCGCGATCGGGGCTCAGGAGCCGACGCGTGGATCGATCGGGGCTCAGGAGACGACGCGTCGACCAATCGGGGCTCAGGAGACGGCGCGCGGACCGACTGGGGCTCAGGAGACTCGCGTGGATCGATCGGGACTCCGGAGGCGCCGCGTGGACCGATTGGGATCAGGAGACGGTGCGTGAACCGTTCGGGGCTCGGAGACGGCGCGTGGACCTATCGGGGCTCAGGAGACGGCGCGTGGACCGATCGGGGCTCGGAGACGGCGCGTGGAACGATCGGGGCTTAGGAGACGACGAGTGGACCGATCGGGGCGTAGGAGACGACGGGTGTACCTATCGGGGCTCACGACACAGCGTGTGGACCGATTGGGGCTCAGGAGACGCCGCGTGGAACGATCGGGGCTCGGAGACGGCGCGTGGAACGATTGGGGCTCAGGAGACGGCGCGTGAACCGATCGGCGCACGGAGACGGCGCGTGGACCGATCGGGGCTCAGGAGGATACGCCTGGACCGATCGGGGCTCGGCGACGGCGCGTGGACGGATCGGGGCTCAGGAGACGGCGCGTGGACCGATTGGGGCTCGGAGATGGCGCGGGGAACGATCGGGGCTCAGGAGACGGCGCGTGAACCGATCGGCGCTCGGAGACGGCGCGTGGACCGATCGGGGCTTAGGAGACGGCGCGTGGACCGATTGGGGCTTAGGAGACGGCGCGTGGACCGATCGAGGCTCGGAGACGACGCGTGGACCGATCGGGGCGTAGGAGAAGGCGCGTGGACCGATCGGGGCTTAGGAGGCGGCGCGTGGACCGATCGGGGCTCGGAGATGGCGCGGGGAACGATCGGGGTTCAGGAGACGGCGCGTGGACCGATCGGGGCTCGGAGATGGCGCGGGGAACGATCGGGGCTCAGGAGACGGCGCGTGAACCGACCGGCGCTCGGAGACGGCGCGTGGACCGATCGGGGCTTAGGAGACGGCGCGTGGACCGATTGGGGCTTACGAGACGGCGCGTGGACCGATCGAGGCTCGGAGACGACGCGTGTACGGATCGAGGATTCGGGGACGACGCGTGGAACGATCCGGGCTCAGGAGACGACGCGTGGACCGATCGGGGCTCGGAAACGGCGCGTGGAACGATCGGGGCTGAGGTGACGGCGCGTGAACCGATCCCCGCTCTGAGACGGCCCGTGGACCGATCGGGGCTTAGGAGAAGGCGCTTGGACCGATCGGGGCTTAGGAGACGGTGCGTGGGCCGATCGGAGCTCGGAGACGGCGCGTAGAACGATCGGGGCTCAGGAGACGGCGCGTGAACCGATCGGCGCTCGGAGACGGCGCGTGGGCCGTTCAGGGCTTAGGAGACGACGCGTCGACCGATCGGGGCTCAGGAGACAGCGCGTGAAATGATCGGCGCTCGGAGATGGTGCGTGGACCGATTGGGGCTTAAGAGACGACGGGTGGACCGATCGGGGCTTAGGAGACGGCGCGTGGACTGATCGGAGCTCGGGAAGCGGCGCCTGAACCGATCTGGCTCGGAGACGGCGCGTGGAGGCATCGGGGCTTAGAAGACGACGTATGGACCGTTCGGGGCTCAGGAAATGGCGCGTGGACCGATTGGAGCTCGGACACAACGCGTGGACGGACTGGGGCTCAGGCGGTTGCGCGTGGACCAATTGGGGTTCGGCGACGGCGCGTGGACCGATCGGGGCTCGGAGACAGCGCGTGGACCGATCGGGGCTCAGGAGACGGCGCGTGAACCGATCGGCGCTCGGAGACAGCGCGTGGACCGATCGGGGCTTAGGAGACGGCGCGTGGACCGATCGGATATGAGGAGACGATGCGTGGACTGATAGTGCTCTGGAAGCGGCGCACGGACCGATCGTGGCTCGGAGACGGCGCATGGAGGCATCGGGGCTTTGAAGACGACGCGTGGACCGAACGGTGCTCAGAAAACGGCGCGTGGAGCGATCGAGGCTCAGGAGACGACGCGTGGACCGATCGGGGCTCGGAGACGGCGCGTGGAATGATCGGGGCTCAGGAGACGGCGCGTGAACCGATCGGCGCTCGGAGACAGCGCGTGGACCGATCGGGGCTTAGGAGACGGCGCGTGGACCGATCGGAGATGAGGAGATGATGCGTGGACCGATAGGGCTCTGGAAACGGCGCACGTACCGATCGTGGATGGGCGACGGCCTGTGGACCGATTGGGGCTCAGGAGGCCGCGCGTGGACCGATCATGGCTCGGCGACGGCGCGTGGACCGATCGGGGCTCGGAGACAGCACGTGGACCGACTGGGACTCAGGCGGTTGCGCGTGGACCAATTGGGGTTCGGCGACGGCGCGTGGACCGCTCGGCGCTCGGAGACGGCACGTTAACCGATCGGGGCTTAGGAGACGATGCGTGAACCGAACGGGGCTCGGAGACGGCGCGTGGACCGATCGGGGCTTAGGAGACGACGCGTGGGCGGATCGGGGCTCAGGAGAAGGGGCGTGAACCGATCGGCGCTCGGAGACGGCGCGTGGACCGATCGGGGCTCAGGAAACGGCGCGTGAACCGATCGGGGCTTAGGAGACGACACGTGGACCGTCCGGGGTTAGGAGACGACGCGTGGACCGATGGGGCTTAGGAAGCGACGCGTGGACCGATCGGGGCTCAGGAAACGGCGCGTGGACCGATTGGGGCTCAGGAGGCCGCGCGTGGACCGATCACGGCTCGGCACCAGCGCGTGGACGGATCGGGGCTCAGGACACGGCGGTGGATCGATCGGGGCTCGGAGACGGCATGTCAACCGCTAGGGGCTTAGGAGACGATACGTGGACCGATCGGGGCTCGGATACGGCGCGTGAACCGACCGGGGCTCAGGAGGCCGCGCATCGACTGATGGGGATCGGATATGACGGGTGGAACGATCGGAGCTCAGGAGACGGCGCGTGAACCGATCGGCGCTCGGAGACGGCGCTTGGACCGATCGGGGCTTAGGAGACGACGCGTGGACCGATTGGGGCTCGGAGACGGCGCTTGGACCGATCGGGGCTTAGGAGACAGCGCGTGGACTGATTGGGGCTCAGGAGACGGCGCGTGGACCGCTCGGGGCTCAGGAGACGGCGCGTGGACCAGTCGCGGCTCGGCGACGGCGCGTGGAACGATCGGGGCTCAGGAGACGGCGCGTGAACCGATCGGCGCTCGGAGACGGCGCGTGGACCGATAGGGGCTCGGAGACGGCACGTGAACCGGTCGTGGCTTAGGAGAAGGCGGGTGGAACGATCGGGGCTCAGGAGACGGTGCTTGGTCCAATCGGGGCTCAGGAGACAGCGCGTAGATCGATCGGGGATCGGGGACGGCGCGTGGAACGATCGGGGCTCGGAGTCGACGCGTTAGCCGATCGGGGCTTAGGAGACGATGCGTGGACCGATCGGGGCTCGGAGACGGCGCGTGGACCGACCGGGGTTTAGGAGACGGGGCGTGGACCGATCGGAGGTCAGGAGATGACGCGTGGACCGATCGGGGTTGTGGAAGCGGCGCACGGACCGATCGTGGCTCGGAGACGGCGCGTGGAGGCATCGGGGCTTTGAAGACGACGCGTGGACCGATCGGGGCTCAGGAAACGGCGTGTGGCGCGATCGGGGCTCAGGAGCCGACGCGTGGATCGATCGGGGCTCAGGAGACGACGCGTCGACCAATCGGGGCTCAGGAGACGGCGCGCGGACCGACTGGGGCTCAGGAGACTCGCGTGGATCGATCGGGACTCCGGAGGCGCCGCGTGGACCGATTGGGATCAGGAGACGGTGCGTGAACCGTTCGGGGCTCGGAGACGGCGCGTGGACCTATCGGGGCTCAGGAGACGGCGCGTGGACCGATCGGGGCTCGGAGACGGCGCGTGGAACGATCGGGGCTTAGGAGACGACGAGTGGACCGATCGGGGCGTAGGAGACGACGGGTGTACCTATCGGGGCTCACGACACAGCGTGTGGACCGATTGGGGCTCAGGAGACGCCGCGTGGAACGATCGGGGCTCGGAGACGGCGCGTGGAACGATTGGGGCTCAGGAGACGGCGCGTGAACCGATCGGCGCACGGAGACGGCGCGTGGACCGATCGGGGCTCAGGAGGATACGCCTGGACCGATCGCGGCTCGGCGACGGCGCGTGGACGGATCGGGGCTCAGGAGACGGCGCGTGGACCGATTGGGGCTCGGAGATGGCGCGGGGAACGATCGGGGCTCAGGAGACGGCGCGTGAACCGATCGGCGCTCGGAGACGGCGCGTGGACCGATCGGGGCTTAGGAGACGGCGCGTGGACCGATTGGGGCTTAGGAGACGGCGCGTGGACCGATCGAGGCTCGGAGACGACGCGTGGACCGATCGGGGCTTAGGAGAAGGCGCGTGGACCGATCGGGGCTTAGGAGACGGCGCGTGGACCGATCGGGGCTCGGAGATGGCGCGGGGAACGATCGGGGCTCAGGAGACGGCGCGTGGACCGATCGGGGCTCGGAGATGGCGCGGGGAACGATCGGGGCTCAGGAGACGGCGCGTGAACCGACCGGCGCTCGGAGACGGCGCGTGGACCGATCGGGGCTTAGGAGACGGCGCGTGGACCGATTGGGGCTTAGGAGACGGCGCGTGGACCGATCGAGGCTCGGAGACGACGCGTGTACGGATCGAGGATTCGGGGACGACGCGTGGAACGATCCGGGCTCAGGAGACGACGCGTGGACCGATCGGGGCTCGGAAACGGCGCGTGGAACGATCGGGGCTGAGGTGACGGCGCGTGAACCGATCCCCGCTCGGAGACGGCCCGTGGACCGATCGGGGCTTAGGAGAAGGCGCTTGGACCGATCGGGGCTTAGGAGACGGTGCGTGGGCCGATCGGAGCTCGGAGACGGCGCGTAGAACGATCGGGGCTCAGGAGACGGCGCGTGAACCGATCGGCGCTCGGAGACGGCGCGTGGGCCGTTCAGGGCTTAGGAGACGACGCGTCGACCGATCGGGGCTCAGGAGACAGCGCGTGAAATGATCGGCGCTCGGAGATGGTGCGTGGACCGATTGGGGCTTAAGAGACGACGGGTGGACCGATCGGGGTTTAGGAGACGGCGCGTGGACTGATCGGAGCTCGGGAAGCGGCGCCTGAACCGATCTGGCTCGGAGACGGCGCGTGGAGGCATCGGGGCTTAGAAGACGACGTATGGACCGTTCGGGGCTCAGGAAATGGCGCGTGGACCGATTGGAGCTCGGACACAACGCGTGGACGGACTGGGGCTCAGGCGGTTGCGCGTGGACCAATTGGGGTTCGGCGACGGCGCTTGGACCGATCGCGGCTCGGAGACGGCGCGTTAACCGATCGGGGCTTAGGAGACGATGCGTGAACCGATCGGGGCTCGGAGACGGCGCGTGGACCGACCGGGGCTCGGAGACGGCGCGTGGAACGATCGGGGCTCAGGAGACGGCGCGTGAACCGATCGGCGCTCGGAGACGGCGCGTGCACCGATCGGGGCTTAGGAGACTACGCGTTGACCGATCGGGGCTCAGGTGACGGCGCGCGGACCGACCGGGGCTCAGGAGACGGCGCGTAAAATGATCGGCGCCCGGAGATGGCGCGTGGACCGATTTGGGCTTAAGAGACGACGGGTGGACCGATCGGGGCTTAGGAGACGGCGCGTGAAGTTATCAGCGCTCAGAGACGGCACGTGGACCGATCGGGGCTTAGGATACGGCCCGTGGACCGATCGGGGCTCAGGAAGCGGCGCCTGGACCGATCGGGGCTCGGAAACGACGCGTTAGCCGAGCGGGGCCTAGGAGACGACGCGTGGACAGATCGGGGCGCAGGAGACGGCGCGTGAAGTTATCAGCGCTCAGAAACGGCACGGGGACCGATCGGGGCTTAGGAGACGACGCGTCGACCGATCGGGGCTCAGGAGACAGCGCGTGAAATGATCGGCGCTCGGAGATGGTGCGTGGACCGATTGGGGCTTAAGAGACGACGGGTGGACCGATCGGGGCTTAGGAGACGGCGCGTGGACTGATCGGAGCTCGGGAAGCGGCGCCTGAACCGATCTGGCTCGGAGACGGCGCGTGGGCCGATCGGAGCTCGGAGACGGCGCGTGGAACGATCGGCGCTCAGGAGACGGCGCGTGAACCGATCGGCGCTCGGAGACGGCGCGTGGGCCATTCAGGGCTTAGGAGACGGCGCGTGGACCGATCGGGGCTTAGGAGACGGCGCGTGGACCGATTGGGGCTTAGGAGACGGCGCGTGGACCGATCGGGGCTCAGGAGACGGCGCGCGGACCGACCGGGGCTCAGGAGCCTCGCATGGGCCGATCATGGCTCGGCGACGGCGCGTGGACCGATCGGGGCTCGGAGACGACGCGTGGACCGATGGGGGCTCGGATACGGTGCGTGAAGCAACCGGGGCTCAGGAGGCCGCGCGTGGACCGATCATGGCTCGGCGACGGCGCGTGGACCGATTGGGGCTCGGATACGGCGCGTGAACCAACCGGGGCTCAGGAGGCCGCATGTGGACCGATCGCGGCATGTGCGACGGCGCGTGCACCGATCGGCGCTCGGAGACGGCGCTGACCGATCGTGGCTTAGGAGAAGGCGCGTGGAAGGATCGGGGCTCGGAGACGGCGCGTGGAACGATCGGGGCTCCGAGTCGGCGCGTTAACCGATCGGGGCTTAGGAGACGATGCGTGGACCGAACGGGGCTCGGAGACGGCGCGTGAACCGACCGGGGCTCAGGAGGATACGCCTGGACCGATCGGCGCTCGGCGACGGCGCGTGGACCGATCGAGGCTCGGAGACGACGCGTGTACGGATCGAGGATTCGGGGACGACGCGTGGAACGATCGGGGCTCAGGAGACGGCGCGTGGACCGATCGGGGCTCAGGAGACGGCGCGTGGACCGACCGGGGCTCAGGAGGCGACGCGTGGACCCATCGGGGCTCGGCGACGGCGTGTGGACCGATCGGGGCTTAGGAGACGACGCGTGGACCGATCGGGGTTTAGGAGAGGACGCGTCGACCGATCGGGGCACAGGAGACGGCGCGTGGACCGATCGGGGCTTAGGAGACGACGCGTGGACCGATCGTGGCTCGGAGACGTCGCGAGGAGGCATCTGGGCTTAGAAGACGACGCGTGGACCGGTCGGGGCTCGGCGACTGCGTGTGGACGTATCAGGGTTCAGGAGACGGCGCGTGGACCGATCGGCGCTCCGAGACGGCGCGTGGACCGATCGGGAATGAGGAGAAGGCGCGTGGACCGATCGGGGCTTAGGAGACGGCGCGTAGACCGATCGGGGCTCGGAGACGGCGCGTGGAACGATCGGGGTTCAGGTGACGGCGCGTGAACCGATCGGCGCTCGGAGACCGCGCGTGGACCGAACGGGGCTTAGCAGAAGGCGCTTGGACCGATTGGGGCTTAGCAGAAGGCGCTTGGACCGATCGGGGCTTAGGAGACGGCGCGTGGACCGACCGAAGCTCGGAGACGGCGCGTGGACCGATCTGGGCTCGGAGACAGCGCGCGGACCGACTGGGGCACAGGCGGTGGCGCGTGGACCAATTGGGGTTCGGCGACGGCGCGTGGACCGATCCGGGCTCAGGAGACGGCGCGTGGACCGATCGGGGCTGGGAGACGGAGCGTGGAGCGATCGGGGCTCAGGAGACGGCGCGTGAACTAATCGGCGCTCGGAGACGGCGTGTGGACCGATCGGAGCTCGGAGACGACGCGTGGACCGATCGGGGCTCAAGAGACGGCGCGAGGAGCGATCGGGCTCAGGAGACGGCGCTTGAACTTATCGGCGCTCGGAGACGGCGCGTGGACCGATCGGGGCTTAGGATACGGCGCAGGGACCGATCGGGGCTCAGGAAGCGGCGCCTGGACCGATCGTGGCTCGGAGACGGCGCGTGGATGCATCGGGGCTAAGAAGACGACGCATGGACCGATCGGGGCTCAGGAAACGGCGTGTGGACCGATCGGAGCTCGGAGACGACGCGTGGACCGATCGGGGCTCAGGAGACGGCGCGGGGAGCGATCGGGCTCAGGAGAAGACGCGTCAATTGATCGTGGCTCAGGAGACGACGCGTCGACGGATCGGGGCTTAGGAGACGACGCGTGGACCGATCGGGGCTTAGGAGACGACGCGTGGATCGATCGGGGTTTAGAAGAGGACATGTCGACCGATCGGGGCACAGGAGACGGCGCGTGGACCGATCGGGGTTTAGGAGACGACGCGTGGACCGATCGGGGCTCGGAGACGGCGCGTGGACCGATCGGGACTTAGGAGACGACGAGTGGACCGATCGGGGCTTAGGAGACGATACGTGGACCGATCGGGGCTCAGGAGACGGCGCGTGGACCGGTCGGGGCTTAGGAGACTCACGTTGATCGATTGGGGCTCCGGAGACGGCGCGTGGACCGATCGGGGCTTAGGAGACGACGCGTGGACCGATCGGGGCTCGGAGACGGCACGTGGACCCATCGGGGCTTAGGAGACTCACGTTGATCGATTGGGGCTCCGGAGGCGGCGCGTGGACCGATCGGGGCTTAGGAGACTACGCGTGTACCTATCGGGGCTCAGGAGACTGCGCGTGGACCGATTGGGCATCAGGAGACGGCGCGTCGATGGATCGGGGCTTGGGGAACGACGCGTGGACCGATCGGGGCTCAGGAGACGGCGCGTGGATCGATCGGGGCTCGGATACGGCGCGTGGAACGATCGGGGCTCAGGAGACGGCGCTTGAACTTATCGGCGCTCAGAGACGGCCCATGGACCGATCGGGGCTTAGGATACGGCGCGTGGACCGATCGTGGCTCAGGAAGCGATGCCTGGACAGATCGTGGCTCGGAGACGGCGTATGGACCGATCGGAGCTCGGACACGACGCGTGGACCGATCGGGGCTCAGGAGACGGCGCGAGGAGCGATCGGGCTCAGGAGAAGACGCGTCAATTGATCGTGGCTCAGGAGACGACGCGTCGACGGATCGGGGCTTAGGAGACGACGCGTGGACCGATCGGGGCTTAGGAGACGACGCGTGGACCGATCGGGGCTCAGGAGACGGCGCGTGGACCGACCGGGGCTCAGGAGGCGACGCGTGGACGCATCGGGGCTCGGAGACGGCGTGTGGACCGATCGGGGCTTAGGAGACGCCGCGTGGACCGATCGGGATTTAGGAGAGGACGCGTCGACCGATCGGGGCACAGGAGACGGCGCGTGGACCGATCGGGGCTTAGGAGACGACGCGTGGACCGATCGTGGCTCGGAGAAGGCGCGAGGAGGCATCTGGGCTTGGAAGACGACGCGTGGATCGATCGGGGCTCGGAGACGGCGCGTGAACCGACCGGGGCTCAGGAGGCCGCGCGTGGACCGGTCGGGGCTCGGCGACTGCGTGTGGATGTATCAGGGTTCAGGAGACGGCGCGTGGACCGATCGGGGCTCGGAGACGGCGCGTGTACGGATCAGGGTTTCCGGGACGACGCGTGGACCGATCCGGGCTCAGGAGACGGCGCGTAGACCGATCATGGCTCGGAGACGGTGCGTGGGACGATCGGGGCTCGGAGCCGGTGCGTTAACCGATCGGGGCTTAGGAGACGATGCGTCGACCGATCGGGGCTCGGAGATGGCGCGTGGACCGACCGTGGCTCAGGAGACAGTGCGTGGACCGATTGGGGCTCAGGAGACGGCGCGTGGACCGCTCGGGGCTCGGAGACGGCGCGTAGAACGATCGCGGCTCGGCGACGGCGCATGGACCGATCGAGGCTCAGGAGGCTGCGCGTGGATCGATTGGGGCTCAGGAGACGGCGCGTGGAACGCTCGGGGCTCAAAGACGGCGCGTGGAACGATCAGGGCTCAGGAGACGTCACGTGAAATGATCGGCGCTCGGAGACGGCGTGTGGACCGATCGGGGCTCAGGAGAAGGCGCGTGGACCGATCGGGGCTTAGGAGGTGATCCGTCGACCGATCGGAGCTCAGGAGACGACGCGTGGACCGGTCGGTGCTCAGGAAGCGGCGCCTGGACCGATCGGGGCTCCGAGACGATGCGTTAACCGAGCGGGGCTTAGGAGACAGCGCGTGTACCGACTGGGGCTCAGGAGGTTGCGCGTGGACCAATTGGTGTTCGGCGACGGCGCGTGGACCGACCGGGGCTCAGGAGACCTCGCGTGAACCGATCGAGGCTCGGCGACTGCGCGTGGAGCGATCGGGGCTCAGGAGACGGCGCGTGAACCAATCGGCGCTCCGAGACGGCGCGTGGACCGATCGAGGATGAGGAGAAGGCGCGTGGACCGATCGGGGCTTAGGAGACGGCGCGTAGACCGATCGGGGCTCGGTGACAGCGCGTGGAACGATCGGGGTTCAGGTGACGGCGCGTGAACCGATCGGCGCTCGGAGACCGCGCGTGGACCGATCGGGGCTTAGCAGAAGGCGCTTGGACCGATCGGGGCTTAGGAGACGGCGCGTGGACCGATCGGAGCTCGGAGACGGCGCGTGGACCGATCTGGGCTCGGAGACAGCGCGTGGATCGATCGGGGCTCAGGAGACGGCGCGTGGATCGATCGGGCCTCAGGAGACGGCGCTTGAACTTATCGGCGCTCGGAGACGGCGCGTGGACCGATCGGGGCTTAGGATACGGCGCAGGGACCGATCGGGGCTCAGGAAGCGGCGCCTGGACCGATCGTGGCTCGGAGACGGCGCGTGGATGCATCGGGGCTAAGAAGACGACGCATGGACCGATCGGGGCTCAGGAAACGGCGTGTGGACCGATCGGAGCTCGGAGACGACGCGTGGACCGATCGGGGCTCAGGAGACGGCGCGAGGAGCGATCGGGCTCAGGAGAAGACGCGTCAATTGATCGTGGCTCAGGAGACGATGCGTCGACGGATCGGGGCTTAGGAGACGACGCGTGGACCGATCGGGGCTTAGGAGACTACGCGTGTACCTATCGGGGCTCAGGAGACTGCGCGTGGACCGATTGGGCATCAGGAGACGGCGCGTCGATGGATCGGGGCTTGGGGAACGACGCGTGGACCGATCGGGGCTCAGGAGACGGTGCGTGGATCGATCGGGGCTCGGATACGGCGCGTGGAACGATCGGGGCTCAGGAGACGGCGCGAGGAGCGATCGGGGCTCGGAGACGACGCGTGTACGGATCGGGGCTTGGTGACGGAGTGTGGACCGATCGGGGCTCTCGAAGCGGCACCTGAACCGATCCTGGCTCGGAGACGGGGCGAGGAGGCATCTGGTCTTAGAAGACGACGCGTGGATCGATCGGGGCTCGGAGACGGCGCGTGAACCGACCGGGGCTCAGGAGGCCGCGCGTGGACCGATCGAGGCTCGGCGACGGCGCGTGTACCGATCGGGGCTCGGCGACTGCGTGTGGACGTATCGGGGTTCAGGAGACGGCGCGTGGACCGACTGGGGCTCAGGAGGTTGCGCGTGGAACGATCGGGGCTCAGGAGACGGCGCTTGAACTTATCGGCGCTCGGAGACGGCGTGTGGACCGATCGGAGCTCGGAGACGACGCGTGGACCGATCGGGGCTCAGGAGACGGCGAGAAGAGCGATCGGGCTCAGGAGAAGACGCGTCAATTGATCGTGGCTCAGGAGACGACGCGTGGATCGATCGGGGCTCAGAAGACGACGCGTCGACCGATCGGGGCTCAGGAGACGGCGCGTGGATCGATCGAGGATGAGGAGAAGGCGCGTGGACCGATCGGGGCTTAGGACACGGCGCGTAGACCGATCGGGGCTCGGAGACAGCGCGTGGAACGATCGGGGTTCAGGTGACGGCGCGTGAACCGATCGGCGCTCGGAGACCGCGCGTGGACCGATCGGGGCTTAGCAGAAGGCGCTTGGACCGATTGGGGCTTAGCAGAAGGCGCTTGGACCGATCGGGGCTTAGGAGACGGCGCATAGACCGATCGGGGCTCAGGAGACGGCGCGTGGATCGATCGGGGCTCAGGAGACGGCGCGTGGATCGATCGGGCCTCAGGAGACGGCGCTTGAACTTATCGGCGCTCGGAGACGGCGCGTGGACCGATCGGGGCTTAGGATACGGCGCAGGGACCGATCGGGGCTCAGGAAGCGGCGCCTGGACCGATCGTGGCTCGGAGACGGCGCGTGGATGCATCGGGGCTAAGAAGACGACGCATGGACCGATCGGGGCTCAGGAAACGGCGTGTGGACCGATCGGAGCTCGGAGACGACGCGTGGACCGATCGGGGCTCAGGAGACGGCGCGAGGAGCGATCGGGCTCAGGAGAAGACGCGTCAATTGATCGTGGCTCAGGAGACGATGCGTCGACGGATCGGGGCTTAGGAGACGACGCGTGGACCGATCGGGGCTTAGGAGACTACGCGTGTACCTATCGGGGCTCAGGAGACTGCGCGTGGACCGATTGGGCATCAGGAGACGGCGCGTCGATGGATCGGGGCTTGGGGAACGACGCGTGGACCGATCGGGGCTCAGGAGACGGTGCGTGGATCGATCGGGGCTCGGATACGGCGCGTGGAACGATCGGGGCTCAGGAGACGGCGCGAGGAGCGATCGGGGCTCGGAGACGACGCGTGTACGGATCGGGGCTTGGTGACGGAGTGTGGACCGATCGGGGCTCTCGAAGCGGCACCTGAACCGATCCTGGCTCGGAGACGGGGCGAGGAGGCATCTGGTCTTAGAAGACGACGCGTGGATCGATCGGGGCTCGGAGACGGCGCGTGAACCGACCGGGGCTCAGGAGGCAGCGCGTGGACCGATCGAGGCTCGGCGACGGCGCGTGTACCGATCGGGGCTCGGCGACTGCGTGTGGACGTATCGGGGTTCAGGAGACGGCGCGTGGACCGACTGGGGCTCAGGAGGTTGCGCGTGGAACGATCGGGGCTCAGGAGACGGCGCTTGAACTTATCGGCGCTCGGAGACGGCGTGTGGACCGATCGGAGCTCGGAGACGACGCGTGGACCGATCGGGGCTCAGGAGACGGCGAGAAGAGCGATCGGGCTCAGGAGAAGACGCGTCAATTGATCGTGGCTCAGGAGACGACGCGTGGATCGATCGGGGCTCAGAAGACGACGCGTCGACCGATCGGGGCTCAGGAGACGGCGCGTGGATCGATCGAGGCTCGAAGACGCCGCGTGGAACGATCGGCTCTCAGGAGACGGCGCTTGAACTTATCGGCGCTCGGAGACGGCGCGTGGACCGATCGGGGCTTAGGATACGGCGCATGGACCGATCGGGGCTCAGGAAGCGGCGCCTGGACCGATCGTGGCTCGGAGACGGCGCGTGGAGGCATCGGGGCTAAGAAGACGACGCATGGACCGATCGGGGCTCAGGAAACGGCGTGTGGACCGATCGGAGCTCGGAGACGACGCGTGGACCGATCGGGGCTCAGGAGACGGCGCGAGGAGCGATCGGGCTCAGGAGAAGACGGGTCAATTGATCGTGGCTCAGGAGACGACGCGTCGACGGATCGGGGCTTAGGAGACGACGCGTGGACCGATCGGGGCTTAGGAGACGACGCGTGGACCGATCGGGGTTTAGGAGAGGACGCGTCGACCGATCGGGGCACAGGAGACGGCGCGTGGACCGATCGGGGTTTAGGAGACGACGCGTGGACGGATCGGGGCTCGGAGACGGCGCGTGGACCGATCGGGACTTAGGAGACGAAGAGTGGACCGATCGGGGCTTAGGAGACGATACGTGGACCGATCGGGGCTCAGGAGACGGCGCGTGGACCGGTCGGGGCTTAGGAGACTCACGTTGATCGATGGGGCTCCGGAGGCGGCGCGTGGACCGATCGGGGCTTAGGAGACAATGCGTGTACCTATCGGGGCTCAGGAGACAGCGCGTGGACCGATCGGGCCTCAGGAGACGGCGCGTGAAATGATCGGCGCTCGGAGACGGCGCGTGGACCGATCGTGGCTTAGGAGAAGGCGCGTGGAACGATCAGGGCTCAGGAGACGGCGCGTGGAGCGATCGGGGCTCAGGAGACGGCGCGTGAACCAATCGGCGCTCCGAGACGGCGCGTGGACCGATCGGGGATGAGGAGAAGGCGTGTGGACCGGTCGGGGCTTAGGAGACGACGCGTGGACCGATTGGGGTTTAGGAGAGGACGCGTCGACCGATCGGGGCACAGGAGACGGCGCGTGGACCGATCGGGGCTTAGGAGACGGCGCGAGGAGCGATCGGGCTCAGGAGAAGACGCGTCAATTGATCGTGGCTCAGGAGACGACGCGTCGACGGATCGGGGCTTAGGAGACGACGCGTGGACCGATCGGGGCTTAGGAGACGACGCGTGGACCGATCGGGGCTTAGGAGACGACGCGTGGACCGATCGGGGTTTAGGAGAGGACGCGTCGACCGATCGGGGCACAGGAGACGGCGCGTGGACCGATCGGGGCTTAGGAGACGACGCGTGGACCGACCGGGGCTCGGAGACGGCGCGTGGAACGATCGGGGCTCGGAGACGCCGCGTGGAACGATCGGGGCTCAGGAGACGGCGCTTGAACTTATCGGCGCTCGGAGACGGCGCGTGGACCGATCGGGGCTCAGGAAGCGGCGCCTGGACCGATCGTGGCTCGGAGACGGCGCGTGCAGGCATCGGGGCTAAGAAGACGACGCATGGACCGATCGGGGGTCAGGAAACGGCGTGTGGACCGATCGGAGCTCGGAGACGACGCGTGGACCGATCGGGGCTTAGGATACTCACGTTGATCGATTGGGGCTCCGGAGGCGGCGCGTGGACCGATCGGGGCTTAGCAGAAGGCGCTTGGACCGATCGGGGCTTAGGCGACGGCGCGTGGACCGATCGGAGCTCGGAGACGGCGCGTGGAACGATCGGGGCTCGGAGACGCCGCGTGGAACGATCGGGGCTCAGGAGACGGCGCTTGAACTTATCGGCGCTCGGAGACGGCGCGTGGACCGATCGGGGCTCAGGAAGCGGCGCCTGGACCGATCGTGGCTCGGAGACGGCGCGTGGATGCATCGGGGCTAAGAAGACGACGCATGGACCGATCGGGGGTCAGGAAACGGCGTGTGGACCGATCGGAGCTCGGAGACGACGCGTGGACCGATCGGGGCTCAGGAGACGGCGCGAGGAGCGATCGGGCTCAGGAGAAGACGCGTCAATTGATCGTGGCTCAGGAGACGACGCGTCGACGGATCGAGGCTTAGAAGACGACGCGTGGACCGATCGGTGCTTAGGAGACGACGCGTGGACCGATCGGGGCTCAGGAGACGGCGCGTGGACCGACCGGGGCTCAGGAGGCGACGCGTAGACCCATCGGGGCTCGGAGACGGCGCGTGGACCGATCGGGGCTCAGGAGACGGCGCATGAACCGACCGGGGCTCAGGAGACCGCATGTGGACCGATCGCGGCTCGGCGACGGCGCGTGGACCGATCGGGGCTCAAGAGGCCGCGCGTGGACCGATCGTGGCTCGGCGACGGCGCGTGGACCGATCGGGGCTTAGGAGCCTCGCGTGGATCGATCGGGGCCCCGGAGGTGCCGCGTGGACCCATGGGGATCAGGAGACAGTGCGTGAACCGATCGGGGCTGGGAGACGGCGCGTGGACCGATCGGGGCTTAGGACACGACGCGTGGACCGATCGGGGTGTAGGCGATGACGCGTGTACCTATCGGGGCTCAGGAGACAGCGCGTGGACCGATCAGGGCTCGGCGACTGCGCGTGGACGTATCGGGGCTCAGGAGACATCGCGTGGACCGATCGGGGCTCGGGGACGGCGCGTTAACTGATTGGGGCTTAGGAGACCATGCGTGGACCGATCGGGGCTCGAAGACGGCGCGTCGACCGATCGGGTCTCAGGAGGCCGCGCGTGGACAGATCATGACTCGGCGACGGCGCGTGGACCGATCGGGGCTCGGAGACGACGCGTGGACCGATCGGGGCTCAGGAGACGGCGCGTGAAATGATCGGCGCTCTGAGACGGCGCGTGGACCGATTGTGGCCTACGAGACGGCGCGTGGATCGATCGGGGCTCAGGAAGCGGCGCCTGGACCTATCGTGACTCGGAGACGGCGCGTGGAGGCATCGGGGCTAAGAACACGACGCATGGACCGAGCGGGGCTCAGGAGACGGCGCGAGGAGCGATCGGGGCTCAGGAGAAGACGCGTCAATTGATCGGGGCTCAGGAGACGACGCGGCGACGGATCGGGGCTTAGGAGACGACGCGTGGACCGATCGGGGCTTCGGAGACGGTACGTGGACCGACCGGAGCTCAGGAGATTCGTGTGGATCGATCGGGGCTCCGGAGGCGGCGCGTGGACCGATTGGGAAGCATGAGATGATACGTGGACCGATCGGGGCTCGGAGACGGCGCACGGACTGATCGGGGCTTAGGATACGACGCGTGGACCGATTGGGGCTCAGGAGGCCGCGCGTGGACCGATCGCGGCTCGTGCGACGGCGCGTGCACCGATCGGCGCTCGGAGACGGCGCTGACCGATCGTGGCTTAGGAGAAGGCGCGTGGAACGATCGGGGTTCAGGAGACGGCGCGTGGACCGATTGGGGCTTAGGAGAACATACGTGGACCGATCGGGGCTCGGAGACAGCGCGTTTACCGACTGGGGCTCGAGAGGTTGCGCGTGGACCAATTGGGGTTCGCCGCGGCGTGTGGACCGACCGGAGCTCAGTAGACCGCGCGTGGACCGATCGCGGCTCGGCGACTGCGCGTGGATGGATCGGGTCTCAGGAGACAGCGCGTGGACCGATCGGGGCTCAGGAAGCGGCGCCTGCACCGATCGTGGCTCGGAGACGGCACGTGGAGGCATCGCGGCTTCGAAGACGACGCATGGATCAATCGGGGCTCGGAAACGGCACCTGGACCGATCGGAGTTCGGAGACGACGGGTGGAGCGGTCGGGGCTCAGGAGAAGACGCGTGGATCGATCGGGGCTCAGGAGACCTTGCGTCGACGGATCGGCGCTTAGGAGACGACGCGTGGACCGATCGGGGCTTAGGAGACAACGCATGGACCGATCGGGGCTCAGGAGACGGCGCGTGGACCGATCGGGGCTCGGAGACGGCGCGTGGAATGATCGGGGCTTAGGAGACGGCACGTGGACCGATCGGGGCTCAGGAGACGGCGCGTGGAGCGATCGGGGCTCGGAAACGGCGCGTGGACCGATCGGGGCTCAGGAGGATACGCCTGGACCGATCGGGGTTCGGCGACGGCGCATGGACCGATCGGGGCTCAGGGGACGGCGCGTGGGCCGATCGGAGCTCGGAGACGGCGTGTGGAACGATCGGGGCTCAGGAAACGGCCCGTGGAGCAATCGGGACTCGGAGACGGTCCGTGGAGCGATCGGGGCTTAGGAGACGGCGCGTGGACTGATCGGAGCTCGGGAAGCGGCGCCTGAACCGATCTGGCTCGGAGACGGGGCGTGGAGGCATCGGGGCTTAGAAGACGACGTATGGACCGTTCGGGGCTCAGGAAACGGCGCGTGGACCGATTGGAGCTCGGAGACAATGCGTGGACCGACTGGGGCTCAGGCGGTTGCGCGTAGACCAATTGGGGTTCGGCGACGGCGCGTGGACCGACCGGGGCTCAGGAGATGGCGCGTAGACCGATCGGGGCTCCGAAACGATGCGTTAACCGAGCGGGGCTTAGGAGACGATGCGTGGACCCATCGGGGCTCGGAGACAGCGCGTGTACCGACTGGGGCTCAGGAGACCGTGCGTGAACCGATCGGGGCTCGGCGGTTGCGCGTGGACCGATCTGGGCTCGGAGACGGCGCGTTAACCGATAGGGGCTTAGGAGACGATGCGTGGACCGATCGGGCTCGGAGACGGCGCGTGAACCGACCGGGGCTCAGGAGACGGCGCGTGGACCGATCGGGGCTCGGAGACGACGCGTGGACCGATGGGGGCTCGGATACGGCGCGTGAAGCAACCGGGACTCAGGAAGCCGCGCGTGGACCGATCATGGCTCGGCGACGGCGCGTGGACCGATCGGGGTTCGGATACGACGCGTGGACCGATCGGGGCTCGGAAACAGCGCGTGGACTAACCTGGGCTCAGGCGGTTGCGCGTGGACCAATTGGGGTTCGGCGACGGCGCGTGGACCGATCCGGGCTCAGGAGACGGCGCGTGAACCGATCGGCGCACGGAGACGGCGCGTGGACCGATCGGGGCTCAGGAGGATACGCCTGGACCGATCGGGGTTCGGCGACGGCGCATGGACCGATCGGGGCTCAGGAGACGGCGCGTGGGCCGATCGGAGCTCGGAGACGGCGTGTGGAACGATCGGGGCTCAGGAAACGGCCCGTGGAGCAATCGGGACTCGGAGACGGTCCGTGGAGCGATCGGGGCTTAGGAGACGGCGCGTGGACTGATCGGAGCTCGGGAAGCGGCGCCTGAACCGATCTGGCTCGGAGACGGCGCGTGGAGGCATCGGGGCTTAGAAGACGACGTATGGACCGTTCGGGGCTCAGGAAACGGCGCGTGGACCGATTGGAGCTCGGAGACAATGCGTGGACCGACTGGGGCTCAGGCGGTTACGCGTAGACCAATTGGGGTTCGGCGACGGCGCGTGGACCGATCGCGGCTCGGAGACGGCGCGTTAACCGATCGGGGCTTAGGAGACGATGCGTGAACCGATCGGGGCTCGGAGACGGCGCGTGGACCGACCGGGGCTCGGAGACGACGCGTGGACCGATCAGGGCTCGGAGACCGCGCGTGGACCGACTGGGGCTTAGGAGAAGGCGCTTCGACCGATCGGGGCTTAGGAGACGGCGCGTGGGCCGATCGGAGCTCGGAGACGGCGCGTGGAACGATTGGGGCTTAAGAGACGATGGGTCAACCGATCGGGACTCGGAGACGGCGCGTGGACCGACCGGGGCTCGGAGACAGCGCGTGGAACGATCGGGGCTCAGGAGACGGCGCGTGAACCGATCGGCGCTCGGAGACGGCGCGTGGACCAATCGGGGCTTAGGAGACTACGCGTTGACCGATCGGGGCTCAGTTGACGGCGCGCGGACCGACCGGGGCTCAGGAGACGGCGCGTGAAATGATCGGCGCCCGGAGATGGCGCGTGGACCGATTGGGGCTTAAGAGACGACGGGTGGACCGATCGGGGCTCGGCGATGGCGCGTGGATCGATCGGGGCTCGGAGACGACGCGTGTACGGATCGAGGCTTAGGAGACTACGCGTGTACCTATCGGGGCTCAGGAGACAGCGCGTGGACCGATCGGGGCTCAGGAGGCGGCGCGTGAATCGATCGGGGCTCGGAGACGGCGCGTGGAACGATCGGGTCTCAGGAGACGGCGCGTGAAATGATCGGCGCTCGGAGACGCCGCGTGGACCGATTGGGGCTTAGGAGACGGCGCGTGAACCGATCGGGGCGCAGGAAGCGGCGCCTGGACCGATCGTGGCTTGGAGACGGCGCGTGGAGGCATCCGGGCTAAGAAGACGACGCATGGGCCGAGCGGGGTTCAGGAGACGGCGCGAGGAGCGATCGGGGCTCAGGAGAAGACATGTCAATTGATCGGGGCTCCGGAGACGACGCCTGGACCGATCGGGGCTCAGGAGGCGGCACGAGAAGCGATCGGGGATCAGGAGAAGACGCGTCAATTGATCGGGGCTCAGGAGACGACGCGTCGACTAATCGGGGCTTAGGAGACGACGCGTGGACCGATCGGGGCTGAGGAGACGGCGCGTCGACCGACCGGAGCTCAGGAGATTCGCGTGGATCGATCGGGGCTCCGGAAGCGGGCGTGGACCGATTGGGGCTTACGAGACGACGCGTGGACTGATCGGGACTCAGGAGACGGCGCGTGGCCCGATTGGGGCTCGGATACGGCGCGTGAACCGACCGGGGCTCAGGAGGCCGCGCGAGAACCGATCGCGGCTTGGCGACGGCGCGTGGACCGATCGGGGCTCAGGAGGTTGCGCGTGGACCGATCGGGGCTCAGGAAGCGGCGCCTGCACCGATCGTGACTCGGAGACGGCGCGTGGAGGCATCGGGGCTTCGAAGACGACGCATGGACCAATCGGGGCTCGGAAACGGCACCTGGACCGATCGGAGCTCGGAGACGACGGGTGGAGCGGTCGGGGCTCAGGTGACGGCGCGTGGACCGATCGGGGCTCGGAGACGACGCGTGGACCGATGGGGGCTCGGATACGGCGCGTGAAGCAACCGGGGCTCAGGAAGCCGCGCGTGGACCGATCATGGCTCGGCGACGGCGCGTGGACCGATCGGTGTTCGGATACGACGCGTGGACCGATCGGGGCTCGGAAACAGCGCGTGGACCAACCTGGGCTCAGGCGGTTGCGCGTGGACCAATTGGGGTTCGGCGACGGCGCGTGGACCGATCCGGGCTCAGGAGACGGCGCGTGAACCGATCGGCGCACGGAGACGGCGCGTGGACCGATCGGGGCTCAGGAGGATACGCCTGGACCGATCGGGGTTCGGCGACGGCGCATGGACCGATCGGGGCTCAGGAGACGGCGCGTGGGCCGATCGGAGCTCGGAGACGGCGTGTGGAACGATCGGGGCTCAGGAAACGGCCCGTGGAGCAATCGGGACTCGGAGACGGTCCGTGGAGCGATCGGGGCTTAGGAGACGGCGCGTGGACTGATCGGAGCTCGGGAAGCGGCGCCTGAACCGATCTGGCTCGGAGACGGCGCGTGGAGGCATCGGGGCTTAGAAGACGACGTATGGACCGTTCGGGGCTCAGGAGACGGCGCGAGGAGCGATCGGGGCTCAGGAGAAGACATGTCAATTGATCGGGGCTCCGGAGACGACGCCTGGACCGATCGGGGCTCAGGAGGCGGCACGAGAAGCGATCGGGGATCAGGAGAAGACGCGTCAATTGATCGGGGCTTAGGAGACTACGCGTGTACCTATCGGGGCTCAGGAGACAGCGCGTGGACCGATCGGGGCTCAGGAGACGGCGCGTGGAGGCATCGGGGCTCAGGAGACGCCGCGTGGACCGATCGGGGCTCGGAGATGGCGCGTGGAACGATCGGGGCTCAGGAGACGGCGCGTGAAATGATCGGCGCTCTGAGACGGCGCGTGGACCGATTGTGGCTTACGAGACGGCGCGTGGATCGATCGGGGCTCAGGAGACGGCGCGTCAACCGATCGGCGCTCGGAGACGGCGCGTGGACCGATCGGGGCTTAGGAGACGGCGTGTGGACCGATCAGAGCTCAGCAGATTCGCGTGGATCGATCGGTGTTCCGGAGGCGGGCGTGGACCGATTGGGGCTTAGGAGACGACGCGTGGACTGATCGGGACTCAGGAGACGGCGCGTGGCCCGATTGGGGCTCGGATACGGCGCGTGAACCGACCGGGGCTGAGGAGGCCGCGCGAGAACCGATCGCGGCTCGGCGACGGCGCGTGGACCGATCGGGGCTCAGGAGGCTGCGCGTGGACCGATCGGGGCTCAGGAAGCGGCGCCTGCACCGATCGTGGCTCGGAGACGGCGCGTGGAGGCATCGGGGCTTCGAAGACGACGCATGGACCAATCGGGGCTCGGACACGGCACCTGGACCGATCGGAGCTCGGTGACGACGGGTGGAGCGGTCGGGGCTCAGGAGAAGACGCGTGGATCGATCGGGGCTCAGGAGACGACGCGTCGACGGATCGGCGCTTAGGAGACGACGCGTCGGCCGATCGGGGCTCAGGAGACGGCGCGTGGACCGATCGGGGCTCAGGAGTCGCCGCGTGGACCGATCGGGGCTCGGAGATGGCGCGTGGAACGATCGGGGCTCAGGAGACGGCGCGTGGACCGATCGGGGATCGGGGACGGCGCGTGGAACGATCGCGGCTCGGAGTCGACGCGTTAGCCGATCGGGGCTCGGAGACGGCGCGTGAACCGACCGGGGCTCAGGAGACGGCGCGTGGACCGATCGGGGCTCGGAGACGGCGCGTGGAATGATCGGGGCTCAGGAGACGGCGCGTGAACCGATCGGCGCTCGGAGACAGCGCGTGGACCGATCGGGGCTCAGGAGACGGCGCGTGAACCGATCGGCGCTCGGAGACAGCGCGTGGACCGACTGGGACTCAGGCGGTTGCGCGTGGACCAATTGGGGTTCGGCGACGGCGCGTGGACCGCTCGGCGCTCGGAGACGGCACGTTAACCGATCGGGGCTTAGGAGACGATGCGTGAACCGATCGGGGCTCGGAGACGGCGCGTGGACCGATCGGGGCTTAGGAGACAACGCGTGGACCGATGGGGGCTCGGAGACGGCGCGTGGACGGACTGGGGCTCAGGAGACTCGCGTGGATCGATCGGGGGTCCGGAGACGCCGCGTGGAGCGATGGGGATCAGGAGACGGTGCGCGGACCGATCGGGGCTCGGAGACGGCGCGTGGACCGATCGGGGCTCGGAGACGGCGCGTGGAACGATAGGGGCTCCGGAGGCGCCGGGTGGACCGATGGGAACCAGGAGACGGTGCCTGGACCGATCGGGGCTCGGAGCCGGCGTGTGGACCGATCGGGGCATAGGAGACGACGCGTGTACCTATCGGGGCTCAGGAGACAGCGCGTGGTCCGATTGGGCCTCACGAGACGGCGCGTGGACAGATCGGGGCTCGGAGACGACGCGTGTACGGATCAGGGATTCGGGGACGAGGCGTGGACCGATCGGGGCTCAGGAGACGACGCGTCGACGCATCGGGGCTCAGGAGACGGCGCGTGGACCGACCGGAGCTCAGGAGACTCGCGTGGATCGATCGGGGCTCAGGAGGCGACGCGTGGACCCATCGGGGCTCGGAGACGGCGTGTGGACGTATCGGGGCTTAGGAGACGACGCGTGGACGGATCGGGGCTCAGGAGAAGGCGCGTGAACCGATCGGCGCTCGGAGACGGCGCGTGGACCGATCGGGGCTTAGGAGACGATGCGCGGACCGGTCGGAGGTCAGGAGGCGGCACGTGGACCCATCGGGGCTCGGAGACGGCACGTGGAGGCATCGGGGTTTAGAAGACGACGTATGGACCGATCGGGGCTCAGGAAACGGCGCGTGGACCGATCGGAGCTCGGAGACGGCGCGTGGACCGATCGGGGCTCAGGAGATGGCGTGTGAACCAATCGGCGCTCGGACACGGCGCGTGGACCGATCGTGGTTAGGAGAAGGCGCGTGGACCGATCGGCGCTCAGGAGACGGGGCGCGGACTGACGGGGCTCAGGTGACTCGCGTGGATCGATCGGGGCTCCGGAGGCGCCGTGTGGACCGATGGGGACCAGGAGACGGTGCGTGGACCGATCGGGGCTCGGAGCCGGCGCGTGGACCGGTCGGGGCTTAGGAGACGACGCGTGGACCGATCGGGGCTCAGGAGACGACGAGTGGACCGATCGGGGTTTAGCAGAGGACGCGTCGACCGATCGGTGCTCAGGAAGTGGCGCCTGGACCGATCGTGGCTCGGGGACGGCGCCTTGGGGCATCTGGGCTTAGAAGACGACGCGTGGACCGATCGGGGCTCAGGAAACGGCGCGTGAACCGATCGGGGCTCAGGATACGGCGTGACGACCGATCGGGGCTTCGGAGACGGTACGTGGATAGATTGGGGCTTAGGAATCGGCGCGTGGACCGATCGGGACTCCGGGACGGCGCGTGGACCGATCGGGGCTCAGGAGACGGCGCGTGGATCGATCGGGGCTCAGGAGACGGCGCGTGGAGTGACCGGGGCTTAGGAGACGATAAGTAGACCGATTGGAGCTCAGGAGACGGCGCGTGGAGCGATCGGGGGTAAGAAGACGACGCATTGACCGCGCGCGGCTCAGGAGACGACGCGTGGAGCGGTCGGGGCTCGGAAACGGCGGGTGGACCGATTGGGGCATAGGAGACGACGCGTGGACCGATCAGGGGCTCAGGAGACGGCGGGCGGACCGACCGGGGCTCAGGCGACTCGCGTGGAACGACCGGGGCTTTGGAGGCGGCGCGTGAACCGATCGGGGCTTGATGACATCGCGTTTACCGATCGCGGTTCGGAGACGGCCCGTGGACAGATCGGGGCTTAGGAGACGGCGCGTGGACCTAACGGGGCTCAGGAGACGGGGCGCGGACTGACGGGGCTCAGGTGACTCGCGTGGATCGATCGGGGCTCCGGAGGCGCCGTGTGGACCGATGGGGACCAGGAGACGGTGCGTGGACCGATCGGGGCTCGGAGCCGGCGCGTGGACCGGTCGGGGCTTAGGAGACGACGCGTGGACCGATCGGGGCTCAGGAGACGACGCGTGGACCGATCGGGGTTTAGCAGAGGACGCGTCGACCGATCGGTGCTCAGGAAGTGGCGCCTGGACCGATCGTGGCTCGGGGACGGCGCCTTGGGGCATCTGGGCTTAGAAGACGACGCGTGGACCGATCGGGGCTCAGGAAACGGCGCGTGAACCGATCGGGGCTCAGGATACGGCGTGACGACCGATCGGGGCTTCGGAGACGGTACGTGGATAGATTGGGGCTTAGGAATCGGCGCGTGGACCGATCGGGACTCCGGGACGGCGCGTGGACCGATCGGGGCTCAGGAGACGGCGCGTGGATCGATCGGGGCTCAGGAGACGGCGCGTGGAGTGACCGGGGCTTAGGAGACGATAAGTAGACCGATTGGAGCTCAGGAGACGGCGCGTGGAGCGATCGGGGGTAAGAAGACGACGCATTGACCGCGCGCGGCTCAGGAGACGACGCGTGGAGCGGTCGGGGCTCGGAAACGGCGGGTGGACCGATTGGGGCATAGGAGACGACGCGTGGACCGATCAGGGGCTCAGGAGACGGCGGGCGGACCGACCGGGGCTCAGGCGACTCGCGTGGAACGACCGGGGCTTTGGAGGCGGCGCGTGAACCGATCGGGGCTTGATGACATCGCGTTTACCGATCGCGGTTCGGAGACGGCCCGTGGACAGATCGGGGCTTAGGAGACGGCGCGTGGACCTAACGGGGCTCAGGAGACGGCGCGTGGACCGGTCGGGGCTTAGGAGACGACGCCTGGACCGATCGGGGCTTAGGAGGCGGCGTGTGGACCGATGGGGACCAGGAGACGGTGCGTGGATCGATCGGGGCTCGGAGCCGGCGCGTGGACCGGTCGGGGCTTAGGAGACGACGCGTGGACCGATCGGGGCTCAGGAGACGACGCGTGGACCGATCGGGGTTTAGCAGAGGACGCGTCGACCGATCGGTGCTCAGGAAGTGGCGCCTGGACCGATCGTGGCTCGGGGACGGCGCCTTGGGGCATCTGGGCTTAGAAGACGACGCGTGCACCGATCGGGGCTCAGGAAACGGCACGTGAACCGATCGGGGCTCAGGATACGGCGTGTGGACCGATCGGGGCTTCGGAGACGGTACGTGGACAGACTGGGGCTTAGGAATCGGCGCGTGGACCGATCGGGACTCCGGGACGGCGCGTGGACCGATCGGGGCTCAGGAGACGGCGCGTGGATCGATCGGGGCTCAGGAGACGGCGCGTGGAGTGACCGGGGCTTAGGAGACGATAAGTGGACCGATTGTAGCTCAGGAGACGGTGCGTGGAGCGATCGGGGGTAAGAAGACGACGCATTGACCGCGCGCGGCTCAGGAGACGACGCGTGGAGCAGTCGGGGCTCGGAAACGGCGGGTGGACCGATTGGGGCATAAGAGACGACGCGTGGACCGATCGGGGCTCAGGAGACGGCGCGCGGACCGACCGGGGCTCAGGCGACTCGCGTGGAACGACCGGGGCTTTGGAGGCGGCGCGTGAACCGATCGGGGCTTGATGACATCACGTTTACCGATCGGGGCTCGGCGACTGCACGTGGACGGATCGGGGCTCAGGAGACGGCGCGTGGGCCGATCGGAGCTCGGAGACGGCGCGTGGACCGATTGGGGCTTACGAGACGGCGCGTGGACCGATCGGGGCTCAGGAAGCGGCGCCTGGACCGATCGTGGCTCGGAGTCGACGCGTGGAGGCATCGGGGCTAAGAAGACAACGCATGGACCGAGCGGGGCTCAGGAGACGGCGCGAGGAGCGATCGGGGCTCAGGAGAAGACGCGTCAATTGATCGGGGCTCAGGAGACGACGCGGCGACGGATCGGGGATTAGGAGACGACGCGTGGACCGATTGGGGCTTAGGAGACGACGTGTGGACCGATCGGGGCTTAGGAGACGGCACGTGAATCGATCGGTGGC
Organism: Netelia fuscicornis; assembly: GCA_946811545.1. Taxonomy (NCBI): domain Eukaryota; kingdom Metazoa; phylum Arthropoda; class Insecta; order Hymenoptera; family Ichneumonidae; genus Netelia; species Netelia fuscicornis. The sequence goes on from OX328012.1 coordinate 27,629,296, forward strand.
CAGGAGACGGCGCGTGAACCGGTCGGTGCCCAGGAGACGGCACGTGAACCGGTCGGGGCTTAGGAGACGACGCGTCGACCGATCGGGGCTCGGAGACGACGCGTGGACGGACCGTGGCTTAGAATGCGTCACGCGGACCGATCGGCGATCGGATACGGCGCGTCGAGCGATCGGGGCTCAGGAGCCGGCGCGTGGACCGATTGGGGCTCGGATACGGCGCGTGAACCAACCGGGGCTCAGGAGCCCGCGCGTGGACCGATCCCGGCTCGGCGACGGCGCGTGGACCGATCGGGGCATAGGAGACGACGCGTGTACCTATCGGGGCTCAGGAGACAGCGCGTGGTCCGATTGGGCCTCACGAGACGGCTCGTGGACAGATCGGGGCTCGGAGACGACGCGTGTACGGATCGGGGATTCGGGGACGAGGCGTGGACCGATCGGGGCTCAGGAGACGACGCGTCGACGCATCGGGGCTTAGGAGACGACGCGTGGACCGATCGGGGCTTAGGAGACGACGCGTGGACCGATCGGGGCTCAGGAAGCGGCGCCTAGACCGATCGTGGCTCGGAGACGGCGCGTGGAGGCATCGGGCCTAAGAAGACGACGCATGGACCGAGCGGGGCGCAGGAGACGGCGCGAGGAGCGATCGGGGCTAAGGAGACGACGTGTGGACCGATCGGGGCATAGGAGACGACGCGTGTACCTATCGGGGCTCAGGAGACAGCGCGTGGTCCGATTGGGCCTCACGAGACGGCGCGTGGACAGATCGGGGCTCGGAGACGACGCGTGTACGGATCGGGGATTCGGGGACGAGGCGTGGACCGATCGGGGCTTAGGAGACGACGCGTGGACCGATCGGGGCGTAGGAGACGACGCGTGGACCGATTGGGGCTTAGGAGACGGCGCGTGGACCGATCGGGGCTCAGGAAGCGGCGCCTGAACCGATCGTGGCTCGGAGACGGCGCGTGGAGGCATCGGGCCTAAGAAGACGACGCATGGACCGAGCGGGGCTCAGGAGACGGCGCGAGGAGCGATCGCGGCTCGGAGTCGACGCGTTAGCCGATCGGGGCTTAGGAGACGATGCGTGGACCGATCGGGGCTCGGAGACGGAGCGTGGACCGACCGGGGTTTAGGAGAAGGCGCTTGGACCGAACGGGGCTTAGGAGACGGCGCGTAGACCGATCGGGGCTCGGAGACGACGCGTAGACCGATCGGTGCTCGGAGACAGCGCGTGGACCGACTGGGGCTTAGAGACGGCGCGTGGACCGATCGGTGCTCGGAGACGGCGCGTGGACGGACCGCGGCTCAGAATGCGGTACGCGGACCGATCGGGGATCGGACACGGCGTGTGGACCGATCCAGGCTCGGAGACGACGCGTTTGCGGATCGGGGATCAGGAGACGACGCGTGGAACGATCCGGGCTCAGGAGACGAAGCGTGGACCGAGCGGGGCTCGGAGATGGCGTGTGGAACGATCGGGGCGCGGGGGACGGCGCGTGAACCGATCGGCGCTCGGGGACGGCGCGTGGATCGATCGGGGATCGGAGACGGCGCGTGGAACGATCGCGGCTCGGAGTCGACGCGTTAGCCGATCGGGGCTTAGGAGACGATGCGTGGACCGATCGGGGCTCGGAGACGGAGCGTGGACCGACCGGGGTTTAGGAGAAGGCGCTTGGACCGAACGGGGCTTAGGAGACGGCGCGTAGACCGATCGGGGCTCGGAGACGGCGCGTCGAACGATCGGGGCTCAGGAGACGGCGCGTCAACCGATCGGCGCTCGGAGACGGCGCGTGGACCGATCGGGGCTTAGGAGACGGCGCGTGGACCGATCGGAGATCAGGAGTTGACCCGTGGACCGATCGGGGTTCTGGAAGCGGCGCACGGACCGATCGTGGCTCGGAGACGGCGCGTGGAGGCATCGGGGCTTTGAAGACGACGCGTGGACCGATCGGGGCTCAGGAAACGGCGTGTGGCGCGATTGGGGCTAAGGAGACGACGCGTAGATCGATCGGGGCTCAGGAGACGACGCGTCGAACAATCGGGGCTCAGGAGACGGCGCGCGGACCGACTGGGGCTCAGGAGACTCGCGTGGATCGATCGGGGCTCCGGAGGCGCCGCGTGGACCGATTGAGATCAGGAGACGGTGCGTGAACCGTTCGGGGCTCGGAGACGGCGCGTGGACCGATCGCGGCTCGGAGACGGCGCGTGGAACGATCGGGGCTCAGGAGACGACGCGTGGACCGATCGGGCGTAGGAGACCACGCGTGTACCTATCGGGGCTCACGACACAGCGTGTGGACCGATTGGGGCTCAGGAGACGCCGCGTGGAACGATCGGGGCTCGGAGACGGCGGGTGGAACAATCGGGGCTCAGGAGACGGCGCGTGGACCGGTCGGGGCTTAGGAGACGACGCCTGGACCGATCGGGGCTTAGGAGGCGGCGTGTGGAACGATCGGAGCTCAGGAGACTGCGCGTGGACGCATCGGGGCTCAAGAGACGGCGCGTGGACCGATCGGGTCTCGGAGACGGCACGTTAACCGATCGGGGCTTAGGAGACGATGTGTGGACCGATCGCGGCTCGGAGACGGCGTGTGAACCGACCGGGGCTCAGGAGGCCGCGCGTGGACCGATCGAGGCTCGGCGACGGCGAGTGGACCCATCGGGGCTCGGAGACGACGCCTATACGGATCGGGGTTGATGACGGCGGCTTTATCGATCGCGGCTCGGAGACGACCCGTGAATCGTTCGGCGCTCGGAGACGGCGCGTGGACCGATCGGAGATCAGGAGAAGACGCGTGCACCGATCGGGGCTCTGGAAGCGGCGCACGGACCGATCGTGGCTCGGAGACGGCGCGTGGAGGCATCGGGGCTTTGAAGACGACGCGTGGACCGAACGGTGCTCAGAAAACGGCGCGTGGAGCGATCATGGCTCGGCGACGGCGCGTGGACCGATCGGGGCTGGGAGACGACGCGTAGACCGATCGGTGCTCGGAGACAGCGCGTGGACCGACTGGGGCTCGGAGACGGCGCGTGGACCGATCGTGGCTTATGAGAAGGCGCGTTGAATGATCGGGGCTCAGGAGACGGCGCGTGGACCGATCGGAGATCAGGAGAGGACGCCTGGACTGATAGGGCTCTGGAAGCGGCGCACGGACCGATCGTGGCTCGGAGACGGCGCGTGGAGGCATCGGGGCTCGGAGACGGCGCGTGGACCGATCGGGGCGTAGGAGACGACGCGTGTACCTATCGGGGCTCACGAGACAGCGTGCGGGCCGATTGGGGCTCAGGAGACGGCGCGTCGACCGTTCGGGGCTCAGGAGACGGCGCGCGGACCGATCGGGGCTCGGAGACGGCGCGTGGAGCGATCGGGGCTAAGGAGACGGCGCGTGAACCGATCGGCGCTCGGAGACGGCGCGTGGATCGATCGGGGCTTAGGAGAAGGCGCGTGGACCGATCGGGGCTTAGGAGACGATGCGTGGACCGATCGGGGGTCGGAGACGGCGCGTGGACCGACCGGGGCTAAGCAGGCCGCGCGTGGACCGATCGGGGCTTAGGAGACGGCGCGTGGACCGATCGGGGCTCGGCGACTGCGCGTGGACGCATCGGGGCTCAGGAGAGGGCGCGTGGACCGATTGGGGCTCGGAGACGGCACGTTAACCGATCGGGGTTTAGGAGACGATGCGTGGACCGATCGCGGCTCGGAGACGGCGTGTGAACCGACCGGGGCTCAGGAGGCCGCGCGTGGACCGATCGAGGCTCGGCGACGGCAAGTGGACCCATCGGGGCTCGGAGACGACGAGTGTACGGATCGGGGCTTGATGACGGCGGCTTTATCGATCGCGGCTCGGAGACGGCCCGTGAATCGATCGGCGCTCGGAGACGGCGCGTGGACCGATCGGGGCTTAGGAGATGGCGCGTGGACCGATCGGGGCTCAGGAGGCGGCGCCTGGACCGGTCGGGGCTTAGGAGACGACGCCTGGACCGATCGGGGCTTAGGAGGCGGCGTGTGGAACGATCGGGGCTCATAAAACGGCGCGTGGAGCGATCGGGGCTCAGGAAATAACGCGTCCATGGATCGCGGCTTAGGAGACGACGCCTGGACCGATCGGGGCTTAGGAGGCGGCGTGTGGAACGATCGGGGCTTAGGAGACGGCGCGTGGACCGATCGTGGCTGGGAGACGGCACGTCCACCAATCGGGGCTTAGGAGACGACGCGTAGACCGATCGGGGCTTAGGAGACGATGCGAGGAGGCATCTGGGTTTACAAGACGACGCGTGGATCGATCGGGGCTCGGAGACTGCGCGTGGACCGATGGGAGCTCGGAAACGGCGCGTGGAACGATCGGGGCTCGGAGACGGCGCGTGGAACGATCGGAGCACAGGAGACGGCGCGTGAAGCGATCGGCGCTCGGAGACGGCGCGTGGATCAATCGGGGCTTAGGAGATGGCGCGTGGACCGATCGGGGCTCAGGAGGCGGCGCCTGGACCGGTCGGGGCTTAGGAGACGACGCCTGGACCGATCGGGGCTTAGGAGGCGGCGTGTGGAACGATCGGGGCTTAGGAGACGGCGCGTGGACCGATCGTGGCTGGGAGACGGCACGTCCACCAATCGGGGCTTAGGAGACGACGCGTAGACCGATCGGGGCTTAGGAGACGATGCGAGGAGGCATCTGGGTTGACAAGACGACGCGTGGATCGATCGGGGCTCGGAGACTGCGCGTGGACCGATGGGAGCTCGGAAACGGCGCGTGGAACGATCGGGGCTCGGAGACGGCGCGTGGAGCGATCGGGGCTCAGGAGACGGCGCGTGGACCGATCGGGGCTCGGAGACGGCGCGTGGAACGATCGGAGCACAGGAGATGGCGCGTGAACCGATCGGCGCTCGGAGACGGCGCGTGGATCAATCGGGGCTTAGGAGACGGCGCGTGGACCGATCGGGGCTTAGGAGAAGACGCGTGGGCCGATCGGGGCTCAGGAAGCATCGCCTGGACCGATCGTGGCTCGGAGACGGCGCGTGGAGGTATCGGCGCTTAAAAGCCGACGCATGGACCGATCAGGGCTCAGGAAACGGCGCGTTGACCGATCGGTGCTCAGGAGACGACGCGTTAACAGAGCGGGGCTTAGGAGACGATGCGTGGACCGATCGGGGCTCGGAGACAGCGCGTGGACCGACTTGGGCTCAGGAGGTTGCGCGTGGACCAATTGGGTTTCTGCGACGGGGTGTGGACTGACCGGGGCTTAGGAGACGACGCGTCGACCAATCGGGGCTCTGGAGGCGGCGCGTGGACCCATCGGCGCTCGGAGATGGCGCGTTAACCGATCGGGGCTTAGGAGACGATGCGTGGACCGATCGGGGCTCGGAGACGGCGCGTGGACCGATCGGGGCTTGGAGACGGCGCGTAGACCGATCGGGGCTCCGGCGGCGACGCGTGGACCGATCGGGGCCCAGGAAACGGCGCGTGGATCGATCGGTACTCGAAGACCACGCGTGGACCGATCGGGGCTCGGAGACGACGCCTCGACCGATGGGGGCTCAGATACGGCGCGTGAACCAGCTGGGGCTCAGGTGGCCGCGCGTGGACCGATCGCGGCTCGGCGACGGCGCGTGGACCGATCGGGGCTCAGGAGGCCCCGGGTGGACCGATCGGGGCTTAGCGGACGGCGCGTGGATCGATCGGAGATGAGGAGACGATGCGTGGACCGCTAGGGCTCTGGAAGCGGCGCACGGACCGATCGTGGATCGGCGACGGCGCGTGGACCGATCGGGGCTCAGGAGGCCGCGCGTGGACCGATCATGGCTCGGCGACGGCGTGTGGACCAATCGGGGCTCGGAGACGGCGCGTGGACCGACTGGGGCTCAGGCGGTTGCGCGTGGACCAATTGGAGATCGGCGACGGCGCGTGGACCGCTCGGCGCTCGAAGACGGCGCGTTAACCGATCGGGGCTTAGCAGACGATGCGTGAACCGATTGGGGCTCGGAGACGGCGCGTGGACCGATGGGGGCTCAGATACGGCGCGTGAACCAACTGGGGCTCAGGCGGCCGCGCGTGGACCGATCGCGGCTCGGCGACGGCGCATGGACCGATCAGGGCTCAGGAGGCCGCGCGTGGACCGATCGGGGCTTAGGAGACGGCGCGTGGACCGATCGGAGATCAGGAGACGATGCGTGGATTGATAGGGCTCTGGAAGCGGCGCACGGACCGATCGTGGATCGGCGACGGCGCGTGGACCGATCGGAGCTCAGGAGATTCGCATGGATCGATCGGGGCTCCGGAGGCGGCGCGTGGACCGATTGGGCAGCAGGAGATGGTGCGTGGACCGATCGGGGCTCGAAGACGGCGCGTGGGCCGATCGGGGCTTAGGAGACGACGCGTGGACCGTCCAGGGTTAGGAGACGACGCGTGGACCGATGGGGCTTAGGAAGCGACGCGTTGACTCATCGGGGCTCGGGAGACGGCGCGTGGACCGATTGGGGCTCAGGAGGCCTCGCGTGGACCGATCGCGGCTCGGCGCCAGCGCGTGGACAGATCGGGGCTTAGGAGACGATGCGTGAACCGGTCGCGGCTCAGGAGACGGCGCGTGGACCGATAGGTGCTCGCAGACTGCGCGTGGATGGGCCGCGGCTTAGAATGCGGCACGCGGACCGATCGGGGATCGGAGACGGCGTGTGGACGTATCGGGGCTTAGAAGACGATACGTGGACCGATCGGGGCTCAGGAGATGGCGCGTGGACCGACTGGGGCTCAGGAGGTTGCGCGTGGACCAATTGGGGTTCGGCGACGGCGCGTGGACGGACCGAGGCTCAGGAGACGGCGCGTGGACCGATCGCGGCTCGGCGACGGCGCGTAGACCGATCGAGGCTCGGAGACGACGAGTATACGGATCGGGGATTAGGGGACGACGCGTGGACCGATCCGGGCTCAGGAGACGGCGCCTGCACCGATCGGGGCACGGAGACGGCGCGTGGAGCCATCGGGGCTTCGAAGACGACGCATGGACCGATCAGGGCTCGGAAACGGCGCGTGAACCGACCGGGGCTCAGGAGGCCGCGCGTGGACCGATCGCGGCTCGGCGACGGCGCGTGGACCGATCGGGGCTCAGGAGGCCGCGCGTAAACCGATCGGTGCTCGGAGACAGCGCGTGGACCGACTGGGGCTTGATGACGGCGGCTTTACCGATCGCGGCTCGGAGACGGTGCGTGGAGGTATCGGAGATTAAAAGACGACGCATGGACCGATCGGGGCTCAGGAAACGGCCCGTGGACCGAGCGGTGCTCGGAGACGACGCGTCGACCGATCGGGGCTCAGGAGACGGCGCGTGGAGCGATCGGGGCTCAGGAGACGACGCGTTAACAGAGCGGGGCTTAGGAAACGATGCGTGGACCCATCGGTGCTCGGAGACAGCGCGTGGACCGACTGGGGCTCAGGAGGTTGCGCGTGGACCAATTGGGGTTCGGCGACGGCGCGTGGACCGACCGGGGCTTAGGAGACGACGCGTCGACCGATCGGGGCTTATGAGGCGGCGCGTGGACCCATCGGGGCTCGGAGACGGCGCGTTAACCGAGCGGGGCTTAGGAGACGATGCGTGGACCCATCGGGGCTCGGAGACGGCGCGTGGACCGACCGGGGCTAAGTAGGCCGCGCGTGGACCGATCGAGGCTCGGCGACGGCGCGTGGACCGACTGGGACTCGGAGACGGCGTGTGAACGTATCGGGGCTTAGGAGACGATGCGTTGACCGATAGGAGCTCACGAGACGGCGCGTAAACCGATCGGGGCTCCGGCGGCGACGCGTGGACCGATCGGGGCCCAGGAAACGGCGCGTGGATCGATCGGTGCTAGAAGACGATGCGTGGACCGATCGGGGCTCAGGAGCCGATGCGTGGATCGATCGGGGCTCAGGAGGCGGCGCGTGGACCCATCGGGGCTCGGAAACGGCACCTGGACCGATCGGGGCTTAGGAGACGACGCGAAGATCGATCGGGGCTCAGGAGACGGCGCGTGGACCGATCGGTGCTCGGAGACGGCGCGTGGACGGACCGTGGCTTAGAATGCGGCACGCGGACCGATCGGGGCTCAGATACGGCGTGTGGACGTATCGGGGCTTAGGAGACGATGCGTGAACCGATCGGGGCTCAGGAGACGGCGCGTGGACCGATCGGGGCTCGGAGACGGCGCGTGGAACGATCGGGGCTCGGGTGACGGCGCGTGAACCGATCGGCGCTCGGAGACGGCGCGTGGATCGATCGGGGATCGGGGACGGCGCGTGGAACGATCGCGGCTCGGAGTCGACGCGTTAGCCGATCGGGGCTTAGGAGACGATGCGTGGACCGATCGGGGCTCGGCGACGGCGCGTGGACCGATCGGGACTCAGGAGACGGCGCGTGGAGCGATCGGGGCTCAGGAGACGACGCGTTAACAGAGCGGGGCTTAGGAAACGATGCGTGGACCCATCGGTGCTCGGAGACAGCGCGTGGACCGACTGGGGCTCAGGAGGTTGCGCGTGGACCAATTGGGGTTCGGCGACGGCGCGTGGACCGACCGGGGCTTAGGAGACGACGCGTCGACCGATCGGGGCTTATGAGGCGGCGCGTGGACCCATCGGGGCTCGGAGACGGCGCGTTAACCGAGCGGGGCTTAGGAGACGATGCGTGGACCGATCGGGGCTCGGAGACGGCGCGTGGACCGACCGGGGCTAAGTAGGCCGCGCGTGGACCGATCGAGGCTCGGCGACGGCGCGTGGACCGACTGGGACTCGGAGACGGCGTGTGAACGTATCGGGGCTTAGGAGACGATGCGTTGACCGATAGGAGCTCATGAGACGGCGCGTAAACCGATCGGGGCTCCGGCGGCGACGCGTGGACCGATCGGGGCCCAGGAAACGGCGCGTGGATCGATCGGTGCTAGAAGACGATGCGTGGACCGATCGGGGCTCAGGAGACGGCGCGTGGACCGATCGGTGCTCGGAGACGGCGCGTGGACGGACCGTGGCTTAGAATGCGGCACGCGGACCGATCGGGGCTCAGATACGGCGTGTGGACGTATCGGGGCTTAGGAGACGATGCGTGAACCGATCGAGGCTCAGGAGACGGCGCGTGGACCGATCGGGGCTCGGAGACGGCGCGTGGAACGATCGGGGCTCGGGTGACGGCGCGTGAACCGATCGGCGCTCGGAGACGGCGCGTGGATCGATCGGGGATCGGGGACGGCGCGTGGAACGATCGCGGCTCGGAGTCGACGCATTAGCCGATCGGGGCTTAGGAGACGATGCGTGGACCGATCGGGGCTCGGAGACGGCGCGTGGACCGACCGGGGTTTAGGAGAAGGCGCTTGGACCGAACGGGGCTTAGGAGACGGCGCGTGGACCGATCGGGGATCGGAGACGGCGCGTCGAACGATCGGGGCTCAGGAGACGACGCGTCGAACAATCGGGGCTCAGGAGACGGCGCGCGGACCGACTGGGGCTCAGGAGACTCGCGTGGATCGATCGGGGCTCCGGAGGCGCCGCGTGGACCGATTGGGACGAGGAGACGGTGCGTGAACCGTTCGGGGCTCGGAGACGGCGCGTGGACCGATCGGGGCTCAGGAGACGGCGCGTGGACCGATCGCGGCTCGCAGACGGCGCGTGGAACGATCGGGGCTCAGGAGACGACGCGTGGACCGATCGGGCGTAGGAGACGACGCGTGTACCTATCGGGGCTCACGACACAGCGTGTGGACCAATTGGGGCTCAGGAGACGCCGCGTGGAACGATCGGGGCTCGGAGACGGCGCGTGGAACGATCGGGGCTCAGGAGACGGAGCGTGGACCGATTGGGGCTCGGATACGGCGCGTGAACCGACCGCGGCTCAGGAGGCCGCGCGTGGACCGATCGGGGCTCGGCGACGGCGCGTGGACCGATCGGGGCTCAGGAGGCCGCGCGTGGACCGATCATGGCTCGGCGACAGCGCGTGGACCGATCGGGGCTCGGAGACAACGCGTAGACCGATCGGTGCTCGGAGACCGCGCGTGGACCGATCGTGGCTTAGGAGAAGGCGCGTGGAATGATCGGGGTTCAGGAGACGGCGCGAGGAGCGATCGGGGCTCAGGAGAAGACGCGTCAATTGATCGGGGCTCAGGACACGACGCGCGTGGAACGATCATGGCTCGGCAACGGCGCGTGGACCGAACGGCGCTCGGAGACAACGCATGGACCGATCGGGGCTCGCAAACGGCGGGTGGACCGATCGGGGCTTAGGAGACGGCGCGTGGACCGATCGGGGGTCGGAGACGGCGCTTGGAACGATCGGGGCTCAGGTGACGGCGCGTGAACCGATCGGCGCTCGGAGACGGCGCGTGGACCGATCGGGGCTTAGGAGACGGCGCTTGGACCGATCGGGGCTTAGGAGACGGCGCGTAGACCAATTGGGGCTCGGGGACAGCGCGTGGACCGACTGGGGCTCAGGCGGTTGCGCGTGGACCAATTGGGGTTCGGCGACGGCGCGTGGACCGATCCAGGCTCAGGAGACGGCGCGTGGACCGATCGGGGCTAAGAAGACGACGCATGGACCGATCGGGGCTCAGGAAACGGCGTGTGGACCGATCGGAGCTCGGAGACGACACGTGGACCGATCGGGGCTCAGGAGACGGCGCGAGGAGCGATCGGGCTCAGGAGAAAACGCGTCAATTGATCGTGGCTCAGGAGACGAAGCGTCGACGGATCGGGGCTCAGGAGACGGCGCGTGAACCAATCGGCGCTCCGAGACGGCGCGTGGACCGATCGGGGCTCGGAGACGGCGCGTGGAACGATCGGGGCTCAGGTGACGGCGCGTGGACCGATTGGGGCTAAGAAGACGACGCATGGACCGATCGGGGCTCAGGAAACGGCGTGTGGACCGATCGGAGCTCGGAGACGACACGTGGACCGATCGGGGCTCAGGAGACGGCGCGAGGAGCGATCGGGCTCAGGAGAAAACGCGTCAATTGATCGTGGCTCAGGAGACGAAGCGTCGACGGATCGGGGCTTAGGAGACGACGCGTGGACCGATCGGGGCTCAGGAGACGGCGCGTGGACCGACCGGGGCTCAGGAGGCGACGCGTGGACCCATCGGGGCTTAGGAGACGACGCGTGGACCGATCGGGGTTTAGGAGAGGACGCGTGGACTGATCGGGGCACAGGAGACGGCGCGTGGACCGATCGGGGCTTAGGAGACGACGCGTGGACCGATCGGGGCTCGGAGACGGCGCGTAGACCGATCGGGGCTTCGGAGACGACGCGTGGATCGATCGGGGCTTAGGAGACGATACGTGGACCGATCGGGGCTCAGGAGACGGCGCGTGGACCGGTCGGGGCTAAGGACACTCACGTTGATCGATTGGGGCTCCGGAGGCGGCGCGTGGACCGATCGGGGCTTAGGAGACTACTCGTGGACCGATCAGGGCTCGGAGACGGCGCGTGGAGCGATCGGGGCTCAGGAGACGGCGCGTGAACCAATCGGCGCTCCGAGACGGCGCGTCGAGCGATCGGGGCTCAGGAGACGGCGCGTGGAACGATCAGGGCTCAGGAGACGGCGCGTGAACCGATCGGCGCTCGGAGACGGCGCGTGGACCGATAGGGGCTTAGGAGACGACGCGTGGACCGATCGGGGCTCGGAGACAGCGCGTAGACCGATCGGGGCTTAGGAGACGACGCGTGGATCGATCGGGGCTTAGGAGACGATACGTGGACCGATCGGGGCTCAGGAGACGGCGCGTGGACCGGTCGCGGCTCGGCGACGGCGCGTGGAACGATCGGGGCTCAGGAGACGGCGCGTGAACCGATCGGCGCTCGGAGACGGCGCGTGGACCGATAGGGGCTTAGGAGACGGCGCGTGGACCGATCGGGGCTCGGAGACGGCGCGTGGAACGATCAGGGCTCAGGAGACGGCGCGTGAACCGATCGGCGCTCGGAGACGGCGCGTGGACCGATAGGAGCTTAGGAGACGACGCGTGGACCGATCGGGGCTCGGAGACAGCGCGTAGACCGATCGGGGCTTAGGAGACGACGCGTGGATCGATCGGGGCTTAGGAGACGATACGTGGACCGATCGGGGCTCAGGAGACGGCGCGTGGACCGGTCGCGGCTCGGCGACGGCGCGTGGAACGATCGGGGCTCAGGAGACGGCGCGTGAACCGATCGGCGCTCGGAGACGGCGCGTGGACCGATAGGGGCTTAGGAGACGGCGCGTGGACCGATCGGGGCTCGGAGACGGCGCGTAGACCGATCGGGGCTTAGGAGACGACGCGCGGATCGATCGGGGCTTAGGAGACGATACGTGGACCGATCGGGGCTCAGGAGACGGCGCGTGGACCGGTCGCGGCTCGGCGACGGCGCGTGGAACGATCGGGGCTCAGGAGACGGCGCGTGAACCGATCGGCGCTCGGAGACGGCGCGTGGACCGATAGGGGCTTAGGAGACGGCGCGTGGACCGATCGGGGCTCGGAGACGGGGCGTGGAATGATCGGGGGTCAGGAGACGGCGCGTGAAATGATCGGCGCTCTGAGACGGCGCGTAGACCGATTGGGGCTTTCGAGATGGCGCGTGGACCGATCGGGGCTCAGGAAGCGGCGCCTGGACCGATCGTGGCTCGGAGACGGCGCGTGAACCGGTCGTGGCTTAGGAGAAGGCGGGTGGAACGATCGGGGCTCAGGAGACGGTGCTTGGTCCAATCGGGGCTCAGGAGACAGCGCGTAGATCGATCGGGGATCGGGGACGGCGCGTGGAACGATCGGGGCTCGGAGTCGACGCGTTAGCCGATCGGGGCTTAGGAGACGATGCGTGGACCGATCGGGGCTCGGAGTCGACGCGTTAGCCGATCGGGGCTTAGGAGACGATGCGTGGACCGATCGGGGCTCGGAGACGGCGCGTGGACCGACCGGGGTTTAGGAGACGGCGCGTGGACCGATCGGAGATCAGGAGATGACGCGTGGAACGATCGGGGTTGTGGAAGCGGCGCACGGACCGATCGTGGCTCGGAGACGGCGCGTGCAGGCATCGGGGCTTTGAAGACGACGCGTGGACCGATCGGGGCTCAGGAAACGGCGTGTGGCGCGATCGGGGCTCAGGAGCCGACGCGTGGATCGATCGGGGCTCAGGAGACGACGCGTCGACCAATCGGGGCTCAGGAGACGGCGCGCGGACCGACTGGGGCTCAGGAGACTCGCGTGGATCGATCGGGACTCCGGAGGCGCCGCGTGGACCGATTGGGATCAGGAGACGGTGCGTGAACCGTTCGGGGCTCGGAGACGGCGCGTGGACCTGTCGGGGCTCAGGAGACGGCGCGTGGACCGATCGGGGCTCGGAGACGGCGCGTGGAACGATCGGGGCTCAGGAGACGACGCGTGGACCGATCGGGGCGTAGGAGACGACGCGTGTACCTATCGGGGCTCACGACACAGCGTGTGGACCGATTGGGGCTCAGGAGACGCCGCGTGGAACGATCGGGGCTCGGAGACGGCGCGTGGAACGATCGGGGCTCAGGAGACGGCTCGTGGACCGATTGGGGCTCGGATACGGCGCGTGAACCGACCGGGGCTCAGGAGGCCGCGCGTGGACCGATCGCGGCTCGGCGACGGCGCGTGGACCGATCGGGGCTCAGAAGGCCGCGCGTGGACCGATCATGGCTCAGCGACGGCGCGTGGACCGATCGTGGCTCGGAGACGGCGCGTTAACCCAGCGGGACTTAGGAGACGATGCGTGGACCGATCGGGGCTCGGAGACGGCGCGTGGACCGACCGGGGCTAAGTAGGCCGCGCGTGGACCGATCGAGGCTCGGCGACGGCGCGTGGACCGAACGGGACTCGGAGACGGCGTGTGAACGTATCGGGGCTTAGGAGACGATGCGTTGACCGATCGGAGCTCATGAGACGGCGCGTAAACCGATCGGGGCTCCGGCGGCGACGCGTGGACCGATCGGGGCCCAGGAAACGGCACGTGGATCGATCGGTGCTCGAAGACGATGCGTGGACCGATCGGGGCTCAGGAGCCGATGCGTGGATCGATCGGGGCTCAGGAGGCGGCGCGTGGACCCATCGGGGCTCGGAAACGGCACGTGGATCGATGAGGGCTTAGGAGACGACGCGAAGATCGATCGGGGCTCAGGAGACGGCGCGTGGACCGATCGGTGCTCGGAGACGGCGCGTGGACGGACCGTGGCTTAGAATGCGTCACGCGGACCGATCGGGGCTCAGATACGGCGTGTGGACGTATCGGGGCTTAGGAGACGATGCGTGAACCGATCGGGGCTCAGGAGCCGGCGCGTGGACCGATCGGGGCTCGGAGACGGCGCGTGGAACGATCGGGGCTCAGGAGACGGCGCGTGAAATGATCTGCGCTCGGAGACGGCGCGTGGACCGATTGTGGATTACGAGACGGCGCGTGGATCGATCGGGGCTCAGGAAGCGGCGCCTGGACCTATCGTGGCTCGGAGACGGCGCGTGGAGGCATGGGGGATAAGAAGACGACGCATGGACCGAGCGGGGCTCAGGAGACGGCGCGAGGAGCGATCGGGGCTCAGGAGAAGACGCGTCAATTGATCGGGGCTCAGGAGACGACGCGGCGACGGATCGGGGCTTAGGAGACGACGCGTGGACCGATTAGGCCTTAGGGGACGATGTGTGGACCGATCGGGGCTTAGGAGACGGCACGTGATTCGATCGGTGCACAGGAGACGCCGCGTGAGCCGGTCGGGGCTTAGGAGACGACGCGTCGGCCGATCGGGGCTCAGGACAAGGGGTGTGGACCGTTCGGGGCTCAGCGATGGCGCGTGGCCCGATCGGGGCTCGGAGACGACGCGTGTACGGATCGAGGCTTGGAGACGGCGCGTGGACCGATCGGAGCTCGGAGACGGCCCGTGTGCAGATCGGGGCTTAGGAGACGGCGCGTGGACTAATTGGGGCTAAGGAGACGGCGCGTGGACCGATCGGGGCTCGGGAAGCGGCGCCTGAACCGATCGTGGCTCGGAGGCGGCGCGTGGAGGCATCGGTGCTTAGAAGACGACGCATGGACCGATCAGGTCTCAGGAAACGGCGCGTGGACCGATTGGAGCTCGGAGATGACGCGTGGACCGACTGGGGCTCAGGCGGTTGCGGGTGGACGAATTGGGGTTCGGCGACGGCGCGTGGACCGCTCGGCGCTCGGAGACTGCGCGTGGACGTATCGGGGCTCAGGAGACGGCGCGTAGACCGACCGGGGCTAAGGAGGCCGTGCGTGGACCGATCGAGGCTTAGGAGCCGACGCGTGGACCGATCGGGGCTCAGGAGACGGCGCGTGGACCGATCGGGGCTCGGAGACGGCGCGTGGAACGATCGGCGCTCGGAGACGGCGCGTGGATCAATCGGGGCTTAGGAGACGGCGCGTGGACCGATCGGGGCTCGGAGATGGCGCGTGGAACGATCGGAGCACACGAGACGGCGCGTGGAGGCATCGGGGCTTTGAAGACGACGCGTGGACCGAATTCTGCTCAGAAAACGGCGCCTGGAGCGTTCCACGCGCCATCTCCTGAGCCCCAATCGGTCCACACGCTGTCTCGTGAGCCCCGATAGGTACATGCGTCGTCTCCTATGCCCCGATCGGTCTCCGTGTCGTCTCCTAAGCCCCGATCAGTCCACGCGCCGTCTCCGAGCCCCGAACGGTTCACGCACCGTCTCCTGATCCCAATCGGTCCGCTCGGCGCCTCCGGAGCCCTAATCGATCCACGCGTCGTCTCCTGAGCCCCGATCGCGCCACACACCGTTTCCTGAGCCCCGATCGGTCCACGCATCGTCTTCAAAGCCCCGATGCCTCCACGCGCCGTCTCCGAGCCACGATCGGTCCGTGCGCCGCTTCCAGAACCCCGATCGGTCCACGCGTCATCTCTTGATCTCCGATCGATCCACGCGCCGTCTCCTAAGCCCCGTTCGGTCCATGCGCCGTCTCCGAGCGCCGATCGGTTGACGCGACGTCTCCTGAGTCCCGATCGTTCCACGCGCCGTCTCCGAGCCCCGATCGGTCCACGCGCCGTCTCCTAAGCCCCGTTCGGTCCAAGCGCCTACTCCTAAACCGCGGTCGGCCCACCCGCCGTCTCCGCGCCCCGATCGGTCCACGCATCGTCTCCTAAGCCCCGATCGGTTAACGCGCCGACTCCGAGCCCCGATCGTTCCACGCGTCGTCCCCGATCCCCGATCGATCCACGCGCCGTCTCCTGAGCCCCGATCGGACCAAGCGCCGTCTCCTGAGCCCCGATCGTTCAACCCGCCTTCTCCTGAGCCACGACCGGTTCACGCGCCGTCTCCGCGCGCCGATTGGTTCGCGCACCGTCTCCTGAGCCCCGATCGTTCCATGCGCCGCATCCTGAGCCCCGATCGGTCCACGCGCTGTCTCCTGTGCCCCGATAGGTACACGCGTCGTCTCCTACACCCCGATCGGTCCACGCGTCGTCTCCTAAGCCCCGATCGGTCCACGCGTCGTTTCGGAGCCCCGATCGGTCTACGCGCCGTCTCCTGAGCCCCGATCGGTCCACGCGTCGTCTCCTGAGCCCCGATCGTTCCACGCGCCGTCTCTGAGCGTCGATCGGTCCACGCGCCGTCTTCTGAGCCCCGATCGGTCCACGCGCCGTCTCCGAGCGCCGATCCGTCCACGCGCCATCTTCTGAGCCCCGATCGGTCCACGCATCGTCTCCTAAGCCCCGATCGGTTCACGCGCCGTTTCCGAGCCCCGATCGGTCCACGCATCGTCTGCTAAGCCCCGGACGGTCCACCCGCCGTTTCCGAGCCCTGATCGGTCCACGCGCCGTCTCCTGAGCCCCAATCGGTCCACACGCTGTCTCGTGAGCCCCGATAGGTACACGCGTCGTGTCCTACGCCCCAATCGGTCCACGCGTCGTCTCCTAAGCCCCGATCGGTCCACGCGCCGTCTCCGAGCCCCGATCGGTCCGCGCACCGTCTCCTGATCCCCATCGCTCCACGAGGCGTCTCCGGAACCCCGATCGATCCACGCGAGTCTCCTGAGCCCCGGTCGGTTCGCGCGCCGTCATCTGAGCCCCGATCGGTCCACGCGTCGTCTTCTAAGCCCAGATGCCTACTTGCGCCGTCTCCCAACCACGATCGGTGCAGGCGCCGCTTCCTGAGCCCCGGTCGGTCCACGCGTTTTCTCCTGAGCCCCGATCGTTCCACGCGCCGTCTCCGAGCGCCGATCCGTCCACGCGCCGTCTCCTGAGCCCCGATCGGTCCACGCATCGTCTCCTAAGCCCCGATCGGTCCACGCGCCGTCTCCGAGCCCCGTTGAGTCCACGTGAGTCTCCTAAGCCCCGACCGGTCCACTCGCCGTCTCATGAGCCCCGATCGGTCCACTCGTCGTCTCCTAAGTCCCTACCGGTCCACGCGCTGTCTCCTGAGCACCGATCTGTCCACGCGCCGTCTCCTGAGCCCCGATCGTTCCACGCGTCGTCTCCGAGCCCCGATGTGTCCGCGCGCCGCCTCCTGAGCCCCGATCGGCCCAGGCGCCGTCTGCTGAGCGCCGATCGGTCCATGCGCCGTCTCCTGAGGCCAGATGCCTCCACGCACCGTCTCCGAGCCACGATCGGTCCAGGCGCCGCTTCCTGAGCCCCGACCGGTGTACGTATCGTCTCCTAAGCCCCGATCGGTCCACGCGCCGTCTAGTAAGCCCCGACCGGTCCAACCGCCGCGTCCGCATCCCCGATAGATCCACGCGACTCTGCTAAGACCCGACCGGTCCACCCGTCGTCTCCTAAGCCCCGATCGGGCTGCGCGTCGTCTCCTAAGCCCCGACCGGTCCACGCGCCGTCACCTGAGCCCCGTTCGGTCCACGCGTCGTCTTCTGAGCCCCGATCGGTCCACGCATCGTCTTCTAAGCCAAGATGCCTCCTCGCGCCGGCTCCGAGCGACGATCGGTCCAGGCGCCGCTTCCTGAGCCCCGATCAGTCCACGCGTCGTCTCCCAAGCCCCGATCGGTCCACGCGCCGTCTCCTGAGCCCCGATCGGTCCACACGCCGCCTCCTGAGCCCCGATCGCTCCACGCGCCGTCTCCTGAGCCCCGATCGGTCCACGCGCCTTCTCCTAAGCCGCGATCGGTCCTCGCGTCGTCTCCTCAGCCCCGATCGGTTCACGCGTCGTCTCCGAAGCCCCGATCGGTACATGCGTCGTCTCCTATGCTCCGATCGGTCTAGGCGCCGTCTCCTGAGCCCCGATCGGTCCACGCGTCGTTCCCTAAGCCCCGATACGTCCACGCACCATCTCCGAGCCCCGATACGTCCACAGACTGTCTCCGAGCCCCGATCGGTCCACGCGTCGTTCCCTAAGCCCCGATCGGTCCACGCGTCGTCTGCGAGCCCCGATCGTTCCACGCTTCGTCTCCTAAGCCCCGATCGGTTCACGCCCCGTTTCCTGAGACCCAATCGGTCCACGCATCGTCTTCTAAGCACAGATGCCTCCTCGCGCCGTCTCCGAGCCACGATCGGTGCACGCCCGGTCTCCTGCGCCCCGATCATTCCACACGTCGTCTCCGAGCCCCGATGGGTCCACGCGCCGGCTCCTGAGACCCAATCGGTCCACGTGTCGTCTTCTAAGCCCAGATGCCTCCTCGCGCCGTCTCCGAGCCCCGATCGGTCCACGCACCGTCTCCTGATCCGCGATCGGTCCACGCGCCGCCTCCGGCACCCCGATAGATATACGCGAGTCTCCTAAGCCCCGATCGGTTCCATGCGCCGTCTCCTGATCCGCGATCGGTCCACGCGCCGCCTCCGGCACCCCGATAGATGCACGCGAGTCTCCTAAGCCCCGATCGGTTCCACGCGCCGTCTCCTGAGCCCCGATCGGTCCACGCGTCGTCTGCTAAGCCCCGATCGGTCCACGCGTCATCTCCTAAGCCCCGATCGGTCCACGCACAGTCTCCTGATCCGCGATCGGTCCACGCGCCGCCTCCGGCACCCCGATAGATACACGCGAGTCTCCTAAGCCCCGATACGTCCACGCACCATCTCCGAGCCCCGATACGTCCACAGACCGTCTCCGAGCCCCGATCGGTCCACGCGTCGTCTTCTAAGACCAGATGCCTCCACGCGCCGTCTCCGAGCCACGATCGGTCCAGGCACCGCTCCCTGAGCCCCGATCGGTCCACGCGCCGTCTCCTAAGCGCCGATACGTCCCCGCGCCGTCTCCAAGCCCCGATCGGTCCACGCACCGTCTCCTGATCCCCGATCGATCTACGCGCCGTCTCCTGATCCCCGATACGTCCAAGCACCGTCTCCGAGCCCCGATAGATCCACGCGAGTCTCCTAAGCCCCTATCAGTCCACGCGCCGTCTCCTGAGCCCCGATCGGTCCACGCGTCGTCTGCTAAGCCCCGATCAGTCCACGCGTCATCTTCCAAGCCCCGATCGGTCCACGCACCGTCTCCTGATCCGCGATCGGTCCACGCGCCGCCTCCGGCACCCCGATAGATAGACGCGAGTCTCCTAAGCCCCGATCGGTTCCATGCGCCGTCTCCGAGCCACGATCGGTCCAGGCACCGCTCCCTGAGCCCCGATCGGTCCACGCGCCGTCTCCTAAGCGCCGATACGTCCCCGCGCCGTCTCCAAGCCCCGATCGGTCCACGCACCGTCTCCTGATCCCCGATCGATCTACGTGCCGTCTCCTTAGCCCCGATCGGTTCCATGCGCCGTCTCCGAGACGCGATCGGTCTACGCGTCGTCCCCTAATCCCCCATTGGTCCACGCGCCGTCTCCGAGCAACGATCGGTCCACGCGCTGTTTCCTGAGACCCGATCGGTCCACGCGCCGTCTCCGAGCCCCGATCGGTCTACGCGTCGTCCCCTGAGCCCCGATTGGTCCACGCGTCGTCTCATAAGCCCCGATCGGTCCACGCGCCATCTCCCCGCCCCGATCGGTCCACGCACCATCACCTGATCCCCGATCGGTCCACGCGCCGCCTCCTGAGCCCCGATCGGTCAACGCGTCGTCTCCTACGCCCCGATCGGTCCACGTGCCGTCTCCGAGCCCCGATCGGTTCACACCCCGTTTCCTGAGCCCCGATCGGTCCACGCGTCGTCTTCTAAGCCCAGATGCATCCTCGCGCAGTCTCCTAAGCCCCGTTCGGGCCGCGCGCCGTCTCCGAGCGCCGATCGGTTCACGCGACCCCTCCTCAGCCCCGATCGTTCCACGCACCGTCTCCGAGCCACGATCGGTCCAGGCGCCGCTTCCTAAGCCCCGATCTGTCCACTCGCCGTCTCCTCAGCCCGGATCGGTTCATCCGCCGTCTCCGAGTACGATCGGTTCACGCATTGTCTTCTAAGCCCCGATGCCTCCACGCGCCGTCTCCGAGCCACGATCGGTCCAGGCGCCGTTTCCTAAGCCCCGATCGGTCCACGCGCCGTCTCCTAAGCCCCGACCGGTCGACGCGCCGTCTACTGAGCCCCTATCGGTCCACCCGCCGTCTCCGAGCCCCGATCGGTCTCCGCGTCGTCCCCTGAGCCCCGATTGGTCCACGCGCCGTCTTCCAGCCCCGATCGGTCCACGCGTCATCTCCGAGCACCGATCGGTCTACGCCTCGTCCGCTAAGCCCCGATTGGTCCACGCGCCGTCTTCCAGCCCCGATCGGTCCACGCGTCATCTCCGAGCACCGATCGGTTCACGCGTCGTCTCCTAAGCCCCGATCGGTCCACGCGCCGTCTCCGAGCCCCGTTGAGTCCACGTGAGTCTCCTAAGCCCTGACCGGTCCACTCGCCGTCTCATGAGCCCCGATCGGTCTACTCGTCGTCTCCTAAGTCCCTACCGGTCCACGCGCTGTCTCCTGAGCACCGATCTGTCCACGCGCCGTCTCCTGAGCCCCGATCGTTCCACGCGTCGTCTCCGAGCCCCGATGTGTCCGCGCGCCGCCTCCTGAGCCCCGATCGGTCCACGCGCCGTCTCCTGAGCCCCGATCGGTCCATGCATCGTCTCCTAAGCCCCGGACGTGCCACGCTTCGTCTCCTAAGCCCCGAACGGTCCACGCGCCGTCTCCGTGTCCCGATCGGTCCACGCGCCGTTTCGTAAGCCCCAATCTGTCCACGCGGCGTCTCCGAGCGCCCATCGATCTACGCGTCGTCTCCTAAGCCCCGAACAGTCCACGCGCTGTCTCCGAGTCCCGGTCGGTCCACGCGCCGTTTCGTAAACCCCAATCTGTCCACCCGGCGTCTCCGAGCGCCGATCGGTTCACGCGCCGTCTCCTGAGTCCCGATCCGTCCACGCGCTGGCGCCGAGCCGCGATCGGTCCACGCGGGGCCTCCTGAGCCCCGATCCGTACACGCGTCGTCTCCGAGCCCCGATCGGTCCACGCGTCGTCGCCGAGCCTGGATCGGTCCACGCGCAGCTTCCTGAGCCCCGGTCGGTTCACGCGCCATTTCCGAGCCCGATCGGTCCACGCATCGTCTCCTAAGCCCCGATCGGTCCACGCGCCGTCGCCGAGCCCCGATCGGTTCACGCGTCGTCTCCTAAGCCCCCATCGGTCCTCGCGTCGTCTTCTAACCCCCGATCGCTTAACGCGTCGTTTCCGAGCCCCGATCGGTCCACGCGCGGTCGCCGAGCCTCGATTGGTCTACGCATCGTGTCCTAAGCCCCGATCGATCCACGCGCAGTCGCCGAGCCACGACCGGTCTACGCGCCGTCTCCTGAGCACCGATCGGTCCACGCGTCGTCTACTGAGCCCCGATCGTTCCACGCGCTGTCTCCGAGCCCCGATCCGTCCACGCATCATTCCCTAAGCCCCGATCCATCCACGCGCAGTCTCCTGAGCCCCGATCGGTCCACGCAGCGTCTCCTAAGCCCCAGAGGATCCACACGCCGTTTGCGGAATCCGATCGGTCGACGCGCCGTCTCCGAGCGCCGATCGGTCCACGCGCCATCGCCGAACCCGAATTGGTCCACGCGCCGTCTGCAAACCCCGACCGGTCGACGCGCCGTCTCCGAGCGCCGATTGGTTCACGCGCAGTCTCCTGAGCCCCGATCGGTCCACGCAGCGTCTCCTAAGCCCCAGAGGATCCACACGCCGTCTCCGAGCGCCGATTGGTTCACGCGCCGTCTCGTGAGCCCCGATCGTTCCACGCGCCTTCTCCTAAGCCACGATCGTTCCACGCGTCGTCTCCTAACCCCGATCGGTCCACGCGCCGTCGCCGAACCCCAATTGATCCACGCGTCGTCTACTGAGCCCCGATCGTTCCACGCGCCGCCTCCGAGCCCCGATCCGTTCACGCGCCGTCTCCTAAGCCCCGATCGGTCCACGCGCCGCCTCCTAAGCCCCGATCGGTCCAGGAGTCGTCTCCTAAGCCCCGACCGGTCCACGCGCCGCTTCCTGAGCCCTGATCCGTACACGCATCGTCTCCGAGCCCCGATGGGTCCACGCGCCGTCGCCGAGCCTGGATCGGTCCACGCGCGGCTTCCTGAGCCCCGGTCGGTTCACGCGCCGTTTCCGAGCCCGATCGGTCCACGCATCGTCTCCTACGCCCCGATCGGTTAACGCGCCGTCCCCGAGCCCCGATCGATCCACGCGCCGCCTCCTGAGCCACGATCGGTCCAGGCGCCGTTTCCTGAGCCCCGATCGGTCCACGCGCCGTCTCCGAGCCATGATCGGTCCACGCGCGGCCTCCTGACCCCCATCGGTCCACGCGGCGCCTCCGAAGCCCCGATCGATCCACACGAGTCCTCTGAGCCCCGGTCGCTCCGCGCGCCGTCACCTGAGCTCCGATCGGTCCACGCATCGTCTCCTGAGCCCCGATCGCTCCACACGCTGCTTCTAGAGCCCCGATCGGTGCACGCGTCGTCTCCTGATTTCCGATCGATCTACGCGCAGTCTCATAAGCCCCGATCGGTCGAGGCGCCGTCTCCGAGCGCCGATCGGTTCACGCGCCGTCTCCTAAGCCCCGATCGGTCCACGCGCCTTCTCCTAAGCTCCGATCGGTCCACGCGCCGTCTCCGAGCGCCGATCGGTTCACGCGCCGTCTCCTAAGCCCCGATCGTTCCACGCGCCGCTTCCGATCCCCAATCAGTCCACGCGTCGTTTCCTGATCTCCGATCGGTCCACACGCCATCTCCTAAGCCCCGATTATTCCACGCGCCATCTCCGAGCCCCGATCGGTCCACGCGCCGTCTCATAAGCCCCGATCGGACCACGCGCCTTCTCCTCAGCCTCGATCGGTCCACGCGCTGTCTCCGAGCCCCGATCGGTCCACTCGCCGTCTCCGAGCGCCGATCGGTTCACGCGCCGTCTCCTGAGCCCCGATCGTTCCACGCGCCGTCGCCGAGCCCCGATCTGTCCACGCGCCGTCTCCTAAGCCCCGATCGGTCCACGCGCCTTCTCCTAAGCCCCGATCGGTCCACGCGCCGTCTCCGAGCGCCGATCAGTTCACGCGCCGTCTCCTAAGCCCCGATCGTTCCACGCGCCGCTTCCGATCCCCAATCAGTCCACGCGTCGTTTCCTGATCTCCGATCGATCCACACGCCATCTCCTAAGCCCCGATCATTCCACGCGCCATCTCCGAGCCCCGATCGGTCCACGCGCCGTCTCATAAGCCCCGATCGGACCACGCGCCTTCTCCTCAGCCTCGATCGGTCCACGCGCCGTCTCCGAGCGCCGATTAGTTCACGCGCCGTCTCCTGAGCCCCGATCGCTCCACGCACCGTCTCCGAGCCCCGATCGGTCCACGCGCCGTCGCCTGAGCCCGGATCGGTCCACGCGCCGTCGCCGAACCCCAATTGGTCCACGCGCAACCGCCTGAGCCCCAGTCGGTCCACGCGCTGTCTCCGAGCCCCGATCGGTCCACGCGCCGTCTCCGAGCGCCGATCGGTTCACGCGCCGTCTCCTGAGTCCCGATCGTTCCACGCGCCGTCTCCGAGCTCCGATCGGTCCACGCGCCATCTCCTAAGCCCCGATCGGTCCAAGCGCGTTCTGCTAAGCCCCGATCGGTCCACGCGCCGTCTCCGAGCGCCGATCGGTCCACGCAGCGTCTCCTAAGCCCCAGAGGATCCACACGCCGTTTGCGGAATCCGATCGGTCGACGCGCCGTCTCCGAGCGCCGATCGGTCCACGCGCCATCTCCGAGCCCCGATCGGTCCACGCGCCGTCTCATAAGCCCCGATCGGACCACGCGCCTTCTCCTCAGCCTCGATCGTTCCACGCGTCGTCTCCTAACCCCGATCGGTCCACGAGCCGTCGCCGAACCCCAATTGATCCACGCGTCGTCTACTGAGCCCCGATCGTTCCACGCGCCGCCTCCGAGCCCCGATCCGTTCACGCGCCGTCTCCTAAGCCCCGATCGGTCCACGCGCCGCCTCCTAAGCCCCGATCGGTCCAGGAGTCGTCTCCTAAGCCCCGACCGGTCCACGCGCCGCTTCCTGAGCCCTGATCCGTACACGCATCGTCTCCGAGCCCCGATGGGTCCACGCGCCGTCGCCGAGCCTGGATCGGTCCACGCGCGGCTTCCTGAGCCCCGGTCGGTTCACGCGCCGTTTCCGAGCCCGATCGGTCCACGCATCGTCTCCTACGCCCCGATCGGTTAACGCGCCGGCCCCGAGCCCCGATCGATCCACGCGCCGCCTCCTGAGCCACGATCGGTCCAGGCGCCGTTTCCTGAGCCCCGATCGGTCCACGCGCCGTCTCCGAGCCATGATCGGTCCACGCGCGGCCTCCTGAGCCCCGATCGGTCCACGCGCCGTCGCCGAGCCGCGATCAGTCCACGCGCGGCCTCCTGAGCCCCGGTTGGTTCACGCACCGTCTCCTGACCCCCATCGGTCCACGCGGCGCCTCCGAAGCCCCGATCGATCCACACGAGTCTCCTGAGCCCCGGTCGCTCCGCGCGCCGTCACCTGAGCTCCGATCGGTCCACGCATCGTCTCCTGAGCCCCGATCGCTTCACACGCTGCTTCTAGAGCCCCGATCGGTGCACGCGTCGTCTCCTGATTTCCGATCGATCTACGCGCAGTCTCATAAGCCCCGATCGGTCGAGGCGCCGTCTCCGAGCGCCGATCGGTTCACGCGCCGTCTCCTAAGCCCCGATCGGTCCACGCGCCTTCTCCTAAGCTCCGATAGGTCCACGCGCCGTCTCCGAGCGCCGATCGGTTCACGCGCCGTCTCCTAAGCCCCGATCGTTCCACGCGCCGCTTCCGATCCCCAATCAGTCCACGCGTCGTTTCCTGATCTCTGATCGGTCCACACGCCATCTCCTAAGCCCCGATTATTCCACGCGCCATCTCCGAGCCCCGATCGGTCCACGCGCCGTCTCATAAGCCCCGATCGGACCACGCGCCTTCTCCTCAGCCTCGATCGGTCCACGCGCCGTCTCCGAGCGCCGATTGGTTCACGCGCCGTCTCCTGAGCCCCGATCGCTCCACGCTCCGTCTCCGAGCCCCGATCGGTCCACGCGCCGTCGCCTGAGCCCGGATCGGTCCACGCGCCGTCGCCGAACCCCAATTGGTCCACGCGCCACCGCCTGAGCCCCAGTCGGTCCACGCGCTGTCTCCGAGCCCCGATCGGTCCACGCGCCGTCTCCGAGCGCCGATCGGTTCACGCGCCGTCTCCTGAGTCCCGATCGTTCCACGCGCCGTCTCCGAGCTCCGATCGGTCCACGCGCCATCTCCTAAGCCCCGATCGGTCCAAGCGCGTTCTGCTAAGCCCCGATCGGTCCACGCGCCGTCTCCGAGCGCCGATCGGTTCACGCGCCGTCACCTGAGCCCCGATCGTTCCACGCGCCGTCTCCGAGCCCCGATCGGTCCACGCGCCGTCTCCTAAGCCCCGATCGGTCCACGCACCTTCTCCTCATCCCCGATCGGTCCACGCGCCGTCTCGGAGCACCGATTGGTTCACGCGCCGTCTCCTGAGCCCCGATCGCTCCACGCGCCGTCTCCGAGCCCCGATCGGTCCACGCACTGTCTCCTGATCCCCATGGGTCAACGCGGCGCCTCCGGAGCACCGATCGATCCACGCGAGGCTCCTGAGCCCCGATCGGTTAACGTGCCGTCTCCGAACCCCGATCGGTCCACGCGCCGTCGCCGAACCCCAATTGGTCCACGCGCAACCGCCTGAGCCCCAATCGGGCCACGCGCCGTCTCCTGAGTCCCGATCGGTCCACGCGTCGTCTCCTAAGCCCCAATCGGTCCACGCGCCGCCTACGGAGCCCCGATCGATTCACGCGAATCTCCTGAGCTCCGGTCGGTCGACGCGCCGTCTCCTGAGCCCCGATCGGCCGTGGCACGTGGACCGATCGAGGCTTAGGAGCCGACGCGTGGACCGATCGGGGCTGAGGAGACGGCGCGTGGACCGATCGGGGCTCGGAGACGGCGCGTGGAACGATCGGAGCACAGGAGACGGCGCGTGAACCGATCGGCGCTCGGAGACGGCGCGTGGATCGATCGGGGCTTAGGAGACGGCGCGTGGACCGATCGGGGCTTAGGAGGCGACGCGTGGACCGATCGGGCCTCAGGAAGCGGCGCCTGGACCGATCGTGGCTCGGAGACGGCGCGTGGAGGTATCGGGGCTTAAAAGACGACGCATAGACCGATCGGGGCTCAGGAAACGGCGCGTGGACCGAACGGTGCTCGGAGACGACGCGTGGACCGATCGGGCCTCAGGAGACGGCGCGTGGAGCGATCGGGGCTCAGGAGACGACGCCTTAACAGAGCGGGGTTTAGGAGACGATGCGTGGACCGATCGGTGCTCGGAGACAGCGCGTGGACCGACTGGGGCTCAGGAGGTTGCGCGTGGACCAATTGAGAGAGAGAGAGAGAGAGAGAGAGAGAGAGA
This sequence comes from Netelia fuscicornis, assembly GCA_946811545.1. Classification (NCBI taxonomy): domain Eukaryota; kingdom Metazoa; phylum Arthropoda; class Insecta; order Hymenoptera; family Ichneumonidae; genus Netelia; species Netelia fuscicornis. Next base: position 27,656,074 of record OX328012.1, read on the forward strand.
GAGATGTTTATTCCGTACTCTGGATACAAGATCCCTAAGAGTACCGTGCAATACAAATCAGATGACAATTATATAGAGAGGGTCTTCACTCCCATGCAACCTCATACTCATTCGCATATTAATTAAAGTAGCAAAATAGAATAGAATTAAAGTAGCAAAATAGAAAATAGAATAGTAGCAGTAGTCTAGTACAATAGAATAGCATAGATTAGGTAAAGAATAAAGTGATGCAGGATAAAATTAATAGAGCAGATATATGTCGTAATTCACGCCTGATCCATCTTCGCCAATAGCTGAGCATACAGCGCCGCCTTGAACGTTGTCAGCGAGGCACACCGCCGAACGTCTTCTGGCAGTGCATTCCATGTCTTGCTGGCCACCACAACGAAGGAACGCATGAAATACTCCGTCCGTCCGGTGGGTACCACAAAGTCACCGACTCTATGTCGCTGCCGAAGGTGACGCCCTGCTCCTTCGTCGCGCTGTACTAACCGCTGTAGCAGGTATTGTGGCTGCCCATTCGCCTTTAGCGCATAAATGAAGGACGCCAGAAGATATACCCGCCGATCTGCAACTTTCAGCCATCCCATCTCCTGGTAATGCGGTGTAATGTGCTCGTATCTACGCGCGCCAGTGACGAAACGCACGCAATTGTTTAGCGCTATCTGGAGCACCTTGTCCAGCTCGGCCGTAAGCCCTGTTAGTAATAGGCAGCCGTAGTCTAGATGTGGCAACACCAAGGACGCGGCCAATGTTCGTCGGATCGCGACCGGCAAACTGCCACGGCACGACCGTAGCTGGTAGACCACTTGATTCATCTTCCCGGCAACCCTTGAGATCTGCTCGCGCCAAGAAAGGGTGTTGTCCATGAATATTCCCAGACACACAACCGACGAGGAGAATGGCACGACTTCCGATTCGACTGAAATCGCAGGGAGCTGCATCGACGCCAATAAATTGACATAAAAGGCCGAGCCTAACACAATCGCTCTGGTCTTAGATGCATTAAGCCGTAAGCCACATGACGTCGACCACTCGCAGACCGCTCCAATATCCCGATTCACCCGCTCGATTCCATCTGCCATATCACCGGTTCTACAGTGTAGGTATATTTGTAGGTCGTCGGCATAAAAACTGTAGCGGCATTCCTTCAGCCTTTCACCTAGTCCCCGCACAAATATGGTGAACAAGAGGGGTCCTAGGACAGATCCTTGAGGCACCCCGGCCTGCACCATCCCCCACGACGATCTGCACCCCTGACTGCCGCAGACGGCTTGCTGACGGTTGCCCAAGTAGTCGGCAAACCAAGCGTTTACACTTGGTGAAAAGTTCAGTGACTGCAGCTGCTGTAGCAGCGCATTGTGTGGGACGCTATCGAAGGCCTTCGAGAAGTCAAACAAGACCAGCACCGTGACCATGTAATTGTCCACTGCTTCCCGCGCATCCTCAACCACGCGCAGCAGCGCAGTCTGGGTGCTGTGATGTCGCCTGAATGCCGATTGATACGGGTCTCGAAAACCCTTCTCATCCAGATAGCTTCCCACCTGGTCCGATACAATGCGCTCCAATATTTTCGAAAAGCAGCACAGTAACGCAATCGGCCGATAGTCTCCAGCAGTTGCTGGCACTTTCACCTTAGGTATTGGCCGCACTAGCGCACGCTTCCAGCTCAAAGGGAAAACCGAATGTATGAGCAGGTGATTGAAAAGATGCAGCACCGGCTCACCAATCACCGGCCACGCCATTCGTACCATTGTCACCGATATTCCATCCGTGCCTAAGGCCTCAGTGGAGATCCGCGACAGCGCTTTACACAGCACCACAGGGGTGATGTGCGCAAAATAAAACGCTCGGTCGTCGAACGGCCGTTCTTCGAGCCGAGTATGACCCACATCGTCACTACGGCGACTGGCTGACAAGAAATGGCAGTTTAGTTCCTCAGGCGACACTGCCAACTCCAATGCGGAGCGGCGAGTAGGCAAAATACCCAGCTTGCGGATCGTTCGCCACATACACGCCGGAGTTCTCGTCACCGATAGGCACGCAAGATAATATTTGTCCCTCGCCATCACTATCTCCCTCTGTACCTCATTCCTCATACGTTGAAAATGAGCCCACAGATGCGGCGGCTTATTTGCACGCTTCCCAATTGCCCGACGAAGCCGATCTCTCCTTCGCATACGTTCACGCGACGTATGCGGGGTTCGGCGACGGCGCGTAGTCCGACCGGGGATTAGGAGACGACGCGTCGACCGATCGGGGCTTAGGAGACGACCCGTCGACCGATCGGGGCTTAGGAGACGACGCGTGGACCGATCGGGGCTCAGGAGACGGCGCGTGGACCGAACGGGGCTACCAGACGGCGCGAGGAACGATCGGGGCTCAGGAGACGGCGCGTGAAACGATCAGCGCTCTGAGACGGCGCGTGGACCGATTGTGGCTTACGAGACGGCGCGTGGATCGATCGGGGCGCAGGAAGCGGCGCCTGGACTTATCGTGGCTCGGAGACGGCGCGTGGAGGCATCGGGGCTAAGAAGACGACGCATGGACCCAGCGGGGCTCAGGAGACGGGGCGAGGAGCGATCGGGGCTCAGGAGAAGACGCGTCAATTGATCGGGGCTCAGGAGAAGACGTGTCAATTGATCAGGGCTCAGGAGACGACGCGGCGACGGATCGGGGCTTAGGAGACGACGCGTGGACCGATCGGGGCTTAGGAGACGGCACGTGATTCGATCCGTGCACAGGAGACGGCGCGTAAACCGGTCGGGGCTTAGGAGACGACGCGTCGGCCGATCGGGGCTCAGGACAAGGGGTGTGGACCGATCGGGGCTCAGGAGACGGCGCGTGGAGCGATCGGGGCTCAGGAGACGGCGCGTGAACCAATCGGCGCTCCGAGACGGCGCGTGGACCGATCGGGGATGAGGAGAAGGCGCGTGGACCGATCGGAGCTCACTAGACCGCGCGTGGACCGATTGGGGCTCGGCGACGGCGCGTGGATGGATCGGGGCTCAGGAGACAGCGCGTGGACCGATCGGGGTTCAGGAAGCGGCGCCTGCACCGATCGTGGCTCGGAGACAGCGCGTGGAGGCATCGGGGCTTCGAAGACGACGCATGGACCAATCGGGGCTCGGAAACGGCGCCTGGACCGATCGGAGCTCGGAGACGACGCGTGGACCGGTCGGGGCTCAGGAGAAGACGCGTGGACCGATCGAGGCTTAGGAGCCGACGCGTGGATCGATCGGGGCTGAGGAGACGGCGCGTGGACCGATCGGGGCTCGGAGACGGCGCGTGGAACGATCGGAGCGCAGGAGACGGCGCGTGAACCGAGCGGCGCTCGGAGACGGCGCGTGGATCGATCGGGGCTTAGGAGACAGCGCGTGGACCGATCGGGGCTTAGGAGACGAGGCATGGACCGATCGGGGCTCAGGAAGCGGCGCCTGGACCGATCGTGGCTCGGAGACGGCGCGTGGAGGTATCGGGGCTTAAAAGACGACGCATAGACCGATCGGGGCTCAGGAAACGGCGCGTGGACCGAACGGTGCTCGGAGACGACGCGTGGACCGATCGGGGCTCAGGAGACGGCGCGTGGAGCGATCGGGGCTCAGGAGACGACGCGTTAACAGAGCGGGGTTTAGGAGACGATGCGTGGACCGATCGGTGCTCGGAGACAGCGCGTGGACCGACTGGGGCTCAGGAGGTTGCGGGTGGACCAATTGGGGTTCGGCGACGGCGCGTACTCCGACCGGGGATTAGGAGACGACGCGTCGACCGATCGGGGCTTAGGAGACGACCCGTCGACCGATCGGGGCTTAGGAGACGACGCGTGGACCGATCGGGGCTCAGAAGACGGCGCGTGGACCGATCGGGGCTAGGAGACGGCGCGAGGAACGATCGGGGCTCAGGAGACGGCGCGTGAAACGATCAGCGCTCTGAGACGGCGCGTGGACCGATTGTGGCTTACGAGACGGCACGTGGATCGATCGGGGCGCAGGAAGCGGCGCCTGGACTTATCGTGGCTCGGAGACGGCGCGTGGAGGCATCGGGGCTAAGAAGACGACGCATGGACCGAGCGGGGCTCAGGAGACGGGGCGAGGAGCGATCGGGGCTCAGGAGAAGACGCGTCAATTGATCGGGGCTCAGGAGAAGACGCGTCAATTGATCAGGGCTCAGGAGACGACGCGGCGACGGATCGGGGCTTAGGAGACGACGCGTGGACCGATCGGGGCTTAGGAGACGGCACGTGATTCGATCCGTGCACAGGAGACGGCGCGTAAACCGGTCGGGGCTTAGGAGACGACGCGTCGGCCGATCGGGGCTCAGGACAAGGGGTGTGGACCGATCGGGGCTCAGGAGACGGCGCGTGGAGCGATCGGGGCTCAGGAGACGGCGCGTGAACCAATCGGCGCTCCGAGACGGCGCGTGGACCGATCGGGGATGAGGAGAAGGCGCGTGGACCGATCCGAGCTCACTAGACCGCGCGTGGACCGATTGGGGCTCGGCGACGGCGCGTGGATGGATCGGGGCTCAGGAGACAGCGCGTGGACCGATCGGCGCTCGGAGACAGGGCCTGGACCGACCGGGGCTCAGGACACCGCGCGTGGACCCATCGGGGCTCGGAGACGGCGCGTGGAACGATCGGGGCTCGGAGTCGGCGCGTTAACCGATCGGGGCTTAGGAGACGATGCGTGAAATGATCGGCGCTCTGAGACGGCGCGTGGACCGATCGGTCCTCGGAGACGACGCGTGGACCGATCGGGGCTGAGGAGACGGCGCGTGGAGCGATCGGGGCTCAGGAGACGGCGCGTGGACCGATCGGGGCTTAGGAGACGGCGCGTGTACCTATCGGGGCTCACGACACAGCGTGTGGACCGATTGGGGCTCAGGAGACGGCGCGTGCAACGATCGGGGCTCAGGAGACGGCGCCTCAATCGATCGGCGCGCGGAGATGGCACGTGGAACGATCGGGGCTTAGGAGACGGCGCGTGGACCGATCAAGGCTTAGGACACGACACGTTGACCGATCGGGACTCAGGAGGCGGCGCGTGGACCGATCGCGGTTCGGCGTCGGCGCGTGGACCGATCGGGGCTCAGGAGGCCGCGCGTGGACCGATCGCGGCTCAGGAGACGGCGCGTGGACCGATTGGGGCTCGGATACGGCGCGTGAACCAATCGGGCCTCAGGAGGCCGCGCGTGGACCGATCGCGGCTCGGCGACGGCGCGTGGATCGATCGGGGCTCAGGAGGCCGCGCGTGGACCGATCATAGCTCGGCGACGGCGCGTGGACCGATCGGGGCTCAGGAGGCTGCGCGTGGATCGATTGGGGCTCATGGAGACGGCGCGTGGACCGCTCGGGGCTCGAAGACGGCGCGTGGAACGATCAGGGCTCAGGAGACGTCACGTGAAATGATCGGCACTCGGAGACGGCGCGTGGACCGATCGGGGCTCAGGAGAAGGCGCGTGGACCGATCGGGGCTTAGGAGGGGACCCGTCGACCGATCGGGGCTCAGGAGAAGGCGCGTGGACCGATCGGGGCTTAGGAGGGGACCCGTCGACCGATCGGGGCTCAGGAGACGATGCGTGGACCGGTCGGTGCTCAGGAAGCGGCGCCTGGACCGATCGGGGCTCCGAGACGACGCGTTAACCGAGCGGGGCTTAGGAGACTATGCGGGGACCGATCGGGGCTCCGGAGGCGCCGCGTTGACCCATGGGGATCAGGAGACAGTGCGTGGACCGAACGGGGCTCGGAGACGGCGCGTGGACCGATCGGGGCTCGGAGACGACGCGTGGACCGATCGGGGCTCGGAGACAGCGCGTGGACCGACTGGGGCTCAGGCGGTTTCGCGTGGACCAATTGGGGTTCGGCGACGGCGCGTGGACCGATCGGGGCTTAGGAGACGGCGCGTGCACCGATCGGGGCCCGGAGACGGGTCGTGGACAGATTGGGGATTAGGAGACGGCGCGTGGACCGATCGGGGCTGGGAGACGCCACGTGGACCAATGGGGGCTTAGGAGATGACGCGTGGACCGTTCGGGGTGTAGGCGACGACGCGTGTACCTATCGGGGCTCAGGAGACAGCGCGTGGACCGATCAGGGCTCGGCGACTGCGCGTGGACGTATCGGGGCTCAGGAGACGGCGCGTGGACCGATCGGGGCTCGAGGACGGCGCGTTAACCGATTGGGGCTTAGGAGACCATGCGTGGACCGATCGGGGCTCGAAGACGGCGCGTGGACCGATCGGGTGTCAGGAGGCCGCGCGTGGACAGATCATGACTCGGCGACGGCGCGTGGACCGATCGGGGCTCGGAGACGACGCGTGGACCGATCGGGTCTCGGAGACAGCGCGTGGACCGACTGGGGCTAAGGCGGTTTCGCGTGGACCAATTGGGGTTCGGCGACGGCGCGTGGACCGATCGGGGCTCAGGAGGCCGCGCGTGGACCGATCGCGGCTCAGCGACGGGGCGTGGACCGATCGGGGCCTAGGAGACAACGCGTGGACCGATCGTGGCTCAGGAAGCGGCGCCTGGACCGATCGTGGACCGGAGACGGCGCGAGAAGGCATCGGGGCTTACAGGACGACGCGTGGATCGAACGGGGGCTCGGAGACGGCGCATGAACCGACCGGGGCTCATGAGACGGCGCGTGGACTGAGCGGGGCTCGGAGACGGCGCGTTAACCGATCGGGGCTTAGGAGACGGCGTGTGAACGTATCGGGGCTTAGGAAAGGATGCGTTGACCGATCGGGGCTCATGAGACGGCGCGTAGACCGATCGGGGCTCAGGAGACGGCGCGTGGACCGATCGGTGCTCGGAGACGGCGCGTGGACGGACCGTGGCTTAGAATGCGTCACGCGGACCGATCAGGGCTCGGATACGGCGTGTGGACCGATCGGGGCTCGGAGACGCAGCGTGGACCGATCGGGGCGTAGGACACGGCGCGTGTACCTATCGGGGCTCACGAGACAGCGTGTGGACCGATTGGGGCTCAGGAGACGGCGCGTGGACCGATCGGGGCTCGGAGACGGCGCGTGGACGGACCACGGCTCAGAATGCGGTACGCGGACCGATCGGGGATCGGACACGGCGTGTGGACCGATCGAGGCTCGGAGACGACGCGTTTACGGATCGGGGATCAGGAGACGACGCGTGGAACGATCCGGGCTCAGGAGACGGAGCGTGGACCGATCGGGACTCGGAGACGGTGTGTGGAACGATCGGGGCTCGGGTGACGGCGCGTGAACCGATCGGCGCTCGGAGACGGCGCGTGGATCGATCGGGGATCGGGGACGGCGCGTGGAATGATCGGGGCTCGGAGTCGACGCGTTAGCCGATCGGGGCTTAGGAGACGATGCGTGGGCCGATCGGGGCTCGGAGACGGCGCGTGGACCGACCGGGGTTTTGGAGAAGACGCTTGGACCGAACGGGGCTTAGGTGACGGCGCTTGGACCGATCGGGACTCGGAGACAGGGCGTGGACGGATTGGGGCTCGGAGACGGTGCGTAGAACGATCGGGGCTCGGAGTCGACGCGTTAGCCGATCGGGGCTTAGGAGACGATGCGTGGGCCGATCGCGGCTCGGCGACGGCGCGTGGACCGATCGGGGCTCAGGAGGCCGCGCGTGGACCGATCGTGGCTCGGCGACGGCGCGTGGACCGATCGGGGCTCGGAGACGACGCGTGGACCGATCGGGGCTCGGAGACAGCGCGTCGACCGACTGGGGCTCAGGCGGTTGCGCGTGGACCGATCGGGGCTTAGGAGCCTCGCGTGGATCGATCGGGGCCCCGGAGGCGCCGCGTGGACCCATGGGGATCAGGAGACAGTGCGTGAACCGATCGGGGCTCGGAGACGGCGCGTGGACCGATCGGGGCTTAGGACACGACGCGTGGACCGATCGGGGTGTAGGCGATGACGCGTGTACCTATCGGGGCTCAGGAGACAGCGCGTGGACCGATCAGACCTCGGCGACTGCGCGTGGACGTATCGGGGCTCAGGAGACATCGCGTGGACCGATCGGGGCTCGGGGACGGCGCGTTAACTGATTGGGGCTTAGGAGACCATGCGTGGACCGATCGGGGCTCGAAGACGGCGCGTCGACCGATCGGGTCTCAGGAGGCCGCGCGTGGACAGATCATGTCTCGGCTACAGCGCGTGGACCGATCGGGGCTCGGACACGACGCGTGGACCGATCGGGGCTCGGAGACAGCGCGTGGACCGACTGGGGCTCAGGCGGTTTCGCGTGGACCAATTGGGGTTCGGCGACGGCGCGTGGATCGATCGGGGTTTAGGAGACGGCGCGTGGACCGATTGGGGCTCGGAGACGGCGCGTGGACCGATTGGAGCTTAGGAGACGGCGCGTGGACCGATTGGGGCTCGGATACGGCGCGTGAACCGATCGGGGCTTAGGAGTCGACGTGTGGACCGATCGGGGCTCAGGAGACGGCGCGTGGACCGATCGGGGCTTCGGAGACGGTACGTGGGCCGATCGGGGCCCGGAGACGGTACGAGGACCGACCGGAGCTCAGGAGATTCGCGTGGATCGATCGGCGCTCGGAGACGGCGCTTGGACCGATCGGGGCTTAGGAGACGACGCGTGGACCGATTGGGGCTCGGAGACGGCGCTTGGACCGATCGGGGCTTAGGAGACAGCGCGTGGACCGATTGGGGCTCAGGAGACGGCGCGTGGACCGCTCGGGGCTCGGAGACGGTGCGTGGACCGATCGGGGCTTAGGAGACAGCGCGTGGACCGATCGGGGCTCAGGAGATAGCGCGTGGACCGGTCGGGGCTTAGGAGACTCGCGTGGATCTAACGGACCTTCGGAGGCGGCGTGTGAACCGATCGGGGATCAGGAAACGGCGCGTGGACCGATCGGAGCTCGGAGACGACGCGTGGACCGATCGGCGCTCAGGAGATGGCACGTGAACCAATCGGCGCTCGGACACGGCGCGTGGACCGATCGTGGCTTAGGAGAAGGCGCGTGGAACGATCGGGGCTCAGGAGACGGCGCGTGGATCGATCGGTGCTCGAAGACGACGCGTGGACCGATCGCGGCTCAGGAGACGGCGCGTGGATCGATCGGGGCTCGGAAACGGTGGGTGGACCGATCGGGGCTCAGCAGACGGCGCGTGGACCGATAGGGCTCAGGAGGCCGCGCGTGGACCGATCGGGGCTCGGCGACGGCGCCCGGACCGATCGAGGCTCGGCGACAACGCGTGTACGGATCGGGGACTAGGGGACGACACGTGAACCGATCGGGGCTCAGGCGACGGCGTGTGGACTGATCGGGGATCGGAAACGATGCGTTAACCGAGCGGGGCTTAGGAGACGATGCGTGGAGCGATCGCTGCTCGGAGACGGCGCGTGGAACGATCGGGGCTCAGGAGACGGCGAGTGAACTGGTCGGGGCTCGGAGACGGCGCGTGGAACGATCGGGGCTCAGGAGACGGCGCGTGGACCGATCGGTGCTCGGAGACGGCGCGTGGACGGACCGTGGCTTAGAATGCGTCACGCGGACCGATCAGGGCTCGGATACGGCGTGTGGACCGATCGGGGCTCGGAGACGCAGCGTGGACCGATCGGGGCGTAGGACACGGCGCGTGTACCTATCGGGGCTCACGAGACAGCGTGTGGACCGATTGGGGCTCAGGAGACGGCGCGTGGACCGATCGGGGCTCGGAGACGGCGCGTGGACGGACCACGGCTCAGAATGCGGTACGCGGACCGATCGGGGATCGGACACGGCGTGTGGACCGATCGAGGCTCGGAGACGACGCGTTTACGGATCGGGGATCAGGAGACGACGCGTGGAACGATCCGGGCTCAGGAGACGGAGCGTGGACCGATCGGGACTCGGAGACGGTGTGTGGAACGATCGGGGCTCGGGTGACGGCGCGTGAACCGATCGGCGCTCGGAGACGGCGCGTGGATCGATCGGGGATCGGGGACGGCGCGTGGAATGATCGGGGCTCGGAGTCGACGCGTTAGCCGATCGGGGCTTAGGAGACGATGCGTGGGCCGATCGGGGCTCGGAGACGGCGCGTGGACCGACCGGGGTTTTGGAGAAGACGCTTGGACCGAACGGGGCTTAGGTGACGGCGCTTGGACCGATCGGGACTCGGAGACAGGGCGTGGACGGATTGGGGCTCGGAGACGGTGCGTAGAACGATCGGGGCTCGGAGTCGACGCGTTAGCCGATCGGGGCTTAGGAGACGATGCGTGGGCCGATCGCGGCTCGGCGACGGCGCGTGGACCGATCGGGGCTCAGGAGGCCGCGCGTGGACCGATCGTGGCTCGGCGACGGCGCGTGGACCGATCGGGGCTCGGAGACGACGCGTGGACCGATCGGGGCTCGGAGACAGCGCGTCGACCGACTGGGGCTCAGGCGGTTGCGCGTGGACCGATCGGGGCTTAGGAGCCTCGCGTGGATCGATCGGGGCACCGGAGGCGCCGCGTGGACCCATGGGGATCAGGAGACAGTGCGTGAACCGATCGGGGCTCGGAGACGGCGCGTGGACCGATCGGGGCTTAGGACACGACGCGTGGACCGATCGGGGTGTAGGCGATGACGCGTGTACCTATCGGGGCTCAGGAGACAGCGCGTGGACCGATCAGACCTCGGCGACTGCGCGTGGACGTATCGGGGCTCAGGAGACATCGCGTGGACCGATCGGGGCTCGGGGACGGCGCGTTAACTGATTGGGGCTTAGGAGACCATGCGTGGACCGATCGGGGCTCGAAGACGGCGCGTCGACCGATCGGGTCTCAGGAGGCCGCGCGTGGACAGATCATGTCTCGGCTACAGCGCGTGGACCGATCGGGGCTCGGACACGACGCGTGGACCGATCGGGGCTCGGAGACAGCGCGTGGACCGACTGGGGCTCAGGCGGTTTCGCGTGGACCAATTGGGGTTCGGCGACGGCGCGTGGATCGATCGGGGTTTAGGAGACGGCGCGTGGACCGATTGGGGCTCGGAGACGGCGCGTGGACCGATTGGAGCTTAGGAGACGGCGCGTGGACCGATTGGGGCTCGGATACGGCGCGTGAACCGATCGGGGCTTAGGAGTCGACGCGTGGACCGATCGGGGCTCAGGAGACGGCGCGTGGACCGATCGGGGCTTCGGAGACGGTACGTGGGCCGATCGGGGCCCGGAGACGGTACGAGGACCGACCGGAGCTCAGGAGATTCGCGTGGATCGATCGGCGCTCGGAGACGGCGCTTGGACCGATCGGGGCTTAGGAGACGACGCGTGGACCGATTGGGGCTCGGAGACGGCGCTTGGACCGATCGGGGCTTAGGAGACAGCGCGTGGACCGATTGGGGCTCAGGAGACGGCGCGTGGACCGCTCGGGGCTCGGAGACGGCGCGTGGACCGATCGGGGCTTAGGAGACAGCGCGTGGACCGATCGGGGCTCAGGAGATGGCACGTGAACCAATCGGCGCTCGGACACGGCGCGTGGACCGATCGTGGCTTAGGAGAAGGCGCGTGGAACGATCGGGGCTCAGGAGACGGCGCGTGGATCGATCGGTGCTCGAAGACGACGCGTGGACCGATCGCGGCTCAGGACACGGCGCTTGGATCAATCGGGGCTCGGAGACGGCGCGTGGACCGATCCCCGCTCTGGAGACGGCGCGTGGAGCGATCGGGGCTCGGACACGGCGCGTGGACCGATCGGGGCTTAGGAGACGACGCGTGGACAGATTGAGGCTTAGGAATCGGCGCGTGGACCGATCGGGACTCCGGGACGGCGCGTGGACCGATCGAGGCTCAGGAGACGGCGCCTGGACCGATCGGGGCTCGGCGACTGCGCGTGGACGGATCGGGGCTCAGGAGACGGCGCGTGGGCCGATCGGGGCTGAGGAGGCCGCGCGTTAACCGATCGGGGCTTAGGAGACGATGCGTGAACCGATCGGGGCTAGGAGACGACGCCTGGACAGATCGGAGCTTAGGAGGCGGCGTGTGGAACGATCGGTGCTCAGGAGACGGCGCGTGCACCAATCGGGGCTAGGAGACGGCACGTGGAACGATCGGGGCTCCAGTGACGGCGCGTGGACCGATCGGGCTCACGAAGCGGCGTCTGGACCGATCGTGTCTCGGAGACGGCGCGAGGAGGCATCGGGGCTTTGATGACGACGCGTGGACCGAACGGTGCTCAGAAAACGCCACGTGAACCGATGGGGGCTCGGAGACGCCGCTTGGACCGATCGGGGCTTAGGAGATGGCGCGTGGACCGATTGGGGCTTAGGAGACGGCGCGTGGACCGATCGGTGCTCAGGAAGAGGCGTCTGGACCGATCGGGGCTCAGGAAGCGGCGCCTAGACCGATCGTGGCTCGGAGACGGTGCGTGGAGGCATCGGGGCTCAGGAGAAGACGCGTCAATTGATCGGGGCTCAGAAATCGGCGCGTGGAGCGATCGGGGCTCAGGGGACGACGCGTGGATCGATCGGGGCTCAGGAAACGACTCGTCGACCGATCGGGGCTCAGGAGACGGCGCGCGTACCGACCTGGACTCAGGAGCCTCGCGTGGACCGATCACTGCTCGGCGACGGCGCGTAGACGGATCGGGGCTCGGAGACGGCGCGTGGATGGACCGTGGCTTAGAATGCGGCATGCGGATGGATCGGGAATCGGAGACGGCGTGTGGACCGATCGGGGATCAGGAAACGGCAAGTGGAGCGATCGGGGTTGAGGAGGCGGCGCGTGGATCGATCGGGGCTCAGGAGGCGATGCGTCGACGGATCGGGGCTTAGGAGACGACGCGTGGATCGATCGGGGATTAGGGGACGACGCGTGGACCGATCGGTGCTCGGAGACGGCGCGTGGATGGACCGTGGCTTAGAATGCGGCATGCGGACGGATCGGGAATCGGAGACGGCGTGTGGACCAATCGGGGCTCGGAGACGGCGCGTTAACCGATCGGGGCGTAGGAGACGATGCGTAGACCGATCGGGCCTCGGAGACGGCGCGTGGAACGATCGGAGCAAAGGAGACAGCGCGTGCATCGATCGGGGCTTAGGAGGCAGCGCGTGGACCGATTGGGGCTTAGGAGACGGCGCGAGGACCGATCGGGGCTCAGGAAGCGACGCCTAGACCGATCGTGGCTCGGAGACGGCGCGTGGAGGCATCGGGGCTAAGAAGACGACGCAGGGACCGAGCGGGGCTCAGGAGACGGCGCGAGGAGCGATCGCGGCTCAGGAGAAGATGCGTCAATTGATCGGGGCTCAGAAATCGGCGCGTGGAGCGATCGGGGCTCAGGAGACGACGCGTGGATCGATCGGGGCTCAGGAAACGACGCGTCGACCGATCGGGGCTCAGGAGACGGCGCGCGGACCGACCGGGGCTCAGGAGCCTCGCGTGGGCCGATCATGGCTCGGCGACGGCGCGTGGACCGATCGGGGCTCGGAGACGACGCGTGGACCGATGGGGGCTCGGATACGGCGCGTGAACCAACCGGGGCTCAGGAGGCCGCGCGTGGACCGATCATGGCTCGGCGACGGCGCGTGGACCGATCGCGGATCGGAGACGGCGCGTTAACCGATCGGGGCTTAGGAGACGATGCGTGAACTGATCGGGGCTCGGAGACGGCGAGTGGACCCATCGGGGCTCGGAGACGACGCGTGTACGGATCGGGGCTTGATGACGGCGGCTTTACCGATCGCGGCACGGAGACGGCCCGTGGACAGATCGGGGCTTAGGAGACGGCGCGTGGACCGATCGGGGCTCAGGAGACGGCGCGTCGACCGGTCGGGGCTTAGGAGACGACGCCTGGACCGATCGGGGCTTAGGAGGCGGCGTGTGGGACGTTCGGGGCTCAGGAGACGGCGCGTGCACCGATCGGCGCTCGGAGACGGCGCGTGGAGCGGTCGGGGCTGAGGAGACGACGCGTGGATCGATCGGGGATCAGGAGACGACGCGTCGACCGATCGGGGCTGAGGAGACGACGCGTGGACCGATCGGGGCTTAGGAGAAAACGCGTGGACCGATCGGGGCTCAGGAAACGGCGTGTGGCGCGATCGGGGCTCAGGAGCCGACGCGTGGATCGATCGGGGCTCAGGAGACGACGCGTCGACCAATCGGGGCTCAGGAGACGGCGCGCGGACCGACTGGGGCTCAGGAGACTCGCGTGGATCGTTCGGGGCTCCGGAGGCGCCGCGTGGACCGATTGAGATCAGGAGACGGTGCGTGAACCGTTCGGGGCTCGGAGACGGCGCGTTGACCGATCGGGGCTCAGGAGACGGCGCGTGGACCGATCGCGGCTCGGAGACGGCGCGTGGAACGATCGGGGCTCAGGAGACGACGCGTGGACCGATCGGGCGTAGGAGACGACGCGTGTGCCTATCGGGGCTCACGACACAGCGTGTGGACCGATTGGGGCTCAGGAGACGCCGCGTGGAACGATCGGGGCTCGGAGACGGCGCGTGGAACAATAGGGGCTCAGGAGATTCGCGTGGATCGATCGGGGCTCCGTAGGCGGCGCGTGGACCGACCGGAGCTCAGGAGGCCGCGCGAGAACCGATCGCGGCTCGGCGACGGCGCGTGGACCGATCGGGGCTCAGGAGGCCGCGCGTGGACCGATCATGGCTCGGCGACGGCGCGTAGACCGATCGGGGCTCGGAGACGACGTGTGGACCGATCAGGGCTCGGAGACAGCGCGTGGACCGATTGGGGCTCGGATACGGCGCGTGAACCAATCGGGGCTCAGGAGGCCGCGCGTGGACCGATCGCGGCTCGGCGACGGCGCGTGGACCGATCGGGGCTCAGGAGGCCGCGCGTGGACTGATCATGGCTCGGCGACGGCGCGTGGACCGATCGGGGCTCGGAGACGACGCGTAGACCGATCGGTGCTGGGAGACGGCACGTGGACCAATGGTGGCTTAGGAGACGACGCGTGGACCGATCGGGGCTCAGGAGACGGCGCGTGGACCGATCGGGGCTCAGGAGACGGCGCGTTGACCGATTGGGGCTCGAATACGGCGCGTGAGCCAATCGGGGCTCAGGAGGCCGCGCGTGGACCGATCGCGGCTCGGCGACGGCGCGTGGACCGATCGGGGCTCAGGAGGCCGCGCGTGGACCGATCATGGCTCGGCGACGGCGCGTGGACCGATCGGGGCTCGGAGACGGCGCGTGGACCGATCGTGGCTCCGAGACGGCGCGTGGAGGCATCGGGGTTAAGAAGACGACGCATCGACCGAGCGGGGTTCAGGAGACGGCACGAGGAGCGATCGGGGCTCAGGAGAAGACGCGTCAATTGATCGGGGCTCAGGACAGGACGCGGCGACGGATCGGGGCTTAGAGACGGCGCGTGGACCGATCGGGGCTTAGGAGACGACGCGTGGACCGATCGGGGCTCAAGAGACAGCGCGTGGACCGATCGGGACTCAGGAGACGGCGCGTGGATCGATTGGGGCGTGGATACGGCGCGTGACGCGACCGGGGCTCAGGAGGCTGCGCGTGGAGCGATCATGGCTCGGCGACGGCGCATGGACCGATCGGGGCTCGGAGACGACGCGTGGAGCGATAGGGGCTCAGGAGACGGCGCGTGGACCGGTCGGGGCTTAGGAGACTCGCGTGGACCGATCGGGGCTCGGCGACTGCGCGTGGACGCATCGGGGCCCAGGAGTCG
Source organism: Netelia fuscicornis (assembly GCA_946811545.1). NCBI lineage: Eukaryota > Metazoa > Arthropoda > Insecta > Hymenoptera > Ichneumonidae > Netelia > Netelia fuscicornis. The sequence goes on from OX328012.1 coordinate 27,671,689, forward strand.
GCGCGTGGACCGATCGGGGTTCGGAGACGGCACGTTAACCGATCGGGACTTAGGAGACGATGCGTGGACCGATCGCGGCTCGGAGACGGCGTGTGAACCGACCGGGGCTCAGGAGGCCGCGCTTGGATCGATCGAGGCTCGGCGACGGGGCGTGGACCGATCGAATCTCGGAGACGACGCGTCGACCGATCGGGGCTCAGATGACGGTGCGCGGACCGACCGGGGCTCAGGAGACTCGCGTGGATCGATCGGGGCTCCGGAGACGCCGCGTAGAGCGATGGGGATCAGGAGACGGTGCACGGACCGATCGGGGCTCGGAGACGGCGCGTGGACCGATCGGGGCTTAGGAGACGGCGCGTGGACCGATCGGGGCTCGGAGACATCGCGTGGAATGATCGGGGCTCAGGAGACGGCGCGTGAACCGATCGGCGCTCGCAGACGGCGCGTGGACGGATCAGGGCTCAGGAGACGGCGCGTGAACCAATCGGCGCTCGGAGACGGCGCGTGGACCGATCGGGGCTTAGGACACGGCGAGTGCACCGATCGGGGCCCGGAGACGGGTCGTCGACAGATTGGGGCTTAGGAGACGGCGCGTGGACCGATCGGGGCTGGGAGACGGCACGTGAACCAATAGGGGCTTAGGAGACGGCGCGTGGACCGATCGGGGCTTAGGAGACGACGCGTTAAATGATCGGCGCTCGGAGACGCCGCGTGGACCGATTGGGGCTTAGGAGACGGCGCGTGGACCGATCGGGGCTTAGGAGACGGCGCGTGGACCGATCGGGGCTCGGAGACATCGCGTGGAATGATCGGGGCTCAGGAGACGGCGCGTGAACCGATCGGCGCTCGGAGACGGCGCGTGGACAGATCAGGGCTCAGGAGACGGCGCGTGAACCAATCGGCGATCGGAGACGGCGCGTGGACCGATCGGGGCTTAGGAGACGGCGAGTGCACCGATCGGGGCCCGGAGACGGGTCGTGGACCGATCATGTCTCGGAGACGGCATGTTAACCGATCAGGGCTTAGGAGACGATGCGTGGAGCGATCGGGGCTCAGGAGACGACGCGTGAACCGACCGGGGCTCAGGAGGCCGCGCGTGGACCGATCATGGCTCGGCGACGGCGCGTGGACCGATCGGGGTTCGGATACGACGCGTGGACCGATCGGGGCTCGGAGACAGCGCGGGGACCAACCGGGGCTCAGGCGGTTGCGCGTGGACCAATTGGGGTTCGGCGACGGCGCGTGGACCGATCGGGGCTCGGAGACAGCGCGTGGAGCGATCGGCGATCCGGAGACGACGCGTGGACCGATAGGCCTCTGGAAGCGGCGCACGGACCGATCGTGGCTCGGAGACGGCGCGTGGAGGCATTGTGGCTTTGAAGACGACGCGTGGACCGAACGGTGCTCAGAAAACGGCGCGTGGAGCGATCGGGGCTGAGGAGACGGCGCGTGGACCGATCGGGGCTCGGAGACGACACGTGGACCGATCGGGGCTCGGAGACAGCGCGTGGACCGACTGGTGCTCAGGAGACGGCACGTGGACCGATCGGGGCTTAGGAGCCTCGCGTGGATCGATCGGGGCCTCGGAGGCGCCGCGTGGACCCATGGGGATCAGGAGACAGTGCGTGGACCGATCGGGGTTCGGCGACGGCGCGTGGACCGACCGGGGATTAGGAGACGACGCGTCGACCGATCGGGGCTTAGGAGACGACCCGTCGACCGATCGGGGGTTAGGAGACGACGCGTGGACCGATCGGGGCTCAGGAGACGGCGCGTGGAACGATCGGGGCTCAGGAGACGGCGCGTGAAACGATCAGCGCTCTGAGACGGCGCGTGGACCGATTGTGGCTTACGAGACGGCGCGTGGAACGATCGGGGTTCAGGAGACGGCGCGTGGACCGATCGGGGCTCAGGACATGGCGCGCGGACCGACCGGGGCTCAGGCGACTCGCGTGGAACGACCGGGGCTTTGGAGGCGGCGCGTGAACCGATCGGGGCTTGATGACATCGCGTTTACCGATCGCGGTTCGGAGACGGCCCGTGGACAGATCGGGGCTTAGGAGACGGCGCGTGGACCTAACAGGGCTCAGGAGACGGCGCGTGGACCGGTCGGGGCTTAGGAGACGACGCCTGGACCGATCGGGGCTTAGGAGGCGGCGTGTGCAACGATCGGTGCTCAGGGGACGGCGCGTGCACCAATCGGCGCTCGGAGACGGCGCGTCGAGCGATCGGGGCTCAGGAGACGACGCGTGGACGGACCGTGGCTTAGAATGCGTCACGCGGACCGATCGGCGATCGGATACGGCGCGTCGAGCGATCGGGGCTCAGGAGACGACGCGTGGACGGACCGTGGCTTAGAATGCGTCACGCGGACCGATCGGCGATCGGATACGGCGTGTGGACGTATCGGGGCTTAGGAGACGATGCGTGGACCGATCGGGGCTCAGGAGACGGCGGGTGATCCGGTCGGGTCTTAGGAGACGACGCGTCGACCGATCGGGGCTCAGGAGACGGCGCGTGGACCGGTCGGGGCTTAGGAGACGACGCCTGGACCGATCGGGGCTTAGGAGGCGGCGTGTGCAACGATCGGTGCTCAGGGGACGGCGCGTGCACCAATCGGCGCTCGGAGACGGCGCGTCGAGCGATCGGGGCTCAGGAGACGACGCGTGGACGGACCGTGGCTTAGAATGCGTCACGCGGACCGATCGGCGATCGGATACGGCGCGTCGAGCGATCGTGGCTCAGGAGACGACGCGTGGACGGACCGTGGCTTAGAATGCGTCACGCGGACCGATCGGCGATCGGATACGGCGTGTGGACGTATCGGGGCTTAGGAGACGATGCGTGGACCGATCGGGGCTCAGGAGACGGCGGGTGATCCGGTCGGGTCTTAGGAGACGACGCGTCGACCGATCGGGGCTCAGGGAAAGGCGTGTGGACCGATCGAGGCTCAGGAGACGGCGCCTGGACCGATCGGGGCTCGGCGACTGCGCGTGGACGGATCGGGGCTCAGGAGACGGCGCGTGGGCCGATCGGGGCTCAGGAGGCCCCGCGTTAACCGATTGGGGCTTAGGAGACGATGCGTGGACCGATCGCGGCTCGGAGACGGCGTGTAAAGCGACCGGGGCTCAGGAGGCCGCGCGTGGACCGATCGAGGCTCGGCGACGGCGAGTGGACCCATCGGGGCTCGGAGACGACGCGTGTACGGATCGGGGCTTGATGACGGCGGCTTTATCGATCGCGGCTCGGAGACGGCCCGTGAACCGATCGGCGCTCGGAGACGGCATGTGGACCGATCGGGGCTTATGAGACGGCGCGTGGACCGATCGGAGATCAGGAGAAGACGCGTGCACCGATCGGGGCTCTGGAAGCGGCGCACGGACCGATCGTGGCTCGGAGACGGCGCGTGGCGGCATCGGGGCTAAGAAGACGACGCATGGACCGAGCGGGGCTCAGGAGATGGCGCGAGGGGCGATGGGGATCAGGAGACGGTGCGTGGACCGATCGGGGCTCGGAGACGCCGCTTGGACCGATCGGGGCTTAGGAGACGGCGCGTTGACCGATTGGGGCTTAGGAGACGGCGCGTGGACCGATCGGGGTTAGGAAGCGGCGCCTAGACCGATCGTGGCTCGGAGACGGCGCGTGGAGGCATCGGGGCTAAGAAGACGACACATGGATGGAGCGGGGCTCAGGAGACGGGGCGAGGAGCGATCGGGGCTCAGGAGAAGACGCGTCAATTGATCGGGGCTCAGAAATCGGCGCGTGGAGCGATGGGGGCTCAGGAGACGACGCGTGGATCGATCGGGGCTCAGGAAACGACGCGTCGACCGATTGGGGCTCAGGAGCCGACGCGCGGACCGACCAGGGCTCAGGAGCCTCGCGTGGACCGATCATGGCTCGGCGACGGCGCGTGGACGGATCGGGGCTCGGAGACGGCGGGTGGACCGTCCGGGGCTTAGGAGACGATGCGTGGACCGATCGGGGCTCAGAAGACGGCGCGTGGACGGATCGGCGCTCGGAGACGGCGCGTGGACCGATCGGGGCTCAGGAGAAGGCGTGTGGACGGATCGACGCTCGGAGATGGCGCGTGGAACGATCGGGGCTCAGGACTCTGCGCGTGGACCGATCGCGGCTCGGCGGCGGCGCGTGGACCGATCGGGGCTCGGAGACGACGCGTGAAACGATCGGCGCTCGGAGACAGCGCGTGGACCGATCGGGGCTTAGGAGACGGCGCGTGGACCGATCGGAGATCAGGAGACGATGCGTGGACCGATCAGAGCTCAGGAGACGGCGCGTAGAGCGATCGGCCTCGGAAACAGCGGGTGGACCGTCCGGGGCTTAGCAGACGATGCGTGGACCGATCGGGGCTCGGAAACGGCGCGTGGACCGATCGGGGCTTAGGAGACGATGCGTGGACCGATCGGGGCTCAGGAGACGGCGCGTGGAGCGATCGGGGCTCGGAAACGGCGGGTGGACCGTCCGGGGCTTAGGAGACGATGCGTGGACCGATCGGGGCTCAGAAGACGGCGCGTGGACGGATCGGCGCTCGGAGACGGCGCGTGGACCGATCGGGGCTCAGGAGAAGGCGTGTGGACGGATCGACGCTCGGAGATGGCGCGTGGAACGATCGGGGCTCAGGAGACGACGCGTGGACCGATCGGGGCTCAGGAGACGGCGCGTAGACCGATCGGGGCTCCGAAACGACGCGTTAACCGAGCGGGGCTTAGGAGACGATGCGAAGATCGATCGGGGCTCAGGAGACGGCGCGTGGACCGACTGCGGCTCAGGCGGTTGCGCGTGGACCAATTGGGGTTCGGCGACGGCGCGTGGATCGATCGGGGCTTAGGAGACGGCGCGTGCATCGATCGGGGCCCGGAGACGGGTCGTGGACAGATAGGGGCTTAGGAGACGGCGCGTGGAATGATCGGGGCTCGGGAAGCGGCGCCTGAACCGATCTGGCTCGGAGACGGCGCGTGGAGGCATCGGGGTTTAGAAGACGACGTATGAACCGATCGGGGCTCAGGAAACAGCGCGTGGACCGATTGGAGCTCGGAGACGACGCGTGGACCGATCGGGGCTCGGAGACCGCGCGTGGACCGACTGGGGCGCAGGCGGTTGCGCGTGGACCAATTGGGGTTCGGCGACGGCGCGTGGACCGATCGGGGCTCGGAGACGGCGCGTTAACCGATCGGGGCTTAGGAGACGATCCGTGAACCGATCGGGGCTCGGAGACGGCGCGTGGACAGATCGGGCTCAGGAGACGGCGCGTGGACCGATCGGGGCTTAGGATACGGCGCGTGGACCGATCGGGGCTCAGGAAGCGGCGCCTGGACCGATCGTGGCTCGGAGACGGCGCGTGGAGGCATCCGGGCAAAGAAGACGACGCATGGACCGAGCGGGGTTCAGGAGACGGCGCGAGGAGCGATCGGGGCTCAGGAGAAGACACGTCAATTGATCGGGGCTCCGGAGACGACGCCTCGACGAATCGGGGCTCAGGAGGCGGCACGAGAAGCGATCGGGGCTCAGGAGAAGACGCGTCAATTGATCGGGGCTCAGGAGACGACGCGTCGACGAATCGGGGCTTAGGAGACTACGCGTGGACCGATCGGGGCTGAGGAGACGGCGCGTCGACCGACCGGAGCTGAGGAGATTCGCGTGGATCGATCGGGGCTCCGGAGGCGGCGCGTGGACCGATTGGGGCTTAGGAGACGACGCGTGGACTGATCGGGACTCAGGAGACGGCGCGTGGCCCGATTGGGGCTCGGATACGGCGCGGGAACCGACCGGGGCTCAGGAGGCCGCCCGAGAACCGATCGCGGCTCGGCGACGGCGCGTGGACCGATCGGGGCTCAACCGGCCGCGCGTGGACCGATCATGGCTCGGCGACGGCGCGTAGACCGATCGGGGCCCGGAGACGACGCGTGGACTGATCGGGGCTCGCAGACAGCGCGTGGACCGACTGGGGCTCAGGCGGTTGCGCGTGGACCAATTGGGGCTCCGGAGGCGGCGCGTGGACCGATTGTGGAGCAGAAGATGGTGCGTGGACCGATCGGGGCTCGGAGACGGCGCGTGGACCGATCGGAGCTTAGAAGACGACGCCTATACCGATTGGGGCTCAGGAGACAGCGCGTGGACTGACCGGGGCTCGGAGACGGCGCGTTAACCGATCGGCGCTCGGAGACAGCGCGTCGATCGATCGGGGTTCGGTGACGGCGCGTGGACCGTCCGGGGCTCAGGAGGGGATGCGTGGACCGATCGCGGCTCTGGAGACTGCGCGTGGATCGATCGGGGCTTAGGGAACGACGCGTGGACCAATCGGGGCTCAGGAGACGGCGCGTGGACCGATCGGGGCTCGAAGACGACGCGTGGACCGATCGGGGCTCGGAGACAGCGCGTGGACGGACTGGGGCTCAGGCGGTTTCGCGTGGACCAACTGGGGTTCGGCGACGGCGCGTGGACCGATCGGGGCTTAGGAGGCCGCGCGTGGACCGATCGCGGCTCGGCGACGGCGCGTGGACCGATCGGGGCTCAGGAGGCCGCGCGTGGACCGATCGGAGCTCAGGAGACGGCGCGTGGGCCGATTGGGGCTCGGATACGGCGCGTGAACCAATCGGGCCTCAGGAGGCCGCGCGTGGACCGATCGCGGCTCGGCGACGGCGCGTGGACCGATTGGGGCTCAGGAGGCCGCGCGTGGACCGATCATAGCTCGGCGACGGCGCGTGGACCGATCGCGGCTCGGAGACGGCGCGTTAACCGATCGGGGCTTAGGAGACGGCGCGTGAACCGATCGCCGCTCGGAGACGGCCCGTGGATCGATCGGGGCTTAGGCGAAGGCGCGTGGACCGATCGGGGCTTAGGAGACAATGCGTGGACCAATCGGGGCTCGGAGACGGCGCCTGGACCGACCGGGGCTAAGCAGGCCGCAGGTGGACCGATCGAGGCTTAGGAGCCGACGCGTGGACCGATCGGGGCTCGGAAACGGCCCGTGGAACGATCGGAGCACAGGAGACGGCGCGTGGAGCGATCGGGGCTGAGGAGACGATGCGTGGATCGGTCGGGGCTCAGGAGACGACGCGTCGACCGATCGGGGCTCAGGAGACGACGCGTGGACCGATCGGGGCTTAGGAGAAAACGCGTGGACCGATCAGGGCTCAGGAAGCGGCGCCTGCACCGATCGTGGTTGGGAGACGGCGCAAGGAGGCATCTGGGCTGAAAAGACGACGCGTGGACCGATCGGGGCTCGGGAAATGGCGCGTGGACCGACCGGGGCTCAGGAGGCCGCGCCTGGACCGATCGGGGATCGGCGACGGCGCGTGGACCGATCGGGGCTCAGTAAACGGGCCTAGGAGCAATCGGGGTTCAGGAGACGACGCGTCGTCCGATCGGGGCTCAGGATGCGGCGCGTGGACCCATCGGAGCTCGGAGACGGCACGTGGACCGATCAGGGCTTTGGAGACGACGCGTGGACCGATCGGGGCTCAGGAGACAGCGGGTGAACCGGTCGGGTCTTAGGAGACGACGCGTCGACCGATCGGGGCTCGGACACGACGCTTGTACGGATCGGGGCTTGGTGACGGAGCGTTGACCGATCGCGGTTTAGAGACGGCCCGTGGACGGATCGGGGCTTAGGAGATGGCGTGTGGACCAATCGGGGCTCAGGAGACGGCGCGTAGACCGATCGGCGCTCGTACATGACGCGTCAACCGATCGGGGCTTAGGAGACGATGCGTGGATCGATCGGGGCTCGGAGACTGCGCGTGGACCGACTCGAGCTCAGGAGGTTGCTCGTGGAGTAATTGGGTTTCGGGGGACGGCGCATGGACCAATTGGGGTTCGGGCGACGGCGCGTGGATCAATTGGGGTTCGGGCGACGGCGCGTGGACCAATCGGTGCTCGGAGACGGCGCGTGGACCGATCGGGGCGTAGGAGACGACGCGTGTACCTATCGGGGCTCACGAGACAGCGTGTGGACCGATTGGGCCCAGGAGATGGCGCGTGGACCGAGCGGGGCTTAGAGACGGCGCGTGGAACGATCGGGGCTCTGGAGACGGCGCGTGAAATGATGGACTCTCTTAGACGGCGCGTGGACCGATTGGGGCTTACGAGACGGCGCGTGGGCCGATCGGGGCACAGGACGCAGCGCCTGGAGCGATCGTGGCTCGGAGACGGCGTGTGGAGGCATCGGGGCTCAGAAGACGACGCATGGACCGAGCGGGGCTCAGGAGACGGCGCGAGGAGCGATCGGGGCTCAGGAGAAGACGCGTCAATTGATCGGGGCTCAGGAGACGACGCGGCGACGGATCGGGGCTTAGGAGACGGCGAGTGGACTGATCGGAGCTCGGAGACGGCGCATAGAACGATCGGGGCTCAGGAGACGGTGCGTGAACCAATCGACGCTCGGAGACGGCGCTGACCGATCGTGGCTTAGGAGAAGGCGCGTGGAACGATCGGGGCTCGGAGACGGCGCGTTGGACGATCGGGGCTCCGGAGACGGCGCGTGGAACGATCGGGGCTCAGGAGACGGTGCGTGAACCGATCGTCGCTCGGAGACGGCACGTGGACCGATCGGGGCTTAGGAGAAGGCGCGTGGACCGATCGGGGCCTAGGAGACGGCGCGTGGACCGATCGGGGCTCGCAGATGGCGCGTGGAACGATCGAGGCTCAGGAGACGGCGCGTGAACCGATCGGCGCTCGGAGACGGCGCGTGGACCGATCGGGGCTTATGAGACGGCGCGTGAACCGATCGGAGATCAGGAGAAGACGCGTTCACCGATCGGGGCTCTGGAAGCGGCGCACGGACCGATCGTGGCTCGGAGGCGGCGCGTGGAGGCATCGGGGCTTTGAAGACGACGCTTGGACCGAACGGTGCTCAGAAAACGCCGCGTGGACCGATGGGGATCAGGAGACGGTGCGTGGACCGATCTGGGCTCGGAGACGCTGCTTGGACCGATCGGGGCTTAGGAGACGGCGCGTGGACCGATTGGGGCTTAGGAGACGGCGCGTGGACCGATCGGGGCTCAGGAAGCGGCGCCGGGACCGATCGGGGCTCAGGAAGCGGCGCGCGGATCGACCGGGGCTTAGGAGCCTCGCGTGGGCCGATCATGGCTCGGCGACGGCACGTGGACCGACTGGGGCTCAGGCGGTTGCGCGTGGACCGATCGGGGCTCGGAGACGGCGCGTTAACCGACCGGGGCTCAGGAGACGACGCGTCGACCGGTCGGGGCTTAGGAGACGAAGCCTGGACCGATCGGGGCGTAGGAGGCGGCGCGTGGAACGATCGGGGCTCAGAATACGGCGCGTGAACCGATTGGCGCTCGGTGACGGTGCGAGGAGGCGTCTGGGGTTAGGAGACGACGCGTGGACCGATCGGGGCTAAGGCAACGGCGCGCGGACCGACCGAGGCTCAGGAGACGGCGCGTGAAATGATCGGCCCTCGGAGAGGGCGCGTGGACCGATTGGGGCTTAAGAGACGACGGGTGGACCGATCGGGGCTTAGGAGACGGCACGTGAATCGATCGGGCACAGGAGACGGCGCGTGGACCGACCGGGGCTCAGGAGGCGACGCGTGGACCCATCGGGGCTCGGAGACGGCGTGTGGACCGATCGGGCCTTAGGGGACGATACGTGGACCGATCGGGTCTTAGGAGACGACGCGTGGACCGATCGGTGCTCGGAGACGGCGCGTGGACTGATCGGGGCTTAGGAGCCGACGCGTGGACCCATCGGGGTTCGGAGACGATGCGTGGAACGATCGGGGCTCAGGAGACGGCGCGTGAACCGATCGGCCCTCGGTGACGGTGCGAGGAGGCGTCTGGGGTTAGAAGACGACGCGTGGACCGATCGGGGCTCAGGCAACGGCGCGTTAACCGATTGGGGCTTAGGAGACGTTGCGTGGTCCGATCGGGGTTCAGGAGCCTCGCGTGGATCGATCGGGGCTCCAGAGGCGCCGCGTTGACCCATAGGGATCAGGAGACAGTGCGTGGACCGATCGGGGCTCGGAGACGGCGCGTGGACCCATCGGGGCTTAGGAGCCTCGCGTGGATCGATCGGGGCCCCGGAGGCGCCGCGAGGACCCATGGGGATCAGGAGACAGTGCGTGTACCGATCGGGTCTCAGGAGACGGCGCGTGGACCGATTGGGGCTCGGGAGACTGCGCGTGGATGGATTTGGGCTTAGGGAACGACGCGTGGACCGATCGGGGCTCAGGAGACGGCGCGTGGACCGATCGGGGCTCAGGAGACGGCGCGTGGACCGATTGGGGGTCGGATACGGCGTGTGAACCGACCGGGGCTCAGGAGGCCGCGCGTGGACCGATCGCGACTCGGCGATGGCGCGTGGTCCGATCGTGGCTCAGGAGGCCGCGCGTGGAACGATCATGGCTCGGCGACGGCGCGGGGACCGATCGGGGCTCGGAGACGACGCGTGGACCGATCGGGGCTCGGAGACCGCGCGTGGCCCGACTGGGGCTCAGGTGGTTGCGCGAGGACCAATTGGAGCTGAGGCGGTTGGGCGTGGACCGATCGGGGCTCGGAGACAACGCGTGCACCGATAGGGGCTCAGGAAGCGGCGCCTGGACCGATCAGGGCTTAGGAGACGACGCGTGGACCGGTCGGCGCTCGGAGACGGCGCGTGGACCGATCGGGGCTTATGAGACGGCGCGTGAACCGATCGGAGATCAGGAGAAGACGCGTTCACCGATCGGGGCTCTGGAAGCGGCGCACGGACCGATCGTGGCTCGGAGGCGGCGCGTGGAGGCATCGGGGCTTTGAAGACGACGCTTGGACCGAACGGTGCTCAGAAAACGCCGCGTGGACCGATGGGGATCAGGAGACGGTGCGTGGACCGATCTGGGCTCGGAGACGCCGCTTGGACCGATCGGGGCTTAGGAGACGGCGCGTGGACCGATTGGGGCTTAGGAGACGGCGCGTGGACCGATCGGGGCTCAGGAAGCGGCGCCGGGACCGATCGGGGCTCAGGAAGCGGCGCGCGGATCGACCGGGGCTTAGGAGCCTCGCGTGGGCCGATCATGGCTCGGCGACGGCACGTGGACCGACTGGGGCTCAGGCGGTTGCGCGTGGACCGATCGGGGCTCGGAGACGGCGCGTTAACCGACCGGGGCTCAGGAGACGACGCGTCGACCGGTCGGGGCTTAGGAGACGAAGCCTGGACCGATCGGGGCGTAGGAGGCGGCGCGTGGAACGATCGGGGCTCAGAATACGGCGCGTGAACCGATTGGCGCTCGGTGACGGTGCGAGGAGGCGTCTGGGGTTAGGAGACGACGCGTGGACCGATCGGGGCTAAGGCAACGGCGCGCGGACCGACCGAGGCTCAGGAGACGGCGCGTGAAATGATCGGCCCTCGGAGAGGGCGCGTGGACCGATTGGGGCTTAAGAGACGACGGGTGGACCGATCGGGGCTTAGGAGACGGCACGTGAATCGATCGGGCACAGGAGACGGCGCGTGGACCGACCGGGGCTCAGGAGGCGACGCGTGGACCCATCGGGGCTCGGAGACGGCGTGTGGACCGATCGGGCCTTAGGAGACGATACGTGGACCGATCGGGTCTTAGGAGACGACGCGTGGACCGATCGGTGCTCGGAGACGGCGCGTGGACTGATCGGGGCTTAGGAGCCGACGCGTGGACCCATCGGGGTTCGGAGACGATGCGTGGAACGATCGGGGCTCAGGAGACGGCGCGTGAACCGATCGGCCCTCGGTGACGGTGCGAGGAGGCGTCTGGGGTTAGAAGACGACGCGTGGACCGATCGGGGCTCAGGCAACGGCGCGTTAACCGATTGGGGCTTATGAGACGTTGCGTGGTCCGATCGGGGTTCAGGAGCCTCGCGTGGATCGATCGGGGCTCCAGAGGCGCCGCGTTGACCCATAGGGATCAGGAGACAGTGCGTGGACCGATCGGGGCTCGGAGACGGCGCGTGGACCCATCGGGGCTTAGGAGCCTCGCGTGGATCGATCGGGGCCCCGGAGGCGCCGCGAGGACCCATGGGGATCAGGAGACAGTGCGTGTACCGATCGGGTCTCAGGAGACGGCGCGTGGACCGATTGGGGCTCGGGAGACTGCGCGTGGATGGATTTGGGCTTAGGGAACGACGCGTGGACCGATCGGGGCTCAGGAGACGGCGCGTGGACCGATCGGGGCTCAGGAGACGGCGCGTGGACCGATTGGGGGTCGGATACGGCGTGTGAACCGACCGGGGCTCAGGAGGCCGCGCGTGGACCGATCGCGACTCGGCGATGGCGCGTGGTCCGATCGTGGCTCAGGAGGCCGCGCGTGGAACGATCATGGCTCGGCGACGGCGCGGGGACCGATCGGGGCTCGGAGACGACGCGTGGACCGATCGGGGCTCGGAGACCGCGCGTGGCCCGACTGGGGCTCAGGTGGTTGCGCGAGGACCAATTGGAGCTGAGGCGGTTGGGCGTGGACCGATCGGGGCTCGGAGACAACGCGTGCACCGATAGGGGCTCAGGAAGCGGCGCCTGGACCGATCAGGGCTTAGGAGACGACGCGTGGACCGGTCGGGGCTTAGGAGACTCGCGTGGATCTATCGGGGCTCCGGAGGAGGCGCGTGAACCGATCGGGGATCAGGAGACGGTGCGTGGAGCGATCGAGCCTTAGGAGACGGCGCGAATACCGATCGGGGCTGTCGAAGCGGCGCCAGGACCGATCGTGGCTCGGAGACGGAGAGTGGACGCATCGGGGTTTAGAAGACGACGCATGGACCGATCGGGGCTCAGGAAACGGCGCGTGGACCGATCGGAGCTCGGAGACGACGCGTGGACCGATCGGGGCTCAGGAGACGTCGCGTGGAGCGATCGGGGCTCAGGCGACGGCGCGTGGACCGGTCGGGGCTTAGGAGATGATGCCTGGACCGATCGAGGCTTAGGAGGCGGCGCGTGGAACGATCGGGGATCAGCAGGCGACACGTCGACGGATCGGGGCTCAGGAGACGGTGCGTGAACCGATCGGGGCTCGGCGACTGCGCGTGGACCGATCGGGGCTAAGCAGACGGCGCGTGAAGCGATCGGGGATGAGGAGACGGTGCGTGGAGCGATCGGGCCTTAGGAGACGGCGCGAAGACCGATCGGGGCTGTCGAAGCGGCGCTAGGACCGATCGTGGCTCGGAGACGGAGCGTGGAGGCATCGGGGCTTAGAAGACGACGCATGGACCGATCGGGGCTCAGGAAACGGCGCGTGGACCGATCGGAGCTCGGAGACGACGCGTGGACCGTTCGGGGCTCAGGAGACGGCGCGTGGAGCGATCGGGGCTCAGGAGACGGCGCGTGGACCGGTCGGGGCTTAGGAGACGATGCCTGGACCGATCGGGGCTTAGGAGGCGGCGCGTGGAACGATCGGGGCTCAGGAGGCGACATGTCGACGGATCGGGGCTCGGAGACGGCGCGTGGACCGACTGGGGCTCAGGAGGTTGCGCGTGGACCAATTGGGGTTCGGCGACCGCGCGTGGACCGACAGGGGCTCAGGAGACCGCGCGTGAACCGATCGGGGCTCGGCGACTGCGCGTGGACCGATCGGGGCTAAGGAGACGACGTGTGGACCGATAGGGGCATAGGAGACGACGCGTGTACCTATCGGGGCTCAGGAGACAGCGCGTGGTCCGATTGGGCCTCACGAGACGGCGCGTGGACAGATCGGGGCTCGGAGACGACGCGTGTACGGATCGGGGATTCGGGGACGAGGCGTGGACAGATCGGGGCTTAGGAGACGACGCGTGGACCGATTGGGGCTTAGGAGACGGCGCGTGGACCGATCGGGGCTCAGGAAGCGGCGCCTGAACCGATCGTGGCTCGGAGACGGCGCGTGGAGGCATCGGGCCTAAGAAGACGACGCATGGACCGAGCGGGGCTCAGGAGACGGCGCGAGGAGCGATCGGGGCTCAGGAGAAGACGCGTCCATTGATCGGGGCTCAGGAGACGACGCGTCGACGCATCGGGGCTTAGGAGACGACGCGTGGACCGATCGGGGCTTAGGAGACGACGCGTGGACCGATCGGGGCTCGGCGACGGCGCGTGGACCGACCGGGGCTCAGGAGGCCACGCCTGGACCGATCGGGTCTCGGCGACGGCGCGTGGACCGATCGAGGCTCGGAGACGACGCGTGGACCGATCGGGGCTCAGGAGACGGCGCGTGGACCGATCGGGGCTCAGGAGACGGCGCGTGGACCGATTGGGGCTCGGGAGACTGCGCGTGGATGGATCGGGGCTTAGGGAACGACGCGTGGACCGATCGGGGCTCAGGAGACGGCGCGTGGACCGATCGGGGCTCGGAGACGGCGCGTAGAACGATTGGGGCTTAGGAGAAGGCGCGTGGAGCGATCGGGGCTCAGGAGACGGCGCGTGAACCGATCGGCGCTCGGAGACGGCGCGTCGACCGATCGGGGTTCGGAGACGGCGCGTGGACCGTCTGGGGCTTAGGAGACGATGCGTGGACCGATCGGGGCTTATTGGACGACGGGTGGACCGATCGGGGCTGAGGAGACGGCGCGTGGACCGATCGGGGGTTAGGAGACGGCGCGTGGACCGATCGGGGCTGAGGAAGCGGCGGCTGGACCGATCGTGGCTCGGAGACGACGCGTGGACATATCGGGGCTTAGGAGACGATGCGTGCACCGATCGGGGCTCTGGCAGCGGCGCACGGACCGATCGTGGCTCGGAGACGGCGCGTGTAGGCATCGGGGCTTTGAAGACGACGCATGGACCGAACGGTGCTCAGAAAACGGCGCGTGGACCGATCGGGTCTCAGGAGACGGCGCGTGGACCGATTGGGGCTCGGATACGGCGTGTGAACCGATCGGGGCTCAGGAGGCCGCGCGTGGAACGATCATGGCTCGGCGACGGCTCGGGGCTCGGAGACGACGCGTGGACCGATCGGGGCTCGGAGACCGCGCGTGGCCCGACTGGGGCTCAGGTGGTTCCGCGAGGACCAATTGGGGCTCAGGCGGTTGCGCGTGGACCGATCGGGGCTCGGAGACAACGCGTGCACCGATAGGGGCTCAGGAAGCGGCGCCTGGACCGATCAGGGCTTAGGAGACGACGCGTGGACCGGTCGGGGCTTAGGAGACTCGCGTGGATCTATCGGGGCTCCGGAGGCAGCGCGTGAACCGATCGGGGATCAGGAGACGGTGCGTGGAGCGATCGGGCCTTAGGAGACGGCGCGAATACCGATCGGGGCTGTCGAAACGGCGCCAGGACCGATCGTGACTCGGAGACGGAGAGTGGAGGCATCGGGGTTTAGAAGACGACGCATGGATCGATCGGGGCTCAGGAAACGGCGCGTGGACCGATCGGAGCTCGGAGACGACGCGTGGACCGATCGGGGCTCAGGAGACGGCGCGTGGAGCGATCGGGGCTCAGGAGACGGCGCGTGGACCGGTCGGGGCTTAGGAGACGGCGCGTGAACCGATCGGGGATGAGGAGACGGTGCGTGGAGCGATCGGGCCTTAGGAGACGGCGCGAAGACCGATCGGGGCTGTCGAAGCGGCGCTAGGACCGATCGTGGCTCGGAGACGGAGCGTGGAGGCATCGGGGCTTAGAAGACGACGCATGGACCGATTGGTGCTTAGGAGACGGCGCGTGGACCGATCGGGGCTCAGGAAGCGGCGCCTGAACCGATCGTGGCTCGGAGACGGCGCGTGGAGGCATCGGGCCTAAGAAGACGAGGCATGGACCGAGCGGGGCTCAGGAGACGGCGCGAGGAGCGATCGGGGCTCAGGAGAAGACGCGTCAATTGATCGGGGCTCAGGAGAGGACGCGTCGACGCATCGGGGCTCAGGAGACGGCGCGTGGACCGACCGGGGCTCAGGAGACTCGCGTGGATCGATCGGGGCTCAGGAGGCGACGCGTGGACCGATCGGGGCTCGGCGACGGCGCGTGGACCGACCGGGGCTCAGGAGGCCACGCCTGGACCGATCGGGTCTCGGCGACGGCGCGTGGACCGATCGAGGCTCGGAGACGACGCGTGGACCGATCGGGGCTCAGGAGACGGCGCGTGGACCGACCGGTGCTCAGGAGACGGCGCGTGGATCGATCGGGGCTCGGAGACGACGCGTGGAGCGATAGGGGCTCAGGAGACGGCGCGTGGAGCGGTCGGGGCTTAGGAGACCCGCGTGGACCGATTGGGGCTCAGGCGGTTGCGCGTGGATCAATTGGGATTCGGCGACGGTGCGTGGACCGATCGCGGCGCGGAGACGGCGCGTAAAACCGATCGGGACATAGGAGACGATGCGTGGACCGATCGGGCTCAGGAGACGGCGCGTGGAGCGATCGGGGCTTAGGAGACGAAGCGTGGACCGATCAGAGCGCAGGAGACGGTGCGTGGAGCGATCGGGGCTAGGAAACGGCGGGTGGACCGTCCGGGGCTTAGGAGACGATGCCTGGACCGATCGGGGCTCAGAAGACGGCGCGTGGACGGATCGGCGCTCGGAGACGGCGCTTGGACCGATCGGGGCTCAGAAGACGGCGCGTGGACTGATCGACGCTCGGAGACGGCGCGTGGAACGATCGGGGCTCAGGAGACGACGCGTGGACCGATCGGGGCTCAGGAGATGGCGCGTAGACCGATCGGGGCTCCGAAACGACGCGTTAACCGAGCGGGGCTTAGGAGACGATGCGTGGACCCATCGGAACTCGGAGACAGCGCGTGGACGGATCGGGGCTCGGAAACGGCGCGTAGAACGATCGGGGCTCAGGAGACGGCGCGTTAACCGATTGGGGCTTAGGAGACGTTGCGTGGACCGATCGGGGCTCGGAGACATTGCGTGGACCGACTGGGGCTCAGGCGGTTGCGCGTGGACCAATTGGGGTTCGGCGACGGCGCGTGGATCGATCGAGGCTTAGGAGACGGCGCGTGCATCGATCGGGGCCCGGAGACGGGTCGTAGACAGATGGGGGCTTAGGAGACGGCGCGTGAACCGATCGTGGTTGGGAGACGGCTCGTCCACCAATCGGGGCTTAGGAGACGACGCGTAGACCGATCGGGGCTGAGGAGACGGCGCGTGGACCGATCGGGGGTTAGGAGACGGCGCGTGGACCGATCGGGGCTGAGGAAGCGGCGGCTGGACCGATCGTGGCTCGGAGACGACGCGTGGACATATCGGGGCTTAGGAGACGATGCGTGCACCGATCGGGGCTCAGGAGACGGCGCCGTGGATGGATCAGGGCTTAGGGAACGACGCGTGAACCGATCGGGGCTCAGGCGACGGCGCTTGAGTGGATCGGGGCTTAGGAAACGACGCGTGGACCGATCGGGGCTCAGGAGACGGCGCGTGGACCGATCGGGGCTGGGAGACGGCGCGTGGAACGATCGGGGCTCAGGAGACTGCGCGTGGATGGAACGGGGCTTAGGGAACGACGCGTGGACCGATCGGGGCTCAGGAGACGGCGCGTGGACCGATCGGGGCTGGGAGACGGCGCGCGGAACGATCGGAGCTTAGGAGACGGCGCGTGGACCGATCGGAGATCAGGAGACGACGCGTGGACCGATCGGGGCTCTGGCAGCGGCGCACGGACCGATCGTGGCTCGGAGACGGCGCGTGTAGGCATCGGGGCTTTGAAGACGACGCATGGACCGAACGGTGCTCAGAAAACGGCGCGTGGACCGATCGGTGCTCGGAGACGATGCGTGGACCGATCGGGGCTCAGGAAACGGCGCGTGGAGCGATCAGGGCTCAGGTGACGACGCGTGGATCGATCGGGGCTCAGGAGACGACGCGTCGACCGATCGGGGCTCGGAGACAGCGCGTGGACCAACCGGGGCTCAGGAGATTCGCGTGGATCAATCGGGGCTGCGGAGGCGCCGCGTAGACGGATGGGGCTCCGGAGACGGCGCGTGGACCGATCGGCGCTCGGAGAGTGCGCGTGGACCGATTGGGGCTTAGAAGACGGCGCGTGGACCGATCGGGGCTCAGGAAGCGGCGCCTAGACCGATCGTGGCTCGGAGACGGCGCGTGGAGGCATCGGGTCTAAGAAGACGACGCATGGACCGAGCGGGGCTCGGGAGACGGCGCGAGGAGCGATCGAGGCTCAGGAGAAGACGCGTCAATTGATCGGGGCTCAGGAGACGACGCGTCGACGGATCGGGTCTTCGGAGACGACGCGTGAACCGACCGGGGATTAGGAGACGACGCGTCGACCGATCGGGGCTTAGGAGTCGACGCGTGGACTGATCGGGGCTGAGGAGAAGACGCGTGGGCCGATCCGGGCTTAGGAGAGGACCCGTCGACCGATCGGGGCTCAGGAGACGACGCGTGGACCGATCGAGGTTTAGCAGAGGGCGCGTCGGACGATCGGGGCTCAGGAGACGGCGCGTGGACGGATCGGGTCTCAGGAGACGGCGCGTGACCCGATCGGCGCTCGGAGACCGGGCGTGCACCGATCGGGGCTTAGGAGACGCCGCGTGCACCAATCGGGGCCCGGCGACGGGTCGTGGACAGATTAGGGCTTAGGAGACGGCGCGTGGACCGATCGGGGCTCGGAGACGGCGCGTGGACCGATCGGGGCTTAGGAGACGACGCGTGGACCGATCGGGGCTGAGGAGACGGTGCGTGGACCGATCGGGTCTCAGGAGACGGCGCGTGGACCGATTGGGGCTCGGATACGGCGTGTGAACCGATCGGGGCTCAGGAGGCCGCGCGTGGAACGATCATGGCTCGGCGACGGCTCGGGGACCGATCGGGGCTCGGAGACGACGCGTGGACCGATCGGGGCTCGGAGACCGCGCGTGGCCCGACTGGGGCTCAGGTGGTTCCGCGAGGACCAATTGGGGCTCAGGCGGTTGCGCGTGGACCGATCGGGGCTCGGAGACAACGCGTGCACCGATAGGGGCTCAGGAAGCGGCGCCTGGACCGATCAGGGCTTAGGAGACGACGCGTGGACCGGTCGGGGCTTAGGAGACTCGCGTGGATCTATCGGGGCTCCGGAGGCAGCGCGTGAACCGATCGGGGATCAGGAGACGGTGCGTGGAGCGATCGGGCCTTAGGAGACGGCGCGAATACCGATCGGGGCTGTCGAAACGGCGCCAGGACCGATCGTGACTCGGAGACGGAGAGTGGAGGCATCGGGGTTTAGAAGACGACGCATGGATCGATCGGGGCTCAGGAAACGGCGCGTGGACCGATCGGAGCTCGGAGACGACGCGTGGACCGATCGGGGCTCAGGAGACGGCGCGTGGAGCGATCGGGGCTCAGGAGACGGCGCGTGGACCGGTCGGGGCTTAGGAGACGGCGCGTGAATCGATCGGGGATGAGGAGACGGTGCGTGGAGCGATCGGGCCTTAGGAGACGGCGCGAAGACCGATCGGGGCTGTCGAAGCGGCGCTAGGACCGATCGTGGCTCGGAGACGGAGCGTGGAGGCATCGGGGCTTAGAAGACGACGCATGGACCGATTGGTGCTTAGGAGACGGCGCGTGGACCGATCGGGGCTCAGGAAGCGGCGCCTGAACCGATCGTGGCTCGGAGACGGCGCGTGGAGGCATCGGGCCTAAGAAGACGAGGCATGGACCGAGCGGGGCTCAGGAGACGGCGCGAGGAGCGATCGGGGCTCAGGAGAAGACGCGTCAATTGATCGGGGCTCAGGAGAGGACGCGTCGACGCATCGGGGCTCAGGAGACGGCGCGTGGACCGACCGGGGCTCAGGAGACTCGCGTGGATCGATCGGGGCTCAGGAGGCGACGCGTGGACCGATCGGGGCTCGGCGACGGCGCGTGGACCGACCGGGGCTCAGGAGGCCACGCCTGGACCGATCGGGTCTCGGCGACGGCGCGTGGACCGATCGAGGCTCGGAGACGACGCGTGGACCGATCGGGGCTCAGGAGACGGCGCGTGGACCGATCGGTGCTCAGGAGACGGCGCGTGGATCGATCGGGGCTCGGAGACGACGCGTGGAGCGATAGGGGCTCAGGAGACGGCGCGTGGAGCGGTCGGGGCTTAGGAGACCCGCGTGGACCGATTGGGGCTCAGGCGGTTGCGCGTGGATCAATTGGGATTCGGCGACGGTGCGTGGACCGATCGCGGCGCGGAGACGGCGCGTAAAACCGATCGGGACATAGGAGACGATGCGTGGACCGATCGGGCTCAGGAGACGGCGCGTGGAGCGATCGGGGCTTAGGAGACGAAGCGTGGACCGATCAGAGCGCAGGAGACGGTGCGTGGAGCGATCGGGGCTAGGAAACGGCGGGTGGACCGTCCGGGGCTTAGGAGACGATGCCTCGACCGATCGGGGCTCAGAAGACGGCGCGTGGACGGATCGGCGCTCGGAGACGGCGCTTGGACCGATCGGGGCTCAGAAGACGGCGCGTGGACTGATCGACGCTCGGAGACGGCGCGTGGAACGATCGGGGCTCAGGAGACGACGCGTGGACCGATCGGGGCTCAGGAGATGGCGCGTAGACCGATCGGGGCTCCGAAACGACGCGTTAACCGAGCGGGGCTTAGGAGACGATGCGTGGACCCATCGGAACTCGGAGACAGCGCGTGGACGGATCGGGGCTCGGAAACGGCGCGTAGAACGATCGGGGCTCAGGAGACGGCGCGTTAACCGATTGGGGCTTAGGAGACGTTGCGTGGACCGATCGGGGCTCGGAGACATTGCGTGGACCGACTGGGGCTCAGGCGGTTGCGCGTGGACCAATTGGGGTTCGGCGACGGCGCGTGGATCGATCGAGGCTTAGGAGACGGCGCGTGCATCGATCGGGGCCCGGAGACGGGTCGTAGACAGATGGGGGCTTAGGAGACGGCGCGTGAACCGATCGTGGTTGGGAGACGGCTCGTCCACCAATCGGGGCTTAGGAGACGACGCGTAGATCGATCGGGGCTCAGGAGACGGCGCGTGGACCGATCGGGGCTCAGGAAACGGCGCGTGGACCGACTGGGCCTCAGGCGGTTGCGCGTGGACCAATTGGGGTTCGGCGACGGCGCGTGGACCCATCGGGGCTCGGAGACGGCGCGTCGACCGCTCGGGGTTCGGAGACGGCCCCTGGACCGTCCGGAGCTCAGGAGGCGATGCGTGGACCGATCGGGGCTCAGGAGACTGCGCGTGGATGGATCGGAGCTTAGGGAACGACGCGTGGACCGATCAGGGCTCAGGAGACGGCGCGTGAACCGATCGGCGCTCGGAGACGGCACCTGGACCGATCGGGGCTCCGGAGGCGCCGCGTGGACCGATGGGGATCAGGACACGGTGCGTGGACCGATCGGGGCTCGGAGACGGCGTGTGGACCGATCGGGGCCTGGGAGACGACGCGTGGACTGATCGGGGCGTAGGAAACGACGCGTGTACCTATCGGGGCTCAGGAGACAGCGAGTGGACCTATTGGGGCTCAGGAGACAGCGAGTGGACCTATTGGGGCTCAGGAGACGGCGCAGGGACCGATCGGGGCTCGGAAACGGCGCGTGGACCGATCGGGGCTCAGGAGACGGTGCGTGAACCAATCGGTGCTCGGAGACGGCGCGTGGACCGGTCGAGGCTTAGGAGAAGGCGGGTAGAACGTTCGGGGCTCAGGAGACGGAGCTTGGTCCGATCGGGGTTCAGGACACGGCGCTTGGATCAATCGGGGCTCGGAGACGGCGCGTGGACCGATCGGGGCTCCGGAGACGGCGCGTGGAGCGATCGGGGCTCGGAGACGGCGTGTGGACCGATCGGGGCCTGGGAGACGACGCGTGGACCGATCGGGGCTCGGAAACGGCGCGTGGACCGATCGGGGCTTAGGAGACGGCGCGTGGACCGATCGGGGCTTAGGAGCCGACGCGTGGACCGATCGTGGCTCAGGAGACGTCGCGTGGACCGATCGGGGCTCCGGAGACGGCGCGTGGAGCGATCGGGGCTCGGAGACGGCGTGTGGACCGATCGAGGCTCAGGAAACGGCGCATGGACCGATTGGGGCTCAGGAGGCCGCGCGTGGACCGATCACGGGTCGGCACCAGCGCGTGGACGGATCGGGGCTCAGGAGACGGCGGTGGACCGGTCGGGGCTCGGAGACGGCATGTTAAAAGATCGGGGCTTAGGAGACGATACGTGGACCGATAGGGCTCGGATACTGCGCGTGAACCGACCGGGGCTCAGGAGGCCGCGCGTTGACTGATCGGGGCTCGGAGATGACGGGTGGAACGATCGGGGCTCTGGAGACGGCGCGTGAACCGATCGTCGCTCGGAGACGGCGCTTGGACCGATCGGGGCTCGGAGACGGCGCGTGGACCGATCGGGGCTTAGGAGACGACGTGTGGACAGATTGGGGCTTAGGAATCGGCGCGTGGACCGATCGGGACTCCGGGACGGCGCGTGGACCGATCGGGGCTCAGGAGCCGGCGCGTGGATCGATCGGGGCTCAGGAGACGGCGCGTGGAGTGACCGGGGGTTAGGAGACGATAAGTGGACCGATTGGAGCTCAGGAGACGGCGCGTGGAGCGATCGGGGGTAAGAAGACGACGCATTGACCGCGCGCGGCTCAGGAGACGACGCGTGGAGCGGTCGGGGCTCGGAAACGGCGGGTGGACCGATTGGGGCTCAGGAGGCCGCGCGTGGGCCGATCGCGGCTCGGCGCCACCACGTGGACGGATCGGGGCTCAGAAGGCTGCGCGTGGTCCGATCATGGCTCGGCGACGGCGCGTGGACCGATCGCGGCTCGGAGACGGCGCGTGGAACGATCGGGGCTCAGGATACGGCGTGTGGACCGATTGGGGCTTACGAGACGGCGCGTGGACCGATTGGGGCTCAGGAAGGGGCGCCAGGACCGATCGTGGCTCGGAGACGACGCGTGGAGGCATCGGGGCTAAGAAGACAACGCATGGACCGAGCGGGGCTGAGGAAACGGCGCGAGGAGCGATCGGGGCTCAGGAGAAGACGCGTCAATTGATCGGGGCTCAGGAGACGACGCGGCGACGGATCGGGGATTAGGAGACGACGCGTGGACCGATTGGGGCTTAGCAGACGATGTGTGGACCGATCGGGGCTTAGGAGACGGCACGTGAATCGATCGGTGCCCAGGAGACGGCGCGTGAACCGGTCGGTGCCCAGGAGACGGCGCGTGAACCGGTCGGGGCTTAGGAGACGACGTGTCGACCGATCGGGGCTCGGAGACGACGCCTGGACCGATCGGGGCTCAGGAGACGGCACGTGGACCGATCGGGGCTTAGGAGCCGACGCGTGGACCGATCGGGGCTCAGGAGACGTCGCGTGGAGGCATCTGGGCTTAGAAGACGACCCGTGGATAGATCGGGGCTCGGCGCCTGTGTGTGGACGTATCGGGGTTCAGGAGACGGCACGTGAACCAATCGGCGCTCCGAGACGGCGCGGGGACCGATCGGGGATGAGGAGAAGGCGCGTGGACCGATCGGGGCTTAGGAGACGGCGCGTAGACCGATCGGGGCTCGGAGACGGCGCGTGGAACGATCGGGGCTCAGGTGACGGCGCGTCGAGCGATCGGGGCTCAGGAGACAGCGCGTGGACCAATCAGGGTTCACGAATCGGCGCCTGCACCGTTCGTGGCTCGGAGACGGCGCGTGGAGGCATCGGGGCTTAGAAGACGACGCATGGACCGATCGGGGCTCGGAAACAGCGCGTCGACCGATCGGGGCTTAGGAGACGGCACGTGAATCGATCGGGGCACAGGAGACGGCGCGTGCACCGGTCGGGGCTTAGGAGACGACGCGTCGACAGATCGGGGCTCAGGAGAAGGGGTGTGGACCGATCGGGTCTCGGCGATGGCGCGTGGACCGATCAGGGCTCGGAGACGACGCGTGGACCGATCGGAGCTCGGACACGGCCCGTGGACGGATCGGGGCTTAGGAGACGGCGCATGGACTAATTGGGGCTCAGGAGACGACGCGTGGACCGATCGGGGCTCGGAAACGACGCGTTAACCGAGCGGGGCTTAGGAGACTACGCGTGGACCGATCGGGGCGTAGGAGACGACGCGTGTACCTATCGGGGCTCACGAGACAGCGTGTGGACCGATTTGGCCTCAGGAGACGGCGCGTGGATCGATCGGGGCTCGGAGACGGCGCGTCGAACGATCGGGGCTCAGGAGACGGCGCGTAAAGTTATCGGCGCTCGGAGACGGCGCGTGGTCCGATCGGGGCTTACGAGACGACGCGTGGACCGATCGGGGCTTAGAAGACGACGCGTGGACCAATCGGGGCTCAGGAGACGGCGCGTGGACCGATCGGGTCTTAGGAGACGACGCGTGGACCCATCGGAGTTCGGAGACGATGCGTGGAACGATCGGGGCTCAGGAGACGGCGCGTGGACCGATCGGGGCTCGGAGACGGCGCGTGGACCGATCGGGGCTTAGGAGAAGGCGCTTGGACCGATCGGGGCTTAGGAGACGGCGCGTGGGCCGATCGGACCTCGGAGACGGCGCGTGGAACGATCGGGGCTCAGGAGACGGCGTGTGAACCGATCGGCGCTCGGAGACGGCGCGTGGACCGATCGGGGCTCGGAGACGGCGCGTGGACAGATCGGGGCTCAGGAGACAGCGCGTGGACCGACTGGGGCTCAGGCGGTTTCGCGTCGACCAATTGGGGTTCGGCGACGGCGCGGGGACCGATCGGGGCTCAGGAGACGGCGCGTGGACCGATCGGGGCTCAGGAGACGACGCGTGGACCGATCGGGGCTCAGGAAGCGGCGCCTGCACCGATCGTGGTGGGGAGACGGCGCAAAGAGGCATCTGGGCTTAGAAGACGACGCGTGGACCGATCGGGGCTCAGGAAACGGCGCGTGGACCGACCGCGGCTCAGGAGGCCCGCCTGGACCGATCGGGGCTCGGCGACGGGGCGTGGACCGATAGGGGCTTCGGAGACGGTACGTGGATCGACCGAGGCTCGGAGACGGCGCGTGGACCGACCGGGGCTCAGGAGACGGCGGGTGAACCGATGGGTCTCCGAAACGACGGGTTAACCGAGCGGGGCTTACGAGACGATGCGTGGACCGATCGGGGCTCGGAGACAGAGCGTGTACCGACTGGGGCTCAGGAGACCGTGCGTGAACCGATCGGGGCTCGGCGACTGCGCGTGGACGGATCGGGGCTCGGAGACGGCGCGTAGAACGATCGGGGCTCAGGAGACGGCGCGTGAACCGATTGGGGCTTAGGAGACGTTGCGTGGACCGATCGGCGCTCGAAGACGGCGCGTGGACCGATCGGGGCTCAGGAGACTGCGCGTGGATGGATCGGAGCTTAGGGAACGGCGCGTTGACCGATCGGGGCTCAGGAGACGGCGCGTGGACCGAGCATGGCTCAGGAGGCCGCGCGTGGACCGACTGGGGCTCAGGAGGTTGCGCGTGGACCAATTGGGGTTCGGCGACGGGGCGTGGACCGACGGGGGCTCGGAGACGGCGCGTTAACCGATCGGGGCTTAGGAGACGATGCGAGGAGGCATCTGGGTTTACAAGACGACGTGTGGATCGATCGGGGCTCGGAGACGGCGCGTGAACCGACCGGGGCTCAGGAGAAGGCGCGTGGACCGATCGGGGCCCGGAGACGGCACGTTAATCGATCGGGGCTTAGGAGACGATGCGTGGACCGATCGGGCTCGGAACCGGCGCGTGAACCGATCGGGGTTCAGGAGACGGCGCGTGGATCGATTGGGCTCTGGAAGCGGCGCACGAACCGATCGTGGCTCGGAGACGGCGCGAGGAGCGATCGGGGCTCAGGAGAAGACGCGTCAATTGATCGGGGCTCAGGAGACGACGCAGCGACGGATCGGGGATTAGGAAACGGCGCGTGAACCGATCGGGGCTCAGGATACGGCGCGTGGACCGATCGGGGCTCAGGAGACGGCGCGTGGATCGATCGGGGCTCGGAGACGGCGCGTGGAACGATCGGGGCTCAGGAGACGGCGCGTGAAATGATCGGTGCTGGGAGACGGCGCGTGGACCGATCGGGGCTTAGGAGACAACGCGTGGACCGATTGGGGCTCAGGAAGCAGCGCCTGGACCGATCGTGGCTCGGAGACGGCGCGAGGAGGCATCTGGGCTTGGAAGACGACGCGTGGATCGATCGCGGCTCGGAGACGGCGCGTGATCCGGCCGGGGCTCAGGAGGCCGCGCGTGGACCGATCGAGGCTCAGGAGGCCACGCCTGGACCGATCGGGGCTCCGCGACGGCGCGTAGACCGATTGGGGCTTACGAGACGACGCGTGGACCGAACGGGGCTCAGGAGACGGCGCGGGAACCGATCGGCGCTCGGAGACGGCGAGTGGACCGATCAGGGCTTATGAGACGGCGCGTGGACCGATCGGGGCATATGAGACGGCGCGTGGACCGATCGGAGAACAGGAGAAGACGCGTGCACCGTTCGGAGCTCTGGAAGCGGCGCACGGACCGATCGTGGCTCGGAGACGGCGCGTGGAGGCATCGGGGCTTTGAAGACGACGCGTGGACCGAACGGTGCTCAGAAAACGCCACGTGAACCAATCGGCGCTCCGAGACGGCGCGTGGACCGATCGGGGATGAGGAGAAGGCGCGTGGACCGATCGGGGCTTAGGAGACGGCGCGTAGACCGATCGGGGCTCGGAGACGGCGCGTGGAACGATCGGGGCTCAGGTGACGGCGCGTCGAGCGATCGGGGCTCAGGAGACGACGCGTGAACGGACCGTGGCTTAGAATGCGTCACGCGGACCGATCGGCCATGGGATACGGCGTGTGGACGTATCGGGGCTTAGGAGACGATGCGTGGACCGATCGGGGCTCAGGAGACGGCGGGTGATCCAGTCGGGTCTTAGGAGACGACGCGTCGACCGATCGGGGCTCAGGGAAAGGCGTGTGGACCGATCGAGGCTCAGGAGACGGCGCCTGGACCGATCGGGGCTCGGCGACTGCGCGTGGACGGATCGGGGCTCCGGGGCGGCGCGTGGACCGATCGGGGATGAGGAGAAGGCGCGTGGACCGATCGGGGCTTAGGAGATGGCGCGTAGACCGATTGGGGCTCGGAGACGGCGCGTGGAACGATCGGGGCTCAGGAGACGGCGCGTGGATCGATCGGGGCTCGGAGGGGCCGCGTGGAACGATCGGGGCTCAGGAGACGGTGCTTGAACTTATCGGCGCTCAGAGACGGCCCGTGGACCGATCGGGGCTTAGGATACGGCGCGTGGACCGATCGGGGCTCAGGAGACGGCGCGTGGATCGATCGGGGCTCGGAGACGGCGCGTGGAACGATCGGGGCTCAGGAGGCGGCGCGTGAAATGATCGGTGCTGGGAGACGGCGCGTGGACCGATCGGGGCTTAGGAGACAACGCGTGGACCGATTGGGGCTCAGGAAGCAGCGCCTGGACCGATCGTGGCTCGGAGACGGCGCGAGGAGGCATCTGGGCTTGGAAGACGACGCGTGGATCGATCGGGGCTCGGAGACGGCGCGTGATCCGGCTGGGGCTCAGGAGGCCGCGCGTGGACCGATCGAGGCTCAGGAGGCCACGCCTGGACCGATCGGGGCTCCGCGACGGCGCGTGGACCGATAGGGGCTTAGGAGACGGCGCGTGGACCGATCGGGGCTCGGAGACGGGGCGTGGAATGATCGTGGCTCACGAGATGGCGCGTGAAATGATCGGCGCTCTGAGACGGCGCGTAGACCGATTGGGGCTTACGAGACGACGCGTGGACCGAACGGGGCTCGGAGACGACGCATGGACCGATCGGGGCTCGGAAACGGCGCGTGGACCGATCGGGGCTTAGGAGACGGCGCGTGGACCGATCGGGGCTTAGGAGCCGACGCGTGGATCGATCGTGGCTCAGGAGACGTCGCGTGGACCGATCGGTGCTCGGAGACTGCGCGTGGACGGACCGCGGCTTAGAATGCGGCACGCGGACCGATCGGGGATCGGAGACGGCGTGTGGACGTATCGGAGCTTAGGAGACGATGCGTGGACCGATCGGGGCTCAGGAGACGGCGCGTGGACCGGTCGCGGCTTAGGAGACGACGCCTGGACAGATCGGAGCTTAGGAGGCGGCGTGTGGAACGATCGGTGCTCAGGAGACGGCGCGTGCACCAATCGGCGCTCGGAGACGGCGCGTGGCGCGATCGGGGCTCGGAGATGGCACGTGGAACGATCGGGGCTCAGGAGACGGTGCGTGGAGGCATCGGGGCTTAGAAGACCACGCATGGACCAAGCGGGGCTCAGGAGACGGCGCGAGGAGCGATCGGGGCTCAGGAGAAGACGCGTCAATTGATCGGGACTCAGGAGACGACGCGGCGACGGATCGGGGCTTAGGAGACGACGCGTGGCCCGATTGGGGCTTAGGAGACGACGTGTGGATCGATCGGGGCTTAGGAGACGGCTCGTCAATCGATCGGTGCACAGGAGACGGAGGGTGAACCGGTCGGGTCTAAGGAGACGACGCGTCGACCGATCGGGGCTCAGGAGACGGCGCCTGGGCCGACCGGGGCTCGGCGACTGCGCGTGGACGGATCGGGGCTCAGGAGACGGCGCGTGGGCCGATCGGGGCTCGGAGACGGCGCGTTAACCGATCGGGGCTCGGACACGACGCTTGTACGGATCGGGGCTTGGTGACGGAGTGTTGACCGATCGCGGTTTACAGACGGCCCGTGGACGGATCGGGGCTCAGGAGACGGCGCGTGGATCGATCGGGGCTCGGAGACGCCGCGTGGAACGATCGGGGCTCAGGAGACGGCGCTTGAACTTATCGGCGCTCAGAGACGGCCCGTGGACCGATCGGGGCTTCGGATACGGCGCGTGGACCGATCGGGGCTCAGGAGACGGCGCGTGGATCGATCGGGGCTCGGAGACGGCGCGTGGAACGATCGGGGCTCAGGAGACGGCGCGTGAAATGATCGACGCTCGGAGACGGCGCGTGGACCGGTCGGGGCTCAGGAAGCGGTGCCTGGACCGATCGGGGCTTAGGAGAAGGCGCGTAGACCGATCGGGGCTTAGGAGACGGCGCGTAGATCGACCGGAGATCAGGAGAGGACGCGTCCACCGATCGGGGCTCTAGAAGCGGCGTCTGGAGGGATCGGGGCTCAGGAGACGATGCGTGGACCGATCGGGGCTCAGGTGACGGCGCGTGGACCGACCGGGGCTCAGGAGACTCGTGTGGATCGATCGGGGCTCCGGAGGCGCCGCGTGGACCGATGGGGATCAGGAGACGATGCGTAAACCAACCGGGGCTCAGGAGGCCACGCGTGGACCGATCGCGGCTCGGTGACGGCGCGTGGACCGATCCGGGCTCAGGAGACGGCGCGTGGACCGATCGGGGCTCAGGTGACGGCGCGTGGAGCGATCGGGGCTCAGGAGACGGCGCGTGAACTAATCGGCGCTCGGAGACGGCGCGTGGACCGATCGGGGCTGAGGAGAAGGCGCGTGGTCCGATCGGGGCTTATGAGACGGCGCGTTGACCGATCGGGGCTCGGAGATGGCACGTGGAATGATCGGGGCTTAGGAGATGGCGTGTGGACCGATCGGAGATCAGGAGACGACGCGTGGACCGAGAGGGCTCTGGAAGCGGCGCACGGACGAATCGTGGCTCGGAGACGGCGCGTGGAGGCATCGGGGCTTTGAAGACGACGCGTGGACCAAACGGTGCTCAGAAAACGGTGCGTGGAGCGATCGGGGCTCAGGAGACGGCGCGTGGACCGATCGGGGCTCAGGAGCCGGCGCGTGGACCGATTGGGGCTCGGATACGGCGCGTGAACCAACCGGGACTCAGGAGCCCGCGCGTGGACCGATCCCGGCTCGGCGACGGCGCGTGGACCGATGGGGGCTCAGGAGCCGCGCGTGGACCGATCATGGCTCGGTGACGGCGCGTGGACCGATCGGGGCTTAGGTGACGATGCGTGGACCGATTGGGGCTCATGAAGCAGCGCCTGGACCGATCGTGGCTCGGAGACGGCACGAGGAGGCATCTGGGCTTGGAAGACGACGCGTGGATCGATCGGGGCTCGGAGACGGCGCGTGAACCGACCGGGGCTCAGGAGTCCGCGCGTGGACCGATCGAGGCTCAGGAGGCCACGCCTGGACCGATCCGGGCTCCGCGACGGCGCGTGGACCGATAGGGGCTTAGGAGACGGCGCGTGGACCGATCGGGGCTCGGAGACGGGGCGTGGAATGATCGTGGCTCACGAGATGGCGCGTGAAATGATCGGCGCTCTGAGACGGCGCGTAGACCGATTGGGGCTTACGAGACGACGCGTGGACCGAACGGGGCTCGGAGACGACGCATGGACCGATCGGGGCTCGGAAACGGCGCGTGGACCGATCGGGGCTTAGGAGACGGCGCGTGGACCGATCGGGGCTTAGGAGCCGACGCGTGGACCGATCGTGGCTCAGGAGACGTCGCGTGGACCGATCGGTGCTCGGAGACTGCGCGTGGACGGACCGCGGCTTAGAATGCGGCACGCGGACCGATCGGGGATCGGAGACGGCGTGTGGACGTATCGGAGCTTAGGAGACGATGCGTGGACCGATCGGGGCTCAGGAGACGGCGCGTGGACCGGTCGCGGCTTAGGAGACGACGCCTGGACAGATCGGAGCTTAGGAGGCGGCGTGTGGAACGATCGGTGCTCAGGAGACGGCGCGTGCACCAATCGGCGCTCGGAGACGGCGCGTGGCGCGATCGGGGCTCGGAGATGGCACGTGGAACGATCGGGGCTCAGGAGACGGTGCGTGGAGGCATCGGGGCTTAGAAGACCACGCATGGACCAAGCGGGGCTCAGGAGACGGCGCGAGGAGCGATCGGGGCTCAGGAGAAGACGCGTCAATTGATCGGGACTCAGGAGACGACGCGGCGACGGATCGGGGCTTAGGAGACGACGCGTGGCCCGATTGGGGCTTAGGAGACGACGTGTGGATCGATCGGGGCTTAGGAGACGGCTCGTCAATCGATCGGTGCACAGGAGACGGAGGGTGAACCGGTCGGGTCTAAGGAGACGACGCGTCGACCGATCGGGGCTCAGGAGACGGCGCCTGGGCCGACCGGGGCTCGGCGACTGCGCGTGGACGGATCGGGGCTCAGGAGACGGCGCGTGGGCCGATCGGGGCTCGGAGACGGCGCGTTAACCGATCGGGGCTCGGACACGACGCTTGTACGGATCGGGGCTTGGTGACGGAGTGTTGACCGATCGCGGTTTACAGACGGCCCGTGGACGGATCGGGGCTCAGGAGACGGCGCGTGGATCGATCGGGGCTCGGAGACGCCGCGTGGAACGATCGGGGCTCAGGAGACGGCGCTTGAACTTATCGGCGCTCAGAGACGGCCCGTGGACCGATCGGGGCTTCGGATACGGCGCGTGGACCGATCGGGGCTCAGGAGACGGCGCGTGGATCGATCGGGGCTCGGAGACGGCGCGTGGAACGATCGGGGCTCAGGAGACGGCGCGTGAAATGATCGACGCTCGGAGACGGCGCGTGGACCGGTCGGGGCTCAGGAAGCGGTGCCTGGACCGATCGGGGCTTAGGAGAAGGCGCGTAGACCGATCGGGGCTTAGGAGACGGCGCGTAGATCGACCGGAGATCAGGAGAGGACGCGTCCACCGATCGGGGCTCTAGAAGCGGCGTCTGGAGGGATCGGGGCTCAGGAGACGATGCGTGGACCGATCGGGGCTCAGGTGACGGCGCGTGGACCGACCGGGGCTCAGGAGACTCGTGTGGATCGATCGGGGCTCCGGAGGCGCCGCGTGGACCGATGGGGATCAGGAGACGATGCGTAAACCAACCGGGGCTCAGGAGGCCACGCGTGGACCGATCGCGGCTCGGTGACGGCGCGTGGACCGATCCGGGCTCAGGAGACGGCGCGTGGACCGATCGGGGCTCAGGTGACGGCGCGTGGAGCGATCGGGGCTCAGGAGACGGCGCGTGAACTAATCGGCGCTCGGAGACGGCGCGTGGACCGATCGGGGCTGAGGAGAAGGCGCGTGGTCCGATCGGGGCTTATGAGACGGCGCGTTGACCGATCGGGGCTCGGAGATGGCACGTGGAATGATCGGGGCTTAGGAGATGGCGTGTGGACCGATCGGAGATCAGGAGACGACGCGTGGACCGAGAGGGCTCTGGAAGCGGCGCACGGACGAATCGTGGCTCGGAGACGGCGCGTGGAGGCATCGGGGCTTTGAAGACGACGCGTGGACCAAACGGTGCTCAGAAAACGGTGCGTGGAGCGATCGGGGCTCAGGAGACGGCGCGTGGACCGATCGGGGCTCAGGAGCCGGCGCGTGGACCGATTGGGGCTCGGATACGGCGCGTGAACCAACCGGGACTCAGGAGCCCGCGCGTGGACCGATCCCGGCTCGGCGACGGCGCGTGGACCGATGGGGGCTCAGGAGCCGCGCGTGGACCGATCATGGCTCGGTGACGGCGCGTGGACCGATCGGGGCTTAGGTGACGATGCGTGGACCGATTGGGGCTCATGAAGCAGCGCCTGGACCGATCGTGGCTCGGAGACGGCACGAGGAGGCATCTGGGCTTGGAAGACGACGCGTGGATCGATCGGGGCTCGGAGACGGCGCGTGAACCGACCGGGGCTCAGGAGTCCGCGCGTGGACCGATCGAGGCTCAGGAGGCCACGCCTGGACCGATCCGGGCTCCGCGACGGCGCGTGGACCGATCGAGGCTCGGAGACGACGCGTGTACGGATCGGGGATTCGGCGATGACGCGTGGACGGATCCGGGCTCAGGAGACGGCGCGTGGACGGATCGGGGCTCAGAGACGGCGCGTGGAACGATCGGGGCTCAGGAGACGGCGCGTGAACCTATCGGCGCTCGGAGACGGCGCGTGGACCGATAGGGGCTTAGGAGACGGCGCGTGGACCGATCGGGGCTCGGAGACATCGCGTGTAATGATCGGGGCTCAGGAGACGGCGCGTGAACCGATCGGGGTTTGGATACGACGCGTGGACCGATCGGGGCTCGGAGACAGCGCGTGGACCAACCGGGGCTCAGGCGGTTGCGCGGGGACCTATTGGGGTTCGGCGACGGCGCGTGGACCGATCCGGGCTCAGGAGACGGCGCCTGGACCGATCGGGGCTCGGAGACGGCGCGTGGAGCGATCGGGGCTCAGGAGACGGCGCGTGAACCGATTGGCGCTCGGAGACGGCGCGTGGACCGATCGGGGCTTAGGAGACGATGCGTGGACCGACCGGGCCTCGGAGACGGCGCGTGGACCGACCGGGGCTCAGGAGACCGCGCGTGGACCGATCGGGGCTCGGCGACTGCGTTGGATGTATCGGGGCTCAGGAGATGGCGCGTGAACCGATCGGCGGTCGGAGACGGCGCGTGGATCAATCGGGGCTTAGGAGACGGCGCGTGGACCTATCGGGGCTTAGGAGAAGACGCGTGGGCCGATCGGGGCTCAGGAAGCGTCGCCTGGACCGATCGTGACTCGGAGACGTCGCGTGGAGATATCGGGGCTTAAAAGACGACGCATGGACCGATCAGGGCTCAGGAAACGGCGCGTTGACCGATCGGTGCTCAGGAGACGACGCGTTAACAGAGCGGGGCTTAGGAGACGATGCGTGGACCGATCGGGGCTCGGAGACGGCGCGTGAACCGACCGGGGCTCAGGAGACGGCGCGTGGACCGATCGGGGCTCGAAGACGGCACGTTAACCGATCGGGGCTTAGGAGACGATGCGTGGACCGATCGGGCTCGGCGACGGCGCGTGGACCGATCGGAGCTCGGAGACGACGCGTGTACGGATCAGGGCTTGGTGACGGCGCGTTTACCGATAGCAGCTGGGAGACGGCCCGTGGACGGATCGCGGCATAGGAGACGGTGCGTGGAACGATCGGGGCTCAGGAGACGGCGCGTGGACCGGTCGGGGCTTAGGAGACGACGCGTGGACCGATCGAGGCTCGGAGACGACGCGTGTACGGATCGGGGATTCGCGGACGACGGGTGGACCGATCCGGGCTCAGGAGACAGCGCGTGGACCGATCGGGGCTCGGAAACGGTGCGTGGAACGATCGGGGCTCAGGAGACGGCGCGTGAACCGATCGACGCTCGGAGACGGCGAGTGGACCGATCGGGGCTTATGAGACGGCGCGTGGACCGATCGGGGCATATGAGACGGCGCGTGGACCGATCGGAGATCAGGAGAAGACGCGTGCACCGTTCGGGGCTCTGGAAGCGGCGCACCGACCGATCGTGGCTCGGAGACGGCGCGTGGAGGCATCGGGGCTTTGAAGACGACGCGTGGACCGAACGGTGCTCAGAAAACGCCGCGTGGACCGATGGGGGCTCGGAGACGCCGCTTGGACCGATCGGGGCTTAGGAGACGGCGCGTGGACCGATTGGGGCTTAGGAGACGGCGCGTGGACCGATCGGGGCTCAGGAAGCGGCGTCTGGACCGATCGGGGCTCAGGAGACGGCGCGAGGAGCGATCGAGGCTCAGGAGAAGACGCGTCAATTGATCGGGGCTCAGAAATCGGCGCGTGGAGCGATCGGGGCTCAGGGGACGACGCGTGGATCGATCGGGGCTCAGGAAACGACTCGTCGACCGATCGGGGCTCAGGAGACGGCGCGC
Source organism: Netelia fuscicornis (assembly GCA_946811545.1). NCBI lineage: Eukaryota > Metazoa > Arthropoda > Insecta > Hymenoptera > Ichneumonidae > Netelia > Netelia fuscicornis. Next base: position 27,706,178 of record OX328012.1, read on the forward strand.
GTACCGACCGGGACTCAGGAGTCTCGCGTGGACCGATCACTGCTCGGCGACGGCGCGTGGACGGATCGGGGCTCGGAGACGACGCGTGGACCGATGGGGGCTCGGATACGGCGCGTGAACCAACCGGGGCTCAGGAGGTCGCGCGTGGACCGATCGGGGCTTAGGAGACGACGCGTGGACCGATCGGGGCTTAGAAGACGACGCGTGGACCGATCGGGGCTCAGGAGACGGCGCGTGGACCGACCGGGGCTCAGGAGGCGACGCGTGGACCCATCGGGGCTCTGAGACGGCGTGTGAACCGATCGGGGCTTAGGAGACGATACGTGGACCGATCGGGTCTTAGGAGACGACGCGTGGACCGATCGGGGCTCAGGAAGCGACGCCTGCACCGTTCGTAGCTTGGAGACGGCGCGTGGAAGCATCGGGGCTTCGAAGACGACGCATGGACCAATCGGGACTCGGAAACGGCACCTGGACCGATCGGAGCTCGGAGACGACGCCTGGAGCGGTCGGGGCTCAGGAGAAGACGCGTGGATCGATCGGGGCTCAGGAGACGACGCGTCGACGGATCAGGGCTTAGGAGACGACGCGTGGACCGATCGGGGCTTAGGAGACAACGCGTGGACCGATCGGGGCTCAGGAGACGGCGCGTGGACCGATCGGGGCTCGGAGACGGCGCGTGGAATGATCGGGGCTTAGGAGCCGGCGCGTGGTCCGAACGGGGCTTAGGAGACAACGCGTGGACCGACCGGGGCTCAGGAAGCGGCGCCTGGACCCATCGTGGCTCGGAGACGGCGCGAGGAGGCATCTGGGCTTAGAAGACGACGCGTGGACCGATCGGGGCTCAGGAAACGGCCCGTGGAGCAATCGGAGTTCAGGAGACGACGCGTGGATCGATCAAGTCTCAGGAGACGACGCGTCGTCCGATCGGGGCTCAGGATGTGGCACGTGGACCCATCGGGGCTCGGAGACGGCACGTGGACCGATCAGGGCTTATGAGACGGCGCGTGGACCGATCGGAGATCAGGAGAAGACGCGTGCACCGATCGGGGCTCTGGAAACGACGCGTCGACCGTCCGGGGCTTAGGAGACGATGCCTGGACCGATCGGGGCTCAGAAGACGGCGCGTGGACGGATCGGCGCTCGGAGACGGCGCGTGGACCGATCGGGGCTCAGGAGACGGCGTGTGGACGGATCGACGCTCGGAGATGGCGCGTGGAACGATCGGGGCTCAGGAGACGACGCGTGGACCGATCGGGGCTCAGGAGACGGCGCGTAGACCGATCGGGGCTCCGAAACGACGCGTTAACCGAGCGGGGCTTAGGAGACGATGCGAAGATCGATCGGGGCTCAGGAGACGGCGCGTGGACCGACTGGGGCTCAGGCGGTTGCGCGTGGACCAATTGGGGTTCGGCGACGGCGCGTGGATCGATCGGGGCTTAGGAGACGGCGCGTGCATCGATCGGGGCCCGGAGACGGGTCGTGGACAGATGGGGGCTTCGGAGACGGCGCGTGGACCGATCGTGGCTGGGAGACGGCTCGTCCACCAATCGGGGCTTAGGAGACGACGCGTAGATCGATTGGGGCTCAGGAAGCGGCGCACGGACCGATCGTGGCTCGGAGACGGCGCGTGGCGGCATCGGGGCTAAGAAGACGACGCATGGACCGAGCGGGGCTCAGGAGATGGCGCGAGGAGCGATGGGGATCAGGAGACGGTGCGTGGACCGATCGGGGCACGGAGACGCCGCTTGGACCGATCGGGGCTTATGAGACGGCGCGTGGACCGATCGGAGATCAGGAGAAGACGCGTGCACCGATCGGGGCTCTGGAAGCGGCGCACGGACCGATCGTGGCTCGGAGACGGCGCGTGGCGGCATCGGGGCTAAGAAGACGACGCATGGAGCGAGCGGGGCTCAGGAGATGGCGCGAGGAGCGATGGGGATCAGGAGACGGTGCGTGGACCGATCGGGGCACGGAGACGCCGCTTGGACCGATCGGGGCTTAGGAGACGGCGCGTGGACCGATTGGGGCTTAGGAGACGGCGCGTGGACCGATCGGGGTTAGGAAGCGGCGCCTAGACCGATCGTGGCTCGGAGACGGCGCGTGGAGGCATCGGGGCTAAGAAGACGACACATGGATGGAGCGGGGCTCAGGAGACGGGGCGAGGAGCGATCGGGGCTCAGGAGAAGACGCGTCAATTGATCGTGGCTCAGAAATCGGCGCGTGGAGCGATGGGTGCTCAGGAGACGACGCGTGGATCGATCGGGGCTCAGGAAACGACGCGTCGACCGATCGGGGCTCAGGAGACGACGCGCGGACCGACCGGGGCTCAGGAGCCTCGCGTGGACCGATCATGGCTCGGCGACGGCGCGTGGACGGATCGGGGCTCGGAGACGACGCGTGGACCGATGGGGGCTCGGATACGGCGCGTGAACCAACCGGGGCTCAGGAGGTCGCGCGTGGACCGATGGCGGCTCGGTGACAGCGCGTGGACCGATCGGGGCTCAGGACTCTGCGCGTGGACCGATCGCGGCTCGGCGGCGGCGCGTGGACCGATCGGGGCTCGGAGACGACGCGTGGACCGATCGGGGCTCAGGCGGTTGCGCGTGGATCATTTGGGGTTCGGCGACGGCGCGTGGACCGATCTGTACTCGGAGACAGCGCGTTAACCGATCGGGGCTTAGGAAACGATGCATGGACCGATCGGGGCTTGGAGACGGCGCGTGGACCGACCGGGGCTCAGGAGACGACGCGTGGACCGATCCGGGCTCGGAGACGGCGCGTGGAATGATCGGGGCTCAGGAGACGGCGCTTGGACCGATCGGAGATCAGGAGACGATGCGAGGACCGATCAGAGCTCAGGAGACGGCGCGTAGAGCGATCGGCCTCGGAAACAGCGGGTGGACCGTCCGGGGCTTAGCAGACGATGCGTGGACCGATCGGGGCTCAGGAGACGGCGCGTGGAGCGATCGGGGCTCGGAAACGGCGGGTGGACCGTCCGGGGCTTAGGAGACGATGCGTGGACCGATCGGGGCTCAGAAGACGGCGCGTGGACGGATCGGCGCTCGGAGACGGCGCGTGGACCGATCGGGGCTCAGGAGACGGCGTGTGGACGGATCGACGCTCGGAGATGGCGCGTAGAACGATCGGGGCTCAGGAGACGACGCGTGGACCGATCGGGGCTCAGGAGACGGCGCGTAGACCGATCGGGGCTCCGAAACGACGCGTTAACCGAGCGGGGCTTAGGAGACGATGCAAAGATCGATCGGGGCTCAGGAGACGGCGCGTGGACCGACTGGGGCTCAGGCGGTTGCGCATGGACCAATTGGGGTTCGGCGACGGCGCGTGGATCGATCGGGGCTTAGGAGACGGCGCGTGCATCGATCGGGGCCCGGAGACGGGTCGTGGACAGATGGGGGCTTAGGAGACGGCGCGTGGACCGATCGTGGCTGGGAGACGGCTCGTCCACCAATCGGGGCTTAGGAGACGACGCGTAGATCGATCGGGGCTCAGGAGACAGCGCGTGGACCGATAGGGGCTCAGGAAACGGCGTCTCGGCCGACTGGGGCTCAGGCGGCTGCGCGTGGACCAATTGGGGTTCGGCGACGGCGCGTGGACCGATCGGGGCTCGGAGACGGCGCGTCGACCGCTCGGGGTTCGGAGACGGTGCCTGGACCGTCCGGGGCTCAGGAGGCGATGCGTGGACCGATCGGGGCTCAGGAGTCTGCGCGTGGATGGATCGGGGCTTAGGGAACGACGCGTGGACCGATCGGGGTTCAGGAGACGGCGCATGAACCGACCCTGGCTCAGGAGGCCGCGCGTGGACCGACTGGGGCTCAGGTGGTTGCGCGTGGACAAATTGGGGTTCGGCGATGGCGCGTGGACCGATTGGGGCTCGGATACGGCGCGTGAACCAATCGGGCCTCAGGAGGCCGCGCGTGGACCGATCGCGGCTCGGCGACGGCGCGTGGACCGATCGGGGCTCAGGAGGCCGCGCGTGGACCGATCATAGCTCGGCGACGGCGCGTGGACCGATCGGGGCTCGGAGACGGCGCGTGGACCGATCGGGGCTCGGCGACGGCGCGTGGACAGATCGAGGCTCGGAGACGACGCGTGCACGGATCGGGGCTTTGAAGACGACGCGTGGACGGACCGTGGCTCAAGAAACGGCGTGTGGAGCGATCGGGGCTCAGGAGACGACGCGTCGACCGATCAGGGCTCAGGTGACGGCGCGTGGACCGACCGGGGCTCAGGAGACAGCGCGTGAAATGATCGGCGCTCGGAGATGGCGCGTGGACCGATCGGGGCTTAAGAGACGACGGGTGGACTGATCGGGACTCAGGAGACGGCGCGTGGCCCGATTGGGGCTCGGATACGGCGCGGGAACCGACCGGGGCTCAGGAGGCCGCTCGAGAACCGATCGCGGCTCGGCGACGGCGCGTGGACCGATCGGGGCTCAGGAGGCCGCGCGTGGACCGATCATGGCTCGGCGACGGCGCGTAGACCGATCGGGGCCCGGAGACGACGCGTGGACTGATCGGGGCTCGCAGACAGCGCGTGGACCGACTGGGGCTCAGGCGGTTGCGCGTGGACCAATTGGGGCTCCGGAGGCGGCGCGTGGACCGATTGTGGAGCAGAAGATGGTGCGTGGACCGATCGGGGCTCGGAGACGGCGTGTGGACCGATCGGAGCTTAGAAGACGACGCCTAGACCGATTGGGGCTCAGGAGACAGCGCGTGGACTGACCGGGGCTCGGAGACAGCGCGTCGATCGATCGGGGTTCGGTGACGGCACGTGGACCGTCCGGGGCTCAGGAGGGGATGCGTGGACCGATCGCGGCTCTGGAGACTGCGCGTGGATCGATCGGGGCTTAGGGAACGATGCGTGGACCAATCGGGGCTCAGGAGACGGCGCGTGGACCGATCGGGGCTCGAAGACGACGCGTGGACCGATCGGGGCTCGGAGACAGCGCGTGGACGGACTGGGGCTCAGGCGGTTTCGCGTGGACCAATTGGGGTTCGGCGACGGCGCGTGGACCGATCGCGGCTCGGAGACGGCGCGTTAACCGATCGGGGCTTAGGAGACGGCGCGTGAACCGATCGCCGCTCGGAGACGGCCCGTGGAACGATCGGAGCACAGGAGACGGCGCGTGGAGCGATCGGGGCTGAGGAGACGATGCGTGGATCGGTCGGGGCTCAGGAGACGACGCGTGGACCGATTGGAGCTCGGAGACAACGCGTGGACCGACTGGGGCTCAGGCGGTTGCGCGTGGACCAATTGGGGTTCGGCGACGGCGCGTGGACCGATCGCGGCTCGGAGCCGGCGCGTTAACCGATCGGGGCTTAGGAGACGGCGCGTGAACCGATCGCGCTCGGAGACGGCCCGTGGATCGATCGGGGCTTAGGCGAAGGCGCGTGGACCGATCGGGGCTTAGGAGACAATGCGTGGACCAATCGGGGCTCGGAGACGGCGCCTGGACCGACCGGGGCTAAGCAGGCCGCAGGTGGACCGATCGAGGCTTAGGAGCCGACGCGTGGACCGATCGGGGCTCGGAAACGGCCCGTGGAACGATCGGAGCACAGGAGACGGCGCGTGGAGCGATCGGGGCTGAGGAGACGATGCGTGGATCGGTCGGGGCTCAGGAGACGACGCGTCGACCGATCGGGGCTCAGGAGACGACGCGTGGACCGATCGGGGCTTAGGAGAAAACGCGTGGACCGATCGGGGCTCAGGAAGCGGCGCCTGCATCGATCGTGGTTGGGAGACGGCGCAAGGAGGCATCTGGGCTGAAAAGACGACGCGTGGACCGATCGGGGCTCGGGAAATGGCGCGTGGACCGACCGGGGCTCAGGAGGCCGCGCCTGGACCGATCGGGGATCGGCGACGGCGCGTGGACCGATCGGGGCTCAGGAAACGGGCCTAGGAGCAATCGGGGTTCAGGAGACGACGCGTCGTCCGATCGGGGCTCAGGATGCGGCGCGTGGACCCATCGGAGCTCGGCGACGGCGCGTGGACCGATCGAGGCTCGCAGACGAAGCGTGTACGGCTCGGGGATTCGGGGACGACGCGTGGAACGATCCGGGCTCAGGAGACGGCGCGTGGACCGATCGGGGCTCAGAGACGGCGCGTGGAACGATCGGGGCTCGGGTGGTGGCGCGTGGACCGATCGAGGCTCAGGAAGCGGCGCCTGGACCGATCGTGGCTCGGAGACGGCGCGAGGACCGATCGGGGCTCGGAAACGACGCGTTAACCGAGCAGGGCTTAGGAGACGGCGCGTGCACCGGTCGGGGCTTAGGAGACGACGCGTCGACAGATCGGGGCTCAGGAGAAGGGGTGTGGACAGATCGGGGCTCAGGAGACGGCGCGTGGACCGATCGGGGCTCAGCTGACGGGGCGTGAACCGATCGGCGCTCGGAGACGGCGCGTGGACCGATCGGGGCTTAGGAGAAGGCGCTTGGACCGATCGGGGCTTAGGAGACGGCACGTCGACCGACCGGAGATCGGGAGATGACGCGTGGACCGATCGGGTCTCTGGAAGCGGCGCACGGACCGATCGTGGCTCGGAGACGACGCGTGTACGGATCGGGGATTCGGGGACGACGCGTGGAACGATCCGGGCTCAGGAGACGGCGCGTGGACCGATCGGGGCTCGGAGACGGCGCGTGGACCGATCGGGGCTCGGAGACGGCGCGTGGACCGATCGGGGCTTAAGAGAAGGCGCTTGGACCGATCGGTGCTTCGGAGACAGCGCGTGGGCCGATCGGAGCTCGGAGACGGCGCGTGGAACGATCGGGGCTCAGGAGACGGCGCGTGAACCGATCGGCGCTCGGAGACGGCGCGTGGACCGATCGGGGCTTAGGGGACGGCGCGTGGACCGATCGCGGCTTAGGAGGCGGCGCGTGGACCCATCGGGGTTCGGAGACGATGTGTGGAACGATCGGGGCTCAGGAGACGACGCGTGGACCGATCGGGGCTCGGAAACGACGCGTTAACCGAGCAGGGCTTAGGAGTCGACGCGTGGACCGATCGGGGCGTAGGAGACGTCGCGTGTACCTATCGGGGCTCACGAGACAGCCTGTGGACAATTTGGGCTCAGGAGACGGCGCGTGCACCGGTCGGGGCTTAGGAGACGACGCGTCGACAGATCGGGTCTCAGGAGAAGGGGTGTGGACAGATCGGGGCTCAGGAGACGGCGCGTAGACCGATCGGGGCTCGGCGATGGCGCGTGGACCGATCGGAGCTCGGACACAGCCCGTGGACGGATCGGGGCTTAGGAGACGGCGCATGGACTAATTGGGGCTCAGGAGACGACGCGTGGACCGATCGGGGCTCGGAAACGGTGCGTGGACTGATCGGGGCTTAGGAGCCGACGCGTGGACCGATCGGGGCTCAGGAGACGACGCGTCGACCGATCGCGGCTTAGGAGGCGGCGCGTGGACCCATCGGGGTTCGGAGACGATGTGTGGAACGATCGGAGCTCGGAGACGGCGCGTGGACCGGTCGGGGCTTAGGAGACTCGCGTTGATCGATTGGGGCTCCGGAGGCGGCGCGTGAACCGATCGGCCCTCGGAGACGGTGCGAGGAGGCGTCTGGGGTTAGAAGACGACGCGTGGACCGATCGGGGCTCAGGCAACGGCGCGTGACCCAATCGGGCCTTAGGAGACGACGCGTGGACCGATCGGAGCTCGGAGACGGCGCGTGGACCGGTCGGGGCTTAGGAGACTCGCGTTGATCGATTGGGGCTCCGGAGGCGGCGCGTGAACCGATCGGGGCTTAGGAGACTACGCGTGGAGGCATCGGGGCTCAGGAGGCCGCGCGTGGACCGTTCATGGCTTTGCGGCGGCGCGTAGACCGATCGGGGCTCGGAGACGACGCGTAGACCAATCGGGGCTCGGAGACGACGCGTGTACGGATCGAGGCATGGAGACGGCGCGTGGACCGATCGGAGCTCGAAGACGACGCGTGGACCGATCCGGGCTCAGGAGACGGCGCGTGGAGCGGTCGGGGCTCAGGAGAAGACGCGTGGATCGATCGGGGCTCAGGAGACGACGCGTCCGCGGATCGGGGCTTAGGAGACGACGCGTGGATCGATCGGGGCTCGGAGATGGCGCGTGGAACGATCGGGGCTCAGGAGACGGCGCGTGAAGTTATCGGCGCTCGGAGACGGCGCGTGGACCGATCGAGGCTCGGAGACGACGCGTGTACGGATCGGGGATTCGGGGACGACGCGTGGAACGATCCGGGCTCAGGAGACGGCGCGTGGACCGATCGGGGCTCAGGAAACGGCGTGTGGACCGATCAGAGCTCGGAGACGACGCGTGGACCGATCGGGGCTTAGGAGACTACGCGTGTACCTATCGGGGCTCAGGAGACAGCGCGTGGACCGATCGGGGCTCAGGAGGCGGTGCGTGGATCGATCGGGGCTCGGAGACGGCGCGTGGAACGAGCGGGTCTCAGGAAGCGGCGCCTGGACCGATTGGGGCTTAGGAGACGGCGCGTGGACCGATCGGGGCGCAGGAAGCGGCGCCTGGACCGATCGTGGCTCGGAGACGGCGCGTGGAGGCATCCGGGCTAAGAAGACGACGCATGGACCGAGCGGGGTTCAGGAGACGGCGCGAGGCCCGATTGGGGCTCGTACACTGCGCGTGAACCGACCGGGGCTCAGGAGGCCGCGCGTGGACCGATCATGGCTCGGCGACGGCGCGTAGGCCGATCGGGGCTCGGAGACGACGTGTGGACTGATCGGGGCTCGAAGACAGTGCGTGGACCGACTGGGGCTCAGGCGGTTGCGCGTGGACCAATTGGGGCTCCGGAGGCGGCGCGTGGACCGATTGTGGAGCAGAAGATGATGCGTGGACTGATCGGGGCTCGGAGACGGCGCCTGGACCGATAGGAGCTTAGAAGACGACGCCTAGACCGATTGGGGCTCAGGAGACAGCGCGTGGACTGATCGGGGCTCGGAGACGGCGCGTTAACCGATCGGCGCTCGGAGACAGCGCGTCGACCGATCGGGGTTCGGTGACGGCGCGTGGACCGTCCGGGGCTCAGGAGGGGATGCGTGGACCGATCGCGGCTCTGGAGACTGCGCGTGGATAGATCGGGGCTTAGGGAACGACGCGTGGACCGATCGGGGCTCAGGAGACGGCGCGTGAACCGACCGGGGCTCAGGAGACCGCGCGTGGACCGATCGCGGTTCGGCGACGGCGCGTGGACCGATCGGGGCTCAGGAGACGGCGCGTGAACCGATCGGCGCTCGGAGACAGCGCGTGCACCGATCGGGGCTTAGGAGACGGCGCGTGGACCGACCGGGGTTTAGGAGAAGACGCTTGGACCGAACGGGGCTTAGGAGACGGCCCGTGGACCGATCGGGGCTCCGGAGACGGCGCGCGGACCGACTGGGGCTCAGGAGACTCGCGTGGATCGATCGGGGCTCCGGAGGCGCCGCGTGGACCGATTGGGATCAGGAGACGACGCGTGGACCGATCGGGCGTAGGAGACGACGCGTGTACCTATCGGGGCTCACGACACAGCGTGTGGACCGATTGGGGCTCAGGAGACGGCACGTGGAACGATCGGGGCTCAGGAGACGGCGCCTCAATCGATCGGCGCGCGGAGATGGCACGTGGAACGATCGGGGCTTAGGAGACGGCGCGTGGACTAATAGGAGATCAGGAGAGGACGCGTGGACCGATCGGGCTGTGGAAGCGGCGCACGGACCGATCGTGGCTCGGAGACGGCGCGTGGACCGATCGAGGCTCGGCGACGGCGCGTGGACCGATCGCGGCTCGGAGACGACGCGTGTACAGATCAGGGCTTGGTGACGGCGCGTTTACCGATAGCAGCTCGAAGACGGCCCGTGGACGGATCGCGGCTTAGGAGACGGCGCGTGGACCGATCGAGGCTCGGAGACGACGTGTGTGCGGATCGGGGATTCGAGGACGACGGGTGGACCGATCCGGGCTCAGGAGACGACGCGTCGTCCGATCGGGGCTCAGGATGCGGCGCGTGGACCCATCGGGGCTCGGAGACGGCACGTGGACCGATCAAGGCTTAGGACACGACGCGTTGACCGATCGGGACTCAGGAGGCGGCGCGTGGACCGATCGCGGTTCGGCGTCGGCGCGTGGACCGATCGGGGCTCAGGAGGCCGCGCGTGGACCGATCGGGGCTCAGGAGACGGCGCGTGGACCGATTGGGGCTCGGATACGGCGCGTGAACCAGTCGGGCCTCAGGAGGCCGCGCGTGGACCGATCGCGGCTCGGCGACGGCGCGTGGATCGATCGGGGCTCAGGAGGCCGCGCGTGGACCGATCATAGCTCGGCGACGGTGCGTAGACCGATCGGGGCTCGGAGACGGCGCGTGGAACGATCGGGGCTCAGGAGACGGCGCGTGAACCGATCGGCGCTCGGAGACGGCGCGTGGACCGATCGGGGCTTAGTAGAAGGCGCTTGGACCGATCGGGGCTTAGGAGACGACGCGTGGACCGATCGGAGCTCGGAGACGGCGCGTGGAACGATCGGGGCTCAGAAGATGGCGCGTGAACCGATCGGCGCTCGGAGACGGCGCGTGGACCGATCTGAGCTCGGAGACAGCGCGTGGACCGACTGGGGCTCAGGCGGTTGCGCGTGGACCGATCGGGGCTTAGGAGCCTCGCGTGGATCGATCGGGGCCCCGGAGGCGCCGCGTGGACCCATGGGGATCAGGAGACAGTGCGTGAACCGATCGGGGCTCGGAGACGGCGCGTGGACCGATCGGGGCTTAGGAGACAACGCGTGGACCGTTCGGGGTGTAGGAGACGACGCGTGTACCTATCGGGGCTCAGGAGACAGCGCGTGGACCGATCGGGGCTCGGCGACTGCGCGTCGACTTATCGGGGCTCAGGAGACGGCGCGTGGACCGATTGGAGCTTAGGAGACGGCGCGTGGACCGTTTGGGGCTCGGATACGGCGCGTGAACCGATCGGGGCTTAGGAGTCGACGCGTGGACCGATCGGGGCTCAGGAGACGGCGCGTGGACCGATCGGGGCTTCGGAGACGGTACGTGGACCGATCGGGGCTCGGAGACGGTACGAGGACCGACCGGAGCTCAGGAGATTCGCGTGGATCGATCAGGGCTCCGGAGGCGGCGCATGGATCGATTGGGGAGCATGAGATGGTGCGTGGACCGATCGGGGCTCGGAGACGGCGCACGGACCGATCGGGGCTTAGGAGACGACGCCTGGGCCGATTGGGGCTCAGGAGGCCGCGAGTGGACCGATCGCGGCTCGACTCCGCGCGTGGACGGATCAGGCATCAGGAGACGGCGCGTGGACCGATCGGGGTGGGGAGACGGCGCGTGGACCGATCGGAGCTCAGGAAGCGGCGCGTGGACCGAACGGTGCTCGGAGACGACGCGTGAACCGATCGGCGCTCAGGAGACGGCGCGTGGAGCGATCGGAGCGCAGGAGACGACGCGTTAACAGAGCGGGGTTTAGGAGACGATGCGTGGACCGATCGGTGCTTGGAGACAGCGCGTGGACCGACTGGGGCTGAGGAGGTGGCGCGTGGACCAATTGGGGTTCGGCGACGGCGCGTGGACCGACCGGGGATTAGGAGACGACGCGTCGACCGATCGGGGCTTAGGAGACTACCCGTCGACCGATCGGGGCTTAGGAGACGACGCGTAGACCGATCGGGGCTTAGGAGGCGGCGCGTGGACCCATCGGGGCTCGGAGACGGCGCGTTAACCGATCGGGGCTTAGGAGACGATGCGTGGACCGATCGGGTCTCGGAGACGGCGCGTGGACCGACCGGGGCTAAGGAGGCCGCGCGTGGACCGATCGAGGCTCGTCGACGGCGCGTGGACCGATCGGGACTCGGAGACGGCGCGTGGAACGATCGGGGCTCAGGAGACGGCGCGTGAAATGATCGGCGGTCTGAGACGGCGCGTGGACCGATTGTGGCTTACGAGACGGCGCGTGGATCGATCGGGGCTCAGGAAGCGGCGCCTGGACCTATCGTGGCTCGGAGACGGCGCGTGGAGTCATCGGGGCTAAGAACACGACGCATGGACCGAGCGGGGCTCAGGAGACGGCGCGAGGAGCGATCGAGGCTCAGGAGAAGACGCGTCAATTGATCGGGGCTCAGGAGACGACGCGGCGACGGATCGGGGCTTAGGAGACGACGCGTGGACCGATCGGGGCTCGGAGACGGTAGGAGGACCGACCGGAGCTCAGGAGATTCGCGTGGATCGATCAGGGCTCCGGAGGCGGCGCATGGACCGATTGGGGAGCATGCGATGGTGCGTGGACCGATCGGGGCTCGGAGACGGCGCACGGACCGATCGGGGCTTAGGAGACGACGCGTGGACCGATTGGGGCTCAGGAGGCCGCGCGTGGACCGATCGGGGTGTAGGAGACGACGCGTGTACCTATAGGGGCTCAGGAGACAGCGCGTGGACCGATCGGGGCTCGGCGACTGCGCGTCGACGTATCGGGGCTCAGGAGACGGCGCGTGGACCGATTGGAGCTTATGAGACGGCGCGTGGACCGATTGGGGCTCGGATACGGCGCGTGACCCGATCGGGGCTTAGGAGACGACGCGTGGACCGATCGGGGCTCAGGTGACGGCGCGTGGACCGATCGGGGCTTCGGAGACGGTACGTGGACCGATCGGGGCTCGGAGACGGTACGAGGACCGACCGGAGCTCAGGAGATTCGCGTGGATCGATCAGGGCTCCGGAGGCGGCGCATGGACCGATTGGGGAGAATGCGATGGTGCGTGGACCGATCGGGGCTCGGAGACGGCGCACGGACCGATCGGGGATTAGGAGACGACGCGTGGACCGATCGGGGCTCGGAGACGGCGCGTGGACCGACTGGGGCTAAGGAGGCCGCGCGTGGACCTATCGAGGCTTAGGAGTCGACGCGTGGACCGATCGGGGCTGAGGAGACGGCGCGTGGACCGAACGGGGCTCGGAGACGGCGCGTGGAACGATCGGAGCACAGGAGACGGCGCGTGAACCGGTCGGCGCTCGGAGACGGCGCGTGGATCGATCGGGGCTTAGTAGCCGACGCGTGGACCGATCGGGGCTCAGGTGACGGGGCGTGAAATGATCGGCGCTCTGAGACGGCGCGTCGACCGATCGGTGCTCGGAGACGGCGCGTGGACGGACCGCGGCTCAGAATGCGGTACGCGGACCGACCGGGGATCGGACACGGCGTGTGGACCGATCGAGGCTCGGAGACGACGCGTTTAAGGATCGGGAATCAGGAGACGCCGCGTGGAACAATCCGGGCTCAGGAGACGAAGCGTGGACCGATCGGGGCTCGGAGACGCCGTGTGGAACGATCGGCATTCGGAGACGGCGCGTGGATCGATCGGGGATCGGGGACGGCGCGTGGAACGATCGCGACTCGGAGTCGACGCGTTAGCCGATCGGGGCTTAGGAGACGATGCGTGGACCGATCGGGGCTCGGAGACGGCGCGTGGACCGATCGGGGCTTAGGAGACGGCGCGTGGACCGATCGGAGATCAGGAGATGACGCGTGGACCGATCGGGGTTGTGGAAGCAGCGAACGGACCGATCGTGGCTCGGAGACGGCGCGTGGAGGCATCGGGGCTTTGAAGACGACGCGTGGACCGATCGGGGCTCAGGAAACGGCGTGTGGTGCGATCGGGGCTCAGGAGACGACGCGTGGATCGATCGGGGCTCACGAGACGACGCGTCGAACAATCGGGGCTCAGGAGATGGCGCGCGGACCGACTGGGGCTCAGGAGACTCGCGTGGATCGATCGGGGCTCCAGAGGCGCCGCCTGGACCGATTGGGACCAGGAGACGGTGCGTGAACCGTTCGGGGCTCGGAGACGGCGCGTGGACCGATCGGGGCTCGGAGACGACGCGTAGTCCGATCGGTGCTCGGAGACAGCGCGTGGACCGACTGGGGCTCGGAGACGGCGCGTGAACCGATCGTGGCTTAGGAGAAGGCGCGTGGAATGATCGGGGTTCAGGAGACGGCGCGAGGAGCGATCAGGGCTCAGGAGAAGATGCGTCAATTGATCGGGGCTCAGGACACGACGCGGCGACGGATCGGGGCTTGGAGACGGCGCGTGGACCGATCGGGGCTTAGGAGACGACGCGTGGACCGATCGGGGCTCAGGAGACGGCGCGTGGACCGATCGGGGCTCGGAGACGACGCGTGGAGCGATAGGGGCTCAGGAGACGGCGCGTGGAGCGGTCGGGGCTTAGGAGACCCGCGTGGACCGATTGGGGCTCAGGCGGTTGCGCGTCGATCAATTGGGATTCGGCGACGGTGCGTGGACCGATCGCGGCGCGGAGACGGCGCGTAAAACCGATCGGGACATAGGAGACGATGCGTGGACCGATCGGGCTCAGGAGACGGCGCGTGGAGCGATCGGGGCTTAGGAGACGAAGCGTGGACCGATCAGACCGCAGGAGACGGCGCGTGGAGCGGTCGGGGCTAGGAAACGGCGGGTGGACCGTCCGGGGCTTAGGAGACGATGCCTGGACCGATCGGGGCTCAGAAGACGGCGCGTGGACGGATCGGCGCTCGGAGACGGCGCCTGGACCGATCGGGGCTCAGAAGACGGCGCGTGGACTGATCGACGCTCGGAGACGGGGCGTGGAACGATCGGGGCTCAGGAGACGACGCGTGGACCGATCGGGGCTCAGGAGATGGCGCGTAGACCGATCGGGGCTCCGAAACGACGCGTTAACCGAGCGGGGCTTAGGAGACGATGCGTGGACCCATCGGGGCTCGGAGACAGCGCGTGGACGGATCGGGGCTCGGAGACGGCGCGTAGAACGATCGGGGCTCAGGAGACGGCGCGTTAACCGATTGGGGCTTAGGAGACGTTGCGTGGACCGATCGGGGCTCGAAGACGGCGCGTGGACCGATCGGGGCTCGGAGACAGTGCGTGGACCGACTGGGGCTCAGGCGGTTGCGCGTGGACCAATTGGGGTTCGGCGACGGCGCGTGCATCGATCGGGGCTTAGGAGACGGCGCGTGCATCGATCGGGGCCCGGAGACGGGTCGTAGACAGATGGGGGCTTAGGAGACGGCGCGTGAACCGATCGTGGTTGGGAGACGGCTCGTCCACCAATCGGGGCTTAGGAGACGACGCGTAGATCGATCGGGGCTCAGGAGACGGCGCGTGGACCGATCGGGGCTCAGGAAACGGCGCGTGGACCGACTGGGGCTCAGGCGGTTGCGTGTGGACCAATTGGGGTTCGGCGACGGCGCGTGGACCCATCGGGGCTCGGAGACGGCGCGTCGACCGCTCGGGGTTCGGAGACGGCGCGTGGATGGATCGGAGCTTAGGGAACGACGCGTGGACCGATCAGGGCTCAGGAGACGGCGCGTGAACCGATCGGCGCTCGGAGACGGCACCTGGACCGATCGGGGCTTAGGAGACGGCGCGTGGACCAATAGGAGATCAGGAGTGGACGCGTGGACCGATAGGGCTCTGGAAGCGGCGCACGGACCGATCGTGGCTCGGAGACGGCGCGTGGAGGCATCGGGGCTTAGGAGACGAAGCGTGGACCGATCAGAGCGCAGGAGACGGCGCGTGGAGCGATCGGGGCCAGGAAACGGCGGGTGGACCGTCCGGGGCTTAGGAGACGATGCCTGGACCGATCGGGGCTCAGAAGACGGCGCGTGGACGGATCGGCGCTCGGAGACGGCGCCTGGACCGATCGGGGCTCAGAAGGCGGCGCGTGGACTGATCGACGCTCGGAGACGGCGCGTGGAACGATCGGGGCTCAGGAGACGACGCGTGGACCGATCGGGGCTCAGGAGATGGCGCGTGGTCCGATTGGGCCTCACGAGACGGCGCGTGGACAGATCGGGGCTCGGAGACGACGCGTGGAGGCATCGGGGCTTTGAAGACGACGCGTGGACCGAACGAGGCTCAGAAAACGGCACCTGGAGCGATCGGGGCTCAGGAGACGGCGCGCGGACGGACCGGGGCTCAGAAGCCTCGCGTAGATCGATCGGGGCTCCGGAGGCGCCGCGTGGACCGATCGGGGCTCAGGATACGGCGTGTGGACCGATCGGGGCTTCGGAGACGGTACGTGGACCGATCGGGGCTCGGAGCCGGCGTGTGGACCGATCGGGGCATAGGAGACGACGCGTGTACCTATCGGGGCTCAGGAGACAGCGCGTGGTCCGATTGGGCCTCACGAGACGGCGCGTGGACAGATCGGGGCTCGGAGACGACGCGTGTACGGATCGGGGATTCGGGGACGAGGCGTGGACCGATCGGGGCTCAGGAGACGACGCGTCGACGCATCGGGGCTTAGGAGACGACGCGTGGACCGATCGGGGCTTAGGAGACGACGCGTGGACCGATCGGGGCTCAGGAAGCGGCGCCTAGACCGATCGTGGCTCGGAGACGGCGCGTGGAGGCATCGGGCCTAAGAAGACGACGCATGGACCGAGCGGGGCGCAGGAGACGGCGCGAGGAGCGATCGGGGCTGAGGAGAAGACGCGTGGGCCGATCGGGGCTCAGGAGACGGCGCGTAGACCGATCGGGGCTCGGAAACGACGCGTTAACTGAGCGGGGCTTAGGAGACTATGCGTGGACCGATCGGGGCTCGGAGACAGCGCGTGTACCGACTGGGGCTCAGGAGGTTGCGCGTGGACCAATTGGGGTTCGGCGACGGCGCGTGGACCGACCGGGGCTCAGGAGACCGCGCGTGAACCGATCGGGGCTCGGCGACTGCGCGTGGACCGATCGGGGCTAAGGAGACGACGTGTGGACCGATCGGGGCATAGGAGACGACGCGTGTACCTATCGGGGCTCAGGAGACAGCGCGTGGTCCGATTGGGCCTCACGAGACGGCGCGTGGACAGATCGGGGCTCGGAGACGACGCGTGTACGGATCGGGGATTCGGGGACGAGGCGTGGACCGATCGGGGCTTAGGAGACGACGCGTGGACCGATCGGGGCGTAGGAGACGACGCGTGGACCGATTGGGGCTTAGGAGACGGCGCGTGGACCGATCGGGGCTCAGGAAGCGGCGCTAGACCGATCGTGGCTCGGAGACGGCGCGTGGAGGCATCGGGCCTAAGAAGACGACGCATGGACCGAGCGGGGCGCAGGAGACGGCGCGAGGAGCGATCGGGGCTCAGGAGAAGACGCGTCAATTGATCGGGGCTCAGGAGAGGACGCGTCGACGCATCGGGGCTCAGGAGACGGCGCGTGGACCGACCGGGGCTCAGGAGACTCGCGTGGATCGATCGGGGCTCAGGAGGCGACGCGTGGACCCATCGGGGCTCGGAGACGACGTGTGGACGTATCGGGGCTTAGGAGACGACGCGTGGACGGATCGGGGCTCAGGAGAAGGCGCGTGAACCGATCGGCGCTCGGAGACGGCGCGTGGACCGATCGGGGCTTAGGAGACGATGCGCGGACCGATCGGAGGTCAGGAGGCGGCGCGTGGACCCATCGGGGCTCGGAGACGGCACGTGGACCGATCAGGGCTTAGGAGACGACTCGTGGACCGATCGGGGCTCCGGAGATAGCGCGTGGACCGGTCGGGGCTTAGGAGACTCGCGTGGATCTAACGGACCTTCGGAGGCGGCGTGTGAACCGATCGGGGAGTAGGAGACGGTGCGTGGAGCGATCGGGGCGTAGGAGACGGCGCGTGGACCGATCGGGGCTGGTGAAGCGGCGCCTGGACCGATCGTGGCTCGGAGACGGCGTGTGGAGGCATCGGGGTTTAGAAGACGACGTATGGACCGATCGGGGCTCAGGATACGGCGTGTGGACCGATCGGGGCTCAGGAGGCCGCGCGTTGTCTGATCGGGGCTCGGAGATGACGGGTGGAACGATCGGGGCTCTGGAGACGGCGCGTGAACCGATCGTCGCTCGGAGACGGCGCTTGGACCGATCGGGGCTTAGAAGACGACTCGTGGACCGATTGGGGCTTAGGAGACGACTCGTGGACCGATCGGGGCTCAGGAGATAGCGCGTGGACCGGTCGGGGCTTAGGAGACTCGCGTGGATCTAACGGACCTTCGGAGGCGGCGTGTGAACCGATCGGGGATCAGGAAACGGCGCGTGGACCGATCGGAGCTCGGAGACGACGCGTGGACCGATCGGGGCTCAGGAGATGGCACGTGAACCAATCGGCGCTCGGACACGGCGCGTGGACCGATCGTGGCTTAGGAGAAGGCGCGTGGAACGATCGGGGCTCAGGAGACGGCGCGTGGATCGATCGGTGCTCGAAGACGACGCGTGGACCGATCGCGGCTCAGGAGACGGAGCGTGGATCGATCGGGGCTCGGAAATGGCGCGTGGACCGATCGGGGCTCAGGAGACGGTGCGTGAACCAATCGGTGCTCGGAGACGGCGCGTGGACCGGTCGAGGCTTAGGAGAAGGCGGGTAGAACGTTCGGGGCTCAGGAGACGGAGCTTGGTCCGATCGGGGCTCAGGACGCGGCGCTTGGATCAATCGGGCCTCGGAGACGGCGCGTGGACCGATCGGGGCTCTGGAGACGGCGCGTGGAGCGATCGGGGCTCGGACACGGCGCGTGGACCGATCGGGGCTTAGGAGACGACGCGTGGACAGATTGGGGCTTAGGAATCGGCGCGTGGACCGATCGGGACTCCGGGACGGCGCGTGGACCGATCGGGGCTCAGGAGACGGCGCGTGGATCGATCGGGGCTCAGGAGACGGCGCGTGGAGTGACCGGGGCTTAGGAGACGATAAGTGGACCGATTGGAGCTCAGGAGACGGCGCGTGGAGCGATCGGGGGTAAGAAGACGACGCATTGACCGCGCGCGGCTCAGGAGACGACGCGTGGAGCGGTCGGGGCTCGGAAACGGCGGGTGGACCGATTGGGGCTCAGGAGGCCGCGCGTGGGCCGATCGCGGCTCGGCGCCACCACGTGGACGGATCGGGGCTCAGGAGGCTGCGCGTGGTCCGATCATGGCTCGGCGACGGCGCGTGGACCGATCGCGGCTCGGAGACGGCGCGTGGAACGATCGGGGCTCAGGAGACGGTGCGTGAACCAATCTGCGCTCGGACACGGCGCGTGGACCGATCGTGGCTTACGAGAAGGCGCGTGGAACGATCGGGGCTCAGGAGACGGCGCGTGGATCGATCGGTGCTCGAAGACGACGCGTGGACCGATCGCGGCTCAGGAGACGGCGCGTGGATCGATCGGGGCTCGGAAACGGCGCGTGGACCGATCGGGGCTCAGCAGACGGCGCGTGGACCGATAGGGCTCAGGAGGCCGCGCGTGGAGCGATCGGGGCTCGGCGACGGCGCCCGGACCGATGGAGGCTCGGCGACGACGCGTGTACGGATCGGGGACTAGGGGACGACACGTGAACCGATCGGGGCTCAGGCGACGGCGTGTGGACTGATCGGGGATCGGAAACGATGCGTTAACCGAGCGGGGCTTAGGAGACGATGCGTGGAGCGATCGCTGCTCGGAGACGGCGCGTGGAACGATCGGGGCTCAGGAGACGGCGAGTGAACTGGTCGGGGCTCGGAGACGGCGCGTGGAACGATCGGGGCTCAGGAGACGGTGCGTGAACCAATCGGTGCTCGAAGACGACGCGAGGACCGATCGGGGCTCAGGAGACGGCGCGTGGAGCGATCGGGGCTCAGGAGAAGACGCGTGGATCGATCGGGTCTCAGGAGACGACGCGTCGACGGATCGGGGCTCGGCGAGTGCGCGTGGACGTATCGGGGTTCAGGAGACGGCGCGTTAACCGATCGGGGCTTAGGAGACGATGCGTGGACCGATCGCGGTTCGGAGAGGGCACGTGAACCGACCGGGGCTCAGGAGGATGCTCGTGGACCGATCGAGGCTCGGCTACGGCGCGTGGACCCATCGGGGCTCAGGAGGCGGTGCGTGGCCCCATCGGGACTCGGAGACGACGCGTGAACCGATCCGGGCACAGGAGACGGCGCGTCGACCAACCGGAGGTCAGGAGGCGACGCGTGGACCCATCGGGGCTCGGAGACGGCACGTGGACCGATCGGGGCTTAGGACCCGACGCGTGGGCTGATCGGGGTGCAGGAGACGGGGCGTGGACCGATCGAGGCTTAGGAGACGATACGTGGAGCGATCGGGGCTCAGGAGGCGGCGCGTGGATCGATCGGGGCTCAGGAGACGCCGCGTGGACCGATCGCGTATTAGGGGACGACGCATCGACCGATCGGTGCTCGGAGTCGGCGCGCGGATGGACCATCGCTTAGAATGCGGCACGTGTACCGATCGGGGCTCGGAGACGGCGTGTGGACCGATCAGGGCTCGGAGAGGGCGCGTTAACCGATCGGCGCTTAGGAGACGATGCGTGCACCGATCGGGGCTCGGAGATGGCACGTGGACCGATCGGGGCTCGGAGACGGCGCGTTAACCGATCGGGGCTTAGGAGCCGACACGTGGACCGATCGGGACTCAGAAGGCGGCGCCTGGACCGATCGTGGCTCAGGAGACGGCGCGTGGACGGGTCGGGGCTTAGGAGACTCGCGTAGATCGATCGGGGCTCCGGAGGCGGCACGTGGACCGATCGGGGATCAGGAGACGGTACGTGGACCGATCGCGGCTCGGAGATGGCGTGTGCACCGATCGGGGCTTCGGAGACGGTACATGGACCGATCGGGGCTCGGAGACGGCGCGAGGACCGACCAGGGCTCAGGAGACGGCGCGTGGACCGACCGGAGCTCAGGAGATTCGCGTGGATCGATCCGGGCTCCGGAGGCGGCGCGTGGACCGATTGGGGAGCAGGAGATGGGCCGTGGACGAATCGGGGCTCAGGAGACGGCGGTGGACCGATCGGGGCTCGGAGACGGCATGTTAACCGATCGGGGCTTAGGAGACGATACGTGGACCGATCGGGGCTCGGATACGGCGCGTGAACCGACCGGGGCTCAGGAGGCCGCGCGTGGACCGATCGGGGCTCAGAAGGCCACGCCTGGACCGTTCGGGGCTCAGGCGACTCGCGTGGAACGACCGGGGCTTTGGAGGCGGCGCGTGAACCGATCGGGGCTTGATGACATCGCGTTTACCGATCGCGGTTCGGAGACGGCCCGTGGACAGATCGGGGCTTAGGAGACGGCGCGTGGACCTAACGGGGCTCAGGAGACGGCGCGTGGACCGGTCGGGGCTTAGGAGACGACGCCTAGACCGATCGGGGCTTAGGAGGCGGCGTGTGGAACGATCGGTGCTCAGGGGACGGCGCGTGCACCAATCGGCGCTCGGAGACGGCGCGTCGAGCGATCGGGGCTCAGGAGACGACGCGTGGACGGACCGTGGCTTAGAATGCGTCACGCGGACCGATCGGCGATCGGATACGGCGCGTCGAGCGATCGGGGCTCAGGAGACGACGCGTGGACGGACCGTGGCT
This sequence comes from Netelia fuscicornis, assembly GCA_946811545.1. Classification (NCBI taxonomy): domain Eukaryota; kingdom Metazoa; phylum Arthropoda; class Insecta; order Hymenoptera; family Ichneumonidae; genus Netelia; species Netelia fuscicornis. The sequence goes on from OX328012.1 coordinate 27,727,543, forward strand.
TAGAATGCGTCACGCGGACCGATCGGCGATCGGATACGGCGTGTGGACGTATCGGGGCTTAGGAGCCGATGCGTGGACCGATCGGGGCTCAGGAGACGGCGGGTGATCCCGTCGGGTCTTAGGAGACGACGCGTCGACCGATCGGGGCTCAGGGAAAGGCGTGTGGACCGATCGAGGCTCAGGAGACGGCGCCTGGACCGATCGGGGCTCGGCGACTGCGCGTGGACGGATCGGGGCTCAGGAGACGGCGCGTGGGCCGATCGGGGCTCGGAGACGGCGCGTGGACCGATTGGGGCTTACGAGACGGCGCGTGGACCGATTGGGGCTCGGAGACAGTGCGTGGACCGACTGGGGCTCAGGCGGTTGCGCGTGGACCAATTGGGGTTCGGCGACGGCGCGTGGATCGATCGGGGCTTAGGAGACGGCGCGTGCATCGATCGGGGCCCGGAGACGGGTCGTAGACAGATGGGGGCTTAGGAGACGGCGCGTGAACCGATCGTGGTTGGGAGACGGCTCGTCCACCAATCGAGGCTTAGGAGACGACGCGTAGATCGATCGGGGCTCAGGAGACGGCGCGTGGATCGATCGGGGCTCAGGAAACGGCGCGTGGACCCACTGGGGCTCAGGCGGTTGCGCGTGGACCAATTGGGGTTCGGCGACGGCGCGTGGACCGATCGGGGCTCGGAGACGGCGCGTCGACCGCTCGGGGTTCGGAGACGGCGCCTGGACCGTCCGGAGCTCAGGAGGCGATGCGTGGACCGATCGGGGCTCAGGAGACTGCGCGTGGATGGATCGGAGCTTAGGGAACGACGCGTGGACCGATCAGGGCTCAGGAGACGGCGCGTGAACCGATCGGCGCTCGGAGACGGCACCTGGACCGATCGGGGCTTAGGAGACGGCGCGTGGACCAATAGGAGATCAGGAGAGGACGCGTGGACCGATAGGGCTCTGGAAGCGGCGCACGGACCGATCGTGGCTCGGAGACGGCGCGTGGAGGCATCGGGGCTTTGAAGACGACGCGTGGACCGAACGGTGCTCAGAAAACGGCACCTGGAGCGATCGGGGCTCAGGAGACGGCGCGCGGACAGACCGGGGCTCAGAAGCCTCGCGTAGATCGATCGGGGCTCCGGAGGCGCCGCGTGGACCGATGGGGATCAGGACACGGTGCGTGGACCGATCGGGGCTCGGAGACGGCGCGTGGACCGATCGGGGCCTAGGAGACGACGCGTGGACTGATCGGGGCGTAGGAAACGACGCGTGTACCTATCGGGGCTCAGGAGACAGCGAGTGGACCTATTGGGGCTCAGGAGACAGCGAGTGGACCTATTGGGGCTCAGGAGACGGCGCAGGGACCGATCGGGGCTCGGAGACGGCGCGTGGAACGATCGGGGCTCAGGAGACGGCGCGTTAACCGATTGGGGCTTAGGAGACGATGAGTGGACCGACTGGAGCTCAGGCGGTTGCGCATGGACCAATTGGGGTTCGGCGACGGCGCGTGGACCGATCGGGGCTCGGAGACGGCGCGTTAACCGATCGGGGCTTAGGAGACGATGCGAGGAGGCATCTGGGTTTACAAGAAGACGCGTGGATCGATCGGGGCTCGGAGACGGCGCGTGAACCGACCGCGGCTCAGGAGACGGCGCGTGGACCGATCGGGGCTCGGAGACGGCGCGTGGAATGATCGGGGCTCAGGAGACGGCGCGTGAACCGATCGGCGCTCGGAGACAGCGCGTGGACCGATCGGGGCTCAGGAGACGGCGCGTGAACCGATCGGCGCTCGGAGACAGCGCGTGGACCGATCGGGGCTTAGGATACGGCGCGTGGACCGATCGGGGATCAGGAGACGGCGCGTGGACCGATCGGAGATGAGGAGACGATGCGTGCACTGATAGTGCTCTGGAAGCGGCGCACGGACCGATCGTGGCTCGGAGACGGCGCATGGAGGCATCGGGGCTTTGAAGACGACGCGTGGACCGAACGGTGCTCAGAAAACGGCGCGTGGAGCGATCGAGGCTCAGGAGACGACGCGTGGACCGATCGGGGCTCGGAGACGGCGCGTGGAATGATCGGGGCTCAGGAGACGGCGCGTGAACCGATCGGCGCTCGGAGACAGCGCGTGGACCGATCGGGGCTTAGGAGACGGCGCGTGGACCGATCGGAGATGAGGAGACGATGCGTGGACCGATAGGGCTCTGGAAACGGCGCACGTACCGATCGTGGATCGGCGACGGCCTGTGGACCGATTGGGGCTCAGGAGGCCGCTCGTGGACCGATCATGGCTCGGCGACGGCGCGTGGACCGATCGGCGCTTGGAGACAGCGCGTGGACCGACTGGGACTCAGGCGGTTGCGCGTGGACCAATTGGGGTTCGGCGACGGCGCGTGGACCGCTCGGTGCTCGGAGACGGCACGTTAACCGATCGGGGCTTAGGAGACGATGCGTGAACCGATCGGGGCTCGGAGACGGCGCGTGGACCGATCGGGGCTTAGGAGACAACGCGTGGACCGATGGGGGCTCGGAGACGGCGCGTGGACGGACTGGGGCTCAGGAGACTCGCGTGGATCGATCGGGGGTCCGGAGACGCCGCGTGGAGCGATGGGGATCAGGAGACGGTGCGCGGACCGATCGGGGCTCGGAGACGGCGCGTGGACCGATCGGGGCTTAGGAGACGACGCGTGGACCGATCGGGGCTCGGAGACGGCGCGTGGACCGATCGGGGCTTAGGAGACAACGCGTGGACCGATCGAGGCTCAGGAGGCCACGCCTGGACCGATCGGAGCTCCGCGACGGCGCGTGGACCGATCGAGGCTCGGAGACGACGCGTCTACGGATCGGAGATTCGGCGATGACGCGTGGACCGATCCGGGCTCAGGAGACGGCGCGTGGACGGATCGGGGCTCGGAGACGGCGCGTGGAACGATCGGGGCTCAGGAGACGGCGCGTGAACCGATCGGCGCTCGGAGACGGCGCGTGGACCGATAGGGGCTTAGGAGACGGCGCGTGGACCGATCGGGGCTCGAAGACGGGGCGTGGAATGATCGGGGCTCACGAGACGGCGCGTGAAATGATCGGCGCTCTGAGACGGCGCGTAGACCGATTGGGGGTTACGAGACGGCGCGTGGACCGATCGGGGCTCAGGAGACGGCGCGTGCACCGATCGGGGCTCTAGAAGCGGCGTGTGGAGGGATCGGGGCTCAGGAGACGATGCGTGGACCGATCGGGGCTCAGGAGACTCGTGTGGATCGATCGGGGCTCCGGAGGCGCCGCGTGGACCGATGGGGATCAGGAGACGGTGCGTAAACCAACCGGGGCTCAGGAGGCCGCGCGTGGACCGATCGCGGCTCGGTGACGGCGCGTGGACCAATCGGGGCTCAGGAGGCCGCGCGTTAACCAAACGGGGCTTAGGAGACGATGCGTGAACCGATCGGGGCTAGGAGACGGCACGTGGGCCGAACGGGGCTCAGGAGACGGCGCGTGGACCGGTCGGGGCTTAGGAGACGACGCCTGGACAGATCGGAGCTTAGGAGGCGGCGTGTGGAACGATCGGTGCTCAGGAGACGGCGCGTGCACCAACCGGGGCTCGGAGACGGCACGTGGAACGATCGGGGCTCGGCGACTGTGTGTGGACGTATCGGGGTTCAGGAGACGGCGCATGAACCAATCGGCGCTCCGAGACGGCGCGTGGACCGATCGGGGATGAGGAGAAGGCGCGTGGACCGACTGGGGCACAGGCGGTTGCGCGTGGACCAATTGGGGTTCGGCGACGGCGCGTGGACCGATCCGGGCTCAGGAGACGGCGCGTGGACCGATCGGGGCTCGGAGACGGAGCGTGGAGCGATCGGGGCTGAGGAGAAGGCGCGTGGTCCGATCGGGGCTTATGACACGGCGCGTGGACCGATCGGGGCTCGGAGATGGCGCGTGGAATGATCGGGGCTTAGGAGATGGCGTGTGGACCGATCGGAGATCAGGAGACGACGCGTGGACCGAGAGGGCTCTGGAACTGGCGCACGGACGGATCGTGGCTCGGAGACGGCGCGTGGAGGCATCGGGGCTTTGAAGACGACGCGTGGACCAAACGGTGCTCAGGAGACGGCGCGTGGACCGATCGGGGCTCAGGAGCCGGCGCGTGGACCGATTGGGGCTCGGATACGGCGCGTGAACCAACCGGGGCTCAGGAGCCCGCGCGTGGACCGATCCCGGCTCGGCGACGGCGCGTGGACCGATGGGGGCTCAGGAGCCGCGCGTGGACCGATCATGGCTCGGTGACGACGCGTGGACCGATCGGGGCTTAGGTGGCGATGCGTGAACCGATCGAGGCTCGGAGACGGCGCGTGGACCGATCGGGGCTTAGGAGACAACGCGTGGACCGATTGGGGCTCAGGAAGCAGCGCTTGGACCGATCGTGGCTCGGAGACGGCGCGTGGACCGATCGAGGCTCGGAGACGGCGCGAGGACCGACCGGGGCTCAGGAGACGGCGCGTGGACCGACCGGAGCTCAGGAGATTCGCGTGGATCGATCCGGGCTCCGGAGGCGGCGCGTGGACCGATTGGGGAGCAGGAGATGGGCAGTGGACGGATCGGGGCTCAGGAGACGGCGGTGGACCGATCGGGGCTCGGAGACGGCATGTTAACCGATCGGGGCTTAGGAGACGATACGTGGACCGATCGGGGCTCGGATACGGCGCGTGAACCGACCGGGGCTCAGGAGGCCGCGCGTGGACCGATCGAGGCTCAGGAGGCCACGCCTGGACCGTTCGGGGCTCCGCGACGGCGCGTGGACCGATAGGGGCTTAGGAGACGGCGCGTGGACCGATCGGGGCTCGGAGACGGGGCGTGGAATGATCGTGGCTCACGAGATGGCGCGTGGACGGGTCGGGGCTTAGGAGACTCGCGTAGATCGATCGGGGCTCCGGAGGCGGCACGTGGACCGATCGGGGATCAGGAGACGGTGCGTGGACCGATCGCGGCTCGGAGATGGCGCGTGGCCCGATCGGCGCTTAGGAGACGACGCGTGGACCGATCGGGGCTTAGGAGACGACGCGTAGACCGATCGGGGCTCACGAGACAGCGCGTGGACCGATTGGGGCTCAGGAAGCAGCGCCTGGACCAATCGTGGCTCGGAGACGGCGCGAGGAGGCATCTGGGCTTGGAAGACGACGCGTGGATCGATCGGGGCTCGGAGACGGCGCGTGATCCGGCCGGGGCTCAGGAGACGGCGCGTGGACCGGTCGGGGCTTAGGAGACGACGCCTGGACAGATCGGAGCTTAGGAGGCGGCGTGTGGAACGATCGGTGCTCAGGAGACGGCGCGTGCACCAATCGGCGCTCGGAGACGGCGCGTGGAGCGATCGGGGCTCGGAGACGGCACGTGGAACGATCGGGGCCCAGGAGACGGTGCGTGGAGGCATTGGGGCTTAGAAGACCACGCATGGACCGAGCGGGGCTCAGGAGACGGCGCGGAGAGCGATCGCGGCTCAGGAGAAGACGCGTCAATTGATCGGGACTCAGGAGACGACGCGGCGACGGATTGGGGCTTAGGAGACGACGCGTGGCCCGATTGGGGCTTTGGAGACGACGTGTGGACCGATCGGGGCTTAGGAGACGGCACGTGAATCGATCGGTGCACAGGAGACTTAGGGTGAACCGGTCGGGTCTAAGGAGACGACGCGTCGACCGATCGGGGCTCAGGGGAAGGGGTGTGGACCGATCGGGGCTGAGGAGACGGCGCCTGGACCGACCGGGGCTCGGCGACTGCGCGTGGACGGATCGGGGCTCAGGAGACGGCGCGTGGGCCGATCGGGGCTCGGAGACGGCGCGTTAACCGATCGGGGCTCGGAGACGGCGCGTTAACCGATCGGGGCTCGGACACGACGCTTGTACGGATCGGGGCTTGGTGACGGAGTGTTGACCGATCGCGGTTTACAGACGGCCCGTGGACGGATCGGGGCTTAGGAGACGGCGTGTGGACCGATCGGGGCTGAGGAGACGGCGCGTAGACCGATCGCGGCTCGTAAATGGCGCGTCAACCGATCGGGACTTAGGAGACGATGCGGGGATCGATCGGGGCTCGGCGACTGCGCGTGGACCGACTGGAGCTCAGGAGGTTGCTCGTGGACCAATGGGGGTTCGGGCGACGGCGCGTGGACCAATTGGGGTTCGGGCGACGGCGCGTGGACCAATTGGGGTTCGGGCGACGGCGCGTGGACCAATCGGTGCTCGGAGACGGCGCGTGGACCGATCGGGGCATAGGAGACGACGCGTGGACCGATCGGGGCTCAGGAGATGGCGCGCGGACCGACCGGGGCTCAGCCGACTCGCGTGGAACGACCGGGGCTTAGGAGACGGCGCGTGGACCTAACGGGGCTCAGGAGACGGCGCGTGGACCGGTCGGGGCTTAGGAGACGACGCCTGGACCGATCGGGGCTTAGGAGGCGGCGTGTGGAACGATCGGTGCTCAGGGGACGGCGCGTGCACCAATCGGCGCTCGGAGACGGCGCGTCGAGCGATCGGGGCTCAGGAGACGACGCGTGGACGGACCGTGGCTTAGAATGCGTCACGCGGACCGATCGGCGATCGGATACGGCGTGTGGACGTATCGCGGCTTAGGAGACGATGCGTGGACCGATGGGGGCTCGGAGACGGCGCGTGGACGGACTCGGGCTCAGGAGACTCGCGTGGATCGATCGGGGGTCCGGAGACGCCGCGTGGAGCGATGGGGATCAGGAGACGGTGCGCGGACCGATCGGGGCTCGGAGACGGCGCGTGGACCGATCGGGGCTTAGGAGACGACGCGTGGACCGATCGGGGCTCGGAGACGGCGCGTGGATCGATCGGGGCTTAGGAGACAACGCGTGGACCGATCGAGGCTCAGGAGGCCACGCCTGGACCGATCGGAGCTCCGCGACGGCGCGTGGACCGATCGAGGCTCGGAGACGACGCGTCTACGGATCGGAGATTCGGCGATGACGCGTGGACCGATCCGGGCTCAGGAGACGGCGCGTTGACGGATCGGGGCTCGGAGACGGCGCGTGGAACGATCGGGGCTCAGGAGACGGCGCGTGAACCGATCGGCGCTCGGAGACGGCGCGTGGACCGATAGGGGCTTAGGAGACGGCGCGTGGACCGATCGGGGCTCGAAGACGGGGCGTGGAATGATCGGGGCTCACGAGACGGCGCGTGAAATGATCGGCGCTCTGAGACGGCGCGTAGACCGATTGGGGCTTACGAGACGGCGCGTGGACCGATCGGGGCTCAGGAAGCGTCGCCTGGACCGATCGTGGCTCGAAGACGGCGCGTGGACGCATCGGGGCTAAGAAGACGACGCATGGATCGAGCGGGGCTCAGGAGACGGCGCGAGGGGCGATCGGGGCTTGGAGACGGCGCGTGGAGGCATCGGGGCTTTGAAGACGACGCGTGGACCGAACGGTGCTCAGAAAGCGGCGCGTGGACCGATCGGTGCTCGGAGACGATGCGTGGACCGATCGGGGCTCAGATAACGGCGTGTGGAGCGGTTGGGGCTCAGGAGACGACGCGTGGATCGATCGAGGCTCAGAAGACGACGCGTCGACCCATCGGGGCTCAGGAGACGGCGCGTGGATCGATCGGGGCTCGGAGACGCCGCGTGGAACGATCGGGACTCAGGAGACGGCGCTTGAAATTATCGGCGCTCAGAGACGGCCCGTGGACCGATCGGGGCTTAGGATACGGCGCGTGGACCGATCGGGGATCAGGAGACGGCGCGTGGATCGATCGGGGCTCGGAGACGGCGCGTGGAACGATCGGGGCTCAGGAGACGGCGCGTGAAATGATCGGCGCTCGGAGACGGCGCGTGGACCGATCGGGGCTCAGGAAGCGGTGCCTGGACCGATCGGGGCTTAGGAGAAGGCGCGTGGACCGATCGGGGCTTAGGAGACGGCGCGTAGATCGACCGGAGATCAGGAGACGACGCGTGCACCGATCGGGGCTCTAGAAGTGGCGTGTGGAGGGATCGGGGCTCAGGAGACGATGCGTGGACCGATCGGGGCTCAGGTGACGGCGCGCGGACCGACCGGGGCTCAGGAGGCTCGTGTGGATCGATCGGGGCTCCGGAGGCGCCGCGTGGACCGATGGGGATCAGGAGACGGTGCGTAAACCAACCGGGGCTCAGGAGGCCGCGCGTGGACCGATCGCGGCTCGGTGACGGCGCGTGGACCAATCGGGGCTCAGGAGGCCGCGCGTTAACCAAACGGGGCTTAGGAGACGATGCGTGAACCGATCGGGGCTAGGAGACGGCACGTGGGCCGAACGGGGCTCAGGAGACGGCGCGTGGACCGGTCGGGGCTTAGGAGACGACGCCTGGACAGATCGGAGCTTAGGAGGCGGCGTGTGGAACGATCGGTGCTCAGGAGACGGCGCGTGCACCAACCGGGGCTCGGAGACGGCACGTGGAACGATCGGGGCTCGGCGACTGTGTGTGGACGTATCGGGGTTCAGGAGACGGCGCGTGAACCAATCGGCGCTCCGAGACGGCGCGTGGACCGATCGGGGATGAGGAGAAGGCGCGTGGACCGACTGGGGCACAGGCGGTTGCGCGTGGACCAATTGGGGTTCGGCGACGGCGCGTGGACCGATCCGGGCTCAGGAGACGGCGCGTGGACCGATCGGGGCTCGGAGACGGAGCGTGGAGCGATCGGGGCTTAGGAGATGGCGTGTGGACCGATCGGAGATCAGGAGACGACGCGTGGACCGAGAGGGCTCTGGAACTGGCGCACGGACGGATCGTGGCTCGGAGACGGCGCGTGGAGGCATCGGGGCTTTGAAGACGACGCGTGGACCAAACGGTGCTCAGAAAACGGTGCGTGGAGCGATCGGGGCTCAGGAGACGGCGCGTGGACCGATCGGGGCTCAGGAGCCGGCGCGTGGACCGATTGGGGCTCAGGAGACGGCGTGTGGACTGATAGGGGCTTAGGAGACTCGCGTGGATCTATCGGGGCTCGGAGACGGTGCTTGGACGTATCGGGGATCAGGAGACGGCGCGTGGACCGACCGGGGCTCAGGAGACGGCGCGTGAACCGATCGGCGCTCGGAGACGGCACGTGGACCGATCGAAGCGTAGGAGACGACGCGTGGACCATCCGGGGCTCGGGGACGGCGCGTGGAGGTATCGGGGCTTAAAAGACGACGCATAGACCGATCGGGGATCAGGAAACGGCGCGTGGACCGAATGGTGCTCGGAGACGACGCGTGGACCGATCGGGGCTCAGGAGACGGCGCGTGGAGCGATCGGGGCTCAGGAGACGACGCGTTAACAGAGCGGGGTTTAGGAGACGATGCGTGGACCGACTGGGGCTCAGGAGGTTGCGCGTGGACCAATTGGGATTCGGCGCCGGCGCGTGGACCGACCGGGGATTAGGAGACGACGCGTCGACCGATCGGGGCTTAGGAGACGACCCGTCGACCGATCGGGGCTTAGGAGACGACGCGTGGACCGATCGGGGCTCAGGAGACGGCGCGTGGAACGATCGGGGCTCAGGAGACGGCGCGTGAAACGATCAGCGCTCTGAGACGGCGCGTGGACCGATTGTGGCTTACGAGACGGCGCGTGGATCGATCGGGCCGCAGGAAGCGGCGCCTGGACTTATCGTGGCTCGGAGACGGCGCATGGAGGCATCGGGGCTAAGAAGACGACGCATGGACCGAGCGTGGCTCAAGAGACAGCGCGAGGAGCGATCGGGGCTCAGGAGAAGACGCGTCAATTGATCGGGGCTCAGGAGACGACGCGGCGACGGATCGGGGCTTAGGAGACGACGCGTGGAACGATCGGGGCTTAGGAGACGGCACGTGATTCGATCCGTGCACAGGAGACGGCGCGTAAACCGGTCGGGGCTTAGGAGACGACGCGTCGGCCGATCGGGGCTCAGGAGAAGGCGCGTGGACCGATCGGAGCTCGGAGACGGCCCGTGGGCAGATCGGGGCTTAGGAGACGGCGCGTGGACTAATTGGGGTTTAGGAGAACATACGTGGAGTGATCGGGGCTCGGAGACAGCGCGTTTACCGACTTGGGCTCGAGAGGTTGCGCGTGGACCAATTGGGGTTCGCCGCGGCGTGTGGACCGACCGGAGCTCAGTAGACCGCGCGTGGACCGATCGCGGCTCGGCGACTGCGGGTGGATGGATCGGGGCTCAGGAGACAGCGCGTGGACCGATCGGGGCTCAGGAAGCGGCGCCTGCACCGATCGTGGCTTGGAGACGGCGCGTGGAAGCATCGGGGCTTCGAAGACGACGCATGGACCAATCGGGACTCGGAAACGGCACCTGGACCGATCGGAGCTCGGAGACGACGCCTGGAGCGGTCGGGCCTCAGGAGAAGACGCGTGGATCGATCGGGGCTCAGGAGACGACGCGTCGACGGATCAGGGCTTAGGAGACGACGCGTGGACCGATCGGGGCTTAGGAAACGGCCCGTGGAGCAATCGGGGTTCAGGAGACGACGCGTGGATCGATCAAGTCTCAGGAGACGACGCGTCGTCCGATCGGGGCTCAGGATGTGGCACGTGGACCCATCGGGGCTCGGAGACGGCACGTGGACCGATCAGGGGTTAGGACACGACGCGTTTACCGATCGGGACTCAGGAGGCGGCGCGTGGACCGATCGGGGATCAGGAAACGGTCCGTGGAGCGATCGGGGCTTAGGAGACGGCACGTAGACTGATCGGGGCTCGGGAAGCGGCGCCTGAACCGATCGTGGCTCGGAGACGGCGCGTGGAGGCATCGGGGCTTAGAAGACGACGCATGGACCGATCAGGTCTCAGGAAACGGCGCGTGGACCGATTGCAGCTCGGAGACGACGCGTGGATCGACTGGGGGTCAGGCGGTTGCGCGTGGACCAATTGGGGTTCGGCGACGGCGCGTGGACCGATCGCGGCTCGGAGACGGCGCGTTAACCGATCGGGGCTTAGGAGACGATGCGTGAACCGATCGGGGCTCGGAGACGGCGCGTGGACAGATCGGGGCTCAGGAGACCCCGCGTGGACCGATCGGGGCTCGGCGACTGCGCGTGGACGCATCGGGGCTCAGGAGACGGCGCGTCTACCGATCGGGGCTCGGAGACGGCACGTTAACCGATTGGGGCTTAGGAGACGATGCGTGGACCGATCGCGGCTCGGAGACGGCCCGTGAACCGATCGGCGCTCGGAGACGGCACGTGGACCGATCGGGGCTTATGAGACGATGCCTGGACCGATCGAGGCTTAGGAGGCGGCGCGTGGAACGATCGGGGCTCAGCAGGCGACACGTCGACGGATCGGGGCTCAGGAGACGGTGCGTGAACCGATCGGGGCTCGGCGACTGCGCGTGGACCGATCGGGGCTAAGGAGACGGCGCGTGAACCGATCGGGGATGAGGAGACGGCGCGTGGAGCGATCGGGGCTCAGGAGACGGCGCGTGGACCGGTCGGGGCTTAGGAGACGATGCCTGGACCGATCGGGGCTTAGGAGGCGGCGCGTGGAACGATCGGGGCTCAGGAGGCGACACGTCGACGGATCGGGGCTCGGAGACGGCGCGTGGACCGACTGGGGCTCAGGAGGTTGCGCGTGGACCAATTGGGGTTCGGCGACGGCGCGTGGACCGACAGGGGCTCAGGAGACCGCGCGTGAACCGATCGGGGCTCGGCGACTGCGCGTGGACCGATCGGGGCTAAGGAGACGACGTGTGGACCGATCGGGGCATAGGAGACGACGCGTGTACCTATCGGGGCTCAGGAGACAGCGCGTGGTCCGATTGGGCCTCACGAGACGGCGCGTGGACAGATCGGGGCTCGGAGACGACGCGTGTACGGATCGGGGATTCGGGGACGAGGCATCGACCGATCGGGGCTTAGGAGACGACGCGTGGACCGATCGGGGCGTAGGAGACGACGCGTGGACCGATTGGGGCTTAGGAGACGGCGCGTGGACCGATCGGGGCTCAGGAAGCGGCGCCTGGACCGATCGTTGCTCGGAGACGGCGCGTGGAGGCATCGGGCCTAAGAAGACGACGCATGGACCGAGCGGGGCTCAGGAGACGGCGCGAGGAGCGATCGGGGCTCAGGAGAAGACGCGTCAATTGATCGGGGCTCAGGAGACGACGCGGCGACGCATCGGGGCTTAGGAGACGACGCGTGGACCGATCGGGGCTTAGGAGACGACGCGTGGACCGATCGGGGCTCAGGAAGCGGCGCCTAGACCGATCGTGGCTCGGAGACGGAGCGTGGAGGCATCGGGCCTAAGAAGACGACGCATGGACCGAGCGGGGCGCAGGAGACGGCGCGAGGAGCGATCGGGGCTCAGGAGAAGACGCGTCAATTGATCGGGGCTCAGGAGTGGACGCGTCGACGTATCGGGGCTCAGGAGACGGCGCGTGGACCGACCGGGGCTCAGGAGACTCGCGTGGATCGATCGGGGCTCAGGAGGCGACGCGTGGACCCATCGGGGCTCGGAGACGGCGTGTGGACGTATCGGGGCTTAGGAGACGACGCGTGGACGGATCGGGGCTCAGGAGAAGGCGCGTGAACCGATCGGAGCTCGGAGACGGCGCGTGGACCGATCGGGGCTTAGGAGACGATGCGCGGACCGATCGGGGCTCGGCGACGGCGCGTGGACCGACCGGGGCTCAGGAGGCCACGCCTGGACCGATCGGGTCTCGGCGACGGCGCGTGGACCGATCGAGGCTCGGAGACGACGCGTGGACCGATCGGGGCTCAGGAGACGGCGCGTGGACCGATCGGGGCTCAGGAGACGGCGCGTGGACCGATTGGGGCTCGGGAGACTGCGCGTGGATGGATCGGGGCTTAGGGAACGACGCGTGGACCGATCGGGGCTCAGGAGACGGCGCGTGGACCGATCGGGGCTCGGAGACGGCGCGTAGAACGATTGGGGCTTAGGAGAAGGCGCGTGGAGCGATCGGGGCTCAGGAGACGGCGCGTGAACCGATCGGCGCTCGGAGACGGCGCGTCGACCGATCGGGGTTCGGAGACGGCGCGTGGACCGTCTGGGGCTTAGGAGACGATGCGTGGACCGATCGGGGCTTAGTGGACGACGCGTGGACCGATCGTGGCTCGGAGACGACGCGTGGACATATCGGGGCTTAGGAGACGATGCGTGCACCGATCGGGGCTCAGGAGACGGCGCCGTGGATGGATCAGGGCTTAGGGAACGACGCGTGAACCGATCGGGGCTCAGGCGACGGCGCTTGAGTGGATCGGGGCTTAGGAAACGACGCGTGGACCGATCGGGGCTCAGGAGACGGCGCGTGGACCGATCGGGGCTGGGAGACGGCGCGTGGATCGATCGGGGCTCAGGAGACTGCGCGTGGATGGATCGGGGCTTAGGGAACGACGCGTGGACCGATCGGGGCTCAGGAGACGGCGCGTGGACCGATCGGGGCTGGGAGACGGCGCGCGGAACGATCGGAGCTTAGGAGACGCCGCGTGGACCGATCGGAGATCAGGAGACGACGCGGGGACCGATCGGGGCTCTGGCAGCGGCGCACGGACCGATCGTGGCTCGGAGACGGCGCGTGTAGGCATCGGGGCTTTGAAGACGACGCATGGACCGAACGGTGCTCAGAAAATGGCGCGTGGACCGATCGGTGCTCGGAGACGATGCGTGGACCGATCGGGGCTCAGGAAACGGCGCGTGGAGCGATCAGGGCTCAGGTGACGACGTGTGGATCGATCGGGGCTCAGGAGACGACGCGTCGACCGATCGGGGCTCAGGAGAGCGCGCGCGGACCAACCGGGGCTCAGGAGATTCGCGTGGATCAATCGGGGCTGCGGAGGCGCCGCGTAGACGGATGGGGCTCCGGAGACGGCGCGTGGACCGATCGGCGCTCGGAGAGTGCGCGTGGACCGATTGGGGCTTAGAAGACGGCGCGTGGACCGATCGGGGCTCAGGAAGCGGCGCCTAGACCGATCGTGGCTCGGAGACGGCGCGTGGAGGCATCGGGTCTAAGAAGACGACGCATGGACCGAGCGGGGCTCGGGAGACGGCGCGAGGAGCGATCGAGGCTCAGGAGAAGACGCGTCAATTGATCGGGGCTCAGGAGACGACGCGTCAACGGATCGGGTCTTCGGAGACGACGCGTGAGCCGATCGGCGCTCGGAGACCGGGCGTGCACCGATCGGGGCTTAGGAGACGGCGCGTGCACCAATCGGGGCCCGGCGACGGGTCGTGGACAGATTAGGGCTTAGGAGACGGCGCGTGGACCGATCGGGGCTCGGAGACGGCGCGTGGACTGATCGGGGCTCAGGAAGCGGTGCCTGGACCGATCGGGGCTTAGGAGAAGGCGCGTGGACCGATCGGGGCTTAGGAGACGGCGCGTAGATCGACCGGAGATCAGGAGACGACGCGTGCACCGATCGGGGCTCTAGAAGCGGCGTGTGGAGGGATCGGGGCTCAGGAGACGATGCGTGGACCGATCGGGGCTCAGGAGACTCGTGTGGATCGATCGGGGCTCCGGAGGCGCCGCGTGGACCGATGGGGATCAGGAGACGGTGCGTAAACCAACCGGGGCTCAGGAGACCGCGCGTGGACCGATCGCGGCTCGGTGACGGCGCGTGGACCAATCGGGGCTCAGGAGGCCGCGCGTTAACCAAACGGGGCTTAGGAGACGATGCGTGAACCGATCGGGGCTAGGAGACGGCACGTGGGCCGAACGGGGCTCAGGAGACGGCGCGTGGACCGGTCGGGGCTTAGGAGACGACGCCTGGACAGATCGGAGCTTAGGAGGCGGCGTGTGGAACGATCGGTGCTCAGGAGACGGCGCGTGCACCAACCGGGGCTCGGAGACGGCACGTGGAACGATCGGGGCTCGGCGACTGTGTGTGGACGTATCGGGGTTCAGGAGACGGCGCATGAACCAATCGGCGCTCCGAGACGGCGCGTGGACCGATCGGGGATGAGGAGAAGGCGCGTGGACCGACTGGGGGACAGGCGGTTGCGCGTGGACCAATTGGGGTTCGGCGACGGCGCGTGGACCGATCCGGGCTCAGGAGACGGCGCGTGGACCGATCGGGGCTCGGAGACGGAGCGTGGAGCGATCGGGGCTGAGGAGAAGGCGCGTGGTCCGATCGGGGCTTATGACACGGCGCGTGGACCGATCGGGGCTCGGAGATGGCGCGTGGAATGATCGGGGCTTAGGAGATGGCGTGTGGACCGATCGGAGATCAGGAGACGACGCGTGGACCGAGAGGGCTCTGGAACTGGCGCACGGACGGATCGTGGCTCGGAGACGGCGCGTGGAGGCATCGGGGCTTTGAAGACGACGCGTGGACAAAACGGTGCTCAGAAAACGGTGCGTGGAGCGATCGGGGCTCAGGAGACGGCGCGTGGACCGATCGGGGCTCAGGAGCCGGCGCGTGGACCGATTGGGGCTCGGATACGGCGCGTGAACCAACCGGGGCTCAGGAGCCCGCGCGTGGACCGATCCCGGCTCGGCGACGGCGCGTGGACCGATGGGGGCTCAGGAGCCGCGCGTGGACCGATCATGGCTCGGTGACGACGCGTGGACCGATCGGGGCTTAGGTGGCGATGCGTGAACCGATCGAGGCTCGGAGACGGCGCGTGGACCGATCGGGGCTTAGGAGACAACGCGTGGACCGATTGGGGCTCAGGAAGCAGCGCTTGGACCGATCGTGGCTCGGAGACGGCGCGTGGACCGATCGAGGCTCGGAGACGGCGCGAGGACCGACCGGGGCTCAGGAGACGGCGCGTGGACCGACCGGAGCTCAGGAGATTCGCGTGGATCGATCCGGGCTCCGGAGGCGGCGCGTGGACCGATTGGGGAGCAGGAGATGGGCAGTGGACGGATCGGGGCTCAGGAGACGGCGGTGGACCGATCGGGGCTCGGAGACGGCATGTTAACCGATCGGGGCTTAGGAGACGATACGTGGACCGATCGGGGCTCGGATACGGCGCGTGAACCGACCGGGGCTCAGGAGGCCGCGCGTGGACCGATCGAGGCTCAGGAGGCCACGCCTGGACCGTTCGGGGCTCCGCGACGGCGCGTGGACCGATAGGGGCTTAGGAGACGGCGCGTGGACCGATCGGGGCTCGGAGACGGGGCGTGGAATGATCGTGGCTCACGAGATGGCGCGTGGACGGGTCGGGGCTTAGGAGACTCGCGTAGATCGATCGGGGCTCCGGAGGCGGCACGTGGACCGATCGGGGATCAGGAGACGGTGCGTGGACCGATCGCGGCTCGGAGATGGCGCGTGGCCCGATCGGCGCTTAGGAGACGACGCGTGGACCGATCGGGGCTTAGGAGACGACGCGTAGACCGATCGGGGCTCACGAGACAGCGCGTGGACCGATTGGGGCTCAGGAAGCAGCGCCTGGACCAATCGTGGCTCGGAGACGGCGCGAGGAGGCATCTGGGCTTGGAAGACGACGCGTGGATCGATCGGGGCTCGGAGACGGCGCGTGATCCGGCCGGGGCTCAGGAGACGGCGCGTGGACCGGTCGGGGCTTAGGAGACGACGCCTGGACAGATCGGAGCTTAGGAGGCGGCGTGTGGAACGATCGGTGCTCAGGAGACGGCGCGTGCACCAATCGGCGCTCGGAGACGGCGCGTGGAGCGATCGGGGCTCGGAGACGGCACGTGGAACGATCGGGGCCCAGGAGACGGTGGGTGGAGGCATTGGGGCTTAGAAGACCACGCATGGACCGAGCGGGGCTCAGGAGACGGCGCGGAGAGCGATCGCGGCTCAGGAGAAGACGCGTCAATTGATCGGGACTCAGGAGACGACGCGGCGACGGATTGGGGCTTAGGAGACGACGCGTGGCCCGATTGGGGCTTTGGAGACGACGTGTGGACCGATCGGGGCTTAGGAGACGGCACGTGAATCGATCGGTGCACAGGAGACTTAGGGTGAACCGGTCGGGTCTAAGGAGACGACGCGTCGACCGATCGGGGCTGAGGAGACGGCGCCTGGACCGACCGGGGCTCGGCGACTGCGCGTGGACGGATCGGGGCTCAGGAGACGGCGCGTGGGCCGATCGGGGCTCGGAGACGGCGCGTTAACCGATCGGGGCTCGGACACGACGCTTGTACGGATCGGGGCTTGGTGACGGAGTGTTGACCGATCGCGGTTTACAGACGGCCCGTGGACGGATCGGGGCTTAGGAGACGGCGTGTGGACCGATCGGGGCTGAGGAGACGGCGCGTAGACCGATCGCGGCTCGTAAATGACGCGTCAACCGATCGGGACTTAGGAGACGATGCGGGGATCGATCGGGGCTCGGCGACTGCGCGTGGACCGACTGGAGCTCAGGAGGTTGCACGTGGACCAATGGGGGTTCGGGCGACGGCGCGTGGACCAATTGGGGTTCGGGCGACGGCGCGTGGACCAATTGGGGTTCGGGCGACGGCGCGTGGACCAATCGGTGCTCGGAGACGACGCGTGGACCGATCGGGGCTCAGGAGATGGCGCGCGGACCGACCGGGGCTCAGCCGACTCGCGTGGAACGACCGGGGCTTAGGAGACGGCGCGTGGACCTAACGGGGCTCAGGAGACGGCGCGTGGACCGGTCGGGGCTTAGGAGACGACGCCTGGACCGATCGGGGCTTAGGAGGCGGCGTGTGGAACGATCGGTGCTCAGGGGACGGCGCGTGCACCAATCGGCGCTCGGAGACGGCGCGTCGAGCGATCGGGGCTCAGGAGACGACGCGTGGACGGACCGTGGCTTAGAATGCGTCACGCGGACCGATCGGCGATCGGATACGGCGCGTCGAGCGATCGGGGCTCAGGAGACGACGCGTGGACGGACCGTGGCTTAGAATGCGTCACGCGGACCGATCGGCGATCGGATACGGCGTGTGGACGTATCGGGGCTTAGGAGACGATGCGTGGACCGATGGGGGCTCGGAGACGGCGCGTGGACGGACTCGGGCTCAGGAGACTCGCGTGGATCGATCGGGGGTCCGGAGACGCCGCGTGGAGCGATGGGCATCAGGAGACGGTGCGCGGACCGATCGGGGCTCGGAGACGGCGCGTGGACCGATCGGGGCTTAGGAGACGACGCGTGGACCGATCGGGGCTCGGAGACGGCGCGTGGATCGATCGGGGCTTAGGAGACAACGCGTGGACCGATCGAGGCTCAGGAGGCCACGCCTGGACCGATCGGAGCTCCGCGACGGCGCGTGGACCGATCGAGGCTCGGAGACGACGCGTCTACGGATCGGAGATTCGGCGATGACGCGTGGACCGATCCGGGCTCAGGAGACGGCGCGTTGACGGATCGGGGCTCGGAGACGGCGCGTGGAACGATCGGGGCTCAGGAGACGGCGCGTGAACCGATCGGCGCTCGGAGACGGCGCGTGGACCGATAGGGGCTTAGGAGACGGCGCGTGGACCGATCGGGGCTCGAAGACGGGGCGTGGAATGATCGGGGCTCACGAGACGGCGCGTGAAATGATCGGCGCTCTGAGACGGCGCGTAGACCGATTGGGGCTTACGAGACGGCGCGTGGACCGATCGGGGCTCAGGAAGCGTCGCCTGGACCGATCGTGGCTCGAAGACGGCGCGTGGACGCATCGGGGCTAAGAAGACGACGCATGGATCGAGCGGGGCTCAGGAGACGGCGCGAGGGGCGATCGGGGCTTGGAGACGGCGCGTGGAGGCATCGGGGCTTTGAAGACGACGCGTGGACCGAACGGTGCTCAGAAAGCGGCGCGTGGACCGATCGGTGCTCGGAGACGATGCGTGGACCGATCGGGGCTCAGATAACGGCGTGTGGAGCGGTTGGGGCTCAGGAGACGACGCGTGGATCGATCGAGGCTCAGAAGACGACGCGTCGACCCATCGGGGCTCAGGAGACGGCGCGTGGATCGATCGGGGCTCGGAGACGCCGCGTGGAACGATCGGGGCTCAGGAGACGGCGCTTGAAATTATCGGCGCTCAGAGACGGCCCGTGGACCGATCGGGGCTTAGGATACGGCGCGTGGACCGATCGGGGATCAGGAGACGGCGCGTGGATCGATCGGGGCTCGGAGACGGCGCGTGGAACGATCGGGGCTCAGGAG
The DNA here is from genome assembly GCA_946811545.1 of Netelia fuscicornis. Lineage (NCBI taxonomy): Eukaryota > Metazoa > Arthropoda > Insecta > Hymenoptera > Ichneumonidae > Netelia > Netelia fuscicornis. The sequence goes on from OX328012.1 coordinate 27,746,579, forward strand.
ACGGCGCGTGAAATGATCGGCGCTCGGAGACGGCGCGTGGACCGATCGGGGCTCAGGAAGCGGTGCCTGGACCGATCGGGGCTTAGGAGAAGGCGCGTGGACCGATCGGGGCTTAGGAGACGGCGCGTAGATCGACCGGAGATCAGGAGACGACGCGTGCACCGATCGGGGCTCTAGAAGTGGCGTGTGGAGGGATCGGGGCTCAGGAGACGATGCGTGGACCGATCGGGGCTCAGGTGACGGCGCGCGGACCGACCGGGGCTCAGGAGGCTCGTGTGGATCGATCGGGGCTCCGGAGGCGCCGCGTGGACCGATGGGGATCAGGAGACGGTGCGTAAACCAACCGGGGCTCAGGAGGCCGCGCGTGGACCGATCGCGGCTCGGTGACGGCGCGTGGACCAATCGGGGCTCAGGAGGCCGCGCGTTAACCAAACGGGGCTTAGGAGACGATGCGTGAACCGATCGGGGCTAGGAGACGGCACGTGGGCCGAACGGGGCTCAGGAGACGGCGCGTGGACCGGTCGGGGCTTAGGAGACGACGCCTGGACAGATCGGAGCTTAGGAGGCGGCGTGTGGAACGATCGGTGCTCAGGAGACGGCGCGTGCACCAACCGGGGCTCGGAGACGGCACGTGGAACGATCGGGGCTCGGCGACTGTGTGTGGACGTATCGGGGTTCAGGAGACGGCGCGTGAACCAATCGGCGCTCCGAGACGGCGCGTGGACCGATCGGGGATGAGGAGAAGGCGCGTGGACCGACTGGGGCACAGGCGGTTGCGCGTGGACCAATTGGGGTTCGGCGACGGCGCGTGGACCGATCCGGGCTCAGGAGACGGCGCGTGGACCGATCGGGGCTCGGAGACGGAGCGTGGAGCGATCGGGGCTTAGGAGATGGCGTGTGGACCGATCGGAGATCAGGAGACGACGCGTGGACCGAGAGGGCTCTGGAACTGGCGCACGGACGGATCGTGGCTCGGAGACGGCGCGTGGAGGCATCGGGGCTTTGAAGACGACGCGTGGACCAAACGGTGCTCAGAAAACGGTGCGTGGAGCGATCGGGGCTCAGGAGACGGCGCGTGGACCGATCGGGGCTCAGGAGTCGGCGCGTGGACCGATTGGGGCTCAGGAGACGGCGTGTGGACTGATAGGGGCTTAGGAGACTCGCGTGGATCTATCGGGGCTCGGAGACGGTGCTTGGACGTATCGGGGATCAGGAGACGGCACGTGGACCGACCGGGGCTCAGGAGACGGCGCGTGAACCGATCGGCGCTCGGAGACGGCACGTGGACCGATCGAAGCGTAGGAGACGACGCGTGGACCATCCGGGGCTCGGGGACGGCGCGTGGAGGTATCGGGGCTTAAAAGACGACGCATAGACCGATCGGGGATCAGGAAACGGCGCGTGGACCGAATGGTGCTCGGAGACGACGCGTGGACCGATCGGGGCTCAGGAGACGGCGCGTGGAGCGATCGGGGCTCAGGAGACGACGCGTTAACAGAGCGGGGTTTAGGAGACGATGCGTGGACCGACTGGGGCTCAGGAGGTTGCGCGTGGACCAATTGGGATTCGGCGACGGCGCGTGGACCGACCGGGGATTAGGAGACGACGCGTCGACCGATCGGGGCTTAGGAGACGACCCGTCGACCGATCGGGGCTTAGGAGACGACGCGTGGACCGATCGGGGCTCAGGAGACGGTGCGTGGACCGATCGGGGCTAGGAGACGGCGCGTGGAACGATCGGGGCTCAGGAGACGGCGCGTGAAACGATCAGCGCTCTGAGACGGCGCGTGGACCGATTGTGGCTTACGAGACGGCGCGTGGATCGATCGGGCCGCAGGAAGCGGCGCCTGGACTTATCGTGGCTCGGAGACGGCGCATGGAGGCATCGGGGCTAAGAAGACGACGCATGGACCGAGCGTGGCTCAAGAGACAGCGCGAGGAGCGATCGGGGCTCAGGAGAAGACGCGTCAATTGATCGGGGCTCAGGAGACGACGCGGCGACGGATCGGGGCTTAGGAGACGACGCGTGGAACGATCGGGGCTTAGGAGACGGCACGTGATTCGATCCGTGCACAGGAGACGGCGCGTAAACCGGTCGGGGCTTAGGAGACGACGCGTCGGCCGATCGGGGCTCAGGAGAAGGCGCGTGGACCGATCGGAGCTCGGAGACGGCCCGTGGGCAGATCGGGGCTTAGGAGACGGCGCGTGGACTAATTGGGGTTTAGGAGAACATACGTGGAGTGATCGGGGCTCGGAGACAGCGCGTTTACCGACTTGGGCTCGAGAGGTTGCGCGTGGACCAATTGGGGTTCGCCGCGGCGTGTGGACCGACCGGAGCACAGTAGACCGCGCGTGGACCGATCGCGGCTCGGCGACTGCGGGTGGATGGATCGGGGCTCAGGAGACAGCGCGTGGACCGATCGGGGCTCAGGAAGCGGCGCCTGCACCGATCGTGGCTTGGAGACGGCGCGTGGAAGCATCGGGGCTTCGAAGACGACGCATGGACCAATCGGGACTCGGAAACGGCACCTGGACCGATCGGAGCTCGGAGACGACGCCTGGAGCGGTCGGGCCTCAGGAGAAGACGCGTGGATCGATCGGGGCTCAGGAGACGACGCGTCGACGGATCAGGGCTTAGGAGACGACGCGTGGACCGATCGGGGCTTAGGAAACGGCCCGTGGAGCAATCGGGGTTCAGGAGACGACGCGTGGATCGATCAAGTCTCAGGAGACGACGCGTCGTCCGATCGGGGCTCAGGATGTGGCACGTGGACCCATCGGGGCTCGGAGACGGCACGTGGACCGATCAGGGGTTAGGACACGACGCGTTTACCGATCGGGACTCAGGAGGCGGCGCGTGGACCGATCGGGGATCAGGAAACGGTCCGTGGAGCGATCGGGGCTTAGGAGACGGCACGTAGACTGATCGGGGCTCGGGAAGCGGCGCCTGAACCGATCGTGGCTCGGAGACGGCGCGTGGAGGCATCGGGGCTTAGAAGACGACGCATGGACCGATCAGGTCTCAGGAAACGGCGCGTGGACCGATTGCAGCTCGGAGACGACGCGTGGATCGACTGGGGGTCAGGCGGTTGCGCGTGGACCAATTGGGGTTCGGCGACGGCGCGTGGACCGATCGCGGCTCGGAGACGGCGCGTGGACAGATCGGGGCTCAGGAGACCCCGCGTGGACCGATCGGGGCTCGGCGACTACGCGTGGACGCATCGGGGCTCAGGAGACGGCGCGTCTACCGATCGGGGCTCGGAGACGGCACGTTAACCGATTGGGGCTTAGGAGACGATGCGTGGACCGATCGCGGCTCGGAGACGGCCCGTGAACCGATCGGCGCTCGGAGACGGCACGTGGACCGATCGGGGCTTATGAGACGATGCCTGGACCGATCGAGGCTTAGGAGGCGGCGCGTGGAACGATCGGGGCTCAGCAGGCGACACGTCGACGGATCGGGGCTCAGGAGACGGTGCGTGAACCGATCGGGGCTCGGCGACTGCGCGTGGACCGATCGGGGCTAAGGAGACGGCGCGTGAACCGATCGGGGATGAGGAGACGGCGCGTGGAGCGATCGGGGCTCAGGAGACGGCGCGTGGACCGGTCGGGGCTTAGGAGACGATGCCTGGACCGATCGGGGCTTAGGAGGCGGCGCGTGGAACGATCGGGGCTCAGGAGGCGACACGTCGACGGATCGGGGCTCGGAGACGGCGCGTGGACCGACTGGGGCTCAGGAGGTTGCGCGTGGACCAATTGGGGTTCGGCGACGGCGCGTGGACCGACAGGGGCTCAGGAGACCGCGCGTGAACCGATCGGGGCTCGGCGACTGCGCGTGGACCGATCGGGGCTAAGGAGACGACGTGTGGACCGATCGGGGCATAGGAGACGACGCGTGTACCTATCGGGGCTCAGGAGACAGCGCGTGGTCCGATTGGGCCTCACGAGACGGCGCGTGGACAGATCGGGGCTCGGAGACGACGCGTGTACGGATCGGGGATTCGGGGACGAGGCATGGACCGATCGGGGCTTAGGAGACGACGCGTGGACCGATCGGGGCGTAGGAGACGACGCGTGGACCGATTGGGGCTTAGGAGACGGCGCGTGGACCGATCGGGGCTCAGGAAGCGGCGCCTGGACCGATCGTTGCTCGGAGACGGCGCGTGGAGGCATCGGGCCTAAGAAGACGACGCATGGACCGAGCGGGGCTCAGGAGACGGCGCGAGGAGCGATCGGGGCTCAGGAGAAGACGCGTCAATTGATCGGGGCTCAGGAGACGACGCGGCGACGCATCGGGGCTTAGGAGACGACGCGTGGACCGATCGGGGCTTAGGAGACGACGCGTGGACCGATCGGGGCTCAGGAAGCGGCGCCTAGACCGATCGTGGCTCGGAGACGGAGCGTGGAGGCATCGGGCCTAAGAAGACGACGCATGGACCGAGCGGGGCGCAGGAGACGGCGCGAGGAGCGATCGGGGCTCAGGAGAAGACGCGTCAATTGATCGGGGCTCAGGAGTGGACGCGTCGACGTATCGGGGCTCAGGAGACGGCGCGTGGACCGACCGGGGCTCAGGAGACTCGCGTGGATCGATCGGGGCTCAGGAGGCGACGCGTGGACCCATCGGGGCTCGGAGACGGCGTGTGGACGTATCGGGGCTTAGGAGACGACGCGTGGACGGATCGGGGCTCAGGAGAAGGCGCGTGAACCGATCGGAGCTCGGAGACGGCGCGTGGACCGATCGGGGCTTAGGAGACGATGCGCGGACCGATCGGGGCTCGGCGACGGCGCGTGGACCGACCGGGGCTCAGGAGGCCACGCCTGGACCGATCGGGTCTCGGCGACGGCGCGTGGACCGATCGAGGCTCGGAGACGACGCGTGGACCGATCGGGGCTCAGGAGACGGCGCGTGGACCGATCGGGGCTCAGGAGACGGCGCGTGGACCGATTGGGGCTCGGGAGACTGCGCGTGGATGGATCGGGGCTTAGGGAACGACGCGTGGACCGATCGGGGCTCAGGAGACGGCGCGTGGACCGATCGGGGCTCGGAGACGGCGCGTAGAACGATTGGGGGTTAGGACACGACGCGTTTACCGATCGGGACTCAGGAGGCGGCGCGTGGACCGATCGGGGATCAGGAAACGGTCCGTGGAGCGATCGGGGCTTAGGAGACGGCACGTAGACTGATCGGGGCTCGGGAAGCGGCGCCTGAACCGATCGTGGCTCGGAGACGGCGCGTGGAGGCATCGGGGCTTAGAAGACGACGCATGGACCGATCAGGTCTCAGGAAACGGCGCGTGGACCGATTGCAGCTCGGAGACGACGCGTGGATCGACTGGGGGTCAGGCGGTTGCGCGTGGACCAATTGGGGTTCGGCGACGGCGCGTGGACCGATCGCGGCTCGGAGACGGCGCGTTAACCGATCGGGGCTTAGGAGACGATGCGTGAACCGATCGGGGCTCGGAGACGGCGCGTGGACAGATCGGGGCTCAGGAGACCCCGCGTGGACCGATCGGGGCTCGGCGACTGCGCGTGGACGCATCGGGGCTCAGGAGACGGCGCGTCTACCGATCGGGGCTCGGAGACGGCACGTTAACCGATTGGGGCTTAGGAGACGATGCGTGGACCGATCGCGGCTCGGAGACGGCCCGTGAACCGATCGGCGCTCGGAGACGGCACGTGGACCGATCGGGGCTTATGAGACGATGCCTGGACCGATCGAGGCTTAGGAGGCGGCGCGTGGAACGATCGGGGCTCAGCAGGCGACACGTCGACGGATCGGGGCTCAGGAGACGGTGCGTGAACCGATCGGGGCTCGGCGACTGCGCGTGGACCGATCGGGGCTAAGGAGACGGCGCGTGAACCGATCGGGGATGAGGAGACGGCGCGTGGAGCGATCGGGGCTCAGGAGACGGCGCGTGGACCGGTCGGGGCTTAGGAGACGATGCCTGGACCGATCGGGGCTTAGGAGGCGGCGCGTGGAACGATCGGGGCTCAGGAGGCGACACGTCGACGGATCGGGGCTCGGAGACGGCGCGTGGACCGACTGGGGCTCAGGAGGTTGCGCGTGGACCAATTGGGGTTCGGCGACGGCGCGTGGACCGACAGGGGCTCAGGAGACCGCGCGTGAACCGATCGGGGCTCGGCGACTGCGCGTGGACCGATCGGGGCTAAGGAGACGACGTGTGGACCGATCGGGGCATAGGAGACGACGCGTGTACCTATCGGGGCTCAGGAGACAGCGCGTGGTCCGATTGGGCCTCACGAGACGGCGCGTGGACAGATCGGGGCTCGGAGACGACGCGTGTACGGATCGGGGATTCGGGGACGAGGCATGGACCGATCGGGGCTTAGGAGACGACGCGTGGACCGATCGGGGCGTAGGAGACGACGCGTGGACCGATTGGGGCTTAGGAGACGGCGCGTGGACCGATCGGGGCTCAGGAAGCGGCGCCTGGACCGATCGTTGCTCGGAGACGGCGCGTGGAGGCATCGGGCCTAAGAAGACGACGCATGGACCGAGCGGGGCTCAGGAGACGGCGCGAGGAGCGATCGGGGCTCAGGAGAAGACGCGTCAATTGATCGGGGCTCAGGAGACGACGCGGCGACGCATCGGGGCTTAGGAGACGACGCGTGGACCGATCGGGGCTTAGGAGACGACGCGTGGACCGATCGGGGCTCAGGAAGCGGCGCCTAGACCGATCGTGGCTCGGAGACGGAGCGTGGAGGCATCGGGGCTTAGAAGACGACGCATGGACCGATCAGGTCTCAGGAAACGGCGCGTGGACCGATTGCAGCTCGGAGACGACGCGTGGATCGACTGGGGGTCAGGCGGTTGCGCGTGGACCAATTGGGGTTCGGCGACGGCGCGTGGACCGATCGCGGCTCGGAGACGGCGCGTTAACCGATCGGGGCTTAGGAGACGATGCGTGAACCGATCGGGGCTCGGAGACGGCGCGTGGACAGATCGGGGCTCAGGAGACCCCGCGTGGACCGATCGGGGCTCGGCGACTGCGCGTGGACGCATCGGGGCTCAGGAGACGGCGCGTCTACCGATCGGGGCTCGGAGACGGCACGTTAACCGATTGGGGCTTAGGAGACGATGCGTGGACCGATCGCGGCTCGGAGACGGCCCGTGAACCGATCGGCGCTCGGAGACGGCACGTGGACCGATCGGGGCTTATGAGACGATGCCTGGACCGATCGAGGCTTAGGAGGCGGCGCGTGGAACGATCGGGGCTCAGCAGGCGACACGTCGACGGATCGGGGCTCAGGAGACGGTGCGTGAACCGATCGGGGCTCGGCGACTGCGCGTGGACCGATCGGGGCTAAGGAGACGGCGCGTGAACCGATCGGGGATGAGGAGACGGCGCGTGGAGCGATCGGGGCTCAGGAGACGGCGCGTGGACCGGTCGGGGCTTAGGAGACGATGCCTGGACCGATCGGGGCTTAGGAGGCGGCGCGTGGAACGATCGGGGCATAGGAGACGACGCGTGTACCTATCGGGGCTCAGGAGACAGCGCGTGGTCCGATTGGGCCTCACGAGACGGCGCGTGGACAGATCGGGGCTCGGAGACGACGCGTGTACGGATCGGGGATTCGGGGACGAGGCATGGACCGATCGGGGCTTAGGAGACGACGCGTGGACCGATCGGGGCGTAGGAGACGACGCGTGGACCGATTGGGGCTTAGGAGACGGCGCGTGGACCGATCGGGGCTCAGGAAGCGGCGCCTGGACCGATCGTTGCTCGGAGACGGCGCGTGGAGGCATCGGGCCTAAGAAGACGACGCATGGACCGAGCGGGGCTCAGGAGACGGCGCGAGGAGCGATCGGGGCTCAGGAGAAGACGCGTCAATTGATCGGGGCTCAGGAGACGACGCGGCGACGCATCGGGGCTTAGGAGACGACGCGTGGACCGATCGGGGCTTAGGAGACGACGCGTGGACCGATCGGGGCTCAGGAAGCGGCGCCTAGACCGATCGTGGCTCGGAGACGGAGCGTGGAGGCATCGGGCCTAAGAAGACGACGCATGGACCGAGCGGGGCGCAGGAGACGGCGCGAGGAGCGATCGGGGCTCAGGAGAAGACGCGTCAATTGATCGGGGCTCAGGAGTGGACGCGTCGACGTATCGGGGCTCAGGAGACGGCGCGTGGACCGACCGGGGCTCAGGAGACTCGCGTGGATCGATCGGGGCTCAGGAGGCGACGCGTGGACCCATCGGGGCTCGGAGACGGCGTGTGGACGTATCGGGGCTTAGGAGACGACGCGTGGACGGATCGGGGCTCAGGAGAAGGCGCGTGAACCGATCGGAGCTCGGAGACGGCGCGTGGACCGATCGGGGCTTAGGAGACGATGCGTGAACCGATCGGGGCTCGGAGACGGCGCGTGGACAGATCGGGGCTCAGGAGACCCCGCGTGGACCGATCGGGGCTCGGCGACTGCGCGTGGACGCATCGGGGCTCAGGAGACGGCGCGTCTACCGATCGGGGCTCGGAGACGGCACGTTAACCGATTGGGGCTTAGGAGACGATGCGTGGACCGATCGCGGCTCGGAGACGGCCCGTGAACCGATCGGCGCTCGGAGACGGCACGTGGACCGATCGGGGCTTATGAGACGATGCCTGGACCGATCGAGGCTTAGGAGGCGGCGCGTGGAACGATCGGGGCTCAGCAGGCGACACGTCGACGGATCGGGGCTCAGGAGACGGTGCGTGAACCGATCGGGGCTCGGCGACTGCGCGTGGACCGATCGGGGCTAAGGAGACGGCGCGTGAACCGATCGGGGATGAGGAGACGGCGCGTGGAGCGATCGGGGCTCAGGAGACGGCGCGTGGACCGGTCGGGGCTTAGGAGACGATGCCTGGACCGATCGGGGCTTAGGAGGCGGCGCGTGGAACGATCGGGGCTCAGGAGGCGACACGTCGACGGATCGGGGCTCGGAGACGGCGCGTGGACCGACTGGGGCTCAGGAGGTTGCGCGTGGACCAATTGGGGTTCGGCGACGGCGCGTGGACCGACAGGGGCTCAGGAGACCGCGCGTGAACCGATCGGGGCTCGGCGACTGCGCGTGGACCGATCGGGGCTAAGGAGACGACGTGTGGACCGATCGGGGCATAGGAGACGACGCGTGTACCTATCGGGGCTCAGGAGACAGCGCGTGGTCCGATTGGGCCTCACGAGACGGCGCGTGGACAGATCGGGGCTCGGAGACGACGCGTGTACGGATCGGGGATTCGGGGACGAGGCATGGACCGATCGGGGCTTAGGAGACGACGCGTGGACCGATCGGGGCGTAGGAGACGACGCGTGGACCGATTGGGGCTTAGGAGACGGCGCGTGGACCGATCGGGGCTCAGGAAGCGGCGCCTGGACCGATCGTTGCTCGGAGACGGCGCGTGGAGGCATCGGGCCTAAGAAGACGACGCATGGACCGAGCGGGGCTCAGGAGACGGCGCGAGGAGCGATCGGGGCTCAGGAGAAGACGCGTCAATTGATCGGGGCTCAGGAGACGACGCGGCGACGCATCGGGGCTTAGGAGACGACGCGTGGACCGATCGGGGCTTAGGAGACGACGCGTGGACCGATCGGGGCTCAGGAAGCGGCGCCTAGACCGATCGTGGCTCGGAGACGGAGCGTGGAGGCATCGGGGCTTAGAAGACGACGCATGGACCGATCAGGTCTCAGGAAACGGCGCGTGGACCGATTGCAGCTCGGAGACGACGCGTGGATCGACTGGGGGTCAGGCGGTTGCGCGTGGACCAATTGGGGTTCGGCGACGGCGCGTGGACCGATCGCGGCTCGGAGACGGCGCGTTAACCGATCGGGGCTTAGGAGACGATGCGTGAACCGATCGGGGCTCGGAGACGGCGCGTGGACAGATCGGGGCTCAGGAGACCCCGCGTGGACCGATCGGGGCTCGGCGACTGCGCGTGGACGCATCGGGGCTCAGGAGACGGCGCGTCTACCGATCGGGGCTCGGAGACGGCACGTTAACCGATTGGGGCTTAGGAGACGATGCGTGGACCGATCGCGGCTCGGAGACGGCCCGTGAACCGATCGGCGCTCGGAGACGGCACGTGGACCGATCGGGGCTTATGAGACGATGCCTGGACCGATCGAGGCTTAGGAGGCGGCGCGTGGAACGATCGGGGCTCAGCAGGCGACACGTCGACGGATCGGGGCTCAGGAGACGGTGCGTGAACCGATCGGGGCTCGGCGACTGCGCGTGGACCGATCGGGGCTAAGGAGACGGCGCGTGAACCGATCGGGGATGAGGAGACGGCGCGTGGAGCGATCGGGGCTCAGGAGACGGCGCGTGGACCGGTCGGGGCTTAGGAGACGATGCCTGGACCGATCGGGGCTTAGGAGGCGGCGCGTGGAACGATCGGGGCATAGGAGACGACGCGTGTACCTATCGGGGCTCAGGAGACAGCGCGTGGTCCGATTGGGCCTCACGAGACGGCGCGTGGACAGATCGGGGCTCGGAGACGACGCGTGTACGGATCGGGGATTCGGGGACGAGGCATGGACCGATCGGGGCTTAGGAGACGACGCGTGGACCGATCGGGGCGTAGGAGACGACGCGTGGACCGATTGGGGCTTAGGAGACGGCGCGTGGACCGATCGGGGCTCAGGAAGCGGCGCCTGGACCGATCGTTGCTCGGAGACGGCGCGTGGAGGCATCGGGCCTAAGAAGACGACGCATGGACCGAGCGGGGCTCAGGAGACGGCGCGAGGAGCGATCGGGGCTCAGGAGAAGACGCGTCAATTGATCGGGGCTCAGGAGACGACGCGGCGACGCATCGGGGCTTAGGAGACGACGCGTGGACCGATCGGGGCTTAGGAGACGACGCGTGGACCGATCGGGGCTCAGGAAGCGGCGCCTAGACCGATCGTGGCTCGGAGACGGAGCGTGGAGGCATCGGGCCTAAGAAGACGACGCATGGACCGAGCGGGGCGCAGGAGACGGCGCGAGGAGCGATCGGGGCTCAGGAGAAGACGCGTCAATTGATCGGGGCTCAGGAGTGGACGCGTCGACGTATCGGGGCTCAGGAGACGGCGCGTGGACCGACCGGGGCTCAGGAGACTCGCGTGGATCGATCGGGGCTCAGGAGGCGACGCGTGGACCCATCGGGGCTCGGAGACGGCGTGTGGACGTATCGGGGCTTAGGAGACGACGCGTGGACGGATCGGGGCTCAGGAGAAGGCGCGTGAACCGATCGGAGCTCGGAGACGGCGCGTGGACCGATCGGGGCTTAGGAGACGATGCGCGGACCGATCGGGGCTCGGCGACGGCGCGTGGACCGACCGGGGCTCAGGAGGCCACGCCTGGACCGATCGGGTCTCGGCGACGGCGCGTGGACCGATCGAGGCTCGGAGACGACGCGTGGACCGATCGGGGCTCAGGAGACGGCGCGTGGACCGATCGGGGCTCAGGAGACGGCGCGTGGACCGATTGGGGCTCGGGAGACTGCGCGTGGATGGATCGGGGCTTAGGGAACGACGCGTGGACCGATCGGGGCTCAGGAGACGGCGCGTGGACCGATCGGGGCTCGGAGACGGCGCGTAGAACGATTGGGGGTTAGGACACGACGCGTTTACCGATCGGGACTCAGGAGGCGGCGCGTGGACCGATCGGGGATCAGGAAACGGTCCGCGGAGCGATCGGGGCTTAGGAGACGGCACGTAGACTGATCGGGGCTCGGGAAGCGGCGCCTGAACCGATCGTGGCTCGGAGACGGCGCGTGGAGGCATCGGGGCTTAGAAGACGACGCATGGACCGATCAGGTCTCAGGAAACGGCGCGTGGACCGATTGCATCTCGGAGACGACGCGTGGATCGACTGGGGGTCAGGCGGTTGCGCGTGGACCAATTGGGGTTCGGCGACGGCGCGTGGACCGATCGCGGCTCGGAGACGGCGCGTTAACCGATCGGGGCTTAGGAGACGATGCGTGAACCGATCGGGGCTCGGAGACGGCGCGTGGACAGATCGGGGCTCAGGAGACCCCGCGTGGACCGATCGGGGCTCGGCGACTGCGCGTGGACGCATCGGGGCTCAGGAGACGGCGCGTCTACCGATCGGGGCTCGGAGACGGCACGTTAACCGATTGGGGCTTAGGAGACGATGCGTGGACCGATCGCGGCTCGGAGACGGCCCGTGAACCGATCGGCGCTCGGAGACGGCACGTGGACCGATCGGGGCTTATGAGACGATGCCTGGACCGATCGAGGCTTAGGAGGCGGCGCGTGGAACGATCGGGGCTCAGCAGGCGACACGTCGACGGATCGGGGCTCAGGAGACGGTGCGTGAACCGATCGGGGCTCGGCGACTGCGCGTGGACCGATCGGGGCTAAGGAGACGGCGCGTGAACCGATCGGGGATGAGGAGACGGCGCGTGGAGCGATCGGGGCTCAGGAGACGGCGCGTGGACCGGTCGGGGCTTAGGAGACGATGCCTGGACCGATCGGGGCTTAGGAGGCGGCGCGTGGAACGATCGGGGCTCAGGAGGCGACACGTCGACGGATCGGGGCTCGGAGACGGCGCGTGGACCGACTGGGGCTCAGGAGGTTGCGCGTGGACCAATTGGGGTTCGGCGACGGCGCGTGGACCGACAGGGGCTCAGGAGACCGCGCGTGAACCGATCGGGGCTCGGCGACTGCGCGTGGACCGATCGGGGCTAAGGAGACGACGTGTGGACCGATCGGGGCATAGGAGACGACGCGTGTACCTATCGGGGCTCAGGAGACAGCGCGTGGTCCGATTGGGCCTCACGAGACGGCGCGTGGACAGATCGGGGCTCGGAGACGACGCGTGTACGGATCGGGGATTCGGGGACGAGGCATGGACCGATCGGGGCTTAGGAGACGACGCGTGGACCGATCGGGGCGTAGGAGACGACGCGTGGACCGATTGGGGCTTAGGAGACGGCGCGTGGACCGATCGGGGCTCAGGAAGCGGCGCCTGGACCGATCGTTGCTCGGAGACGGCGCGTGGAGGCATCGGGCCTAAGAAGACGACGCATGGACCGAGCGGGGCTCAGGAGACGGCGCGAGGAGCGATCGGGGCTCAGGAGAAGACGCGTCAATTGATCGGGGCTCAGGAGACGACGCGGCGACGCATCGGGGCTTAGGAGACGACGCGTGGACCGATCGGGGCTTAGGAGACGACGCGTGGACCGATCGGGGCTCAGGAAGCGGCGCCTAGACCGATCGTGGCTCGGAGACGGAGCGTGGAGGCATCGGGCCTAAGAAGACGACGCATGGACCGAGCGGGGCGCAGGAGACGGCGCGAGGAGCGATCGGGGCTCAGGAGAAGACGCGTCAATTGATCGGGGCTCAGGAGTGGACGCGTCGACGTATCGGGGCTCAGGAGACGGCGCGTGGACCGACCGGGGCTCAGGAGACTCGCGTGGATCGATCGGGGCTCAGGAGGCGACGCGTGGACCCATCGGGGCTCGGAGACGGCGTGTGGACGTATCGGGGCTTAGGAGACGACGCGTGGACGGATCGGGGCTCAGGAGAAGGCGCGTGAACCGATCGGAGCTCGGAGACGGCGCGTGGACCGATCGGGGCTTAGGAGACGATGCGCGGACCGATCGGGGCTCGGCGACGGCGCGTGGACCGACCGGGGCTCAGGAGGCCACGCCTGGACCGATCGGGTCTCGGCGACGGCGCGTGGACCGATCGAGGCTCGGAGACGACGCGTGGACCGATCGGGGCTCAGGAGACGGCGCGTGGACCGATCGGGGCTCAGGAGACGGCGCGTGGACCGATTGGGGCTCGGGAGACTGCGCGTGGATGGATCGGGGCTTAGGGAACGACGCGTGGACCGATCGGGGCTCAGGAGACGGCGCGTGGACCGATCGGGGCTCGGAGACGGCGCGTAGAACGATTGGGGCTTAGGAGAAGGCGCGTGGAGCGATCGGGGCTCAGGAGACGGCGCGTGAACCGATCGGCGCTCGGAGACGGCGCGTCGACCGATCGGGGTTCGGAGACGGCGCGTGGACCGTCTGGGGCTTAGGAGACGATGCGTGGACCGATCGGGGCTTAGTGCACGACGCGTGGACCGATCGTGGCTCGGAGACGACGCGTGGACATATCGGGGCTTAGGAGACGATGCGTGCACCGATCGGGGCTCAGGAGACGGCGCCGTGGATGGATCAGGGCTTAGGGAACGACGCGTGAACCGATCGGGGGTCAGGCGACGGCGCTTGAGTGGATCGGGGCTTAGGAAACGACGCGTGGACCGATCGGGGCTCAGGAGACGGCGCGTGGACCGATCGGGGCTGGGAGACGGCGCGTGGATCGATCGGGGCTCAGGAGACTGCGCGTGGATGGATCGGGGCTTAGGGAACGACGCGTGGACCGATCGGGGCTCAGGAGACGGCGCGTGGACCGATCGGGGCTGGGAGACGGCGCGCGGAACGATCGGAGCTTAGGAGACGCCGCGTGGACCGATCGGAGATCAGGAGACGACGCGGGGACCGATCGGGGCTCTGGCAGCGGCGCACGGACCGATCGTGGCTCGGAGACGGCGCGTGTAGGCATCGGGGCTTTGAAGACGACGCATGGACCGAACGGTGCTCAGAAAATGGCGCGTGGACCGATCGGTGCTCGGAGACGATGCGTGGACCGATCGGGGCTCAGGAAACGGCGCGTGGAGCGATCAGGGCTCAGGTGACGACGTGTGGATCGATCGGGGCTCAGGAGACGACGCGTCGACCGATCGGGGCTCAGGAGAGGGCGCGCGGACCAACCGGGGCTCAGGAGATTCGCGTGGATCAATCGGGGCTGCGGAGGCGCCGCGTAGACGGATGGGGCTCCGGAGACGGCGCGTGGACCGATCGGCGCTCGGAGAGTGCGCGTGGACCGATTGGGGCTTAGAAGACGGCGCGTGGACCGATCGGGGCTCAGGAAGCGGCGCCTAGACCGATCGTGGCTCGGAGACGGCGCGTGGAGGCATCGGGTCTAAGAAGACGACGCATGGACCGAGCGGGGCTCGGGAGACGGCGCGAGGAGCGATCGAGGCTCAGGAGAAGACGCGTCAATTGATCGGGGCTCAGGAGACGACGCGTCAACGGATCGGGTCTTCGGAGACGACGCGTGAGCCGATCGGGGCTCGGAGACCGCGCGTGGCCCGACTGGGGCTCAGGTGGTTCCGCGAGGACCAATTGGGGCTCAGGCGGTTGCGCGTGGACCGATCGGGGCTCGGAGACAACGCGTGCACCGATAGGGGCTCAGGAAGCGGCGCCTGGACCGATCAGGGCTTAGGAGACGACGCGTGGACCGGTCGGGGCTTAGGAGACTCGCGTGGATCTATCGGGGCTCCGGAGGCAGCGCGTGAACCGATCGGGGATCAGGAGACGGTGCGTGGAGCGATCGGGCCTTAGGAGACGGCGCGAATACCGATCGGGGCTGTCGAAACGGCGCCAGGACCGATCGTGGCTCGGAGACGGAGAGTGGAGGCATCGGGGTTTAGAAGACGACGCATGGACCGAGCGGGGCTCAGGAGACCGCGCGAGGAGCGATCGGGGCTCAGGAGAAGACGCGTCAATTGATCGGGGCTCAGGAGACGACGCGTCGACGCATCGGGGCTTAGGAGACGACGCGTGGACCGATCGGGGCTTAGGAGACGACGCGTGGACCGATCGGGGCTCAGGAAGCGGCGCCTAGACCGATCGTGGCTCGGAGACGGCGCGTGGAGGCATCGGGCCTAAGAAGACGACGCATGGACCGAGCGGGGCGCAGGAGACGGCGCGAGGAGCGATCGGGGCTCAGGAGAAGACGCGTCAATTGATCGGGGCTCAGGAGAGGACGCGTCGACGCATCGGGGCTCAGGAGACGGCGCGTGGACCGACCGGGGCTCAGGAGACTCGCGTCGATCGATCGGGGCTCAGGAGGCGACGCGTGGACCCATCGGGGCTCGGAGACGGCGTGTGGACGTATCGGGGCTTAGGAGACGTCGCGTGGACCGATTGGGGCTTAGGAGACGGCGCGTGGACCGATCGGGGCTCAGGAAGCGGCGTCTGGACCGATCGGGGCTCAGGAGACGGCGCGAGGAGCGATCGGGGCTCAGGAGAAGACGCGTCAATTGATCGGGGCTCAGAAATCGGCGCGTGGAGCGATCGGGGCTCAGGGGACGACGCGTGGATCGATCGGGGCTCAGGAAACGACTCGTCGACCGATCGGGGCTCAGGAGACGGCGCGCGTACCGACCGGGACTCAGGAGTCTCGCGTGGACCGATCACTGCTCGGCGACGGCGCGTGGACGGATCGGGGCTCGGAGACGACGCGTGGACCGATGGGGGCTCGGATACGGCGCGTGGACCGATCGGTGCTCAGGAGGCCGCGCATGGACCGATCATGGCTCGGCGACGGCGCGTGGACCGATCGGAGCTCGGAGACGACGCGTGGACCGATCGGGGCTCGGAGACAGCGCGTGGACCGACTGGGGCTCAGGCGGTTGCGCGAGGACCGATCGGGGCTCGGAGACGGCGCGTGAACCGACCGGGGCTCAGGAGACGACGCGTCGACAGGTCGGTGCTTAGGAGACGAAGCCTGGACCGATCGGTGTTTAGGAGGCGGCGCGTGGAACGATCGGAGCAAAGGAGACGGCGCGTGACCCGATCGGCGATCGGAGACGACGCGTGGATCGATCGGGGCTTAGGAGACTACGCGTGGACCGATCGGGGCTTAGGAGACAACGCGTGGACCGATCGGGGCTCAGGAGGCGACTCGTGGACCCATCGGGGCTCGGAGACGACGTGTGGACGGATTGGGGTGTAGGCGACGACGCGTCGACCGATCGGAGCTCGGAGACGGCGCGTGGAACGATCGGGGCTCAGAAGACGACGCGTCGACCGATCGGGGATCAGGTGACGGCGCGCGGACCGACCGGGGCTCAGGAGACGGCGCGTGAAATGATCGGCGCTCGGAGAGGGCGCGTAAACCGATCGGCCCTCGGAGACGGTGCGAGGAGGCGTCTGGGGTTAGAAGACGACGCGTGGACCGATCGGGGCTCAGGCAACGGCGCGTTAACCGATTGGGGCTTAGGAGACGATGCGTGGTCCGATCGGGGCTCAGGAGCCTCGCGTGGATCGATCGGGCCTCCGGAGGCGCCGCGTTGACCCATAGGGATCAGGAGACAGTGCGTGGACCGATCGGGGCTCGGAGACGGCGCGTGGACTGATCGGGGCCCGGAGACGGCGCGTGTAACGATCGGGGCTCAGGAGACGGCACGTGGACCGATCGGGGCCCCGGAGGCGCCGCGTGGACCCATGGGCATCAGTAGACAGTGCGTGGACCGATCGGGGCTCGGAGACGGCGCATGGACCGATCGGGGCTTAGGAGACGACGCGTGGACCGACTGGGGTGTAGGCGACGACGCGTTTACCTATCGGGGCTCAGGAGACAGCGCGTGGACCGATAAGGGCTCGGCGACTGCGCGTGGACGTATCGGGGCTCAGGAGACGGCGCGTGGACCGATCGGGGCTCGGGGACGGCGCGTTAACCGATTGGGGCTTAGGAGAGCATGCGTGGACCGATCGGGGCTCGAAGACGGCGCGTGGACCGATGGGGTCTCAGGAGGCCGCGCGTGGACAGATCATGACTCGGCGACGGCGCGTGGACCGATCGGGGCTCGGAGACGACGCGTGGACCGATCGGGGCTCGGAGACAGTGCGTGGACCGACTGGGGCTCAGGCGGTTTCGCGTGGACCAATTGGGGTTCGGCGACGGCGCGTGGACCGATCGAGGCTCGGAGACGACGCGTGTACGGATCGGGGATTCGGGGACGACGCGTGGAACGATCCGGGCTCAGGAGACGGTGCGTTGACCGATCGGGGCTCGGAGACGGCGCTTCGAATGATCGGGGCTCAGGTGACGGGGCGTGAACCGATCGGCGCTCGGAGACGGCGCGTGGACCGATCGGGGCTTAGGAGACGACGCGTGGACCGATCGGGGCTTAGAAGACGACGCGTGGACCGATCGGGGCTCAGGTGACGGCGCGTGGACCGACCGGGGTTCGGAGACGATGCGTGGAACGATCGGGGCTCAGGAGACGGCGCGTGGACCGATCGGGGCTCGGAGACGGCGCGTGGACCGATCGGGGCTTAGGAGAAGGCGCTTGGACCGATCGGGGCTTAGGAGACGGCGCGTGGGCCGATCGGAGCTCGGAGACGGCGCGTGGAACGATCGGGGCTCAGGAGACGGCGTGTGAACCGATCGGCGTTCGGAGACGGCGCGTGGACCGATCGGGGCTCGGAGACGGCGCGTGGACAGATCGGGGCTCAGGAGACAGCGCGTGGACCGACTGGGGCTCAGGAAGCGGCGCCTGCACCGATCGTGGTGGGGAGACGGCGCAAGGAGGCATCTGGGCTTAGAAGACGACGCGTGGACCGATCGGGGCTCAGGAAACGGCGCGTGGACCGACCGCGGCTCAGGAGGCCACGCCTGGACCGATCGGGGCTCGGCGACGGGGCGTGGACCGATAGGGGCTTCGGAGACGGTACGTGGATCGACCGAGGCTCCGAGACGGCGCGTGGACCGACCGGGGCTCAGGAGACGGCGGGTGAACCGATGGGTCTCCGAAACGACGGGTTAACCGAGCGGGGCTTACGAGACGATTCGTGGACCGATCGGGGCTCGGAGACAGAGCGTGTACCGACTGGGGCTCAGGAGACCGTGCGTGAACCGATCGCGGCTCGGCGACGGCGCATGAACCGACCGGGGCTCATGAGACGGCGCGTAGACCGATCGGGGCTCCGGCGGCGACGCGTGAACCGATCGGGGCCCAGGAAACGGCGCGTGGATCGATCGGTGCTCGAAGACGACGCGTGGACCGACCGGGGCTCAGGAGCCGATGCGTGGATCGATCGGGGCTCAGGAGGCGGCGCGTAGACCCATCGGGGCTCGGAGACGGCACGTGGACCGATCAGGGCTTAGGAGACGACGCGTGGACCGATCGGGGCTCAGGAGACGGCGCGTGGACCGATCGGTGCTCGGAGACGGCGCGTGGACGGACCGTGGCTTAGAATGCGTCAAGCGGACCGATCGGGGCTCGGATACGGCGTGTAGACGTATCGGGGCTTAGGAGACGATGCGTGAACCGATCGGGGCTTAGGAGGCGGCGCGTGGAACGATCGGGGCTCAGGAGACGGCGCGTGGACCGATCGGGGCTCGGAGACGGCGCGTGGAACGATCGGAGCACAGGAGACGGCGCGTGAACCGAGCGGCGCTCGGAGACGGCGCGTGGATCGATCGGGGCTTAGCAGACGGCGCGTGGACCGATCGGGGCTCGGCGACTGCGCATGAACCGACCGGGGCTCATGAGACGGCGCGTAGACCGATCGGGGCTCCGGCGGCGACGCGTGGACCGATCGGGGCCCAGGAAACGGCGCGTGGATCGATCGGTGCTCGAAGACGACGCGTGGACCGACCGGGGCTCAGGAGCCGATGCGTGGATCGATCGGGGCTCAGGAGGCGGCGCGTAGACTCACCGGGGCTCGGAGACGGCACGTGGACCGATCAGGGCTTAGGAGACGACGCGCGGACCGACCGGGGCTCAGAAGCCTCGCGTGGATCGATCGGGACTCCGGAGGCGCCGCGTGGACCGATGGGGATCAGGACACGGTGCGTGGACCGATCGGGGCTCGGAGACGGCGCGTGGAACGATCGGGGCTCAGGAGAAGGCGCGTTAACCGATTGGGGCTTAGGAGACAATGCGTGGACCGATCGGGGCTCGAAGACGGCGCGTGGACCGATCGGGTCTCAGGAGGCCGCGCGTGGACAGATCATGACTCAGCGACGGCGCGTGGACCGATCGGGGCTCGGAGACGACGCGTGGACCGATCGGGGCTCGGAGATAGCGCGTGGACCGACTGGGGCTCAGGCGGTTTCGCGTGGACCAATTGGGGTTCGGCGACGGCGCGTGGACCGATCGGGGCTTAGGAGACGGCGCGTGCACCGATCGGGGCCCGGAGACGGGTCGTGGACAGATTGGGGATGAGGAGATGGCGCGTGGACCGATCGGGGCTGGGAGACGGCACGTGGACCAATGGTGGCTTAGGAGACGACGCGTGGACCGATCGGGGCTTAGGAGGCGGCGCGTGGAACGATCGGGGCTCAGGAGACGGCGCGTGGACCGATCGGGGCTCGGAGACGGCGCGTGGAACGATCGGAGCACAGGAGACGGCGCGTGAACCGAGCGGCGCTCGGAGACGGCGCGTGGATCGATCGGGGCTTAGGAGACAGCGCGTGGACCGATCGGGGCTCAGGAGACCCCGCGTGGACCGATCGGGGCTCGGCGACTGCGCATGGACGCATCGGGGCCCAGGAGACGGCGCGTGGACCGATCGCGGCTCGGCGACGGCGCATGAACCGACCGGGGCTCATGAGACGGCGCGTAGACCGATCGGGGCTCCGGCGGCGACGCGTGGACCGATCGGGGCCCAGGAAACGGCGCGTGGATCGATCGGTGCTCGAAGACGACGCGTGGACCGACCGGGGCTCAGGAGCCGATGCGTGGATCGATCGGGGCTCAGGAGGCGGCGCGTAGACTCACCGGGGCTCGGAGACGGCACGTGGACCGATCAGGGCTTAGGAGACGACGCGTGGACCGATCGGGGCTCAGGAGACGGCGCGTGGACCGATCGGTGCTCGGAGACGGCGCGTGGACGGACCGTGGCTTAGAATGCGTCAAGCGGACCGATTGGGGCTCGGATACGGCGTGTAGACGTATCGGGGCTTAGGAGACGATGCGTGAACCGATCGGGGCTCGGAGACGGCATGTTAAAAGATCGGGGCTTAGGAGACGATACGTGGACCGATAGGGCTCGGATACTGCGCGTGAACCGACCGGGGCTCAGGAGGCCGCGCGTTGACTGATCGGGGCTCGGAGATGACGGGTGGAACGATCGGGGCTCTGGAGAGGGCGCGTGAACCGATCGTCGCTCGGAGACGGCGCTTGGACCGATCGGGGCTTAGAAGACGACTCGTGGACCGATTGGGGCTTAGGAGACGACTCGTGTACCGATCGGGGCTCAGGAGATAGCGCGTGGACCGGTCGGGGCTTAGGAGACTCGCGTGGATCTAACGGACCTTCGGAGGCGGCGTGTGAACCGATCGGGGATCAGGAAACGGCGCGTGGACCGATCGGAGCTCGGAGACGACGCGTGGACCGATCGGGGCTCAGGAGATGGCACGTGAACCAATCGGCGCTCGGACACGGCGCGTGGACCGATCGTGGCTTAGGAGAAGGCGCGTGGAACGATCGGGGCTCAGGAGACAGCGCGTGGTCCGATTGGGCCTCACGAGACGGCGCGTGGACAGATCGGGGCTCGGAGACGACGCGTGTACGGATCGGGGATTCGGGGACGAGGCGTGGACCGATCGGGGCTCAGGAGACGACGCGTCGACGCATCGGGGCTTAGGAGACGACGCGTGCACCGATCGGGGCTTAGGAGACGACGCGTGGACCGATCGGGGCTCAGGAAGCGGCGCCTAGACCGATCGTGGCTCGGAGACGGCGCGTGGAGGCATCGGGCCTAAGAAGACGACGCATGGACCGAGCGGGGCGCAGGAGACGGCGCGAGGAGCGATCGGGGCTGAGGAGAAGACGCGTGGGCCGATCGGGGCTCAGGAGACGGCGCGTAGACCGATCGGGGCTCGGAAACGACGCGTTAACCGAGCGGGGCTTAGGAGACTATGCGTGGACCGATCGGGGCTCGGAGACAGCGCGTGTACCGACTGGGGCTCAGGAGGTTGCGCGTGGACCAATTGGGGTTCGGCGACGGCGCGTGGACCGACCGGGGCTCAGGAGACCGCGCGTGAACCGATCGGGGGTCGGCGTCTGCGCGTGGACCGATCGGGGCTAAGGAGACGACGTGTGGACCGATCGGGGCATAGGAGACGACGCGTGTACCTATCGGGGCTCAGGAGACAGCGCGTGGTCCGATTGGGCCTCACGAGACGGCGCGTGGACAGATCGGGGCTCGGAGACGACGCGTGTACGGATCGGGGATTCGGGGACGAGGCGTGGACCGATCGGGGCTTAGGAGACGACGCGTGGACCGATCGGGGCGTAGGAGACGACGCGTGGACCGATTGGGGCTTAGGAGACGGCGCGTGGACCGATCGGGGCTCAGGAAGCGGCGCTAGACCGATCGTGGCTCGGAGACGGCGCGTGGAGGCATCGGGCCTAAGAAGACGACGCATGGACCGAGCGGGGCGCAGGAGACGGCGCGAGGAGCGATCGGGGCTCAGGAGAAGACGCGTCAATTGATCGGGGCTCAGGAGAGGACGCGTCGACGCATCGGGGCTCAGGAGACGGCGCGTGGACCGACCGGGGCTCAGGAGACTCGCGTGGATCGATCGGGGCTCAGGAGGCGACGCGTGGACCCATCGGGGCTCGGAGACGACGTGTGGACGTATCGGGGCTTAGGAGACGACGCGTGGACGGATCGGGGCTCAGGAGAAGGCGCGTGAACCGATCGGCGCTCGGAGACGGCGCGTGGACCGATCGGGGCTTAGGAGACGATGCGCGGACCGATCGGAGGTCAGGAGGCGGCGCGTGGACCCATCGGGGCTCGGAGACGGCACGTGGACCGATCAGGGCTTAGGAGACGACTCGTGGACCGATCGGGGCTCCGGAGATAGCGCGTGGACCGGTCGGGGCTTAGGAGACTCGCGTGGATCTAACGGACCTTCGGAGGCGGCGTGTGAACCGATCGGGGAGTAGGAGACGGTGCGTGGAGCGATCGGGGCGTAGGAGACGGCGCGTGGACCGATCGGGGCTGGTGAAGCGGCGCCTGGACCGATCGTGGCTCGGAGACGGCGTGTGGAGGCATCGGGGTTTAGAAGACGACGTATGGACCGATCGGGGCTCAGGATACGGCGTGTGGACCGATCGGGGCTTCGGAGACGGTACGTGGACCGATCGGGGCTCGGAGACGGCGAGAGGACCGACCGGGGCTCAGGAGTCGGCGCGTGGACCGACCGGAGCTCAGGAGATTCGTGTGGATCGATCGGGGCTCCGGAGGCGGCGCGTGCACCGATTGGGGAGCAGGAGATGGTCCGTGGACCGATCGTCGCTCGGAGACGGCGCTTGGACCGATCGGGGCTTAGAAGACGACTCGTGGACCGATTGGGGCTTAGGAGACGACTCGTGGACCGATCGGGGCTCAGGAGATAGCGCGTGGACCGGTCGGGGCTTAGGAGACTCGCGTGGATCTAACGGACCTTCGGAGGCGGCGTGTGAACCGATCGGGGATCAGGAAACGGCGCGTGGACCGATCGGAGCTCGGAGACGACACGTGGACCGATCGGGGCTCAGGAGATGGCACGTGAACCAATCGGCGCTCGGACACGGCGCGTGGACCGATCGTGGCTTAGGAGAAGGCGCGTGGAACGATCGGGGCTCAGGAGACGGCGCGTGGATCGATCGGTGCTCGAAGACGACGCGTGGACCGATCGCGGCTCAGGAGACGGAGCGTGGATCGATCGGGGCTCGGAAATGGCGCGTGGACCGATCGGGGCTCAGGAGACGGTGCGTGAACCAATCGGTGCTCGGAGACGGCGCGTGGACCGGTCGAGGCTTAGGAGAAGGCGGGTAGAACGTTCGGGGCTCAGGAGACGGAGCTTGGTCCGATCGGGGCTCAGGACGCGGCGCTTGGATCAATCGGGGCTCGGAGACGGCGCGTGGACCGATCGGGGCTCTGGAGACGGCGCGTGGAGCGATCGGGGCTCGGACACGGCGCGTGGACCGATCGGGGCTTAGGAGACGACGCGTGGACAGATTGGGGCTTAGGAATCGGCGCGTAGACCGATCGGGACTCCGGGACGGCGCGTGGACCGATCGGGGCTCAGGAGACGGCGCGTGGATCGATCGGGGCTCAGGAGACGGCGCGTGGAGTGACCGGGGCTTAGGAGACGATAAGTGGACCGATTGGAGCTCAGGAGACGGCGCGTGGAGCGATCGGGGGTAAGAAGACGACGCATTGCCCGCGCGCGGCTCAGGAGACGACGCGTGGAGCGGTCGGGGCTCGGAAACGGCGGGTGGACCGATTGGGGCTCAGGAGGCCGCGCGTGGGCCGATCGCGGCTCGGCGCCACCACGTGGACGGATCGGGGCTCAGGAGGCTGCGCGTGGTCCGATCATGGCTCGGCGACGGCGCGTGGACCGATCGCGGCTCGGAGACGGCGCGTGGAACGATCGGGGCTCAGGAGACGGTGCGTGAACCAATCGGCGCTCGGACACGGCGCGTGGACCGATCGTGGCTTACGAGAAGGCGCGTGGAACGATCGGGGCTCAGGAGACGGCGCGTGGATCGATCGGTGCTCGAAGACGACGCGTGGACCGATCGCGGCTCAGGAGACGGCGCGTGGAGCGGTCGGGGCTTAGGAGACCCGCGTGGACCGATTGGGGCTCAGGCGGTTGCGCGTCGATCAATTGGGATTCGGCGACGGTGCGTGGACCGATCGCGGCGCGGAGACGGCGCGTAAAACCGATCGGGACATAGGAGACGATGCGTGGACCGATCGGGCTCAGGAGACGGCGCGTGGAGCGATCGGGGCTTAGGAGACGAAGCGTGGACCGATCAGACCGCAGGAGACGGCGCGTGGAGCGGTCGGGGCTAGGAAACGGCGGGTGGACCGTCCGGGGCTTAGGAGACGATGCCTGGACCGATCGGGGCTCAGAAGACGGCGCGTGGACGGATCGGCGCTCGGAGACGGCGCCTGGACCGATCGGGGCTCAGAAGACGGCGCGTGGACTGATCGACGCTCGGAGACGGGGCGTGGAACGATCGGGGCTCAGGAGACGACGCGTGGACCGATCGGGGCTCAGGAGATGGCGCGTAGACCGATCGGGGCTCCGAAACGACGCGTTAACCGAGCGGGGCTTAGGAGACGATGCGTGGACCCATCGGGGCTCGGAGACAGCGCGTGGACGGATCGGGGCTCGGAGACGGCGCGTAGAACGATCGGGGCTCAGGAGACGGCGCGTTAACCGATTGGGGCTTAGGAGACGTTGCGTGGACCGATCGGGGCTCGAAGACGGCGCGTGGACCGATCGGGGCTCGGAGACAGTGCGTGGACCGACTGGGGCTCAGGCGGTTGCGCGTGGACCAATTGGGGTTCGGCGACGGCGCGTGCATCGATCGGGGCTTAGGAGACGGCGCGTGCATCGATCGGGGCCCGGAGACGGGTCGTAGACAGATGGGGGCTTAGGAGACGGCGCGTGAACCGATCGTGGTTGGGAGACGGCTCGTCCACCAATCGGGGCTTAGGAGACGACGCGTAGATCGATCGGGGCTCAGGAGACGGCGCGTGGACCGATCGGGGCTCAGGAAACGGCGCGTGGACCGACTGGGGCTCAGGCGGTTGCGTGTGGACCAATTGGGGTTCGGCGACGGCGCGTGGACCCATCGGGGCTCGGAGACGGCGCGTCGACCGCTCGGGGTTCGGAGACGGCGCCTGGACCGTCCGGAGCTCAGGAGGCGACGCGTGGACCGATCGGGGCTCAGGAGACTGCGCGTGGATGGATCGGAGCTTAGGGAACGACGCGTGGACCGATCAGGGCTCAGGAGACGGCGCGTGAACCGATCGGCGCTCGGAGACGGCACCTGGACCGATCGGGGCTTAGGAGACGGCGCGTGGACCAATAGGAGATCAGGAGTGGACGCGTGGACCGATAGGGCTCTGGAAGCGGCGCACGGACCGATCGTGGCTCGGAGACGGCGCGTGGAGGCATCGGGGCTTAGGAGACGAAGCGTGGACCGATCAGAGCGCAGGAGACGGCGCGTGGAGCGATCGGGGCCAGGAAACGGCGGGTGGACCGTCCGGGGCTTAGGAGACGATGCCTGGACCGATCGGGGCTCAGAAGACGGCGCGTGGACGGATCGGCGCTCGGAGACGGCGCCTGGACCGATCGGGGCTCAGAAGGCGGCGCGTGGACTGATCGACGCTCGGAGACGGCGCGTGGAACGATCGGGGCTCAGGAGACGACGCGTGGACCGATCGGGGCTCAGGAGATGGCGCGTAGACCGATCGGGGCTCCGAAACGACGCGTTAACCGAGCGGGGCTTAGGAGACGATGCGGGGACCCATCGGGGCTCGGAGACAGCGCGTGGACGGATCGGGGCTCGGAGACGGCGCGTAGAACGATCGGGGCTCAGGAGACGGCGCGTTAACCGATTGGGGCTTAGGAGACGTTGCGTGGACCGATCGGGGCTCGAAGACGGCGCGTGGACCGATCGGGGCTCGGAGACAGTGCGTGGACCGACTGGGGCTCAGGCGGTTGCGCGTGGACCAATTGGGGTTCGGCGACGGCGCGTGGATCGATCGGGGCTTAGGAGACGGCGCGTGCATCGATCGGGGCCCGGAGACGGGTCGTAGACAGATGGGGGCTTAGGAGACGGCGCGTGAACCGATCGTGGTTGGGAGACGGCTCGTCCACCAATCGGGGCTTAGGAGACGACGCGTAGATCGATCGGGGCTCAGGAGACGGCACGTGGACCGATCGGGGCTCAGGAAACGGCGCGTGGACCGACTGGGGCTCAGGCGGTTGCGTGTGGACCAATTGGGGTTCGGCGACGGCGCGTGGACCCATCGGGGCTCGGAGACGGCGCGTCGACCGCTCGGGGTTCGGAGACGGCGCCTGGACCGTCCGGAGCTCAGGAGGCGATGCGTGGACCGATCGGGGCTCAGGAGACTGCGCGTGGATGGATCGGAGCTTAGGGAACGACGCGTGGACCGATCAGGGCTCAGGAGACGGCGCGTGAACCGATCGGCGCTCGGAGACGACGCGTGGAGCGATAGGGGCTCAGGAGACGGCGCGTGGAGCGGTCGGGGCTTAGGAGACCCGCGTGGACCGATTGGGGCTCAGGCGGTTGCGCGTGGATCAATTGGGATTCGGCGACGGTGCGTGGACCGATCGCGGCGCGGAGACGGCGCGTAAAACCGATCGGGACATAGGAGACGATGCGTGGACCGATCGGGCTCAGGAGACAGCGCGTGGAGCGATCGGGGCTTAGGAGACGATGCGTGGACCGATCAGAGCGCAGGAGACGGCGCGTGGAGCGATCGGGGCTAGGAAACGGCGGGTGGACCGTCCGGGGCTTAGGAGACGATGCCTGGACCGATCGGGGCTCAGAAGACGGCGCGTGGACGGATCGGCGCTCGGAGACGGCGCCTGGACCGATCGGGGCTCAGAAGACGGCGCGTGGACTGATCGACGCTCGGAGACGGCGCGTGGAACGATCGGGGCTCAGGAGACGACGCGTGGACCGATCGGGGCTCAGGAGATGGCGCGTAGACCGATCGGGGCTCCGAAACGACGCGTTAACCGAGCGGGGCTTAGGAGACGATGCGTGGACCCATCGGGGCTCGGAGACAGCGCGTGGACGGATCGGGGCTCGGAGACGGCGCGTAGAACGATCGGGGCTCAGGAGACGGCGCGTTAACCGATTGGGGCTTAGGAGACGTTGCGTGGACCGATCGGGGCTCGAAGACGGCGCGTGGACCGATCGGGGCTCGGAGACAGTGCGTGGACCGACTGGGGCTCAGGCGGTTGCGCGTGGACCAATTGGGGTTCGGCGTCGGCGCGTGGATCGATCGGGGCTTAGGAGACGGCGCGTGCATCGATCGGGGCCCGGAGACGGGTCGTAGACAGATGGGGGCTTAGGAGACGGCGCGTGAACCGATCGTGGTTGGGAGACGGCTCGTCCACCAATCGGGGCTTAGGAGACGACGCGTAGATCGATCGGGGCTCAGGAGACGGCGCGTGGACCGATCGGGGCTCAGGAAACGGCGCGTGGACCGACTGGGGCTCAGGCGGTTGCGTGTGGACCAATTGGGGTTCGGCGACGGCGCGTGGACCCATCGGGGCTCGGAGACGGCGCGTCGACCGCTCGGGGTTCGGAGACGGCGCCTGGACCGTCCGGAGCTCAGGAGGCGACGCGTGGACCGATCGGGGCTCAGGAGACTGCGCGTGGATGGATCGGAGCTTAGGGAACGACGCGTGGACCGATCAGGGCTCAGGAGACGGCGCGTGAACCGATCGGCGCTCGGAGACGGCACCTGGACCGATCGGGGCTTAGGAGACGGCGCGTGGACCAATAGGAGATCAGGAGTGGACGCGCGGACCGATAGGGCTCTGGAAGCGGCGCACGGACCGATCGTGGCTCGGAGACGGCGCGTGGAGGCATCGGGGCTTTGAAGACGACGCGTGGACCGAACGAGGCTCAGAAAACGGCACCTGGAGCGATCGGGGCTCAGGAGACGGCGCGCGGACGGACCGGGGCTCAGAAGCCTCGCGTAGATCGATCGGGGCTCCGGAGGCGCCGCGTGGACCGATCGGGGCTCAGGATACGGCGTGTGGACCGATCGGGGCTTCGGAGACGGTACGTGGACCGATCGGGGCTCGGAGCCGGCGTGTGGACCGATCGGGGCATAGGAGACGACGCGTGTACCTATCGGGGCTCAGGAGACAGCGCGTTGTCCGATTGGGCCTCACGAGACGGCGCGTGGACAGATCGGGGCTCGGAGACGACGCGTGTACGGATCGGGGATTCGGGGACGAGGCGTGGACCGATCGGGGCTCAGGAGACGACGCGTCGACGCATCGGGGCTTAGGAGACGACGCGTGGACCGATCGGGGCTTAGGAGACGACGCGTGGACCGATCGGGGCTCAGGAAGCGGCGCCTAGACCGATCGTGGCTCGGAGACGGCGCGTGGAGGCATCGGGCCTAAGAAGACGACGCATGGACCGAGCGGGGCGCAGGAGACGGCGCGAGGAGCGATCGGGGCTGAGGAGAAGACGCGTGGGCCGATCGGGGCATAGGAGACGACGCGTGTACCTATCGGGGCTCAGGAGACAGCGCGTGGTCCGATTGGGCCTCACGAGACGGCGCGTGGACAGATCGGGGCTCGGAGACGACGCGTGTACGGATCGGGGATTCGGGGACGAGGCGTGGACCGATCGGGGCTTAGGAGACGACGCGTGGACCGATCGGGGCGTAGGAGACGACGCGTGGACCGATTGGGGCTTAGGAGACGGCGCGTGGACCGATCGGGGCTCAGGAAGCGGCGCTAGACCGATCGTGGCTCGGAGACGGCGCGTGGAGGCATCGGGCCTAAGAAGACGACGCATGGACCGAGCGGGGCGCAGGAGACGGCGCGAGGAGCGATCGGGGCTCAGGAGAAGACGCGTCAATTGATCGGGGCTCAGGAGAGGACGCGTCGACGCATCGGGGCTCAGGAGACGGCGCGTGGACCGACCGGGGCTCAGGAGACTCGCGTGGATCGATCGGGGCTCAGGAGGCGACGCGTGGACCCATCGGGGCTCGGAGACGACGTGTGGACGTATCGGGGCTTAGGAGACGACGCGTGGACGGATCGGGGCTCAGGAGAAGGCGCGTGAACCGATCGGCGCTCGGAGACGGCGCGTGGACCGATCGGGGCTTAGGAGACGATGCGCGGACCGATCGGAGGTCAGGAGGCGGCGCGTGGACCCATCGGGGCTCGGAGACGGCACGTGGACCGATCAGGGCTTAGGAGACGACTCGTGGACCGATCGGGGCTCCGGAGATAGCGCGTGGACCGGTCGGGGCTTAGGAGACTCGCGTGGATCTAACGGACCTTCGGAGGCGGCGTGTGAACCGATCGGGGAGTAGGAGACGGTGCGTGGAGCGATCGGGGCGTAGGAGACGGCGCGTGGACCGATCGGGGCTGGTGAAGCGGCGCCTGGACCGATCGTGGCTCGGAGACGGCGTGTGGAGGCATCGGGGTTTAGAAGACGACGTATGGACCGATCGGGGCTCAGGATACGGCGTGTGGACCGATCGGGGCTCAGGAGGCCGCGCGTTGACTGATCGGGGCTCGGAGATGACGGGTGGAACGATCGGGGCTCTGGAGACGGCGCGTGAACCGATCGTCGCTCGGAGACGGCGCTTGGACCGATCGGGGCTTAGAAGACGACTCGTGGACCGATTGGGGCTTAGGAGACGACTCGTGGACCGATCGGGGCTCAGGAGATAGCGCGTGGACCGGTCGGGGCTTAGGAGACTCGCGTGGATCTAACGGACCTTCGGAGGCGGCGTGTGAACCGATCGGGGATCAGGAAACGGCGCGTGGACCGATCGGAGCTCGGAGACGACGCGTGGACCGATCGGGGCTCAGGAGATGGCACGTGAACCAATCGGCGCTCGGACACGGCGCGTGGACCGATCGTGGCTTAGGAGAAGGCGCGTGGAACGATCGGGGCTCAGGAGACGGCGCGTGGATCGATCGGTGCTCGAAGACGACGCGTGGACCGATCGCGGCTCAGGAGACGGAGCGTGGATCGATCGGGGCTCGGAAATGGCGCGTGGACCGATCGGGGCTCAGGAGACGGTGCGTGAACCAATCGGTGCTCGGAGACGGCGCGTGGACCGGTCGAGGCTTAGGAGAAGGCGGGTAGAACGTTCGGGGCTCAGGAGACGGAGCTTGGTCCGATCGGGGCTCAGGACGCGGCGCTTGGATCAATCGGGCCTCGGAGACGGCGCGTGGACCGATCGGGGCTCTGGAGACGGCGCGTGGAGCGATCGGGGCTCGGACACGGCGCGTGGACCGATCGGGGCTTAGGAGACGACGCGTGGACAGATTGGGGCTTAGGAATCGGCGCGTGGACCGATCGGGACTCCGGGACGGCGCGTGGACCGATCGGGGCTCAGGAGACGGCGCGTGGATCGATCGGGGCTCAGGAGACGGCGCGTGGAGTGACCGGGGCTCAGGAGACGGTGCGTGAACCAATCGGCGCTCGGACACGGCGCGTGGACCGATCGTGGCTTACGAGAAGGCGCGTGGAACGATCGGGGCTCAGGAGACGGCGCGTGGATCGATCGGTGCTCGAAGACGACGCGTGGACCGATCGCGGCTCAGGAGACGGCGCGTGGATCGATCTGGGCTCGGAAACGGCGCGTGGACCGATCGGGGCTCAGCAGACGGCGCGTGGACCGATAGGGCTCAGGAGGCCGCGCGTGGAGCGATCGGGGCTCGGCGACGGCGCCCGGACCGATGGAGGCTCGGCGACGACGCGTGTACGGATCGGGGACTAGGGGACGACACGTGAACCGATCGGGGCTCAGGCGACGGCGTGTGGACTGATCGGGGATCGGAAACGATGCGTTAACCGAGCGGGGCTTAGGAGACGATGCGTGGAGCGATCGCTGCTCGGAGACGGCGCATGGAACGATCGGGGCTCAGGAGACGGCGAGTGAACTGGTCGGGGCTCGGAGACGGCGCGTGGAACGATCGGGGCTCAGGAGACGGTGCGTGAACCAATCGGTGCTCGAAGACGACGCGAGGACCGATCGGGGCTCAGGAGACGGCGCGTGGACCCATCGGGGCTCGGAGACGGCACGTGGACCGATCGGGGCTTAGGACCCGACGCGTGGGCTGATCGGGGTGCAGGAGACGGGGCGTGGACCGATCGAGGCTTAGGAGACGATACGTGGAGCGATCGGGGCTCAGGAGGCGGCGCGTGGATCGATCGGGGCTCAGGAGACGCCGCGTGGACCGATCGCGTATTAGGGGACGACGCATCGACCGATCGGTGCTCGGAGTCGGCGCGTGGATGGACCATCGCTTAGAATGCGGCACGTGTACCGATCGGGGCTCGGAGACGGCGTGTGGACCGATCAGGGCTCGGAGAGGGCGCGTTAACCGATCGGCGCTTAGGAGACGATGCGTGCACCGATCGGGGCTCGGAGATGGCACGTGGACCGATCGGGGCTCGGAGACGGCGCGTTAACCGATCGGGGCTTAGGAGCCGACACGTGGACCGATCGGGACTCAGAAGGCGGCGCCTGGACCGATCGTGGCTCAGGAGACGGCGCGTGGACGGGTCGGGGCTTAGGAGACTCGCGTAGATCGATCGGGGCTCCGGAGGCGGCACGTGGACCGATCGGGGATCAGGAGACGGTACGTGGACCGATCGCGGCTCGGAGATGGCGTGTGGACCGATCGGGGCTTCGGAGACGGTACATGGACCGATCGGGGCTCGGAGACGGCGCGAGGACCGACCAGGGCTCAGGAGACGGCGCGTGGACCGACCGGAGCTCAGGAGATTCGCGTGGATCGATCCGGGCTCCGGAGGCGGCGCGTGGACCGATTGGGGAGCAGGAGATGGGCCGTGGACGAATCGGGGCTCAGGAGACGGCGGTGGACCGATCGGGGCTCGGAGACGGCATGTTAACCGATCGGGGCTTAGGAGACGATACGTGGACCGATCGGGGCTCGGATACGGCGCGTGAACCGACCGGGGCTCAGGAGGCCGCGCGTGGACCGATCGAGGCTCAGAAGGCCACGCCTGGACCGTTCGGGGCTCAGGCGACTCGCGTGGAACGACCGGGGCTTTGGAGGCGGCGCGTGAACCGATCGGGGCTTGATGACATCGCGTTTACCGATCGCGGTTCGGAGACGGCCCGTGGACAGATCGGGGCTTAGGAGACGGCGCGTGGACCTAACGGGGCTCAGGAGACGGCGCGTGGACCGGTCGGGGCTTAGGAGACGACGCCTAGACCGATCGGGGCTTAGGAGGCGGCGTGTGGAACGATCGGTGCTCAGGGGACGGCGCGTGCACCAATCGGCGCTCGGAGACGGCGCGTCGAGCGATCGGGGCTCAGGAGACGACGCGTGGACGGACCGTGGCTTAGAATGCGTCACGCGGACCGATCGGCGATCGGATACGGCGCGTCGAGCGATCGGGGCTCAGGAGACGACGCGTGGACGGACCGTGGCTTAGAATGCGTCACGCGGACCGATCGGCGATCGGATACGGCGTGTGGACGTATCGGGGCTTAGGAGCCGATGCGTGGACCGATCGGGGCTCAGGAGACGGCGGGTGATCCCGTCGGGTCTTAGGAGACGACGCGTCGACCGATCGGGGCTCAGGGAAAGGCGTGTGGACCGATCGAGGCTCAGGAGACGGCGCCTGGACCGATCGGGGCTCGGCGACTGCGCGTGGACGGATCGGGGCTCAGGAGACGGCGCGTGGGCCGATCGGGGCTCGGAGACGGCGCGTGGACCGATTGGGGCTTACGAGACGGCGCGTGGACCGATTGGGGCTCGGAGACAGTGCGTGGACCGACTGGGGCTCAGGCGGTTGCGCGTGGACCAATTGGGGTTCGGCGACGGCGCGTGGATCGATCGGGGCTTAGGAGACGGCGCGTGCATCGATCGGGGCCCGGAGACGGGTCGTAGACAGATGGGGGCTTAGGAGACGGCGCGTGAACCGATCGTGGTTGGGAGACGGCTCGTCCACCAATCGAGGCTTAGGAGACGACGCGTAGATCGATCGGGGCTCAGGAGACGGCGCGTGGACCGATCGGGGCTCAGGAAACGGCGCGTGGACCCACTGGGGCTCAGGCGGTTGCGCGTGGACCAATTGGGGTTCGGCGACGGCGCGTGGACCGATCGGGGCTCGGAGACGGCGCGTCGACCGCTCGGGGTTCGGAGACGGCGCCTGGACCGTCCGGAGCTCAGGAGGCGATGCGTGGACCGATCGGGGCTCAGGAGACTGCGCGTGGATGGATCGGAGCTTAGGGAACGACGCGTGGACCGATCAGGGCTCAGGAGACGGCGCGTGAACCGATCGGCGCTCGGAGACGGCACCTGGACCGATCGGGGCTTAGGAGACGGCGCGTGGACCAATAGGAGATCAGGAGAGGACGCGTGGACCGATAGGGCTCTGGAAGCGGCGCACGGACCGATCGTGGCTCGGAGACGGCGCGTGGAGGCATCGGGGCTTTGAAGACGACGCGTGGACCGAACGGTGCTCAGAAAACGGCACCTGGAGCGATCGGGGCTCAGGAGACGGCGCGCGGACAGACCGGGGCTCAGAAGCCTCGCGTAGATCGATCGGGGCTCCGGAGGCGCCGCGTGGACCGATGGGGATCAGGACACGGTGCGTGGACCGATCGGGGCTCGGAGACGGCGCGTGGACCGATCGGGGCCTAGGAGACGACGCGTGGACTGATCGGGGCGTAGGAAACGACGCGTGTACCTATCGGGGCTCAGGAGACAGCGAGTGGACCTATTGGGGCTCAGGAGACAGCGAGTGGACCTATTGGGGCTCAGGAGACGGCGCAGGGACCGATCGGGGCTCGGAGACGGCGCGTGGAACGATCGGGGCTCAGGAGACGGCGCGTTAACCGATTGGGGCTTAGGAGACGATGAGTGGACCGACTGGAGCTCAGGCGGTTGCGCATGGACCAATTGGGGTTCGGCGACGGCGCGTGGACCGATCGGGGCTCGGAGACGGCGCGTTAACCGATCGGGGCTTAGGAGACGATGCGAGGAGGCATCTGGGTTTACAAGAAGACGCGTGGATCGATCGGGGCTCGGAGACGGCGCGTGAACCGACCGGGGCTCAGGAGACAGCGCGTGGACCGATCGGGGCTCGGAGACGGCGCGTGGAATGATCGGGGCTCAGGAGACGGCGCGTGAACCGATCGGCGCTCGGAGACAGCGCGTGGACCGATCGGGGCTCAGGAGACGGCGCGTGAACCGATCGGCGCTCGGAGACAGCGCGTGGACCGATCGGGGCTTAGGATACGGCGCGTGGACCGATCGGGGATCAGGAGACGGCGCGTGGACCGATCGGAGATGAGGAGACGATGCGTGCACTGATAGTGCTCTGGAAGCGGCGCACGGACCGATCGTGGCTCGGAGACGGCGCATGGAGGCATCGGGGCTTTGAAGACGACGCGTGGACCGAACGGTGCTCAGAAAACGGCGCGTGGAGCGATCGAGGCTCAGGAGACGACGCGTGGACCGATCGGGGCTCGGAGACGGCGCGTGGAATGATCGGGGCTCAGGAGACGGCGCGTGAACCGATCGGCGCTCGTAGACAGCGCGTGGACCGATCGGGGCTTAGGAGACGGCGCGTGGACCGATCGGAGATGAGGAGACGATGCGTGGACCGATAGGGCTCTGGAAACGGCGCACGTACCGATCGTGGATCGGCGACGGCCTGTGGACCGATTGGGGCTCAGGAGGCCGCTCGTGGACCGATCATGGCTCGGCGACGGCGCGTGGACCGATCGGCGCTTGGAGACAGCGCGTGGACCGACTGGGACTCAGGCGGTTGCGCGTGGACCAATTGGGGTTCGGCGACGGCGCGTGGACCGCTCGGTGCTCGGAGACGGCACGTTAACCGATCGGGGCTTAGGAGACGATGCGTGAACCGATCGGGGCTCGGAGACGGCGCGTGGACCGATCGGGGCTTAGGAGACAACGCGTGGACCGATGGGGGCTCGGAGACGGCGCGTGGACGGACTGGGGCTCAGGAGACTCGCGTGGATCGATCGGGGGTCCGGAGACGCCGCGTGGAGCGATGGGGATCAGGAGACGGTGCGCGGACCGATCGGGGCTCGGAGACGGCGCGTGGACCGATCGGGGCTTAGGAGACGACGCGTGGACCGATCGGGGCTCGGAGACGGCGCGTGGACCGATCGGGGCTTAGGAGACAACGCGTGGACCGATCGAGGCTCAGGAGGCCACGCCTGGACCGATCGGAGCTCCGCGACGGCGCGTGGACCGATCGAGGCTCGGAGACGACGCGTCTACGGATCGGAGATTCGGCGATGACGCGTGGACCGATCCGGGCTCAGGAGACGGCGCGTGGACGGATCGGGGCTCGGAGACGGCGCGTGGAACGATCGGGGCTCAGGAGACGGCGCGTGAACCGATCGGCGCTCGGAGACGGCGCGTGGACCGATAGGGGCTTAGGAGACGGCGCGTGGACTGATCGGGGCTCGAAGACGGGGCGTGGAATGATCGGGGCTCACGAGACGGCGCGTGAAATGATCGGCGCTCTGAGACGGCGCGTAGACCGATTGGGGGTTACGAGACGGCGCGTGGACCGATCGGGGCTCAGGAAGCGTCGCCTGGACCGATCGTGGCTCGAAGACGGCGCGTGGACGCATCGGGGCTAAGAAGACGACGCATGGATCGAGCGGGGCTCAGGAGACGGCGCGAGGGGCGATCGGGGCTTGGAGACGGCGCGTGGAGGCATCGGGGCTTTGAAGACGACGCGTGGACCGAACGGTGCTCAGAAAGCGGCGCGTGGACCGATCGGTGCTCGGAGACGATGCGTGGACCGATCGGGGCTCAGGTAACGGCGTGTGGAGCGGTTGGGGCTCAGGAGACGACGCGTGGATCGATCGAGGCTCAGAAGACGACGCGTCGACCCATCGGGGCTCAGGAGACGGCGCGTGGATCGATCGGGGCTCGGAGACGCCGCGTGGAACGATCGGGGCTCAGGAGACGGCGCTTGAACTTATCGGCGCTCAGAGACGGCCCGTGGACCGATCGGGGCTTAGGATACGGCGCGTGGACCGATCGGGGATCAGGAGACGGCGCGTGGATCGATCGGGGCTTGGAGACGGCGCGTGGAACGATCGGGGCTCAGGAGACGGCGCGTGAAATGATCGGCGCTCGGAGACGGCGCGTGGACCGATCGGGGCTCAGGAAGCGGTGCCTGGACCGATCGGGGCTTAGGAGAAGGCGCGTGGACCGATCGGGGCTTAGGAGACGGCGCGTAGATCGACCGGAGATCAGGAGACGACGCGTGCACCGATCGGGGCTCTAGAAGCGGCGTGTGGAGGGATCGGGGCTCAGGAGACGATGCGTGGACCGATCGGGGCTCAGGAGACTCGTGTGGATCGATCGGGGCTCCGGAGGCGCCGCGTGGACCGATGGGGATCAGGAGACGGTGCGTAAACCAACCGGGGCTCAGGAGGCCGCGCGTGGACCGATCGCGGCTCGGTGACGGCGCGTGGACCAATCGGGGCTCAGGAGGCCGCGCGTTAACCAAACGGGGCTTAGGAGACGATGCGTGAACCGATCGGGGCTAGGAGACGGCACGTGGGCCGAACGGGGCTCAGGAGACGGCGCGTGGACCGGTCGGGGCTTAGGAGACGACGCCTGGACAGATCGGAGCTTAGGAGGCGGCGTGTGGAACGATCGGTGCTCAGGAGACGGCGCGTGCACCAACCGGGGCTCGGAGACGGCACGTGGAACGATCGGGGCTCGGCGACTGT
Organism: Netelia fuscicornis; assembly: GCA_946811545.1. Classification (NCBI taxonomy): domain Eukaryota; kingdom Metazoa; phylum Arthropoda; class Insecta; order Hymenoptera; family Ichneumonidae; genus Netelia; species Netelia fuscicornis. Next base: position 27,783,656 of record OX328012.1, read on the forward strand.
GTGTGGACGTATCGGGGTTCAGGAGACGGCGCATGAACCAATCGGCGCTCCGAGACGGCGCGTGGACCGATCGGGGATGAGGAGAAGGCGCGTGGACCGACTGGGGCACAGGCGGTTGCGCGTGGACCAATTGGGGTTCGGCGACGGCGCGTGGACCGATCCGGGCTCAGGAGACGGCGCGTGGACCGATCGGGGCTCGGAGACGGAGCGTGGAGCGATCGGGGCTGAGGAGAAGGCGCGTGGTCCGATCGGGGCTTATGACACGGCGCGTGGACCGATCGGGGCTCGGAGATGGCGCGTGGAATGATCGGGGCTTAGGAGATGGCGTGTGGACCGATCGGAGATCAGGAGACGACGCGTGGACCGAGAGGGCTCTGGAACTGGCGCACGGACGGATCGTGGCTCGGAGACGGCGCGTGGAGGCATCGGGGCTTTGAAGACGACGCGTGGACCAAACGGTGCTCAGGAGACGGCGCGTGGACCGATCGGGGCTCAGGAGCCGGCGCGTGGACCGATTGGGGCTCGGATACGGCGCGTGAACCAACCGGGGCTCAGGAGCCCGCGCGTGGACCGATCCCGGCTCGGCGACGGCGCGTGGACCGATGGGGGCTCAGGAGCCGCGCGTGGACCGATCATGGCTCGGTGACGACGCGTGGACCGATCGGGGCTTAGGTGGCGATGCGTGAACCGATCGAGGCTCGGAGACGGCGCGTGGACCGATCGGGGCTTAGGAGACAACGCGTGGACCGATTGGGGATCAGGAAGCAGCGCTTGGACCGATCGTGGCTCGGAGACGGCGCGTGGACCGATCGAGGCTCGGAGACGGCGCGAGGACCGACCGGGGCTCAGGAGACGGCGCGTGGACCGACCGGAGCTCAGGAGATTCGCGTGGATCGATCCGGGCTCCGGAGGCGGCGCGTGGACCGATTGGGGAGCAGGAGATGGGCAGTGGACGGATCGGGGCTCAGGAGACGGCGGTGGACCGATCGGGGCTCGGAGACGGCATGTTAACCGATCGGGGCTTAGGAGACGATACGTGGACCGATCGGGGCTCGGATACGGCGCGTGAACCGACCGGGGCTCAGGAGGCCGCGCGTGGACCGATCGAGGCTCAGGAGGCCACGCCTGGACCGTTCGGGGCTCCGCGACGGCGCGTGGACCGATAGGGGCTTAGGAGACGGCGCGTGGACCGATCGGGGCTCGGAGACGGGGCGTGGAATGATCGTGGCTCACGAGATGGCGCGTGGACGGGTCGGGGCTTAGGAGACTCGCGTAGATCGATCGGGGCTCCGGAGGCGGCACGTGGACCGATCGGGGATCAGGAGACGGTGCGTGGACCGATCGCGGCTCGGAGATGGCGCGTGGCCCGATCGGCGCTTAGGAGACGACGCGTGGACCGATCGGGGCTTAGGAGACGACGCGTAGACCGATCGGGGCTCACGAGACAGCGCGTGGACCGATTGGGGCTCAGGAAGCAGCGCCTGGACCAATCGTGGCTCGGAGACGGCGCGAGGAGGCATCTGGGCTTGGAAGACGACGCGTGGATCGATCGGGGCTCGGAGACGGCGCGTGATCCGGCCGGGGCTCAGGAGACGGCGCGTGGACCGGTCGGGGCTTAGGAGACGACGCCTGGACAGATCGGAGCTTAGGAGGCGGCGTGTGGAACGATCGGTGCTCAGGAGACGGCGCGTGCACCAATCGGCGCTCGGAGACGGCGCGTGGAGCGATCGGGGCTCGGAGACAGCACGTGGAACGATCGGGGCCCAGGAGACGGTGCGTGGAGGCATTGGGGCTTAGAAGACCACGCATGGACCGAGCGGGGCTCAGGAGACGGCGCGGAGAGCGATCGCGGCTCAGGAGAAGACGCGTCAATTGATCGGGACTCAGGAGACGACGCGGCGACGGATTGGGGCTTAGGAGACGACGCGTGGCCCGATTGGGGCTTTGCAGACGACGTGTGGACCGATCGGGGCTTAGGAGACGGCACGTGAATCGATCGGTGCACAGGAGACTTAGGGTGAACCGGTCGGGTCTAAGGAGACGACGCGTCGACCGATCGGGGCTCAGGGGAAGGGGTGTGGACCGATCGGGGCTGAGGAGACGGCGCCTGGACCGACCGGGGCTCGGCGACTGCGCGTGGACGGATCGGGGCTCAGGAGACGGCGCGTGGGCCGATCGGGGCTCGGAGACGGCGCGTTAACCGATCGGGGCTCGGAGACGGCGCGTTAACCGATCGGGGCTCGGACACGACGCTTGTACGGATCGGGGCTTGGTGACGGAGTGTTGACCGATCGCGGTTTACAGACGGCCCGTGGACGGATCGGGGCTTAGGAGACGGCGTGTGGACCGATCGGGGCTGAGGAGACGGCGCGTAGACCGATCGCGGCTCGTAAATGACGCGTCAACCGATCGGGACTTAGGAGACGATGCGGGGATCGATCGGGGCTCGGCGACTGCGCGTGGACCGACTGGAGCTCAGGAGGTTGCTCGTGGACCAATGGGGGTTCGGGCGACGGCGCGTGGACCAATTGGGGTTCGGGCGACGGCGCGTGGACCAATTGGGGTTCGGGCGACGGCGCGTGGACCAATCGGTGCTCGGAGACGGCGCGTGGACCGATCGGGGCATAGGAGACGACGCGTGGACCGATCGGGGCTCAGGAGATGGCGCGCGGACCGACCGGGGCTCAGCCGACTCGCGTGGAACGACCGGGGCTTAGGAGACGGCGCGTGGACCTAACGGGGCTCAGGAGACGGCGCGTGGACCGGTCGGGGCTTAGGAGACGACGCCTGGACCGATCGGGGCTTAGGAGGCGGCGTGTGGAACGATCGGTGCTCAGGGGACGGCGCGTGCACCAATCGGCGCTCGGAGACGGCGCGTCGAGCGATCGGGGCTCAGGAGACGACGCGTGGACGGACCGTGGCTTAGAATGCGTCACGCGGACCGATCGGCGATCGGATACGGCGCGTCGAGCGATCGGGGCTCAGGAGACGACGCGTGGACGGACCGTGGCTTAGAATGCGTCACGCGGACCGATCGGCGATCGGATACGGCGTGTGGACGTATCGGGGCTTAGGAGACGATGCGTGGACCGATGGGGGCTCGGAGACGGCGCGTGGACGGACTCGGGCTCAGGAGACTCGCGTGGATCGATCGGGGGTCCGGAGACGCCGCGTGGAGCGATGGGGATCAGGAGACGGTGCGCGGACCGATCGGGGCTCGGAGACGGCGCGTGGACCGATCGGGGCTTAGGAGACGACGCGTGGACCGATCGGGGCTCGGAGACGGCGCGTGGATCGATCGGGGCTTAGGAGACAACGCGTGGACCGATCGAGGCTCAGGAGGCCACGCCTGGACCGATCGGAGCTCCGCGACGGCGCGTGGACCGATCGAGGCTCGGAGACGACGCGTCTACGGATCGGAGATTCGGCGATGACGCGTGGACCGATCCGGGCTCAGGAGACGGCGCGTTGACGGATCGGGGCTCGGAGACGGCGCGTGGAACGATCGGGGCTCAGGAGACGGCGCGTGAACCGATCGGCGCTCGGAGACGGCGCGTGGACCGATAGGGGCTTAGGAGACGGCGCGTGGACCGATCGGGGCTCGAAGACGGGGCGTGGAATGATCGGGGCTCACGAGACGGCGCGTGAAATGATCGGCGCTCTGAGACGGCGCGTAGACCGATTGGGGCTTACGAGACGGCGCGTGGACCGATCGGCGCTCAGGAAGCGTCGCCTGGACCGATCGTGGCTCGAAGACGGCGCGTGGACGCATCGGGGCTAAGAAGACGACGCATGGATCGAGCGGGGCTCAGGAGACGGCGCGAGGGGCGATCGGGGCTTGGAGACGGCGCGTGGAGGCATCGGGGCTTTGAAGACGACGCGTGGACCGAACGGTGCTCAGAAAGCGGCGCGTGGACCGATCGGTGCTCGGAGACGATGCGTGGACCGATCGGGGCTCAGATAACGGCGTGTGGAGCGGTTGGGGCTCAGGAGACGACGCGTGGATCGATCGAGGCTCAGAAGACGACGCGTCGACCCATCGGGGCTCAGGAGACGGCGCGTGGATCGATCGGGGCTCGGAGACGCCGCGTGGAACGATCGGGGCTCAGGAGACGGCGCTTGAAATTATCGGCGCTCAGAGACGGCCCGTGGACCGATCGGGGCTTAGGATACGGCGCGTGGACCGATCGGGGATCAGGAGACGGCGCGTGGATCGATCGGGGCTCGGAGACGGCGCGTGGAACGATCGGGGCTCAGGAGACGGCGCGTGAAATGATCGGCGCTCGGAGACGGCGCGTGGACCGATCGGGGCTCAGGAAGCGGTGCCTGGACCGATCGGGGCTTAGGAGAAGGCGCGTGGACCGATCGGGGCTTAGGAGACGGCGCGTAGATCGACCGGAGATCAGGAGACGACGTGTGCACCGATCGGGGCTCTAGAAGTGGCGTGTGGAGGGATCGGGGCTCAGGAGACGATGCGTGGACCGATCGGGGCTCAGGTGACGGCGCGCGGACCGACCGGGGCTCAGGAGGCTCGTGTGGATCGATCGGGGCTCCGGAGGCGCCGCGTGGACCGATGGGGATCAGGAGACGGTGCGTAAACCAACCGGGGCTCAGGAGGCCGCGCGTGGACCGATCGCGGCTCGGTGACGGCGCGTGGACCAATCGGGGCTCAGGAGGCCGCGCGTTAACCAAACGGGGCTTAGGAGACGATGCGTGAACCGATCCGGGCTAGGAGACGGCACGTGGGCCGAACGGGGCTCAGGAGACGGCGCGTGGACCGGTCGGGGCTTAGGAGACGACGCCTGGACAGATCGGAGCTTAGGAGGCGGCGTGTGGAACGATCGGTGCTCAGGAGACGGCGCGTGCACCAACCGGGGCTCGGAGACGGCACGTGGAACGATCGGGGCTCGGCGACTGTGTGTGGACGTATCGGGGTTCAGGAGACGGCGCGTGAACCAATCGGCGCTCCGAGACGGCGCGTGGACCGATCGGGGATGAGGAGAAGGCGCGTGGACCGACTGGGGCACAGGCGGTTGCGCGTGGACCAATTGGGGTTCGGCGACGGCGCGTGGACCGATCCGGGCTCAGGAGACGGCGCGTGGACCGATCGGGGCTCGGAGACGGAGCGTGGAGCGATCGGGGCTTAGGAGATGGCGTGTGGACCGATCGGAGATCAGGAGACGACGCGTGGACCGAGAGGGCTCTGGAACTGGCGCACGGACGGATCGTGGCTCGGAGACGGCGCGTGGAGGCATCGGGGCTTTGAAGACGACGCGTGGACCAAACGGTGCTCAGAAAACGGTGCGTGGAGCGATCGGGGCTCAGGAGACGGCGCGTGGACCGATCGGGGCTCAGGAGCCGGCGCGTGGACCGATTGGGGCTCAGGAGACGGCGTGTGGACTGATAGGGGCTTAGGAGACTCGCGTGGATCTATCGGGGCTCGGAGACGGTGCTTGGACGTATCGGGGATCAGGAGACGGCGCGTGGACCGACCGGGGCTCAGGAGACGGCGCGTGAACCGATCGGCGCTCGGAGACGGCACGTGGACCGATCGAAGCGTAGGAGACGACGCGTGGACCATCCGGGGCTCGGGGACGGCGCGTGGAGGTATCGGGGCTTAAAAGACGACGCATAGACCGATCGGGGATCAGGAAACGGCGCGTGGACCGAATGGTGCTCGGAGACGACGCGTGGACCGATCGGGGCTCAGGAGACGGCGCGTGGAGCGATCGGGGCTCAGGAGACGACGCGTTAACAGAGCGGGGTTTAGGAGACGATGCGTGGACCGACTGGGGCTCAGGAGGTTGCGCGTGGACCAATTGGGATTCGGCGACGGCGCGTGGACCGACCGGGGATTAGGAGACGACGCGTCGACCGATCGGGGCTTAGGAGACGACCCGTCGACCGATCGGGGCTTAGGAGACGACGCGTGGACCGATCGGGGCTCAGGAGACGGTGCGTGGACCGATCGGGGCTAGGAGACGGCGCGTGGAACGATCGGGGCTCAGGAGACGGCGCGTGAAACGATCAGCGCTCTGAGACGGCGCGTGGACCGATTGTGGCTTACGAGACGGCGCGTGGATCGATCGGGCCGCAGGAAGCGGCGCCTGGACTTATCGTGGCTCGGAGACGGCGCATGGAGGCATCGGGGCTAAGAAGACGACGCATGGACCGAGCGTGGCTCAAGAGACAGCGCGAGGAGCGATCGGGGCTCAGGAGAAGACGCGTCAATTGATCGGGGCTCAGGAGACGACGCGGCGACGGATCGGGGCTTAGGAGACGACGCGTGGAACGATCGGGGCTTAGGAGACGGCACGTGATTCGATCCGTGCACAGGAGACGGCGCGTAAACCGGTCGGGGCTTAGGAGACGACGCGTCGGCCGATCGGGGCTCAGGAGAAGGCGCGTGGACCGATCGGAGCTCGGAGACGGCCCGTGGGCAGATCGGGGCTTAGGAGACGGCGCGTGGACTAATTGGGGTTTAGGAGAACATACGTGGAGTGATCGGGGCTCGGAGACAGCGCGTTTACCGACTTGGGCTCGAGAGGTTGCGCGTGGACCAATTGGGGTTCGCCGCGGCGTGTGGACCGACCGGAGCTCAGTAGACCGCGCGTGGACCGATCGCGGCTCGGCGACTGCGGGTGGTTGGATCGGGGCTCAGGAGACAGCGCGTGGACCGATCGGGGCTCAGGAAGCGGCGCCTGCACCGATCGTGGCTTGGAGACGGCGCGTGGAAGCATCGGGGCTTCGAAGACGACGCATGGACCAATCGGGACTCGGAAACGGCACCTGGACCGATCGGAGCTCGGAGACGACGCCTGGAGCGGTCGGGCCTCAGGAGAAGACGCGTGGATCGATCGGGGCTCAGGAGACGACGCGTCGACGGATCAGGGCTTAGGAGACGACGCGTGGACCGATCGGGGCTTAGGAAACGGCCCGTGGAGCAATCGGGGTTCAGGAGACGACGCGTGGATCGATCAAGTCTCAGGAGACGACGCGTCGTCCGATCGGGGCTCAGGATGTGGCACGTGGACCCATCGGGGCTCGGAGACGGCACGTGGACCGATCAGGGGTTAGGACACGACGCGTTTACCGATCGGGACTTAGGAGGCGGCGCGTGGACCGATCGGGGATCAGGAAACGGTCCGTGGAGCGATCGGGGCTTAGGAGACGGCACGTAGACTGATCGGGGCTCGGGAAGCGGCGCCTGAACCGATCGTGGCTCGGAGACGGCGCGTGGAGGCATCGGGGCTTAGAAGACGACGCATGGACCGATCAGGTCTCAGGAAACGGCGCGTGGACCGATTGCAGCTCGGAGACGACGCGTGGATCGACTGGGGGTCAGGCGGTTGCGCGTGGAACAATTGGGGTTCGGCGACGGCGCGTGGACCGATCGCGGCTCGGAGACGGCGCGTTAACCGATCGGGGCTTAGGAGACGATGCGTGAACCGATCGGGGCTCGGAGACGGCGCGTGGACAGATCGGGGCTCAGGAGACCCCGCGTGGACCGATCGGGGCTCGGCGACTGCGCGTGGACGCATCGGGGCTCAGGAGACGGCGCGTCTACCGATCGGGGCTCGGAGACGGCACGTTAACCGATTGGGGCTTAGGAGACGATGCGTGGACCGATCGCGGCTCGGAGACGGCCCGTGAACCGATCGGCGCTCGGAGACGGCACGTGGACCGATCGGGGCTTATGAGACGATGCCTGGACCGATCGAGGCTTAGGAGGCGGCGCGTGGACCGATTGGGGCTCAGGAGACGGCGTGTGGACTGATAGGGGCTTAGGAGACTCGCGTGGATCTATCGGGGCTCGGAGACGGTGCTTGGACGTATCGGGGATCAGGAGACGGCGCGTGGACCGACCGGGGCTCAGGAGACGGCGCGTGAACCGATCGGCGCTCGGAGACGGCACGTGGACCGATCGAAGCGTAGGAGACGACGCGTGGACCATCCGGGGCTCGGGGACGGCGCGTGGAGGTATCGGGGCTTAAAAGACGACGCATAGACCGATCGGGGATCAGGAAACGGCGCGTGGACCGAATGGTGCTCGGAGACGACGCGTGGACGGATCGGGGCTCAGGAGACGGCGCGTGGAGCGATCGGGGCTCAGGAGACGACGCGTTAACAGAGCGGGGTTTAGGAGACGATGCGTGGACCGACTGGGGCTCAGGAGGTTGCGCGTGGACCAATTGGGATTCGGCGACGGCGCGTGGACCGACCGGGGATTAGGAGACGACGCGTCGACCGATCGGGGCTTAGGAGACGACCCGTCGACCGATCGGGGCTTAGGAGACGACGCGTGGACCGATCGGGGCTCAGGAGACGGTGCGTGGACCGATCGGGGCTAGGAGACGGCGCGTGGAACGATCGGGGCTCAGGAGACGGCGCGTGAAACGATCAGCGCTCTGAGACGGCGCGTGGACCGATTGTGGCTTACGAGACGGCGCGTGGATCGATCGGGCCGCAGGAAGCGGCGCCTGGACTTATCGTGGCTCGGAGACGGCGCATGGAGGCATCGGGGCTAAGAAGACGACGCATGGACCGAGCGTGGCTCAAGAGACAGCGCGAGGAGCGATCGGGGCTCAGGAGAAGACGCGTCAATTGATCGGGGCTCAGGAGACGACGCGGCGACGGATCGGGGCTTAGGAGACGACGCGTGGAACGATCGGGGCTTAGGAGACGGCACGTGATTCGATCCGTGCACAGGAGACGGCGCGTAAACCGGTCGGGGCTTAGGAGACGACGCGTCGGCCGATCGGGGCTCAGGAGAAGGCGCGTGGACCGATCGGAGCTCGGAGACGGCCCGTGGGCAGATCGGGGCTTAGGAGACGGCGCGTGGACTAATTGGGGTTTAGGAGAACATACGTGGAGTGTTCGAGGCTCGGAGACAGCGCGTTTACCGACTTGGGCTCGAGAGGTTGCGCGTGGACCAATTGGGGTTCGCCGCGGCGTGTGGACCGACCGGAGCACAGTAGACCGCGCGTGGACCGATCGCGGCTCGGCGACTGCGGGTGGATGGATCGGGGCTCAGGAGACAGCGCGTGGACCGATCGGGGCTCAGGAAGCGGCGCCTGCACCGATCGTGGCTTGGAGACGGCGCGTGGAAGCATCGGGGCTTCGAAGACGACGCATGGACCAATCGGGACTCGGAAACGGCACCTGGACCGATCGGAGCTCGGAGACGACGCCTGGAGCGGTCGGGCCTCAGGAGAAGACGCGTGGATCGATCGGGGCTCAGGAGACGACGCGTCGACGGATCAGGGCTTAGGAGACGACGCGTGGACCGATCGGGGCTTAGGAAACGGCCCGTGGAGCAATCGGGGTTCAGGAGACGACGCGTGGATCGATCAAGTCTCAGGAGACGACGCGTCGTCCGATCGGGGCTCAGGATGTGGCACGTGGACCCATCGGGGCTCGGAGACGGCACGTGGACCGATCAGGGGTTAGGACACGACGCGTTTACCGATCGGGACTCAGGAGGCGGCGCGTGGACCGATCGGGGATCAGGAAACGGTCCGTGGAGCGATCGGGGCTTAGGAGACGGCACGTAGACTGATCGGGGCTCGGGAAGCGGCGCCTGAACCGATCGTGGCTCGGAGACGGCGCGTGGAGGCATCGGGGCTTAGAAGACGACGCGTTAACCGATCGGGGCTTAGGAGACGATGCGTGAACCGATCGGGGCTCGGAGACGGCGCGTGGACAGATCGGGGCTCAGGAGACCCCGCGTGGACCGATCGGGGCTCGGCGACTGCGCGTGGACGCATCGGGGCTCAGGAGACGGCGCGTCTACCGATCGGGGCTCGGAGACGGCACGTTAACCGATTGGGGCTTAGGAGACGATGCGTGGACCGATCGCGGCTCGGAGACGGCCCGTGAACCGATCGGCGCTCGGAGACGGCACGTGGACCGATCGGGGCTTATGAGACGATGCCTGGACCGATCGAGGCTTAGGAGGCGGCGCGTGGAACGATCGGGGCTCAGCAGGCGACACGTCGACGGATCGGGGCTCAGGAGACGGTGCGTGAACCGATCGGGGCTCGGCGACTGCGCGTGGACCGATCGGGGCTAAGGAGACGGCGCGTGAACCGATCGGGGATGAGGAGACGGCGCGTGGAGCGATCGGGGCTCAGGAGACGGCGCGTGGACCGGTCGGGGCTTAGGAGACGATGCCTGGACCGATCGGGGCTTAGGAGGCGGCGCGTGGAACGATCGGGGCTCAGGAGGCGACACGTCGACGGATCGGGGCTCGGAGACGGCGCGTGGACCGACTGGGGCTCAGGAGGTTGCGCGTGGACCAATTGGGGTTCGGCGACGGCGCGTGGACCGACAGGGGCTCAGGAGACCGCGCGTGAACCGATCGGGGCTCGGCGACTGCGCGTGGACCGATCGGGGCTAAGGAGACGACGTGTGGACCGATCGGGGCATAGGAGACGACGCGTGTACCTATCGGGGCTCAGGAGACAGCGCGTGGTCCGATTGGGCCTCACGAGACGGCGCGTGGACAGATCGGGGCTCGGAGACGACGCGTGTACGGATCGGGGATTCGGGGACGAGGCATGGACCGATCGGGGCTTAGGAGACGACGCGTGGACCGATCGGGGCGTAGGAGACGACGCGTGGACCGATTGGGGCTTAGGAGACGGCGCGTGGACCGATCGGGGCTCAGGAAGCGGCGCCTGGACCGATCGTTGCTCGGAGACGGCGCGTGGAGGCATCGGGCCTAAGAAGACGACGCATGGACCGAGCGGGGCTCAGGAGACGGCGCGAGGAGCGATCGGGGCTCAGGAGAAGACGCGTCAATTGATCGGGGCTCAGGAGACGACGCGGCGACGCATCGGGGCTTAGGAGACGACGCGTGGACCGATCGGGGCTTAAGAGACGACGCGTGGACCGATCGGGGCTCAGGAAGCGGCGCCTAGACCGATCGTGGCTCGGAGACGGAGCGTGGAGGCATCGGGCCTAAGAAGACGACGCATGGACCGAGCGGGGCGCAGGAGACGGCGCGAGGAGCGATCGGGGCTCAGGAGAAGACGCGTCAATTGATCGGGGCTCAGGAGTGGACGCGTCGACGTATCGGGGCTCAGGAGACGGCGCGTGGACCGACCGGGGCTCAGGAGACTCGCGTGGATCGATCGGGGCTCAGGAGGCGACGCGTGGACCCATCGGGGCTCGGAGACGGCGTGTGGACGTATCGGGGCTTAGGAGACGACGCGTGGACGGATCGGGGCTCAGGAGAAGGCGCGTGAACCGATCGGAGCTCGGAGACGGCGCGTGGACCGATCGGGGCTTAGGAGACGATGCGCGGACCGATCGGGGCTCGGCGACGGCGCGTGGACCGACCGGGGCTCAGGAGGCCACGCCTGGACCGATCGGGTCTCGGCGACGGCGCGTGGACCGATCGAGGCTCGGAGACGACGCGTGGACCGATCGGGGCTCAGGAGACGGCGCGTGGACCGATCGGGGCTCAGGAGACGGCGCGTGGACCGATTGGGGCTCGGGAGACTGCGCGTGGATGGATCGGGGCTTAGGGAACGACGCGTGGACCGATCGGGGCTCAGGAGACGGCGCGTGGACCGATCGGGGCTCGGAGACGGCGCGTAGAACGATTGGGGCTTAGGAGAAGGCGCGTGGAGCGATCGGGGCTCAGGAGACGGCGCGTGAACCGATCGGCGCTCGGAGACGGCGCGTCGACCGATCGGGGTTCGGAGACGGCGCGTGGACCGTCTGGGGCTTAGGAGACGATGCGTGGACCGATCGGGGCTTAGTGGACGACGCGTGGACCGATCGTGGCTCGGAGACGACGCGTGGACATATCGGGGCTTAGGAGACGATGCGTGCACCGATCGGGGCTCAGGAGACGGCGCCGTGGATGGATCAGGGCTTAGGGAACGACGCGTGAACCGATCGGGGCTCAGGCGACGGCGCTTGAGTGGATCGGGGCTTAGGAAACGACGCGTGGACCGATCGGGGCTCAGGAGACGGCGCGTGGACCGATCGGGGCTGGGAGACGGCGCGTGGATCGATCGGGGCTCAGGAGACTGCGCGTGGATGGATCGGGGCTTAGGGAACGACGCGTGGACCGATCGGGGCTCAGGAGACGGCGCGTGGACCGATCGGGGCTGGGAGACGGCGCGCGGAACGATCGGAGCTTAGGAGACGCCGCGTGGACCGATCGGAGATCAGGAGACGACGCGGGGACCGATCGGGGCTCTGGCAGCGGCGCACGGACCGATCGTGGCTCGGAGACGGCGCGTGTAGGCATCGGGGCTTTGAAGACGACGCATGGACCGAACGGTGCTCAGAAAATGGCGCGTGGACCGATCGGTGCTCGGAGACGATGCGTGGACCGATCGGGGCTCAGGAAACGGCGCGTGGAGCGATCAGGGCTCAGGTGACGACGTGTGGATCGATCGGGGCTCAGGAGACGACGCGTCGACCGATCGGGGCTCAGGAGAGGGCGCGCGGACCAACCGGGGCTCAGGAGATTCGCGTGGATCAATCGGGGCTGCGGAGGCGCCGCGTAGACGGATGGGGCTCCGGAGACGGCGCGTGGACCGATCGGCGCTCGGAGAGTGCGCGTGGACCGATTGGGGCTTAGAAGACGGCGCGTGGACCGATCGGGGCTCAGGAAGCGGCGCCTAGACCGATCGTGGCTCGGAGACGGCGCGTGGAGGCATCGGGTCTAAGAAGACGACGCATGGACCGAGCGGGGCTCGGGAGACGGCGCGAGGAGCGATCGAGGCTCAGGAGAAGACGCGTCAATTGATCGGGGCTCAGGAGACGACGCGTCAACGGATCGGGTCTTCGGAGACGACGCGTGAGCCGATCGGCGCTCGGAGACCGGGCGTGCACCGATCGGGGCTTAGGAGACGGCGCGTGCACCAATCGGGGCCCGGCGACGGGTCGTGGACAGATTAGGCCTTAGGCGACATCGCGTTTACCGATCGCGGTTCGGAGACGGCCCGTGGACAGATCGGGGCTTAGGAGACGGCGCCTGGACCGATCAGGGCTTAGGAGACGACGCGTGGACCGGTCGGGGCTTAGGAGACTCGCGTGGATCTATCGGGGCTCCGGAGGCAGCGCGTGAACCGATCGGGGATCAGGAGACGGTGCGTGGAGCGATCGGGCCTTAGGAGACGGCGCGAATACCGATCGGGGCTGTCGAAACGGCGCCAGGACCGATCGTGGCTCGGAGACGGAGAGTGGAGGCATCGGGGTTTAGAAGACGACGCATGGATCGATCGGGGCTCAGGAAACGGCGCGTGGACCGATCGGAGCTCGGAGACGACGCGTGGACCGATCGGGGCTCAGGAGACGGCGCGTGGAGCGATCGGGGCTCAGGAGACGGCGCGTGGACCGGTCGGGGCTTAGGAGACGGCGCGTGAACCGATCGGGGATGAGCAGACGGTGCGTGGAGCGATCGGGCCTTAGGAGACGGCGCGAAGACCGATCGGGGCTGTCGAAGCGGCGCTAGGACCGATCGTGGTTCGGAGACGGAGCGTGGAGGCATCGGGGCTTAGAAGACGACGCATGGACCGATTGGGGCTTAGGAGACGGCGCGTGGACCGATCGGGGCTCAGGAAGCGGCGCCTGAACCGATCGTGGCTCGGAGACGGCGCGTGGAGGCATCGGGCCTAAGAAGACGACGCATGGACCGAGCGGGGCTCAGGAGACGGCGCGAGGAGCGATCGGGGCTCAGGAGAAGACGCGTCAATTGATCGGGGCTCAGGAGACGACGCGTCGACGCATCGGGGCTTAGGAGACGACGCGTGGACCGATCGGGGCTTAGGAGACGACGCGTGGACCGATCGGGGCTCAGGAAGCGGCGCCTAGACCGATCGTGGCTCGGAGACGGCGCGTGGAGGCATCGGGCCTAAGAAGACGACGCATGGACCGAGCGGGGCGCAGGAGACGGCGCGAGGAGCGATCGGGGCTCAGGAGAAGACGCGTCAATTGATCGGGGCTCAGGAGAGGACGCGTCGACGCATCGGGGCTCAGGAGACGGCGCGTGGACCGACCGGGGCTCAGGAGACTCGCGTCGATCGATCGGGGCTCAGGAGGCGACGCGTGGACCCATCGGGGCTCGGAGACGGCGTGTGGACGTATCGGGGCTTAGGAGACGTCGCGTGGACCGATTGGGGCTTAGGAGACGGCGCGTGGACCGATCGGGGCTCAGGAAGCGGCGTCTGGACCGATCGGGGCTCAGGAGACGGCGCGAGGAGCGATCGGGGCTCAGGAGAAGACGCGTCAATTGATCGGGGCTCAGAAATCGGCGCGTGGAGCGATCGGGGCTCAGGGGACGACGCGTGGATCGATCGGGGCTCAGGAAACGACTCGTCGACCGATCGGGGCTCAGGAGACGGCGCGCGTACCGACCGGGACTCAGGAGTCTCGCGTGGACCGATCACTGCTCGGCGACGGCGCGTGGACGGATCGGGGCTCGGAGACGACGCGTGGACCGATGGGGGCTCGGATACGGCGCGTGGACCGATCGGTGCTCAGGAGGCCGCGCATGGACCGATCATGGCTCGGCGACGGCGCGTGGACCGATCGGAGCTCGGAGACGACGCGTGGACCGATCGGGGCTCGGAGACAGCGCGTGGACCGACTGGGGCTCAGGCGGTTGCGCGAGGACCGATCGGGGCTCGGAGACGGCGCGTGAACCGACCGGGGCTCAGGAGACGACGCGTCGACAGGTCGGTGCTTAGGAGACGAAGCCTGGACCGATCGGTGTTTAGGAGGCGGCGCGTGGAACGATCGGAGCAAAGGAGACGGCGCGTGACCCGATCGGCGATCGGAGACGACGCGTGGATCGATCGGGGCTTAGGAGACTACGCGTGGACCGATCGGGGCTTAGGAGACAACGCGTGGACCGATCGGGGCTCAGGAGGCGACTCGTGGACCCATCGGGGCTCGGAGACGACGTGTGGACGGATTGGGGTGTAGGCGATGACGCGTCGACCGATCGGAGCTCGGAGACGGCGCGTGGAACGATCGGGGCTCAGAAGACGACGCGTCGACCGATCGGGGATCAGGTGACGGCGCGCGGACCGACCGGGGCTCAGGAGACGGCGCGTGAAATGATCGGCGCTCGGAGAGGGCGCGTAAACCGATCGGCCCTCGGAGACGGTGCGAGGAGGCGTCTGGGGTTAGAAGACGACGCGTGGACCGATCGGGGCTCAGGCAACGGCGCGTTAACCGATTGGGGCTTAGGAGACGATGCGTGGTCCGATCGGGGCTCAGGAGCTCCGCGTGGATCGATCGGGCCTCCGGAGGCGCCGCGTTGACCCATAGGGATCAGGAGACAGTGCGTGGACCGATCGGGGCTCGGAGACGGCGCGTGGACTGATCGGGGCCCGGAGACGGCGCGTGTAACGATCGGGGCTCAGGAGACGGCACGTGGACCGATCGGGGCCCCGGAGGCGCCGCGTGGACCCATGGGCATCAGTAGACAGTGCGTGGACCGATCGGGGCTCGGAGACGGCGCATGGACCGATCGGGGCTTAGGAGACGACGCGTGGACCGACTGGGGTGTAGGCGACGACGCGTTTACCTATCGGGGCTCAGGAGACAGCGCGTGGACCGATAAGGGCTCAGGCGGTTTCGCGTGGACCAATTGGGGTTCGGCGACGGCGCGTGGACCGATCGAGGCTCGGAGACGACGCGTGTACGGATCGGGGATTCGGGGACGACGCGTGGAACGATCCGGGCTCAGGAGACGGTGCGTTGACCGATCGGGGCTCGGAGACGGCGCGTGGACCGATCGGGGCTTAGGAGAAGGCGCTTGGACCGATCGGGGCTTAGGAGACGGCGCGTGGACCGATCGGGGCTCGGAGACAGCGCGTGGACCGACTGGGGCTCAGGCGGTTTCGCGTGGACCAATTGGGGTTCGGCGACGGCGCGTGGACCGATCGAGGCTCGGAGACGACGCGTGTACGGATCGGGGATTCGGGGACGACGCGTGGAACGATCCGGGCTCAGGAGACGGCGCGTGGACCGATCGGGGCTCGGAGACGGCGCTTCGAATGATCGGGGCTCAGGTGACGGGGCGTGAACCGATCGGCGCTCGGAGACGGCGCGTGGACCGATCGGGGCTTAGGAGACGACGCGTGGACCGATCGGGGCTTAGAAGACGACGCGTGGACCGATCGGGGCTCAGGTGACGGCGCGTGGACCGACCGGGGTTCGGAGACGATGCGTGGAACGATCGGGGCTCAGGAGACGGCGCGTGGACCGATCGGGGCTCGGAGACGGCGCGTGGACCGATCGGGGCTTAGGAGAAGGCGCTTGGACCGATCGGGGCTTAGGAGACGGCGCGTGGGCCGATCGGAGCTCGGAGACGGCGCGTGGAACGATCGGGGCTCAGGAGACGGCGTGTGAACCGATCGGCGTTCGGAGACGGCGCGTGGACCGATCGGGGCTCGGAGACGGCGCGCGGACAGATCGGGGCTCAGGAGACAGCGCGTGGACCGACTGGGGCTCAGGAAGCGGCGCCTGCACCGATCGTGGTGGGGAGACGGCGCAAGGAGGCATCTGGGCTTAGAAGACGACGCGTGGACCGATCGGGGCTCAGGAAACGGCGCGTGGACCGACCGCGGCTCAGGAGGCCACGCCTGGACCGATCGGGGCTCGGCGACGGGGCGTGGACCGATAGGGGCTTCGGAGACGGTACGTGGATCGACCGAGGCTCCGAGACGGCGCGTGGACCGACCGGGGCTCAGGAGACGGCGGGTGAACCGATGGGTCTCCGAAACGACGGGTTAACCGAGCGGGGCTTACGAGACGATTCGTGGACCGATCGGGGCTCGGAGACAGAGCGTGTACCGACTGGGGCTCAGGAGACCGTGCGTGAACCGATCGGGGCTCGGCGACTGCGCGTGGACGGATCGGGGCTCGGAGACGGCGCGTAGAACGATCGGGGCTCAGGAGACGGCGCGTGAACCGATTGGGGCTTAGGAGACGTTGCGTGTACCGATCGGCGCTCGAAGACGGCGCGTGGACCGATCGGGGCTCGGAGACGGCGCGTGGAACGATCGGGGCTCAGGAGACGGCGCGTGGACCGATCGGTGCTCGGAGACGGCGCGTGGACGGACCGTGGCTTAGAATGCGTCAAGCGGACCGATCGGGGCTCGGATACGGCGTGTAGACGTATCGGGGCTTAGGAGACGATGCGTGAACCGATCGGGGCTTAGGAGGCATCGCGTGGAACGATCGGGGCTCAGGAGACGGCGCGTGGACCGATCGGGGCTCGGAGACGGCGCGTGGAACGATCGGAGCACAGGAGACGGCGCGTGAACCGAGCGGCGCTCGGAGACGGCGCGTGGATCGATCGGGGCTTAGCAGACGGCGCGTGGACCGATCGGGGCTCGGCGACTGCGCATGAACCGACCGGGGCTCATGAGACGGCGCGTAGACCGATCGGGGCTCCGGCGGCGACGCGTGGACCGATCGGGGCCCAGGAAACGGCGCGTGGATCGATCGGTGCTCGAAGACGACGCGTGGACCGACCGGGGCTCAGGAGCCGATGCGTGGATCGATCGGGGCTCAGGAGGCGGCGCGTAGACTCACCGGGGCTCGGAGACGGCACGTGGACCGATCAGGGCTTAGGAGACGACGCGCGGACCGACCGGGGCTCAGAAGCCTCGCGTGGATCGATCGGGACTCCGGAGGCGCCGCGTGGACCGATGGGGATCAGGACACGGTGCGTGGACCGATCGGGGCTCGGAGACGGCGCGTGGAACGATCGGGGCTCAGGAGAAGGCGCGTTAACCGATTGGGGCTTAGGAGACAATGCGTGGACCGATCGGGGCTCGAAGACGGCGCGTGGACCGATCGGGTCTCAGGAGGCCGCGCGTGGACAGATCATGACTCAGCGACGGCGCGTGGACCGATCGGGGCTCGGAGACGACGCGTGGACCGATCGGGGCTCGGAGATAGCGCGTGGACCGACTGGGGCTCAGGCGGTTTCGCGTGGACCAATTGGGGTTCGGCGACGGCGCGTGGACCGATCGGGGCTTAGGAGACGGCGCGTCCACCGATCGGGGCCCGGAGACGGGTCGTGGACAGATTGGGGATGAGGAGATGGCGCGTGGACCGATCGGGGCTGGGAGACGGCACGTGGACCAATGGTGGCTTAGGAGACGACGCGTGGACCGATCGGGGCTTAGGAGGCGGCGCGTGTAACGATCGGGGCTCAGGAGACGGCGCGTGGACCGATCGGGGCTCGGAGACGGCGCGTGGAACGATCGGAGCACAGGAGACGGCGCGTGAACCGAGCGGCGCTCGGAGACGGCGCGTGGATCGATCGGGGCTTAGGAGACAGCGCGTGGACCGATCGGGGCTCAGGAGACCCCGCGTGGACCGATCGGGGCTCGGCGACTGCGCATGGACGCATCGGGGCCCAGGAGACGGCGCGTGGACCGATCGCGGCTCGGCGACGGCGCATGAACCGACCGGGGCTCATGAGACGGCGCGTAGACCGATCGGGGCTCCGGCGGCGACGCGTGAACCGATCGGGGCCCAGGAAACGGCGCGTGGATCGATCGGTGCTCGAAGACGACGCGTGGACCGACCGGGGCTCAGGAGCCGATGCGTGGATCGATCGGGGCTCAGGAGGCGGCGCGTAGACCCATCGGGGCTCGGAGACGGCACGTGGACCGATCAGGGCTTAGGAGACGACGCGTGGACCGATCGGGGCTCAGGAGACGGCGCGTGGACCGATCGGTGCTCGGAGACGGCGCGTGGACGGACCGTGGTTTAGAATGCGTCAAGCGGACCGATCGGGGCTCGGATACGGCGAGTAGACGTATCGGGGCTTAGGAGACGATGCGTGAACCGATCGGGGCTTAGGAGGCGGCGCGTGGAACGATCGGGGCTCAGGAGACGGCGCGTGGACCGATCGGGGCTCGGAGACGGCGCGTGGAACGATCGGAGCACAGGAGACGGCGCGTGAACCGAGCGGCGCTCGGAGACGGCGCGTGGATCGATCGGGGCTTAGCAGACGGCGCGTGGACCGATCGGGGCTCGGCGACTGCGCATGAACCGACCGGGGCTCATGAGACGGCGCGTAGACCGATCGGGGCTCCGGCGGCGACGCGTGGACCGATCGGGGCCCAGGAAACGGCGCGTGGATCGATCGGTGCTCGAAGACGACGCGTGGACCGACCGGGGCTCAGGAGCCGATGCGTGGATCGATCGGGGCTCAGGAGGCGGCGCGTAGACTCACCGGGGCTCGGAGACGGCACGTGGACCGATCAGGGCTTAGGAGACGACGCGTGGACCGATCGGGGCTCAGGAGACGGCGCGTGGACCGATCGGTGCTCGGAGACGGCGCGTGGACGGACCGTGGCTTAGAATGCGTCAAGCGGACCGATTGGGGCTCGGATACGGCGTGTAGACGTATCGGGGCTTAGGAGACGATGCGTGAACCGACCGGGGCTCAGGAGGCCGCGCGTTGACTGATCGGGGCTCGGAGATGACGGGTGGAACGATCGGGGCTCTGGAGAGGGCGCGTGGAGCGATCGGGGGTAAGAAGACGACGCATTGACCGCGCGCGGCTCAGGAGACGACGCGTGGAGCGGTCGGGACTCGGAAACGGCGGGTGGACCGATTGGGGCTCAGGAGGCCGCGCGTGTGCCGATCGCGGCTCGGCGCCACCGCGTGGACGGATCGGGGCTCAGGAGGCTGCGCGTGGTCCGATCATGGCTCGGCGACGGCGCGTGGACCGATCGCGGCTCGGAGACGGCGCGTGGAACGATCGGGGCTCAGGAGACGGTGCGTGAACCAATCGGCGCTCGGACACGGCGCGTGGACCGATCGTGGCTTACGAGAAGGCGCGTGGAACGATCGGGGCTCAGGAGACGGCGCGTGGATCGATCGGTGCTCGAAGACGACGCGTGGACCGATCGCGGCTCAGGAGACGGCGCGTGGATCGATCGGGGCTCGGAAACGGCGCGTGGACCGATCGGGGCTCAGCAGACGGCGCGTGGACCGATCGGGGCTCGGCGACGGCGCCCGGACCGATGGAGGCTCGGCGACGACGCGTGTACGGATCGGGGACTAGGGGACGACACGTGAACCGATCGGGGCTCAGGCGACGGCGTGTGGACTGATCGGGGATCGGAAACGATGCGTTAACCGAGCGGGGCTTAGGAGACGATGCGTGGAGCGATCGCTGCTCGGAAACGGCGCGTGGAACGATCGGGGCTCAGGAGACGGCGAGTGAACTGGTCGGGGCTCGGAGACGGCGCGTGGAACGATCGGGGCTCAGGAGACGGTGCGTGAACCAATCGGTGCTCGAAGACGACGCGAGGACCGATCGGGGCTCAGGAGACGGCGCGTGGAGCGATCGGGGCTCAGGAGACGGCGCGCGGACGGACCGGGGCTCAGAAGCCTCGCGTAGATCGATCGGGGCTACGGAGGCGCCGCGTGGACCGATGGGGATCAGGACACGGTGCGTGGACCGATCGGGGCTCGGAGACGGCGCGTGGACCGATCGGGGCCTAGGAGACGACGCGTGGACTGATCGGGGCGTAGGAAACGACGCGTGTACCTATCGGGGCTCAGGAGACAGCGAGTGGACCTATTGGGGCTCAGGAGACAGCGAGTGGACCTATTGGGGCTCAGGAGACGGCGCAGGGACCGATCGGGGCTCGGAGACGGCGCATGGAACGATCGGGGCTCAGGAGACGGCGCGTTAACCGATTGGGGCTTAGGAGACGATACGTGGACCGATCGGGGCTCGGATACGGCGCGTGAACCGACCGGGGCTCAGGAGGCCGCGCATCGACTGATGGGGATCGGATATGACGGGTGGAACGATCGGAGCTCAGGAGACGGCGCGTAAACCGATCGGAGCTCGGAGACGGCGCTTGGACCGATCGGGGCTTAGGAGACGACGCGTGGACCGATTGGGGCTCGGAGACGGCGCTTGGACCGATCGGGGCTTAGGAGACAGCGCGTGGACCGATTGGGGCTCAGGAGACGGCGCGTGGACCGCTCGGGGCTCGGAGACGGCGCGTGGAACGATAGGGGCTCCGGAGGCGCCGTGTGGACCGATGGGGAGCAGGAGACGGTGCGTGGACCGGTCGGGGCTCGGAGACGGCGCGTAGACCGATCGGGGCTTAGGAGATGACGCGTGGACCGATCGGGGCTCAGGAGACGGGGCGCGGACTGACCGGGGCTCAGGTGACTCGCGTGGATCGATCGGGGCTCCGGAGGCGCCGTGTGGACCGATGGGGACCAGGAGACGGTGCCTGGACCGATCGGGGCTCGGAGCCGGCGTGTGGACCGATCGGGGCATAGGAGACGACGCGTGTACCTATCGGGGCTCAGGAGACAGCGCGTGGTCCGATTGGGCCTCACGAGACGGCGCGTGGACAGATCGGGGCTCGGAGACGACGCGTGTACGGATCGGGGATTCGGGGACGAGGCGTGGACCGATCGGGGCTCAGGAGACGACGCGTCGACGCATCGGGGCTTAGGAGACGACGCGTGCACCGATCGGGGCTTAGGAGACGACGCGTGGACCGATCGGGGCTCAGGAAGCGGCGCCTAGACCGATCGTGGCTCGGAGACGGCGCGTGGAGGCATCGGGCCTAAGAAGACGACGCATGGACCGAGCGGGGCGCAGGAGACGGCGCGAGGAGCGATCGGGGCTGAGGAGAAGACGCGTGGGCCGATCGGGGCTCAGGAGACGGCGCGTAGACCGATCGGGGCTCGGAAACGACGCGTTAACCGAGCGGGGCTTAGGAGACTATGCGTGGACCGATCGGGGCTCGGAGACAGCGCGTGTACCGACTGGGGCTCAGGAGGTTGCGCGTGGACCAATTGGGGTTCGGCGACGGCGCGTGGACCGACCGGGGCTCAGGAGACCGCGCGTGAACCGATCGGGGGTCGGCGTCTGCGCGTGGACCGATCGGGGCTAAGGAGACGACGTGTGGACCGATCGGGGCATAGGAGACGACGCGTGTACCTATCGGGGCTCAGGAGACAGCGCGTGGTCCGATTGGGCCTCACGAGACGGCGCGTGGACAGATCGGGGCTCGGAGACGACGCGTGTACGGATCGGGGATTCGGGGACGAGGCGTGGACCGATCGGGGCTTAGGAGACGACGCGTGGACCGATCGGGGCGTAGGAGACGACGCGTGGACCGATTGGGGCTTAGGAGACGGCGCGTGGACCGATCGGGGCTCAGGAAGCGGCGCTAGACCGATCGTGGCTCGGAGACGGCGCGTGGAGGCATCGGGCCTAAGAAGACGACGCATGGACCGAGCGGGGCGCAGGAGACGGCGCGAGGAGCGATCGGGGCTCAGGAGAAGACGCGTCAATTGATCGCGGCTCAGGAGAGGACGCGTCGACGCATCGGGGCTCAGGAGACGGCGCGTGGACCGACCGGGGCTCAGGAGACTCGCGTGGATCGATCGGGGCTCAGGAGGCGACGCGTGGACCCATCGGGGCTCGGAGACGACGTGTGGACGTATCGGGGCTTAGGAGACGACGCGTGGACGGATCGGGGCTCAGGAGAAGGCGCGTGAACCGATCGGCGCTCGGAGACGGCGCGTGGACCGATCGGGGCTTAGGAGACGATGCGCGGACCGATCGGAGGTCAGGAGGCGGCGCGTGGACCCATCGGGGCTCGGAGACGGCACGTGGACCGATCAGGGCTTAGGAGACGACTCGTGGACCGATCGGGGCTCCGGAGATAGCGCGTGGACCGGTCGGGGCTTAGGAGACTCGCGTGGATCTAACGGACCTTCGGAGGCGGCGTGTGAACCGATCGGGGAGTAGGAGACGGTGCGTGGAGCGATCGGGGCGTAGGAGACGGCGCGTGGACCGATCGGGGCTGGTGAAGCGGCGCCTGGACCGATCGTGGCTCGGAGACGGCGTGTGGAGGCATCGGGGTTTAGAAGACGACGTATGGACCGATCGGGGCTCAGGATACGGCGTGTGGACCGATCGGGGCTTCGGAGACGGTACGTGGACCGATCGGGGCTCGGAGACGGCGAGAGGACCGACCGGGGCTCAGGAGTCGGCGCGTGGACCGACCGGAGCTCAGGAGATTCGTGTGGATCGATCGGGGCTCCGGAGGCGGCGCGTGCACCGATTGGGGAGCAGGAGATGGTCCGTGGACCGATCGGGGTTCGGCGACGGCGCGTGAACCGATCGGCGCTTAGGAGACGACGCGTGGACCGTCCAGGGTTAGGAAACGACGCGTGGACCTATGGGGCTTAGGAAGCGACGCGTGGACCGATCGAGGCTCAGGAAACGGCGCATGGACCGATTGGGGCTCAGGAGGCCGCGCGTGGACCGATCACGGGTCGGCACCAGCGCGTGGACGAATCGGGGCTCGGAGACGGCATGTTAAAAGATCGGGGCTTAGGAGACGATACGTGGACCGATAGGGCTCGGATACTGCGCGTGAACCGACCGGGGCTCAGGAGGCCGCGCGTTGACTGATCGGGGCTCGGAGATGACGGGTGGAACGATCGGGGCTCTGGAGACGGCGCGTGAACCGATCGTCGCTCGGAGACGGCGCTTGGACCGATCGGGGCTTAGAAGACGACTCGTGGACCGATTGGGGCTTAGGAGACGACTCGTGGACCGATCGGGGCTCAGGAGATAGCGCGTGGACCGGTCGGGGCTTAGGAGACTCGCGTGGATCTAACGGACCTTCGGAGGCGGCGTGTGAACCGATCGGGGATCAGGAAACGGCGCGTGGACCGATCGGAGCTCGGAGACGACACGTGGACCGATCGGGGCTCAGGAGATGGCACGTGAACCAATCGGCGATCGGACACGGCGCGTGGACCGATCGTGGCTTAGGAGAAGGCGCGTGGAACGATCGGGGCTCAGGAGACGGCGCGTGGATCGATCGGTGCTCGAAGACGACGCGTGGACCGATCGCGGCTCAGGAGACGGAGCGTGGATCGATCGGGGCTCGGAAATGGCGCGTGGACCGATCGGGGCTCAGGAGACGGTGCGTGAACCAATCGGTGCTCGGAGACGGCGCGTGGACCGGTCGAGGCTTAGGAGAAGGCGGGTAGAACGTTCGGGGCTCAGGAGACGGAGCTTGGTCCGATCGGGGCTCAGGACGCGGCGCTTGGATCAATCGGGGCTCGGAGACGGCGCGTGGACCGATCGGGGCTCTGGAGACGGCGCGTGGAGCGATCGGGGCTCGGACACGGCGCGTGGACCGATCGGGGCTTAGGAGACGACGCGTGGACAGATTGGGGCTTAGGAATCGGCGCGTAGACCGATCGGGACTCCGGGACGGCGCGTGGACCGATCGGGGCTCAGGAGACGGCGCGTGGATCGATCGGGGCTCAGGAGACGGCGCGTGGAGTGACCGGGGCTTAGGAGACGATAAGTGGACCGATTGGAGCTCAGGAGACGGCGCGTGGAGCGATCGGGGGTAAGAAGACGACGCATTGCCCGCGCGCGGCTCAGGAGACGACGCGTGGAGCGGTCGGGGCTCGGAAACGGCGGGTGGACCGATTGGGGCTCAGGAGGCCGCGCGTGGGCCGATCGCGGCTCGGCGCCACCACGTGGACGGATCGGGGCTCAGGAGGCTGCGCGTGGTCCGATCATGGCTCGGCGACGGCGCGTGGACCGATCGCGGCTCGGAGACGGCGCGTGGAACGATCGGGGCTCAGGAGACGGTGCGTGAACCAATCGGCGCTCGGACACGGCGCGTGGACCGATCGTGGCTTACGAGAAGGCGCGTGGAACGATCGGGGCTCAGGAGACGGCGCGTGGATCGATCGGTGCTCGAAGACGACGCGTGGACCGATCGCGGCTCAGGAGACGGCGCGTGGATCGATCGGGGCTCGGAAACGGCGCGTGGACCGATCGGGGCTCAGCAGACGGCGCGTGGACCGATAGGGCTCAGGAGGCCGCGCGTGGACCGATCGGGGCTCGGCGACGGCGCCCGGACCGATGGAGGCTCGGCGACGACGCGTGTACGGATCGGGGACTAGGGGACGACACGTGAACCGATCGGGGCTCAGGCGACGGCGTGTGGACTGATCGGGGATCGGAAACGATGCGTTAACCGAGCGGGGCTTAGGAGACGATGCGTGGAGCGATCGCTGCTCGGAGACGGCGCGTGGAACGATCGGGGCTCAGGAGACGGTGCGTGAACCAATCGGTGCTCGAAGACGACGCGAGGACCGATCGGGGCTCAGGAGACGGCGCGTGGAGCGATCGGGGCTCAGGAGAAGACGCGTGGATCGATCGGGTCTCAGGAGACGACGCGTCGACGGATCGGGGCTCGGCGAGTGCGCGTGGACGTATCGGGGTTCAGGAGACGGCGCGTGGAACGATCGGGGCTCGGAGACGGCGCGTTAACCGATCGGGGCTTAGGAGACGATGCGTGGACCGATCGCGGTTCGGAGAGGGCACGTGAACCGACCGGGGCTCAGGAGGATGCTCGTGGACCGATCGAGGCTCGGCTACGGCGCGTGGACCCATCGGGGCTCAGGAGGCGGTGCGTGGACCCATCGGGACTCGGAGACGACGCGTGAACCGATCCGGGCACAGGAGACGGCGCGTCGACCGACCGGAGGTCAGGAGGCGACGGGTGGACCCATCGGGGCTCGGAGACGGCACGTGGACCGATCGGGGCTTAGGACCCGACGCGTGGGCTGATCGGGGTGCAGGAGACGGGGCGTGGACCGATCGAGGCTTAGGAGACGATACGTGGAGCGATCGGGGCTCAGGAGGCGGCGCGTGGATCGATCGGGGCTCAGGAGACGCCGCGTGGACCGATCGCGTATTAGGGGACGACGCATCGACCGATCGGTGCTCGGAGTCGGCGCGTGGATGGACCATCGCTTAGAATGCGGCACGTGTACCGATCGGGGCTCGGAGACGGCGTGTGGACCGATCGGGGCTCGGAGAGGGCGCGTTAACCGATCGGCGCTTAGGAGACGATGCGTGCACCGATCGGGGCTCGGAGATGGCACGTGGACCGATCGGGGCTCGGAGACGGCGCGTTAACCGATCGGGGCTTAGGAGCCGACACGTGGACCGATCGGGACTCAGAAGGCGGCGCCTGGACCGATCGTGGCTCAGGTGACGGCGCGTGGACGGGTCGGGGCTTAGGAGACTCGCGTAGATCGATCGGGGCTCCGGAGGCGGCACGTGGACCGATCGGGGATCAGGAGACGGTACGTGGACCGATCGCGGCTCGGAGATGGCGTGTGGACCGATCGGGGCTTCGGAGACGGTACATGGACCGATCGGGGCTCGGAGACGGCGCGAGGACCGACCGGGGCTCAGGAGACGGCGCGTGGACCGACCGGAGCTCAGGAGATTCGCGTGGATCGATCCGGGCTCCGGAGGCGGCGCGTGGACCGATTGGGGAGCAGGAGATGGGCCGTGGACGGATCGGGGCTCAGGAGACGGCGGTGGACCGATCGGGGCTCGGAGACGGCAGGTTAACCGATCGGGGCTTAGGAGACGATACGTGGACCGATCGGGGCTCGGATACGGCGCGTGAACCGACCGGGGCTCAGGAGGCCGCGCGTGGACCGATCGAGGCTCAGAAGGCCACGCCTGGACCGTTCGGGGCTCAGGCGACTCGCGTGGAACGACCGGGGCTTTGGAGGCGGCGCGTGAACCGATCGGGGCTTGATGACATCGCGTTTACCGATCGCGGTTCGGAGACGGCCCGTGGACAGATCGGGGCTTAGGAGACGGCGCGTGGACCTAACGGGGCTCAGGAGACGGCGCGTGGACCGGTCGGGGCTTAGGAGACGACGCCTGGACCGATCGGGGCTTAGGAGGCGGCGTGTGGAACGATCGGTGCTCAGGGGACGGCGCGTGCACCAATCGGCGCTCGGAGACGGCGCGTCGAGCGATCGGGGCTCAGGAGACGACGCGTGGACGGACCGTGGCTTAGAATGCGTCACGCGGACCGATCGGCGATCGGATACGGCGCGTCGAGCGATCGGGGCTCAGGAGACGACGCGTGGACGGACCGTGGCTTAGAATGCGTCACGCGGACCGATCGGCGATCGGATACGGCGTGTGGACGTATCGGGACTTAGGAGACGATGCGTGGACCGATCGGGGCTCAGGAGACGGCGGGTGATCCGGTCGGGTCTTAGGAGACGACGCGTCGACCGATCGGGGCTCAGGGAAAGGCGTGTGGACCGATCGAGGCTCAGGAGACGGCGCCTGGACCGATCGGGGCTCGGCGACTGCGCGTGGACGGATCGGGGCTCAGGAGACGGCGCGTGGGCCGATCGGGGCTCGGAGACGGCGCGTGGACCGATTGGGGCTTACGAGACGGCGCGTGGACCGATTGGGGCTCGGAGACAGTGCGTGGACCGACTGGGGCTCAGGCGGTTGCGCGTGGACCAATTGGGGTTCGGCGACGGCGCGTGGATCGATCGGGGCTTAGGAGACGGCGCGTGCATCGATCGGGGCCCGGAGACGGGTCGTAGACAGATGTGGCTTAGGAGACGGCGCGTGAACCGATCGTGGTTGGGAGACGGCTCGTCCACCAATCGAGGCTTAGGAGACGACGCGTAGATCGATCGGGGCTCAGGAGACGGCGCGTGGACCGATCGGGGCTCAGGAAACGGCGCGTGGACCGACTGGGGCTCAGGCGGTTGCGCGTGGACCAATTGGGGTTCGGCGACGGCGCGTGGACCGATCGGGGCTCGGAGACGGCGCGTCGACCGCTCGGGGTTCGGAGACGGCGCCTGGACCGTCCGGAGCTCAGGAGGCGATGCGTGGACCGATCGGTGCTCAGGAGACTGCGCGTGGATGGATCGGAGCTTAGGGAACGACGCGTGGACCGATCAGGGCTCAGGAGACGGCGCGTGAACCGATCGGCGCTCGGAGACGGCACCTGGACCGATCGGGGCTTAGGAGACGGCGCGTGGACCAATAGGAGATCAGGAGAGGACGCGTGGACCGATAGGGCTCTGGAAGCGGCGCACGGACCGATCGTGGCTCGGAGACGGCGCGTGGAGGCATCGGGGCTTTGAAGACGACGCGTGGACCGAACGGTGCTCAGAAAACGGCACCTGGAGCGATCGGGGCTCAGGAGACGGCGCGCGGACAGACCGGGGCTCAGAAGCCTCGCGTAGATCGATCGGGGCTCCGGAGGCGCCGCGTGGACCGATGGGGATCAGGACACGGTGCGTGGACCGATCGGGGCTCGGAGACGGCGCGTGGACCGATCGGGGCCTAGGAGACGACGCGTGGACTGATCGGGGCGTAGGAAACGACGCGTGTACCTATCGGGGTTCAGGAGACAGCGAGTGGACCTATTGGGGCTCAGGAGACAGCGAGTGGACCTATTGGGGCTCAGGAGACGGCGCAGGGACCGATCGGGGCTCGGAGACGGCGCGTGGAACGATCGGGGCTCAGGAGACGGCGCGTTAACCGATTGGGGCTTAGGAGACGATGAGTGGACCGACTGGAGCTCAGGCGGTTGCGCATGGACCAATTGGGGTTCGGCGACGGCGCGTGGACCGATCGGGGCTCGGAGACGGCGCGTTAACCGATCGGGGCTTAGGAGACGATGCGAGGAGGCATCTGGGTTTACAAGAAGACACGTGGATCGATCGGGGCTCGGAGACGGCGCGTGCACCAACCGGGGCTCGGAGACGGCACGTGGAACGATCGGGGCTCGGCG
This sequence comes from Netelia fuscicornis, assembly GCA_946811545.1. Classification (NCBI taxonomy): domain Eukaryota; kingdom Metazoa; phylum Arthropoda; class Insecta; order Hymenoptera; family Ichneumonidae; genus Netelia; species Netelia fuscicornis. The sequence goes on from OX328012.1 coordinate 27,812,311, forward strand.
ACTGTGTGTGGACGTATCGGGGTTCAGGAGACGGCGCGTGAACCAATCGGCGCTCCGAGACGGCGCGTGGACCGATCGGGGATGAGGAGAAGGCGCGTGGACCGACTGGGGCACAGGCGGTTGCGCGTGGACCAATTGGGGTTCGGCGACGGCGCGTGGACCGATCCGGGCTCAGGAGACGGCGCGTGGACCGATCGGGGCTCGGAGACGGAGCGTGGAGCGATCGGGGCTGAGGAGAAGGCGCGTGGTCCGATCGGGGCTTATGACACGGCGCGTGGACCGATCGGGGCTCGGAGATGGCGCGTGGAATGATCGGGGCTTAGGAGATGGCGTGTGGACCGATCGGAGATCAGGGGACGACGCGTGGACCGAGAGGGCTCTGGAACTGGCGCACGGACGGATCGTGGCTCGGAGACGGCGCGTGGAGGCATCGGGGCTTTGAAGACGACGCGTGGACCAAACGGTGCTCAGAAAACGGTGCGTGGAGCGATCGGGGCTCAGGAGACGGCGCGTGGACCGATCGGGGCTCAGGAGCCGGCGCGTGGACCGATTGGGGCTCGGATACGGCGCGTGAACCAACCGGGGCTCAGGAGCCCGCGCGTGGACCGATCCCGGCTCGGCGACGGCGCGTGGACCGATGGGGGCTCAGGAGCCGCGCGTGGACCGATCATGGCTCGGTGACGACGCGTGGACCGATCGGGGCTTAGGTGGCGATGCGTGAACCGATCGAGGCTCGGAGACGGCGCGTGGACCGATCGGGGCTTAGGAGACAACGCGTGGACCGATTGGGGCTCAGGAAGCAGCGCTTGGACCGATCGTGGCTCGGAGACGGCGCGTGGACCGATCGAGGCTCGGAGACGGCGCGAGGACCGACCGGGGCTCAGGAGACGGCGCGTGGACCGACCGGAGCTCAGGAGATTCGCGTGGATCGATCCGGGCTCCGGAGGCGGCGCGTGGACCGATTGGGGAGCAGGAGATGGGCCGTGGACGGAGCGGGGCTCAGGAGACGGCGGTGGACCGATCGGGGCTCGGAGACGGCATGTTAACCGATCGGGGCTTAGGAGACGATGCGTGGACCGATCGGGGCTCGGATACGGCGCGTGAACCGACCGGGGCTCAGGAGGCCGCGCGTGGACCGATCGAGGCTCAGGAGGCCACGCCTGGACCGTTCGGGGCTCCGCGACGGCGCGTGGACCGATAGGGGCTTAGGAGACGGCGCGTGGACCGATCGGGGCTCGGAGACGGGGCGTGGCATGATCGTGGCTCACGAGATGGCGCGTGGACGGGTCGGGGCTTAGGAGACTCGCGTAGATCGATCGGGGCTCCGGAGGCGGCACGTGGACCGATCGGGGATCAGGAGACGGTGCGTGGACCGATCGCGGCTCGGAGATGGCGCGTGGCCCGATCGGCGCTTAGGAGACGACGCGTGGACCGATCGGGGCTTAGGAGACGACGCGTAGACCGATCGGGGCTCACGAGACAGCGCGTGGACCGATTGGGGCTCAGGAAGCAGCGCCTGGACCAATCGTGGCTCGGAGACGGCGCGAGGAGGCATCTGGGCTTGGAAGACGACGCGTGGATCGATCGGGGCTCGGAGACGGCGCGTGATCCGGCCGGGGCTCAGGAGACGGCGCGTGGACCGGTCGGGGCTTAGGAGACGACGCCTGGACAGATCGGAGCTTAGGAGGCGGCGTGTGGAACGATCGGTGCTCAGGAGACGGCGCGTGCACCAATCGGCGCTCGGAGACGGCGCGTGGAGCGATCGGGGCTCGGAGACGGCACGTGGAACGATCGGGGCCCAGGAGACGGTGCGTGGAGGCATTGGGGCTTAGAAGACCACGCATGGACCGAGCGGGGCTCAGGAGACGGCGCGGAGAGCGATCGCGGCTCAGGAGAAGACGCGTCAATTGATCGGGACTCAGGAGACGACGCGGCGACGGATTGGGGCTTAGGAGACGACGCGTGGCCCGATTGGGGCTTTGGAGACGACGTGTGGACCGATCGGGGCTTAGGAGACGGCACGTGAATCGATCGGTGCACAGGAGACGGAGGGTGAACCGGTCGGGTCTAAGGAGACGACGCGTCGACCGATCGGGGCTCAGGGGAAGGGGTGTGGACCGATCGGGGCTCAGGAGACGGCGCCTGGACCGACCGGGGCTCGGCGACTGCGCGTGGACGGATCGGGGCTCAGGAGACGGCGCGTGGGCCGATCGGGGCTCGGAGACGGCGCGTTAACCGATCGGGGCTCGGAGACGGCGCGTTAACCGATCGGGGCTCAGGAGACGGCGCGTGGACCAACCGTGGCTCGGAGATGGTGCGTGTACGGATCAGGGATTCGGGTACGACGCGTGGAATGATCCGGGCTCAGGAGACGGCGCGTGAACCGATCGGCGCTCGGAGACGGCGCGTGGGCCGATTGGGGGTCGGAGACAGCACGTGGACCGACTAGGGCTCAGGCGGTTGCGCGTGGACCAATTGGGGTTCGGCGACGGCGCGTGGACGGATGCAGGCTCAGGAGACTCATGTGGAACGACCGGGGCTTTGGAGGCGGCGCGTGAACCGATCGGGGCTTGATGACATCGCGTTTACCGATTGCGGCTCGGAGACGGCCCGTGGACAGATCGGGGCTTAGGAGACGGCGCGTGGACCTAACGGGGCTCAGGATACGGCGCGTGGACCGGTCGGGGCTTAGGAGACGACGCCTGGACCGATCGGGGCTTAGGAGGCGGCGTGTGGAACGATCGGTGCTCAGGAGACGGCGCGTGCACCAATCGGCGCTCGGAGACGGCGCGTCGAGCGATCGGGGCTCAGGAGACAACGCGTGGACGGACCGTGGCTTAGAATGCGTCACACGCACCGATCGGCGATCGGATACGGCGTGTGGACGTATCGGGGCTTAGGAGACGATGCGTGGACCGATCGGGGCTCAGGAGACGGCGGGTGATCCGGTCGGGTCTTAGGAGACGACGCGTGGACGGACCGTGGCTTAGAATGCGTCACGCGGACCGATCGGCGATCGGATACGGCGTGTGGACGTATCGGGGCTTAGGAGACGATGCGTGGACGGATCGGGGCTCAGGAGACGACGCGTGGACCAAACGGTGCTCAGAAAACGGTGCATGGAGCGATCGGGGCTCAGGAGACGGCGCGTGGACCGATCGGGGCTCAGGAGCCGGCGCGTGGACCGATTGGGGCTCGGATACGGCGCGTGAACCAACCGGGGCTCAGGAGCCCGCGCGTGGACCGATCCCGGCTCGGCGACGGCGCGTGGACCGATGGGGGCTCAGGAGCCGCGCGTGGATCGATCATGGCTCGGTGACGACGCGTGGACCGATCGGGGCTCAGGAGACGGCGCGTGGACCGATCGGGGCTAGGAGACGGCGCGTGGAACGATCGGGGCTCAGGAGACGGCGCGTGAAACAATCAGCGCTCTGAGACGGCGCGTGGACCGATTGTGGCTTACGAGACGGCGCGTGGATCGATCGGGCCGCAGGAAGCGGAGCCTGGACTTATCGTGGCTCGGAGACGGCGCATGGAGGCATCGGGGCTAAGAAGACGACGCATGAACCGAGCGTGGCTCAAGAGACAGCGCGAGGAGCGATCGGGGCTCAGGAGAAGACGCGTCAATTGATCGGGGCTCAGGAGACGACGCGGCGACGGATCGGGGCTTAGGAGACGACGCGTGGAACGATCGGGGCTTAGGAGACGGCACGTGATTCGATCCGTGCACAGGAGACGGCGCGTAAACCGGTCGGGGCTTAGGAGACGACGCGTCGGCCGATCGGGGCTCAGGAGACGGCGCGTGGACCGATCGGAGCTCGGAGACGGCCCGTGGGCAGATCGGGGCTTAGGAGACGGCGCGTGGACTAATTGGGGTTTAGGAGAACATACGTGGAGTGATCGGGGCTCGGAGACAGCGCGTTTACCGACTGGGGCTCAGGAAGCGGCGCCTTCACCGATCGTGGCTTGGAGACGGCGCGTGGAAGCATCGGGGCTTCGAAGACGACGCATGGACCAATCGGGACTCGGAAACGGCACCTGGACCGATCGGAGCTCGGAGACGACGCCTGGAGCGGTCGGGGCTCAGGAGAAGACGCGTGGATCGATCGGGGCTCAGGAGACGACGCGTCGACGGATCAGGGCTTAGGAGACGACGCGTGGACCGATCGGGGCTCAGGACTCTGCGCGTGGACCGATCGCGGCACGGCGGCGGCGCGTGGACCGATCGGGGCTCGGAGACGACGCGTGAACCGATCGGCGCTCGGAGACAGCGCGTGGACCGATCGGTGCTTAGGAGACGGCGCGTGGACCGATCGGAGATCAGGAGACGATGCGTGGACCGATCAGAGCTCAGGAGACGGCGCGTAGAGCGATCGGCCTCGGAAACAGCGGGTGGACCGTCCGGGGCTTAGCAGACGATGCGTGGACCGATTGGGGCTCGGAAACGGCGCGTGGACCGATCGGGGCTTAGGAGACGATGCGTGGACCGATCGGGGCTCAGGAGACGGCGCGTGGAGCGATCGGGGCTCGGAAACGGCGGGTGGACCGTCCGGGGCTTAGGAGACGATGCGTGGACCGATCGGGGCTCAGAAGACGGCGCGTGGACGGATCGGCGCTCGGAGACGGCGCGTGGACCGATCGGGGCTCAGGAGAAGGCGTGTGGACGGATCGACGCTCGGAGATGGCGCGTGGAACGATCGGGGCTCAGGAGACGACGCGTGGACCGATCGGGGCTCAGGAGACGGCGCGTAGACCGATCGGGGCTCCGAAACGACGCGTTAACCGAGCGGGGCTTAGGAGACGATGCTAAGATCTATCGGGGCTCAGGAGACGGCGCGTGGACCGACTGGGGCTCAGGCGGTTGCGCGTGGACCAATTGGGGTTCGGCGACGGCGCGTGGATCGATCGGGGCTTAGGAGACGGCGCGTGCATCGATCGGGGCCCGGAGACGGGTCGTGGACAGATGGGGGCTTAGGAGACGGCGCGTGGACCGATCGTGGCTGGGAGACGGCTCGTCCCCCAATCGGAGCTTAGGAGACGACGCGTAGATCGATCGGGGATCAGGAGACGGCGCGTGGACCGATAGGGGCTCAGGAAACGGCGCCTCGGCCGACTGGGGCTCAGGCGGCTGCGCGTGGACCAATTGGGGTTCGGCGACGGCGCGTGGACCGATCGGGGCTCGGAGACGGCGCGTCGACCGCTCGGGGTTCGGAGACGGTGCCTGGACCGTCCGGGCCTCAGGAGGCGATGCGTGGACCGATCGGGGCTCAGGAGTCTGCGCGTGAAATGATCGGCGCTCGGAGATGGCGCGTGGACCGATCGGGGCTTAAGAGACGACGGGTGGACCGATCGGGGCTTAGGAGACGGCGCGTGGACCGATTGGAGCTCGGAGACGACGCGTGGACCGATCGGGGCTCGGACACCGCGCGTGGACCGACTGGGGCGCAGGCGGTTGCGCGTGGACCAATTGGGGTTCGGACACCGCGCGTGGACCGACTGGGGCGCAGGCGGTTGCGCGTGGACCAATTGGGGTTCGGCGACGGCGCGTGGACCGATCGGGGCTCGGAGACGGCGCGTTAACCGATCGGGGCTTAGGAGACGATCCGTGAACCGATCGGGGCTCGGAGACGGCGCGTGGACAGATCGGGCTCAGGAGACGGCGCGTGGACCGATCGGGGCTTAGGATACGGCGCGTGGACCGATCGGAGCTTAGAAGACGACGCCTAGACCGATTGGGGCTCAGGAGACAGCGCGTGGACTGACCGGGGCTCAGGAGGCCGCCCGAGAACCGATCGCGGCTCGGCGACGGCGCGTGGACCGATCGGGGCTCAAGAGGCCGCGCGTGGACCGATCATGGCTCGGCGACGGCGCGTAGACCGATCGGGGCCCGGAGACGACGCGTGGACTGATCGGGGCTCGCAGACAGCGCGTGGACCGACTGGGGCTCAGGCGGTTGCGCGTGGACCAATTGGGGCTCCGGAGGCGGCGCGTGGACCGATTGTGGAGCAGAAGATGGTGCGTGGACCGATCGGGGCTCGGAGACGGCGCGTGGACCGATCGGAGCTTAGAAGACGACGCCTAGACCGATTGGGGCTCAGGAGACAGCGCGTGGACTGACCGGGGCTCGGAGACGGCGCGTTAACCGATCGGCGCTCGGAGACAGCGCGTCGATCGATCGGGGTTCGGTGACGGCGCGTGGACCGTCCGGGGCTCAGGAGGGGATGCGTGGACCGATCGCGGCTCTGGAGACTGCGCGTGGATCGATCGGGGCTTAGGGAACGACGCGTCGACCAATCGGGGCTCAGGGGACGGCGCGTGGACCGATCGGGGCTCGAAGACGACGCGTGGACCGATCGGGGCTTAGGAGAAGGCGGGTGGACCGATCGGGGCCTAGGAGACGGCGCGTGGACCGATCGGGGCTCGGAGATGGCGCGTGGAACGATCGAGGCTCAGGAGACGGCGCGTGAACCGATCGGCGCTCGGAGACGGCGCGTGGACCGATCGGGGCTTATGAGACGGCGCGTGAACCGATCGGAGATCAGGAGAAGACGCGTTCACCGATCGGGGCTCTGGAAGCGGCGCACGGACCGATCGTGGCTCGGAGGCGGCGCGTGGAGGCATCGGGGCTTTGAAGACGACGCTTGGACCGAACGGTGCTCAGAAAACGCCGCGTGGACCGATGGGGATCAGGAGACGGTGCGTGGACCGATCTGGGCTCGGAGACGCCGCTTGGACCGATCGGGGCTTAGGAGACGGCGCGTGGACCGATTGGGGCTTAGGAGACGGCGCGTGGACCGATCGGGGCTCAGGAAGCGGCGCCGGGACCGATCGGGGCTCAGGAAGCGGCGCGCGGATCGACCGGGGCTTAGGAGCCTCGCGTGGGCCGATCATGGCTCGGCGACGGCACGTGGACCGACTGGGGCTCAGGCGGTTGCGCGTGGACCGATGGGGGCTCGGAGACGGCGCGTTAACCGACCGGGGCTCAGGAGACGACGCGTCGACCTGTCGGGGCTTAGGAGACGAAGCCTGGACCGATCGGGGCGTAGGAGGCGGCGCGTGGAACGATCGGGGCTCAGAATACGGCGCGTGAACCGATTGGCGCTCGGTGACGGTGCGAGGAGGCGTCTGGGGTTAGAAGACGACGCGTGCACCGATCGGGGCTCAGGCAACGGCGCGCGGACCGACCGGGGCTCAGGAGACGGCGCGTGAAATGATCGGCCCTCGGAGAGGGCGCGTGGACCGATTGGGGCTTAAGAGACGACGGGTGGACCGATCGGGGCTTAGGAGACGGCACGTGAATCGATCGGGCACAGGAGACGGCGCGTGGACCGACCGGGGCTCAGGAGGCGACGCGTGGACCCATCGGGGCTCGGAGACGGCGTGTGGACCGATCGGGCCTTAGGAGACGATACGTGGACCGATCGGGTCTTAGGAGATGACGCGTGGACCGATCGGTGCTCGGAGACGGCGCGTGGAATGATCGGGGCTTAGGAGCCGACGCGTGGACCCATCGGGGTTCGGAGACGATGCGTGGAACGATCGGGGCTCAGGAGACGGCGCGTGAACCGATCGGCCCTCGGTGACGGTGCGAGGAGGCGTCTGGGGTTAGAAGACGACGCGTGGACCCATCGGGGCTCAGGCAACGGCGCGTTAACCGATTGGGGCTTAGGAGACGTTGCGTGGTCCGATCGGGGTTCAGGAGCCTCGCGTGGATCGATCGGGGCTCCAGAGGCGCCGCGTTGACCCATAGGGATCAGGAGACAGTGCGTGGACCGATCGGGGCTCGGAGACGGCGCGTGGACCCATCGGGGCTTAGGAGCCTCGCGTGGATCGATCGGGGCCCCGGAGGCGCCGCGAGGACCCATGGGGATCAGAAGACAGTGCGTGTACCGATCGGGTCTCAGGAGACGGCGCGTGGACCGATTGGGGCTCGGGAGACTGCGCGTGGATGGATTTGGGCTTAGGGAACGACGCGTGGACCGATCGGGGCTCAGGAGACGGCGCGTGGACCGATCGGGGCTCAGGAGACGGCGCGTGGACCGATCGGGGCTCAGGAGACGGCGCGTGGACCGATTGGGGCTCGGATACGGCGTGTGAACCGACCGGGGCTCAGGAGGCCGCGCGTGGACCGATCGCGACTCGGCGATGGCGCGTGGTCCGATCGTGGCTAAGGAGGCCGCGCGTGGAACGATCATGGCTCGGCGACGGCGCGGGGACCGATCGGGGCTCGGAGACGACGCGTGGACCGATCGGGGCTCGGAGACCGCGCGTGGCCCGACTGGGGCTCAGGTGGTTGCGCGAGGACCAATTGGGGCTGAGGCGGTTGCGCGTGGACCGATCGGGGCTCGGAGACAACGCGTGCACCGATAGGGGCTCAGGAAGCGGCGCCTGGACCGATCAGGGCTTAGGAGACGACGCGTGGACCGGTCGGGGCTTAGGAGACTCGCGTGGATCTATCGGGGCTCCGGAGGCGGCGCGTGAACCGATCGGGGATCAGGAGACGGTGCGTGGAGCGATCGGGCCTTAGGAAACGGCGCGAATACCGATCGGGGCTGTCGAAGCGGCGCCAGGACCGATCGTGGCTCGGAGACGGAGAGTGGAGGCATCGGGGTTTAGAAGACGACGCATGGACCGATCGGGGCTCAGGAAACGGCGCATGGACCGATCGGAGCTCGGAGACGACGCGTGGACCGATCGGGGCTCAGGAGACGGCGCGTGGAGCGATCGGGGCTCAGGCGACGGCGCGTGGACCGGTCGGGGCTTAGGAGACGATGCCTGGACCGATCGAGGCTTAGGAGGCGGCGCGTGGAACGATCGGGGCTCAGCAGGCGACACGTCGACGGATCGGGGCTCAGGAGACGGTGCGTGAACCGATCGGGGCTCGGCGACTGCGCGTGGACCGATCGGGGCTAAGGAGACGGCGCGTGAACCGATCGGGGATGAGGAGACGGCGCGTGGAGCGATCGGGGCTCAGGAGACGGCGCGTGGACCGGTCGGGGCTTAGGAGACGATGCCTGGACCGATCGGGGCTTAGGAGGCGGCGCGTGGAACGATCGGGGCTCAGGAGGCGACACGTCGACGGATCGGGGCTCGGAGACGGCGCGTGGACCGACTGGGGCTCAGGAGGTTGCGCGTGGACCAATTGGGGTTCGGCGACGGCGCGTGGACCGACAGGGGCTCAGGAGACCGCGCGTGAACCGATCGGGGCTCGGCGACTGCGCGTGGACCGATCGGGGCTAAGGAGACGACGTGTGGACCGATCGGGGCATAGGAGACGACGCGTGTACCTATCGGGGCTCAGGAGACAGCGCGTGGTCCGATTGGGCCTCACGAGACGGCGCGTGGACAGATCGGGGCTCGGAGACGACGCGTGTACGGATCGGGGATTCGGGGACGAGGCATGGACCGATCGGGGCTTAGGAGACGACGCGTGGACCGATCGGGGCGTAGGAGACGACTCGTGGACCGATTGGGGCTTAGGAGACGGCGCGTGGACCGATCGGGGCTCAGGAAGCGGCGCCTGAACCGATCGTGGCTCGGAGACGGCGCGTGGAGGCATCGGGCCTAAGAAGACGACGCATGGACCGAGCGGGGCTCAGGAGACGGCGCGAGGAGCGATCGGGGCTCAGGAGAAGACGCGTCAATTGATCGGGGCTCAGGAGACGACGTGGCGACGCATCGGGGCTTAGGAGACGACGCGTGGACCGATCGGGGCTTAGGAGACGACGCGTGGACCGATCGGGGCTCAGGAAGCGGCGCCTAGACCGATCGTGGCTCGGAGACGGAGCGTGGAGGCATCGGGCCTAAGAAGACGACGCATGGACCGAGCGGGGCGCAGGAGACGGCGCGAGGAGCGATCGGGGCTCAGGAGAAGACGCGTCAATTGATCGGGGCTCAGGAGAGGACGCGTCGACGTATCGGGGCTCAGGAGACGGCGCGTGGACCGACCGGGGCTCAGGAGACTCGCGTGGATCGATCGGGGCTCAGGAGGCGACGCGTGGACCCATCGGCGCTCGGAGACGGCGTGTGGACGTTTCGGGGCTTAGGAGACGACGCGTGGACGGATCGGGGCTCAGGAGAAGGCGCGTGAACCGATCGGAGCTCGGAGACGGCGCGTGGACCGATCGGGGCTTAGGAGACGATGCGCGGACCGATCGGGGCTCGGCGACGGCGCGTGGACCGACCGGGGCTCAGGAGGCCACGCCTGGACCGATCGGGTCTCGGCGACGGCGCGTGGACCGATCGAGGCTCGGAGACGACGCGTGGACCGATCGGGGCTCAGGAGACGGCGCGTGGACCGATCGGGGCTCAGGAGACGGCGCGTGGACCGATTGGGGCTCGGGAGACTGCGCGTGGATGGATCGGGGCTTAGGGAACGACGCGTGGGCCGATCGGGGCTCAGGAGACGGCGCGTGGACCGATCGGGGCTCGGAGACGGCGCATAGAACGATTGGGGCTTAGGAGAAGGCGCGTGGAGCGATCGGGGCTCAGGAGACGGCGCGTGAACCGATCGGCGCTCGGAGACGGCGCGTCGACCGATCGGGGTTCGGAGACGGCGCGTGGACCGTCTGGGGCTTAGGAGACGATGCGTGGACCGATCGGGGCTTAGTGGACGACGCGTGGACCGATCGTGGCTCGGAGACGACGCGTGGACATATCGGGGCTTAGGAGACGATGCGTGCACCGATCGGGGCTCAGGAGACGGCGCCGTGGATGGATCAGGGCTTAGGGAACGACGCGTGAACCGATCGGGGCTCAGGCGACGGCGCTTGAGTGGATCGGGGCTTAGGAAACGACGCGTGGACCGATCGGGGCTCAGGAGACGGCGCGTGGACCGATCGGGGCTGGGAGACGGCGCGTGGAACGATCGGGGCTCAGGAGACTGCGCGTGGATGGATCGGGGCTTAGGGAACGACGCGTGGACCGATCGGGGCTCAGGAGACGGCGCGTGGACCGATCGGGGCTGGGAGACGGCGCGCGGAACGATCGGAGCTTAGGAGACGCCGCGTGGACCGATCGGAGATCAGGAGACGACGCGGGGACCGATCGGGGCTCTGGCAGCGGCGCACGGACCGATCGTGGCTCGGAGACGGCACGTGTAGGCATCGGGGCTTTGAAGACGACGCATGGACCGAACGGTGCTCAGAAAATGGCGCGTGGACCGATCGGTGCTCGGAGACGATGCGTGGACCGATCGGGGCTCAGGAAACGGCGCGTGGAGCGATCAGGGCTCAGGTGACGACGCGTGGATCGATCGGGGCTCAGGAGACGACGCGGCGACCGATCGGGGCTCAGGAGAGGGCGCGCGGACCAACCGGGGCTCAGGAGATTCGCGTGGATCAATCGGGGCTGCGGAGGCGCCGCGTAGACGGATGGGGCTCCGGAGACGGCGCGTGGACCGATCGGCGCTCGGAGAGTGCGCGTGGACCGATTGGGGCTTAGAAGACGGCGCGTGGACCGATCGGGGCTCAGGAAGCGGCGCCTAGACCGATCGTGGCTCGGAGACGGCGCGTGGAGGCATCGGGTCTAAGAAGACGACGCATGGACCGAGCGGGGCTCGGGAGACGGCGCGAGGAGCGATCGAGGCTCAGGAGAAGACGCGTCAATTGATCGGGGCTCAGGAGACGACGCGTCAACGGATCGGGTCTTCGGAGACGACGCGTGAACCGACCGGGGATTAGGAGACGACGCGTCGACCGATCGGGGCTTAGGAGACGACGCGTGGACTGATCGGGGCTGAGGAGAAGACGCGTGGGCCGATCCGGGCTTAGGAGAGGACCCGTCGACCGATCGGGGCTCAGGAGACGACGCGTGGACCGATCGAGGTTTAGCAGAGGGCGCGTCGGACGATCGGGGCTCAGGAGACGGCGCGTGGACGGATCGGGTCTCAGGAGACGGCGCGTGACCCGATCGGCGCTCGGAGACCGGGCGTGCACCGATCGGGGCTTAGGAGACGGCGCGTGCACCAATCGGGGCCCGGCGACGGGTCGTGGACAGATTAGGGCTTAGGAGACGGCGCGTGGACCGATCGGGGCTCGGAGACGGCGCGTGGACTGATCGGGGCTTAGGAGACGACGCGTGGACCGATCGGGGCTGAGGAGACGGTGCGTGGACCGATCGGGTCTCAGGAGACGGCGCGTGGACCGATTGGGGCTCGGATACGGCGTGTGAACCGACCGGGGCTCAGGAGGCCGCGCGTGGAACGATCATGGCTCGGCGACGGCGCGGGGACCGATCGGGGCTCGGAGACGACGCGTGGACCGATCGGGGCTCGGAGACCGCGCGTGGCCCGACTGGGGCTCAGGTGGTTCCGCGAGGACCAATTGGGGCTCAGGCGGTTGCGCGTGGACCGATCGGGGCTCGGAGACAACGCGTGCACCGATAGGGGCTCAGGAAGCGGCGCCTGGACCGATCAGGGCTTAGGAGACGACGCGTGGACCGGTCGGGGCTTAGGAGACTCGCGTGGATCTATCGGGGCTCCGGAGGCAGCGCGTGAACCGATCGGGGATCAGGAGACGGTGCGTGGAGCGATCGGGCCTTAGGAGACGGCGCGAATACCGATCGGGGCTGTCGAAACGGCGCCAGGACCGATCGTGGCTCGGAGACGGAGAGTGGAGGCATCGGGGTTTAGAAGACGACGCATGGATCGATCGGGGCTCAGGAAACGGCGCGTGGACCGATCGGAGCTCGGAGACGACGCGTGGACCGATCGGGGCTCAGGAGACGGCGCGTGGAGCGATCGGGGCTCAGGAGACGGCGCGTGGACCGGTCGGGGCTTAGGCGACGGCGCGTGAACCGATCGGGGATGAGCAGACGGTGCGTGGAGCGATCGGGCCTTAGGAGACGGCGCGAAGACCGATCGGGGCTGTCGAAGCGGCGCTAGGACCGATCGTGGCTCGGAGACGGAGCGTGGAGGCATCGGGGCTTAGAAGACGACGCATGGACCGATTGGGGCTTAGGAGACGGCGCGTGAACCGACCGGGGCTCAGGAGGCCGCGCGAGAACCGATCGCGGCTCGGCGACGGCGCGTGGAGGCATCGGGGCTTCGAAGACGACGCATGGACCAATCGGGGCTCGGAGACAGCGCGTGGACCAACCGGGGCTCAGGCGGTTGCGCGTGGACCAATTGGGGTTCGGCGACGGCGCGTTGACCGATCCGGGCTCTGGAAGCGGCGCACGGACCGATCGTGGCTCGGAGACGGCGCGTGGACCGACTGGGGCTCAGGAGATTCGCGTGGATCGATCGGGGCTCCATAGGCGGCGCGTGGACCGATTGGGGCTTAGGAGACGACGCGTGGACCGATCGGGGCTCGGAGACGGCGCGTCGACCGACTGGAGCTCAGGAGATTCGCGTGGATCGATCGGGGCTCCATAGGCGGCGCGTGGACCGATTGGGGCTTAGGAGACGACGCGTGGACCGATCGGGGCTCGGAGACGGCGCGTGTACGGATCGAGGCTTGGAGACGGCGCGTGGACCGATTGGGGTTCGGCGACGGCGCGTGGACCAATCGCGACTCGGAGACGGCGCGTTAACCGATCGGGGCTTAGGAGACGATGCGTGAACCGATCGGGGCTCGGAGACGGCGCGTTGGCCGACCGGGGCTCGGAGACGACGCGTGGACCGATCGGGGCTCGGAGACCGAGCGTGGACCGACTGGGGCGCAGGCGGTTGCGCGTGGACCAATTGGGGTTCGGCGATGGCGCGTGGACCGATCGGGGCTCGGAGACGGCACGTTAACCGATCGGGGTTCGGAGACGACGCGTGTACAGATCAGGGCTTGGTGACGGCGCGTTTACCGATAGCAGCTCGGAGACGGCCCGTGGACGGATCGCGGCTTAGGAGACGGCGCGTGGACCGATCCGGGCTCAGGAGATGACGCGTCGTCCGATCGGGGCTCAGGATGCGGTGCGTGGACCCATCGGGGCTCGGAGACGGCACGTGGACCGATCAGGGCTTAGGACACGACGCGTTGACCGATCGGGACTCAGGAGGCGGCGCGTGGACCGATCGGGGATCAGGAACCGGTCCGTGGAGCGATCGGGGCTTAGGAGACGGCACGTGGACTGATCGGGGCTCAGATGACGGTGCGCGGACCGACCGGGGCTCAGGAGACTCGCGTGGATCGATCGGGGCTCCGGAGACGCCGCGTGGAGCGATGGGGATCAGGAGACGGTGCGCGGACCGATCGGGGCTCGGAGACGGCGCGTGGACCGATCGGAGCTTAGGAGACGACGCGTGGACCGATCGGGGCGTAGGACGCGACGCGTGTACCTATCGGGGCTCACGAGACAGCGTGTGGACCGATTGGGGCTCAGGAGACGGCGCCTGGACTGATCGGCGCCCGGAGACAGCGCGTGGACCGATCGGGGCTTAGGAGACAACGCGTGGACCGATGGGGGCTCGGAGACGGCGCGTGTACCTATCGGAGCTCACGAGACAGCGTGTGGACCGATTGGGGCTCAGGAGACGGCGCGTGGACCGATCGGGGCTCAGGAGACGGCGCGTGGACCGATCGGGGCTCGGAGACGGCGCGTGGAACGATCGGAGCTCAGGAGACGGGGCGTGAAATGATGGGCGCTCTGAGACGGCGCGTGGACCGATCGGTGCTCGGAGACGGCGCGTGGACCGATCGGGGCTTAGGAGACGACGCGTGGACCGATCGGGGCTGAAAAGACGGCGCGTGGACCGATTGGGGCTCGGCGACTGCACGTGGACGAATCGGGGCTCGGAGACGGCGCGTAGAACGATCGGGGCTCAGGAGACTGCGCGTGGATGGATCGGAGCTTAGGGAACGGCGCGTGTACCTATCGGAGCTCACGAGACAGCGTGTGGACCGATTGGGGCTCAGGAGACGGCGCGTGGACCGATCGGGGCTCAGGAGACGGCGCGTGGACCGATCGGGGCTCGGAGACGGCGCGTGGAACGATCGGAGCTCAGGAGACGGGGCGTGAAATGATCGGCGCTCTGAGACGGCGCGTGGACCGATCGGTGCTCGGAGACGGCGCGTGGACCGATCGGGGCTTAGGAGACGACGCGTGGACCGATCGGGGCTGAAAAGACGGCGCGTGGACCGATTGGGGCTCGGCGACTGCACGTGGACGAATCGGGGCTCGGAGACGGCGCGTAGAACGATCGGGGCTCAGGAGACTGCGCGTGGATGGATCGGAGCTTAGGGAACGGCGCGTTGACCGATCGGGGCTCAGGAGACGGTGCGTGGACCGAGCATGGCTCAGGAGGCCGCGCGTGGACCGACTGGGGCTCAGGAGATTGCGCGTGGACCAATTGGGGTTCGGCGACGGGGCGTGGACCGACCGGGGCTCGGAGACGGCGCGTGGAATGATCGGGGCTCAGGAGACGGCGCGTGAACCGATCGGCGCTCGGAGACGGCACGTGGACCGATCGGCGCTTAGGAGACGGCGCGTATACCAATAGGAGATCAGGAGAGGACGCGTGGACCGATAGGGCTCTGGAAGCGGCGCACGAACCGATCGTGGCTCGGAGACGGCGCGTGGAGACATCGGGGCTTTGAAGACGACTCGTGGACCGAACGGTGCTCAGAAAACGGCGCCTGGAGCGATCGGGGCTCAGGAGACGTCGCGTGGATCGATGGGGATCAGGACAAGGTGCGTAGACCGATCGGGGCTCAGGAGACGGCGCGCGGACCGACCGGGGCTCAGAAGCCTCGCGTGGATCGATCGGGACTCCGGAGGCGCCGCGTGGACCGATGGGGATCAGGACAAGGTGCGTGGACCGATCGGGGCTCAGGAGACGGCGCGTTAACCGATTGGGGCTTAGGAGACGATGCGTGAACCGATCGGGGCTCGAAGACGGCGGGTGGACCGATCGGGGCTCGGAGACAGCGCGTGGACCGACTGGGGCTCAGGCGATTGCGCGTGGACCAATTGGGGTTCGGCGACGGCGCGTGGATCGATCGGGGCTTAGAAGACGGCGCGTGCACCGATCGGGGCCCGGAGACGGGTCGTGGACAGATTGGGGCTTAGCAGACGGCGCGTGGACCGATCGTGGCTGGGAGACGGCACGTCCACCAATCGGGGCTTAGGAGACGACGCGTAGACCGATCGGGGCCCAGGAGACGGCGCGTGAACCGATCGGCGCTCGTAGACGGCGCGTGGACCGATCGGGGCTTAGGAGACGGCGCGTGGACCGATTGGGGCTTAGGAGACAGCGCGTGGACCGATCGGGGCTCAGGAAGCGACGCCTAGACCGATCGTGGCTCGTATACGGCGCGTGGAGGCATCGGGGCTAAGAAGACCACGCAGGGACCGAGCGGGGCTCAGGTGACGGCGCGAGGAGCGATCGGGGCTCAGGAGAAGACGCGTCAATTGATCGGGGCTCAGAAATCGGCGCGTGGAACGATCGGGGCTCGGAGACGGCGCGTGGAACGATCGGGGCTCCGAGTCGGCGCGTTAACCGATCGGGGCTTAGGAGACGATGCGTGGACCGAACGGGGCTCGGAGACGGCGCATGGACCGACCGGGGCTCAGGAGGATACGCCTGGACCGATCGGGGCTCGGCGACGGCGCGTGGACCGATCGAGGCTCGGAGACGACGCGTGTACGGATCGAGGATTCGGGGACGACGCGTGGAACGATCGGGGCTCGGAGACGGCGCGTGGAACGATCGGGGCTCAGGTGACGGCGCGTGAACCGATCCGCGCTCGGAGACGGCGCCTGGACCGATCGGGGCTTAAGAGAAGGCGCTTGGACCGATCGGGGCTTAGGAGACGGCGCGTGGGCCGATCGGAGCTCGGAGACGGCGCCTGGACCGAACGGGGCTCAGGTAACGGCGTGTGGAGCGGTTGGGGCTCAGGAGACGACGGGTGGATCGATCGAGGCTCAAAAGACGACGCGTCGACCGATCGGGGCTCAGGAGACGGCGCGTGGATCGATCGGGGCTCGGAGACGCCGCGTGGAACGATCGGGGCTCAGGAGACGGCGCTTGAACTTATCGGCGCTCAGAGACGGCCCATGGACCGATCGGGGCTTAGGATACGGCGCGTGGACCGATCGTGGCTCAGGAGACGGCGCGAGGAGCGATCGGGCTCAGGAGAAGACGCGTCAATTGATCGTAGCTCAGGAGACGACGCGTCGACGGATCGGGGCTTAGGAGATGACGCGTGGACCGATCGGGGCTCAGGAGACGGCGCGTGGAGCGACCGGGGCTCAGGAGACAGCGCGTGGACCGATTGGGGCTCAGGAGACGGCGCGTGGACCGCTCGGGGCTCGGAGACGGCGCGTAGAACGATCGCGGCTCGGCGACGGCGCATGGACCGATCGAGGCTCAGGAGGCTGCGCGTGGATCGATTAGGGCTCAGGAGACGGCGCGTGGAACGCTCGGGGCTCGAAGACGGCGCGTGGAACGATCAGGGCTCAGGAGACGTCACGTGAAATGATCGGCGCTCGGAGACGGCGCGTGAACCAATCGGCGCTCCGAGACGGCGCGTGGACCGATCGGGGATGAGGAGATGGCGCGTGAACCGATCGGCGCTCGGAGACGGCACGTGGGCCGTTCAGGGCTTAGGAGACGACGCGTCGACCGATCCGGGCTCAGGTGACGGCGCGCGGACCGACCGGGGCTCAGGAGAGAGCGCGTGAAATGATCGGCGCTCGGAGATGGCGCGTGGACCGATTGGGGCTTAAGAGACGACGGGTGGACCGATCGGGGCTTAGGAGACGGCACGTGAATCGATCGGGGCATAGGAGACGGCGCGTGAGCCGGTCGGGGCTTAGGAGACGACGCCTGGACCGAACGAGGTTTAGGGGGCGGCGTATGGAACGATCGGGCCTCAGGAAACGGCCCGTGGAGCAATCGGGGCTCAGGAGACGGCCCGTGGACGGATCGGGGCTTAGGAGACGTCGCGTAGACCGATCGGGGCTCGGAGACGGCGCGTGGAACGATCGGGGTTCAGGTGACGGCGCGTGAACCGATCGGCGCTCGGAGACGGCGCGTGGACCGATCGGGGCTTAGCAGAAGGCGCTTGGACCGATTGGGGCTTAGCAGAAGGCGCTTGGACCGATCGGGGCTTAGGAGACGGCGCGTGGACCGATCGGAGCTCGGAGACGGCGCGTGGACCGATCTGGGCTCGGAGACAGCGCGTGGACCGACTGGGGCACAGGCGGTGGCGCGTGGACCAATTGGGGTTCGGCGACGGTGCGTGGACCGATCAGGGCTCAGGAGACGGCGCGTGGACCGATCGGGGCTGGGAGACGGAGCGTGGAGCGATCGGGGCTCAGGAGACGGCGCGTGAACTAATCGGCGCTCGGAGATGGCGTGTGGACCGATCGGAGCTCGGAGACGACGCGTGGACCGATCGGGGCTCAGGAGACGGCGCGAGGAGCGATCGGGCTCAGGAGAAGACGCGTCAATTGATCGTGGCTCAGGAGACGACGCGAGGATCGATCGGGGCTCAGAAGACGACGCGTCGACCGATCGGGGCTCAGGAGACGGCGCGTGGATCGATCGAGGCTCGAAGACGCCGCGTGGAACGATCGGGGCTCAGGAGACGGCGCTTGAACTTATCGGCGCTCGGAGACGGCGCGTGGACCGATCGGGGCTTAGGATACGGCGCATGGACCGATCGGGGCTCAGGAAGCGGCGCCTGGACCGATGGGGGCTTAGGAGACTCACGTTGATCGATTGGGGCTCAGGAGGCCGCGCGTGGACCGATCGAGGCTCGGCGACGGCGCGTGTACCGATCGGCGCTCGGCGACTGCGTGTGGACGTATCGGGGTTCAGGAGACGGCGCGTGGACCGATCGGGGCTCAGGAGACGGCGCGTGCACCGATCGGGGCCCAGAGACGGGTCGTGGACAGATTGGGACTTAGGAGACGGCGCGTGGACCGACTGGGGCTCAGGAGGTTGCGCGTGGAACGATCGGGGCTCAGGAGACGGCGCGAGGAGCGATCGGGCTCAGGAGAAGACGCGTCAATTGATCGTGGCTCAGGAGACGAGGCGTGGATCGATCGGGGCTCAGAAGACGACGCGTCGACCGATCGGGGCTCAGGAGACGGCGCGTGGATCGATCGAGGCTCGAAGACGCCGCGTGGAACGATCGGGGCTCAGGAGACGGCGCTTGAACTTATCGGCGCTCGGAGACGGCGCGTGGACCGATCGGGGCTTAGGATACGGCGCATGGATCGATCGGGGCTCAGGAACCGGCGTGTGGACCGATCGGAGCTCGGAGACGACGCGTGGACCGATCGGCGCTCAGGAGACGGCGCGAGGAGCGATCGGGCTCAGGAGAAGACGCGTCAATTGATCGTGGCTCAGGAGACGACGCGTCGACGGATCGGGGCTTAGGAGACGACGCGTGGACCGATCGGGGCTTAGGAGACGACGCGTGGACCGATCGGGGTTTAGGAGAGGACGCGTCGACCGATCGGGGCACAGGAGACGGCGCGTGGACCGATCGGGGTTTAGGAGACGACGCGTGGACCGATCGGGGCTCGGAGACGGCGCGTGGACCGATCGGGGCTTAGAAGACGATACGTGGACCGATCCGGGCTCAGGAGACGGCGCGTGGACCGGTCGGGGCTTAGGAGACTCACGTTGATCGATGGGGCTCCGGAGGCGGCGCGTGGACCGATCGGGGCTTAGGAGACTACGCGTGTACCTATCGGGGCTCAGGAGACAGCGCGTGGGCCGATTGGGCATCAGGAGACGGCGCGTCGATGGATCGGGGCTTGGGGAACGACGCGTGGACCGATCGGGGCTCAGGAGACGGCGCGTGGATCGATCGGGGCTCGGAGACAGCGCGTGGAACGATCGGGGCTCAGGAGACGGCGCGGGAAATGATCGGCGCTCGGAGACGGCGCGTGGACCGATCGTGGCTTAGGAGAAGGCGCGTGGAACGATCGGGGCTCAGGAGACGGCGCGTGGAGCGATCGGGGCTCAGGAGGCGGCGCGTGAACCAATCGGCGCTCCGAGGCGGCGCGTGGACCGATCGGGGCTCAGGAGACGGCGCGTGGATCGATCGGTGCTCAGGAGATGGCGCGAGGAGCGTTCGGGCTCAGGAGAAGACGCGTCAATTGATCGTGGCTCAGGATTCGACGCGTGGATCGATCGGGGCTCAGAAGACGACGCGTCGACCGATCGGGGCTCAGGAGACGGCGCGAGGAGCGATCGGGCTCAGGAGAAGACGCGTCAATTGATCGTGGCTCAGGAGACGACGCGTCGACGGATCGGGGCTTAGGAGACGACGCGTGGACCGATCGGGGCTTAGGAGACGACGCGTGGAACGATCGGGGCTCAGGAGACGGCGCTCGGAGACGGCGCGTGGACCGATCGTGGCTTAGGAGAAGGCGCGTGGAACGATCGGGGCTCAGGAGACGGCGCGTGGAGCGATCGGGGCTCAGGAGACGGCGCGTGAATTAATCGGCGCTCCGAGACGGCGCGTGGACCGATCGGGGATGAGGAGACTCACGTTGATCGACTGGGGCTCAGGAGGCGGCGCGTGGACCGATCGGGGCTTAGGAGACTACGCGTGTACCTATCGGGGCTCAGGAGACAGCGCGTGGACCGATTGGGCATCAGGAGACGGCGCGTCGATGGATCGGGGCTTGGGGAACGACGCGTGGACCGATCGGGGCTCAGGAGACGGCGCGTGGATCGATCGGGGCTCGGAGACGGCGCGTGGAACGATCGGGGCTCAGGAGACGGCGCGTGAAATGATCGGCGCTCGGAGACGGCGCGTGGACCGATCGTGGCTTAGGAGAAGGCGCGTGGAACGATCGGGGCTCAGGAGACGGCGCGTGGAGCGATCGGGGCTCAGGAGACGGCGCGTGAACCAATCTGCGCTCCGAGACGGCGCGTGGACCGATCGGGGATGAGGAGAAGGCGTGTGGACCGATCGGGGCTCAGGAGACGGCGCGTGGACCGATCGGGGCTCGGAGACGGGGCGTGGAACGATCGGGGCTCAGGTGACGGCGCGTAAACCGATCGGTGCTCGGAGACGGCGCGTGGACCGATCGGGGCTTAGCAGAAGGCGCTTGGACCGATCGGGGCTTAGGAGACGGCGCGTGGACCGATCGGAGCTCGGAGAAGGCGCGTGGACCGATCGGGGCTCAGGAGACGGCGCGTGGAGCGATCGGGCTCAGGAGAAGACGCGTCAATTGATCGTGGCTCAGGAGACGACGCGTCGACGGATCGGGGCTTAGGAGACGACGCGTGGACCGATCGGGGCTTAGGAGACGACGCGTGGACCGATCGGGGTTTAGGAGAGGACGCGTCGACCGATCGGGGCACAGGAGACGGCACGTGGACCGATCGGGGCTTAGGAGACTCACGTTGATCGATTGGGGCTCCGGAGGCGGCGCGTGGACCGATCGGGGCTTAGGAGACTACGCGTGTACCTATCGGGGCTCAGGAGACTGCGCGTGGACCGATTGGGCATCAGGAGACGGCGCGTCGATGGATCGGGGCTTGGGGAACGACGCGTGGACCGATCGGGGCTCAGGAGACAGCGCGTGGATCGATCGGGGCTCGGATACGGCGCGTGGAACGATCGGGGCTCAGGAGACGGCGCGAGGAGCGATCGGGCTCAGGAGAAGACGCGTCAATTGATCGTGGCTCAGGAGACGACGCGTCGACGGATCGAGGCTTAGGAGACGACGCGTGGACCGATCGGGGCTTAGGAGACGACGCGTGGACCGATCGGGGCTCAGGAGACGGCGCGTGGACCGATCGAGGCTCGGGCACGCCGCGTGGAACGATCGGGGCTCAGGAGACGGCGCGTGAACCGATCGGCGCTCGGAGACGGCGCGTGGAACGATCGGGGCTCAGGAGACGGCGCGTGAAATGATCGGCGCTCGGAGACGGCGCGTGGACCGATCCGGGCTCAGGAGACGGCGCGTGGAGCGATCCAGGCTCGGAGACGGAGCGTGGAGCGATCGGGGCTCAGGAGACGGCGCGTGAACTAATCGGCGCTCGGAGACGGCGCGTGGTCCGATCGGGGCTGAGGAGACGGCGCGTGGACCGATCGGGGCTCGGAGACAGGGCGTGGAATGATCGGGGCTCAGGAGACGGCGCGTGAAATGATCGGGGCTCGGAGACGGCGCGTGGACCGATCGGGGCTTAGGAGACAACGCGTGGACCGATGGGGGCTCAGGAAGCAGCGCCTGGAACGATCGTGGCTCGGAGACGGCGCGAGGACGCATCTGGGCTTGGAAGACGACGCGTGGATCGATCGGGGCTCGGAGACGGCGCGTGAACTGACCGCGGCTCAGGAGGCCGCGCGTGGACCGATCGAGGCTCATCAGGCCACGCCTGGACCGATCGGGGCTCCGCGACGGCGCGTGGACCGATCGAGGCTCGGAGACGACGCGTGTACGGATCGGGGATTCGGCGATGACGCGTGGACCGATCCGGGCTCAGGAGACGGCGCGTGGACCGATCGGGGCTCGGAGACGGCGCGTGGAACGATCGGGGCTCAGGAGACGGCGCGTGAACCGATCAGCGCTCGGCGACGGCGGGTGGACCGACCGGGGCTCAGGAGACCGCGCGTGGGCCCATCGGTGCTCGGAGACGGGGCGTGAACCGACCGGGGCTCGGAGATGACGCGTGTACGGATCGGGGCTTGGTGACGGAGCGTGGACCGATCGGGGCTCACGAAGAGGCGCCTGAACCGATCGTGGCTCGGAGACGGCGCGAGGAGGCATCTGGGCTTAGAAGACGACGCGTGGACCGATCGAGGCTCAGGAGGCCGCGCGTGGACCGATCGAGGCTCGGCGACGGCGCGTGAACCGGTCGGGGCTCGGAGACGACGCGTGTACGGATCAGGGCTTGGTGACGGCGCGTTTACCGATAGTAGCTCGGAGACGGCCTGTGGACGGATCGCGGCTTAGGAGACGGCGCGTGGAATGATCGGGGCTCAGGAGACGGCGCGGGGACCGGTCGAGGCTCGGAGACGACGCGTGTGCGGATCGGGGATTCGAGGACGACGGGTGGACCGATCCGGGCTCAGGAGACGGCGCGTGGACCCATCGGGGCTCGGAGACGGCGCGTGAACCGACCGGGGCTCAGGAGACGGCACGTGTTCCGATCGGGCTCGGAGCCGGCGCGTGAACCGATCGGGGCTCAGGAGGCCGCGCGTGGACCGATCGAGGCTCGGCGACGGCGCGTGGACCGGTCGGGGCTCGGAGACGACGCGTGTACGGATCAGGGCTTGGTGACGGCGCGTTTACCGATAGTAGCTCGGAGACGGCCTGTGGACGGATCGCGGCTTAGGAGACGGCGCGTGGAATGATCGGGGCTCAGGAGACGGCGCGGGGAGCGGTCGAGGCTCGGAGACGACGCGTGTGCGGATCGGGGATTCGAGGACGACGGGTGGACCGATCCGGGCTCAGGAGACGGCGCGTGGACCGATCGGGGCTTAGGAGACGGCGCGTGGACCGATCGGGGCTCGGAGACGGCGCTTGAACTTATCGGCGCTCGGAGACGGCGCGTGGACCGATCGGGGCTTAGGTAACGGCGCGTGGACCGATCGGGACTCAGGAAGCGGCGCCTGGACCGATCGTGGCTCGGAGACCGCGCGTGGAGGCATCGGGGCTAAGAAGACGACGCATGGACCGATCGGAGCTCAGGAAACGGCGTGTGGACTGATCGGAGCTCGGAGACGACGCGTGGATCGATCGGGGCTCAGGAAACGGCGCGAGGAGCGATCGGGCTCAGGAGAAGACGCGTCAATTGATCGTGGCTCAGGAGACGACGCGTCGACGGATCGAGGCTTAGGAGACGACGCGTGGACCGATCGGGGCTTAGGAGACGACGCGTGGACCGATCGGGGCTCAGGAGACGGCGCGTGGACCTACCGGGGCTCAGGAGGCGACGCGTAGACCCATCGGGGCTCGGAGACGGCGTGTGGACCGATCGGGGATTAGGAGACGACGCGTGGACCGATCGGGGTTTAGGAGAGGACGCGTCGACCGATCGGGGCACAGGAGACGGCGCGTGGACCGATCGGGGCTTAGGAGACGACGCGTGGACCGATCGGGGCTCGGAGACGGCACGTGGACCGATCGGGGCTTAGGAGACACACGTTGATCGATTGGGGCTGCGGAGGCGGCGCGTGGACCGATCGGGGCTTAGGAGACTACGCGTGTACTTATCGGGGTTCAGGAGACGGCGCGTGGACCGATCGGGGCTCGGAGACGGCACGTGGACCGATCAGGGCTTTGGAGACGACGCGTGGACCGATCGGGGCTCAGGAGACGGCGCGTGGACCGATCGGTGCTCGGAGACGGCGCGTTGGACGATCGGGGCTCAGGAGACGGCGCGTGGACGGATCGGGGCTCAAGAGACAGCGCGTGGGCCGATCGGGGCTCAGGAGACGGCGGGCGGACCGACCGGGGCTCAGGAGACTCGTGTGGATCGATCGGGACTCCGGAGGCGCCGCGTGGATCGATGGGGATCAGGAGACGGTGCGTGGACCGATCGGGGCTCGGAGACGGCGCGTGGACCGTTCGGGGCTTAGGAGACGACGCGTGGAACGATCGGGGCGTAGGAGACGATACGTGGACCGATCGGGTCTCAGGAGACGACGCGTGGATCGACTGGGGCTCAGGAGGTTGCGCGTGGACGAATTAGGATTCGGCGACGGCGCGTGGACCGACCGGGGCTCAGGAGACCGCGCGTGGACCCATCGGGGCTCGGAGACGGCGCGTGAACCGACCGGGGCTCAGGAGACGGCACGTGGTCCGATCGGGCTCGGAGCCGGCGCGTGAACCGATCGGGGTTCAGGAGGCCGCGCGTGGACCGATCGCGGCTCGGCGACGGCGCGTGGACCGATCGGGGCTCAGGAGGCCGCGCGTGGACAGATCATGGCTCGGCGACGGCGCGTGGACCAATCGGTGCTCGGACACGACGCGTGGACCGATCGGGGCTCGAAGACAGCGCGTGGACCGACTGGGGCTCAGGCGGTTGCGCGTGGACCGATCTGGGCTCGGAGACGGCGCGTTAACCGACCGGGGCTCAGGAGACGACGCGTCGACCGGTCGGGGCTTAGGAGACGAAGCCTGGACCGATCGGGGCTTAGGAGGCGGCGTGTGGAACGATCGGGGCTCAGAATACGGCGCGTGAACCGATCGGCGCTCGGAGACGGCGCGTCGACCGATCGGGGTTCGGAGACGGCACGAGGACCGTCTGGGGCTTAGGAGACGATGCGTGGACCGATCGGGGCTCAGCAGACTGCGCGTGGATGGATCGGGGCTTAGGGAACGACGCGTGGACCGATCGGGGCTCAGGAGACGGCGCGTAGACCGATCGGAGCTCGGAAACGACGCGTTAACCGAGCGGGGCTTAGGCGACGATACGTAGACCGATCGGGGCTCGGAGACAGCGCGTGGACCGACTGGGGCTCAGGGGGTTGCGCGTGGACCGATCGGGGCTCGGAGACGGCGCGTTAACCGACCGGGGCTCAGGAAACGGCGCGTGGATGGACCGTGGCTTAGAATGCGGCACGCGGACCGATCGGAGCTCGGAGACGGCGTGTGGACCGATCGGGGATCAGGAAACGGCACGTGGAGCGATCGGGGCTCAGGAGGCGGCGCGTGGATCAATTGGGGCTCAGGAGGCGACGCGTCGACGGATCGGGGCTTAGGAGAAGACGCGTGGACCGATCGGGGCTCTGAGACGGCGCGTGGAACGATCGGGGCTCAGGAGACGGCGCGTGGACCGATCGGAGATCAGGAGTTGACGCGTGGACCGATCGGGGTTATGGAAGCGGCGCACGGACCGATCGTGGCTCGGAGACGGCGCGTGGAGGCATCGGGGCTTTGAAGACGACGCGTGGACCGATCGGGGCTCAGGAAACGGCGTGTGGCGCGATCGGGGCTCAGGAGACGACGCGTGGATCGATCGGGGCTCAGGAGACCACGCGTCGAAGAATCGGGGCTCAGGAGACGGCGCGCGGACCGACTGGGGCTCAGGAGACTCGCGTGGATCGTTCGGGGCTCCGGAGGCGCCGCGTGGACCGATTGGGATCAGGAGACGGTGCGTGAACCGTTCGGGGCTCGGAGACGGCGTGTCGACCGATCGGGGCTCAGGAGACGGCGCGTGGACCGATCGCGGCTCGGAGACGGCGCGTGGAACGATCGGGGCTCAGGAGACGACGCGTGGACCGATCGGGCGTAGGAGACGACGCGTGTGCCTATCGGGACTCACGACACAGCGTGTGGACCGATTGGGGCTCAGGAGACGGCGCGTGGACCGATCGGGGCTCGGAGACGACGCGTAGACCGATCGGTGCTCGGAGACAGCGCGTGGACCGACTGGGGCTCGGAGACGGCGCGTGGACCGATCGTGGCTTAGGAGAAGGCGCGTTGAATGATCGGGGCTCAGGAGACGGCGCGTGGACCGATCGTGGCTCGGAGACGGCGCGTGGAGGCATCGGGGTTAAGAAGACGACGCATCGACCGAGCGGGGTTCAGGAGACGGCGCGAGGAGCGATCGGGGCTCTGGAGAAGACGCGTCAATTGATCGGGGCTCAGGACACGACGCGGCGACGGATCGGGGCTTGGAGACGGCGCGTGTACCGATCGGGGCTTAGGAGACGACGCGTGGACCGATCGGGGCTCAGGAGACGGCGCGTGACGCGACCGGGGCTCGGAGACGGCGCGATAACCGATCGGGGCTCAGGAGACGCCGCGTGGACCGATCGGGGCTCGGAGACGGCGCGTGGACCGACCGGGGCTGAGGAGGATGCGCGTGGACCGATCGAGGCTCGGCGACGGCGCATGAACCGACCGGGGCTCATGAGACGGCGCGTAGACCGATCGGGGCTCCGGCGGCGACGCGTGGACCGATCGGGGCCCAGGAAACGGCGCGTGGATCGATCGGTGCTCGAAGACGACGCGTGGACCGACCGGGGCTCAGGAGCCGATGCGTGGATCGATCGGGGCTCAGGAGGCGGCGCGTAGACCCATCGGGGCTCGGAGACGGCACGTGGACCGATCAGGGCTTAGGAGACGACGCGTGGACCGATCGGGGCTCAGGAGACGGCGCGTGGACCGATCGGTGCTCGGAGACGGCGCGTGGACCGATTGTGGCTTACGAGACGGCGCGTGGATCGATCGGGGCTCAGGAAGTGGCGCCTGGACCTATCATGGCTCGGAGACGGGGCGTGGAGGCATCGGGGCTAAGAACACGACGCACGGACCGAACGGGGCTCAGGAGACGGCGTGAGGTGCGATCGGGGCTCGGAGACGGCGCGTGGACCGATCGGGGCTTAGGAGACGACGCGTGGACCGATTGGGGCGTAGGACGCGACGCGTGTACCTATCGGGGCTCACGAGACGGCGCGTGGAACGATCGGGGCTCAGGAGACGGCGCCTGGACCGGTCGGGGCTTAGGAGACGACGCCTAGACCGATCGGGGCTTAGGAGGCTGCGTGTGGAACGATCGGGGATCAGGAGACGGCGCGTGCACCGATCGGCGCTCGGAGACGACGCGTCGACCGATCGGGGCTGAGGAGACGACGCGTAGACCGATCGGGGCTTAGGAGAAAACGCGTGGACCGATCGGGGCTCAGGAAGCGGCGCCTGCACCGATCGTGGTTGGGAGACGGCGTAAGGAGGCATCTGGGCTTAGAAAACGACGCGTGGACCGATCGGGGCTCACGAAACGGCGTGTGGACCGACCGAGGCTCAGGAGGCCACGCCTGGACCGATCGTGGCTCGGAGGCGGCGCGTGGAGGCATCGGGGCTCAGGAGGCGACGCGTGGACCCATCGGGGCTCGGAGACGGCGTGTGGACCGATCGGGGCTTAGGAGACGATACGTGGACCGATCGGGTCTTAGGAGACGACGCGTGGACCGATCGGGGCTCAGGAGACGACGCGTGTACGGATCGGGGATTCGGGGACGACGCGTGGAACGATCCGGGCTCAGGAGACGGCGCGTGGACCGATCGGGGCTCGGAGACGGTGCTTCGAATGATCGGGGCTCAGGTGACGGGGCGTGAACCGATCGGCGCTCGGAGACGGCGCGTGGACCGATCGGGGCTTAGGAGAAGGCGCTTGGACCGATCGGGGCTTAGGAGATGGCGCGTGGGCCGATCAGGGCTCGGAGACGACGCGTGTACGGATCGAGGTTTGGAGACGGCGCGTGAACCGATCGGAGCTCGGACACGGCCCGTGGTCGGATCAGGGCTTAGGAGACGGCGCGTGGACTAATTGGGGCTCAGGAGACGACGCGTGGACCGATCGGAGCTCGGAAACGACGCGTTAACCGAGCAGGGCTTAGGAGACGGCGCGTGCACCGGTCGGGGCTTAGGAGACGACGCGTCGACAGATCGGGGCTCAGGAGAAGGGGTGTGGACAGATCGGGGCTCGGAAACGACGCTTTAACCGAGCGGGGCTTAGGAGACTATGCATGGACCGATTGGGGCTTAGAAGACGACGCGTGTACCTATCGGGGCTCAGGAGACAGAGAGTGGACAGATCATGACTCGGCGACGGCGCGTGGACCGATCGGGGCTCGGAGACGACGCGTGGACCGATCGGGGCTCGGAAACAGCGCGTGGACCGACTGGGGCTCAGGCGGTTTCGCGTGGACCAATTGGGGTTCGGCGACGGCGCGTGGACCGATCGAGGCTCGGAGACGGCGCTTCGAATGATCGGGGCGCAGGTGACGGGGCGTGAACCGATCGGCGCTCGGAGACGGCGCGTGGACCGATCGGGGCTTAGGAGAAGGCGCTTGGACCGATCGGGGCTCGGAGACGGCGCGTGGAACGATCGGGGCTTAGGAGACGATACGTGGACCGATCGGGTCTTAGGAGACGACGCGTGGACCGATCGAGGCTCGGCGATGGCGCGTGGACCGATCAGGGCTCGGAGACGACGCGTGTACGGATCGGGGATTCGGGGACGACGCGTGGAACGATCCGGGCTCAGGAGACGGCGCGTGGACCGATCGGGGCTCGGAGACGGTGCTTCGAATGATCGGGGCTCAGGTGACGGGGCGTGAACCGATCGGCGCTCGGAGACGGCGCGTGGACCGATCGGGGCTTAGGAGAAGGCGCTTGGACCGATCGGGGCTTAGGAGATGGCGCGTGGGCCGATCAGGGCTCGGAGACGACGCGTGTACGGATCGAGGTTTGGAGACGGCGCGAGAACCGATCGGAGCTCGGACACGGCCCGTGGACGGATCAGGGCTTAGGAGACGGCGCGTGGACTAATTGGGGCTCAGGAGACGACGCGTGGACCGATCGGGGCTCGGAAACGACGCGTTAACCGAGCAGGGCTTAGGAGACGGCGCGTGCACCGGTCGGGGCTTAGGAGACGACGCGTCGACAGATCGGGGCTCAGGAGAAGGGGTGTGGACAGATCGGGGCTCAGGAGACGGCGCGTGGACCGATCGGGGCTCAGCTGACGGGGCGTGAACCGATCGGCGCTCGGAGACGGCGCGTGGACCGATCGGGGCTTAGGAGAAGGCGCTTGGACCGATCGGGGCTTAGGAGACGGCGCGTCGACCGACCGGAGATCGGGAGATGACGCGTGGACCGATCGGGTCTCTGGAAGCGGCGCACGGACCGATCGTGGCTCGGCGACGACGCGTGTACGCATCGGGGATTCGGGGACGACGCGTGGAACGATCCGGGCTCAGGAGACGGCGCGTGGACCGATCGGGGCTCGGAGACGGCGCGTGGACCGATCGGGGCTCGGAGACGGCGCGTGGACTGATCGGGGCTTAAGAGAAGGCGCTTGGACCGATCGGTGCTTCGGAGACAGCGCGTGGGCCGATCGGAGCTCGGAGACGGCGCGTGGAACGATCGGGGCTCAGGAGACGGCGCGTGAACCGATCGGCGCTCGGAGACGGCGCGTGGACCGATCGCGGCTTAGGAGGCGGCGCGTGGACCCATCGGGGTTCGGAGACGATGTGTGGAACGATCGGGGCTCAGGAGACGACGCGTGGACCGATCGGGGCTCGGAAACGACGCGTTAACCGAGCGGGGCTTAGGAGTCGACGCGTGGACCGATCGGGGCGTAGGAGACGTCGCGTGTACCTATCGGGGCTCACGAGACAGCCTGTGGACAATTTGGGCTCAGGAGACGGCGCGTGCACCGGTCGGGGCTTAGGAGACGACGCGTCGACAGATCGGGTCTCAGGAGAAGGGGTGTGGACAGATCGGGGCTCAGGAGACGGCGCGTAGACCGATCGGGGCTCGGCGATGGCGCGTGGACCGATCTGAGCTCGGACACAGCCCGTGGACGGATCGGGGCTTAGGAGACGACGCATGGACTAATTGGGGCTCAGGAGACGACGCGTGGACCGATCGGGGCTCGGAGACGGCGCGTGGACTGATCGGGGCTTAGGAGCCGACGCGTGGACCGATCGGGGCTCAGGAGACGACGCGTCGACCGATCGCGGCTTAGGAGGCGGCGCGTGGACCCATCGGGGTTCGGAGACGATGTGTGGAACGATCGGGGCTCAGGAGACGGCGCGTGAACCGATCGGCCCTCGGAGACGGTGCGAGGAGGCGTCTGGGGTTAGAAGACGACGCGTGGACCGATCGGCGCTCAGGCAACGGCGCGTGACCCAATCGGGCCTTAGGAGACGACGCGTGGACCGATCGGAGCTCGGAGACGGCGCGTGGACCGGTCGGGGCTTAGGAGACTCGCGTTGATCGATTGGGGCTCCGGAGGCGGCGCGTGAACCGATCGGGGCTTAGGAGACTACGCGTGGAGGCATCGGGGCTCAGGAGGCCGCGCGTGGACCGATCATGGCTTTGCGGCGGCGCGTAGACCGATCGGGGCTCGGAGACGACGCGTGGACCAATCGGGGCTCGGAGATGACGCGTGTACGGATCGAGGCATGGAGACGGCGCGTGGACCGATCGGAGCTCGAAGACGACGCGTGGACCGATCCGGGCTCAGGAGACGGCGCGTGGAGCGGTCGGGGCTCAGGAGAAGACGCGTGGATCGATCGGGGCTCAGGAGACGACGCGTCCGCGGATCGGGGCTTAGGAGACGACGCGTGGATCGATCGGGGCTCGGAGATGGCGCGTGGAACGATCGGGGCTCAGGAGACGGCGCGTGAAGTTATCGGCGCTCGGAGACGGCGCGTGGACTGATCGAGGCTCGGAGACGACGCGTGTACGGATCGGGGATTCGGGGACGACGCGTGGAACGATCCGGGCTCAGGAGACGGCGCGTGGACCGATCGGGGCTCCGGAAACGGCGTGTGGACCGATCAGAGCTCGGAGACGACGCGTGGACCGATCGGGGCTTAGGAGACTACCCGTGTACCTATCGGGGCTCAGGAGACAGCGCGTGGACCGATCGGGGCTCAGGAGGCGGTGCGTGGATCGATCGGGGCTCGGAGACGGCGCGTGGAACGAGCGGGTCTCAGGAAGCGGCGCCTGGACCGATTGGGGCTTAGGAGACGGCGCGTGGACCGATCGGGGCGCAGGAAGCGGCGCCTGGACCGATCGTGGCTCGGAGACGGCGCGTGGAGGCATCCGGGCTAAGAAGACGACGCATGGACCGAGCGGGGTTCAGGAGACGGCGCGAGGCCCGATTGGGGCTCGTACACTGCGCGTGAACCGACCGGGGCTCAGGAAGCCGCCCGAGAACCGATCGCGGCTCGGCGACGGCGCGTGGACCGATCGGGGCTCAGGAGGCCGCGCGTGGACCGATCATGGCTCGGCGACGGCGCGTAGACCGATCGGGGCTCGGAGACGACGTGTGGACTGATCGGGGCTCGAAGACAGTGCGTGGACCGACTGGGGCTCAGGCGGTTGCGCGTGGACCAATTGGGGCTCCGGAGGCGGCGCGTGGACCGATTGTGGAGCAGAAGATGATGCGTGGACTGATCGGGGCTCGGAGACGGCGCGTGGACCGATAGGAGCTTAGAAGACGACGCCTAGACCGATTGGGGCTCAGGAGACAGCGCGTGGACTGATCGGGGCTCGGAGACGGCGCGTTAACCGATCGGCGCTTGGAGACAGCGCGTCGACCGATCGGGGTTCGGTGACGGCGCGTGGACCGTCCGGGGCTCAGGAGGGGATGCGTGGACCGATCGCGGCTCTGGAGACTGCGCGTGGATAGATCGGGGCTTAGGGAACGACGCGTGGACCGATCGGGGCTCAGGAGACGGCGCGTGAACCGACCGGGGCTCAGGAGACCGCGCGTGGACCGATCGCGGCTCGGCGACGGCGCGTGGACCGATCGGGGCTCAGGAGGCCGCGCGTGGACCGATCGGTGCTCGGAGACAGCGCGTGGATCGACTGGGGCTCAGGCGGTTGCGCGTGGTCCAATTGGGGTTCGGCGACGGCGCGTGGACCGATCGGGGCTTAGGAGGCCGCGCGTGGACCGATCGCGGCTCGGCGACGGCGCGTGGACCGATCGGGGCTCAGGAGGCCGCGCGTGGACCGATCGGGGCTCAGGAGACGGCGCGTGGACCGATTGGGGCTCGGATACGGCGCGTGAACCAATCGGGCCTCAGGAGGCCGCGCGTGGACCGATCGGGGCTTAGGAGACGGCGCGTGGACCGACCGGGGCTCAGGAGACTCGCGTGGATCGATCGGGGCTCCGCAGGCGCCGCGTGGACCGATTGGGATCAGGAGACGACGCGTGGACCGATCGGGCGTAAGAGACGACGCGTGTACCTATCGGGGCTGACGACACAGCGTGTGGACCGATTGGGGCTCAGGAGACGGCGCGTGGAACGATCGGGGCTCAGGAGACGGCGCCTCAATCGATCGGCGCGCGGAGATGGCACGTGGAACGATCGGGGCTTAGGAGACGGCGCGTGGACTAATAGGAGATCAGGAGAGGACGCGTGGACCGATCGGGCTGTGGAAGCGGCGCACGGACCGATCGTGGCTCGGAGACGGCGCGTGGACCGATCGAGGCTCGGCGACGGCGCGTGGACCGATCGCGGCTCGGAGACGACGCGTGTACAGATCAGGGCTTGGTGACGGCGCATTTACCGATAGCAGCTCGAAGACGGCCCGTGGACGGATCGCGGCTTAGGAGACGGCGCGTGGACCGATCGAGGCTCGGAGACGACGTGTGTGCGGATCGGGGATTCGAGGACGACGGGTGGACCGATCCGGGCTCAGGAGACGACGCGTCGTCCGATCGGGGCTCAGGATGCGGCGCGTGGACCCATCGGGGCTCGGAGACGGCACGTGGACCGATCAAGGCTTAGGACACGACACGTTGACCGATCGGGACTCAGGAGGCGGCGCGTGGACCGATCGCGGTTCGGCGTCGGCGCGTGGACCGATCGGGGCTCAGGAGGCCGCGCGTGGACCGATCGGGGCTCAGGAGACGGCGCGTGGACCGATTGGGGCTCGGATACGGCGCGTGAACCAATCGGGCCTCAGGAGGCCGCGCGTGGACCGATCGCGGCTCGGCGACGGCGCGTGGATCGATCGGGGCTCAGGAGGCCGCGCGTGGACCGATCATAGCTCGGCGACGGCGCGTGGACCGATCGGGGCTCAGGAGGCTGCGCGTGGATCGATTGGGGCTCATGGAGACGGCGCGTGGACCGCTCGGGGCTCGAAGACGGCGCGTGGAACGATCAGGGCTCAGGAGACGTCACGTGAAATGATCGGCGCTCGGAGACGGCGCGTGGACCGATCGGGGCTCAGGAGAAGGCGCGTGGACCGATCGGGGCTTAGGAGGGGACCCGTCGACCGATCGGGGCCCAGGAGACGATGCGTGGACCGGTCGGTGCTCAGGAAGCGGCGCCTGGACCGATCGGGGCTCCGAGACGACGCGTTAACCGAGCTGGGCTTAGGAGACTATGCGGGGACCGATCGGGGCTCGGAGGTGGCGCGTCGAATGATCGGGGCTTAGGAGATGGCGTGTGGACCGATCGGAGATCAGGAGACGACGCGTGGACCGAGAGGGCTCTGGAAGCGGCGCACGGACGGATCGTGGCTCGGAGACGGCGCGTGGAGGCATCGGGGCTTTGAAGACGACGCGTGGACCAAACGGTGCTCAGAAAACGGTGCGTGGAGCGATCGGGGCTCAGGAGACGGCGCGTGGACCGATCGGGGCTCAGGAGCCGGCGCGTGGACCGATTGGGGCTCGGATACGGCGCGTGAACCAACCGGGACTCAGGAACCCGCGCGTGGACCGATCCCGGCTCGGCGACGGCGCGTGGACCGATGGGGCTCAGGAGCCGCGCGTGGACCGATCATGGCTCGGTGACGGCGCGTGGACCGATCGGGGCTTAGGTGACGATGCGTGGACCGATTGGGGCTCAGGAAGCAGCGCCTGGACCGATCGTGGCTCGGAGACGGCGCGAGGAGGCATCTGGGCTTCGAAGACGACGCGTGGATCGATCGGGGCTCGGAGACGGCGCGTGAACCAACCGGGGCTCAGGAGACCGCGCGTGGACCGATCGAGGCTCAGGAGGCCACGCCTGGACCGATCGGGGCTCCGCGACGGCGCGTGGACCGATCGAGGCTCGGAGACGACGCGTGTACGGATCGGGGATTCGGCGATGACGCGTGGACCGATCGGGGCTCGGAGACGGGGCGTGGAATGATCGGGACTCGGAGACGGCGTGTGAACGTATCGGGGCTTAGGAGACGATGCGTTGACCGATCGGGGCTCATGAGACGGCGCGTAGACCGATCGGGGCTCCGGCGGCGACGCGTGGACTGATCGGGGCCCAGGAAACGGCGCGTGGATCGATCGGTGCTCGAAGACGACGCGTGGACCGATCGGGGCTCAGGAGCCGATGCGTGGATCGATCGGGGCTCAGGAGGCGGCGCGTGGACCCATCGGGGCTCGGAGACGGCACGTGGACCGATCAGGGCTTAGGAGACGACGCGTGGACCGATCGGGGCTCAGGAGACGGCGCGTGGACCGATCGGTGCTCGGAGACGGCGCGTGGACGGACCGTGGCTTAGAATGCGTCACGCGGACCGATCGGGGCTCGGACACGGCGTGTGGACGTATCGGGGCTTAGGAGACGATGCGTGAACCGATCGGGGCTCAGGAGACGCCGCGTGGACCGATCGGGGCTCGGAGACGGCGCGTGGAACGATCGGGGCTCAGGAGACGACGCGTGGACCGATCGGGGCTCGGAGACAGCGCGTGGACCGATCAGGGCTTAGGAGACGACGCGTGGACCGATCGGGGCTCGGAGACGACGCGTGGACCGATCGGGGCTCGGAGACAGTGCGTGGACCGACTGGGGCTCAGGCGGTTTCGCGTGGACCAATTGGGGTTCGGCGACGGCGCGTGGACCGATCGGGGCTTAGGAGACGGCGCGTGCACCGATCGGGGCCCGGAGACGGGTCGTGGACAGATTGGGGATTAGGAGACGGCGCGTGGACCAATGGGGGCTTAGGAGATGACGCGTGGACCGTTCGGGGTGTAGGCGACGACGCGTGTAGCTATCGGGGCTCAGGAGACAGCGCGTGGACCGATCAGGGCTCGGCGACTGCGCGTGGACGTATCGGGGCTCGGGAGACGGCGCGTGGACCGATCGGGGCTCGAGGACGGCGCGTTAACCGATTGGGGCTTAGGAGACCATGCGTGGACCGATCGGGGCTCGAAGACGGCGCGTGGACCGATCGGGTGTCAGGAGGCCGCGCGTGGACAGATCATGACTCGGCGACGGCGCGTGGACCGATCGGGGCTCGGAGACGACGCGTGGACCGATCGGGTCTCGGAGACAGCGCGTGGACCGATCGGGGCGTAGGACACGGCGCGTGTACCTATCGGGGCTCACGAGACAGCGTGTGGACCGATTGGGGCTCAGGAGACGGCGCGTGGACCGATCGGGGCTCGGAGACGGCGCGTGGACGGACCGCGGCTCAGAATGCGGTACGCGGACCGATCGGGGATCGGACACGGCGTGTGGACCGATCGGGGCTCAGGAGACGACGCGTGGACCGATCGGGGCTCGGAGACAGCGCGTGGACCGATCAGGGCTTAGGAGACGACGCGTGGACCGATCGGGGCTCGGAGACGACGCGTGGACCGATCGGGGCTCGGAGACAGTGCGTGGAACGATCGGGGCTCAGGAGACGACGCGTGGACCGATCGGGGCTCGGAGACAGCGCGTGGACCGATCAGGGCTTAGGAGACGACGCGTGGACCGATCGGGGCTCGGAGACGACGCGTGGACCGATCGGGGCTCGGAGACAGTGCGTGGACCGACTGGGGCTCAGGCGGTTTCGCGTGGACCAATTGGGGTTCGGCGACGGCGCGTGGACCGATCGGGGCTTAGGAGACGGCGCGTGCACCGATCGGGGCCCGGAGACGGGTCGTGGACAGATTGGGGATTAGGAGACGGCGCGTGGACCAATGGGGGCTTAGGAGATGACGCGTGGACCGTTCGGGGTGTAGGCGACGACGCGTGTAGCTATCGGGGCTCAGGAGACAGCGCGTGGACCGATCAGGGCTCGGCGACTGCGCGTGGACGTATCGGGGCTCAGGAGACGGCGCGTGGACCGATCGGGGCTCGAGGACGGCGCGTTAACCGATTGGGGCTTAGGAGACCATGCGTGGACCGATCGGGGCTCGAAGACGGCGCGTGGACCGATCGGGTGTCAGGAGGCCGCGCGTGGACAGATCATGACTCGGCGACGGCGCGTGGACCGATCGGGGCTCGGAGACGACGCGTGGACCGATCGGGTCTCGGAGACAGCGCGTGGACCGATCGGGGCGTAGGACACGGCGCGTGTACCTATCGGGGCTCACGAGACAGCGTGTGGACCGATTGGGGCTCAGGAGACGGCGCGTGGACCGATCGGGGCTCGGAGACGGCGCGTGGACGGACCGCGGCTCAGAATGCGGTACGCGGACCGATCGGGGATCGGACACGGCGTGTGGACCGATCGAGGCTCGGAGACGACGCGTTTACGGATCGGGGATCAGGAGACGACGCGTGGAACGATCCGGGCTCAGGAGACGGAGCGTGGACCGATCGGGACTCGGAGACGGTGTGTGGAACGATCGGGGCTCGGGTGACGGCGCGTGAACCGATCGGCGCTCGGAGACGGCGCGTGGATCGATCGGGGCTCGGAGACGGCGCGTGGACCGATCGGGGCTCAGGAGATGGCACGTGAACCAATCGGCGCTCGGACACGGCGCGTGGACCGATCGTGGCTTAGGAGAAGGCGCGTGGAACGATCGGGGCTCAGGAGACGGCGCGTGGATCGATCGGTGCTCGAAGACGACGCGTGGACCGATCGCGGCTCAGGAGACGGAGCGTGGATCGATCGGGGCTCGGAAACGGCGCGTGGACCGATCGGGGCTCAGGAGACGGTGCGTGAACCAATCGGTGCTCGGAGACGGCGCGTGGACCGGTCGAGGCTTAGGAGAAGGCGGGTAGAACGTTCGGGGCTCAGGAGACGGAGCTTGGTCCGATCGGGGCTCAGGACACGGCGCTTGGATCAATCGGGGCTCGGAGACGGCGCGTGGACCGATCGGGGCTCAGAAGACGGCGCGTGGACTGATCGACGCTCGGAGACGGCGCGTGGAACGATCGGGGCTCAGGAGACGACGCGTGGACCGATCGGGGCTCAGGAGATGGCGCGTAGACCGATCGGGGCTCCGAAACAACGCGTTAACCGAGCGGGGCTTAGGAGACGATGCGTGGACCCATCGGGGCTCGGAGACAGCGCGTGGACGGATCGGGGCTCGGAGACGGCGCGTAGAACGATCGGGGCACAGGAGACGGCGCGTTAACCGATTGGGGCTTAGGAGACGTTGCGTGGACCGATCGGGGCTCGAAGACGGCGCGTGGACCGATCGGGGCTCGGAGACAGTGCGTGGACCGACTGGGGCTCAGGCGGTTGCGCGTGGACCAATTGGGGTTCGGCGACGGCGCGTGGATCGATCGGGGCTTAGGAGACGGCGCGTGCATCGATCGGGGCCCGGAGACGGGTCGTAGACAGATGGGGGCTTAGGAGACGGCGCGTAGATCGATCGGGGCTCAGGAGAAGGCGCGTGGACCGATCGGGGCTCAGGAAACGGCGCGTGGACCGACTGGGGCTCAGGCGGTTGCGTGTGGACCAATTGGGGTTCGGCGACGGCGCGTGGACCCATCGGGGCTCGGAGACGGCGCGTCGACCGCTCGGGGTTCGGAGACGGCGCCTGGACCGTCCGGAGCTCAGGAGGCGATGCGTGGACCGATCGGGGCTCAGGAGACTGCGCGTGGATGGATCGGAGCTTAGGGAACGACGCGTGGACCGATCAGGGCTCAGGAGACGGCGCGTGAACCGATCGGCGCTCGGAGACGGCACCTGGACCGATCGGGGCTTAGGAAACGGCGCGTGGACCAATAGGAGATCAGGAGTGGACGCGTGGACCGATAGGGCTCTGGAAGCGGCGCACGGACCGATCGTGGCTCGGAGACGGCGCGTGGAGGCATCGGGGCTTTGAAGACGACGCGTGGACCGAACGAGGCTCAGAAAACGGCACCTGGAGCGATCGGGGCTCAGGAGACGGCGCGCGGACGGACCGGGGCTCAGAAGCCTCGCGTAGATCGATCGGGGCTCCGGAGGCGCCGCGTGGACCGATGGGGATCAGGACACGGTGCGTGGACCGATCGGGGCTCGGAGACGGCGCGTGGACCGATCGGGGCCTAGGAGACGACGCGTGGACTGATCGGGGCGTAGGAAACGACGCGTGTACCTATCGGGGCTCAGGAGACAGCGAGTGGACCTATTGGGGCTCAGGAGACAGCGAGTGGACCTATTGGGGCTCAGGAGACGGCGCAGGGACCGATCGGGGCTCGGAGACGGCGCATGGAACGATCGGGGCTCAGGAGACGGCGCGTTAACCGATTGGGGCTTAGGAGACGATACGTGGACCGATCGGGGCTCGGATACGGCGCGTGAACCGACCGGGGCTCAGGAGGCCGCGAATCGACTGATGGGGATCGGATATGACGGGTGGAACGATCGGAGCTCAGGAGACGGCGCGTGAACCGATCGGCGCTCGGAGACGGCGCTTGGACCGATCGGGGCTCAGGAGACGACGCGTGGACCGATTGGGGCTCGGAGACGGCGCTTGGACCGATCGGGGCTTAGGAGACAGCGCGTGGACCGATTGGGGCTCAGGAGACGGCGCGTGGACCGCTCGGGGCTCGGAGACGGCGCGTGGACCGATCGTGGCTTAGGAGACAGCGCGTGGACCGATCGGGGCTCAGGAGATAGCGCGTGGACCGGTCGGGGCTTAGGAGACTCGCGTGGATCTAACGGACCTTCGGAGGCGGCGTGTGAACCGATCGGGGATCAGGAAACGGCGCGTGGACCGATCGGAGCTCGGAGACGACGCGTGGACCGATCGGGGCTCAGGAGATGGCACGTGAACCAATCGGCGCTCGGACACGGCGCGTGGACCGATCGTGGCTTAGGAGAAGGCGCGTGGAACGATCGGGGCTCAGGAGACGGCGCGTGGATCGATCGGTGCTCGAAGACGACGCGTGGACCGATCGCGGCTCAGGAGACGGAGCGTGGATCGATCGGGGCTCGGAAACGGCGCGTGGACCGATCGGGGCTCAGGAGACGGTGCGTGAACCAATCGGTGCTCGGAGACGGCGCGTGGACCGGTCGAGGCTTAGGAGAAGGCGGGTAGAACGTTCGGGGCTCAGGAGACGGAGCTTGGTCCGATCGGGGCTCAGGACACGGCGCTTGGATCAATCGGGGCTCGGAGACGGCGCGTGGACCGATCGGGGCTCTGGAGACGGCGCGTGGAGCGATCGGGGCTCGGACACGGCGCGTGGACCGATCGGGGCTTAGGAGACGACGCGTGGACAGATTGAGGCTTAGGAATCGGCGCGTGGACCGATCGGGACTCCGGGACGGCGCGTGGACCGATCGGGGCTCAGGAGACGGCGCGTGGATCGATCGGGGCTCAGGAGACGGCGCGTGGAGTGACCGGGGCTTAGGAGACGATAAGTGGACCGATTGGAGCTCAGGAGACGGCGCGTGGAGCGATCGGGGGTAAGAAGACAACGCATTGACCGCGCGCGGCTCAGGAGACGACGCGTGGAGCGGTCGGGGCTCGGAAACGGCGGGTGGACCGATTGGGGCTCAGGAGGCCGCGCGTGGGCCGATCGCGGCTCGGCGCCACCACGTGGACGGATCGGGGCTCAGGAGGCTGCGCGTGGTCCGATCATGGCTCGGCGACGGCGCGTGGACCGATCGCGGCTCGGAGACGGCGCGTGGAACGATCGGGGCTCAGGAGACGGTGCGTGAACCAATCGGCGCTCGGACACGGCGCGTGGACCGATCGTGGCTTACGAGAAGGCGCGTGGAACGATCGGGGCTCAGGAGACGGCGCGTGGATCGATCGGTGCTCGAAGACGACGCGTGGACCGATCGCGGCTCAGGAGACGGCGCGTGGATCGATCGGGGCTCGGAAACGGTGGGTGGACCGATCGGGGCTCAGCAGACGGCGCGTGGACCGATAGGGCTCAGGAGGCCGCGCGTGGACCGATCGGGGCTCGGCGACGGCGCCCGGACCGATCGAGGCTCGGCGACGACGCGTGTACGGATCGGGGACTAGGGGACGACACGTGAACCGATCGGGGCTCAGGCGACGGCGTGTGGATCGATCGGTGCTCGAAGACGACGCGTGGACCGATCGCGGCTCAGGAGACGGCGCGTGGATCGATCGGGGCTCGGAAACGGTGGGTGGACCGATCGAGGCTCGGCGACGGCGCGTGGACCGATCGCGGCTCGGAGACGACGCGTGTACAGATCAGGGCTTGGTGACGGCGCATTTACCGATAGCAGCTCGAAGACGGCCCGTGGACGGATCGCGGCTTAGGAGACGGCGCGTGGACCGATCGAGGCTCGGAGACGACGTGTGTGCGGATCGGGGATTCGAGGACGACGGGTGGACCGATCCGGGCTCAGGAGACGACGCGTCGTCCGATCGGGGCTCAGGATGCGGCGCGTGGACCCATCGGGGCTCGGAGACGGCACGTGGACCGATCAAGGCTTAGGACACGACACGTTGACCGATCGGGACTCAGGAGGCGGCGCGTGGACCGATCGCGGTTCGGCGTCGGCGCGTGGACCGATCGGGGCTCAGGAGGCCGCGCGTGGACCGATCGGGGCTCAGGAGACGGCGCGTGGACCGATTGGGGCTCGGATACGGCGCGTGAACCAATCGGGCCTCAGGAGGCCGCGCGTGGACCGATCGCGGCTCGGCGACGGCGCGTGGATCGATCGGGGCTCAGGAGGCCGCGCGTGGACCGATCATAGCTCGGCGACGGCGCGTGGACCGATCGGGGCTCAGGAGGCTGCGCGTGGATCGATTGGGGCTCATGGAGACGGCGCGTGGACCGCTCGGGGCTCGAAGACGGCGCGTGGAACGATCAGGGCTCAGGAGACGTCACGTGAAATGATCGGCGCTCGGAGACGGCGCGTGGACCGATCGGGGCTCAGGAGAAGGCGCGTGGACCGATCGGGGCTTAGGAGGGGACCCGTCGACCGATCGGGGCCCAGGAGACGATGCGTGGACCGGTCGGTGCTCAGGAAGCGGCGCCTGGACCGATCGGGGCTCCGAGACGACGCGTTAACCGAGCTGGGCTTAGGAGACTATGCGGGGACCGATCGGGGCTCGGAGGTGGCGCGTCGAATGATCGGGGCTTAGGAGATGGCGTGTGGACCGATCGGAGATCAGGAGACGACGCGTGGACCGAGAGGGCTCTGGAAGCGGCGCACGGACGGATCGTGGCTCGGAGACGGCGCGTGGAGGCATCGGGGCTTTGAAGACGACGCGTGGACCAAACGGTGCTCAGAAAACGGTGCGTGGAGCGATCGGGGCTCAGGAGACGGCGCGTGGACCGATCGGGGCTCAGGAGCCGGCGCGTGGACCGATTGGGGCTCGGATACGGCGCGTGAACCAACCGGGACTCAGGAACCCGCGCGTGGACCGATCCCGGCTCGGCGACGGCGCGTGGACCGATGGGGCTCAGGAGCCGCGCGTGGACCGATCATGGCTCGGTGACGGCGCGTGGACCGATCGGGGCTTAGGTGACGATGCGTGGACCGATGGGGGCTCAGGAAGCAGCGCCTGGACCGATCGTGGCTCGGAGACGGCGCGAGGAGGCATCTGGGCTTCGAAGACGACGCGTGGATCGATCGGGGCTCGGAGACGGCGCGTGAACCAACCGGGGCTCAGGAGACCGCGCGTGGACCGATCGAGGCTCAGGAGGCCACGCCTGGACCGATCGGGGCTCCGCGACGGCGCGTGGACCGATCGAGGCTCGGAGACGACGCGTGTACGGATCGGGGATTCGGCGATGACGCGTGGACCGATCGGGGCTCGGAGACGGGGCGTGGAATGATCGGGACTCGGAGACGGCGTGTGAACGTATCGGGGCTTAGGAGACGATGCGTTGACCGATCGGGGCTCATGAGACGGCGCGTAGACCGATCGGGGCTCCGGCGGCGACGCGTGGACTGATCGGGGCCCAGGAAACGGCGCGTGGATCGATCGGTGCTCGAAGACGACGCGTGGACCGATCGGGGCTCAGGAGCCGATGCGTGGATCGATCGGGGCTCAGGAGGCGGCGCGTGGACCCATCGGGGCTCGGAGACGGCACGTGGACCGATCAGGGCTTAGGAGACGACGCGTGGACCGATCGGGGCTCAGGAGACGGCGCGTGGACCGATCGGTGCTCGGAGACGGCGCGTGGACGGACCGTGGCTTAGAATGCGTCACGCGGACCGATCGAGGCTCGGACACGGCGTGTGGACGTATCGGGGCTTAGGAGACGATGCGTGAACCGATCGGGGCTCAGGAGACGCCGCGTGGACCGATCGGGGCTCGGAGACGGCGCGTGGAACGATCGGGGCTCAGGAGACGACGCGTGGACCGATCGGGGCTCGGAGACAGCGCGTGGACCGATCAGGGCTTAGGAGACGACGCGTGGACCGATCGGGGCTCGGAGACGACGCGTGGACCGATCGGGGCTCGGAGACAGTGCGTGGACCGACTGGGGCTCAGGCGGTTTCGCGTGGACCAATTGGGGTTCGGCGACGGCGCGTGGACCGATCGGGGCTTAGGAGACGGCGCGTGCACCGATCGGGGCCCGGAGACGGGTCGTGGACAGATTGGGGATTAGGAGACGGCGCGTGGACCAATGGGGGCTTAGGAGATGACGCGTGGACCGTTCGGGGTGTAGGCGACGACGCGTGTAGCTATCGGGGCTCAGGAGACAGCGCGTGGACCGATCAGGGCTCGGCGACTGCGCGTGGACGTATCGGGGCTCGGGAGACGGCGCGTGGACCGATCGGGGCTCGAGGACGGCGCGTTAACCGATTGGGGCTTAGGAGACCATGCGTGGACCGATCGGGGCTCGAAGACGGCGCGTGGACCGATCGGGTGTCAGGAGGCCGCGCGTGGACAGATCATGACTCGGCGACGGCGCGTGGACCGATCGGGGCTCGGAGACGACGCGTGGACCGATCGGGTCTCGGAGACAGCGCGTGGACCGATCGGGGCGTAGGACACGGCGCGTGTACCTATCGGGGCTCACGAGACAGCGTGTGGACCGATTGGGGCTCAGGAGACGGCGCGTGGACCGATCGGGGCTCGGAGACGGCGCGTGGACGGACCGCGGCTCAGAATGCGGTACGCGGACCGATCGGGGATCGGACACGGCGTGTGGACCGATCGGGGCTCAGGAGACGACGCGTGGACCGATCGGGGCTCGGAGACAGCGCGTGGACCGATCAGGGCTTAGGAGACGACGCGTGGACCGATCGGGGCTCGGAGACGACGCGTGGACCGATCGGGGCTCGGAGACAGTGCGTGGAACGATCGGGGCTCAGGAGACGACGCGTGGACCGATCGGGGCTCGGAGACAGCGCGTGGACCGATCAGGGCTTAGGAGACGACGCGTGGACCGATCGGGGCTCGGAGACGACGCGTGGACCGATCGGGGCTCGGAGACAGTGCGTGGACCGACTGGGGCTCAGGCGGTTTCGCGTGGACCAATTGGGGTTCGGCGACGGCGCGTGGACCGATCGGGGCTTAGGAGACGGCGCGTGCACCGATCGGGGCCCGGAGACGGGTCGTGGACATATTGGGGATTAGGAGACGGCGCGTGGACCAATGGGGGCTTAGGAGATGACGCGTGGACCGTTCGGGGTGTAGGCGACGACGCGTGTAGCTATCGGGGCTCAGGAGACAGCGCGTGGACCGATCAGGGCTCGGCGACTGCGCGTGGACGTATCGGGGCTCAGGAGACGGCGCGTGGACCGATCGGGGCTCGAGGACGGCGCGTTAACCGATTGGGGCTTAGGAGACCATGCGTGGACCGATCGGGGCTCGAAGACGGCGCGTGGACCGATCGGGTGTCAGGAGGCCGCGCGTGGACAGATCATGACTCGGCGACGGCGCGTGGACCGATCGGGGCTCGGAGACGACGCGTGGACCGATCGGGTCTCGGAGACAGCGCGTGGACCGATCGGGGCGTAGGACACGGCGCGTGTACCTATCGGGGCTCACGAGACAGCGTGTGGACCGATTGGGGCTCAGGAGACGGCGCGTGGACCGATCGGGGCTCGGAGACGGCGCGTGGACGGACCGCGGCTCAGAATGCGGTACGCGGACCGATCGGGGATCGGACACGGCGTGTGGACCGATCGAGGCTCGGAGACGACGCGTTTACGGATCGGGGATCAGGAGACGACGCGTGGAACGATCCGGGCTCAGGAGACGGAGCGTGGACCGATCGGGACTCGGAGACGGTGTGTGGAACGATCGGGGCTCGGGTGACGGCGCGTGAACCGATCGGCGCTCGGAGACGGCGCGTGGATCGATCGGGGCTCGGAGACGGCGCGTG
Organism: Netelia fuscicornis; assembly: GCA_946811545.1. Taxonomy (NCBI): domain Eukaryota; kingdom Metazoa; phylum Arthropoda; class Insecta; order Hymenoptera; family Ichneumonidae; genus Netelia; species Netelia fuscicornis. Next base: position 27,857,109 of record OX328012.1, read on the forward strand.
GACCGATCGGGGCTCAGGAGATGGCACGTGAACCAATCGGCGCTCGGACACGGCGCGTGGACCGATCGTGGCTTAGGAGAAGGCGCGTGGAACGATCGGGGCTCAGGAGACGGCGCGTGGATCGATCGGTGCTCGAAGACGACGCGTGGACCGATCGCGGCTCAGGAGACGGAGCGTGGATCGATCGGGGCTCGGAAACGGCGCGTGGACCGATCGGGGCTCAGGAGACGGTGCGTGAACCAATCGGTGCTCGGAGACGGCGCGTGGACCGGTCGAGGCTTAGGAGAAGGCGGGTAGAACGTTCGGGGCTCAGGAGACGGAGCTTGGTCCGATCGGGGCTCAGGACACGGCGCTTGGATCAATCGGGGCTCGGAGACGGCGCGTGGACCGATCGGGGCTCAGAAGACGGCGCGTGGACTGATCGACGCTCGGAGACGGCGCGTGGAACGATCGGGGCTCAGGAGACGACGCGTGGACCGATCGGGGCTCAGGAGATGGCGCGTAGACCTATCGGGGCTCCGAAACAACGCGTTAACCGAGCGGGGCTTAGGAGACGATGCGTGGACCCATCGGGGCTCGGAGACAGCGCGTGGACGGATCGGGGCTCGGAGACGGCGCGTAGAACGATCGGGGCACAGGAGACGGCGCGTTAACCGATTGGGGCTTAGGAGACGTTGCGTGGACCGATCGGGGCTCGAAGACGGCGCGTGGACCGATCGGGGCTCGGAGACAGTGCGTGGACCGACTGGGGCTCAGGCGGTTGCGCGTGGACCAATTGGGGTTCGGCGACGGCGCGTGGATCGATCGGGGCTTAGGAGACGGCGCGTGCATCGATCGGGGCCCGGAGACGGGTCGTAGACAGATGGGGGCTTAGGAGACGGCGCGTGAACCGATCGTGGTTGGGAGACGGCTCGTCCACCAATCGGGGCTTAGGAGACGACGCGTAGATCGATCGGGGCTCAGGAGAAGGCGCGTGGACCGATCGGGGCTCAGGAAACGGCGCGTGGACCGACTGGGGCTCAGGCGGTTGCGTGTGGACCAATTGGGGTTCGGCGACGGCGCGTGGACCCATCGGGGCTCGGAGACGGCGCGTCGACCGCTCGGGGTTCGGAGACGGCGCCTGGACCGTCCGGAGCTCAGGAGGCGATGCGTGGACCGATCGGGGCTCAGGAGACTGCGCGTGGATGGATCGGAGCTTAGGGAACGACGCGTGGACCGATCAGGGCTCAGGAGACGGCGCGTGAACCGATCGGCGCTCGGAGACGGCACCTGGACCGATCGGGGCTTAGGAGACGGCGCGTGGACCAATAGGAGATCAGGAGTGGACGCGTGGACCGATAGGGCTCTGGAAGCGGCGCACGGACCGATCGTGGCTCGGAGACGGCGCGTGGAGGCATCGGGGCTTTGAAGACGACGCGTGGACCGAACGAGGCTCAGAAAACGGCACCTGGAGCGATCGGGGCTCAGGAGACGGCGCGCGGACGGACCGGGGCTCAGAAGCCTCGCGTAGATCGATCGGGGCTCCGGAGGCGCCGCGTGGACCGATGGGGATCAGGACGCGGTGCGTGGACCGATCGGGGCTCGGAGACGGCGCGTGGACCGATCGGGGCCTAGGAGACGACGCGTGGACTGATCGGGGCGTAGGAAACGACGCGTGTACCTATCGGGGCTCAGGAGACAGCGAGTGGACCTATTGGGGCTCAGGAGACAGCGAGTGGACCTATTGGGGCTCAGGAGACGGCGCAGGGACCGATCGGGGCTCGGAGACGGCGCATGGAACGATCGGGGCTCAGGAGACGGCGCGTTAACCGATTGGGGCTTAGGAGACGATACGTGGACCGATCGGGGCTCGGATACGGCGCGTGAACCGACCGGGGCTCAGGAGGCCGCGAATCGACTGATGGGGATCGGATATGACGGGTGGAACGATCGGAGCTCAGGAGACGGCGCGTGAACCGATCGGCGCTCGGAGACGGCGCTTGGACCGATCGGGGCTCAGGAGACGACGCGTGGACCGATTGGGGCTCGGAGACGGCGCTTGGACCGATCGGGGCTTAGGAGACAGCGCGTGGACCGATTGGGGCTCAGGAGACGGCGCGTGGACCGCTCGGGGCTCGGAGACGGCGCGTGGACCGATCGTGGCTTAGGAGACAGCGCGTGGACCGATCGGGGCTCAGGAGATAGCGCGTGGACCGGTCGGGGCTTAGGAGACTCGCGTGGATCTAACGGACCTTCGGAGGCGGCGTGTGAACCGATCGGGGATCAGGAAACGGCGCGTGGACCGATCGGAGCTCGGAGACGACGCGTGGACCGATCGGGGCTCAGGAGATGGCACGTGAACCAATCGGCGCTCGGACACGGCGCGTGGACCGATCGTGGCTTAGGAGAAGGCGCGTGGAACGATCGGGGCTCAGGAGACGGCGCGTGGATCGATCGGTGCTCGAAGACGACGCGTGGACCGATCGCGGCTCAGGAGACGGAGCGTGGATCGATCGGGGCTCGGAAACGGCGCGTGGACCGATCGGGGCTCAGGAGACGGTGCGTGAACCAATCGGTGCTCGGAGACGGCGCGTGGACCGGTCGAGGCTTAGGAGAAGGCGGGTAGAACGTTCGGGGCTCAGGAGACGGAGCTTGGTCCGATCGGGGCTCAGGACACGGCGCTTGGATCAATCGGGGCTCGGAGACGGCGCGTGGACCGATCGGGGCTCTGGAGACGGCGCGTGGAGCGATCGGGGCTCGGACACGGCGCGTGGACCGATCGGGGCTTAGGAGACGACGCGTGGACAGATTGAGGCTTAGGAATCGGCGCGTGGACCGATCGGGACTCCGGGACGGCGCGTGGACCGATCGGGGCTCAGGAGACGGCGCGTGGATCGATCGGGGCTCAGGAGACGGCGCGTGGAGTGACCGGGGCTTAGGAGACGATAAGTGGACCGATTGGAGCTCAGGAGACGGCGCGTGGAGCGATCGGGGGTAAGAAGACAACGCATTGACCGCGCGCGGCTCAGGAGACGACGCGTGGAGCGGTCGGGGCTCGGAAACGGCGGGTGGACCGATTGGGGCTCAGGAGGCCGCGCGTGGGCCGATCGCGGCTCGGCGCCACCACGTGGACGGATCGGGGCTCAGGAGGCTGCGCGTGGTCCGATCATGGCTCGGCGACGGCGCGTGGACCGATCGCGGCTCGGAGACGGCGCGTGGAACGATCGGGGCTCAGGAGACGGTGCGTGAACCAATCGGCGCTCGGACACGGCGCGTGGACCGATCGTGGCTTACGAGAAGGCGCGTGGAACGATCGGGGCTCAGGAGACGGCGCGTGGATCGATCGGTGCTCGAAGACGACGCGTGGACCGATCGCGGCTCAGGAGACGGCGCGTGGATCGATCGGGGCTCGGAAACGGTGGGTGGACCGATCGGGGCTCAGCAGACGGCGCGTGGACCGATAGGGCTCAGGAGGCCGCGCGTGGACCGATCGGGGCTCGGCGACGGCGCCCGGACCGATCGAGGCTCGGCGACGACGCGTGTACGGATCGGGGACTAGGGGACGACACGTGAACCGATCGGGGCTCAGGCGACGGCGTGTGGACTGATCGGGGATCGGAAACGATGCGTTAACCGAGCGGGGCTTAGGAGACGATGCGTGGAGCGATCGCTGCTCGGAGACGGCGCGTGGAACGATCGGGGCTCAGGAGACGGCGAGTGAACTGGTCGGGGCTCGGAGACGGCGCGTGGAACGATCGGGGCTCAGGAGACGGTGCGTGAACCAATCGGTGCTCGAAGACGACGCGAGGACCGATCGGAGCTCAGGAGACGGCGCGTGGAGCGATCGGGGCTCAGGAGAAGACGCGTGGATCGATCGGGTCTCAGGAGACGACGCGTCGACGGATCGGGGCTCGGCGAGTGCGCGTGGACGTATCGGGGTTCAGGAGACGGGGCGTGGAACGATCGGGGCTCGGAGACGGCGCGTTAACCGATCGGGGCTTAGGAGACGATGCGTGGACCGATCGCGGTTCGGAGAGGGCACGTGAACCGACCGGGGCTCAGGAGGATGCTCGTGGACCGATCGAGGCTCGGCTACGGCGCGTGGACCCATCGGGGCTCAGGAGGCGGTGCGTGGACCCATCGGGACTCGGAGACGACGCGTGGAACGATCCGGGCACAGGAGACGGCGCGTCGACCGACCGGAGGTCAGGAGGCGACGCGTGGACCCATCGGGGCTCGGAGACGGCACGTGGACCGATCGGGGCTTAGGACCCGACGCGTGGGCTGATCGGGGTGCAGGAGACGGGGCGTGGACCGATCGAGGCTTAGGAGACGATACGTGGAGCGATCGGGGCTCAGGAGGCGGCGCGTGGATCGATCGGGGCTCAGGAGACGCCGCGTGGACCGATCGCGTATTAGGGGACGACGCATCGACCGATCGGTGCTCGGAGTCGGCGCGTGGATGGACCATCGCTTAGAATGCGGCACGTGTACCGATCGGGGCTCGGAGACGGCGTGTGGACCGATCGGGGCTCGGAGAGGGCGCGTTAACCGATCGGCGCTTAGGAGACGATGCGTGCACCGATCGGGGCTCGGAGATGGCACGTGGACCGATCGGGGCTCGGAGACGGCGCGTTAACCGATCGGGGCTTAGGAGCCGACACGTGGACCGATCGGGACTCAGAAGGCGGCGCCTGGACCGATCGTGGCTCAGGAGACGGCGCATGGACGGGTCGGGGCTTAGGAGACTCGCGTAGATCGATCGGGGCTCCGGAGGCGGCACGTGGACCGATCGGGGATCAGGAGACGGTACGTGGACCGATCGCGGCTCGGAGATGGCGTGTGGACCGATCGGGGCTTCGGAGACGGTACATGGACCGATCGGGGCTCGGAGACGGCGCGAGGACCGACCGGGGCTCAGGAGACGGCGCATGGACCGACCGGAGCTCAGGAGATTCGCGTGGATCGATCCGGGCTCCGGAGGCGGCGTGTGGACCGATCGGGGCTTCGGAGACGGTACATGGACCGATCGGGGCTCGGAGACGGCGCGTGAACCGACCGGGGCTCAGGAGGCCGCGCGTGGACCGATCGAGGCTCAGGAGGCCACGCCTGGACCGTTCGGGGCTCCGCGACGGCGCGTGGACCGATAGGGGCTTAGGAGACGGCGCGTGGAACGATCGGGGCTCGGAGACGGGGCGTGGAATGATCGTGGCTCACGAGATAGCGCGTGGACGGGTCGGGGCTTAGGAGACTCGCGTAGATCGATCGGGGCTTCGGAGGCGGCACGTGGACCGATCGGGGATCAGGAGACGGTGCGTGGACCGATCGCGGCTCGGAGATTGCGCGTGGCCCGATCGGCGCTTAGGAGACGACGCGTGGACCGATCGGGGCTTAGGAGACGACGCGTAGACCGATCGGGGCTCACGAGACAGCGCGTGGACCGATTGGGGCTCAGGAAGCAGCGCCTGGACCAATCGTGGCTCGGAGACGGCGCGAGGAGGCATCTGGGCTTGGAAGACGACGCGTGGATCGATCGGGGCTTAGGAGACGGCGCGTGGACCGATCGGGGCTTAGGAGCCGACGCGTGGACCGATCGTGGCTCAGGAGGCCACGCCTGGACCGATCGGGGCTCCGCGACGGCGCGTGGACCGATAGGGGCTTAGGAGACGGCGCGTGGACCGATCGGGGCTCGGAGACGGGGCGTGGAATGATCGTGGCTCACGAGATGGCGCGTGAAATGATCGGCGCTCTGAGACGGCGCGTAGACCGATTGGGGCTTACGAGACGGCGCGTGGACCGAACGGGGCTCGGAGACGACGCACGGACCGATCGGGGCTCGGAAACGGCGCGTGGACCGTTCGGGGCTTAGGAGACGGCGCGTGGACCGATCGGGGCTTAGGAGCCGACGCGTGGACCGATCGTGGCTCAGGAGACGTCGCGTGGACCGATCGGTGCTCGGAGACTGCGCGTGGACGGACCGCGGCTTAGAATGCGGCACGCGGACCGATCGGGGATCGGAGACGGCGTGTGGACGTATCGGGGCTTAGGAGACGATGCGTGGACCGATCGGGGCTCAGGAGACGGCGCGTGGACCGCCGGGGGTTAGGAGACGACGCGGAGAGCGATCGCGGCTCAGGAGAAGGGGTGTGGACCGATCGGGGCTCAGGAGACGGCGCGTAGACCGATCGCGGCTCGTAAATGACGCGTCAACCGATCGGGACTTAGGAGACGATGCGGGGATCGATCGGGGCTCGGCGACTGCGCGTGGACCGACTGGAGCTCAGGAGGTTGCTCGTGGACCAATGGGGGTTCGGGCGACGGCGCGTGGACCAATTGGGGTTCGGGCGACGGCCCGTGGACCAATTGGGGTTCGGGCGACGGCGCGTGGACCAATCGGTGCTCGGAGACGGCGCGTGGACCGATCGGGGCATAGGAGACGACGCGTGGACCGATCGGGGCTCAAGAGATGGCGCGCGGACCGACCGGGGCTCAGGCGACTCGCGTGGAACGACCGGGGCTTTGGAGGCGGCGCGTGAACCGATCGGGGCTTGATGACATCGCGTTTACCGATCGCGGTTCGGAGACGGCCCGTGGACAGATCGGGGCTTAGGAGACGGCGCGTGGACCTAACGGGGCTCAGGAGACGGCGCGTGGACCGGTCGGGGCTTAGGAGACGACGCCTGGACCGATCGGGGCTTAGGAGGCGGCGTGTGCAACGATCGGTGCTCAGGGGACGGCGCGTGCACCAATCGGCGCTCGAAGACGGCGCGTCGAGCGATCGGGGCTCAGGAGACGACGCGTGGACGGACCGTGGCTTAGAATGCGTCACGCGGACCGATCGGCGATCGGATACGGCGCGTCGAGCGATCGGCGCCCCGAGACGGCGCGTGGACCGATCGGGGATGAAGAGAAGGCGCGTGGACCGATCGGGGCTTAGGAGACGGCGCGTAGACCGATCGGGGCTCGGAGACGGCGCGTGGAACGATCGGGGCTCAGGTGACGGCGCGTGAACCGATCGGCGCTCGGAGACGGCGCGTGGACCGATCGGGGCTTAGCAGAAGGCGCTTGGACCGATCGGGGCTTAGGAGACGGCGCGTGGACCGATCGGAGCTCGGAGACGGCGCGTGGAACGATCGGGGCTCAGGAGACGGCGCGTGAACCGATCGGCGCTCGGAGACGGCGCGTGGATCGATCTGGGCTCGCAGACAGCGCGTGGACCGACTGGGGCACAGGCGGTGGCGCGTGGACCAATTGGGGTTCGGCGACGGCGCGTGGACGATCCGGGCTCAGGAGATGGCGCGTGGACCGATCGGGGCTCAGGTGACGGCGCATGGAGCGATCGGGGCTCAGGAGACGGCGCGTGAACTAATCGGCGCTCGGAGACGGCGCGTGGACCGATCGGGGCTGAGGAGAAGGCGCGTGGTCCGATCGGGGGTTATGAGACGGCGCGTGGACCGATCGGGGCTCGGAGATGGCACGTGGAATGATCGGGGCTTAGGAGATGGCGTGTGGACCGATCGGAGATCAGGAGACGACGCGTGGACCGAGAGGGCTCAGGCAGCGGCGCCTGGACCGATCGTAGCTCGAAGACGGCGCGTGGAGGCATCGGGGCTAAGAAGACGACGCATGGATCGAGCGGTGCTCAGAAAACGGCGCGTGGACCGATCCAGGCTCGGAGACGACGCGTTTGCGGATCGGGGATCAGGAGACGACGCGTGGAATGATCCGGGCTCAGGAGACGAAGCGTGGACCGATCGGGGCTCGGAGATGGCGTGTGGAACGATCGGGGCTCGGGTGACGGCGCGTGAACCGATCGGCGCTCGGGGACGGCGCGTGGATCGATCGGGGATCGGAGACGGCACGTGGAACGATCGCGGCTCGGAGTCGACGCGTTAGCCGATCGGGGCTTAGGCGACGATGCGTGGACCGATCGGGGCTCGGAGACGGAGCGTGGACCGACCGGGGCTTAGGAGACGGCGCGTGGACCGATCGGAGATCAGGAGTTGACCCGTGGACCGATCGGGGTTGTGGAAGCGGCGCACGGACCGATCGTGGCTCGGAGACGCCGCGTGGAGGCATCGGGGCTTTGAAGACGACGCGTGGACCGATCGGGGCTCAGATACGGCGCGTGAACCGACCGGGGCTCAGGAGGCCGCGCGTGGACCGATCGCGGCTCGGCGACGGCGCGTGGACCGATCGGGGCTCGCAGACGACGCGTAGACCGATCGGTGCTCGGAGACAGCGCGTGGACCGACTGGGGCGTAGCAGACGATGCGTAGACCGATCGGGCCTCGGAGACGGCGCGTGGAACGATCGGAGCAAAGGAGACAGCGCGTGCATCGATCGGGGCTTAGGAGGCGGCGCGTGGACCGATTGGGGCTTAGGAGACGGCGCGAGGACCGATCGGGGCTCAGGAAGCGACGCCTAGACCGATCGTGGCTCGGAGACGGCGCGTGGAGGCATCGGGGCTAAGAAGACGACGCAGGGACCGAGCGGGGCTCAGGAGACGGCGCGAGGAGCGATCGCGGCTCAGGAGAAGACGCGTCAATTGATCGGGGCTCAGAAATCGGCGCGTGGAGCGATCGGGGCTCAGGAGACGACGCGTGGATCGATTGGGGCTTACGAGACGGCGCGTGGACCGAACGGGGCTCGGAGACGACGCACGGACCGATCGGGGCTCGGAAACGGCGCGTGGACCGTTCGGGGCTTAGGAGACGGCGCGTGGACCGATCGGGGCTTAGGAGCCGACGCGTGGACCGATCGTGGCTCAGGAGACGTCGCGTGGACCGATCGGTGCTCGGAGACGGCGCGTGGACGGACCGCGGCTTAGAATGCGGCACGCGGACCGATCGGGGATCGGAGACGGCGTGTGGACGTATCGGGGCTTAGGAGACGATGCGTGGACCGATCGGGGCTCAGGAGACGGCGCGTGGACCGGTCGGGGCTTAGGAGACGACGCGGAGAGCGATCGCGGCTCAGGAGAAGGGGTGTGGACCGATCGGGGCTCAGGAGACGGCGCGTAGACCGATCGCGGCTCGTAAATGACGCGTCAACCGATCGGGACTTAGGAGACGATGCGGGGATCGATCGGGGCTCGGCGACTGCGCGTGGACCGACTGGAGCTCAGGAGGTTGCTCGTGGACCAATGGGGGTTCGGGCGACGGCGCGTGGACCAATTGGGGTTCGGGCGACGGCCCGTGGACCAATTGGGGTTCGGGCGACGGCGCGTGGACCAATCGGTGCTCGGAGACGGCGCGTGGAACGACCGGGGCTTTGGAGGCGGCGCGTGAACCGATCGGGGCTTGATGACATCGCGTTTACCGATCGCGGTTCGGAGACGGCCCGTGGACAGATCGGGGCTTAGGAGACGGCGCGTGGACCTAACGGGGCTCAGGAGACGGCGCGTGGACCGGTCGGGGCTTAGGAGACGACGCCTGGACCGATCGGGGCTTAGGAGGCGGCGTGTGCAACGATCGGTGCTCAGGGGACGGCGCGTGCACCAATCGGCGCTCGAAGACGGCGCGTCGAGCGATCGGGGCTCAGGAGACGACGCGTGGACGGACCGTGGCTTAGAATGCGTCACGCGGACCGATCGGCGATCGGATACGGCGCGTCGAGCGATCGGCGCCCCGAGACGGCGCGTGGACCGATCGGGGATGAAGAGAAGGCGCGTGGACCGATCGGGGCTTAGGAGACGGCGCGTAGACCGATCGGGGCTCGGAGACGGCGCGTGGAACGATCGGGGCTCAGGTGACGGCGCGTGAACCGATCGGCGCTCGGAGACGGCGCGTGGACCGATCGGGGCTTAGCAGAAGGCGCTTGGACCGATCGGGGCTTAGGAGACGGCGCGTGGACCGATCGGAGCTCGGAGACGGCGCGTGGAACGATCGGGGCTCAGGAGACGGCGCGTGAACCGATCGGCGCTCGGAGACGGCGCGTGGATCGATCTGGGCTCGCAGACAGCGCGTGGACCGACTGGGGCACAGGCGGTGGCGCGTGGACCAATTGGGGTTCGGCGACGGCGCGTGGACGATCCGGGCTCAGGAGATGGCGCGTGGACCGATCGGGGCTCAGGTGACGGCGCATGGAGCGATCGGGGCTCAGGAGACGGCGCGTGAACTAATCGGCGCTCGGAGACGGCGCGTGGACCGATCGGGGCTGAGGAGAAGGCGCGTGGTCCGATCGGGGGTTATGAGACGGCGCGTGGACCGATCGGGGCTCGGAGATGGCACGTGGAATGATCGGGGCTTAGGAGATGGCGTGTGGACCGATCGGAGATCAGGAGACGACGCGTGGACCGAGAGGGCTCAGGCAGCGGCGCCTGGACCGATCGTAGCTCGAAGACGGCGCGTGGAGGCATCGGGGCTAAGAAGACGACGCATGGATCGAGCGGTGCTCAGAAAACGGCGCGTGGACCGATCCAGGTTCGGAGACGACGCGTTTGCGGATCGGGGATCAGGAGACGACGCGTGGAATGATCCGGGCTCAGGAGACGAAGCGTGGACCGATCGGGGCTCGGAGATGGCGTGTGGAACGATCGGGGCTCGGGTGACGGCGCGTGAACCGATCGGCGCTCGGGGACGGCGCGTGGATCGATCGGGGATCGGAGACGGCGCGTGGAACGATCGCGGCTCGGAGTCGACGCGTTAGCCGATCGGGGCTTAGGCGACGATGCGTGGACCGATCGGGGCTCGGAGACGGAGCGTGGACCGACCGGGGCTTAGGAGACGGCGCGTGGACCGATCGGAGATCAGGAGTTGACCCGTGGACCGATCGGGGTTGTGGAAGCGGCGCACGGACCGATCGTGGCTCGGAGACGGCGCGTGGAGGCATCGGGGCTTTGAAGACGACGCGTGGACCGATCGGGGCTCAGATACGGCGCGTGAACCGACCGGGGCTCAGGAGGCCGCGCGTGGACCGATCGCGGCTCGGCGACGGCGCGTGGACCGATCGGGGCTCGCAGACGACGCGTAGACCGATCGGTGCTCGGAGACAGCGCGTGGACCGACTGGGGCGTAGCAGACGATGCGTAGACCGATCGGGCCTCGGAGACGGCGCGTGGAACGATCGGAGCAAAGGAGACAGCGCGTGCATCGATCGGGGCTTAGGAGGCGGCGCGTGGACCGATTGGGGCTTAGGAGACGGCGCGAGGACCGATCGGGGCTCAGGAAGCGACGCCTAGACCGATCGTGGCTCGGAGACGGCGCGTGGAGGCATCGGGGCTAAGAAGACGACGCAGGGACCGAGCGGGGCTCAGGAGACGGCGCGAGGAGCGATCGCGGCTCAGGAGAAGACGCGTCAATTGATCGGGGCTCAGAAATCGGCGCGTGGAGCGATCGGGGCTCAGGAGACGACGCGTGGATCGATCGGGGCTCAGGAAACGACGCGTCGACCGATCGGGGCTCAGGAGACGGCGCGCGGACCGACCGGGGCTCAGGAGCCTCGCGTGGGCCGATCATGGCTCGGCGACGGCGCGTGGACCGATCGGGGCTCGGAGACGACGCGTGGACCGATGGGGGCTCGGATACGGCGCGTGAACCAACCGGGGCTCAGGAGGCCGCGCGTGGACCGATCATGGCTCGGCGACAGCGCGTGGACCGATCGCGGATCGGAGACGGCGCGTTAACCGATCGGGGCTTAGGAGACGATGCGTGAACTGATCGGGGCTCGGAGACGGCGAGTGGACCCATCGGGGCTCGGAGACGACGCGTGTACGGATCGGGGCTTGATGACGGCGGCTTTACCGATCGCAGCACGGAGACGGCCCGTGGACAGATCGGGGCTTAGGAGACGGCGCGTGGACCGATCGGGGCTCAGGAGACGGCGCGTGGACCGGTCGGGGCTTAGGAGACGACGCCTGGACCGATCGGGGCTTAGGAGGCGGCGTGTGGGACGTTCGGGGCTCAGGAGACGGCGTGTGGCGCGATCGGGGCTCAGGAGCCGACGCGTGGATCGATCGGGGCTCAGGAGACGACGCGTCGACCAATCGGGGCTCAGGAGACGGCGCGCGGACCGACTGGGGCTCAGGAGACTCGCGTGGATCGTTCGGGGCTCCGGAGGCGCCGCGTGGACCGATTGAGATCAGGAGACGGTGCGTGAACCGTTCGGGGCTCGGAGACGGCGCGTTGACCGATCGGGGCTCAGGAGACGGCGCGTGGACCGATCGCGGCTCGGAGACGGCGCGTGGAACGATCGGGGCTCAGGAGACGACGCGTGGACCGATCGGGCGTAGGAGACGACGCGTGTGCCTATCGGGGCTCACGACACAGCGTGTGGACCGATTGGGGCTCAGGAGACGCCGCGTGGAACGATCGGGGCTCGGAGACGGCGCGTGGAACAATCGGGGCTCAGGAGATTCGCGTGGATCGATCGGGGCTCCGTAGGCGGCGCGTGGACCGACCGGAGCTCAGGAGGCCGCGCGAGAACCGATCGCGGCTCGGCGACGGCGCGTGGACCGATCGGGGCTCAGGAGGCCGCGCGTGGACCGATCATGGCTCGGCGACGGCGCGTAGACCGATCGGGGCTCGGAGACGACGTGTGGACCGATCAGGGCTCGGAGACAGCGCGTGGACCGATTGGGGCTCGGATACGGCGCGTGAACCAATCGGGGCTCAGGAGGCCGCGCGTGGACCGATCGCGGCTCGGCGACGGCGCGTGGACCGATCGGGGCTCAGGAGGCCGCGCGTGGACTCATCATGGCTCGGCGACGGCGCGTGGACCGATCGGGGCTCGGAGACGACGCGTAGACCGATCGGTGTTGGGAGACGGCACGTGGACCAATGGTGGCTTAGGAGACGACGCGTGGACTGATCGGGGCTCAGGAGACGGCGCGTGGACCGATCGGGGCTCAGGAGACGGCGCGTTTACCGATTGGGGCTCGAATACGGCGCGTGAGCCAATCGGGGCTCAGGAGGCCGCGCGTGGACCGATCGCGGCTCGGCGACGGCGCGTGGACCGATCGGGGCTCAGGAGGCCGCGCGTGGACCGATCATGGCTCGGCGACGGCACGTGGACCGATCGGGGCTCGGAGACGGCGCGTGGACCGATCGTGGCTCGGAGACGGCGCGTGGAGGCATCGGGGTTAAGAAGACGACGCATCGACCGAGCGGGGTTCAGGAGACGGCGCGAGGAGCGATCGGGGCTCAGGAGAAGACGCGTCAATTGATCGGGGCTCAGGACAGGACGCGGCGACGGATCGGGGCTTAGAGACGGCGCGTGGACCGATCGGGGTTTAGGAGACGACGCGTGGACCGATCGGGGCTCAAGAGACAGCGCGTGGACCGATCGGGACTCAGGAGACGGCGCGTGGACCGGTCGGGGCTTAGGAGACTCGCGTGGACCGATTGGGACTCAGGCGGTTGCGCGTGGATCAATTGGGGTTCGGCGACGGCGCGTGGACCGATCGCGGTGCGGAGACGGCCCGTGGACAGATCGGGGCTTAGGAGACGGCGCGTGGACCGATCGGGGCTCAGGAGACGGCGCGTGGACCGGTCGGGGCTTAGGAGACGACGCCTGGACCGATCGGGGCTTAGGAGGCGGCGTGTGGAACGATCGGGGCTCAGGATACAGCGCGTGGACCGATCGGGGCTCGGAGACGGCGCGTGGAACGATCGGAGCACAGGAGACGGCGCGTGAACCGAGCGGCGCTCGGAGACGGCGCGTGGATCGATCGGGGCTTAGGAGACGGCGCGTGGACCGATCGGGGCTTAGGAGACGGCGGGTGGACCGATCGGGGCTCAGGAAGCGGCGCCTGCACCGATCGGGGCTCGGAGACGGTGCGTGGAGGCATCGGGGCTTAGAAGACGACGCATGGACCGATCGGGGCTCAGGAGGCGGCGCGTGGACCGATCGGTGCTCGCAGACTGCGCGTGGACGGACCGCGACTTAGAATGCAGCACGCGGACGGATCGGGGATCGGAGACGGCGTATGGACGTATCGGGGCTTAGGAGACGATACGTGGACCGATCGGGGGTCAGGAGACGGCGCGTGGACCGACTGGGGCTCAGGAGGTTGCGCCTGGACGAATTGGGGTTCGGCGACGGCGCGTGGACCGACCGGGGCTCAGGAGACCGCGCGTGGACCGATCGGGGCTCGGCGACTACGCGTAGGCGGATCTGGGCTCAGGAGACGGCGCGTACACCGATCGCGGCTCGGCGACGGCGCGTGGACCGATCGAGGCTCGGAGACGACGAGTATACGGATCGGGGATTAGGGGACGACGCGTGGACTGATCCGGGCTCAGGAGACGGCGCGTGGATCGATCAGGGCTCGGAGACGGCGCTTGGAACGATCGGGGCTCAGGAGACGGCGAGTGGACTAATAGGAGCTCGGAGACGGCGCATAGAATGATCGGGGCTCAGGAGATGGTGCGTGAACCAATCGGTGCTCGGAGAAGGCGCTGACCGATCGTGGCTTAGGAGGACACGCCTGGACCGATTGGGGCTTAGGAGACGACGCGTGGACCGATCGGGGCTCAGGAGACGGCGCGTGGGCCGTCCGGGGCTCGGAGACGACAAGTGGAACGATCGGGGCTCAGCAGACGGCGCGTGGACCGATCGGGACTCAGGAGGCCGCGCGTGGACCGATCATGGCTCGGCGACGGCGCGTAGAACGATCGGGGCTCGGAGACGACGCGTCGACCGATCGGGGCTCGGAGACAGCGCGTGGACCGACTGGGGCTCACTCAGGCGGTTGCGCGTGGACCAATTGGGGCTCCGGAGGCGGCGCGTGGACCGATTGGGGAGCAGAAGATGGTGCGTGGACCGATCGGGGCTCGGAGACGGCGGGTGGACCGATCGGAGCTTAGAAGACGACGCGTAGACCGATTCGGGCTCAGGAGACAGCGCGTGGACCGATCGGGGCTCGGAGACGGCGCGTTAACCGATCGGCGCTCGGAGACGGCGCATCGACCGATCGGGGTTCGGTGACGGCGCGTGGACCGTCCGGGGCTCAGGAGGGGATGCGTGGACCGATCGCGGCTCTGGAGACTGCGCGTGGATCGATCGGGGCTTAGGGAACGCCGCGTCGACCGATCGGGGCTCCGGAGACGGCGCGTGAACCGACCGGGGCTCAGGAGACCGCACGTGGACCGATCGCGGCTCAGGAGACCGCGCGTGGACCGTTCGCGGCTCGGCGACGGCGCGTGGACCGATCGGGGCTCAGGAGGCCGCGCGTGGACCGATCGTGGCTCGGCGACGGCGCGTGGACCGATCGGGGCTCGGAGACGACGCGTGAACCGATCGGGGCTCGGAGACAGCGCGTGGACCGACTGGGGGTCAGGCGGTTGCGCGTGGACCAATTGGGGTTCGGCGACGGCGCGCGGACCGATCGGGGCTCGGAGACGGCGCGTTAACCGATTGGGGCTTAGGAGACGATGCGTGGTCCGATCGGGGCTCGAAGACGGCGCGTGGACCGATCGGGGCTCAGGAGAGGGCACGTGGACCGATCGGGGCTTAGGAGCCTCGCGTGGATCCATCGTGGCCCCGGAGGCGCCGCGTGGACCCATGGGGATCAGGAGACAGTGCGTGG
Organism: Netelia fuscicornis; assembly: GCA_946811545.1. Taxonomy (NCBI): domain Eukaryota; kingdom Metazoa; phylum Arthropoda; class Insecta; order Hymenoptera; family Ichneumonidae; genus Netelia; species Netelia fuscicornis. The sequence goes on from OX328012.1 coordinate 27,872,617, forward strand.
ACCGATCGGGGCTCGGAGACGGCACGTTAACCGATTGGGGCTTAGGAGACCATGCGTGGACCGATCGGGGCTCGAAGACGGCGCGTGGACCGATCGGGTCTCAGGGGGCCGCGCGTGGACAGATCATGACTCGGCGACGGCGCGTGGACCGATTGGGGCTCGGAGACGACACGTGGACCGATCGGGGCTCGGAGACAGCGCGTAGACCGACTGGTGCTCAGGAGACGGCACGTGGACCGATCGGGGCTTAGGAGCCTCGCGTGGATCGATCGGGGCCCCGGAGGCGCCGCGTGGACCCATGGGGATCAGGAGACAGTGCGTGGACCGATCAGGGTTCGGCGACGGCGCGTGGACCGACCGGGGATTAGGAGACGACGCGTCGACCGATCGGGGCTTAGGAGACGACCCGTCGACCGATCGGGGGTTAGGAGACGACGCGTGGACCGATCGGGGCTCAGGAGACGGCGCGTGGAACGATCGGGGCTCAGGAGACGGCGCGTGAAACGATCAGCGCTCTGAGACGGCGCGTGGACCGATTGTGGCTTACGAGACGGCGCGTGGAACGATCGGGGTTCAGGAGACGGCGCGTGGACCGATCGGGGATCAGGAGATGGCGCGCGGACCGACCGGGGCTCAGGCGACTCGCGTGGAACGACCGGGGCTTTGGAGGCGGCGCGTGAACCGATCGGGGCTTGATGACATCGCGTTTACCGATCGCGGTTCGGAGACGGCCCGTGGACAGATCGGGGCTTAGGAGACGGCGCGTGGACCTAACGGGGCTCAGGAGACGGCGCGTGGACCGGTCGGGGCTTAGGAGACGACGCCTGGACCGATCGGGGCTTAGGAGGCGGCGTGTGCAACGATCGGTGCTCAGGGGACGGCGCGTGCACCAATCGGCGCTCGGAGACGGCGCGTCGAGCGATCGGGGTTCAGGAGACGACGCGTGGACGGACGGTGGCTTAGAATGCGTCACGCGGACCGATCGGCGATCGGATACGGCGCGTCGAGCGATCGGGGCTCAGGAGACGACGCGTGGACGGACCGTGGCTTAGAATGCGTCACGCGGACCGATCGGCGATCGGATACGGCGTGTGGACGTATCGGGGCTTAGGAGACGATGCGTGGACCGATCGGGGCTCAGGAGACGGCGGGTGATCCGGTCGGGTCTTAGGAGACGACGCGTCGACCGATCGGGGCTCAGGGAAAGGCGTGTGGACCGATCGAGGCTCAGGAGACGGCGCCTGGACCGATCGGGGCTCGGCGACTGCGCGTGGACGGATCGGGGCTCAGGAGACGGCGCGTGGGCCGATCGGGGCTCAGGAGGCCGCGCGTTAACCGATTGGGGCTTAGGAGACGATGCGTGGACCGATCGCGGCTCGGAGACGGCGTGTGAAGCGACCGGGGCTCAGGAGGCCGCGCGTGGACCGATCGAGGCTCGGCGACGGCGAGTGGACCCATCGGGGCTCGGAGACGACGCGTGTACGGATCGGGGCTTGATGACGGCGGCTTTATCGATCGCGGCTCGGAGACGGCCCGTGAACCGATCGGCGCTCGGAGACGGCATGTGGACCGATCGGGGCTTATGAGACGGCGCGTGGACCGATCGGAGATCAGGAGAAGACGCGTGCACCGATCGGGGCTCTGGAAGCGGCGCACGGACCGATCGTGGCTCGGAGACGGCGCGTGGCGGCATCGGGGCTAAGAAGACGACGCATGGACCGAGCGGGGCTCAGGAGATGGCGCGAGGAGCGATGGGGATCAGGAGACGGTGCGTGGACCGATCGGGGCTCGGAGACGCCGCTTGGACCGATCGGGGCTTAGGAGACGGCGCGTGGACCGATTGGGGCTTAGGAGACGGCGCGTGGACCGATCGGGGTTAGGAAGCGGCGCCTAGACCGATCGTGGCTCGGAGACGGCGCGTGGAGGCATCGGGGCTAAGAAGACGACACATGGATGGAGCGGGGCTCAGGAGACGGGGCGAGGAGCGATCGGGGCTCAGGAGAAGACACGTCAATTGATCGGGGCTCAGAAATCGGCGCGTGGAGCGATGGGGGCTCAGGAGACGACGCGTGGATCGATCGGGGCTCAGGAAACGACGCGTCGACCGATTGGGGCTCAGGAGCCGACGCGCGGACCGACCAGGGCTCAGGAGCCTCGCGTGGACCGATCATGGCTCGGCGACGGCGCGTGGACGGATCGGGGCTCGGAGACGACGCGTGGACCGATGGGGGCTCGGATACGGCGCGTGAACCAACCGGGGCTCAGGAGGTCGCGCGTGGACCGATGGCGGCTCGGTGACGGCGTGTGGACCGATCGGCGCTCAGGACTCTGCGCGTGGACCGATCGCGGCTCGGCGGCGGCGCGTGGACCGATCGGGGCTCGGAGACGACGCGTGAAACGATCGGCGCTCGGAGACAGCGCGTGGACCGATCGGGGCTTAGGAGAAGGCGCGTGGGCCGATCGGAGGTCAGGAGACGATGCGTGGACCGATCAGAGCTCAGGAGACGGCGCGTAGAGCGATCGGCCTCGGAAACAGCGGGTGGACCGTCCGGGGCTTAGCAGACGATGCGTGGACCGATCGGGGCTCGGAAACGGCGCGTGGACCGATCGGGGCTTAGGAGACGGCGCTTGGACCGATCGGGGCTCGAAGACGACGCGTGGACCGATCGAGGCTCGGAGACAGCGCGTGGACGGACTGGGGCTCAGGCGGTTTCGCGTGGACCAACTGGGGTTCGGCGACGGCGCGTGGACCGATCGGGGCTTAGGAGGCCGCGCGTGGACCGATCGCGGCTCGGCGACGGCGCGTGGACCGATCGGGGCTCAGGAGGCCGCGCGTGGACCGATCGGAGCTCAGGAGACGGCGCGTGGGCCGATTGGGGCTCGGATACGGCGCGTGAACCAATCGGGCCTCAGGAGGCCGCGCGTGGACCGATCGCGGCTCGGCGACGGCGCGTGGACCGATTGGGGCTCAGGAGGCCGCGCGTGGACCGATCATAGCTCGGCGACGGCGCGTGGACCGATCGGGGCTCGGAGACGACGCGTGGACCGATCGGGGTTCGGCGACCGCGCGTGAACCGACTGGGGCTCAGGCGGTTGCGCGTGGACCAATTGGGGTTCGGCGACGGCGCGTGGACCGTTCGGGGCTCGGAGACGGCGCGTTAACCGATCGGGGCTTAGGAGACGATGCGTGGACCGATCGGGGCTCGGAGACGGCGCGTGGACCGATCGGGGCTCGGCGACGGCGCGTGGACAGATCGACGCTCGGAAACGACGCGTGTACGGATCGGGGCTTTGAAGACGACGCGTGGTCCGATCGTGGCTCAAGAAACGGCGTGTGGAGCGATCGGGGCTCAGGAAACGACGCGTCGACCGATCAGGGCTCAGGTGACGGCGCGTGGACCGACCGGGGCTCAGGAGACAGCGCGTGAAATGATCGGCGTTCGGAGATGGCGCGTGGACCGATTGGGGCTTAAGAGACGACGGGTGGACCGATCGGGGCTTAGGAGACGGTACGTGAATCGATCGGGGCACAGGAGACGGCGCGTGAGCCGGTCGGGGCTTAGGAGACGACGCCTGGACCGATCGGGGCTCAGGAAACGGCGCGTGGACCGATTGGAGCTCGGAGACAACGCGTGGACCGACTGGGGCTCAGGCGGTTGCGCGTGGACCAATTGGGGTTCGGCGACGGCGCGTGGACCGATCGCGGATCGGAGACGGCGCGTTAACCGATCGGGGCTTAGGAGACGCCGCGTGAACCGATCGCCGCTCGGAGACGGCCCGTGGATCGATCGGGGCTTAGGCGAAGGCGCGTGGACCGATCGGGGCTTAGGAGACAATGCGTGGACCAATCGGGGCTCGGAGACGGCGCCTGGACCGACCGGGGCTAAGCAGGCCGCAGGTGGACCGATCGAGGCTTAGGAGCCGACGCGTGGACCGATCGGGGCTCGGAAACGGCCCGTGGAACGATCGGAGCACAGGAGACGGCGCGTGGAGCGATCGGGGCTGAGGAGACGATGCGTGGATCGGTCGGGGCTCAGGAGACGACGCGTCGACCGATCGGGGCTCAGGAGACGACGCGTGGACCGATCGGGGCTTAGGAGAAAACGCGTGGACCGATCAGGGCTCAGGAAGCGGCGCCTGCACCGATCGTGGTTGGGAGACGGCGCAAGGAGGCATCTGGGCTGAAAAGACGACGCGTGGACCGATCGGGGCTCGGGAAATGGCGCGTGGACCGACCGGGGCTCAGGAGGCCGCGCCTGGACCGATCGGGGATCGGCGACGGCGCGTGGACCGATCGGGGCTCAGGAAACGGGCCTAGGAGCAATCGGGGTTCAGGAGACGACGCGTCGTCCGATCGGGGCTCAGGATGCGGCGCGTGGACCCATCGGAGCTCGGCGACGGCGCGTGGACCGATCGAGGCTCGCAGACGAAGCGAGTACGGATCGGGGATTCGGGGACGACGCGTGGAACGATCCGGGCTCAGGAGACGGCGCGTGGACCGATCGGGGCTCAGAGACGGCGCGTGGAATGATCGGGACTCGGGTGGTGGCGCGTGGACCGATCGAGGCTCAGGAAGCGGCGCCTGGACCGATCGTGGCTCGGAGACGGCGCGAGGAGGCATCTGGGCTCAGAAGACGACGCGTGGATCGATCGGGGCTCGGAGACGGCGCGTGAACCGACCGGGGCTCAGGAGGCCGCGCGTGGACCGATCGAGGCTCGGCGACGGCGCGTGGACCGATCGGGGCTCGGCGACTGCGCGTGAACGTATCGGGGTTCAGGAGACGGCGCGTGGACCGATCGGGGCTCGGAGACGGCACGTGGACCGATCAGGGCTTTGGAGACGACGCGTGGACCGATCGGGGCTCAGGAGACAGCGGGTGAACCGGTCGGGTCTTAGGAGACGACGCGTCGACCGATCGGGGCTTAGGAGAAGGCGCGTGGACCGATCGGGGCCTAGGAGACGGCGCGTGGACCGATCGGGGCTCGGAGATGGCGCGTGGAACGATCGAGGCTCAGGAGACGGCGCGTGAACCGATCGGCGCTCGGAGACGGCGCGTGGACCGATCGGGGCTTATGAGACGGCGCGTGAACCGATCGGAGATCAGGAGAAGACGCGTTCACCGATCGGGGCTCTGGAAGCGGCGCACGGACCGATCGTGGCTCGGAGGCGGCGCGTGGAGGCATCGGGGCTTTGAAGACAACGCTTGGACCGAACGGTGCTCAGAAAACGCCGCGTGGACCGATGGGGATCAGGAGACGGTGCGTGGACCGATCTGGGCTCGGAGACGCCGCTTGGACCGATCGGGGCTTAGGAGACGGCGCGTGGACCGATTGGGGCTTAGGAGACGGCGCGTGGACCGATCGGGGCTCAGGAAGCGGCGCCGGGACCGATCGGGGCTCAGGAAGCGGCGCGCGGATCGACCGGGGCTTAGGAGCCTCGCGTGGGCCGATCATGGCTCAGCGACGGCACGTGGACCGACTGGGGCTCAGGCGGTTGCGCGTGGACCGATCGGGGCTCGGAGACGGCGCGTTAACCGACCGGGGCTCAGGAGACGACGCGTCGACCGGTCGGGGCTTAGGAGACGAAGCCTGGACCGATCGGGGCGTAGGAGGCGGCGCGTGGAACGATCGGGGCTCAGAATACGGCGCGTGAACCGATTGGCGCTCGGTGACGGTGCGAGGAGGCGTCTGGGGTTAGAAGACGACGCGTGGACCGATCGGGGCTCAGGCAACGGCGCGCGGACCGACCGAGGCTCAGGAGACGGCGCGTGAAATGATCGGCCCTCGGAGAGGGCGCGTGGACCGATTGGGGCTTAAGAGACGACGGGTGGACCGATCGGGGCTTAGGAGACGGCACGTGAATCGATCGGGCACAGGAGACGGCGCGTGGACCGACCGGGGCTCAGGAGGTGACGCATGGACCCATCGGGGCTCGGAGACGGCGTGTGGACCGATCGGGCCTTAGGAGACGATACGTGGACCGATCGGGTCTTAGGAGACGACGCGTGGACCGATCGGTGCTCGGAGACGGCGCGTGGACTGATCGGGGCTTAGGAGCCGACGCGTGGACCCATCGGGGTTCGGAGACGATGCGTGGAACGATCGGGGCTCAGGAGACGGCGCGTGAACCGATCGGCCCTCGGTGACGGTGCGAGGAGGCGTCTGGGGTTAGAAGACGACGCGTGGACCGATCGGGGCTCAGGCAACGGCGCGTTAACCGATTGGGGCTTAGGAGACGTTGCGTGGTCCGATCGGGGTTCAGGAGCCTCGTGTGGATCGATCGGGGCTCCAGAGGCGCCGCGTTGACCCATAGGGATCAGGAGACAGTGCGTGGACCGATCGGGGCTCGGAGACGGCGCGTGGACCCATCGGGGCTTAGGAGCCTCGCGTGGATCGATCGGGGCCCCGGAGGCGCCGCGAGGACCCATGGGGATCAGGAGACAGTGCGTGTACCGATCGGGTCTCAGGAGACGGCGCGTGGACCGATTGGGGCTCGGGAGACTGCGCGTGGATGGATTTGGGCTTAGGGAACGACGCGTGGACCGATCGGGGCTCAGGAGACGGCGCGTGGACCGATCGGGGCTCAGGAGACGGCGCGTGGACCGATTTGGGGTCGGATACGGCGTGTGAACCGACCGGGGCTCAGGAGGCCGCGCGTGGACCGATCGCGACTCGGCGATGGCGCGTGGTCCGATCGTGGCTCAGGAGGCCGCGCGTGGAACGATCGTGGCTCGGCGACGGCGCGGGGACCGATCGGGGCTCGGAGACGACGCGTGGACCGATCGGGGCTCGGAGACCGCGCGTGGCCCGACTGGGGCTCAGGTGGTTGCGCGAGGACCAATTGGGGCTGAGGCGGTTGCGCGTGGACCGATCGGGGCTCGGCGACAACGCGTGCACCGATAGGGGCTCAGGAAGCGGCGCCTGGACCGATCAGGGCTTAGGAGACGACGCGTGGACCGGTCGGGGCTCAGGAAACGGCGCGTGGACCGATCGGAGCTCGGAGACGACGCGTGGACCGATCGGGGCTCAGGAGACGGCGCGTGGAGCGATCGGGGCTCAGGCGACGGCGCGTGGACCGGTCGGGGCTTAGGAGACGATGCCTGGACCGATCGAGGCTTAGGAGGCGGCGCGTGGAACGATCGGGGATCAGCAGGCGACACGTCGACGGATCGGGGCTCAGGAGACGGCGCGAAGACCGATCGGGGCTCTCGAAGCGGCGCTAGGACCGATCGTGGCTCGGAGACGGAGCGTGGAGGCATCGGGGCTTAGAAGACGACGCATGGACCGATCGGGGCTCAGGAAACGGCGCGTGGACCGATCGGAGCTCGGAGACGACGCGTGGACCGTTCGGGGCTCAGGAGACGGCGCGTGGAGCGATCGGGGCTCAGGAGACGGCGCGTGGACCGGTCGGGGCTTAGGAGACGATGCCTGGACCGATCGGGGCTTAGGAGGCGGCGCGTGGAACGATCGGGGCTCAGGAGGCGACACGTCGACGGATCGGGGCTCGGAGACGGCGCGTGGACCGACTGGGGCTCAGGAGGTTGCGCGTGGACCAATTGGGGTTCGGCGACCGCGCGTGGACCGACAGGGGCTCAGGAGACCGCGCGTGAACCGATCGGGGCTCGGCGACTGCGCGTGGACCGATCGGGGCTAAGGAGACGACGTGTGGACCGATCGGGGCATAGGAGACGACGCGTGTACCTATCGGGGCTCAGGAGACAGCGCGTGGTCCGATTGGGCCTCACGAGACGGCGCGTGGACAGATCGGGGCTCGGAGACGACGCGTGTACGGATCGGGGATTCGGGGACGAGGCGTGGACCGATCGGGGCTTAGGAGACGACGCGTGGACCGATCGGGGCGTAGGAGACGACGCGTGGACCGATTGGGGCTTAGGAGACGGCGCGTGGACCGATCGGGGCTCAGGAAGCGGCGCCTGAACCGATCGTGGCTCGGAGACGGCGCGTGGAGGCATCGGGCCTAAGAAGACAACGCATGGACCGAGCGGGGCGCAGGAGACGGCGCGAGGAGCGATCGGGGCTCAGGAGAAGACGCGTCAATTGATCGGGGCTCAGGAGAGGACGCGTCGACGTATCGGGGCTCAGGAGACGGCGCGTGGACCGACCGGGGCTCAGGAGACTCGCGTGGATCGATCGGGGCTCAGGAGGCGACGCGTGGACCCATCGGGGCTCGGAGACGGCGTGTGGACGTATCGGGGCTTAGGAGACGACGCGTGGACGGATCGGGGCTCAGGAGAAGGCGCGTGAACCGATCGGAGCTCGGAGACGGCGCGTGGACCGATCGGGGCTTAGGAGACGATGCGCGGACCGATCGGGGCTCGGCGACGGCGCGTGGACCGACCGGGGCTCAGGAGGCCACGCCTGGACCGATCGGGTCTCGGCGACGGCGCGTGGACCGATGGAGGCTCGGAGACGACGCGTGGACCGATCGGGGCTCAGGAGACGGCGCGTGGACCGATCGGGGCTCAGGAGACGGCGCGTGGACCGATTGGGGCTCGGGAGACTGCGCGTGGATGGATCGGGGCTTAGGGAACGACGCGTGGACCGATCGGGGCTCAGGAGACGGCGCGTGGCCCGATCGGGGCTCGGAGACGGCGCGTAGAACGATTGGGGCTTAGGAGAAGGCGCGTGGATCGATCGGGGCTCAGGAGACGGCGCGTGAACCGATCGGCGCTCGGAGACGGCGCGTCGACCGATCGGGGTTCGGAGACGGCGCGTGGACCGTCTGGGGCTTAGGAGACGATGCGTGGACCGATCGGGGCTTAGTGGACGACGCGTGGACCGATCGGGGCTCAGGAGACGGCGCGTGGACCGATCGGGGGTTAGGAGACGGCGCGTGGACCGATCGGGGCTGAGGAAGCGGCGGCTGGACCGATCGTGGCTCGGAGACGACGCGTGGACATATCGGGGCTTAGGAGACGATGCGTGCACCGATCGGGGCTCAGGAGACGGCGCCGTGGATGGATCAGGGCTTAGGGAACGACGCGTGAACCGATCGGGGCTCAGGCGACGGCGCTTGAGTGGATCGGGGCTTAGGAAACGACGCGTGGACCGATCGGGGCTCAGGAGACGGCGCGTGGACCGATCGGGGCTGGGAGACGGCGCGTGGAACGATCGGGGCTCAGGAGACTGCGCGTGGATGGAACGGGGCTTAGGGAACGACGCGTGGACCGATCGGGGCTCAGGAGACGGCGCGTGGAGCGATCAGGGCTCAGGTGACGACGTGTGGATCGATCGGGGCTCAGGAGACGACGCGTCGACCGATCGGGGCTCAGGAGAGGGCGCGCGGACCAACCGGGGCTCAGGAGATTCGCGTGGATCAATCGGGGCTGCGGAGGCGCCGCGTAGACGGATGGGGCTCCGGAGACGGCGCGTGGACCGATCGGCGCTCGGAGAGTGCGCGTGGACCGATTGGGGCTTAGAAGACGGCGCGTGGACCGATCGGGGCTCAGGAAGCGGCGCCTAGACCGATCGTGGCTCGGAGACGGCGCGTGGAGGCATCGGGTCTAAGAAGACGACGCATGGACCGAGCGGGGCTCGGGAGACGGCGCGAGGAGCGATCGAGGCTCAGGAGAAGACGCGTCAATTGATCGGGGCTCAGGAGACGACGCGTGGACTGATCGGGGCTGAGGAGAAGACGCGTGGGCCGATCCGGGCTTAGGAGAGGACCCGTCGACCGATCGGGGCTCAGGAGACGACGCGTGGACCGATCGAGGTTTAGCAGAGGGCGCGTCGGACGATCGGGGCTCAGGAGACGGCGCGTGGACGGATCGGGTCTCAGGAGACGGCGCGTGACCCGATCGGCGCTCGGAGACCGGGCGTGCACCGATCGGGGCTTAGGAGACGCCGCGTGCACCAATCGGGGCCCGGCGACGGGTCGTGGACAGATTAGGGCTTAGGAGACGGCGCGTGGACCGATCGGGGCTCGGAGACGGCGCGTGGACCGATCGGGGCTTAGGAGACGACGCGTGGACCGATCGGGGCTGAGGAGACGGTGCGTGGACCGATCGGGTCTCAGGAGACGGCGCGTGGACCGATTGGGGCTCGGATACGGCGTGTGAACCGATCGGGGCTCAAGAGGCCGCGCGTGGAACGATCATGGCTCGGCGACGGCGCGGGGACCGATCGGGGCTCGGAGACGACGCGTGGACCGATCGGGGCTCGGAGACCGCGCGTGGCCCGACTGGGGCTCAGGTGGTTCCGCGAGGACCAATTGGGGCTCAGGCGGTTGCGCGTGGACCTATCGGGGCTCGGAGACAACGCGTGCACCGATAGGGGCTCAGGAAGCGGCGCCTGGACCGATCAGGGCTTAGGAGACGACGCGTGGACCGGTCGGGGCTTAGGAGACTCGCGTGGATCTATCGGGGCTCCGGAGGCAGCGCGTGAACCGATCGGGGATCAGGAGACGGTGCGTGGAGCGATCGGGCCTTAGGAGACGGCGCGAATACCGATCGGGGCTGTCGAAACGGCGCCAGGACCGATCGTGACTCGGAGACGGAGAGTGGAGGCATCGGGGTTTAGAAGACGACGCATGGATCGATCGGGGCTCAGGAAACGGCGCGTGGACCGATCGGAGCTCGGAGACGACGCGTGGACCGATCGGGGCTCAGGAGACGGCGCGTGGAGCGATCGGGGCTCAGGAGACGGCGCGTGGACCGGTCGGGGCTTAGGAGACGGCGCGTGAACCGATCGGGGATGAGGAGACGGTGCGTGGAGCGATCGGGCCTTAGGAGACGGCGCGAAGACCGATCGGGGCTGTCGAAGCGGCGCTAGGACCGATCGTGGCTCGGAGACGGAGCGTGGAGGCATCGGGGCTTAGAAGACGATGCATGGACCGATTGGTGCTTAGGAGACGGCGCGTGGACCGATCGGGGCTCAGGAAGCGGCGCCTGAACCGATCGTGGCTCGGAGACGGCGCGTGGAGGCATCGGGCCTAAGAAGACGAGGCATGGACCGAGCGGGGCGCAGGAGACGGCGCGAGGAGCGATCGGGGCTCAGGAGAAGACGCGTCAATTGATCGGGGCTCAGGAGAGGACGCGTCGACGCATCGGGGCTCAGGAGACGGCGCGTGGACCGACCGGGGCTCAGGAGGCTCGCGTGGATCGATCGGGGCTCAGGAGGCGACGCGTGGACCCATCGGGGCTCGGAGACGGCGTGTGGACGTATCGGAGCTTAGGAGACGACGCGTGGACGGATCGGGGCTCAGGAGAAGGCGCGTGAACCGATCGGCGCTCGGAGACGGCGCGTGGACCGATCGGGGCTTAGGAGACGATGCGCGGACCGATCGGGGCTCGGCGACGGCGCGTGGACCGACCGGGGCTCAGGAGGCCACGCCTGGACCGATCGGGTCTCGGCGACGGCGCGTGGACCGATCGAGGCTCGGAGACGACGCGTGGACCGATCGGGGCTCAGGAGACGGCGCGTGGACCGATCGGGGCTCAGGAGACGGCGCGTGGATCGATCGGGGCTCGGAGACGACGCGTGGAGCGATAGGGGCTCAGGAGACGGCGCGTGGAGCGGTCGGGGCTTAGGAGACCCGCGTGGACCGATTGGGGCTCAGGCGGTTGCGCGTGGATCAATTGGGATTCGGCGACGGTGCGTGGACCGATCGCGGCGCGGAGACGGCGCGTAAAACCGATCGGGACATAGGAGACGATGTGTGGACCGATCGGGCTCAGGAGACGGCGCGTGGAGCGATCGGGGCTTAGGAGACGAAGCGTGGACCGATCAGAGCGCAGGAGACGGTGCGTGGAGCGATCGGGGCTAGGAAACGGCGGGTGGACCGTCCGGGGCTTAGGAGACGATGCCTGGACCGATCGGGGCTCAGAAGACGGCGCGTGGACGGATCGGCGCTCGGAGACGGCGCTTGGACCGATCGGGGCTCAGAAGACGGCGCGTGGACTGATCGACGCTCGGAGACGGCGCGTGGAACGATCGGGGCTCAGGAGACGACGCGTGGACCGATCGGGGCTCAGGAGATGGCGCGTAGACCGATCGGGGCTCCGAAACGACGAGTTAACCGAGCGGGGCTTAGGAGACGATGCGTGGACCCATCGGAACTCGGAGACAGCGCGTGGACGGATCGGGGCTCGGAGACGGCGCGTAGAACGATCGGGGCTCAGGAGACGGCGCGTTAACCGATTGGGGCTTAGGAGACGTTGCGTGGTCCGATCGGGGCTCGGAGACAGTGCGTGGACCGACTGGGGCTCAGGCGGTTGCGCGTGGACCAATTGGGGTTCGGCGACGGTGCGTGGATCGATCGAGGCTTAGGAGACGGCGCGTGCATCGATCGGGGCCCGGAGACGGGTCGTAGACAGATGGGGGCTTAGGAGACGGCGCGTGAACCGATCGTGGTTGGGAGACGGCTCGTCCACCAATCGGGGCTTAGGAGACGACGCGTAGATCGATCGGGGCTCAGGAGACGGCGCGTGGACCGATCGGGGCTCAGGAAACGGCGCGTGGACCGACTGGGCCTCAGGCGGTTGCGCGTGGACCAATTGGGGTTCGGCGACGGCGCGTGGACCCATCGGGGCTCGGAGACGGCGCGTCGACCGCTCGGGGTTCGGAGACGGCGCCTGGACCGTCCGGAGCTCAGGAGGCGATGCGTGGACCGATCGGGGCTCAGGAGACTGCGCGTGGAGGCATCGGGGCTTTGAAGACGACGCGTGGACCGAACGGTGCTCAGAAAACGGCACCTGGAGCGATCGGGGCTTAGGAGACGGCGCGCGGACGGACCCGGGCTCAGAAGCCTCGCGTAGATCGATCGGGGCTCCGGAGGCGCCGCGTGGACCGATGGGGATCAGGACACGGTGCGTGGACCGATCGGGGCTCGGAGACGGCGCGTGGACCGATCGGGGCCTGGGAGACGACGCGTGGACTGATCGGGGCGTAGGAAACGACGCGTGTACCTATCGGGGCTCAGGAGACAGCGAGTGGACCTATTGGGGCTCAGGAGACAGCGAGTGGACCTATTGGGGCTCAGGAGACGGCGCAGGGACCGATCGGGGCTCGGAAACGGCGCGTGGACCGATCGGGGCTCAGGAGACGGTGCGTGAACCAATCGGTGCTCGGAGACGGCGCGTGGACCGGTCGAGGCTTAGGAGAAGGCGGGTAGAACGTTCGGGGCTCAGGAGACGGAGCTTGGTCCGATCGGGGTTCAGGACACGGCGCTTGGATCAATCGGGGCTCGGAGACGGCGCGTGGACCGATCGGGGCTCCGGAGACGGCGCGTGGAGCGATCGGGGCTCGGACACGGCGCGTGGACCGATCGGGGCTTAGGAGACGACGCGTGGACAGATTGGGGCTTAGGAATCGGCACGTGGACCGATCGGGACTCCGGGACGACGCGTGGAGCGGTCGGGGCTCGGAAACGGCGGGTGGACCGATTGGGGCTCAGGAGGCCGCGCGTGGGCCGATCGCGGGTCGGCGCCACCACGTGGACGGATCGGGGCTCAGGAGGTTGCGCGTGGTCCGATCATGGCTCGGCGACGGCGCGTGGACCGATCGCGGCTCGGAGACGGCGCGTGGAACGATCGGGGCTCAGGAGACGGTGCGTGAACCAATCGGCACTCGGACACGGCGCGTGGACCGATCGTGGCTTACGAGAAGGCGCGTGGAACGATCGGGGCTCAGGAGACGGCGCGTGGATCGATCGGTGCTCGAAGACGACGCGTGGACCGATCGCGGCTCAGGAGACGGCGCGTGGATCGATCGGGGCTCGGAAACGGCGCGTGGACCGATCGGGGCTCAGGAGACGGCGCGTGGACCGATAGGGCTCAGGAGGCCGCGCGTGGACCGATCGGGGCTCGGCGACGGCGCCCGGACCGATCGAGGCTCGGCGACGACGCGTGTACGGATCGGGGACTAGGGGACGACACGTGAACCGATCGGGGCTCAGGCGACGGCGTGTGGACTGATCGGGGATCGGAAACGATGCGTTAACCGAGCGGGGCTTAGGAGACGATGCGTGGAGCGATCGCTGCTCGGAGACGGCGCGTGGAACGATCGGGGCTCAGGAGACGGCGAGTGAACTGGTCGGGGCTCGGAGACGGCGCGTGGAACGATCGGGGCTCAGGAGACGGTGCGTGAACCAATCGGTGCTCGAAGACGACGCGTGGATCGATCCGGTCTCAGGAGACGACGCGTCGACGGATCGGGGCTCGGCGAGTGCGCGTGGACGTATCGGGGTTCAGGAGACGGCGCGTGGAACGATCGGGGCTCGGAGACGGCCAGTTAACCGATCGGGGCTTAGGAGACGATGCGTGGACCGATCGCGGTTCGGAGAGGGCACGTGAACCGACCGGGGCTCAGGAGGATGCTCGTGGACCGATCGAGGCTCGGCTACGGCGCGTGGACCCATCGGGGCTCAGGAGGCGGTGCGTGGACCCATCGGGGCTCGGAGACGACGCGTGGACCGATCCGGGCACAGGAGACGGCGCGTCGACCGACCGGAGGTCAGGAGGCGACGCGTGGACCCATCGGGGCTCGGAGACGGCACGTGGACCGATCGGGGCTTAGGACCCGACGCGTGGGCTGATCGGGGTGCAGGAGACGGGGCGTGGACCGATCGAGGCTTAGGAGACGATACGTGGAGCGATCGGGGCTCAGGAGGCGGCGCGTGGATCGATCGGGGCTCAGGAGACGCCGCGTGGACCGATCGCGTATTAGGGGACGACGCATCGACCGATCGGTGCTCGGAGTCGGCGCGTGGATGGACCATCGCTTAGAATGCGGCACGTGTACCGATCGGGGCTCGGAGACGGCGTGTGGACCGATCGGGGCTCGGAGAGGGCGCGTTAACCGATCGGCGCTTAGGAGACGATGCGTGCACCGATCGGGGCTCGGAGATGGCACGTGGACCGATCGGGGCTCGGAGACGGCGCGTTAACCGATCGGGGCTTAGGAGCCGACACGTGGACCGATCGGGACTCAGAAGGCGGCGCCTGGACCGATCGTGGCTCAGGAGACGGCGCGTGGACGGGTCGGGGCTTAGGAGACTCGCGTAGATCGATCGGGGCTCCGGAGGCGGCACGTGGACCGATCGGGGATCAGGAGACGGTGCGTGGACCGATCGCGGCTCGGAGATGGCGTGTGGACCGATCGGGGCTCAGGAGACGGTGCGTGGACCGACCGGAGCTCAGGAGATTCGCGTGGATCGATCCGGGCTCCGGAGGCGACGCGCGGACCGATTGGGGAGCAGGAGATGGGCCGTGGACGGATCGGGGCTCAGGAGACGGCGGTGGACCGATCGGGGCTCGGAGACGGCATGTTAACCGATCGGGGCTTAGGAGACGATACGTGGACCGATCGGGGCTCCGGAGGCGGCACGTGGACCGATCGGGGATCAGGAGACGGTGCGTGGACCGATCGCGGCTCGGAGATGGCGCGTGGACCGATCGGCGCTTAGGAGACGACGCGTGGACCGATCGGGTTTAGGAGACGACGCGTAGACCGATCGGGGCTCACGAGACAGCGCGTGGACCGATTGGGGCTCAGGAAGCAGCGCCTGGACCGATCGTGGCTCGGAGACTGCGCGTGGACCAACTCGAGCTCAGGAGGTTGCTCGTGGAGTAATTGGGTTTCGGGGGACGGCGCATGGACCAATTGGGGTTCGGGCGACGGCGCGTGGACCAATTGGGGTTCGGGCGACGGCGCGTGGACCAATCGGTGCTCGGAGAAGGCGCGTGGACCGATCGGGGCGTAGGAGACGACGCGTGTACCTATCGGGGCTCACGAGACAGCGTGTGGACCGATTGGGCCCAGGAGATGGCGCGTGGACCGAGCGGGGCTTAGAGACGGTGCGTGGAACGATCGGGGCTCTGGAGACGGCGCGTGAAATGATGGACTCTCTTAGACGGCGCGTGGACCGATTGGGGCTTACGAGACGCCGCGTGGGCCGATCGGGGCACAGGACGCAGCGCCTGGAGCGATCGTGGCTCGGAGACGGCGTGTGGAGGCATCGGGGCTCAGAAGACGACGCATGGACCGAGCGGGGCTCAGGAGACGGCGCGAGGAGCGATCGGGGCTCAGGAGAAGACGCGTTAATTGATCGGGGCTCAGGAGACGACGCGGCGACGGATCGGGGCTTAGGAGACGGCGAGTGGACTGATCGGAGCTCGGAGACGGCGCATAGAACGATCGGGGCTCAGGAGACGGTGCGTGAACCAATCGACGCTCGGAGACGGCGCTGACCGATCGTGGCTTAGGAGAAGGCGCGTGGAACGATCGGGGCTCGGAGATGGCGCGTTGGACGATCGGGGCTCCGGAGACGGCGCGTGGAACGATCGGGGCTCAGGAGACGGTGCGTGAACCGATCGTCGCTCGGAGACGGCACGTGGACCGATCGGGGCTTAGGAGAAGGCGCGTGGACCGATCGGGGCCTAGGAGACGGCGCGTGGACCGATCGGGGCTCGGAGATGGCGCGTGGAACGATCGAGGCTCAGGAGACGGCGCGTGAACCGATCGGCGCTCGGAGACGGCGCGTGGACCGATCGGGGCTTATGAGACGGCGCGTGAACCGATCGGAGATCAGGAGAAGACGCGTTCACCGATCGGGGCTCTGGAAGCGGCGCACGGACCGATCGTGGCTCGGAGGCGGCGCGTGGAGGCATCGGGGCTTTGAAGACAACGCTTGGACCGAACGGTGCTCAGAAAACGCCGCGTGGACCGATGGGGATCAGGAGACGGTGCGTGGACCGATCTGGGCTCGGAGACGCCGCTTGGACCGATCGGGGCTTAGGAGACGGCGCGTGGACCGATTGGGGCTTAGGAGACGGCGCGTGGACCGATCGGGGCTCAGGAAGCGGCGCCGGGACCGATCGGGGCTCAGGAAGCGGCGCGCGGATCGACCGGGGCTTAGGAGCCTCGCGTGGGCCGATCATGGCTCGGCGACGGCACGTGGACCGACTGGGGCTCAGGCGGTTGCGCGTGGACCGATCGGGGCTCGGAGACGGCGCGTTAACCGACCGGGGCTCAGGAGACGACGCGTCGACCGGTCGGGGCTTAGGAGACGAAGCCTGGACCGATCGGGGCGTAGGAGGCGGCGCGTGGAACGATCGGGGCTCAGAATACGGCGCGTGAACCGATTGGCGCTCGGTGACGGTGCGAGGAGGCGTCTGGGGTTAGAAGACGACGCGTGGACCGATCGGGGCTCAGGCAACGGCGCGCGGACCGACCGAGGCTCAGGAGACGGCGCGTGAAATGATCGGCCCTCGGAGAGGGCGCGTGGACCGATTGGGGCTTAAGAGACGACGGGTGGACCGATCGGGGCTTAGGAGACGGCACGTGAATCGATCGGGCACAGGAGACGGCGCGTGGACCGACCGGGGCTCAGGAGGTGACGCGTGGACCCATCGGGGCTCGGAGACGGCGTATGGACCGATCGGGCCTTAGGAGACGATACGTGGACCGATCGGGTCTTAGGAGACGACGCGTGGACCGATCGGTGCTCGGAGACGGCGCGTGGACTGATCGGGGCTTAGGAGCCGACGCGTGGACCCATCGGGGTTCGGAGACGATGCGTGGAACGATCGGGGCTCAGGAGACGGCGCGTGAACCGATCGGCCCTCGGTGACGGTGCGAGGAGGCGTCTGGGGTTAGAAGACGACGCGTGGACCGATCGGGGCTCAGGCAACGGCGCGTTAACCGATTGGGGCTTAGGAGACGTTGCGTGGTCCGATCGGGGTTCAGGAGCCTCGTGTGGATCGATCGGGGCTCCAGAGGCGCCGCGTTGACCCATAGGGATCAGGAGACAGTGCGTGGACCGATCGGGGCTCGGAGACGGCGCGTGGACCCATCGGGGCTTAGGAGCCTCGCGTGGATCGATCGGGGCCCCGGAGGCGCCGCGAGGACCCATGGGGATCAGGAGACAGTGCGTGTACCGATCGGGTCTCAGGAGACGGCGCGTGGACCGATTGGGGCTCGGGAGACTGCGCGTGGATGGATTTGGGCTTAGGGAACGACGCGTGGACCGATCGGGGCTCAGGAGACGGCGCGTGGACCGATCGGGGCTCAGGAGACGGCGCGTGGACCGATTGGGGGTCGGATACGGCGTGTGAACCGACCGGGGCTCAGGAGGCCGCGCGTGGACCGATCGCGACTCGGCGATGGCGCGTGGTCCGATCGTGGCTCAGGAGGCCGCGCGTGGAACGATCGTGGCTCGGCGACGGCGCGGGGACCGATCGGAGCTCGGAGACGACGCGTGGACCGATCGGGGCTCAGGAGACGGCGCGTGGAGCGATCGGGGCTCAGGCGACGGCGCGTGGACCGGTCGGGGCTTAGGAGACGATGCCTGGACCGATCGAGGCTTAGGAGGCGGCGCGTGGAACGATCGGGGATCAGCAGGCGACACGTCGACGGATCGGGGCTCAGGAGACGGCGCGAAGACCGATCGGGGCTCTCGAAGCGGCGCTAGGACCGATCGTGGCTCGGAGACGGAGCGTGGAGGCATCGGGGCTTAGAAGACGACGCATGGACCGATCGGGGCTCAGGAAACGGCGCGTGGACCGATCGGAGCTCGGAGACGACGCGTGGACCGTTCGGGGCTCAGGAGACGGCGCGTGGAGCGATCGGGGCTCAGGAGACGGCGCGTGGACCGGTCGGGGCTTAGGAGACGATGCCTGGACCGATCGGGGCTTAGGAGGCGGCGCGTGGAACGATCGGGGCTCAGGAGGCGACACGTCGACGGATCGGGGCTCGGAGACGGCGCGTGGACCGACTGGGGCTCAGGAGGTTGCGCGTGGACCAATTGGGGTTCGGCGACCGCGCGTGGACCGACAGGGGCTCAGGAGACCGCGCGTGAACCGATCGGGGCTCGGCGACTGCGCGTGGACCGATCGGGGCTAAGGAGACGACGTGTGGACCGATCGGGGCATAGGAGACGACGCGTGTACCTATCGGGGCTCAGGAGACAGCGCGTGGTCCGATTGGGCCTCACGAGACGGCGCGTGGACAGATCGGGGCTCGGAGACGACGCGTGTACGGATCGGGGATTCGGGGACGAGGCGTGGACCGATCGGGGCTTAGGAGACGACGCGTGGACCGATCGGGGCGTAGGAGACGACGCGTGGACCGATTGGGGCTTAGGAGACGGCGCGTGGACCGATCGGGGCTCAGGAAGCGGCGCCTGAACCGATCGTGGCTCGGAGACGGCGCGTGGAGGCATCGGGCCTAAGAAGACGACGCATGGACCGAGCGGGGCTCAGGAGACGGCGCGAGGAGCGATCGGGGCTCAGGAGAAAACGCGTCAATTGATCGGGGCTCAGGAGACGACGCGTCGACGCATCGGGGCTCAGGAGACGGCGCGTGGACCGACCGGGGCTCAGGAGACTCGCGTGGATCGATCGGGGCTCAGGAGGCGACGCGTGGACCCATCGGGGCTCGGAGACGGCGTGTGGACGTATCGGGGCTTAGGAGACGACGCGTGGACGGATCGGGGCTCAGGAGAAGGCGCGTGAACCGATCGGAGCTCGGAGACGGCGCGTGGACCGATCGGGGCTTAGGAGACGATGCGCGGACCGATCGGGGCTCGGCGACGGCGCGTGGACCGACCGGGGCTCAGGAGGCCACGCCTGGACCGATCGGGTCTCGGCGACGGCGCGTGGACCGATCGAGGCTCGGAGACGACGCGTGGACCGATCGGGGCTCAGGAGACGGCGCGTGGACCGATCGGGGCTCAGGAGACGGCGCGTGGACCGATTGGGGCTCGGGAGACTGCGCGTGGATGGATCGGGGCTTAGGGAACGACGCGTGGACCGATCGGGGCTCAGGAGACGGCCCGTGGACCGATCGGGGCTCGGAGACGGCGCGTAGAACGATTGGGGCTTAGGAGAAGGCGCGTGGAGCGATCGGGGCTCAGGAGACGGCGCGTGAACCGATCGGCGCTCGGAGACGGCGCGTCGACCGATCGGGGTTCGGAGACGGCGCGTGGACCGTCTGGGGCTCAGGAGACGGCGCGTGGACCGATCGGGGGTTAGGAGACGGCGCGTGGACCGATCGGGGCTGAGGAAGCGGCGGCTGGACCGATCGTGGCTCGGAGACGACGCGTGGACATATCGGGGCTTAGGAGACGATGCGTGCACCGATCGGGGCTCAGGAGACGGCGCCGTGGATGGATCAGGGCTTAGGGAACGACGCGTGAACCGATCGGGGCTCAGGCGACGGCGCTTGAGTGGATCGGGGCTTAGGAAACGACGCGTGGACCGATCGGGGCTCAGGAGACGGCGCGTGGACCGATCGGGGCTGGGAGACGGCGCGTGGAACGATCGGGGCTCAGGAGACTGCGCGTGGATGGAACGGGGCTTAGGGAACGACGCGTGGACCGATCGGGGCTCAGGAGACGGCGCGTGGACCGATCGGGTCTGGGAGACGGCGCGCGGAACGATCGGAGCTTAGGAGACGGCGCGTAGACCGATCGGAGATCAGGAGACGACGCGTGGACCGATCGGGGCTCTGGCAGCGGCGCACGGACCGATCGTGGCTCGGAGACGGCGCGTGTAGGCATCGGGGCTTTGAAGACGACGCATGGACCGAACGGTGCTCAGAAAACGGCGCGTGGACCGATCGGTGCTCGGAGACGATGCGTGGACCGATCGGGGCTCAGGAAACGGCGCGTGGAGCGATCAGGGCTCAGGTGACGACGCGTGGATCGATCGGGGCTCAGGAGACGACGCGTCGACCGATCGGGGCTCAGGAGAGGGCGCGCGGACCAACCGGGGCTCAGGAGATTCGCGTGGATCAATCGGGGCTGCGGAGGCGCCGCGTAGACGGATGGGGCTCCGGAGACGGCGCGTGGACCGATCGGCGCTCAGAGAGTGCGCGTGGACCGATTGGGGCTTAGAAGACGGCGCGTGGACCGATCGGGGCTCAGGAAGCGGCGCCTAGACCGATCGTGGCTCGGAGACGGCGCGTGGAGGCATCGGGTCTAAGAAGACGACGCATGGACCGAGCGGGGCTCGGGAGACGGCGCGAGGAGCGATCGAGGCTCAGGAGAAGACGCGTCAATTGATCGGGGCTCAGGAGACGACGCGTCGACGGATCGGGTCTTCGGAGACGACGCGTGAACCGGCCGGGGATTAGGAGACGACGCGTCGACCGATCGGGGCTTAGGAGACGACGCGTGGACTGATCGGGGCTGAGGAGAAGACGCGTGGGCCGATCCGGGCTTAGGAGAGGACCCGTCGACCGATCGGGGCTCAGGAGACGACGCGTGGCCCGATCGAGGTTTAGCAGAGGGCGCGTCGGACGATCGGGGCTCAGGAGACGGCGCGTGGACGGATCGGGTCTCAGGAGACGGCGCGTGACCCGATCGGCGCTCGGAGACCGGGCGTGCACCGATCGGGGCTTAGGAGACGGCGCGTGCACCAATCGGGGCCCGGCGACGGGTCGTGGACAGATTAGGGCTTAGGAGACGGCGCGTGGACCGATCGGGGCTCGGAGACGGCGCGTGGACCGATCGGGGCTTAGGAGACGACGCGTGGACCGATCGGGGCTGAGGAGACGGTGCGTGGACCGATCGGGTCTCAGGAGACGGCGCGTGGACCGATTGGGGCTCGGATACGGCGTGTGAACCGACCGGGGCTCAGGAGGCCGCGCGTGGAACGATCATGGCTCGGCGACGGCGCGGGGACCGATCGGGGCTCGGAGACGACGCGTGGACCGATCGGGGCTCGGAGACCGCGCGTGGCCCGACTGGGGCTCAGGTGGTTCCGCGAGGACCAATTGGGGCTCAGGCGGTTGCGCGTGGACCGATCGGGGCTCGGAGACAACGCGTGCACCGATAGGGGCTCAGGAAGCGGCGCCTGGACCGATCAGGGCTTAGGAGACTCGCGTGGATCTATCGGGGCTCCGGAGGCAGCGCGTGAACCGATCGGGGATCAGGAGACGGTGCGTGGAGCGATCGGGCCTTAGGAGACGGCGCGAATACCGATCGGGGCTGTCGAAACGGCGCCAGGACCGATCGTGGCTCGGAGACGGCGCGTGGACTGATCGGGGCTTAGGAGCCGACGCGTGGACCCATCGGGGTTCGGAGACGATGCGTGGAACGATCGGGGCTCAGGAGACGGCGCGTGAACCGATCGGCCCTCGGTGACGGTGCGAGGAGGCGTCTGGGGTTAGAAGACGACGCGTGGACCGATCGGGGCTCAGGCAACGGCGCGTTAACCGATTGGGGCTTAGGAGACGTTGCGTGGTCCGATCGGGGTTCAGGAGCCTCGCGTGGATCGATCGGGGCTCCAGAGGCGCCGCGTTGACCCATACGGATCAGGAGACAGTGCGTGGACCGATCGGGGCTCGGAGACGGCGCGTGGACCCATCGGGGCTTAGGAGCCTCGCGTGGATCGATCGGGGCCCCGGAGGCGCCGCGAGGACCCATGGGGATCAGGAGACAGTGCGTGTACCGATCGGGTCTCAGGAGACGGCGCGTGGACCGATTGGGGCTCGGGAGACTGCGCGTGGATGGATTTGGGCTTAGGGAACGACGCGTGGACCTATTGGGGCTCGGATACGGCGTGTGAACCGACCGGGGCTCAGGAGGCCGCGCGTGGACCGATCGCGACTCGGCGATGGCGCGTGGTCCGATCGTGGCTCAGGAGGCCGCGCGTGGAACGATCATGGCTCGGCGACGGCGCGGGGACCGATCGGGGCTCGGAGACGACGCGTGGACCGATCGGGGCTCGGAGACCGCGCGTGGCCCGACTGGGGCTCAGGTGGTTGCGCGAGGACCAATTGGGGCTGAGGCGGTTGCGCGTGGACCTATCGGGGCTCGGAGACAACGCGTGCACCGATAGGGGCTCAGGAAGCGGCGCCTGGACCGATCAGGGCTTAGGAGACGACGCGTGGACCGGTCGGGGCTTAGGAGACTCGCGTGGATCTATCGGGGCTCCGGAGGCGGCGCGTGAACCGATCGGGGATCAGGAGACGGTGCGTGGAGCGATCGGGCCTTAGGAGACGGCGCGAATACCGATCGGGGCTGTCGAAGCGGCGCCAGGACCGATCGTGGCTCGGAGACGGAGAGTGGAGGCATCGGGGTTTAGAAGACGACGCATGGACCGATCGGGGCTCAGGAAACGGCGCGTGGAGCGATCGGGGCTCAGGCGACGGCGCGTGGACCGGTCGGGGCTTAGGAGACGATGCCTGGACCGATCGAGGCTTAGGAGGCGGCGCGTGGAACTATCGGGGCTCAGCAGGCGACACGTCGACGGATCGGGGCTCAGGAGACGGTGCGTGAACCGATCGGGGCTCGGCGACTGCGCGTGGACCGATCGGGGCTAAGGAGACGGCGCGTGAACCGATCGGGGATGAGGAGACGGTGCGTGGAGCGATCGGTCCTTAGGAGACGGCGCGAAGACCGATCGGGGCTGTCGAAGCGGCGCTAGGACCGATCGTGGCTCGGAGACGGAGCGTGGAGGCATCGGGGCTTAGAAGACGACGCATGGACCGATCGGGGCTCAGGAAACGGCGCGTGGACCGATCGGAGCTCGGAGACGACGCGTGGACCGTTCGGGGCTCAGGAGACGGCGCGTGGAGCGATCGGGGCTCTGGAGACGGCGCGTGGACCGGTCGGGGCTTAGGAGACGATGCCTGGACCGATCGGGGCTTAGGAGGCGGCGCGTGGAACGATCGGGGCTCAGGAGGCGACACGTCGACGGATCGGGGCTCGGAGACGGCGCGTGGACCGACTGGGGCTCAGGAGACCGCGCGTGAACCGATCGGGGCTCGGCGACTGCGCGTGGACCGATCGGGGCTAAGGAGACGACGTGTGGACCGATCGGGGCATAGGAGACGACGCGTGTACCTATCGGGGCTCAGGAGACAGCGCGTGGTCCGATTGGGCCTCACGAGACGGCGCGTGGACCGATCGGGGCTCGGAGACGACGCGTGTACGGATCGGGGATTCGGGGACGAGGCGTGGACCGATCGGGGCTTAGGAGACGACGCGTGGACCGATCGGGGCTTAGGAGACGACGCGTGGACCGATTGGGGCTTAGGAGACGGCGCGTGGACCGATCGGGGCTCAGGAAGCGGCGCCTGAACCGATCGTGGCTCGGAGACGGCGCGTGGAGGCATCGGGCCTAAGAAGACGACGCATGGACCGAGCGGGGCTCAGGAGACGGCGCGAGGAGCGATCGGGGCTCAGGAGAAGACGCGTCCATTGATCGGGGCTCAGGGGACGACGCGTCGACGCATCGGGGCTTAGGAGACGACGCGTGGACCGATCGGGGCTTAGGAGACGACGCGTGGACCGATCGGGGCTCAGGAAGCGGCGCCTAGACCGATCGTGGCTCGGAGACGGAGCGTGGAGGCATCGGGCCTAAGAAGACAACGCATGGACCGAGCGGGGCGCAGGAGACGGCGCGAGGAGCGATCGGGGCTCAGGAGAAGACGCGCCAATTGATCGGGGCTCAGGAGAGGACGCGTCGACGTATCGGGGCTCAGGAGACGGCGCGTGGACCGACCGGGGCTCAGGAGACTCGCGTGGATCGATCGGGGCTCAGGAGGCGACGCGTGGACCCATCGGGGCTCGGAGACGGCGTGTGGACGTATCGGGGCTTAGGAGACGACGCGTGGACGGATCGGGGCTCAGGAGAAGGCGCGTGAACCGATCGGAGCTCGGAGACGGCGCGTGGACCGATCGGGGCTTAGGAGACGATGCGCGGACCGATCGGGGCTCGGCGACGGCGCGTGGACCGACCGGGGCTCAGGAGGCCACGCCTGGACCGATCGGGTCTCGGCGACGGCGCGTGGACCGATGGAGGCTCGGAGACGACGCGTGGACCGATCGGGGCTCAGGAGACGGCGCGTGGACTGATCGGGGCTCAGGAGACGGCGCGTGGACCGATTGGGGCTCGGGAGACTGCGCGTGGATGGATCGGGGCTTAGGGAACGACGCGTGGACCGATCGGGGCTCAGGAGACGGCGCGTGGACCGATCGGGGCTCGGAGACGGCGCGTAGAACGATTGGGGCTTAGGAGAAGGCGCGTGGATCGATCGGGGCTCAGGAGACGGCGCGTGAACCGATCGGCGCTCGGAGACGGCGCGTCGACCGATCGGGGTTCGGAGACGGCGCGTGGACCGTCTGGGGCTTAGGAGACGATGCGTGGACCGATCGGGGCTTAGTGGACGACGCGTGGACCGATCGGGGCTCAGGAGACGGCGCGTGGACCGATCGGGGGTTAGGAGACGGCGCGTGGACCGATCGGGGCTGAGGAAGCGGCGGCTGGACCGATCGTGGCTCGGAGACGACGCGTGGACATATCGGGGCTTAGGAGACGATGCGTGCACCGATCGGGGCTCAGGAGACGGCGCCGTGGATGGATCAGGGCTTAGGGAACGACGCGTGAACCGATCGGGGCTCAGGCGACGGCGCTTGAGTGGATCGGGGCTTAGGAAACGACGCGTGGACCGATCGGGGCTCAGGAGACGGCGCGTGGACCGATCGGGGCTGGGAGACGGCGCGTGGAACGATCGGGGCTCAGGAGACTGCGCGTGGATGGAACGGGGCTTAGGGAACGACGCGTGGACCGATCGGGGCTCAGGAGACGGCGCGTGGACCGATCGGGGCTGGGAGACGGCGCGCGGAACGATCGGAGCTTAGGAGACGGCGCGTGGACCGATCGAAGATCAGGAGACGACGCGTGGACCGATCGGGGCTCTGGCAGCGGCGCACGGACCGATCGTGGCTCGGAGACGGCGCGTGTAGGCATCGGGGCTTTGAAGACGACGCATGGACCGAACGGTGCTCAGAAAACGGCGCGTGGACCGATTGGTGCTCGGAGACGATGCGTGGACCGATCGGGGCTCAGGAAACGGCGCGTGGAGCGATCAGGGCTCAGGTGACGACGTGTGGATCGATCGGGGCTCAGGAGACGACGCGTCGACCGATCGGGGCTCAGGAGAGGGCGCGCGGACCAACCGGGGCTCAGGAGATTCGCGTGGATCAATCGGGGCTGCGGAGGCGCCGCGTAGACGGATGGGGCTCCGGAGACGGCGCGTGGACCGATCGGCGCTCGGAGAGTGCGCGTGGACCGATTGGGGCTTAGAAGACGGCGCGTGGACCGATCGGGGCTCAGGAAGCGGCGCCTAGACCGATCGTGTCTCGGAGACGGCGCGTGGAGGCATCGGGTCTAAGAAGACGACGCATGGACCGAGCGGGGCTCGGGAGACGGCGCGAGGAGCGATCGAGGCTCAGGAGAAGACGCGTCAATTGATCGGGGCTCAGGAGACGACGCGTGGACTGATCGGGGCTGAGGAGAAGACGCGTGGGCCGATCCGGGCTTAGGAGAGGACCCGTCGACCGATCGGGGCTCAGGAGACGACGCGTGGACCGATCGAGGTTTAGCAGAGGGCGCGTCGGACGATCGGGGCTCAGGAGACGGCGCGTGGACGGATCGGGTCTCAGGAGACGGCGCGTGACCCGATCGGCGCTCGGAGACCGGGCGTGCACCGATCGGGGCTTAGGAGACGCCGCGTGCACCAATCGGGGCCCGGCGACGGGTCGTGGACAGATTAGGGCTTAGGAGACGGCGCGTGGACCGATCGGGGCTCGGAGACGGCGCGTGGACCGATCGGGGCTTAGGAGACGACGCGTGGACCGATCGGGGCTGAGGAGAAGGTGCGTGGACCGATCGGGTCTCAGGAGACGGCGCGTGGACCGATTGGGGCTCGGATACGGCGTGTGAACCGATCGGGGCTCAGGAGGCCGCGCGTGGAACGATCATGGCTCGGCGACGGCGCGGGGACCGATCGGGGCTCGGAGACGACGCGTGGACCGATCGGGGCTCGGAGACCGCGCGTGGCCCGACTGGGGCTCAGGTGGTTCCGCGAGGACCAATTGGGGCTCAGGCGGTTGCGCGTGGACCTATCGGGGCTCGGAGACAACGCGTGCACCGATAGGGGCTCAGGAAGCGGCGCCTGGACCGATCAGGGCTTAGGAGACGACGCGTGGACCGGTCGGGGCTTAGGAGACTCGCGTGGATCTATCGGGGCTCCGGAGGCAGCGCGTGAACCGATCGGGGATCAGGAGACGGTGCGTGGAGCGATCGGGCCTTAGGAGACGGCGCGAATACCGATCGGGGCTGTCGAAACGGCGCCAGGACCGATCGTGACTCGGAGACGGAGAGTGGAGGCATCGGGGTTTAGAAGACGACGCATGGATCGATCGGGGCTCAGGAAACGGCGCGTGGACCGATCGGAGCTCGGAGACGACGCGTGGACCGATCGGGGCTCAGGAGACGGCGCGTGGAGCGATCGGGGCTCAGGAGACGGCGCGTGGACCGGTCGGGGCTTAGGAGACGGCGCGTGAACCGATCGGGGATGAGGAGACGGTGCGTGGAGCGATCGGGCCTTAGGAGACGGCGCGAAGACCGATCGGGGCTGTCGAAGCGGCGCTAGGACCGATCGTGGCTCGGAGACGGAGCGTGGAGGCATCGGGGCTTAGAAGACGATGCATGGACCGATTGGTGCTTAGGAGACGGCGCGTGGACCGATCGGGGCTCAGGAAGCGGCGCCTGAACCGATCGTGGCTCGGAGACGGCGCGTGGAGGCATCGGGCCTAAGAAGACGAGGCATGGACCGAGCGGGGCTCAGGAGACGGCGCGAGGAGCGATCGGGGCTCAGGAGAAGACGCGTCAATTGATCGGGGCTCAGGAGACGACGCGTCGACGCATCGGGGCTTAGGAGACGACGCGTGGACCGATCGGGGCTTAGGAGACGACGCGTGGACCGATCGGGGCTCAGGAAGCGGCGCCTAGACCGATCGTGGCTCGGAGACGGCGCGTGGAGGCATCGGGCCTAAGAAGACGACGCATGGACCGAGCGGGGCGCAGGAGACGGCGCGAGGAGCGATCGGGGCTCAGGAGAAGACGCGTCAATTGATCGGGGCTCAGGAGAGGACGCGTCGACGCATCGGGGCTCAGGAGACGGCGCGTGGACCGACCGGGGCTCAGGAGACTCGCGTGGATCGATCGGGGCTCAGGAGGCGACGCGTGGACCCATCGGGGCTCGGAGACGGCGTGTGGACGTATCGGAGCTTAGGAGACGACGCGTGGACGGATCGGGGCTCAGGAGAAGGCGCGTGAACCGATCGGCGCTCGGAGACGGCGCGTGGACCGATCGGGGCTTAGGAGACGATGCGCGGACCGATCGGGGCTCGGCGACGGCGCGTGGACCGACCGGGGCTCAGGAGGCCACGCCTGGACCGATCGGGTCTCGGCGACGGCGCGTGGACCGATCGAGGCTCGGAGACGACGCGTGGACCGATCGGGGCTCAGGAGACGGCGCGTGGACCGATCGGGGCTCAGGAGACGGCGCGTGGACCCATCGGGGTTCGGAGACGATGCGTGGAACGATCGGGGCTCAGGAGACGGCGCGTGAACCGATCGGCCCTCGGTGACGGTGCGAGGAGGCGTCTGGGGTTAGAAGACGACGCGTGGACCGATCGGGGCTCAGGCAACGGCGCGTTAACCGATTGGGGCTTAGGAGACGTTGCGTGGTCCGATCGGGGTTCAGGAGCCTCGTGTGGATCGATCGGGGCTCCAGAGGCGCCGCGTTGACCCATAGGGATCAGGAGACAGTGCGTGGACCGATCGGGGCTCGGAGACGGCGCGTGGACCCATCGGGGCTTAGGAGCCTCGCGTGGATCGATCGGGGCCCCGGAGGCGCCGCGAGGACCCATGGGGATCAGGAGACAGTGCGTGTACCGATCGGGTCTCACGAGACGGCGCGTGGACCGATTGGGGCTCGGGAGACTGCGCGTGGATGGATTTGGGCTTAGGGAACGACGCGTGGACCGATCGGGGCTCAGGAGACGGCGCGTGGACCGATCGGGGCTCAGGAGACGGCGCGTGGACCGATTGGGGGTCGGATACGGCGTGTGAACCGACCGGGGCTCAGGAGGCCGCGCGTGGACCGATCGCGACTCGGCGATGGCGCGTGGTCCGATCGTGGCTCAGGAGGCCGCGCGTGGAACGATCGTGGCTCGGCGACGGCGCGGGGACCGATCGGAGCTCGGAGACGACGCGTGGACCGATCGGGGCTCAGGAGACGGCGCGTGGAGCGATCGGGGCTCAGGCGACGGCGCGTGGACCGGTCGGGGCTTAGGAGACGATGCCTGGACCGATCGAGGCTTAGGAGGCGGCGCGTGGAACGATCGGGGATCAGCAGGCGACACGTCGACGGATCGGGGCTCAGGAGACGGCGCGAAGACCGATCGGGGCTCTCGAAGCGGCGCTAGGACCGATCGTGGCTCGGAGACGGAGCGTGGAGGCATCGGGGCTTAGAAGACGACGCATGGACCGATCGGGGCTCAGGAAACGGCGCGTGGACCGATCGGAGCTCGGAGACGACGCGTGGACCGTTCGGGGCTCAGGAGACGGCGCGTGGAGCGATCGGGGCTCAGGAGACGGCGCGTGGACCGGTCGGGGCTTAGGAGACGATGCCTGGACCGATCGGGGCTTAGGAGGCGGCGCGTGGAACGATCGGGGCTCAGGAGGCGACACGTCGACGGATCGGGGCTCGGAGACGGCGCGTGGACCGACTGGGGCTCAGGAGGTTGCGCGTGGACCAATTGGGGTTCGGCGACCGCGCGTGGACCGACAGGGGCTCAGGAGACCGCGCGTGAACCGATCGGGGCTCGGCGACTGCGCGTGGACCGATCGGGGCTAAGGAGACGACGTGTGGACCGATCGGGGCATAGGAGACGACGCGTGTACCTATCGGGGCTCAGGAGACAGCGCGTGGTCCGATTGGGCCTCACGAGACGGCGCGTGGACAGATCGGGGCTCGGAGACGACGCGTGTACGGATCGGGGATTCGGGGACGAGGCGTGGACCGATCGGGGCTTAGGAGACGACGCGTGGACCGATCGGGGCGTAGGAGACGACGCGTGGACCGATTGGGGCTTAGGAGACGGCGCGTGGACCGATCGGGGCTCAGGAAGCGGCGCCTGAACCGATCGTGGCTCGGAGACGGCGCGTGGAGGCATCGGGCCTAAGAAGACGACGCATGGACCGAGCGGGGCTCAGGAGACGGCGCGAGGAGCGATCGGGGCTCAGGAGAAAACGCGTCAATTGATCGGGGCTCAGGAGACGACGCGTCGACGCATCGGGGCTCAGGAGACGGCGCGTGGACCGACCGGGGCTCAGGAGACTCGCGTGGATCGATCGGGGCTCAGGAGGCGACGCGTGGACCCATCGGGGCTCGGAGACGGCGTGTGGACGTATCGGGGCTTAGGAGACGACGCGTGGACGGATCGGGGCTCAGGAGAAGGCGCGTGAACCGATCGGAGCTCGGAGACGGCGCGTGGACCGATCGGGGCTTAGGAGACGATGCGCGGACCGATCGGGGCTCGGCGACGGCGCGTGGACCGACCGGGGCTCAGGAGGCCACGCCTGGACCGATCGGGTCTCGGCGACGGCGCGTGGACCGATCGAGGCTCGGAGACGACGCGTGGACCGATCGGGGCTCAGGAGACGGCGCGTGGACCGATCGGGGCTCAGGAGACGGCGCGTGGACCGATTGGGGCTCGGGAGACTGCGCGTGGATGGATCGGGGCTTAGGGAACGACGCGTGGACCGATCGGGGCTCAGGAGACGGCCCGTGGACCGATCGGGGCTCGGAGACGGCGCGTAGAACGATTGGGGCTTAGGAGAAGGCGCGTGGAGCGATCGGGGCTCAGGAGACGGCGCGTGAACCGATCGGCGCTCGGAGACGGCGCGTCGACCGATCGGGGTTCGGAGACGGCGCGTGGACCGTCTGGGGCTCAGGAGACGGCGCGTGGACCGATCGGGGGTTAGGAGACGGCGCGTGGACCGATCGGGGCTGAGGAAGCGGCGGCTGGACCGATCGTGGCTCGGAGACGACGCGTGGACATATCGGGGCTTAGGAGACGATGCGTGCACCGATCGGGGCTCAGGAGACGGCGCCGTGGATGGATCAGGGCTTAGGGAACGACGCGTGAACCGATCGGGGCTCAGGCGACGGCGCTTGAGTGGATCGGGGCTTAGGAAACGACGCGTGGACCGATCGGGGCTCAGGAGACGGCGCGTGGACCGATCGGGGCTGGGAGACGGCGCGTGGAACGATCGGGGCTCAGGAGACTGCGCGTGGATGGAACGGGGCTTAGGGAACGACGCGTGGACCGATCGGGGCTCAGGAGACGGCGCGTGGACCGATCGGGTCTGGGAGACGGCGCGCGGAACGATCGGAGCTTAGGAGACGGCGCGTAGACCGATCGGAGATCAGGAGACGACGCGTGGACCGATCGGGGCTCTGGCAGCGGCGCACGGACCGATCGTGGCTCGGAGACGGCGCGTGTAGGCATCGGGGCTTTGAAGACGACGCATGGACCGAACGGTGCTCAGAAAACGGCGCGTGGACCGATCGGTGCTCGGAGACGATGCGTGGACCGATCGGGGCTCAGGAAACGGCGCGTGGAGCGATCAGGGCTCAGGTCACGACGCGTGGATCGATCGGGGCTCAGGAGACGACGCGTCGACCGATCGGGGCTCAGGAGAGGGCGCGCGGACCAACCGGGGCTCAGGAGATTCGCGTGGATCAATCGGGGCTGCGGAGGCGCCGCGTAGACGGATGGGGCTCCGGAGACGGCGCGTGGACCGATCGGCGCTCAGAGAGTGCGCGTGGACCGATTGGGGCTTAGAAGACGGCGCGTGGACCGATCGGGGCTCAGGAAGCGGCGCCTAGACCGATCGTGGCTCGGAGACGGCGCGTGGAGGCATCGGGTCTAAGAAGACGACGCATGGACCGAGCGGGGCTCGGGAGACGGCGCGAGGAGCGATCGAGGCTCAGGAGAAGACGCGTCAATTGATCGGGGCTCAGGAGACGACGCGTCGACGGATCGGGTCTTCGGAGACGACGCGTGAACCGGCCGGGGATTAGGAGACGACGCGTCGACCGATCGGGGCTTAGGAGACGACGCGTGGACTGATCGGGGCTGAGGAGAAGACGCGTGGGCCGATCCGGGCTTAGGAGAGGACCCGTCGACCGATCGGGGCTCAGGAGACGACGCGTGGCCCGATCGAGGTTTAGCAGAGGGCGCGTCGGACGATCGGGGCTCAGGAGACGGCGCGTGGACGGATCGGGTCTCAGGAGACGGCGCGTGACCCGATCGGCGCTCGGAGACCGGGCGTGCACCGATCGGGGCTTAGGAGACGGCGCGTGCACCAATCGGGGCCCGGCGACGGGTCGTGGACAGATTAGGGCTTAGGAGACGGCGCGTGGACCGATCGGGGCTCGGAGACGGCGCGTGGACCGATCGGGGCTTAGGAGACGACGCGTGGACCGATCGGGGCTGAGGAGACGGTGCGTGGACCGATCGGGTCTCAGGAGACGGCGCGTGGACCGATTGGGGCTCGGATACGGCGTGTGAACCGACCGGGGCTCAGGAGGCCGCGCGTGGAACGATCATGGCTCGGCGACGGCGCGGGGACCGATCGGGGCTCGGAGACGACGCGTGGACCGATCGGGGCTCGGAGACCGCGCGTGGCCCGACTGGGGCTCAGGTGGTTCCGCGAGGACCAATTGGGGCTCAGGCGGTTGCGCGTGGACCGATCGGGGCTCGGAGACAACGCGTGCACCGATAGGGGCTCAGGAAGCGGCGCCTGGACCGATCAGGGCTTAGGAGACTCGCGTGGATCTATCGGGGCTCCGGAGGCAGCGCGTGAACCGATCGGGGATCAGGAGACGGTGCGTGGAGCGATCGGGCCTTAGGAGACGGCGCGAATACCGATCGGGGCTGTCGAAACGGCGCCAGGACCGATCGTGGCTCGGAGACGGCGCGTGGACTGATCGGGGCTTAGGAGCCGACGCGTGGACCCATCGGGGTTCGGAGACGATGCGTGGAACGATCGGGGCTCAGGAGACGGCGCGTGAACCGATCGGCCCTCGGTGACGGTGCGAGGAGGCGTCTGGGGTTAGAAGACGACGCGTGGACCGATCGGGGCTCAGGCAACGGCGCGTTAACCGATTGGGGCTTAGGAGACGTTGCGTGGTCCGATCGGGGTTCAGGAGCCTCGCGTGGATCGATCGGGGCTCCAGAGGCGCCGCGTTGACCCATACGGATCAGGAGACAGTGCGTGGACCGATCGGGGCTCGGAGACGGCGCGTGGACCCATCGGGGCTTAGGAGCCTCGCGTGGATCGATCGGGGCCCCGGAGGCGCCGCGAGGACCCATGGGGATCAGGAGACAGTGCGTGTACCGATCGGGTCTCAGGAGACGGCGCGTGGACCGATTGGGGCTCGGGAGACTGCGCGTGGATGGATTTGGGCTTAGGGAACGACGCGTGGACCTATTGGGGCTCGGATACGGCGTGTGAACCGACCGGGGCTCAGGAGGCCGCGCGTGGACCGATCGCGACTCGGCGATGGCGCGTGGTCCGATCGTGGCTCAGGAGGCCGCGCGTGGAACGATCATGGCTCGGCGACGGCGCGGGGACCGATCGGGGCTCGGAGACGACGCGTGGACCGATCGGGGCTCGGAGACCGCGCGTGGCCCGACTGGGGCTCAGGTGGTTGCGCGAGGACCAATTGGGGCTGAGGCGGTTGCGCGTGGACCTATCGGGGCTCGGAGACAACGCGTGCACCGATAGGGGCTCAGGAAGCGGCGCCTGGACCGATCAGGGCTTAGGAGACGACGCGTGGACCGGTCGGGGCTTAGGAGACTCGCGTGGATCTATCGGGGCTCCGGAGGCGGCGCGTGAACCGATCGGGGATCAGGAGACGGTGCGTGGAGCGATCGGGCCTTAGGAGACGGCGCGAATACCGATCGGGGCTGTCGAAGCGGCGCCAGGACCGATCGTGGCTCGGAGACGGAGAGTGGAGGCATCGGGGTTTAGAAGACGACGCATGGACCGATCGGGGCTCAGGAAACGGCGCGTGGAGCGATCGGGGCTCAGGCGACGGCGCGTGGACCGGTCGGGGCTTAGGAGACGATGCCTGGACCGATCGAGGCTTAGGAGGCGGCGCGTGGAACTATCGGGGCTCAGCAGGCGACACGTCGACGGATCGGGGCTCAGGAGACGGTGCGTGAACCGATCGGGGCTCGGCGACTGCGCGTGGACCGATCGGGGCTAAGGAGACGGCGCGTGAACCGATCGGGGATGAGGAGACGGTGCGTGGAGCGATCGGTCCTTAGGAGACGGCGCGAAGACCGATCGGGGCTGTCGAAGCGGCGCTAGGACCGATCGTGGCTCGGAGACGGAGCGTGGAGGCATCGGGGCTTAGAAGACGACGCATGGACCGATCGGGGCTCAGGAAACGGCGCGTGGACCGATCGGAGCTCGGAGACGACGCGTGGACCGTTCGGGGCTCAGGAGACGGCGCGTGGAGCGATCGGGGCTCTGGAGACGGCGCGTGGACCGGTCGGGGCTTAGGAGACGATGCCTGGACCGATCGGGGCTTAGGAGGCGGCGCGTGGAACGATCGGGGCTCAGGAGGCGACACGTCGACGGATCGGGGCTCGGAGACGGCGCGTGGACCGACTGGGGCTCAGGAGACCGCGCGTGAACCGATCGGGGCTCGGCGACTGCGCGTGGACCGATCGGGGCTAAGGAGACGACGTGTGGACGGATCGGGGCATAGGAGACGACGCGTGTACCTATCGGGGCTCAGGAGACAGCGCGTGGTCCGATTGGGCCTCACGAGACGGCGCGTGGACCGATCGGGGCTCGGAGACGACGCGTGTACGGATCGGGGATTCGGGGACGAGGCGTGGACCGATCGGGGCTTAGGAGACGACGCGTGGACCGATCGGGGCTTAGGAGACGACGCGTGGACCGATTGGGGCTTAGGAGACGGCGCGTGGACCGATCGGGGCTCAGGAAGCGGCGCCTGAACCGATCGTGGCTCGGAGACGGCGCGTGGAGGCATCGGGCCTAAGAAGACGACGCATGGACCGAGCGGGGCTCAGGAGACGGCGCGAGGAGCGATCGGGGCTCAGGAGAAGACGCGTCCATTGATCGGGGCTCAGGGGACGACGCGTCGACGCATCGGGGCTTAGGAGACGACGCGTGGACCGATCGGGGCCTAGGAGACGACGCGTGGACCGATCGGGGCTCAGGAAGCGGCGCCTAGACCGATCGTGGCTCGGAGACGGAGCGTGGAGGCATCGGGCCTAAGAAGACAACGCATGGACCGAGCGGGGCGCAGGAGACGGCGCGAGGAGCGATCGGGGCTCAGGAGAAGACGCGCCAATTGATCGGGGCTCAGGAGAGGACGCGTCGACGTATCGGGGCTCAGGAGACGGCGCGTGGACCGACCGGGGCTCAGGAGACTCGCGTGGATCGATCGGGGCTCAGGAGGCGACGCGTGGACCCATCGGGGCTCGGAGACGGCGTGTGGACGTATCGGGGCTTAGGAGACGACGCGTGGACGGATCGGGGCTCAGGAGAAGGCGCGTGAACCGATCGGAGCTCGGAGACGGCGCGTGGACCGATCGGGGCTTAGGAGACGATGCGCGGACCGATCGGGGCTCGGCGACGGCGCGTGGACCGACCGGGGCTCAGGAGGCCACGCCTGGACCGATCGGGTCTCGGCGACGGCGCGTGGACCGATGGAGGCTCGGAGACGACGCGTGGACCGATCGGGGCTCAGGAGACGGCGCGTGGACCGATCGGGGCTCAGGAGACGGCGCGTGGACCGATTGGGGCTCGGGAGACTGCGCGTGGATGGATCGGGGCTTAGGGAACGACGCGTGGACCGATCGGGGCTCAGGAGACGGCGCGTGGACCGATCGGGGCTCGGAGACGGCGCGTAGAACGATTGGGGCTTAGGAGAAGGCGCGTGGATCGATCGGGGCTCAGGAGACGGCGCGTGAACCGATCGGCGCTCGGAGACGGCGCGTCGACCGATCGGGGTTCGGAGACGGCGCGTGGACCGTCTGGGGCTTAGGAGACGATGCGTGGACCGATCGGGGCTTAGTGGACGACGCGTGGACCGATCGGGGCTCAGGAGACGGCGCGTGGACCGATCGGGGGTTAGGAGACGGCGCGTGGACCGATCGGGGCTGAGGAAGCGGCGGCTGGACCGATCGTGGCTCGGAGACGACGCGTGGACATATCGGGGCTTAGGAGACGATGCGTGCACCGATCGGGGCTCAGGAGACGGCGCCGTGGATGGATCAGGGCTTAGGGAACGACGCGTGAACCGATCGGGGCTCAGGCGACGGCGCTTGAGTGGATCGGGGCTTAGGAAACGACGCGTGGACCGATCGGGGCTCAGGAGACGGCGCGTGGACCGATCGGGGCTGGGAGACGGCGCGTGGAACGATCGGGGCTCAGGAGACTGCGCGTGGATGGAACGGGGCTTAGGGAACGACGCGTGGACCGATCGGGGCTCAGGAGACGGCGCGTGGACCGATCGGGGCTGGGAGACGGCGCGCGGAACGATCGGAGCTTAGGAGACGGCGCGTGGACCGATCGAAGATCAGGAGACGACGCGTGGACCGATCGGGGCTCTGGCAGCGGCGCACGGACCGATCGTGGCTCGGAGACGGCGCGTGTAGGCATCGGGGCTTTGAAGACGACGCATGGACCGAACGGTGCTCAGAAAACGGCGCGTGGACCGATTGGTGCTCGGAGACGATGCGTGGACCGATCGGGGCTCAGGAAACGGCGCGTGGAGCGATCAGGGCTCAGGTGACGACGTGTGGATCGATCGGGGCTCAGGAGACGACGCGTCGACCGATCGGGGCTCAGGAGAGGGCGCGCGGACCAACCGGGGCTCAGGAGATTCGCGTGGATCAATCGGGGCTGCGGAGGCGCCGCGTAGACGGATGGGGCTCCGGAGACGGCGCGTGGACCGATCGGCGCTCGGAGAGTGCGCGTGGACCGATTGGGGCTTAGAAGACGGCGCGTGGACCGATCGGGGCTCAGGAAGCGGCGCCTAGACCGATCGTGTCTCGGAGACGGCGCGTGGAGGCATCGGGTCTAAGAAGACGACGCATGGACCGAGCGGGGCTCGGGAGACGGCGCGAGGAGCGATCGAGGCTCAGGAGAAGACGCGTCAATTGATCGGGGCTCAGGAGACGACGCGTGGACTGATCGGGGCTGAGGAGAAGACGCGTGGGCCGATCCGGGCTTAGGAGAGGACCCGTCGACCGATCGGGGCTCAGGAGACGACGCGTGGACCGATCGAGGTTTAGCAGAGGGCGCGTCGGACGATCGGGGCTCAGGAGACGGCGCGCGGAACGATCGGAGCTTAGGAGACGGCGCGTGGACCGATCGAAGATCAGGAGAAGGCGCGTGAACCGATCGGAGCTCGGAGACGGCGCGTGGACCGATCGGGGCTTAGGAGACGATGCGCGGACCGATCGGGGCTCGGCGACGGCGCGTGGACCGACCGGGGCTCAGGAGGCCACGCCTGGACCGATCGGGTCTCGGCGACGGCGCGTGGACCGATGGAGGCTCGGAGACGACGCGTGGACCGATCGGGGCTCAGGAGACGGCGCGTGGACCGATCGGGGCTCAGGAGACGGCGCGTGGACCGATTGGGGCTCGGGAGACTGCGCGTGGATGGATCGGGGCTTAGGGAACGACGCGTGGACCGATCGGGGCTCAGGAGACGGCGCGTGGACCGATCGGGGCTCGGAGACGGCGCGTAGAACGATTGGGGCTTAGGAGAAGGCGCGTGGATCGATCGGGGCTCAGGAGACGGCGCGTGAACCGATCGGCGCTCGGAGACGGCGCGTCGACCGATCGGGGTTCGGAGACGGCGCGTGGACCGTCTGGGGCTTAGGAGACGATGCGTGGACCGATCGGGGCTTAGTGGACGACGCGTGGACCGATCGGGGCTCAGGAGACGGCGCGTGGACCGATCGGGGGTTAGGAGACGGCGCGTGGACCGATCGGGGCTGAGGAAGCGGCGGCTGGACCGATCGTGGCTCGGAGACGACGCGTGGACATATCGGGGCTTAGGAGACGATGCGTGCACCGATCGGGGCTCAGGAGACGGCGCCGTGGATGGATCAGGGCTTAGGGAACGACGCGTGAACCGATCGGGGCTCAGGCGACGGCGCTTGAGTGGATCGGGGCTTAGGAAACGACGCGTGGACCGATCGGGGCTCAGGAGACGGCGCGTGGACCGATCGGGGCTGGGAGACGGCGCGTGGAACGATCGGGGCTCAGGAGACTGCGCGTGGATGGAACGGGGCTTAGGGAACGACGCGTGGACCGATCGGGGCTCAGGAGACGGCGCGTGGACCGATCGGGGCTGGGAGACGGCGCGCGGAACGATCGGAGCTTAGGAGACGGCGCGTGGACCGATCGAAGATCAGGAGACGACGCGTGGACCGATCGGGGCTCTGGCAGCGGCGCACGGACCGATCGTGGCTCGGAGACGGCGCGTGTAGGCATCGGGGCTTTGAAGACGACGCATGGACCGAACGGTGCTCAGAAAACGGCGCGTGGACCGATTGGTGCTCGGAGACGATGCGTGGACCGATCGGGGCTCAGGAAACGGCGCGTGGAGCGATCAGGGCTCAGGTGACGACGTGTGGATCGATCGGGGCTCAGGAGACGACGCGTCGACCGATCGGGGCTCAGGAGAGGGCGCGCGGACCAACCGGGGCTCAGGAGATTCGCGTGGATCAATCGGGGCTGCGGAGGCGCCGCGTAGACGGATGGGGCTCCGGAGACGGCGCGTGGACCGATCGGCGCTCGGAGAGTGCGCGTGGACCGATTGGGGCTTAGAAGACGGCGCGTGGACCGATCGGGGCTCAGGAAGCGGCGCCTAGACCGATCGTGTCTCGGAGACGGCGCGTGGAGGCATCGGGTCTAAGAAGACGACGCATGGACCGAGCGGGGCTCGGGAGACGGCGCGAGGAGCGATCGAGGCTCAGGAGAAGACGCGTCAATTGATCGGGGCTCAGGAGACGACGCGTGGACTGATCGGGGCTGAGGAGAAGACGCGTGGGCCGATCCGGGCTTAGGAGAGGACCCGTCGACCGATCGGGGCTCAGGAGACGACGCGTGGACCGATCGAGGTTTAGCAGAGGGCGCGTCGGACGATCGGGGCTCAGGAGACGGCGCGTGGACGGATCGGGTCTCAGGAGACGGCGCGTGACCCGATCGGCGCTCGGAGACCGGGCGTGCACCGATCGGGGCTTAGGAGACGCCGCGTGCACCAATCGGGGCCCGGCGACGGGTCGTGGACAGATTAGGGCTTAGGAGACGGCGCGTGGACCGATCGGGGCTCGGAGACGGCGCGTGGACCGATCGGGGCTTAGGAGACGACGCGTGGACCGATCGGGGCTGAGGAGAAGGTGCGTGGACCGATCGGGTCTCAGGAGACGGCGCGTGGACCGATTGGGGCTCGGATACGGCGTGTGAACCGATCGGGGCTCAGGAGGCCGCGCGTGGAACGATCATGGCTCGGCGACGGCGCGGGGACCGATCGGGGCTCGGAGACGACGCGTGGACCGATCGGGGCTCGGAGACCGCGCGTGGCCCGACTGGGGCTCAGGTGGTTCCGCGAGGACCAATTGGGGCTCAGGCGGTTGCGCGTGGACCTATCGGGGCTCGGAGACAACGCGTGCACCGATAGGGGCTCAGGAAGCGGCGCCTGGACCGATCAGGGCTTAGGAGACGACGCGTGGACCGGTCGGGGCTTAGGAGACTCGCGTGGATCTATCGGGGCTCCGGAGGCAGCGCGTGAACCGATCGGGGATCAGGAGACGGTGCGTGGAGCGATCGGGCCTTAGGAGACGGCGCGAATACCGATCGGGGCTGTCGAAACGGCGCCAGGACCGATCGTGACTCGGAGACGGAGAGTGGAGGCATCGGGGTTTAGAAGACGACGCATGGATCGATCGGGGCTCAGGAAACGGCGCGTGGACCGATCGGAGCTCGGAGACGACGCGTGGACCGATCGGGGCTCAGGAGACGGCGCGTGGAGCGATCGGGGCTCAGGAGACGGCGCGTGGACCGGTCGGGGCTTAGGAGACGGCGCGTGAACCGATCGGGGATGAGGAGACGGTGCGTGGAGCGATCGGGCCTTAGGAGACGGCGCGAAGACCGATCGGGGCTGTCGAAGCGGCGCTAGGACCGATCGTGGCTCGGAGACGGAGCGTGGAGGCATCGGGGCTTAGAAGACGATGCATGGACCGATTGGTGCTTAGGAGACGGCGCGTGGACCGATCGGGGCTCAGGAAGCGGCGCCTGAACCGATCGTGGCTCGGAGACGGCGCGTGGAGGCATCGGGCCTAAGAAGACGAGGCATGGACCGAGCGGGGCTCAGGAGACGGCGCGAGGAGCGATCGGGGCTCAGGAGAAGACGCGTCAATTGATCGGGGCTCAGGAGACGACGCGTCGACGCATCGGGGCTTAGGAGACGACGCGTGGACCGATCGGGGCTTAGGAGACGACGCGTGGACCGATCGGGGCTCAGGAAGCGGCGCCTAGACCGATCGTGGCTCGGAGACGGCGCGTGGAGGCATCGGGCCTAAGAAGACGACGCATGGACCGAGCGGGGCGCAGGAGACGGCGCGAGGAGCGATCGGGGCTCAGGAGAAGACGCGTCAATTGATCGGGGCTCAGGAGAGGACGCGTCGACGCATCGGGGCTCAGGAGACGGCGCGTGGACCGACCGGGGCTCAGGAGACTCGCGTGGATCGATCGGGGCTCAGGAGGCGACGCGTGGACCCATCGGGGCTCGGAGACGGCGTGTGGACGTATCGGAGCTTAGGAGACGACGCGTGGACGGATCGGGGCTCAGGAGAAGGCGCGTGAACCGATCGGCGCTCGGAGACGGCGCGTGGACCGATCGGGGCTTAGGAGACGATGCGCGGACCGATCGGGGCTCGGCGACGGCGCGTGGACCGACCGGGGCTCAGGAGGCCACGCCTGGACCGATCGGGTCTCGGCGACGGCGCGTGGACCGATCGAGGCTCGGAGACGACGCGTGGACCGATCGGGGCTCAGGAGACGGCGCGTGGACCGATCGGGGCTCAGGAGACGGCGCGTGGATCGATCGGGGCTCGGAGACGACGCGTGGAGCGATAGGGGCTCAGGAGACGGCGCGTGGAGCGGTCGGGGCTTAGGAGACCCGCGTGGACCGATTGGGGCTCAGGCGGTTGCGCGTGGATCAATTGGGATTCGGCGACGGTGCGTGGACCGATCGCGGCGCGGAGACGGCGCGTAAAACCGATCGGGACATAGGAGACGATGTGTGGACCGATCGGGCTCAGGAGACGGCGCGTGGAGCGATCGGGGCTTAGGAGACGAAGCGTGGACCGATCAGAGCGCAGGAGACGGTGCGTGGAGCGATCGGGGCTAGGAAACGGCGGGTGGACCGTCCGGGGCTTAGGAGACGATGCCTGGACCGATCGGGGCTCAGAAGACGGCGCGTGGACGGATCGGCGCTCGGAGACGGCGCTTGGACCGATCGGGGCTCAGAAGACGGCGCGTGGACTGATCGACGCTCGGAGACGGCGCGTGGAACGATCGGGGCTCAGGAGACGACGCGTGGACCGATCGGGGCTCAGGAGATGGCGCGTAGACCGATCGGGGCTCCGAAACGACGCGTTAACCGAGCGGGGCTTAGGAGACGATGCGTGGACCCATCGGAACTCGGAGACAGCGCGTGGACGGATCGGGGCTCGGAGACGGCGCGTAGAACGATCGGGGCTCAGGAGACGGCGCGTTAACCGATTGGGGCTTAGGAGACGTTGCGTGGTCCGATCGGGGCTCGGAGACAGTGCGTGGACCGACTGGGGCTCAGGCGGTTGCGCGTGGACCAATTGGGGTTCGGCGACGGTGCGTGGATCGATCGAGGCTTAGGAGACGGCGCGTGCATCGATCGGGGCCCGGAGACGGGTCGTAGACAGATGGGGGCTTAGGAGACGGCGCGTGAACCGATCGTGGTTGGGAGACGGCTCGTCCACCAATCGGGGCTTAGGAGACGACGCGTAGATCGATCGGGGCTCAGGAGACGGCGCGTGGACCGATCGGGGCTCAGGAAACGGCGCGTGGACCGACTGGGCCTCAGGCGGTTGCGCGTGGACCAATTGGGGTTCGGCGACGGCGCGTGGACCCATCGGGGCTCGGAGACGGCGCGTCGACCGCTCGGGGTTCGGAGACGGCGCCTGGACCGTCCGGAGCTCAGGAGGCGATGCGTGGACCGATCGGGGCTCAGGAGACTGCGCGTGGATGGATCGGAGCTTAGGGAACGACGCGTGGACCGATCAGGGCTCAGGAGACGGCGCGTGAACCGATCGGCGCTCGGAGACGGCACCTGGACCGATCGGGGCTTAGGAGACGGCGCGTGGACCAATAGGAGATCAGGAGAGGACGCGTGGACCGATAGGGCTCTGGAAGCGGCGCACGGACCGATCGTGGCTCGGAGACGGCGCGTGGAGGCATCGGGGCTTTGAAGACGACGCGTGGACCGAACGGTGCTCAGAAAACGGCACCTGGAGCGATCGGGGCTTAGGAGACGGCGCGCGGACGGACCCGGGCTCAGAAGCCTCGCGTAGATCGATCGGGGCTCCGGAGGCGGCACGTGGACCGATCGGGGATCAGGAGACGGTGCGTGGACCGATCGCGGCTCGGAGATGGCGCGTGGACCGATCGGCGCTTAGGAGACGACGCGTGGACCGATCGGGTTTAGGAGACGACGCGTAGACCGATCGGGGCTCACGAGACAGCGCGTGGACCGATTGGGGCTCAGGAAGCAGCGCCTGGACCGATCGTGGCTCGGAGACGGTGCGTGAACCGACCGGGGCACAGGAGGCCGCGCGTGGACCGATC
Source organism: Netelia fuscicornis (assembly GCA_946811545.1). Lineage (NCBI taxonomy): Eukaryota > Metazoa > Arthropoda > Insecta > Hymenoptera > Ichneumonidae > Netelia > Netelia fuscicornis. The sequence continues at coordinate 27,915,387 of OX328012.1, forward strand.
GAGGCTCAGGAGGCCACGCCTGGACCGATCGGGGCTCCGCGACGGCGCGTGGACCGATAGGGGCTTAGGAGACGGCGCGTGGACCGATCGGGGCTCGGAGACGGGGCGTGGAATGATCGTGGCTCACGAGATGGCGCGTGGACGGGTCGGGGCTTAGGAGACTCGCGTAGATCGATCGGGGCTCCGGAGGCGGCACGTGGACCGATCGGGGATCAGGAGACGGTGCGTGGACCGATCGCGGCTCGGAGATGGCGCGTGGACCGATCGGCGCTTAGGAGACGACGCGTGGACCGATCGGGGCTTAGGAGACGACTCGTGGACCGATCGGGGCTCAGGAGATAGCGCGTGGACCGATCGGGGCTTAGGAGACGACGCGTGGACCGATCGGGGCTCAGGAAGCGGCGCCTAGACCGATCGTGGCTCGGAGACGGCGCGTGGAGGCATCGGGCCTAAGAAGACGACGCATGGACCGAGCGGGGCGCAGGAGACGGCGCGAGGAGCGATCGGGGCTCGGCGATGGTGCGTGGACCGATCGAGGCTCGGTGACGACGCGTGTACGGATCGGGGATTAGGGGACGATACGTGAACCGATCGGGGCTCAGGAGACGGCGTGTAGACTGATCGGGGATCGGAAACGATGCGGTAACCGAGCGGGTCTTATGAGACGATGCGTGGACCGATCGGGGCTCAGAGACAGCACGTGGACCGATCGGGGCTCGGAGACGGCGCGGGGAACGACCGGGGCTCACGAGACGACGCGTCGCCCGATCGGAGGTCAGGAGGCGGCGCGTGGACCCATCGGGGCTCGGAGACGGCACGTGGACCGATCAGGGCTTAGGAGACGACTCGTGGACCGATCGGGGCTCAGGAGATAGCGCGTGGACCGGTCGGGACTCAGAAGGCGGCGCCTGGACCGATCGGGGCTCGGAGACGACGCGTGGACCGATCGGGGCTCGGAGACAGCGCGTGGACCGTCTGGGGCTCAGGCGGTTTCGCGTGGACCAATTGGGGTTCGGCGACGTGCGCGTGGACCGATCGGGGCTTAGGAGACGGCGCGTGCACCGATCGGGGCTTAGGAGACGGCGAGTGCGACGATCGGGGCCCGGAGACGGGTCGTGAGCCGGTCGGGGCTTAGGAGACGACGCCTGGACCGAACGAGGTTTAGGGGGCGGCGTGTGGAACGATCGGGGCTCAGGAAACGGCCCGTGGAGCAATCGGGGCTCAGGAGACGGCCCGTGGACGGATCGGGGCTTAGGAGACGGCGCGTCGACCGATCGGGGCTCAGGTGACGGAGCGTGGACCGATCGCGGCTCGGAGACGGCGCGTTAACCGATCGGGGCTTAGGAGACGATGCGTGAACCGATCGGGGCTCGGAGACGGCGCGTGGACCGAACGGGGCTCAGGTAACGGCGTGTGGAGCGGTTGGGGCTCAGGAGACGACGGGTGGATCGATCGAGGCTCAAAAGACGACGCGTCGACCGATCGGGGCTCAGGAGACGGCGCGTGGATCGATCGGGGCTCGGAGACGCCGCGTGGAACGATCGGGGCTCAGGAGACGGCGCTTGAACTTATCGGCGCTCAGAGACGGCCCATGGACCGATCGGGGCTTAGGATACGGCGCGTGGACCGATCGTGGCTCAGGAGACGGCGCGAGGAGCGATCGGGCTCAGGAGAAGACGCGTCAATTGATCGTAGCTCAGGAGACGACGCGTCGACGGATCGGGGCTTAGGAGATGACGCGTGGACCGATCGGGGCTTAGGAGACGACGCGTGGACCGATCGGGGCTCAGGAGACGGCGCGTGGAGCGACCGGGGCTCAGGAGACAGCGCGTGGACCGATTGGGGCTCAGGAGACGGCGCGTGGACCGCTCGGGGCTCGGAGACGGCGCGTAGAACGATCGCGGCTCGGCGACGGCGCATGGACCGATCGAGGCTCAGGAGGCTGCGCGTGGATCGATTGGGGCTCAGGAGACGGCGCGTGGAACGCTCGGGGCTCGAAGACGGCGCGTGGAACGATCAGGGCTCAGGAGACGTCACGTGAAATGATCGGCGCTCGGAGACGGCGCGTGGACCGATCGGGGCTCAGGAGAAGGCGCGTGGACCGATCGGGGCTTAGGAGGGGACCCGTCGACCGATCGGGGCTCAGGAGACGATGCGTGGACCGGTCGGTGCTCAGGAAGCGGCGCCTGGACCGATCGGGGCTCCGAGACGACGCGTTAACCGAGCGGGGCTTAGGAGACTATGCGGGGACCGATCGGGGCTCGGAGACAGCTCGTGTACCGACTGGGGCTCAGGAGGTTGCGCGTGGACCAATTGGGGTTCGGCGACGGCGCGTGAACCAATCGGCGCTCCGAGACGGCGCGTGGACCGATCGGGGATGAGGAGATGGCGCGTGAACCGATCGGCGCTCGGAGACGGCACGTGGGCCGTTCAGGGCTTAGGAGACGACGCGTCGACCGATCCGGGCTCAGGTGACGGCGCGCGGACCGACCGGGGCTCAGGAGACAGCGCGTGAAATGATCGGCGCTCGGAGATGGCGCGTGGACCGATTGGGGCTTAAGAGACGACGGGTGGACCGATCGGGGCTTAGGAGACGGCACGTGAATCGATCGGGGCACAGGAGACGGCGCGTGAGCCGGTCGGGGCTTAGGAGACGACGCCTGGACCGAACGAGGTTTAGGGGGCGGCGTATGGAACGATCGGGCCTCAGGAAACGGCCCGTGGACCGATCGGGGCTCAGGTGACGGCGCGTGGACCGATCGCGGCTCGGAGACGGCGCGTTAACCGATCGGCGCTTAGGAGACGATGCGTGAACCGATCGGGGCTCGGAGACGGCGCGTGGACCGAACGGGGCTCAGGAGACGTCACGTGAAATGATCGGCGCTCGGAGACGGCGCGTGGACCGATCGGGGCTCAGGAGAAGGCGCGTGGACCGATCGGGGCTTAGGAGGGGACCCGTCGACCGATCGGGGCTCAGGAGACGACGCGTGGACCGGTCGGTGCTCAGGAAGCGGCGCCTGGACCGATGGGGGCTTAGGAGACTCACGTTGATCGATTGGGGCTCAGGAGGCCGCGCGTGGACCGATCGAGGCTCGGCGACGGCGCGTGTACCGATCGGGGCTCGGCGACTGCGTGTGGACGTATCGGGGTTCAGGAGACGGCGCGTGGACCGATCGGGGCTCCGAGACGACGCGTTAACCGAGCGGGGCTTAGGAGACTATGCGGGGACCGATCGGGGCTCGGAGACAGCTCGTGTACCGACTGGGGCTCAGGAGGTTGCGCGTGGACCAATTGGGGTTCGGCGACGGCGCGTGAACCAATCGGCGCTCCGAGACGGCGCGTGGACCGATCGGGGATGAGGAGAAGGGGCGTGGACCGATCGGGGCTTAGGAGACGTCGCGTAGACCGATCGGGGCTCGGAGACGGCGCGTGGAACGATCGGGGTTCAGGTGACGGCGCGTGAACCGATCGGCGCTCGGAGACGGCGCGTGGACCGATCGGGGCTTAGCAGAAGGCGCTTGGACCGATTGGGGCTTAGCAGAAGGCGCTTGGACCGATCGGGGCTTAGGAGACGGCGCGTGGACCGATCGGAGCTCGGAGACGGCGCGTGGACCGATCTGGGCTCGGAGACAGCGCGTGGACCGACTGGGGCACAGGCGGTGGCGCGTGGACCAATTGGAGTTCGGCGACGGTGCGTGGACCGATCGTGGCTTAGGAGAAGGCGCGTGGAACGATCGGGGCTCAGGAGACGGCGCGTGGAGCGATCGGGGCTCAGGAGGCGGCGCGTGAACCAATCGGCGCTCCGAGACGGCGCGTGGACCGATCGGGGCTCAGGAGACGGCGCGTGGATCGATCGGGGCTCAGGAGATGGCGCGAGGAGCGTTCGGGCTCAGGAGAAGACGCGTCAATTGATCGTGGCTCAGGAGACGACGCGTGGATCGATCGGGGCTCAGAAGACGACGCGTCGACCGATCGGGGCTCAGGAGACGGCGCGAGGAGCGATCGGGCTCAGGAGAAGACGCGTCAATTGATCGTGGCTCAGGAGACGACGCGTCGACGGATCGGGGCTTAGGAGACGACGCGTGGACCGATCGGGGCTTAGGAGACGACGCGTGGAACGATCGGGGCTCAGGAGACGGCGCTCGGAGACGGCGCGTGGACCGATCGTGGCTTAGGAGAAGGCGCGTGGAACGATCGGGGCTCAGGAGACGGCGCGTGGAGCGATCGGGGCTCAGGAGACGGCGCGTGAATTAATCGGCGCTCCGAGACGGCGCGTGGACCGATCGGGGATGAGGAGACTCACGTTGATCGACTGGGGCTCAGGAGGCGGCGCGTGGACCGATCGGGGCTTAGGAGACTACGCGTGTACCTATCGGGGCTCAGGAGACAGCGCGTGGACCGATTGGGCATCAGGAGACGGCGCGTCGATGGATCGGGGCTTGGGGAACGACGCGTGGACCGATCGGGGATCAGGAGACGGCGCGTGGATCGATCGGGGCTCGGAGACGGCGCGTGGAACGATCGGGGCTCAGGAGACGGCGCGTGAAATGATCGGCGCTCGGAGACGGCGCGTGGACCGATCGTGGCTTAGGAGAAGGCGCGTGGAACGATCGGGGCTCAGGAGACGGCGCGTGGAGCGATCGGGGCTCAGGAGACGGCGCGTGAACCAATCTGCGCTCCGAGACGGCGCGTGGACCGATCGGGGATGAGGAGAAGGCGTGTGGACCGATCGGGGCTCAGGAGACGGCGCGTGGACCGATCGGGGCTCGGAGACGGGGCGTGGAACGATCGGGGCTCAGGTGACGTCGCGTAAACCGATCGGCGCTCGGAGACGGCGCGTGGACCGATCGGGGCTTAGCAGAAGGCGCTTGGACCGATCGGGGCTTAGGAGACGGCGCGTGGACCGATCGGAGCTCGGAGAAGGCGCGTGGACCGATCGGGGCTCAGGAGACGGCGCGTGGAGCGATCGGGCTCAGGAGAAGACGCGTCAATTGATCGTGGCTCAGGAGACGACGCGTCGACGGATCGGGGCTTAGGAGATGACGCGTGGCCCGATCGGGGCTTAGGAGACGACGCGTGGACCGATCGGGGTTTAGGAGAGGACGCGTCGACCGATCGGGGCACAGGAGACGGCACGTGGACCGATCGGGGCTTAGGAGACTCACGTTGATCGATTGGGGCTCCGGAGGCGGCGCGTGGACCGATCGGGGCTTAGGAGACTACGCGTGTACCTATCGGGGCTCAGGAGACTGCGCGTGGACCGATTGGGCATCAGGAGACGGCGCGTCGATGGATCGGGGCTTGGGGAACGACGCGTGGACCGATCGGGGCTCAGGAGACAGCGCGTGGATCGATCGGGGCTCGGATACGGCGCGTGGAACGATCGGGGCTCAGGAGACGGCGCGAGGAGCGATCGGGCTCAGGAGAAGACGCGTCAATTGATCGTGGCTCAGGAGACGACGCGTCGACGGATCGAGGCTTAGGAGACGACGCGTGGACCGATCGGGGCTTAGGAGACGGCGCGTGGAGCGATCGGGGCTCAGGAGGCGGCGCGTGAACCAATCGGCGCTCCGAGACGGCGCGTGGACCGATCGGGGCTCAGGAGACGGCGCGTGGATCGATCGGGGCTCAGGAGATGGCGCGAGGAGCGTTCGGGCTCAGGAGAAGACGCGTCAATTGATCGTGGCTCAGGAGACGACGCGTGGATCGATCGGGGCTCAGAAGACGACGCGTCGACCGATCGGGGCTCAGGAGACGGCGCGAGGAGCGATCGGGCTCAGGAGAAGACGCGTCAATTGATCGTGGCTCAGGAGACGACGCGTCGACGGATCGGGGCTTAGGAGACGACGCGTGGACCGATCGGGGCTTAGGAGACGACGCGTGGAACGATCGGGGCTCAGGAGACGGCGCTCGGAGACGGCGCGTCGACCGATCGTGGCTTAGGAGAAGGCGCGTGGAACGATCGGGGCTCAGGAGACGGCGCGTGGAGCGATCGGGGCTCAGGAGACGGCGCGTGAATTAATCGGCGCTCCGAGACGGCGCGTGGACCGATCGGGGATGAGGAGACTCACGTTGATCGACTGGGGCTCAGGAGGCGGCGCGTGGACCGATCGGGGCTTAGGAGACTACGCGTGTACCTATCGGGGCTCAGGAGACAGCGCGTGAACTAATCGGCGCTCGGAGACGGCGCGTGGACCGATCGGGGCTGAGGAGACGGCGCGTGGACCGATCGGGGCTCGGAGACAGGGCGTGGAATGATCGGGGCTCAGGAGACGGCGCGTGAAATGATCGGGGCTCGGAGACGGCGCGTGGACCGATCGGGGCTTAGGAGACAACGCGTGGACCGATGGGGGCTCAGGAAGCAGCGCCTGGAACGATCGTGGCTCGGAGACGGCGCGAGGAGGCATCTGGGCTTGGAAGACGACGCGTGGATCGATCGGGGCTCGGAGACGGCGCGTGAACTGACCGCGGCTCAGGAGGCCGCGCGTGGACCGATCGAGGCTCAGCAGGCCACGCCTGGACCGATCGGGGCTCCGCGACGGCGCGTGGACCGATCGAGGCTCGGAGACGACGCGTGTACGGATCGGGGATTCGGCGATGACGCGTGGACCGATCCGGGCTCAGGAGACGGCGCGTGGACCGATCGGGGCTCGGAGACGGCGCGTGGAACGATCGGGGCTCAGGAGACGGCGCGTGAACCGATCAGCGCTCGGCGACGGCGGGTGGACCGACCGGGGCTCAGGAGACCGCGCGTGGACCCATCGGTGCTCGGAGACGGGGCGTGAACCGGTCGGGGCTCGGAGACGACGCGTGTACGGATCAGGGCTTGGTGACGGCGCGTTTACCGATAGTAGCTCGGAGACGGCCTGTGGACGGATCGCGGCTTAGGAGACGGCGCGTGGAATGATCGGGGCTCAGGAGACGGCGCGGGGACCGGTCGAGGCTCGGAGACGACGCGTGTGCGGATCGGGGATTCGAGGACGACGGGTGGACCGATCCGGGCTCAGGAGACGGCGCGTGGACCCATCGGGGCTCGGAGACGGCGCGTGAACCGACCGGGGCTCAGGAGACGGCACGTGTTCCGATCGGGCTCGGAGCCGGCGCGTGAACCGATCGGGGCTCAGGAGGCCGCGCGTGGACCGATCGAGGCTCGGCGACGGCGCGTGGACCGGTCGGGGCTCGGAGACGACGCGTGTACGGATCAGGGCTTGGTGACGGCGCGTTTACCGATAGTAGCTCGGAGACGGCCTGTGGACGGATCGCGGCTTAGGAGACGGCGCGTGGAATGATCGGGGCTCAGGAGACGGCGCGGGGACCGGTCGAGGCTCGGAGACGACGCGTGTGCGGATCGGGGATTCGAGGACGACGGGTGGACCGATCCGGGCTCAGGAGACGGCGCGTGGACCGATCGGGGCTTAGGAGACGGCGCGTGGACCGATCGGGGCTCGGAGACGGCGCTTGAACTTATCGGCGCTCGGAGACGGCGCGTGGACCGATCGGGGCTTAGGATACGGCGCGTGGACCGATCGGGACTCAGGAAGCGGCGCCTGGACCGATCGTGGCTCGGAGACCGCGCGTGGAGGCATCGGGGCTAAGAAGACGACGCATGGACCGATCGGAGCTCAGGAAACGGCGTGTGGACTGATCGGAGCTCGGAGACGACGCGTGGATCGATCGGGGCTCAGGAAACGGCGCGAGGAGCGATCGGGCTCAGGAGAAGACGCGTCAATTGATCGTGGCTCAGGAGACGACGCGTCGACGGATCGAGGCTTAGGAGACGACGCGTGGACCGATCGGGGCTTAGGAGACGACGCGTGGACCGATCGGGGCTCAGGAGACGGCGCGTGGACCTACCGGGGCTCAGGAGGCGACGCGTAGACCCATCGGGGCTCGGAGACGGCGTGTGGACCGATCGGGGATTAGGAGACGACGCGTGGACCGATCGGGGTTTAGGAGAGGACGCGTCGACCGATCGAGGCACAGGAGACGGCGCGTGGACCGATCGGGGCTTAGGAGACGACGCGTGGACCGATCGGGGCTCGGAGACGGCACGTGGACCGATCGGGGCTTAGGAGACACACGTTGATCGATTGGGGCTGCGGAGGCGGCGCGTGGACCGATCGGGGCTTAGGAGACTACGCGTGTACTTATCGGGGTTCAGGAGACGGCGCGTAGACCGATCGGGGCTCGGAGACGGCACGTGGACCGATCAGGGCTTTGGAGACGACGCGTGGACCGATCGGGGCTCAGGAGACGGCGCGTGGACCGATCGGTGCTCGGAGACGGCGCGTTGGACGATCGGGGCTCAGGAGACGGCGCGTGGACGGATCGGGGCTCAAGAGACAGCGCGTGGGCCGATCGGGGCTCAGGAGACGGCGGGCGGACCGACCGGGGCTCAGGAGACTCGTGTGGATCGATCGGGACTCCGGAGGCGCCGCGTGGATCGATGGGGATCAGGAGACGGTGCGTGGACCGATCGGGGCTCGGAGACGGCGCGTGGACCGTTCGGGGCTTAGGAGACGACGCGTGGAACGATCGGGGCGTAGGAGACGATACGTGGACCGATCGGGTCTCAGGAGACGACGCGTGGACCGACTGGGGCTCAGGAGGTTGCGCGTGGACGAATTAGGATTCGGCGACGGCGCGTGGACCGACCGGGGCTCAGGAGACCGCGCGTGGACCCATCGGGGCTCGGAGACGGCGCGTGAACCGACCGGGGCTCAGGAGACGGCACGTGGTCCGATCGGGCTCGGAGCCGGCGCGTGAACCGATCGGGGTTCAGGAGGCCGCGCGTGGACCGATCGCGGCTCGGCGACGGCGCGTGGACCGATCGGGGCTCAGGAGGCCGCGCGTGGACAGATCATGGCTCGGCGACGGCGCGTGGACCAATCGGTGCTCGGACACGACGCGTGGACCGATCGGGGCTCGAAGACAGCGCGTGGACCGACTGGGGCTCAGGCGGTTGCGCGTGGACCGATCTGGGCTCGGAGACGGCGCGTTAACCGACCGGGGCTCAGGAGACGACGCGTCGACCGGTCGGGGCTTAGGAGACGAAGCCTGGACCGATCGGGGCTTAGGAGGCGGCGTGTGGAACGATCGGGGCTCAGAATACGGCGCGTGAACCGATCGGCGCTCGGAGACGGCGCGTCGACCGATCGGGGTTCGGAGACGGCACGAGGACCGTCTGGGGCTTAGGAGACGATGCGTGGACCGATCGGGGCTCAGCAGACTGCGCGTGGATGGATCGGGGCTTAGGGAACGACGCGTGGACCGATCGGGGCTCAGGAGACGGCGCGTAGACCGATCGGAGCTCGGAAACGACGCGTTAACCGAGCGGGGCTTAGGCGACGATACGTAGACCGATCGGGGCTCGGAGACAGCGCGTGGACCGACTGGGGCTCAGGGGGTTGCGCGTGGACCGATCGGGGCTCGGAGACGGCGCGTTAACCGACCGGGGGTCAGTAAACGGCGCGTGGATGGACCGTGGCTTAGAATGCGGCACGCGGACCGATCGGGGCTCGGAGACGGCGTGTGGACCGATCGGGGATCAGGAAACGGCACGTGGAGCGATCGGGGCTCAGGAGGCGGCGCGTGGATCAATCGGGGCTCAGGAGGCGACGCGTCGACGGATCGGGGCTTAGGAGAAGACGCGTGGACCGATCGGGGCTCGGAGACGGCGCGTGGAACGATCGGGGCTCAGGAGACGGCGCGTGGACCGATCGGAGATCAGGAGTTGACGCGTGGACCGATCGGGGTTATGGAAGCGGCGCACGGACCGATCGTGGCTCGGAGACGGCGCGTGGAGGCATCGGGGCTTTGAAGACGACGCGTGGACCGATCGGGGCTCAGGAAACGGCGTGTGGCGCGATCGGGGCTCAGGAGACGACGCGTGGATCGATCGGGGCTCAGGAGACCACGCGTCGAAGAATCGGGGCTCAGGAGACGGCGCGCGGACCGACTGGGGCTCAGGAGACTCGCGTGGATCGTTCGGGGCTCCGGAGGCGCCGCGTGGACCGATTGGGATCAGGAGACGGTGCGTGAACCGTTCGGGGCTCGGAGACGGCGTGTCGACCGATCGGGGCTCAGGAGACGGCGCGTGGACCGATCGCGGCTCGGAGACGGCGCGTGGAACGATCGGGGCTCAGGAGACGACGCGTGGACCGATCGGGCGTAGGAGACGACGCGTGTGCCTATCGGGACTCACGACACAGCGTGTGGACCGATTGGGGCTCAGGAGACGGCGCGTGGACCGATCGGGGCTCGGAGACGACGCGTAGACCGATCGGTGCTTAGGAGAAGGCGCGTTGAATGATCGGGGCTCAGGAGACGGCGCGTGGACCGATCGTGGCTCGGAGACGGCGCGTGGAGGCATCGGGGTTAAGAAGACGACGCATCGACCGAGCGGGGTTCAGGAGACGGCGCGAGGAGCGATCGGGGCTCTGGAGAAGACGCGTCAATTGATCGGGGCTCAGGACACGACGCGGCGACGGATCGGGGCTTGGAGACGGCGCGTGTACCGATCGGGGCTTAGGAGACGACGCGTGGACCGATCGGGGCTCAGGAGACGGCGCGTGACGCGACCGGGGCTCGGAGACGGCGCGATAACAGATCGGGGCTCAGGAGACGCCGCGTGGACCGAGCGGGGCTCGGAGACGGCGCGTGGACCGACCGGGGCTGAGGAGGATGCGCGTGGACCGATCGAGGCTCGGCGACGGCGCATGAACCGACCGGGGCTCATGAGACGGCGCGTAGACCGATCGGGGCTCCGGCGGCGACGCGTGGACCGATCGGGGCCCAGGAAACGGCGCGTGGATCGATCGGTGCTCGAAGACGACGCGTGGACCGACCGGGGCTCAGGAGCCGATGCGTGGATCGATCGGGGCTCAGGAGGCGGCGCGTAGACCCATCGGGGCTCGGAGACGGCACGTGGACCGATCAGGGCTTAGGAGACGACGCGTGGACCGATCGGGGCTCAGGAGACGGCGCGTGGACCGATCGGTGCTCGGAGACGGCGCGTGGACCGATTGTGGCTTACGAGACGGCGCGTGGATCGATCGGGGCTCAGGAAGTGGCGCCTGGACCTATCATGGCTCGGAGACGGGGCGTGGAGGCATCGGGGCTAAGAACACGACGCACGGACCGAACGGGGCTCAGGAGACGGCGTGAGGTGCGATCGGGGCTCGGAGACGGCGCGTGGACCGATCGGGGCTTAGGAGACGACGCGTGGACCGATTGGGGCGTAGGACGCGACGCGTGTACCTATCGGGGCTCACGAGACGGCGCGTGGAACGATCGGGGCTCAGGAGACGGCGCCTGGACCGGTCGGGGCTTAGGAGACGACGCCTAGACCGATCGGGGCTTAGGAGGCGGCGTGTGGAACGATCGGGGATCAGGAGACGGCGCGTGCACCGATCGGCGCTCGGAGACGACGCGTCGACCGATCGGGGCTGAGGAGACGACGCGTAGACCGATCGGGGCTTAGGAGAAAACGCGTGGACCGATCGGGGCTCAGGAAGCGGCGCCTGCACCGATCGTGGTTGGGAGACGGCGTAAGGAGGCATCTGGGCTTAGAAAACGACGCGTGGACCGATCGGGGCTCACGAAACGGCGTGTGGACCGACCGAGGCTCAGGAGGCCACGCCTGGACCGATCGTGGCTCGGAGGCGGCGCGTGGAGGCATCGGGGCTCAGGAGGCGACGCGTGGACCCATCGGGGCTCGGAGACGGCGTGTGGACCGATCGGGGCTTAGGAGACGATACGTGGACCGATCGGGTCTTAGGAGACGACGCGTGGACCGATCGGGGCTCAGGAGACGACGCGTGTACGGATCGGGGATTCGGGGACGACGCGTGGAACGATCCGGGCTCAGGAGACGGCGCGTGGACCGATCGGGGCTCGGAGACGGTGCTTCGAATGATCGGGGCTCAGGTGACGGGGCGTGAACCGATCGGCGCTCGGAGACGGCGCGTGGACCGATCGGGGCTTAGGAGAAGGCGCTTGGACCGATCGGGGCTTAGGAGATGGCGCGTGGGCCGATCAGGGCTCGGAGACGACGCGTGTACGGATCGAGGTTTGGAGACGGCGCGTGAACCGATCGGAGCTCGGACACGGCCCGTGGACGGATCAGGGCTTAGGAGACGGCGCGTGGACTAATTGGGGCTCAGGAGACGACGCGTGGACCGATCGGAGCTCGGAAACGACGCGTTAACCGAGCAGGGCTTAGGAGACGGCGCGTGCACCGGTCGGGGCTTAGGAGACGACGCGTCGACAGATCGGGGCTCAGGAGAAGGGGTGTGGACAGATCGGGGCTCAGGAGACGGCGCGTGGACCGATCGGGGCTCGGCGATGGCGCGTGGACCGATCAGGGCTCGGAGACGACGCGTGGACCGATCGGAGCTCGGACACGGCCCGTGGACGGATCGGGGCTTAGGAGACGGCGCATGGACTAATTGGGGCTCAGGAAACGACGCGTGGACCGATCGGGGCTCGGAAACGACGCTTTAACCGAGCGGGGCTTAGGAGACTATGCATGGACCGATTGGGGCTTAGAAGACGACGCGTGTACCTATCGGGGCTCAGGAGACAGAGAGTGGACAGATCATGACTCGGCGACGGCGCGTGGACCGATCGGGGCTCGGAGACGACGCGTGGACCGATCGGGGCTCGGAAACAGCGCGTGGACCGACTGGGGCTCAGGCGGTTTCGCGTGGACCAATTGGGGTTCGGCGACGGCGCGTGGACCGATCGAGGCTCGGAGACGGCGCTTCGAATGATCGGGGCGCAGGTGACGGGGCGTGAACCGATCGGCGCTCGGAGACGGCGCGTGGACCGATCGGGGCTTAGGAGAAGGCGCTTGGACCGATCGGGGCTTAGGAGACGGCGCGTGGGCCGATCAGAGCTCGGAGACGGCGCGTGGAACGATCGGGGCTTAGGAGACGATACGTGGACCGATCGGGTCTTAGGAGACGACGCGTGGACCGATCGAGGCTCGGCGATGGCGCGTGGACCGATCAGGGCTCGGAGACGACGCGTGTACGGATCGGGGATTCGGGGACGACGCGTGGAACGATCCGGGCTCAGGAGACGGCGCGTGGACCGATCGGGGCTCGGAGACGGTGCTTCGAATGATCGGGGCTCAGGTGACGGGGCGTGAACCGATCGGCGCTCGGAGACGGCGCGTGGACCGATCGGGGCTTAGGAGAAGGCGCTTGGACCGATCGGGGCTTAGGAGATGGCGCGTGGGCCGATCAGGGCTCGGAGACGACGCGTGTACGGATCGAGGTTTGGAGACGGCGCGAGAACCGATCGGAGCTCGGACACGGCCCGTGGACGGATCAGGGCTTAGGAGACGGCGCGTGGACTAATTGGGGCTCAGGAGACGACGCGTGGACCGATCGGGGCTCGGAAACGACGCGTTAACCGAGCAGGGCTTAGGAGACGGCGCGTGCACCGGTCGGGGCTTAGGAGACGACGCGTCGACAGATCGGGGCTCAGGAGAAGGGGTGTGGACAGATCGGGGCTCAGGAGACGGCGCGTGGACCGATCGGGGCTCAGCTGACGGGGCGTGAACCGATCGGCGCTCGGAGACGGCGCGTGGACCGATCGGGGCTTAGGAGAAGGCGCTTGGACCGATCGGGGCTTAGGAGACGGCGCGTCGACCGACCGGAGATCGGGAGATGACGCGTGGACCGATCGGGTCTCTGGAAGCGGCGCACGGACCGATCGTGGCTCGGCGACGACGCGTGTACGCATCGGGGATTCGGGGACGACGCGTGGAACGATCCGGGCTCAGGAGACGGCGCGTGGACCGATCGGGGCTCGGAGACGGCGCGTGGACCGATCGGGGCTCGGAGACGGCGCGTGGACTGATCGGGGCTTAAGAGAAGGCGCTTGGACCGATCGGTGCTTCGGAGACAGCGCGTGGGCCGATCGGAGCTCGGAGACGGCGCGTGGAACGATCGGGGCTCAGGAGACGGCGCGTGAACCGATCGGCGCTCGGAGACGGCGCGTGGACCGATCGCGGCTTAGGAGGCGGCGCGTGGACCCATCGGGGTTCGGAGACGATGTGTGGAACGATCGGGGCTCAGGAGACGACGCGTGGACCGATCGGGGCTCGGAAACGACGCGTTAACCGAGCAGGGCTTAGGAGTCGACGCGTGGACCGATCGGGGCGTAGGAGACGTCGCGTGTACCTATCGGGGCTCACGAGACAGCCTGTGGACAATTTGGGCTCAGGAGACGGCGCGTGCACCGGTCGGGGCTTAGGAGACGACGCGTCGACAGATCGGGTCTCAGGAGAAGGGGTGTGGACAGATCGGGGCTCAGGAGACGGCGCGTAGACCGATCGGGGCTCGGCGATGGCGCGTGGACCGATCTTAGCTCGGACACAGCCCGTGGACGGATCGGGGCTTAGGAGACGACGCATGGACTAATTGGGGCTCAGGAGACGACGCGTGGACCGATCGGGGCTCGGAGACGGCGCGTGGACTGATCGGGGCTTAGGAGCCGACGCGTGGACCGATCGGGGCTCAGGAGACGACGCGTCGACCGATCGCGGCTTAGGAGGCGGCGCGTGGACCCATCGGGGTTCGGAGACGATGTGTGGAACGATCGGGGCTCAGGAGACGGCGCGTGAACCGATCGGCCCTCGGAGACGGTGCGAGGAGGCGTCTGGGGTTAGAAGACGACGCGTGGACCGATCGGGGCTCAGGCAACGGCGCGTGACCCAATCGGGCCTTAGGAGACGACGCGTGGACCGATCGGAGCTCGGAGACGGCGCGTGGACCGGTCGGGGCTTAGGAGACTCGCGTTGATCGATTGGGGCTCCGGAGGCGGCGCGTGAACCGATCGGGGCTTAGGAGACTACGCGTGGAGGCATCGGGGCTCAGGAGGCCGCGCGTGGACCGATCATGGCTTTGCGGCGGCGCGTAGACCGATCGGGGCTCGGAGACGACGCGTGGACCAATCGGGGCTCGGAGATGACGCGTGTACGGATCGAGGCATGGAGACGGCGCGTGGACCGATCGGAGCTCGAAGACGACGCGTGGACCGATCCGGGCTCAGGAGACGGCGCGTGGAGCGGTCGGGGCTCAGGAGAAGACGCGTGGATCGATCGGGGCTCAGGAGACGACGCGTCCGCGGATCGGGGCTTAGGAGACGACGCGTGGATCGATCGGGGCTCGGAGATGGCGCGTGGAACGATCGGGGCTCAGGAGACGGCGCGTGAAGTTATCGGCGCTCGGAGACGGCGCGTGGACTGATCGAGGCTCGGAGACGACGCGTGTACAGATCGGGGATTCGGGGACGACGCGTGGAACGATCCGGGCTCAGGAGACGGCGCGTGGACCGATCGGGGCTCCGGAAACGGCGTGTGGACCGATCAGAGCTCGGAGACGACGCGTGGACCGATCGGGGCTTAGGAGACTACCCGTGTACCTATCGGGGCTCAGGAGACAGCGCGTGGACCGATCGGGGCTCAGGAGGCGGTGCGTGGATCGATCGGGGCTCGGAGACGGCGCGTGGAACGAGCGGGTCTCAGGAAGCGGCGCCTGGACCGATTGGGGCTTAGGAGACGGCGCGTGGACCGATCGGGGCGCAGGAAGCCGCCCGCGAACCGATCGCGGCTCGGCGACGGCGCGTGCACCGATCGGGGCTCAGGAGGCCGCGCGTGGACCGATCATGGCTCGGCGACGGCGCGTAGACCGATCGGGGCTCGGAGACGACGTGTGGACTGATCGGGGCTCGAAGACAGTGCGTGGACCGACTGGGGCTCAGGCGGTTGCGCGTGGACCAATTGGGGCTCCGGAGGCGGCGCGTGGACCGATTGTGGAGCAGAAGATGATGCGTGGACTGATCGGGGCTCGGAGACGGCGCGTGGACCGATAGGAGCTTAGAAGACGACGCCTAGACCGATTGGGGCTCAGGAGACAGCGCGTGGACTGATCGGGGCTCGGAGACGGCGCGTTAACCGATCGGCGCTCGGAGACAGCGCGTCGACCGATCGGGGTTCGGTGACGGCGCGTGGACCGTCCGGGGCTCAGGAGGGGATGCGTGGACCGATCGCGGCTCTGGAGACTGCGCGTGGATAGATCGGGGCTTAGGGAACGACGCGTGGACCGATCGGGGCTCAGGAGACGGCGCGTGAACCGACCGGGGCTCAGGAGACCGCGCGTGGACCGATCGCGGCTCGGCGACGGCGCGTGGACCGCTCGGGGCTCAGGAGGCCGCGCGTGGACCGATCGGTGCTCGGAGACAGCGCGTGGATCGACTGGGGCTCAGGCGGTTGCGCGTGGTCCAATTGGGGTTCGGCGACGGCGCGTGGACCGATCGGGGCTTAGGAGGCCGCGCGTGGACCGATCGCGGCTCGGCGACGGCGCGTGGACCGATCGGGGCTCAGGAGGCCGCGCGTGGACCGATCGGGGCTCAGGAGACGGCGCGTGGACCGATTGGGGCTCGGATACGGCGCGTGAACCAATCGGGCCTCAGGAGGCCGCGCGTGGACCGATCGCGGCTCGGCGACGGCGCGTGGACCGATCGGGGCTCAGGAGGCCGCGCGTGGACCGATCATAGCTCGGCGACCGCGCGTGGACCGATCGGGGCTCGGAGACGACGCGTGGACCGATCGGGGTTCGGCGACCGCGCGTGAACCGACTGGGGCTCAGGCGGTTGCGCGTGGACCAATTGGGGTTCGGCGACGACGCGTGGACCGTTCGGGGCTCGGAGACGGCGCGTTAACCGATCGGGGCTTAGGAGACGATGCGTGGACCGATCGGGGCTCGGAGACGGCGCGTGGACCGATCGGGGCTCGGCGACGGCGTGTGGACAGATCGAGGCTCGGAGACGACGCGTGTACGGACCGGGGCTTTGAAGACGGCGCGTAGACCGATCGGGGCTCGGAGACGACGTGTGGACTGATCGGGGCTCGAAGACAGTGCGTGGGCCGACTGGGGCTCAGGCGGTTGGGCGTGGACCAATTGGGGCTCCGGAGGCGGCGCGTGGACCGATTGTGGAGCAGAAGATGATGCGTGGACTGATCGGGGCTCGGAGACGGCGCGTGGACCGATAGGAGCTTAGAAGACGACGCCTAGACCGATTGGGGCTCAGGAGACAGCGCGTGGACTGATCGGGGCTCGGAGACGGCGCGTTAACCGATCGGCGCTCGGAGACAGCGCGTCGACCGATCGGGGTTCGGTGACGGCGCGTGGACCGTCCGGGGCTCAGGAGGGGATGCGTGGACCGATCGCGGCTCTGGAGACTGCGCGTGGATAGATCGGGGCTTAGGGAACGACGCGTGGACCGATCGGGGCTCAGGAGACGGCGCGTGAACCGACCGGGGCTCAGGAGACCGCGCGTGGACCGATCGCGGCTCGGCGACGGCGCGTGGACCGATCGGGGCTCAGGAGGCCGCGCGTGGACCGATCGGTGCTCGGAGACAGCGCGTGGATCGACTGGGGCTCAGGCGGTTGCGCGTGGTTCAATTGGGGTTCGGCGACGGCGCGTGGACCGATCGGGGCTTAGGAGGCCGCGCGTGGACCGATCGCGGCTCGGCGACGGCGCGTGGACCGATCGGGGCTCAGGAGGCCGCGCGTGGACCGATCGGGGCTCAGGAGACGGCGCGTGGACCGATTGGGGCTCGGATACGGCGCGTGAACCAATCGGGCCTCAGGAGGCCGCGCGTGGACCGATCGGGGCTTAGGAGACGGCGCGTGGACCGACCGGGGCTCAGGAGACTCGCGTGGATCGATCGGGGCTCCGCAGGCGCCGCGTGGACCGATTGGGATCAGGAGACGACGCGTGGACCGATCGGGCGTAGGAGACGACGCGTGTACCTATCGGGGCTGACGACACAGCGTGTGGACCGATTGGGGCTCAGGAGACGGCGCGTGGAACGATCGGGGCTCAGGAGACGGCGCCTCAATCGATCGGCGCGCGGAGATGGCACGTGGAACGATCGGGGCTTAGGAGACGGCGCGTGGACTAATAGGAGATCAGGAGAGGACGCGTGGACCGATCGGGCTGTGGAAGCGGCGCACGGACCGATCGTGGCTCGGAGACGGCGCGTGGACCGATCGAGGCTCGGCGACGGCGCGTGGACCGATCGCGGCTCGGAGACGACGCGTGTACAGATCAGGGCTTGGTGACGGCGCATTTACCGATAGCAGCTCGAAGACGGCCCGTGGACGGATCGCGGCTTAGGAGACGGCGCGTGGACCGATCGAGGCTCGGAGACGACGTGTGTGCGGATCGGGGATTCGAGGACGACGGGTGGACCGATCCGGGCTCAGGAGACGACGCGTCGTCCGATCGGGGCTCAGGATGCGGCGCGTGGACCCATCGGGGCTCGGAGACGGCACGTGGACCGATCAAGGCTTAGGACACGACACGTTGACCGATCGGGACTCAGGAGGCGGCGCGTGGACCGATCGCAGCTCGGCGACGGCGCGTGGATCGATCGGGGCTCAGGAGGCCGCGCGTGGACCGATCATAGCTCGGCGACGGCGCGTGGACCGATCGGGGCTCAGGAGGCTGCGCGTGGATCGATTGGGGCTCATGGAGACGGCGCGTGGACCGCTCGGGGCTCGAAGACGGCGCGTGGAACGATCAGGGCTCAGGAGACGTCACGTGAAATGATCGGCGCTCGGAGACGGCGCGTGGACCGATCGGGGCTCAGGAGAAGGCGCGTGGACCGATCGGGGCTTAGGAGGGGACCCGTCGACCGATCGGGGCTCAGGAGACGATGCGTGGACCGGTCGGTGCTCAGGAAGCGGCGCCTGGACCGATCGGGGCTCCGAGACGACGCGTTAACCGAGCGGGGCTTAGGAGACTATGCGGGGACCGATCGGGGCTCGGAGGTGGCGCGTGGAATGATCGGGGCTTAGGAGATGGCGTGTGGACCGATCGGAGATCAGGAGACGACGCGTGGACCGAGAGGGCTCTGGAAGCGGCGCACGGACGGATCGTGGCTCGGAGACGGCGCGTGGAGGCATCGGGGCTTTGAAGACGACGCGTGGACCAAACGGTGCTCAGAAAACGGTGCGTGGAGCGATCGGGGCTCAGGAGACGGCGCGTGGACCGATCGGGGCTCAGGAGCCGGCGCGTGGACCGGTTGGGGCTCGGATACGGCGCGTGAACCAACCGGGACTCAGGAACCCGCGCGTGGACCAATCCCGGCTCGGCGACGGCGCGTGGACCGATGGGGCTCAGGAGCCGCGCGTGGGCCGATCATGGCTCGGTGACGGCGCGTGGACCGATCGGGGCTTAGGTGACGATGCGTGGACCGATTGGGGCTCAGGAAGCAGCGCCTGGACCGATCGTGGCTCGGAGACGGCGCGAGGAGGCATCTGGGCTTCGAAGACGACGCGTGGATCGATCGGGGCTCGGAGACGGCGCGTGAACCAACCGGGGCTCAGGAGACCGCGCGTGGACCGATCGAGGCTCAGGAGGCCACGCCTGGACCGATCGGGGCTCCGCGACGGCGCGTGGACCGATCGAGGCTCGGAGACGACGCGTGTACGGATCGGGGATTCGGCGATGACGCGTGGACCGATCGGGGCTCGGAGACGGGGCGTGGAATGATCGGGACTCGGAGACGGCGTGTGAAGGTATCGGGGCTTAGGAGACGATGCGTTGACCGATCGGGGCTCTTGAGACGGCGCGTAGACCGATCGGGGCTCCGGCGGCGACGCGTGGAATGATCGGGGCCCAGGAAACGGCGCGTGGATCGATCGGTGCTCGAAGACGACGCGTGGACCGATCGGGGCTCAGGAGCCGATGCGTGGATCGATCGGGGCTCAGGAGGCGGCGCGTGGACCCATCGGGGCTCGGAGACGGCACGTGGACCGATCAGGGCTTAGGAGACGACGCGTGGACCGATCGGGGCTCAGGAGACGGCGCGTGGACCGATCGGTGCTCGGAGACGGCGCGTGGACGGACCGTGGCTTAGAATGCGTCACGCGGACCGATCGGGGCTCGGATACGGGGTGTGGACGTATCGGGGCTTAGGAGACGATGCGTGAACCGATCGGGGCTCAGTAGACGCCGCGTGGACCGATCGGGGCTCGGAGACGGCGCGTGGAACGATCGGGGCTCAGGAGGCTGCGCGTGGATCGATTGGGGCTCATGGAGACGGCGCGTGGACCGCTCGGGGCTCGAAGACGGCGCGTGGAACGATCAGGGCTCAGGAGACGTCACGTGAAATGATCGGCGCTCGGAGACGGCGCGTGGACCGATCGGGGCTCAGGAGAAGGCGCGTGGACCGATCGGGGCTTAGGAGGGGACCCGTCGACCGATCGGGGCTCAGGAGACGGCGAGTGAACTGGTCGGGGCTCGGAGACGGCGCGTGGAACGATCGGGGCTCAGGAGACGGTGCGTGAACCAATCGGTGCTCGAAGACGACGCGAGGACCGATCGGAGCTCAGGAGACGGCGCGTGGAGCGATCGGGGCTCAGGAGAAGACGCGTGGATCGATCGGGTCTCAGGAGACGACGCGTCGACGGATCGGGGCTCGGCGAGTGCGCGTGGACGTATCGGGGTTCAGGAGACGGGGCGTGGAACGATCGGGGCTCGGAGACGGCGCGTTAACCGATCGGGGCTTAGGAGACGATGCGTGGACCGATCGCGGTTCGGAGAGGGCACGTGAACCGACCGGGGCTCAGGAGGATGCTCGTGGACCGATCGAGGCTCGGCTACGGCGCGTGGACCCATCGGGGCTCAGGAGGCGGTGCGTGGACCCATCGGGACTCGGAGACGACGCGTGGAACGATCCGGGCACAGGAGACGGCGCGTCGACCGACCGGAGGTCAGGAGGCGACGCGTGGACCCATCGGGGCTCGGAGAAGGCACGTGGACCGATCGGGGCTTAGGACCCGACGCGTGGGCTGATCGGGGTGCAGGAGACGGGGCGTGGACCGATCGAGGCTTAGGAGACGATACGTGGAGCGATCGAGGCTCAGGAGGCGGCGCGTGGATCGATCGGGGCTCAGGAGACGCCGCGTGGACCGATCGCGTATTAGGGGACGACGCATCGACCGATCGGTGCTCGGAGTCGGCGCGTGGATGGACCATCGCTTAGAATGCGGCACGTGTACCGATCGGGGCTCGGAGACGGCGTGTGGACCGATCGGGGCTCGGAGAGGGCGCGTTAACCGATCGGCGCTTAGGAGACGATGCGTGCACCGATCGGGGCTCGGAGATGGCACGTGGACCGATCGGGGCTCGGAGACGGCGCGTTAACCGATCGGGGCTTAGGAGCCGACACGTGGACCTATCGGGACTCAGAAGGCGGCGCCTGGACCGATCGTGGCTCAGGAGACGGCGCGTGGACGGGTCGGGGCTTAGGAGACTCGCGTAGATCGATCGGGGCTCCGGAGGCGGCACGTGGACCGATCGGGGATCAGGAGACGGTACGTGGACCGATCGCGGCTCGGAGATGGCGTGTGGACCGATCGGGGCTTCGGAGACGGTACATGGACCGATCGGGGCTCGGAGACGGCGCGAGGACCGACCGGGGCTCAGGAGACGGCGCATGGACCGACCGGAGCTCAGGAGATTCGCGTGGATCGATCCGGGCTCCGGAGGCGGCGTGTGGACCGATCGGGGCTTCGGAGACAGTACATGGACCGATCGGGGCTCGGAGACGGCGCGTGAACCGACCGGGGCTCAGGAGGCCGCGCGTGGACCGATCGAGGCTCAGGAGGCCACGCCTGGACCGTTCGGGGCTCCGCGACGGCGCGTGGACCGATAGGGGCTTAGGAGACGGCGCGTGGAACGATCGGGGCTCGGAGACGGGGCGTGGAATGATCGTGGCTCACGAGATAGCGCGTGGACGGGTCGGGGCTTAGGAGACTCGCGTAGATCGATCGGGGCTCCGGAGGCGGCACGTGGACCGATCGGGGATCAGGAGACGGTGCGTGGACCGATCGCGGCTCGGAGATTGCGCGTGGCCCGATCGGCGCTTAGGAGACGACGCGTGGACCGATCGGGGCTTAGGAGACGACGCGTAGACCGATCGGGGCTCACGAGACAGCGCGTGGACCGATTGGGGCTCAGGAAGCAGCGCCTGGACCAATCGTGGCTCGGAGACGGCGCGAGGAGGCATCTGGGCTTGGAAGACGACGCGTGGATCGATCGGGGCTTAGGAGACGGCGCGTGGACCGATCGGGGCTTAGGAGCCGACGCGTGGACCGATCGTGGCTCAGGAGGCCACGCCTGGACCGATCGGGGCTCCGCGACGGCGCGTGGACCGATAGGGGCTTAGGAGACGGCGCGTGGACCGATCGGGGCTCGGAGACGGGGCGTGGAATGATCGTGACTCACGAGATGGCGCGTGAAATGATCGGCGCTCTGAGACGGCGCGTAGACCGATTGGGGCTTACGAGACGGCGCGTGGACCGAACGGGGCTCGGAGACGACGCACGGACCGATCGGGGCTCGGAAACGGCGCGTGGACCGTTCGGGGCTTAGGAGACGGCGCGTGGACCGTTCGGGGCTTAGGAGACGGCGCGTGGACCGATCGGGGCTTAGGAGACTCGCGTGGACCGATTGGGACTCAGGCGGTTGCGCGTGGATCAATTGGGGTTCGGCGACGGCGCGTGGACCGATCGCGGTGCGGAGACGGCCCGTGGACAGATCGGGGCTTAGGAGACGGCGCGTGGACCGATCGGGGCTCAGGAGACGGCGCGTGGACCGGTCGGGGCTTAGGAGACGACGCCTGGACCGATCGGGGCTTAGGAGGCGGCGTGTGGAACGATCGGGGCTCAGGATACAGCGCGTGGACCGATCGGGGCTCGGAGACGGCCCGTGGAACGATCGGAGCACAGGAGACGGCGCGTGAACCGAGCGGCGCTCGGAGACGGCGCGTGGATCGATCGGGGCTTAGGAGACGGCGCGTGGACCGATCGGGGCTCAGGAGACCCCGCATGGACCGATCGGGGCACGGCGACTGCGCGTGGACGCATCGGGGCCCAGGAGACGGCGCGTGGACCGATCGGGGTTCGGAGACGGCACGTTTACCGATCGGGGCTTAGGAGACGGCGGGTGGACCGATCGGGGCTCAGGAAGCGGCGCCTGCACCGATCGGGGCTCGGAGACGGTGCGTGGAGGCATCGGGGCTTAGAAGACGACGCATGGACCGATCGGGGCTCAGGAGGCGGCGCGTGGACCGATCGGTGCTCGCAGACTGCGCGTGGACGGACCGCGACTTAGAATGCAGCACGCGGACGGATCGGGGATCGGAGACGGCGGATGGACGTATCGGGGCTTAGGAGAAGATACGTGGACCGATCGGGGGTCAGGAGACGGCGCGTGGACCGACTGGGGCTCAGGAGGTTGCGCCTGGACGAATTGGGGTTCGGCGACGGCGCGTGGACCGACCGGGGCTCAGGAGACCGCGCGTGGACCGATCGGGGCTCGGCGACTACGCGTAGGCGGATCTGGGCTCAGGAGACGGCGCGTACACCGATCGCGGCTCGGCGACGGCGCGTGGACCGATCGAGGCTCGGAGACGACGAGTATACGGATCGGGGATTAGGGGACGACGCGTGGACTGATCCGGGCTCAGGAGACGGCGCGTGGATCGATCAGGGCTCGGAGACGGCGCTTGGAACGATCGGGGCTCAGGAGACGGCGAGTGGACTAATAGGAGCTCGGAGACGGCGCATAGAACGATCGGGGCTCAGGAGATGGTGCGTGAACCAATCGGTGCTCGGAGAAGGCGCTGACCGATCGTGGCTTAGGAGGACACGCCTGGACCGATTGGGGCTTAGGAGACGACGCGTGGACCGATCGGGGCTCAGGAGACGGCGCGTGGGCCGTCCGGGGCTCGGAGACGACAAGTGGAACGATCGGGGCTCAGCAGAAGGCGCGTGGACCGATCGGGACTCAGGAGGCCGCGCGTGGACCGATCATGGCTCGGCGACGGCGCGTAGAACGATCGGGGCTCGGAGACGACGCGTCGACCGATCGGGGCTCGGAGACAGCGCGTGGACCGACTGGGGCTCACTCAGGCGGTTGCGCGTGGACCAATTGGGGCTCCGGAGGCGGCGCGTGGACCGATTGGGGAGCAGAAGATGGTGCGTGGACCGATCGGGGCTCGGAGACGGCGGGTGGACCGATCGGAGCTTAGAAGACGACGCGTAGACCGATTCGGGCTCAGGAGATGGCACGTGAACCAATCGGCGCTCGGACACGGCGCGTGGACCGATCGTGGCTTAGGAGAAGGCGCGTGGAACGATCGGGGCTCAGGAGACGGCGCGTGGATCGATCGGTGCTCGAAGACGACGCGTGGACCGATCGCGGCTCAGGAGACGGAGCGTGGATCGATCGGGGCTCGGAAACGGCGCGTGGACCGATCGGGGCTCAGGAGACGGTGCGTGAACCAATCGGTGCTCGGAGACGGCGCGTGGACCGGTCGAGGCTTAGGAGAAGGCGGGTAGAACGTTCGGGGCTCAGGAGACGGAGCTTGGTCCGATCGGGGCTCAGGACACGGCGCTTGGATCAATCGGGGCTCGGAGACGGCGCGTGGACCGATCGGGGCTCAGAAGACGGCGCGTGGACTGATCGACGCTCGGAGACGGCGCGTGGAACGATCGGGGCTCAGGAGACGACGCGTGGACCGATCGGGGCTCAGGAGATGGCGCGTAGACCGATCGGGGCTCCGAAACGACGCGTTAACCGAGCGGGGCTTAGGAGACGATGCGTGGACCCATCGGGGCTCGGAGACAGCGCGTGGACGGATCGGGGCTCGGAGACGGCGCGTGGAGCGATCGGGGCTTAGGAGACGAAGCGTGGACCGATCAGAGCGCAGGAGACGGTGCGTGGAGCGATCGGGGCTAGGAAACGGCGGGTGGACCGTCCGGGGCTTAGGAGACGATGCCTGGACCGATCGGGGCTCAGAAGACGGCGCGTGGACGGATCGGCGCTCGGAGACGGCGCTTGGACCGATCGGGGCTCAGAAGACGGCGCGTGGACTGATCGACGCTCGGAGACGGCGCGTGGAACGATCGGGGCTCAGGAGACGACGCGTGGACCGATCGGGGCTCAGGAGATGGCGCGTAGACCGATCGGGGCTCCGAAACGACGCGTTAACCGAGCGGGGCTTAGGAGACGATGCGTGGACCCATCGGAACTCGGAGACAGCGCGTGGACGGATCGGGGCTCGGAGACGGCGCGTAGAACGATCGGGGCTCAGGAGACGGCGCGTTAACCGATTGGGGCTTAGGAGACGTTGCGTGGTCCGATCGGGGCTCGGAGACAGTGCGTGGACCGACTGGGGATCAGGCGGTTGCGCGTGGACCAATTGGGGTTCGGCGACGGCGCGTGGATCGATCGAGGCTTAGGAGACGGCGCGTGCATCGATCGGGGCCCGGAGACGGGTCGTAGACAGATGGGGGCTTAGGAGACGGCGCGTGAACCGATCGTGGTTGGGAGACGGCTCGTCCACCAATCGGGGCTTAGGAGACGACGCGTAGATCGATCGGGGCTCAGGAGACGGCGCGTGGACCGATCGGGGCTCAGGAAACGGCGCGTGGACCGACTGGGCCTCAGGCGGTTGCGCGTGGACCAATTGGGGTTCGGCGACGGCGCGTGGACCCATCGGGGCTCGGAGACGGCGCGTCGACCGCTCGGGGTTCGGAGACGGCGCCTGGACCGTCCGGAGCTCAGGAGGCGATGCGTGGACCGATCGGGGCTCAGGAGACTGCGCGTGGATGGATCGGAGCTTAGGGAACGACGCGTGGACCGATCAGGGCTCAGGAGACGGCGCGTGAACCGATCGGCGCTCGGAGACGGCACCTGGACCGATCGGGGCTTAGGAGACGGCGCGTGGACCAATAGGAGATCAGGAGAGGACGCGTGGACCGATAGGGCTCTGGAAGCGGCGCACGGACCGATCGTGGCTCGGAGACGGCGCGTGGAGGCATCGGGGCTTTGAAGACGACGCGTGGACCGAACGGTGCTCAGAAAACGGCACCTGGAGCGATCGGGGCTTAGGAGACGGCGCGCGGACGGACCCGGGCTCAGAAGCCTCGCGTAGATCGATCGGGGCTCCGGAGGCGCCGCGTGGACCGATGGGGATCAGGACACGGTGCGTGGACCGATCGGGGCTCGGAGACGGCGCGTGGACCGATCGGGGCCTGGGAGACGACGCGTGGACTGATCGGGGCGTAGGAAACGACGCGTGTACCTATCGGGGCTCAGGAGACAGCGAGTGGACCTATTGGGGCTCAGGAGACAGCGAGTGGACCTATTGGGGCTCAGGAGACGGCGCAGGGACCGATCGGGGCTCGGAAACGGCGCGTGGACCGATCGGGGCTCAGGAGACGGTGCGTGAACCAATCGGTGCTCGGAGACGGCGCGTGGACCGGTCGAGGCTTAGGAGAAGGCGGGTAGAACGTTCGGGGCTCAGGAGACGGAGCTTGGTCCGATCGGGGTTCAGGACACGGCGCTTGGATCAATCGGGGCTCGGAGACGGCGCGTGGACCGATCGGGGCTCCGGAGACGGCGCGTGGAGCGATCGGGGCTCGGACACGGCGCGTGGACCGATCGGGGCTTAGGAGACGACGCGTGGACAGATTGGGGCTTAGGAATCGGCGCGTGGACCGATCGGGACTCCGGGACGACGCGTGGAGCGGTCGGGGCTCGGAAACGGCGGGTGGACCGATTGGGGCTCAGGAGGCCGCGCGTGGGCCGATCGCGGCTCGGCGCCACCACGTGGACGGATCGGGGCTCAGGAGGTTGCGCGTGGTCCGATCATGGCTCGGCGACGGCGCGTGGACCGATCGCGGCTCGGAGACGGCGCGTGGAACGATCGGGGCTCAGGAGACGGTGCGTGAACCAATCGGCACTCGGACACGGCGCGTGGACCGATCGTGGCTTACGAGAAGGCGCGTGGAACGATCGGGGCTCAGGAGACGGCGCGTGGATCGATCGGTGCTCGAAGACGACGCGTGGACCGATCGCGGCTCAGGAGACGGCGCGTGGATCGATCGGGGCTCGGAAACGGCGCGTGGACCGATCGGGGCTCAGGAGACGGCGCGTGGACCGATAGGGCTCAGGAGGCCGCGCGTGGACCGATCGGGGCTCGGCGACGGCGCCCGGACCGATCGAGGCTCGGCGACGACGCGTGTACGGATCGGGGACTAGGGGACGACACGTGAACCGATCGGGGCTCAGGCGACGGCGTGTGGACTGATCGGGGATCGGAAACGATGCGTTAACCGAGCGGGGCTTAGGAGACGATGCGTGGAGCGATCGCTGCTCGGAGACGGCGCGTGGAACGATCGGGGCTCAGGAGACGGCGAGTGAACTGGTCGGGGCTCGGAGACGGCGCGTGGAACGATCGGGGCTCAGGAGACGGTGCGTGAACCAATCGGTGCTCGAAGACGACGCGTGGATCGATCCGGTCTCAGGAGACGACGCGTCGACGGATTGGGGCTCGGCGAGTGCGCGTGGACGTATCGGGGTTCAGGAGACGGCGCGTGGAACGATCGGGGCTCGGAGACGGCCAGTTAACCGATCGGGGCTTAGGAGACGATGCGTGGACCGATCGCGGTTCGGAGAGGGCACGTGAACCGACCGGGGCTCAGGAGGATGCTCGTGGACCGATCGAGGCTCGGCTACGGCGCGTGGACCCATCGGGGCTCAGAAGGCGGTGCGTGGACCCATCGGGGCTCGGAGACGACGCGTGGACCGATCCGGGCACAGGAGACGGCGCGTCGACCGACCGGAGGTCAGGAGGCGACGCGTGGACCCATCGGGGCTCGGAGACGGCACGTGGACCGATCGGGGCTTAGGACCCGACGCGTGGGCTGATCGGGGTGCAGGAGACGGGGCGTGGACCGATCGAGGCTTAGGAGACGATACGTGGAGCGATCGGGGCTCAGGAGGCGGCGCGTGGATCGATCGGGGCTCAGGAGACGCCGCGTGGACCGATCGCGTATTAGGGGACGACGCATCGACCGATCGGTGCTCGGAGTCGGCGCGTGGATGGACCATCGCTTAGAATGCGGCACGTGTACCGATCGGGGCTCGGAGACGGCGTGTGGACCGATCGGGGCTCGGAGAGGGCGCGTTAACCGATCGGCGCTTAGGAGACGATGCGTGCACCGATCGGGGCTCGGAGATGGCACGTGGACCGATCGGGGCTCGGAGACGGCGCGTTAACCGATCGGGGCTTAGGAGCCGACACGTGGACCGATCGGGACTCAGAAGGCGGCGCCTGGACCGATCGTGGCTCAGGAGACGGCGCGTGGACGGGTCGGGGCTTAGGAGACTCGCGTAGATCGATCGGGGCTCCGGAGGCGGCACGTGGACCGATCGGGGATCAGGAGACGGTGCGTGGACCGATCGCGGCTCGGAGATGGCGTGTGGACCGATCGGGGCTTCGGAGACGGTACGTTGACCGATCGGGGCTCGGAGACGGCGCGAGGACCGACCGGGGCTCAGGAGACGGCGCGTGGACCGACCGGAGCTCAGGAGATTCGCGTGGATCGATCCGGGCTCCGGAGGCGACGCGCGGACCGATTGGGGAGCAGGAGATGGGCCGTGGACGGATCGGGGCTCAGGAGACGGCGGTGGACCGATCGGGGCTCGGAGACGGCATGTTAACCGATCGGGGCTTAGGAGACGATACGTGGACCGATCGGGGCTCCGGAGGCGGCACGTGGACCGATCGGGGATCAGGAGACGGTGCGTGGACCGATCGCGGCTCGGAGATGGCGCGTGGACCGATCGGCGCTTAGGAGACGACGCGTGGACCGATCGGGTTTAGGAGACGACGCGTAGACCGATCGGGGCTCACGAGACAGCGCGTGGACCGATTGGGGCTCAGGAAGCAGCGCCTGGACCGATCGTGGCTCGGAGACGGTGCGTGAACCGACCGGGGCACAGGAGGCCGCGCGTCGACCGATCGAGGCTCAGGAGGCCACGCCTGGACCGATCGGGGCTCCGCGACGGCGCGTAGACCGATAGGGGCTTAGGAGACGGCGCGTGGACCGATCGGGGCTCGGAGACGGGGCGTGGAATGATCGTGGCTCACGAGATGGCGCGTGGACGGGTCGGGGCTTAGGAGACTCGCGTAGATCGATCGGGGCTCTGGAGGCGGCACGTGGACCGATCGGGGATCAGGAGACGGTGCGTGGACCGATCGCGGCTCGGAGATGGCGCGTGGACCGATCGGCGCTTAGGAGACGACGCGTGGACCGATCGGGGCTTAGGAGACGACTCGTGGACCGATCGGGGCTCAGGAGATAGCGCGTGGACCGATCGGGGCTTAGGAGACGACGCGTGGACCGATCGGGGCTCAGGAAGCGGCGCCTAGACCGATCGTGGCTCGGAGACGGCGCGTGGAGGCATCGGGCCTAAGAAGACGACGCATGGACCGAGCGGGGCGCAGGAGACGGCGCGAGGAGCGATCGGGGCTCGGCGATGGTGCGTGGACCGATCGAGGCTCGGTGACGACGCGTGTACGGATCGGGGATTAGGGGACGATACGTGAACCGATCGGGGCTCAGGAGACGGCGTGTAGACTGATCGGGGATCGGAAACGATGCGGTAACCGAGCGGGTCTTATGAGACGATGCGTGGACCGATCGGGGCTCAGAGACAGCACGTGGACCGATCGGGGCTCGGAGACGGCGCGGGGAACGACCGGGGCTCACGAGACGACGCGTCGCCCGATCGGAGGTCAGGAGGCGGCGCGTGGACCCATCGGGGCTCGGAGACGGCACGTGGACCGATCAGGGCTTAGGAGACGACTCGTGGACCGATCGGGGCTCAGGAGATAGCGCGTGGACCGGTCGGGACTCAGAAGGCGGCGCCTGGACCGATCGTGGCTCAGGAGCCGGCGCGTGGACGGGTCGGGGCTTAGGAGACTCGCGTAGATCGATCGGGGCTCCGGAGGCGTCACGTGGACCGATCGGGGATCAGGAGACGGTGAGTGGACCGATCGCGGCTCGGAGATGGCGTGTGGACCGATCGGGGCTTCGGAGACGGTACGTGGACCGATCGGGGCTCGGAGACGGCGCGAGGACCGACCGGGGCTCAGGAGACGGCGCGTGGACCGACCGGAGCTCAGGAGATTCGCGTGGATCGATCCGGGCTCCGGAGGCGACGCGTGGACCGATTGGGGAGCAGGAGATGGGCCGTGGACGGATCGGGGCTCCGGAGACGGCGGTGGACCGATCGGGGCTCGGAGACGGGGCGTGGAATGATCGTGGCTCACGAGATGGCGCGTGGACGGGTCGGGGCTTAGGAGACTCGCGTAGATCGATCGGGGCTCCGGAGGCGGCACGTGGACCGATCGGGGATCAGGAGACGGTGCGTGGACCGATCGCGGCTCGGAGATGGCGCGTGGACCGATCGGCGCTTAGGAGACGACGCGTGGACCGATCGGGGCTTAGGAGACGACGCGTAGACCGATCGGGGCTCACGAGACAGCGCGTGGACCGATTGGGGCTCAGGAAGCAGCGCCTGGACCGATCGTGGCTCGGAGACGGCGCGAGGAGGCATCTGGGCTTGGAAGACGGTGCGTGGACCGATCGCGGCTCGGAGATGGCGCGTGGACCGATCGGCGCTTAGGAGACGGCGCGTGGACCGATCGGGGCTTAGGAGACGGCGCGTGGACCGATCATGGCTCGGCGACGGCGCGTGGACCGATCGGGGTTTGGATACGACGCGTGGACCGATCGGGGCTCGGAGACAGCGCGTGGACCAACCGGGGCTCAGGCGGTTGAGCGTGGACCAATTGGGGTTCGGCAACGGCGCGTGGACCAATCGGGGCGGAGGAGAAGGCGCGTTGACCGATCGGGGCTTAGGAGACGGGCGTGAACCGATCGGGGCTCGGGGACGGCGCGTTAACCGATTGGGGTTTAGGAGACCATGCGTGGACCGATCGGGGCGCGAAGACGGCGCGTGGACCGATCGGGTCTCAGGAGGCCGCGCGTGGACAGATCATGACTCGGCGACGGCGCGTGGACCGATCGGGGCTCGGAGACGACGCGTGGACCGATCGGGGCTCGGAGACAGCGCGTGGACCGTCTGGGGCTCAGGCGGTTTCGCGTGGACCAATTGGGGTTCGGCGACGTGCGCGTGGACCGATCGGGGCTTAGGAGACGGCGCGTGCACCGATCGGGGCCCGGAGACGGGTCGTGGACAGATTGGGGATTAGGAGACGATGCGTGGACCGATCGCGGCTCGGAGACGGCGTGTGAACCGACCGGGGCTCAGGAGGCCGCGCTTGGACCGATCGAGGCTCGGCGACGGGGCGTGGACCGATCGAGTCTCGGAGACGACGCGTCGACCGATCGGGGCTCAGATGACGGTGCGCGGACCGACCGGAGCTCAGGAGACTCGCGTGGATCGATCGGGGCTCCGGAGGCGACGCGTGGACCGATTGGGGAGCAGGAGATGGGCCGTGGACGGATCGGGGCTCCTGAGACGGCGGTGGACCGATCGGGGCTCGGAGACGGGGCGTGGAATGATCGTGGCTCACGAGATGGCGCGTGGACGGGTCGGGGCTTAGGAGACTCGCGTATATCGATCGGGGCTCCGGAGGCGGCACGTGGACCGATCGGGGATCAGGAGACGGTGCGTGGACCGATCGCGGCTCGGAGATGGCGCGTGGACCGATCGGCGCTTAGGAGACGACGCGTGGACCGATCGGGGCTTAGGAGACGACGCGTAGACCGATCGGGGCTCACGAGACAGCGCGTGGACCGATTGGGGCTCAGGAAGCAGCGCCTGGACCGATCGTGGCTCGGAGACGGCGCGAGGAGGCATCTGGGCTTGGAAGACGGTGCGTGGACCGATCGCGGCTCGGAGATGGCGCGTGGACCGATCGGCGCTTAGGAGACGGCGCGTGGACCGATCGGGGCTTAGGAGACGGCGCGTGGACCGATCATGGCTCGGCGACGGCGCGTGGACCGATCGGGGTTTGGATACGACGCGTGGACCGATCGGGGCTCGGAGACAGCGCGTGGACCAACCGGGGCTCAGGCGGTTGAGCGTGGACCAATTGGGGTTCGGCAACGGCGCGTGGACCAATCGGGGCGGAGGAGAAGGCGCGTTGACCGATCGGGGCTTAGGAGACGGGCGTGGACCGATCGGGGCTCGGGGACGGCGCGTTAACCGATTGGGGTTTAGGAGACCATGCGTGGACCGATCGGGGCTCGAAGACGGCGCGTGGACCGATCGGGTCTCAGGAGGCCGCGCTTGGACCGATCGAGGCTCGGCGACGGGGCGTGGACCGATCGAGTCTCGGAGACGACGCGTCGACCGATCGGGGCTCGGAGACAGCGCGTGGACCGTCTGGGGCTCAGGCGGTTTCGCGTGGACCAATTGGGGTTCGGCGACGTGCGCTTGGACCGATCGGGGCTTAGGAGACGGCGCGTGCACCGATCGGGGCCCGGAGACGGGTCGTGGACAGATTGGGGATTAGGAGACGATGCGTGGACCGATCGCGGCTCGGAGACGGCGTGTGAACCGACCGGGGCTCAGGAGGCCGCGCTTGGACCGATCGAGGCTCGGCGACGGGGCGTGGACCGATCGAGTCTCGGAGACGACGCGTCGACCGATCGGGGCTCAGATGACGGTGCGCGGACCGACCGGAGCTCAGGAGACTCGCGTGGATCGATCGGGGCTCCGGAGACGCCGCGTGGAGCGATGGGGATCAGGAGACGGTGCACGGACCGATCGGGGCTCGGAGACGGCGCGTGGACCGATCGGGGCTTAGGAGACGGCGCGTGGACCGATCGGGGCTCGGAGACATCGCGTGGAATGATCGGGGCTCAGGAGACGGCGTGTGAACCGATCGGCGCTCGGAGACGGCGCGTGGACGGATCAGGGCTCAGGAGACGGCGCGTGAACCAATCGGCGCTCGGAGACGGCGCGTGGACCGATCGGGGCTTAGGAGACGGCGAGTGCGACGATCGGGGCCCGGAGACGGGTCGTGGACAGATTGGGGCTTAGGAGACGGCGCGTGGACCGATCGGGGCTGGGAGACGGCACGTGAACCAATAGGGGCTTAGGAGACGGCGCGTGGACCGATCGGGGCTTAGGAGACGACGCGTGAATCGAGCGGGGCTCGGAGACGGCGCGTGGACCGATCGGGGATCAGGAAACGGTGCGTGGAGCGATCGGGGCTCAGGAGGCGGCGCGTGGATCGATGGGGGCTCAGGAGACGACGCGTCGATGGATCGGGGCTTAGGAGCCGACGCGTGGACCGATTGGGGCTCAGGAGACGGCGCGTGGATCGATCGGGGCTGGGAGACGGCGCGTGGATCAATCGGGGCTTAGGAGACGGCGCGTGGACCGATCGGGGCTTAGGAGACGACGCGTGGATCGAGCGGGGCTCGGAGACGGCGCGTGGATGTGCCGTGGCTTAGAATGCGGCACGCGGACCGATCGGGGTTCGGAGATGGCGCGTGGAACGATCGGGTCTCAGGAGACGGCGCGTTAAATGATCGGCGCTCGGAGACGGCGCGTGGACCGATCGGGGCGTAGGAGACGATTCGTGGACCGATCGGGGCTCGGAGACGGCGCGTGGACCGACCGGGGCTAAGCAGGCCGCGCGTGGACCGATAGAGGCTTAGGAGCCGACGCGTGGACCGATCGGGGCTCGGAGACGGCGTGTGGACCGATCGGGCCTCAGGAGACGGAGCGTCAACCGATCGGCGCTCGGAGACGGCGCGTGGACCGATCGGGGCTTAGGAGACGGCGCGTGGACCGATCGGAGATCAGGAGATGACGCGTGGACCGATCGGGGTTGTGGAACCGGCGCACGGACCGATCGTGGCTCGGAGACGGCGCGTGGAGGCATCGGGGCTTTGAAGACGACGCATGGACCGAGCGGGGCTCAGGAGAACGCGCGAGGACCGATCGGGGCTCAGGAGAAGACGCGTCAATTGATCGGGGCTCAGGAGACGACGCGTGGACCGATCGGGGTTCGGCGATGGCGCGTGGACCGATCGGGGCTCGGAGACGACGCGTGTACGGATCGAGGCTTCGAGACGGCGCGTGGACCGATCGGAGCTCGGAGACGGCCCGTGGGCAGATCGGGGCTTAGGAGACGGCGCGTGGACTAATTGGGGCTTAGGAGAACATACGTGGACCGATCGGGGCTCGGAGACAGCGCGTGGACCGATCGGGGTTCGGATACGACGCGTGGACCGATCGGGGCTCGGAGACAGCGCGTGGACCAACCGGGGCTCAGACGGTTGAGCGTGGACCAATTGGGGTTCGGCGACGGCGCGTGGACCGATCCGGGCTCAGGATACGGCGCGTGGACCGATCGGGGCTCGGAGACGGCGCGTGGAGCGATCGGGGCTCAGGAGACGGTGCGTGGACCGATTGGGCCTCGGATACGGCGCGTGAAGCAACCGGGGCTCAGGAGGCCGCGCGTGGACCGATCGCGGCTCGTGCGACGGCGCGTACACCGATCGGCGCTCGGAGACGGCGCTGACCGATCGTGGCTTAGGAGAAGGCGCGTGGAACGATCGGGGTTCAGGAGACGGCGCGTGGACCGATCGGGGCTCGGAGACGGCGCGTGGAATGATCGGGGCTCAGGAGACGGCGCGTGAACCGATCGGCGCTCGGAGACAGCGCGTGGACCGATCGGAGCTCAGGAGACGGCGCGTGAACCGATCCGCGCTCGGAGACAGCGCGTGGACCGATCGGGGCTTAGGAGACGGCGCGTGGACCGATCGGAGATGAGGAGACGATGCGTGGACCGATAGGGCTCTGGAAACGGCGCACGGACCGATCGTGGATCGGCGACGGCCTGTGGACCGATTGGGGCTCAGGAGGCCGCGCGTGGACCGATCATGGCTCGGCGACGGCGCGTGGACCGATCGGGGCTCGGAGACAGCGTGTGGACCGACTGGGACTCAGGCGGTTGCGCGTGGACCAATTGGGGTTCGGCGACGGCGCGTGGACCGCTCGGCGCTCGGAGACGGCGCGTTAACCGATCGGGGCTTAGGAGACGATGCGTGGACCGATGGGGGCTCGGAGACGGCGCGTGGACCGACTGGGGCTCAGGAGACTCGCGTGGATCGATCGGGGCTCCGGAGACGCCGCGTGGAGCGATGGGGATCAGGAGACGGTGCGCGGACCGATCGGGGCTCGGAGACGGCGCGTGGACCGATCGGGGCTTAGGAGACGACGCGTGGACCGATCGGGGCGTAGGACACGACGCGTGTACCTATCGGGGCTCACGAGACAGCGTGTGGACCGATTGGGGCTCAGGAGACGGCGCGTGGACCGATCGGGGCTCGGAGACGGCGCGTGGACCGATCGGTGCTCGGAGACGACGCGTGGACCGATCGGGGCTGAGGAGACGGCGCGTGGACCGATCGGGGCTCAGGAGACGGCGCGTGGACCGATTGGGGCTCGGGAGACTGCGCGTGGATGGATCGGGGCTTCGGGAACGACGCGTGGACCGATCGAGGTTCAGGAGACGGCGCGTGGACCGATCGGGGCTCGGAGACGGCGCGTGGAACGATCGGGGCTTAGGAGGCCGGGCGTGGACCGATCGGGACTCAGGAGACGGCGTGAGGACCAATCGGGGCTCAGGAGGCGGCGCGTGGACCGATTGGGGCTTAGGAGACGGCGCGTGGGTCGATCGGGGTTCAGGAAGCGGCGCCTGGACCGATCGTGGCTCGGAGACGGCGCGTGGAGGCATCGGGGCTAAAAAGACGACATATGGACCGAGCGCGGCTCAGGAGACGGCGCGAGGAGCGATCGGGGCTCAGGAGAAGACGCGTCAATTGATCGGGGCTCAGGAGACGACGCGTCGACGGATCGGGGCTTAGGAGACGACGCGTGAACCGATCGGGGCTTAGGAGACGATGCGTGGAACGATCGGGGCTCAGGAGACGGCGCGCAGACCGACCGGGGCTCAGGAGACTCGCGTGGATCGATCGGGGCTCAGGAGGCGACGCGTGGACCCATCGCGGCTCGGAGACGACGTGTGGATGTATCGGGGCTTAGGAGACGACGCGTGGACTGATCGGGGCTCAGGAGAAGGCGCGTGGACCGATCGGGGCTTAGGAGAGGACCCGTCGACCGATCGGGGCTCAGGAGACGGCGCGTGGACGGATCGGTCTCAGGAGACGGCGCGTGAACCGATCGGCACTCGGAGACGGGGCGTGGACCGATCGGGGGTTAGGAGACGGCGCGTGCACCGATCGGGGCCCGGAGACGTGTCGTGGACAGATTGGGGCTTAGGAGACGGCGCGTGGACCGATCGGGGCTCACGAGACGGCGCGTGGACCGATCGGGACTCAGGAGACGGAGCGCAGACCGATCGGGGCGCAGGAGGCGGTGCGTGGACCGATTGGGGTTTAGCAGAGGACGCGTCGACCGATCGGGGCTCAGGAGACAGCGCGTAGACGGATCGAGTGTCAGGAGACGGCGCGTGAACCAATCGGTGCTCGGAGACGGGGCGTGGACCGATCGGGGCTTAGGAGACGACGCGTGGAGGCATCGGGGCTAAGAAGACGACGCATGGACCGAGCGGGGCTCAGGAGACGGCGCGAGGAGCGATCGGGGCTCTGGAGAAGACGCGTCAATTGATCGGGGCTCAGGAGACGACGCGGCGACGGATCGGGGCTTAGGAGACGACGCGTGGACCGATTGGGGCTTAGGAGACGGTACGTGGATCGACCGAGGCTCGGAGACGGCGCGTGGACCGACCGGGGCTCAGGAGACGGCGGGTGAACCGGCCGGGGCTCAGGAGCCTAGCGTGGGTCGATCGGGGCTCCGGAGGCGGCGCGTGGACCGATTGGAGAGCAGGAGATGGTGCGTGGACCGATCGGGGCCCGGAGGCGGCGCGTGGACCGATCGGGGCTTAGGAGACGACGCGTGGAGGCATCGGGGCTAAGAAGACGACGCATGGACCTAGCGGGGCTCAGGAGACGGCGCGAGGAGCGATCGGGGCTCTGGAGAAGACGCGTCAATTGATCGGGGCTCAAGAGACGACGCGGCGACGGATCGGGGCTTAGGAGACGACGCGTGGACCGATTGGGGCTTAGGAGACGACGTGTGGACCGATCGGGGCTTAGGAGACGGCACGAGATTCGATCGGTGCACAGGAGACGGCGCGTGAACCGGTCGGGGCTTAGGAGACGACGCGTCGGCCGATCGGGGCTCAGGACAAGGGGTGTGGACCGTTCGGAGCTCAGGAGACGGCGCGTGGATCGATCGGGGCTCGGCGACTGCGCGTTAACCGATTGGGGCTTAGGAGACCATGCGTGGACCGATCGGGGCTCGAAGACGGCGCGTGGACCGATCGGGGCTTAGGAGACGACGCGTGGACCGATCGGGGCTCGGAGACGGCGCGTTAACCGATTGGGGCTTAGGAGACGATGCGTGGTCCGATCGGGGTTCAGGAGCCTCGCCTGGATCGATCGGGGCTCCGGAGGCGCCGCGTTGACCCATGGGGATCAGGAGACAGTGCGTGGACCGATCGGGGCTCGGAGACGGCGCGTGGACCGATCGGGGCTTAGGAGTCGACGCGTGGACCGATCGGGGTGTAGGCGACGACGCGTGTACCTATCGGGGCTCAGGAGACAGCGCGTGGACCGATCAGGGTTCGGCGAGTGCGCGTCGACGTATCGGGGCTCAGGAGACGGCGCGTGGACCGATCGGGGCTCGGGGACGGCGCGTTAACCGATTGGGGCTTAGGAGACCATGCGTGGACCGATCGGGGCTCGAAGACGGCGCGTGGACCGATCGGGTCTCAGGAGGCCGCGCGTGGACAGATCATGACTCGGCGACGGCGCGTGGACCAATCGGGGCTCGGAGACGACGCGTGGACCGATCGGGGCTCGGAGACAGCGCGTGGACCGATCGGGGCTGGGAGACGGCACGTGGACCAATGGTGGCTTAGGAGACGACGCGTGGACCGATCGGGGCTCAGGAGACGGCGCGTGGACCGATCGGGGCTCAGGAGACGGCGCGTTTACCGATTGGGGCTCGAATACGGCGCGTGAACCAATCGGCGCTCAGGAGGCCGCGCGTGGACCGATCGCGGCTCGGCGACGGCGCGTGGACCGATCGGGGCTCAGGAGGCCGCGCGTGGACCGATCATGGCTCGGCGACGGCGCGTGGACCGATCGGGGCTCGGAGACGGCGCGTGGACCGATCGAGGCTCGGCGTCGGGGCGTGGACCGATCGAATCTCGGAGACGACGCGTCGACCGATCGGGGCTCAGGAGACGGCGCGTGAACCGATCGGCGCTCGGAGACGGCGCGTGGACCGATCGGGGCTTAGGAGACGGCGCGTGAATCGAGCGGGGCTCGGAGCCGGCGCGTGGATGGACCGTGGCTTAGAATGCGGCACGCGGACCGATCGGGGCTCGGAGACGGCGTGTGGACCGATCGGGGATCAGGAAACGGTGCGTGGAGCGATCGGGGCTCAGGAGGCGGCGCGTGGATCGATCGCGGCTCGGAGACAGCGCGTGGACCGACTGGGGCTCAGGCGGTTTCGCGTGGACCAATTGGGGTTCGGCGACGGCGCGTGGACCGATCGGGGCTTAGGAGACGGCGCGTGCACCGATCGGGGCCCGGAGACGGGTCGTGGACAGATTGGGGATTAGGAGACGGCGCGTGGACCGATCGGGGCTGGGAGACGGCACGTGGACCGATCGGGGCTCGGAGACAGCGCGTGGACCGACTGGGGCTCAGGAGACGACGCGTGGACCGACCGGGGCTCAGGAGACGGCGCGTGCACCGATCGGGGCTCGGAGAAGGCGCGTGGACCGATCGTGGCTCAGGAAGCGGCGCCTGGACCGATCGTGGGCCGGAGACGGCGCGAGAAGGCATCTGGGCTTACAAGACGACGCGTGGATCGATCGGGGCTCGGAGACGGCGCATGAACCGACCGGGGCTCAGGAGACGGCGCGTGGACTGATCGGGGCTCGGAGACGGCGCGTTAACCGATCGGGGCTCAGGAGACGATGCGTGGACCGATCGGGGCTCGGAGACGGCGCGTGGACCGACCGGGGCTAAGGAGGCCGCGCGTGGACCGATCGAGGCTCGGCGACGGCGCGTGGACCGATCGGGGCTCAGGAGACGGCGCGTGGACGGGTCGGGGCTCAGGAAGCGGCACGTGGAGCGATAGGGGCTCAGGGGACGACGCATGGATCGATCGGGGATCAGGAGACGACACGTGGACCGATCGGGGCTCCCGAAATGGCCCATGGACCAATCGGTGCTCGGAGACGACGCGTGGACCGATCGGGGCTGAGGAGACGGCGCATGGACCGATCGGTGCTTGGACACTGGCTGTGGACGTATCGGGGCTTAGGAGACGACGCGTAGACCGATGGGGGCTTAGGAGACGGCGCGTGGACTGATAGGGGCTCGGAGACGGCGTGTCGACCGATTGGGGCTCGGAGACGGCGCGTTAACCGATCGGGGCTTAGGAGACGACGCGTGTACGGATCGGGGCTTGGAGACGGCGCGTGGAACGATCGGGGCTCGGCGACGCCGCATGGACCCATCGGGGCTTAGGAGACGACGCCGGACCGATCGGAGCTTAGGTAACACCGCGTGAACTGATCGGCGCTCGGAGACGGTGCATGGACCGATCGGAGCTCAGAAAGCGGCGCCTGGATCGATCGTGGCTCGGAAACGGCGCGTGGACCGATCGGGGCTCAGGAGACGACGCGTGGACCGATCGGGGTTTAGCAGAGGACGCGTCGACCGATCGGGGCTCAGGACACGGCGCGTGGACCCATCGGGGCTTAGGACACGACGCGTGGACCGATCGGTGCTCAGGAAGTGGCGCCTGGACCGATCGTGGCTCGGAGACGGCGCCTGGGGGCATCTGCGCTTGGAAGACGACGCGTGGAGGCATCGGGGCTCAGGAGACAACGCGTGGACCGATCGGGGCTCAGGAAGCGGCGCCTGGACCAATCGTGGCTCGGAGACGGCGCGAGCAGGCATCTGTGCTTAGAAGACGACGCGTGGACCGATCGGGGCTCAGGAAACGGCCCGTGGAGCAATCGGGGCTCAGGACACGGCGCGTGGACCCATCGGGGCTTAGGACACGACGCGTGGACCGATCGGTGCTCAGGAAGTGGCGCCTGGACCGATCGTGGCTCGGAGACGGCGCCTGGGGGCATCTGCGCTTGGAAGACGACGCGTGGAGGCATCGGGGCTCAGGAGACAACGCGTGGACCGATCGGGGCTCAGGAAGCGGCGCCTGGACCAATCGTGGCTCGGAGACGGCGCGAGCAGGCATCTGTGCTTAGAAGACGACGCGTGGACCGATCGGGGCTCAGGAAACGGCCCGTGGAGCAATCGGGGCTCAGGAGACGACGCGTGGATCGATCAGGGCTCAGGAGACGACGCGTCGACCGATCGGGGCTCAGGAAACGGCGCGTGGACCGATTGCGGCTCGGAGACGGAGCGTTAACCGATCGGGCTTAGGAGGCGACGCGTGAACCGATCGGCGCTCGGAGACAGCGCGTGGACGGACCGTGGCTTAGAATGCGTCACGCGGAACGATCGGTGCTCGGAGAGGGCGTCTGGACGTATCGGGGCTTAGGAGACGATGCGTGGACCGATCGGGGCTCAGAAGACGGCGCGTGGACCGATCGGAGCTTCGGAGACGGTACGTGAGCCGATCGAGGCTTGGAGACTGCGCGTGGACCGACCGGGGCTCAGGAGGCCGCGCGTGGACCGATCGGCGCTTAGGAGACGATGCGTGGGTCGATCGGGGCTCAGGAGACGACGCGTCGACCGATCGGGGCTCAGAAGGCGGCGCGTGGACCCATCGGGGCTCGGAGACGACACGTGGACCGATCAGGGCTTAGGAGACGACGCGTGGACCGATCGGGGCTTAGGAAACGGCTCGTGGAGTGATCCGGGGTCAGAAGACGACGCGTGGATCGATCGGGTCTCAGGAGACGACGCGTGGACCGATCGAGGCTCAGGAGAAGACGCGTGGATCGATCGGGGCTCAGGAGACGACGCGTCGACGGATCGGGGCTCAGGAAACGGCGCGTGGACCGTGTGCGGCTCGGAGACGGAGCGTTAACCGATCGGGCTTAGGAGACGATGCGTGAACCGATCGCGGCTCGGAGACGGCGCGTGGACCGGTCAGGGCTTAGGAGACGACGCCTGGACCGATCGGGGCTTAGGAGCCGCCGCGTGGAACGATCGGGGCTCATGAGACGGCGCGTAGACCGATCGGGGCTCCGGCGGCGACGCGTCGACCGATCGGGGCCCAGGAAACGGCGCGTGGATCGATCGGTGCTGGAAGACGACGCGTGGACCGATCGGGGCTCAGGAGCCGATGCGTGAACCGATCGGGGATTAGGAGACGACGCGTGGACCGATCGGGGCTCGGAGACGACGCGTGTACGGATCGGAGCTCAGGAAACGGCGCGTGGATGCGATCGGGGCTCAGGAGACGACGCGTCGACCGACCGGAGGTCAGGAGGCGACGCGTGGACTCATCGGGGCTCAGAGACGCCACGTGGACCGGTCGGGGCTTAGGAGACTCGCGTGGATCTATCGAGGCTTCGGAGGCGGCATGTGAACCGATCGGGGATTAGGAGACGGTGCGTGGAGCGATCGAGGCTTAGAAGATGGCGCGTGGACCGATCGGGGCTGGTGAAGCGG
Organism: Netelia fuscicornis; assembly: GCA_946811545.1. Taxonomy (NCBI): domain Eukaryota; kingdom Metazoa; phylum Arthropoda; class Insecta; order Hymenoptera; family Ichneumonidae; genus Netelia; species Netelia fuscicornis. Next base: position 27,957,008 of record OX328012.1, read on the forward strand.
CGCCTGGACCGATCGTGGCTCGGAGACGGCGCGTGGAGGCATCATGATTTAAAAGACGACGCATGGACCGATCGGGGCTCAGGAAACGGCACGTGGACCGATCGGAGCTCGGAGACGACGCGTGGACCGATCGGGGCTCAGGAGATGGCGCGTGGAGCGATCGGGGCTCAGGAGAAGACGCGTGGATCGATCGGGTATCAGGAGACGACGCGTCGACGGATCGGGCCTTAGGAGAGGACGAGTGGACCGATCGGGGCTTAAGACCCGACGTGTGGGCCGATCGGGGCGCAGGAGACGGCGCGTGGACCGATCGAGGCTTAGGTGACGATACGTGGAGTGATCGGGGCTTAGGAGGCGGCGCGTGGATCGATCGGGGCTCAGGAGACGCCGCGTGGACCGATCGCGTATTAGGGGACGACGCTTCGACCGATCGGTGCTCGGAGTCGGCGCGTGGACCGATCGGAGCTCGGAGACGACGCGTGTACGGATCAGGGCTTGGTGACGGCGCGTTTACCGATAGCAGCTGGGAGACGGCCCGTGGACGGATCGCGGCATAGGAGACGGTGCGTGGAACGATCGGGGCTCAGGAGACGGCGCGTAGACCGGTCGGGGCTTATGAGACGGCGCGTGGACCGATCGGGGCATATGAGACGGCGCGTGGACCGATCGGAGATCAGGAGAAGACGCGTGCACCGTTCGGGGCTCTGGAAGCGGCGCACGGGCCGATCGTGGCTCGGAGACGGCGCGTGGAGGCATCGGGGCTTTGAAGACGACACGTGGACCGAACGGTGCTCAGAAAACGCCGCGTGGACCGATGGGGGCTCGGAGACGCCGCTTGGACCGATCGGGGCTTAGGAGACGGCGCGTGGACCGATTGGGGCTTAGGAGACGGCGCGTGGACCGATCGGGGCTCAGGAAGCGGCGTCTGGACCGATCGGGGCTCAGGAGACGGCGCGAGGAGCGATCGGGGCTCAGGAGAAGACGCGTCAATTGATCGGGGCTCGGAAATCTGCGCGTGGAGCGATCGGGGCTCAGGGGACGACGCGTGGATCGATCGGGGCTCAGGAAACGACTCGTCGACCGATCGGGGCTCAGGAGACGGCGCGCGTACCGACCGGGACTCAGGAGTCTCGCGTGGACCGATCACTGCTCGGCGACGGCGCGTGGACGGATCGGGGCTCGGAGACAGCGCGTGGACCGACTGGGGCTCAGGCGGTTGCGCGAGGACCGATCGAGGCTCGGAGACGGCGCGTTCACCGATAGGGGCTTAGGATACGATGCGTGGACCGATCGGGCTCGGAGACGGCGCGTGAACCGACCGGGGCTCAGGAGACGACGCGTCGACCGGTCGGTGCTTAAGAGACGAAGCCTGGACCGATCGGTGTTTAGGAGGCGGCGCGTGGAACGATCGGGGCTCAGAAGACGGCGCGTGACCCGATCGGCGCTCGGAGACGGCGCGTGGACCGATCGAGGCTTAGGAGACGACGCGTGGATCGAGCGGGGCTCGGAGATGGCGAGTGGATGGACCGTGGCTTAGAATGCGGCACGCGGACCGATCGGGGCTCGGAGAAGGCGTGTGGACCGATCGGGGATCAGGAAACGGCAGGTGGAGCGATCGGGGTTGAGGAGGCGGCGCGTGGATCGATCGGGGCTCAGGAGGCGACGCGTCGACGGATCGGGGCTTAGGAGACGACGCGTGGACCGATCGGGTATTAGGGGACGACGCGTGGACCGATCGGTGATCGGAGACGGCGCGAGGACTGACCGTGGCTTAGAATGCGGCATGCGGACCGATCGGGACTCGGAGACGGCGTGTGGAACGATCGGAGCAAAGGAGACGGCGCGTCACCCGATCGGCGTTCGGAGACGACGCGTGGATCGATCGGGGCTTAGGAGGCGGCGCGTGGACCGATTGGGGCTTAGGAGACGGCGCGATGACCGATCGGGGCTCAGGAAGCGACGCCTAGACCGATCGTGGCTCGGAGACGGCGCGTGGAGGCATCGGGGCTAAGAAGACGACGCAGGGACCGAGTGGGGCTCAGGAGACGGCGCGAGGAGCGATCGGGGCTCAGGAGAAGACGCGTCAATTGATCGGGGCTCAGAAATCGGCGCGTGGAGCGATCGGGGCTCAGGAGACGACGCGTGGATCGATCGGGGCTCAGGAAACGACGCGTCGACCGATCGGGGCTCAGGAGACGGCGCGCGGACCGACCGGGGCTCAGGAGCCTCGCGTGGGCCGATCATGGCTCGGCGACGGCGCGTGGACCAACCGGGGCTCAGGAGACCGCGCGTGGACCGATCATGGCTCGGGGACGGCGCGTGGACCGATCGGGGTTCGGATACGACGCGTGGACCGATCGGGGCTCGGAGACGGCACGTGAAGCGATCGGGTCTCAGGAGACGGCGCGTGAAATGATGGGCCCTCGGAGACGCCGCGTGGCCCGATTGGGGCTTAGGAGAGAGCGCGTGGACCGATCGGGGCGCAGGAAGCGGTGCCCGACCGATCGTGGCTCGGAGACAGCGCGTGGAGGCATCCGGGCTAAGAAGACGACGCATGGACCGAGCGGGGTTCAGGAGACGGCGCGAGGAGCGATCGGGGCTCAGGAGAAGACACGTCAATTGATCGGGGCTCCGGAGACGACGCCTCGACGGATCGGGGCTCAGGAGGCGGCACGAGAAGCGATCGGGGCTCAGGAGAAGACGCGTCATATGATCAGGGCTCAGGAGACGACGCATCGACGAATCGGGGCTTAGGAGACGACGCGTGGACGGATCGGGGCTCAGGAGACGGCGCGTCGACCGACCGGAGCTCCGGAGATTCGCGTGGATCGATCGGGGCTCCGTAGGCGGCGCGTGGACCGATTGGGGCTTAGGAGGCGACGCGTGGACCGATCGGGACTCAGGAGACGGCGCGTGGCCCGATTGGGGCTCGGATACGGCGCGTGAACCGACCGGGGCTCAGGAGGCCGCGCGAGAACCGATCGCGGCTCGGCGACGGCGCGTGGACCGATCGGGGCTCAGGAGGCCGCGCGTGGACCCATCATGGCTCGGCGACGGCGCGTAGACCGATCGGGGCTCGGAGACGACGCGTGGACCGATCGGGGCTCGGAGACAGCGTGTGGACCGACTGGGGCTCAGGCGGTTGCGCGTGGACCAATTGGGGCTCCGGAGGCGGCGCTTGGACCGATTGGGGAGCAGAAGATGGTGCGTGGACCGATCGGGGCTCGGAGATGGCGCGTGGACCGATCGGAGCTTAGAAGACGACGCGTAGACCGATTGGGGCTCAGGAGACAGCGCGTGGACTGATCTGGGCGGGGAGAGGGCGCGTTAACCGATCGGCGCTCGGAGACGGCGCGTCGACCCATCGGGGTTCGGTGACGGCGCGTGGACCGTCCGAGGCTCAGGAGGGGATGCGTGGACCGATCGCGCCTCTGGAGACTGCGCGTGGATCAATAGGGGCTCGGAGACGACGCGTGGACCGATCGGGGCTCGGAGACAGCGCGTGGACCGACTGGGGCTCAGGCGGTCGCGCGTGGACCAATTGGGGTTCGGCGACGGCGCGTGGACCGATCGGGGCTCAGAAGACGACGCGTCGACCGATCGGGGCTCAGGAGGCTGCGCGTGGACCCTTCGGGGCTCGCAGAAGGCACGAGGACCGATCAGGGCTTAGGAGACGATGCGTGGTCCGATCGGGGCTCAGGAGCCTCGCGTGGATCGATCGGTGCTCCGGAGGCGCCGCGTTGACCCATGGGGATCAGGAGACAGTGCGTGGACCGATCGGGGCTCGGAAACGGCGCGTTAACCGATTGGGGCTTTGGAGACGAGGCGTGGTCCGATCGGGGCTCAGGAGCCTCGCGTGGATCGATCGGGGCTCCGGAGGCGCCGCGTTGACCCAACGGGATCAGGAGACAGTGCGTGGACCGATCGGGGCTCGGAGAAGGCGCGTGGACCGATCGGGGCTCGGGGACGGCGCGTTAACCGATTGGGGCTTAGGAGACTATGCGTGGACCGATCGGGGCTCGGAGACGGCACGTGGACCGATCAGGGCTTAGGAGCCTCGCGTGGATCGATCGGGGCTCCGGAGGCGCCGCGTTGACCCAACGGGATCAGGAGACAGTGCGTGGACCGATCGGGGCTCGGAGATGGCACGTGAACCGATCGGGGCCTAGGAGCCTCGAGTGGATCGATCGGGGTGTAGGCGACGACGCGTGTACCTATCGCGGCTCAGGAGACAGCGCGTGGACCGATCAGGGCTCGGCGACTGCGCGTGGACGTATCGGGGCTCAGGAGAAGGCGCGTGGACCGATCGGGGCTCGGGGACGGCGCGTTAACCGATTGGGGCTTAGGAGACTATGCGTGGACCGATCGGGGCTCGGAGACGGCGCGTGGACCGACCGGGGCTAAGGAGGCCGCGCGTGGACCGATCGAGGCTCGGCGACGGCGCGTGGACCGATCGGGACTCGGAGACGGCGTGTGAACGTATCGGGGCTTAGGAGACGATGCGTTGACCGATCGGGGGTCATGAGACGGCGTGTAGACCGATCGGGGCTCAGGCGGCGACATGTGGACCGATCGGGGCCCAGGAAACGGCGCGTGGATCGATCGGTGCTCGAAGACGACGCGTGGACCGATTGGGGCTCAGGAGCCGATGCGTGGATCGATCGGGGCTCAGGAGGCGGCGCGTGGACACATCGGGGCTCGGAGACGGCACGTGGACCGATCAGGGCTTAGGAGCCTCGCGTGGATCGATCGGGGCCCCGGAGGCGCCGCGTGGACCCATGGGGATCAGGAGACAGTGCGAGGACCGATCGGGGCTCGGAGACGGCGCGTGGACCGATCGGGGCTTAAGAGACGACGCGTGGACCGATCGGGGCTCGGCGATGGCGCGTGGACCGATCGGCCCTCGGCGATGGCGCGTGGACCGATCAGGGCTCGGAGACGACGCGTGTACGGATCGAGGTTTGGAGACGGCGCGTGAAACGATCGGAGCTCGGACACGGCCCGTGGACGGATCAGGGCTTAGGAGACGGCGCGTGGACTAATTGGGGCTCAGGAGACGACGCGTGAACCGATCGGGGCTCGGAAACGACGCGTTAACCGAGCGGGGCTTAGGAGACTACGCGTGGACCGATCGGGGCTTAGGAGACAACGCGTGGACCGATCGGGGCTTAGAAGACGACGGGTGGACCGATCGGGGCTCAGGAGACGGCGCGTGGACCGACCGGGGCTCAGGAGGCGACTCGTGGACCCATCGGGGCTCGGAGACGACGTGTGGACGGATTGGGGTGTAGGCGACGACGCGTCGACCGATCGGAGCTCGGAGACGGCGCGTGGAACGATCGGGGCTCAGAAGACGACGCGTCGACCGATCGGGGCTCAGGTGACGGCGCGCGGACCGACCGGGGCTCAGGAGACGGCGCGTGAAATGATCGGCGCTCGGAGAGGGCGCGTGGACAGATTGGGACTTAAGAGACGACGGGCGAACCGATCGGGGCTTAGGAGACGGCACGTGAATCGATCGGGGCACAGGAGACGGCGCGTGCACCGGTCGGGGCTTAGGAGACGACGCGTCGACCGATCGGGGCTCAGGAGAAGGGGTGTGGACCGATCGGGGCTCGGCGACGGCGCGTGGACCGATCGGGGCTCGGCGATGGCGCGTGGGCCGATCAGGGCTCGGAGACGACGCGTGGACCGATCGGAGCTCGGACACGGCCCGTGGACGGATCGGGGCTTAGGAGACGGCGCATGGACTAATTGGGGTTCACGAGACGACGCGTGGACCGATCGGGGCTCGGAAATGACGCGTTAACCGAGCGGGGCTTAGGAGACTACGCGTGGACCGATCGGGGCGTAGGAGACGACGCGTGTACCTATCGGGGCTCACGAGACAGCGTGTGGACCGATTTGGGCTCAGGAGACGGCGCGTGGATCGATCGGGGCTCGGAGACGGCGCGTGGAACGATCGGGGCTCAGGAGACGGGGCGTGAAGTTATCGGCGCTCGGAGACGGCGCGTGGACCGACCGGGGCTCAGGAGGCGACGCGTGGACCCATCGGGGCTCGGAGACGGCGTGTGGACCGATCGGGTCTTAGGAGACGATACGTGGACCGATCGGGTCTTAGGAGACGACGCGTGGACCGATCGGGCCTCGGAGACGGCGCGTGGACTGATCGGGGCTTAGGAGCCGACGCGTGGACCCATCGGGGTTCGGAGACGATGCGTGGAACGATCGGGGCTCAGGAGACGGGGCGTGAAGTTATCGGCGCTCGGAGACGGCGCGTGGACCGACCGGGGCTCAGGAGGCGACGCGTGGACCCATCGGGGCTCGGAGACGGCGTGTGGACCGATCGGGTCTTAGGAGACGATACGTGGACCGATCGGGTCTTAGGAGACGACGCGTGGACCGATCGGGCCTCGGAGACGGCGCGTGGACTGATCGGGGCTTAGGAGCCGACGCGTGGACCCATCGGGGTTCGGAGACGATGCGTGGAACGATCGGGGCTCAGGAGACGGCGCGTAAACCGATCGGCCCTCGGAGACGGTGCGAGGAGGCGTCTGGGGTTAGAAGACGACGCGTGGACCGATCGGGGCTCAGGCAACGGCGCGTTAACCGATTGGGTCTTAGGAGACGATGCGTGGTCCGATCGGGGCTCAGGAGCCTCGCGTGGATCGATCGGGGCTCCGGAGGCGCCGCGTTGACCCATAGGGATCAGGAGTCAGTGCGTGGACCGATCGGGGCTCGGAGACGGCGCGTGGACTGATCGGGGCCCGGAGACGGCGCGTGTAACGATCGGGGCTCAGGAGACGGCACGTCGACCGATCGGGGCCCCGGAGGCGCCGCGTGGACCCATGGGCATCAGGAGATAGTGCGTGGACCGATCGGGGCTCGGAGACGGCGCGTGGACCGATCGGGGCTCGGAAACGACGCGTTAACCGAGCAGGGCTTAGGAGACGGCGCGTGCACCGGTCGGGGCTTAGGAGACGACGCGTCGACAGATCGGGGCACAGGAGAAGGGGTGTGGACAGATCGGGGCTCAGGAGACGGCGCGTGGACCGATCGGGGCTCGGAAACGACGCGTTAACCGAGCGGGGCTTAGGAGACTACGCGTGGACTGCTCGGGGCGTAGGAGACGACGCGTGTACCTATCGGGGCTCACGAGACAGCGTGTGGACCGATTTGGGCTCAGGAGACGGCGCGTGGATCGATCGGGGCTTAGAAGACGACGCGTGGACCGATCGGGGCTCAGGAGACGGCGCGTGGACCGACCGGGGCTCAGGAGGCGACGCGTGGACCCATCGGGGCTCGGAGACGGCGTGTGGACCGATCGGGGCTTAGGAGACGATACGTGGACCGATCGGGTCTTAGGAGACGACGCGTGGACCCATCGGGGTTCGGAGACGATGCGTGGAACGATCGGGGCTCAGGAGACGGCGCGTGGACCGATCGGGGCTCGGAGACGGCGCGTGGACCGATCGGGGCTTAGGAGAAGGCGCTTGGACCGATCGGGGCTCAGGAAGCGGCGCCTGCACCGATCCTGGTGGGGAGACGGCGCAAGGAGGCATCTGGGCTTAGAAGACGACGCGTGGACCGATCGGGGCTCAGGAAACGGCGCGTGGACCGACCGCGGCTCAGGAGGCCACGCCTGGACCGATCGGGGCTCGGCGACGGGGCGTGGACCGATAGGGGCTTCGGAGACGGTACGTGGATCGACCGAGGCTCGGAGACGGCGCGTGGACCGACCGGGGCTCAGGAGACGGCGGGTGAACCGATGGGTCTCTGAAACGACGGGTTAACCGAGCGGGGCTTACGAGACGATGCGTGGACCGATCGGGGCTCGGAGACAGAGCGTGTACCGATCGGGTCTTAGGAGACGACGCGTGGACCGATCGGGGCTCGGAGACGGCGCGTGGACTGATCGGGGCTTAGGAGCCGACGCGTGGACCCATCGGGGTTCGGAGACGATGCGTGGAACGATCGGGGCTCAGGAGACGGCGCGTGAACCGATCGGCCCTTGGAGACGGTGCGAGGAGGCGTCTGGGGTTTGAAGACGACGCGTGGACCGATCGGGGCTCAGGCAACGGCGCGTTAACCGATTGGGGCTTAGGAGACGATGCGTGGTCCGATCGGGGCTCAGGCGACGGCGCGTGGACCGATCGGGGCGTAGGAGACGGCGCGTCGACCGACCGGAGATCGGGAGATGACGCGTGGACCGATCGGGGCTCTGGAAGCGGCGCACGGACCGATCGTGGCACGGAGATCACGCGTGTACGAATCGGGGATTCGGGGACGACGCGTGGAACGATCCGGGCTCAGGAGACGGCGCGTGGACCGATCGGGGCTCGGAGACGGCGCATGGACCGATCGGGGCTTAGGAGAAGGCGCGTGGGCCGATCGGAGCTCGGAGACGGCGCGTGGAACGATCGGGGCTCAGGAGACGGCGCGTGAACCGATCGGGGCTTAGGAGACTACGCGTGGACCGATCGGGGCGTAGGAGACGACGCGTGTACCTATCGGGGCTCACGAGACAGCGTGTGGACCGATTTGGCCTCAGGAGACGGCGCGTGGATCGATCGGGGCTCGGAGACGGCGCGTCGAACGATCGGGGCTCAGGAGACGGCGCGTAAAGTTATCGGCGCTCGGAGACGGCGCGTGGTCCGATCGGGGCTTAGGAGACGACGCGTGGACCGATCGGGGCTTAGAAGACGACGCGTGGACCGATCGGGGCTCAGGAGACGGCGCGTGGACCGATCGGGTCTTAGGAGACGACGCGTGGACCCATCGGAGTTCGGAGACGATGCGTGGAACGATCGGGGCTCAGGAGACGGCGCGTGGATCGATCGGGGCTTAGGAGAAGGCGCTTGGACCGATCGGGGCTTAGGAGACGGCGCGTGGGCCGATCGGACCTCGGAGACGACGCGTGGACCGATCGGGGCTCGGAAACGACGCGTTAACCGAGCGGGGCTTAGGAGACTACGCGTGGACCGATCGGGGCGTAGGAGACGACGCGTGTACCTATCGGGGCTCACGAGACAGCGTGTGGACCGATTTGGCCTCAGGAGACGGCGCGTGGATCGATCGGGGCTCGGAGACGGCGCGTCGAACGATCGGGGCTCAGGAGACGGCGCGTAAAGTTATCGGCGCTCGGAGACGGCGCGTGGTCCGATCGGGGCTTAGGAGACGACGCGTGGACCGATCGGGGCTTAGAAGACGACGCGTGGACCGATCGGGGCTCAGGAGACGGCGCGTGGACCGATCGGGTCTTAGGAGACGACGCGTGGACCCATCGGAGTTCGGAGACGATGCGTGGAACGATCGGGGCTCAGGAGACGGCGCGTGGACCGATCGGGGCTCGGAGACGGCGCGTGGACCGATCGGGGCTTAGGAGAAGGCGCTTGGACCGATCGGGGCTTAGGAGACGGCGCGTGGGCCGATCGGACCTCGGAGACGGCGCGTGGAACGATCGGGGCTCAGGAGACGGCGTGTGAACCGATCGGCGCTCGGAGACGGCGCGTGGACCGATCGGGGCTCGGAGACGGCGCGTGGACAGATCGGGGCTCAGGAGACAGCGCGTGGACCGACTGGGGCTCAGGCGGTTTCGCGTCGACCAATTGGGGTTCGGCGACGGCGCGGGGACCGATCGGGGCTCAGGAGACGGCGCGTGGACCGATCGGGGCTCAGGAGACGACGCGTGGACCGATCGGGGCTCAGGAAGCGGCGCCTGCACCGATCGTGGTGGGGAGACGGCGCAAGGAGGCATCTGGGCTTAGAAGACGACGCGTGGACCGATCGGGGCTCAGGAAACGGCGCGTGGACCGACCGCGGCTCAGGAGGCCACGCCTGGACCGATCGGGGCTCGGCGACGGGGCGTGGACCGATAGGGGCTTCGGAGACGGTACGTGGACCGATCGGGGCTCAGGAGACTGCGCGTGGATGGATCGGAGCTTAGGGAACGGCGCGTTGACCGATCGGGGCTCAGGAGACGGCGCGTGGACCGAGCATGGCTCAGGAGGCCGCGCGTGGACCGACTGGGGCTCAGGAGGTTGCGCGTGGACCAATTGGGGTTCGGCGACGGGGCGTGGACCGACGGGGGCTCGGAGACGGCGCGTTAACCGATCGGGGCTTAGGAGACGATGCGAGGAGGCATCTGGGTTTACAAGACGACGTGTGGATCGATCGGGGCTCGGAGACGGCGCGTGAACCGACCGGGGCTCAGGAGAAGGCGCGTGGACCGATCGGGGCCCGGAGACGGCACGTTAATCGATCGGGGCTTAGGAGACGATGCGTGGACCGATCGGGCTCGGAACCGGCGCGTGAACCGATCGGGGTTCAGGAGACGGCGCGTGGATCGATTGGGGCTTGGATACGGCGCAAGCCGCGACCGGGGCTCAGGAGGCCGAGCGTGGACCGATCATGGCTCGGCGACGGCGCGTGGACCGACCGGGGCTCGGAGACGGCGCGTGGCGTGATCGGGGCTCAGGAGACGGCGCGTGGACCGATCGGGGCTTAGGAGATGGCGCGTAGACCAATAGGAGATCAGGAGAGGACGCGGGGACCGATAGGGCTCTGGAAGCGGCGCACGAACCGATCGTGGCTCGGAGACGGCGCGAGGAGCGATCGGGGCTCAGGAGAAGACGCGTCAATTGATCGGGGCTCAGGAGACGACGCAGCGACGGATCGGGGATTAGGAAACGGCGCGTGAACCGATCGGGGCTCAGGATACGGCGTGTGGACCGATCGGGGCTTCGGAGACGGTACGTGGACCGATCGGGGCTCGGAGACGGCGAGAGGACCGACCGGGGCTCAGGAGTCGGCGCGTGGACCGACCGGAGCTCAGGAGATTCGTGTGGATCGATCGGGGCTCCGGAGGCGGCGCGTGGACCGATTGGGGAGCAGGAGATGGGCCGTGGACCGATCGGGGTTCGGAGACGGCGCGTGAACCGATCGGGGCTTAGGAGACGACGCGTGGACCGTCCAGGGTTAGGAAACGACGCGTGGACCTATGGGGCTTAGGAAGCGACGCGTGGACCGATCGAGGCTCAGGAAACGGCGCATGGACCGATTGGGGCTCAGGAGGCCGCGCGTGGACCGATCACGGGTCGGCACCAGCGCGTGGACGGATCGGGGCTCAGGAGACGGCGGTGGACCGGTCGGGGCTCGGAGACGGCATGTTAAAAGATCGGGGCTTAGGAGACGATACGTGGACCGATAGGGCTCGGATACTGCGCGTGAACCGACCGGGGCTCAGGAGGCCGCGCGTTGACTGATCGGGGCTCGGAGATGACGGGTGGAACGATCGGGGCTCTGGAGACGGCGCGTGAACCGATCGTCGCTCGGAGACGGCGCTTGGACCGATCGGGGCTTAGAAGACGACTCGTGGACCGATTGGGGCTTAGGAGACGACTCGTGGACCGATCGGGGCTCAGGAGATAGCGCGTGGACCGGTCGGGGGTTAGGAGACTCGCGTGGATCAAACGGACCTTCGGAGGCGGCGTGTGAACCGATCGGGGAGTAGGAGACGGTGCGTGGACCGATCGTGGCTCGGAGACGGCGCGTGAAGGCATCGGGGTTTAGAAGACGACGTATGGACCGATCCGGGATCAGGAAACGGCGCGTGGACCGATCGGAGCTCGGAGACGACGCGTGGACCGATCGGGGCTCAGGAGATGGCACATGAACCAATCGGCGCTCGGACACGGCGCGTGGACCGATCGTGGCTTAGGAGAAGGCGCGTGGAACGATCGGGGCTCAGGAGACGGCGCGTGGATCGATCGGTGCTCGAAGACGACGCGTGGACCGATCGGGGCTCAGGAGACGGTGCGTGAACCAATCGGTGCTCGGAGACGGCGGGTGGACCGGTCGAGGCTTAGGAGAAGGCGGGTAGAACGTTCGGGGCTCAGGAGACGGAGCTTGGTCCGATCGGGGCTCAGGACCCGGCGCTTGGATCAATCGGGGCTCGGAGACGGCGCGTGGACCGATCGGGGCTCCGGAGACGGCGCGTGGAGCGATCGGGGCTCGGACACGGCGCGTGGACCGATCGGGGCTTAGGAGACGACGTGTGGACAGATTGGGGCTTAGGAATCGGCGCGTGGACCGATCGGGACTCCGGGACGGCGCGTGGACCGATCGGGGCTCAGGAGACGGCGCGTGGATCGATCGGGGCTCAGGAGACGGCGCGTGGAGTGACCGGGGCTTAGGAGACGATAAGTGGACCGATTGGAGCTCAGGAGACGGCGCGTGGAGCAATCGGGGGTAAGAAGACGACGCATTGACCGCGCGCGGCTCAGGAGACGACGCGTGGAGCGGTCGGGGCTCGGAAACGGCGGGTGGACCGATTGGGGCTCAGGAGGCCGCGCGTGGGCCGATCGCGGCTCGGCGCCACCACGTGGACGGATCGGGGCTCAGAAGGCTGCGCGTGGTCCGATCATGGCTCGGCGACGGCGCGTGGACCGATCGCGGCTCGGAGACGGCGCGTGGAACGATCGGGGCTCAGGAGACGGCGCGTGGACCGATTGGGGCTTACGAGACGGCGCGTGGACCGATTGGGGCTCAGGAAGGGGCGCCAGGACCGATCGTGGCTCGGAGACGACGCGTGGAGGCATCGGGGCTAAGAAGACAACGCATGGACCGAGCGGGGCTGAGGAAACGGCGCGAGGAGCGATCGGGGCTCAGGAGAAGACGCGTCAATTGATCGGGGCTCAGGAGACGACGCGGCGACGGATCGGGGATTAGGAGACGACGCGTGGACCGATTGGGGCTTAGCAGACGATGTGTGGACCGATCGGGGCTTAGGAGACGGCACGTGAATCGATCGGTGCCCAGGAGACGGCGCGTGAACCGGTCGGTGCCCAGGAGACGGCGCGTGAACCGGTCGGGGCTTAGGAGACGACGCGTCGACCGATCGGGGCTCGGAGACGACGCCTGGACCGATCGGGGCTCAGGAGACGGCACGTGGACCGATCGGGGCTTAGGAGCCGACGCGTGGACCGATCGGGGCTCAGGAGACGTCGCGTGGAGGCATCTGGGCTTAGAAGACGACCCGTGGATCGATCGGGGCTCGGCGCCTGTGTGTGGACGTATCGGGGTTCAGGAGACGGCACGTGAACCAATCGGCGCTCCGAGACGGCGCGGGGACCGATCGGGGATGAGGAGAAGGCGCGTGGACCGATCGGGGCTTAGGAGACGGCGCGTAGACCGATCGGGGCTCGGAGATGGCGCGTGGAACGATCGGGGCTCAGGTGACGGCGCGTCGAGCGATCGGGGCTCAGGAGACGACGCGTGAACGGACCGTGGCTTAGAATGCGTCACGCGGACCGATCGGCGATCGGATACGGCGCGTCGAGCGATCGGGGCTCAGGAGACGACGCGTGGACGGACCGTGGCTTAGAATGCGTCACGCGGACCGATCGGCGATCGGATACGGCGTGTGGACGTATCGGGGCTTAGGAGACGATGCGTGGACCGATCGGGGCTCAGGAGACGGCGGGTGATCCGGTCGGGTCTTAGGAGACGACGAGTCGACCGATCGGGGCTCAGGGAAAGGCGTGTGGACCGATCGAGGCTCAGGAGACGGCGCCTGGACCGATCGGGGCTCCGAGACGGCGCGTGGACCGATCGGGGATGAGGAGAAGGCGCGTGGACCGATCGGGGCTTAGGAGATGGCGCGTAGACCGATCGGGGCTCGGAGACGGCGCGTGGAACGATCGGGGCTCAGGAGACGGCGCGTGGATCGATCGGGGCTCGGAGGGGCCGCGTGGAACGATCGGGGCTCAGGAGACGGCGCTTGAACTTATCGGCGCTCAGAGACGGCCCGTGGACCGATCGGGGCTTAGGATACGGCGCGTGGACCGATCGGGGCTCAGGAGACGGCGCGTGGATCGATCGGGGCTCGGAGACGGCGCGTGGAACGATCGGGGCTCAGGAGACGGCGCGTGAAATGATCTGTGCTGGGAGACGGCGCGTGGACCGATCGGGGCTTAGGAGACAACGCGTGGACCGATTGGGGCTCAGGAAGCAGCGCCTGGACCGATCGTGGCTCGGAGACGGCGCGAGGAGGCATCTGGGCTTGGAAGACGACGCGTGGATCGATCGGGGCTCGGAGACGGCGCGTGATCCGGCCGGGGCTCAGGAGGCCGCGCGTGGACCGATCGAGGCTCAGGAGGCCACGCCTGGACCGATCGGGGCTCCGCGACGGCGCGTGGACCGATAGGGGCTCGGAGACGGGGCGTGGAATGATCGTGGCTCACGAGATGGCGCGTGAATTGATCGGCGCTCTGAGACGGCGCGTAGACCGATTGGGGCTTACGAGACGACGCGCGGTCCGAACGGGGCTCAGGAGACGGCGCGTGAACCGATCGGCGCTCGGAGACGGCGAGTGGACCGATCAGGGCTTATGAGACGGCGCGTGGACCGATCGGGGCATATGAGACGGCGCGTGGACCGATCGGAGATCAGGGGAAGACGCGTGCACCGTTCGGGGCTCTGGAAGCGGCGCACGGACCGATCGTGGCTCGGAGACGGCGCGTGGAGGCATCGGGGCTTTGAAGACGACGCGTGGACCGAACGGTGCTCAGAAAACGCCACGTGAACCAATCGGCGCTCCGAGACGGCGCGTGGACCGATCGGGGATGAGGAGAAGGCGCGTGGACCGATCGGGGCTTAGGAGACGGCGCGTAGACCGATCGGGGCTCGGAGACGGCGCGTGGAACGATCGGGGCTCAGGTGACGGCGCGTCGAGCGATCGGGGCTCAGGAGACGACGCGTGAACGGACCGTGGCTTAGAATGCGTCACGCGGACCGATCGGCGATCGGATACGGCGCGTCGAGCGATCGGGGCTCAGGAGACGACGCGTGGACGGACCGTGGCTTAGAATGCGTCACGCGGACCGATCGGCGATGGGATACGGCGTGTGGACGTATCGGGGCTTAGGAGACGATGCGTGGACCGATCGGGGCTCAGGAGACGGCGGGTGATCCGGTCGGGTCTTAGGAGACGACGCGTCGACCGATCGGGGCTCAGGGAAAGGCGTGTGGACCGATCGAGGCTCAGGAGACGGCGCCTGGACCGATCGGGGCTCGGCGACTGCGCGTGGACGGATCGGGGCTCAGGAGACGGCGCGTGGGCCGATCGGGGCTCCGAGACGGCGCGTGGACCGATCGGGGATGAGGAGAAGGCGCGTGGACCGATCGGGGCTTAGGAGATGGCGCGTAGACCGATCGGGGCTCGGAGACGGCGCGTGGAACGATCGGGGCTCAGGAGACGGCGCGTGGATCGATCGGGGCTCGGAGGGGCCGCGTGGAACGATCGGGGCTCAGGAGAGGGCGCTTGAACTTATCGGCGCTCAGAGACGGCCCGTGGACCGATCGGGGCTTAGGATACGGCGCGTGGACCGATCGGGGCTCAGGAGACGGCGCGTGGATCGATCGGGGCTCGGAGACGGCGCGTGGAATGATCGGGGCTCAGGAGGCGGCGCGTGAAATGATCGGTGCTGGGAGACGGCGCGTGGACCGATCGGGGCTTAGGAGACAACGCGTGGACCGATTGGGGCTCAGGAAGCAGCGCCTGGACCGATCGTGGCTCGGAGACGGCGCGAGGAGGCATCTGGGCTTGGAAGACGACGCGTGGATCGATCGGGGCTCGGAGACGGCGCGTGATCCGGCTGGGGCTCAGGAGGCCGCGCGTGGACCGATCGAGGCTCAGGAGGCCACGCCTGGACCGATCGGGGCTCCGCGACGGCGCGTGGACCGATAGGGGCTTAGGAGACGGCGCGTGGACCGATCGGGGCTCGGAGACGGGGCGTGGAATGATCGTGGCTCACGAGATGGCGCGTGAAATGATCGGCGCTCTGAGACGGCGCGTAGACCGATTGGGGCTTACGAGACGACGCGTGGACCGAACGGGGCTCGGAGACGACGCATGGACCGATCGGGGCTCGGAAACGGCGCGTGGACCGATCGGGGCTTAGGAGACGGCGCGTGGACCGATCGGGGCTTAGGAGCCGACGCGTGGACCGATCGTGGCTCAGGAGACGTCGCGTGGACCGATCGGTGCTCGGAGACTGCGCGTGGACCGGTCGCGGCTTAGGAGACGACGCCTGGACAGATCGGAGCTTAGGAGGCGGCGTGTGGAACGATCGGTGCTCAGGAGACGGCGCGTGCACCAATCGGCGCTCGGAGACGGCGCGTGGACCGATCGGGGCTTCGGATACGGCGCGTGGACCGATCGGGGCTCAGGAGACGGCGCGTGGATCGATCGGGGCTCGGAGACGGCGCGTGGAACGATCGGGGCTCAGGAGACGGCGCGTGAAATGATCGACGCTCGGAGACGGCGCGTGGACCGATCGGGGCTCAGGAAGCGGTGCCTGGACCGATCGGGGCTTAGGAGAAGGCGCGTGGACCGATCGGGGCTTAGGAGACGGCGCGTAGATCGACCGGAGATCAGGAGACGACGCGTCCACCGATCGGGGCTCTAGAAGCGGCGTCTGGAGGGATCGGGGCTCAGGAGACGATGCGTGGACCGACCGGGGCTCAGGAGACTCGTGTGGATCGATCGGGGCTCCGGAGGCGCCGCGTGGACCGATGGGGATCAGGAGACGATGCGTAAACCAACCGGGGCTCGGTGACGGCGCGTGGACCGATCCGGGCTCAGGAGACGGCGCGTGGACCGATCGGGGCTCAGGTGACGGCGCGTGGAGCGATCGGGGCTCAGGAGACGGCGCGTTAACTAATCGGCGCTCGGAGACGGCGCGTGGACCGATCGGGGCTGAGGAGAAGGCGCGTGGTCCGATCGGGGCTTATGAGACGGCGCGTTGACCGATCGGGGCTCGGAGATGGCACGTGGAATGATCGGGGCTTAGGAGATGGCGTGTGGACCGATCGGAGATCAGGAGACGACGCGTGGACCGAGAGGGCTCTGGAAGCGGCGCACGGACGAATCGTGGCTCGGAGACGGCGCGTGGAGGCATCGGGGCTTTGAAGACGACGCGTGGACCAAACGGTGCTCAGAAAACGGTGCGTGGAGCGATCGGGGCTCAGGAGACGGCGCGTGGACCGATCGGGGCTCAGGAGCCGGCGCGTGGACCGATTGGGGCTCGGATACGGCGCGTGAACCAACCGGGACTCAGGAGCCCGCGCGTGGACCGATCCCGGCTCGGCGACGGCGCGTGGACCGATGGGGGCTCAGGAGCCGCGCGTGGACCGATCATGGCTCGGTGACGGCGCGTGGACCGATCGGGGCTTAGGTGACGATGCGTGGACCGATTGGGGCTCAGGAAGCAGCGCCTGGACCGATCGTGGCTCGGAGACGGCACGAGGAGGCATCTGGGCTTGGAAGACGACGCGTGGATCGATCGGGGCTCGGAGACGGCGCGTGAACCGACCGGGGCTCAGGAGGCCGCGCGTGGACCGATCGAGGCTCAGGAGGCCACGCCTGGACCGATCCGGGCTCCGCGACGGCGCGTGGACCGATCGAGGCTCGGAGACGACGCGTGTACGGATCGGGGATTCGGCGATGACGCGTGGACGGATCCGGGCTCAGGAGACGGCGCGTGGACGGATCGGGGCTCAGAGACGGCGCGTGGAACGATCGGGGCTCAGGAGACGGCGCGTGAACCTATCGGCGCTCGGAGACGGCGCGTGGACCGATAGGGGCTTAGGAGACGGCGCGTGGACCGATCGGGGCTCGGAGACATCGCGTGTAATGATCGGGGCTCAGGAGACGGCGCGTGAACCGATCGGGGTTTGGATACGACGCGTGGACCGATCGGGGCTCGGAGACAGCGCGTGGACCAACCGGGGCTCAGGCGGTTGCGCGGGGACCTATTGGGGTTCGGCGACGGCGCGTGGACCGATCCGGGCTCAGGAGACGGCGCCTGGACCGATCGGGGCTCGGAGACGGCGCGTGGAGCGATCGGGGCTCAGGAGACGGCGCGTGAACCGATTGGCGCTCGGAGACGGCGCGTGGACCGATCGGGGCTTAGGAGACGATGCGTGGACCGACCGGGCCTCGGAGACGGCGCGTGGACCGACCGGGGCTCAGGAGACCGCGCGTGGACCGATCGGGGCTCGGCGACTGCGTTGGATGTATCGGGGCTCAGGAGATGGCGCGTGAACCGATCGGCGCTCGGAGACGGCGCGTGGATCAATCGGGGCTTAGGAGACGGCGCGTGGACCTATCGGGGCTTAGGAGAAGACGCGTGGGCCGATCGGGGCTCAGGAAGCGTCGCCTGGACCGATCGTGACTCGGAGACGTCGCGTGGAGGTATCGGGGCTTAAAAGACGACGCATGGACCGATCAGGGCTCAGGAAACGGCGCGTTGACCGATCGGTGCTCAGGAGACGACGCGTTAACAGAGCGGGGCTTAGGAGACGATGCGTGGACCGATCGGGGCTCGGAGACGGCGCGTGAACCGACCGGGGCTCAGGAGACGGCCCGTGGACGGATCGCGGCATAGGAGACGGTGCGTGGAACGATCGGGGCTCAGGAGACGGCGCGTGGACCGGTCGGGGCTTAGGAGACGACGCGTGGACCGATCGAGGCTCGGAGACGACGCGTGTACGGATCGGGGATTCGCGGACGACGGGTGGACCGATCCGGGCTCAGGAGACAGCGCGTGGACCGATCGGGGCTCGGAAACGGTGCGTGGAACGATCGGGGCTCAGGAGACGGCGCGTGAACCGATCGGCGCTCGGAGACGGCGAGTGGACCGATCGGGGCTTATGAGACGGCGCGTGGACCGATCGGGGCATATGAGACGGCGCGTGGACCGATGGGAGATCAGGAGAAGACGCGTGCACCGTTCGGGGCTCTGGAAGCGGCGCACCGACCGATCGTGGCTCGGAGACGGCGCGTGGAGGCATCGGGGCTTTGAAGACGACGCGTGGACCGAACGGTGCTCAGAAAACGCCGCGTGGACCGATGGGGGCTCGGAGACGCCGCTTGGACCGATCGGGGCTTAGGAGACAACGCGTGGACCGATTGGGGCTTAGGAGACGGCGCGTGGACCGATCGGGGCTCAGGAAGCGGCGTCTGGACCGATCGGGGCTCAGGAGACGGCGCGAGGAGCGATCGGGGCTCAGGAGAAGACGCGTCAATTGATCGGGGCTCAGAAATCGGCGCGTGGAGCGATCGGGGCTCAGGGGACGACGCGTGGATCGATCGGGGCTCAGGAAACGACTCGTCGACCGATCGGGGCTCAGGAGACGGCGCGCGTACCGACCGGGACTCAGGAGTCTCGCGTGGACCGATCACTGCTCGGCGACGGTGCGTGGACGGATCGGGGCTCGGAGACGACGCGTGGACCGATGGGGGCTCGGATACGGCGCGTGAACCAACCGGGGCTCAGGAGGTCGCGCGTGGACCGATCGCGGCTCGGTGACGGCGCGTGGACCAATCGGGGCTCGGAGACAGCGCGTGGACCGACTGGGGCTCAGGCGGTTGCGCGAGGACCGATCGGGGCTCGGAGACGGCGCGTTCACCGATAGGGGCTTAGGAGACGATGCGTGGACCGATCGGGCTCGGAGACGGCGCGTGAACCGACCGGGGCTCAGGAGACGACGCGTCGACCGGTCGGTGCTTAGGAGACGAAGCCTGGACCGATCGGTGTTTAGGAGGCGGCGCGTGGAACGATCGGGGCTCAGAAGACGGCGCGTGACCCGATCGGCGCTCGGAGACGGCGCGTGGACCGATCGAGGCTTAGGAGACGACGCGTGGATCGAGCGGGGCTCGGAGATGGCGAGTGGATGGACCGTGGCTTAGAATGCGGCATGCGGACCGATCGGGACTCGGAGACGGCGTGTGGACCAATCGGGGCTCGGAGACGGCGTGTTAACCGATCGGGGCTTAGGAGACGATGCGTGGACCGATCTGGCCTCGGAGACGGCGCGTGGAACGATCGGAGCAAAGGAGACGGCCCGTGACCCGATCGGCGTTCGGAGACGACGCGTGGATCGATCGGGGCTTAGGAGGCGGCGCGTGGACCGATTGGGGCTTAGGAGACGGCGCGATGACCGATCGGGGCTCAGGAAGCGACGCCTAGACCGATCGGGGCTCGGAGACGGCGCGTGGAGGCATCGGGGCTAACAAGACGACGCAGGGACCGAGTGGGGCTCAGGAGACGGCGCGAGGAGCGATCGGGGCTCAGGAGAAGACGCGTCAATTGATCGGGGCTCAGAAATCGGCGCGTGGAGCGATCGGGGCTCAGGAGACGGCGCGCGGACCGACCGGGGCTCAGGAGCCTCGCGTGGGCCGATCATGGCTCGGCGACGGCGCGAAGACCAACCGGGGCTCAGGAGACCGCGCGTGGACCGATCATGGCTCGGGGACGGCGCGTGGACCGATCGGGGTTCGGATACGACGCGTGGACCGATCGGGGCTCGGAGACGGCACGTGGAGCGATCGGGTCTCAGGAGACGGCGCGTGAAATGATGGGCACTCGGAGACGCCGCGTGGACCGATTGGGGCTTAGGAGACAGCGCGTGGACCGATCGGGGCGCAGGAAGCGGTGCCCGACCGATCGTGGCTCGGAGACGGCGCGTGGAGGCATCCGGGCTAAGAAGACGACGCAGGGACCGAGTGGGGCTCAGGAGACGGCGCGAGGAGCGATCGGGGCTCAGGAGAAGACGCGTCAATTGATCGGGGCTCAGAAATCGGCGCGTGGAGCGAACGGGGCTCAGGAGACGGCGCGCGGACCGACCGGGGCTCAGGAGCCTCGCGTGGGCCGATCATGGCTCGGCGACGGCGCGAAGACCAACCGGGGCTCAGGAGACCGCGCGTGGACCGATCATGGCTCGGGGACGGCGCGTGGACCGATCGGGGTTCGGATACGACGCATGGACCGATCGGGGCTCGGAGACGGCACGTGGAGCGATCGGGTCTCAGGAGACGGCGCGGGAAATGATGGGCACTCGGAGACGCCGCGTGGACCGATTGGGGCTTAGGAGACAGCGCGTGGACCGATCGGGGCGCAGGAAGCGGTGCCCGACCGATCGTGGCTCGGAGACGGCGCGTGGAGGCATCCGGGCTAAGAAGACGACGCAGGGACCGAGTGGGGCTCAGGAGACGGCGCGAGGAGCGATCGGGGCTCAGGAGAAGACGCGTCAATTGATCGGGGCTCAGAAATCGGCGCGTGGAGCGATCGGGGCTCAGGAGACGGCGCGCGGACCGACCGGGGCTCAGGAGCCTCGCGTGGGCCGATCATGGCTCGGCGACGGCGCGAAGACCAACCGGGGCTCAGGAGACCGCGCGTGGACCGATCATGGCTCGGGGACGGCGCGTGGACCGATCGGGGTTCGGATACGACGCGTGGACCGATCGGGGCTCGGAGACGGCACGTGGAGCGATCGGGTCTCAGGAGACGGCGCGTGAAATGATGGGCACTCGGAGACGCCGCGTGGACCGATTGGGGCTTAGGAGACAGCGCGTGGACCGATCGGGGCGCAGGAAGCGGTGCCCGACCGATCGTGGCTCGGAGACGGCGCGTGGAGGCATCCGGGCTAAGAAGACGACGCATGGACCGAGCGGGGTTCAGGAGTCTCGCGTGGACCGATCACTGCTCGGCGACGGCGCGTGGACGGATCGGGGCTCGGAGACGACGCGTGGACCGATCGCGGCTCGGTGACGGCGCGTGGACCAATCGGGGCTCGGAGACAGCGCGTGGACCGACTGGGGCTCAGGCGGTTGCGCGAGGACCGATCGGGGCTCGGAGACGGCGCGTTCACCGATAGGGGCTTAGGAGACGATGCGTGGACCGATCGGGCTCGGAGACGGCGCGTGAACCGACCGGGGCTCAGGAGACGACGCGTCGACCGGTCGGTGCTTAGGAGACGAAGCCTGGACCGATCGGTGTTTAGGAGGCGGCGCGTGGAACGATCGGGGCTCAGAAGACGGCGCGTGACCCGATCGGCGCTCGGAGACGGCGCGTGGACCGATCGAGGCTTAGGAGACGACGCGTGGCTCGAGCGGGGCTCGGAGATGGCGAGTGGATGGACCGTGGCTTAGAATGCGGCACGCGGACCGATCGGGGCTCGGAGAAGGCGTGTGGACCGATCGGGGATCAGGAAACGGCACGTGGAGCGATCGGGGTTGAGGAGGCGGCGCGTGGATCGATCGGGGCTCAGGAGGCGACGCGTCGACGGATCGGAGCTTAGGAGACGACGCATGGAACGATCGGGTATTAGGGGACGACTCGTGGACCGATCGGTGCTCGGAGACGGCGCGAGGACTGACCGTGGCTTAGAATGCGGCATGCGGACCGATCGGGACTCGGAGACGGCGTGTGGACCAATCGGGGCTCGGAGACGGCGCGTTAACCGATCGGGGCTTAGGAGACGATGCGTGGACCGATCTGGCCTCGGAGACGGCGCGTGGAACGATCGGAGCAAAGGAGACGGCCCGTGACCCGATCGGCGTTCGGAGACGACGCGTGGATCGATCGGGGCTTAGGAGGCGGCGCGTGGACCGATTGGGGCTTAGGAGACGGCGCGATGACCGATCGGGGCTCAGGAAGCGACGCCTAGACCGATCGGGGCTCGGAGACGGCGCGTGGAGGCATCGGGGCTAACAAGACGACGCAGGGACCGAGTGGGGCTCAGGAGACGGCGCGAGGAGCGATCGGGGCTCAGGAGAAGACGCGTCAATTGATCGGGGCTCAGAAATCGGCGCGTGGAGCGATCGGGGCTCAGGAGACGGCGCGCGGACCGACCGGGGCTCAGGAGCCTCGCGTGGGCCGATCATGGCTCGGCGACGGCGCGAAGACCAACCGGGGCTCAGGAGACCGCGCGTGGACCGATCATGGCTCGGGGACGGCGCGTGGACCGATCGGGGTTCGGATACGACGCGTGGACCGATCGGGGCTCGGAGACGGCACGTGGAGCGATCGGGTCTCAGGAGACGGCGCGTGAAATGATGGGCACTCGGAGACGCCGCGTGGACCGATTGGGGCTTAGGAGACAGCGCGTGGACCGATCGGGGCGCAGGAAGCGGTGCCCGACCGATCGTGGCTCGGAGACGGCGCGTGGAGGCATCCGGGCTAAGAAGACGACGCAGGGACCGAGTGGGGCTCAGGAGACGGCGCGAGGAGCGATCGGGGCTCAGGAGAAGACGCGTCAATTGATCGGGGCTCAGAAATCGGCGCGTGGAGCGATCGGGGCTCAGGAGACGGCGCGCGGACCGACCGGGGCTCAGGAGCCTCGCGTGGGCCGATCATGGCTCGGCGACGGCGCGAAGACCAACCGGGGCTCAGGAGACCGCGCGTGGACCGATCATGGCTCGGGGACGGCGCGTGGACCGATCGGGGTTCGGATACGACGCGTGGACCGATCGGGGCTCGGAGACGGCACGTGGAGCGATCGGGTCTCAGGAGACGGCGCGTGAAATAATGGGCACTCGGAGACGCCGCGTGGACCGATTGGGGCTTAGGAGACAGCGCGTGGACCGATCGGGGCGCAGGAAGCGGTGCCCGACCGATCGTGGCTCGGAGACGGCGCGTGGAGGCATCCGGGCTAAGAAGACGACGCATGGACCGAGCGGGGTTCAGGAGTCTCACGTGGACCGATCACTGCTCGGCGACGGCGCGTGGACGGATCGGGGCTCGGAGACGACGCGTGGACCGATCGCGGCTCGGTGACGGCGCGTGGACCAATCGGGGCTCGGAGACAGCGCGTGGACCGACTGGGGCTCAGGCGGTTGCGCGAGGACCGATCGGGGCTCGGAGACGGCGCGTTCACCGATAGGGGCTTAGGAGACGATGCGTGGACCGATCGGGCTCGGAGACGGCGCGTGAACCGACCGGGGCTCAGGAGACGACGCGTCGACCGGTCGGTGCTTAGGAGACGAAGCCTGGACCGATCGGTGTTTAGGAGGCGGCGCGTGGAACGATCGGGGCTCAGAAGACGGCGCGTGACCCGATCGGCGCTCGGAGACGGCGCGTGGACCGATCGAGGCTTAGGAGACGACGCGTGGCTCGAGCGGGGCTCGGAGATGGCGAGTGGATGGACCGTGGCTTAGAATGCGGCACGCGGACCGATCGGGGCTCGGAGAAGGCGTGTGGACCGATCGGGGATCAGGAAACGGCACGTGGAGCGATCGGGGTTGAGGAGGCGGCGCGTGGATCGATCGGGGCTCAGGAGGCGACGCGTCGACGGATCGGAGCTTAGGAGACGACGCATGGAACGATCGGGTATTAGGGGACGACTCGTGGACCGATCGGTGCTCGGAGACGGCGCGAGGACTGACCGTGGCTTAGAATGCGGCATGCGGACCGATCGGGACTCGGAGACGGCGTGTGGACCAATCGGGGCTCGGAGACGGCGCGTTAACCGATCGGGGCTTAGGAGACGATGCGTGGACCGATCTGGCCTCGGAGACGGCGCGTGGAACGATCGGAGCAAAGGAGACGGCGCGTGACCCGATCGGCGTTCGGAGACGACGCGTGGATCGATCGGGGCTTAGGAGGCGGCGCGTGGACCGATTGGGGCTTAGGAGACGGCGCGATGACCGATCGGGGCTCAGGAAGCGACGCCTAGACCGATCGTGGCTCGGAGACGGCGCGTGGAGGCATCGGGGCTAAGAAGACGACGCAGGGACCGAGTGGGGCTCAGGAGACGGCGCGAGGAGCGATCGGGGCTCAGGAGAAGACGCGTCAATTGATCGGGGCTCAGAAATCGGCGCGTGGAGCGATCGGGGCTCAGGAGACGGCGCGCGGACCGACCGGGGCTCAGGAGCCTCGCGTGGGCCGATCATGGCTCGGCGACGGCGCGAAGACCAACCGGGGCTCAGGAGACCGCGCGTGGACCGATCATGGCTCGGGGACGGCGCGTGGACCGATCGGGGTTCGGATACGACGCGTGGACCGATCGGGGCTCGGAGACGGCACGTGGAGCGATCGGGTCTCAGGAGACGGCGCGTGAAATGATGGGCACTCGGAGACGCCGCGTGGACCGATTGGGGCTTAGGAGACAGCGCGTGGACCGATCGGGGCGCAGGAAGCGGTGCCCGACCGATCGTGGCTCGGAGACGGCGCGTGGAGGCATCCGGGCTAAGAAGACGACGCATGGACCGAGCGGGGTTCAGGAGACGGCGCGTGGACCGATCGGTGCTCGGAGACTGCGCGTGGACGGACCGCGGCTTAGAATGCGGCACGCGGACCGATCGGGGATCGGAGACGGCGTGTGGACGTATCGGGGCTTAGGAGACGATGCGTGGACCGATCGGGGCTCAGGAGACGGCGCGTGGACCGGTCGCGGCTTAGGAGACGACGCCTGGACAGATCGTGACTCGGAGACGTCGCGTGGAGGTATCGGGGCTTAAAAGACGACGCATGGACCGATCAGGGCTCAGGAAACGGCGCGTTGACCGATCGGTGCTCAGGAGACGACGCGTTAACAGAGCGGGGCTTAGGAGACGATGCGTGGACCGATCGGGGCTCGGAGACGGCGCGTGAACCGACCGGGGCTCAGGAGACGGCGCGTGGACCGATCGGGGCTCGAAGACGGCACGTTAACCGATCGGGGCTTAGGAGACGATGCGTGGACCGATCGGGCTCGGCGACGGCGCGTGGACCGATCGGAGCTCGGAGACGACGCGTGTACGGATCAGGGCTTGGTGACGGCGCGTTTACCGATAGCAGCTGGGAGACGGCCCGTGGACGGATCGCGGCATAGGAGACGGTGCGTGGAACGATCGGGGCTCAGGAGACGGCGCGTGGACCGGTCGGGGCTTAGGAGACGACGCGTGGACCGATCGAGGCTCGGAGACAACGCGTGTACGGATCGGGGATTCGCGGACGACGGGTGTACCGATCCGGGCTCAGGAGACAGCGCGTGGACCGATCGGGGCTCGGATACGGTGCGTGGAACGATCGGGGCTCAGGAGACGGCGCGTGAACCGATCGGCGCTCGGAGACGGCGAGTGGACCGATCGGGGCTTATGAGACGGCGCGTGGACCGATCGGGGCATATGAGACGGCGCGTGGACCGATCGGAGATCAGGAGAAGACGCGTGCACCGTTCGGGGCTCTGGAAGCGGCGCACCGACCGATCGTGGCTCGGAGACGGCGCGTGGAGGCATCGGGGCTTTGAAGACGACGCGTGGACCGAACGGTGCTCAGAAAACGCCGCGTGGACCGATGGGGGCTCGGAGACGCCGCTTGGACCGATCGGGGCTTAGGAGACGGCGCGTGGACCGATTGGGGCTTAGGAGACGGCGCGTGGACCGATCGGGGCTCAGGAAGCGGCGTCTGGACCGATCGGGGCTCAGGAGACGGCGCGAGGAGCGATCGGGGCTCAGGAGAAGACGCGTCAATTGATCGGGGCTCAGAAATCGGCGCGTGGAGCGATCGGGGCTCAGGGGACGACGCGTGGATCGATCGGGGCTCAGGAAACGACTCGTCGACCGATCGGGGCTCAGGAGACGGCGCGCGTACCGACCGGGACTCAGGAGTCTCGCGTGGACCGATCACTGCTCGGCGACGGCGCGTGGACGGATCGGGGCTCGGAGACGACGCGTGGACCGATGGGGGCAAGGATACGGCGCGTGAACCAACCGGGGCTCAGGAGGTCGCGCGTGGACCGATCGCGGCTCGGTGACGGCGCGTGGACCAATCGGGGCTCGGAGACAGCGCGTGGACCGACTGGGGCTCAGGCGGTTGCGCGAGGACCGATCGGGGCTCGGAGACGGCGCGTTCACCGATAGGGGCTTAGGAGACGATGCGTGGACCGATCGGGCTCGGAAACGGCGCGTGAACCGACCGGGGCTCAGGAGACGACGCGTCGACCGGTCGGTGCTTAGGAGACGAAGCCTGGACCGATCGGTGTTTAGGAGGCGGCGCGTGGAACGATCGGGGCTCAGAAGACGGCGCGTGACCCGATCGGCGCTCGGAGACGGCGCGTGGACCGATCGAGGCTTAGGAGACGACGCGTGGATCGAGCGGGGCTCGGAGATGGCGAGTGGATGGACCGTGGCTTAGAATGCGGCACGCGGACCGATCGGGGCTCGGAGAAGGCGTGTGGACCGATCGGGGATCAGGAAACGGCACGTGGAGCGATCGGGGTTGAGGAGGCGGCGCGTGGATCGATCGGGGCTCAGGAGGCGACGCGTCGACGGATCGGGGCTTAGGAGACGACGCGATGACCGATTGGGGCTCAGGAAGCGACGCCTAGACCGATCGTGGCTCGGAGACGGCGCGTGGAGGCATCGGGGCTAAGAAGACGACGCAGGGACCGAGTGGGGCTCAGGAGACGGCGCGAGGAGCGATCAGGGCTCAGGAGAAGACGCGTCAATTGATCGGGGCTCAGAAATCGGCGCGTGGAGCGATCGGGGCTCAGGAGACGGCGCGCGGACCGACCGGGGCTCAGGAGCCTCGCGTGGGCCGATCATGGCTCGGCGACGGCGCGTGGACCAACCGGGGCTCAGGAGACCGCGCGTGGACCGATCATGGCTCGGGGACGGCGCGTGGACCGATCGGGGTTCGGATACGACGCGTGGACCGATCGGGGCTCGGAGACGGCACGTGGAGCGATCGGGTCTCAGGAGACGGCGCGTGAAATGATGGGCACTCGGAGACGCCGCGTGGACCGATTGGGGCTTAGAAGACAGCGCGTGGACCGATCGGGGCGCAGGAAGCGGTGCCCGACCGATCGTGGCTCGGAGACGGCGCGTGGAGGCATCCGGGCTAAGAAGACGACGCATGGACCGAGCGGGGTTCAGGAGACGGCGCGAGGAGCGATCGGGGCTCAGGAGAAGACACGTCAATTGATCGGGGCTCCGGAGACGACGCCTCGACGGATCGGGGCTCAGGAGGCGGCACGAGAAGCGATCGGGGCTCAGGAGAAAACGCGTCATATGATCAGGGCTCAGGAGACGACGCGTCGACGAATCGGGGCTTAGGAGACGACGCGTGGACCGATCGGGGCTTAGGAGACGACGCGTGGACCGATCGGGGCTCAGGAGACGGCGCGTGAACTAATCGGCGCTCGGAGACGGCGCGTGGACCGATCGGGGCTGAGGAGACGGCGCGTGGACCGATCGGGGCTCGGAGACAGGGCGTGGAATGATCGGGGCTCAGGAGACTACGCGTGTACCTATCGGGGCTCAGGAGACTGCGCGTGGACCGATTGGGCATCAGGAGACGGCGCGTCGATGGATCGGGGCTTGGGGAACGACGCGTGGACCGATCGGGGCTCAGGAGACAGCGCGTGGATCGATCGGGGCTCGGATACGGCGCGTGGAACGATCGGGGCTCAGGAGACGGCGCGAGGAGCGATCGGGCTCAGGAGAAGACGCGTCAATTGATCGTGCCTCAGGAGACGACGCGTCGACGGATCGAGGCTTAGGAGACGACGCGTGGACCGATCGGGGCTTAGGAGACGACGCGTGGACCGATCGGGGCTCAGGAGACGGCGCGTGAACTAATCGGCGCGCGGAGACGGCGCGTGGACCGATCGGGGCTGAGGAGACGGCGCGTGGACCGATCGGGGCTCGGAGACAGGGCGTGGAATGATCGGGGCTCAGGAGACGGCGCGTGAAATGATCGGGGCTCGGAGACGGCGCGTGGACCGATCGGGGCTTAGGAGACAACGCGTGGACCGATGGGGGCTCAGGAAGCAGCGCCTGGAACGATCGTGGCTCGGAGACGGCGCGAGGAGGCATCTGGGCTTGGAAGACGACGCGTGGATCGATCGGGGCTCGGAGACGGCGCGTGAACTGACCGCGGCTCAGGAGGCCGCGCGTGGACCGATCGAGGCTCAGCAGGCCACGCCTGGACCGATCGGGGCTCCGCGACGGCGCGTGGACCGATCGAGGCTCGGAGACGACGCGTGTACGGATCGGGGATTCGGCGATGACGCGTGGACCGATCCGGGCTCAGGAGACGGCGCGTGGACCGATCGGGGCTCGGAGACGGCGCGTGGAACGATCGGGGCTCAGGAGACGGCGCGTGAACCGATCAGCGCTCGGAGACGTCGCGTGGACCGATAGGGGCTTAGGAGACGGCGCGTGGACCGATCGGGTCTCGGAAACAGGGCGTGGAATGATCGGGGCTCAGGAGACGGCGCGTGAAATGATCGGCGCTCTGAGACGGCGCGTAGACCGATTGGGGCTTACGAGACAGCGCGTGGACCGATCGGGGCTCAGGAAGCCGCGCCTGGACCGATCGTGGCTCGGAGACGGCGCGTGGAGGCATCGGGGCTAAGAAGACGACGCATGGATCGAGCGGGGCTCAGGAGACGGCGCGAGGAGCGATCGGGGCTCGGAGACGGCGCGTGGACCGTTCGGGGCTTAGGAGACGACGCGTGGACCGATCGGGGCGTAGGAGACGATACGTGGACCGATCGGGGCTCAGGAGACGGCGTGTGGACCGACTGGGGCTCAGGAGGTTGCCCGTGGACGAATTGGGGTTCGGCGACGGCGGGTGGACCGACCGGGGCTCAGGAGACCGCGCGTGGACCCATCGGTGCTCGGAGACGGGGCGTGAACCGACCGGGGCTCGGAGACGACGCGTGTACGGATCGGGGCTTGGTGACGGAGCGTGGACCGATCGGGGCTCACGAAGAGGCGCCTGAACCGATCGTGGCTCGGAGACGGCGCGAGGAGGCATCTGGGCTTAGAAGACGACGCGTGGACCGATCGAGGCTCAGGAGGCCGCGCGTGGACCGATCGAGGCTCGGCGACGGCGCGTGAACCGGTCGGGGCTCGGAGACGACGCGTGTACGGATCAGGGCTTGGTGACGGCGCGTTTACCGATAGCAGCTCGGAGACGGCCCGTGGACGGATCGCGGCTTAGGAGACGGCGCGTGGAATGATCGGGGCTCAGGAGACGGCGCGTGAAATGATGGGCACTCGGAGACGCCGCGTGGACCGATTGGGGCTTAGAAGACAGCGCGTGGACCGATCGGGGCGCAGGAAGCGGTGCCCGACCGATCGTGGCTCGGAGACGGCGCGTGGAGGCATCCGGGCTAAGAAGACGACGCATGGACCGAGCGGGGTTCAGGAGACGGCGCGAGGAGCGATCGGGGCTCAGGAGAAGACACGTCAATTGATCGGGGCTCCGGAGACGACGCCTCGACGGATCGGGGCTCAGGAGGCGGCACGAGAAGCGATCGGGGCTCAGGAGAAAACGCGTCATATGATCAGGGCTCAGGAGACGACGCGTCGACGAATCGGGGCTTAGGAGACGACGCGTGGACCGATCGGGGCTTAGGAGACGACGCGTGGACCGATCGGGGCTCAGGAGACGGCGCGTGAACTAATCGGCGCTCGGAGACGGCGCGTGGACCGATCGGGGCTGAGGAGACGGCGCGTGGACCGATCGGGGCTCGGAGACAGGGCGTGGAATGATCGGGGCTCAGGAGACTACGCGTGTACCTATCGGGGCTCAGGAGACTGCGCGTGGACCGATTGGGCATCAGGAGACGGCGCGTCGATGGATCGGGGCTTGGGGAACGACGCGTGGACCGATCGGGGCTCAGGAGACAGCGCGTGGATCGATCGGGGCTCGGATACGGCGCGTGGAACGATCGGGGCTCAGGAGACGGCGCGAGGAGCGATCGGGCTCAGGAGAAGACGCGTCAATTGATCGTGCCTCAGGAGACGACGCGTCGACGGATCGAGGCTTAGGAGACGACGCGTGGACCGATCGGGGCTTAGGAGACGACGCGTGGACCGATCGGGGCTCAGGAGACGGCGCGTGAACTAATCGGCGCGCGGAGACGGCGCGTGGACCGATCGGGGCTGAGGAGACGGCGCGTGGACCGATCGGGGCTCGGAGACAGGGCGTGGAATGATCGGGGCTCAGGAGACGGCGCGTGAAATGATCGGGGCTCGGAGACGGCGCGTGGACCGATCGGGGCTTAGGAGACAACGCGTGGACCGATGGGGGCTCAGGAAGCAGCGCCTGGAACGATCGTGGCTCGGAGACGGCGCGAGGAGGCATCTGGGCTTGGAAGACGACGCGTGGATCGATCGGGGCTCGGAGACGGCGCGTGAACTGACCGCGGCTCAGGAGGCCGCGCGTGGACCGATCGAGGCTCAGCAGGCCACGCCTGGACCGATCGGGGCTCCGCGACGGCGCGTGGACCGATCGAGGCTCGGAGACGACGCGTGTACGGATCGGGGATTCGGCGATGACGCGTGGACCGATCCGGGCTCAGGAGACGGCGCGTGGACCGATCGGGGCTCGGAGACGGCGCGTGGAACGATCGGGGCTCAGG
The DNA here is from genome assembly GCA_946811545.1 of Netelia fuscicornis. NCBI lineage: Eukaryota > Metazoa > Arthropoda > Insecta > Hymenoptera > Ichneumonidae > Netelia > Netelia fuscicornis. Next base: position 27,988,208 of record OX328012.1, read on the forward strand.
AGACGGCGCGTGAACCGATCAGCGCTCGGAGACGTCGCGTGGACCGATAGGGGCTTAGGAGACGGCGCGTGGACCGATCGGGTCTCGGAAACAGGGCGTGGAATGATCGGGGCTCAGGAGACGGCGCGTGAAATGATCGGCGCTCTGAGACGGCGCGTAGACCGATTGGGGCTTACGAGACAGCGCGTGGACCGATCGGGGCTCAGGAAGCCGCGCCTGGACCGATCGTGGCTCGGAGACGGCGCGTGGAGGCATCGGGGCTAAGAAGACGACGCATGGATCGAGCGGGGCTCAGGAGACGGCGCGAGGAGCGATCGGGGCTCGGAGACGGCGCGTGGACCGTTCGGGGCTTAGGAGACGACGCGTGGACCGATCGGGGCGTAGGAGACGATACGTGGACCGATCGGGGCTCAGGAGACGGCGTGTGGACCGACTGGGGCTCAGGAGGTTGCCCGTGGACGAATTGGGGTTCGGCGACGGCGGGTGGACCGACCGGGGCTCAGGAGACCGCGCGTGGACCCATCGGTGCTCGGAGACGGGGCGTGAACCGACCGGGGCTCGGAGACGACGCGTGTACGGATCGGGGCTTGGTGACGGAGCGTGGACCGATCGGGGCTCACGAAGAGGCGCCTGAACCGATCGTGGCTCGGAGACGGCGCGAGGAGGCATCTGGGCTTAGAAGACGACGCGTGGACCGATCGAGGCTCAGGAGGCCGCGCGTGGACCGATCGAGGCTCGGCGACGGCGCGTGAACCGGTCGGGGCTCGGAGACGACGCGTGTACGGATCAGGGCTTGGTGACGGCGCGTTTACCGATAGCAGCTCGGAGACGGCCCGTGGACGGATCGCGGCTTAGCAGACGGCGCGTGGAATGATCGGGGCTCAGGAGACGGCGCGTGGACCGGTCGAGGCTCGGAGACGACGCGTGTGCGGATCGGGGATTCGAGGACGACGGGTGGACCGATCCGGGCTCAGGAGACGGCGCGTGGACCCATCGGGGCTCGGAGACGGCGCGTGAACCGACCGGGGCTCAGGAGACGGCACGTGTTCCGATCGGGCTCGGAGCCGGCGCGTGAACCGATCGGGGCTCAGGAGGCCGCGCGTGGACCGATCGAGGCTCGGCGACGGCGCGTGGACCGGTCGGGGCTCGGAGACGACGCGTGTACGGATCAGGGCTTGGTGACGGCGCGTTTACCGATAGTAGCTCGGAGACGGCCTGTGGACGGATCGCGGCTTAGGAGACGGCGCGTGGAATGATCGGGGCTCAGGAGACGGCGCGGGGACCGGTCGAGGCTCGGAGACGACGCGTGTGCGGATCGGGGATTCGAGGAAGACGGGTGGACCGATCCGGGCTCAGGAGACGGCGCGTGGACCGATCGGGGCTTAGGAGACGGCGCGTGGACCGATCGGGGCTCGGAGACGGCGCTTGAACTTATCGGCGCTCGGAGACGGCGCGTGGACCGATCGGGGCTTAGGATACGGCGCGTGGACCGATCGGGACTCAGGAAGCGGCGCCTGGACCGATCGTGGCTCGGAGACCGCGCGTGGAGGCATCGGGGCTAAGAAGACGACGCATGGACCGATCGGAGCTCAGGAAACGGCGTGTGGACTGATCGGAGCTCGGAGACGACGCGTGGATCGATCGGGGCTCAGGAAACGGCGCGAGGAGCGATCGGGCTCAGGAGAAGACGCGTCAATTGATCGTGGCTCAGGAGACGACGCGTCGACGGATCGAGGCTTAGGAGACGACGCGTGGACCGATCGGGGCTTAGGAGACGACGCGTGGACCGATCGGGGCTCAGGAGACGGCGCGTGGACCTACCGGGGCTCAGGAGGCGACGCGTAGACCCATCGGGGCTCGGAGACGGCGTGTGGACCGATCGGGGATTAGGAGACGGCGCGTGGACCGATCGGGGCTTAGGAGACGACGCGTGGACCGATCGGGGCTCGGAGACGGCACGTGGACCGATCGGGGCTTAGGAGACACACGTTGATCGATTGGGGCTCCGGAGACGGCGTGTGCACCGATGGGGATCAGGAGGCGGTGCGTGGACCGATCGGGGCACGAAGGCGGCGCGTGGACCGATCGGGGCGTAGGAGACGACGCGTGTACCTATCGGGCGTCAGGAGACAGCGAGTGGACCGATTGGGGCTCAGGAGACGACGCGTGGACCGATCAGGGCTCGGAGACAGCGCGAGGACCGATCGGGGCTCGGAGACGGCGCGTGGACAGATCGGGGCTCAGGAGACCGCGCGTGGACCGATCGGGGCTCGGCGACTGCGCGTGGACGTATCGGGGCTCAGGAGACGGCGCGTGGACCGATCGGGGCTCGGCGATGGCGCGTGGACCGATCGGGGCTCGGCGATGGCGCGTGGACCGATCAGGGCTCGGAGACGACGCGTGGACCGATCGGAGCTCGGACACGGCCCGTGGACGGATCGGGGCTTAGGAGACGGCGCATGGACTAATTGGGGCTCAGGAGACGACGCGTGGACCGATCGGGGCTCGGAAACGACACGTTAACCAAGCGGGGCTTAGGAGACTACGCGTGGACCGATCGGGGCTTAGAAGACGACGCGTGTACCTATCGGGGCTCAGGAGACAGCGCGTGGACCGATCAGGGCTCGGCGACTGCGCGTGGACGTATTGGGGCTCAGGAAACGGCGCGTGGACCGATCGGGGCTCGGGGACGGCGCGTGGACCGATCGGGGCTCGGAGACGACGCGTGGACCAATCCGGGCTCAGGAGACGGCGCGTGGAGCGGTCGGGGCTCAGGGGAAGACCCGTGGATCGATCGGGGCTCAGGAGACGACGCGTCGACCCATCGGGGCTCAGGAGGCTGCGCGCGGACCCTTCGGGGCTCGCAGAAGGCACGAGGACCGATCAGGGCTTAGGAGACGACGCGTGGACCGATCGGGGCTCGGAGACGGCGCGTGGATCGATCGTGGCTCAGGAGACGGCGCGTGGACCGATGGGGATCAGGATGCGGTGCGTGGACCGATCGGGGCACGAAGGCGGCGCGTGGACCGATCGGGGCGTAGGAGACGACGCGTGTACCTATCGGGGATCAGGAGACGGCGCGTCGGACAGATCGGGGCTCAGGAGACCGCGCGTAGACCGATCGGGGCTCGGCGACTGCGCGTGGACGTATCGGGGCTCAGGAGACGGCGCGTGGACCGATCGCCGCTCGGAGATAGCGCGTGAACCGACCGGGGCTTAGGAGGCTGCGCGTGGACCGATCGCGGCTCGGCGACGGCGCGTGGAGGCATCCGGGCTAAGAAGACGACGCATGGACCGAGCGGGGTTCAGGAGACGGCGCGAGGAGCGATTGGGCCTCAGGAGAAGACACGTCAATTGATCGGGGCTCCGGAGACGACGCCTCGACGGATCGGGGCTCAGGAGGCGGCACGAGAAGCGATCGGGGCTCAGGAGAAGACGCGTCAATTGATCGGGGCTCAGGAGACGACGCGTCGACGAATCGGGGCTCCGGAGGCGGCGCGTGGGCCAATTGGGGCTTAGGAGACGACGCATGGACTGATCGGGACTCAGGAGACGGCGCGTGGTCCGATTGGGGCTCGGATACGGCGCGTTAACCGACCGGGGCTCAGGAGGCCGCCCGAGAACCGATCGCGGCTCGTCGACGGCGCGTGGACCGATCGGGGCTCAGGAGGCCGCGCGTGGACCGATCATGGCTCGGCGACGGCGCGTAGACCGATCGGGGCTCGGAGTCGACGCGTGGACTGATCGGGGCTCGAAGACAGCGCGTGGACCGACTGGGGCTCAGGCGGTTGCGCGTGGACCAATTGGGGTTCGGCGACGGCGCGTGGACCGTTCGGGGCTCGGAGACGGCGCGTTAACCGATCGGGGCTTAGGAGACGATGTGTGGACCGATCGGGGCTCGGAGACGGCGCGTGGACCGATCGGGGCTCGGCGACGGCGCGTTAACCGATCGGGGCTTAGGAGACGATCCGTGAACCGATCGGGGCTTGGAGACGGCGCGTGGACAGATCGGGCTCAGGAGACGGCGCGTGGACCGATCGGGGCTTAGGATACGGCGCGTGGACCGATCGTGGCTCAAGAAACGGCGTGTGGAGCGATCGGGGCTCAGGAGACGACGCGTCGACCGATTAGGGCTCTGATGACGGCGCGTGGACCGATCGGGGCTCGGAGACCGCGCGTGGACCGTCTGGGGCGCAGGCGGTTGCGCGTGGACCAATTGGGGTTCGGCGATGGCGCGTGGACCGATCGGGGCTCGGAGACGGCGCGTTAACCGATCGGGGCTTAGGAGACGATCCGTGAACCGATCGGGGCTTGGAGACGGCGCGTGGACAGATCGGGCTCAGGAGACGGCGCGTGGACCGATCGGGGCTTAGGATACGGCGCGTGGACCGATCGGGGCTCAGGAAGCGGCGCCTGGACCGATCGTGACTCGGAGACGACGCGTGGAGGCATCGGGGCTAAGAAGACGACGCATGGACCGATCGGGGCTCAGGAAACGGCGTGTGGACCGATCAGAGCTCGGAGACGACGGGTGGACCGATCGGGGCTTAGGAGACTACGCGTGTACCGATCGGGGCGCAGGAAGCGGCGCCTGGACCGATCGTGGCTCGGAGACGGCGCGTGGAGGCATCCGGGCTAAGAAGACGACGCATGGACCGAGCGGGGTTCAGGAGACGGCGCGAGGAGCGATCGGGGCTCAGGAGAAGACACGTCAATTGATCGGGGCTCCGGACACGACGCCTCGACGGATCGAGGCTCAGGAGGCGGCACGAGAAGCGATCGGGGCTCAGGAGAAGACGCGTCAATTGATCGGGGCTCAGGAGACGACGCGTCGACGAATCGGGGCTTAGGAGACGACGCGTGGACCGATCGGGGCTGAGGAGACGGCGCGTCGACCGACCGGAGCTCAGGAGATTCGCGTGGATCGATCGTGGCTCCGGAGGCGGCGCGTGGACCGATTGGGGCTTAGGAGACGACGCGTGGACTGATCGGGACTCAGGAGACGGCGCGTGGCCCGATTGGGGCTCGGATACGGTGCGTGAACCGACCGGGGCTCAGGAGGCCGCCCGAGAACCGATTGCGGCTCGGGGACGGCGCGTGGACCGATCGGGGCTCAGGAGGCCGCGCGTTGACCGATCATGGCGCGGCGACGGCGCCTAGACCGATCGGGGCTCGGAGACGACACGTGGACTGATCGGGGCTCGAAGACAGCGCGTGGACCGACTGGGGCTCAGGCGGTTGCACGTGGACCAATTGGGGCTCCGGAGGCGGCGCGTGGATCGATTGTGGAGCAGAAGATGGTGCGTGGACCGATCGGGGCTCGGAGACGGCGCGTGGACCAATCGGCGCTCCGAGACGGCGCGTGGACCGATCGGGGATGAGGAGAAGGCGCGTGGACCGATCGGGGCTTAGGAGACGACGCGTGTACCGATCGAAGCTCGGAGACGGCGCGTGGACCGATCTGGGCTCGGAGACAGCGCGTGGACCGATCGGAGCTGGGAGACGGAGCGTGGAGCGATGGGGGCTCAGGAGACGGCGCGTGAACTAATCGGCGCTCGGAGACGGCGCGTGGACCGATCGGGGCTCGGAGATGGCGCGTGGAATGATCGGGGCTTAGGAGATGGCGTGTGGACCGATCGGGGCTCGGAGACGACGCGTGGACCGATCGGGGCTCGGAGACAGCGCGTCGACCGACTGGGGCTCAGGCGGTTGCGCGTGGACCGATCGGGGCTTAGGAGCCTCGCGTGGATCGATCGGGGCCCCGGAGGCGCCGCGTGGACCCATGGGGATCAGGAGACAGTGCGTGGACCGATCGGGGCTCGGAGACGGCGTGTGGACCGAGCGGGGCTTAGGAGAGGACGCGTGGACCGTTCGGGGTGTAGGCGATGACGCGTGTCCCTATCGGTGCTCAGGAGACAGCGCGTGGACCGATCAGGGCTCGGCGACGGCGCGTGGACCGATCGGGGCTCGGAGACGACGCGTGGACCGATCGGGGCTCGGAGACAGCGCGTGGACCGACTGGGGCTCAGGCGGTTTCGCGTGGACCAATTGGGGATCGGCGAAGGCGCGTGGACCGATCGGGGCTTAGGAGACGGCACGTGCATCGATCGGGGCCCGGAGACGGGTCGTGGACAGATTGGGGATTAGGAGACGGCGCGTGGACCGATCGGGGCTGGAAGACGGCACGTGGACCAATGGGGGCTTAGGAGAAGACGCGTGGACCGATCGGGGCTCAGGAGACGGCGCGTGGACCGATCGGGACTCGGAGACGGCGTGTGAACGTATCGGGGCTTAGGAGACGATGCGTTGACCGATCGGGGCTCATGAGACGGCGCGTAGACCGATCGGGGCGCCGGCGGCGACGCGTGGACTGATCGGGGCCCAGGAAACGGCGCGTGGATCGATCGGTGCTCGAAGACGACGCGTGGAACGATCGGGGCTCAGGAGCCGATGCGTGGATCGATCGGGGCTCAGGAGGCGGCGCGTGGACCCATCGGGGCTCGGAGACGGCGCGTGTACGGACCGTGGCTTAGAATGCGTCACGCGGACCGATCGGGGCTCGGATACGGCGTGTGGACGTATCGGGGCTTAGGAGACGATGCGTGAACCGATCGGGGCTCAGGAGACGCCGCGTGGACCGATCGGGGCTCGGAGACGGCGCGTGGAACGATCGGGGCTCAGGAGACGGCGCGTGAAATGATCGGCGCTCTGAGACGGCGCGTGGACCGATTGTGGCTTACGAGACGGCGCGTGGATCGATCGGGGCTCGAAGACGACGCGTGGACCGATCGGGGCTCAGGAGCCGATGCGTGGATCGATCGCGGCTCAGGAGGCGGCACGTCGACCGATCAGGGCTTAGGAGACGACGCGTGGACCGATCGGGGCTCGGAGACGACGCGTGGACCGATCGGGGCTCGGAGACAGTGCGTGGACCGACTGGGGCTCAGGCGGTTGCGCGTGGACCAATTGGGGTTCGGCGACGGCGCGTTGACCGATCGGGGCTCGGAGACGGCGCGTTAACCGATCGGGGCTCAGGAAACGGCGTGTGGACCGATCAGAGCTCGGAGACGACGGGTGGACCGATCGGGGCTTAGGAGACTACGCGTGTACCGATCGGGGCGCAGGAAGGGGCGCCTGGACCGATCGTGGCTCGGAGACGGCGCGTGGAGGCATCCGGACTAAGAAGACGACGCATGGACCGAGCGGGGTTCAGGAGACGGCGCGAGGAGCGATCGGGGCTCAGGAGAAGACACGTCAATTGATCGGGGCTCAGGAGACGACGCGTCGACGAATCGGGGCTTAGGAGACGACGCGTGGACCGATCGGGGCTGAGGAGACGGCGCGTCGACCGACCGGAGCTCAGGAGATTCGCGTGGATCGATCGTGGCTCCGGAGGCGGCGCGTGGACCGATTGGGGCTTAGGAGACGACGCGTGGACTGATCGGGACTCAGGAGACGGCGCGTGGCCCGATTGGGGCTCAGGAAGCGGCGCGAGGAGGCATCTGGGCTTAGAAGACGACGCGTGGACCTATCGAGGCTCGGCGACGGCGCGTGGACCGATCGGGGCTCGGCGACTGCGCGTGGACGTATCGGGATTCAGGAGACGGCGCGTGAACCGATCGGGGCTCGGAGACGGCACGTGGACCGATCAGGGCTTTGGAGACGTCGCGTGGACCGATCGGGGCTTAGAATGCGTCACGCGGACCGATCGGGGCTCGGATACGGCGTGTGGACGTATCGGGGCTTAGGAGACGATGCGTGGACCGATCGGGGCTCAGCAGACGGCGCATGGACCGATAGGGGCTTCGGAGACGGTACGTGGATCGATCGAGGCTCGGAGACGGCGCGTGGACTGACCGGGGCTCAGGAGACGGCGGGTGAACCGGTCGGGTCTTAGGAGACGATCCGTGAACCGATCGGAGCTCGGAGACGGCGCGTGGACAGATCGGGGCTCAGGAGACCGCGCGTGGACCGATCGGGGCTCGATGACTGCGCGTGGACGTATCGGGGCTCAGGAGACGGCGCGTGGACCGATCGGGGCTCGGAGACGGCGCGTGGACCAATCGGGGCTTAGGAGACGATACGTGGACCGATCGGGGCTCAGGAGACGGCGCGTGGGCCGGTCGGGGCTTAGGAGACTCACGTTGTTCGATGGGGCTCCGGAGGCGGCGCGTGGACCGATCGGGGCTTAGGAGACTACGCGTGTACCTATCGGGGCTCAGGAGACAGCGCGTGGACCGATTGGGCATCAGGAGACGGCGCGTCGATGGATCGGGGCTTGGGGAACGACGCGTGGACCGATCGGGGCTCAGGAGACGGCGCGTGGATCGATCGGGGCTCGGAGACGGCGCGTGGAACGATCGGGGCTCAGGAGACCGCGCGTGAAATGATCGGCGCTCGGAGACGGCGCGTGGACCGATCGTGGCTTAGGAGAAGGCGCGTGGAACGATCGGGGCTCAGGAGACGGCGCGTGGAGCGATCGGGGCTCAGGAGACGGCGCGTGAACCAATCGGCGCTCCGAGACGGCGCGTGGACCGATCGGGGCTCAGGAGACGGCGCGTGGATCGATCGGGGCTCAGGAGACGGCGCGAGGAGCGTTCGGGCTCAGGAGAAGACGCGTCAATTGATCGTGGCTCAGGAGACGACGCGTGGATCGATCGGGGCTCAGAAGACGACGCGTCGACCGATCGGGGCTCAGGAGATGGCGCGAGGAGCGATCGGGCTCAGGAGAAGACGCGTCAATTGATCGTGGCTCAGGAGACGACGCGTCGACGGATCGGGGCTTAGGAGACGACGCGTGGACCGATCGGGGCTTAGGAGACGACGCGTGGAACGATCGGGGCTCAGGAGACGGCGCGTGAAATGATCGGCGCTCGGAGACGGCGCGTGGACCGATCGTGGCTTAGGAGAAGGCGCGTGGAACGATCGGGGCTCAGGAGACGGCGCGTGGAGCGATCGGGGCTCAGGAGACGGCGCGTGAATTAATCGGCGCTCCGAGACGGCGCGTGGACCGATCGGGGATGAGGAGACTCACGTTGATCGACTGGGGCTCAGGAGGCGGCGCGTGGACCGATCGGGGCTTAGGAGACTACGCGTGTACCTATCGGGGCTCAGGAGACAGCGCGTGGACCGATTGGGCATCAGGAGACGGCGCGTCGATGGATCGGGGCTTGGGGAACGACGCGTGGACCGATCGGGGCTCAGGAGACGGCGCGTGGATCGATCGGGGCTCGGAGACGGCGCGTGGAACGATCGGGGCTCAGGAGACGGCGCGTGAAATGATCGGCGCTCGGAGACGGCGCGTGGACCGATCGTGGCTTAGGAGAAGGCGCGTGGAACGATCGGGGCTCAGGAGACGGCGCGTGGAGCGATCGGGGCTCAGGAGACGGCGCGTGAACCAATCGGCGCTCCGAGACGGCGCGTGGACCGATCGGGGATGAGGAGAAGGCGTGTGGACCGATCGGGGCTTAGGAGACGGCGCGTGGACCGATCGGGGCTCGGAGACGGGGCGTGGAACGATCGGGGCTCAGGTGACGGCGCGTAAACCGATCGGCGCTCGGAGACGGCGCGTGGACCGATCGGGGCTTAGCAGAAGGCCCTTGGACCGATCGGGGCTTAGGAGACGGCGCGTGGACCGATCGGAGCTCGGAGACGGCGCGTGGACCGATCGGGGCTCAGGAGACGGCGCGTGGAGCGATCGGGCTCAGGAGAAGACGCGTCAATTGATTGTGGCTCAGGAGACGACGCGTCGACGGATCGGGGCTTAGGAGACGACGCGTGGACCGATCGGGGCTTAGGAGACGACGCGTGGACCGATCGGGGTTTAGGAGAGGACGCGTCGACCGATCGGGGCACAGGAGACGGCACGTGGACCGATCGGGGCTCAGGAGACGGCGCGTCGATGGATCGGGGCTTGGGGAACGACGCGTGGACCTATCGGGGCTCAGGAGACGGCGCGTGGACCGATCGAGGCTCGGACACGCCGCGTGGAACGATCGGGGCTCAGGAGACGGCGCGTGAACCGATCGGCGCTCGGAGACGGCGCGTGGAACGATCGGGGCTCAGGAGACGGCGCGTGAAATGATCGGCGCTCGGAGACGGCGCGTGGACCGATCCGGGCTCAGGAGACGGCGCGTGGACCGATCCGGGCTCGGAGACGGAGCGTGGAGCGATCGGGGCTCAGGAGACGGCGCGTGAACTAATCGGCGCTCGGAGACGGCGCGTGGACCGATCGGGGCTGAGGAGACGGCGCGTGGACCGATCGGGGCTCGGAGACGGGGCGTGGAATGATCGGGGCTCAGGAGACGGCGCGTGAAATGATCGGGGCTCGGAGACGGCGCGTGGACCGATCGGGGCTTAGGAGACAACGCGTGGACCGATGGGGGCTCAGGAAGCAGCGCCTGGAAGGATCGTGGCTCGGGGAGGCGCGAGGAGGCATCTGGGCTTGGAAGACGACGCGTGGATCGATCGGGGCTCGGAGACGGCGCGTGAACTGACCGCGGCTCAGGAGGCCGCGCGTGGACCGATCGAGGCTCAGCAGGCCACGCCTGGACCGATCGGGGCTCCGCGACGGCGCGTGGACCGATCGAGGCTCGGAGACGACGCGTGTACGGATCGGGGATTCGGCGATGACGCGTGGACCGATCCGGGCTCAGGAGACGGCGCGTGGACCGATCGGGGCTCGGAGACGGCGCGTGGAACGATCGGGGCTCAGGAGACGGCGCGTGATTCGATCAGCGCTCGGAGACGTCGCGTGGACCGATAGGGGCTTAGGAGACGGCGCGTGGACCGATCGGGTCTCGGAGACAGGGCGTGGAATGATCGGGGCTCAGGAGACGGCGCGTGAAATGATCGGCGCTCTGAGACGGCGCGTAGACCGATTGGGGCTTACGAGACGGCGCGTGGACCGATCGGTGCTCGGAGACGGCGCGTTGGACGATCGGGGCTCAGGAGACGGCGCGTGGACGGATCGGGGCTCAGGAGACAGCGCGTGGGCCGATCGGGGCTCAGGAGACGGCGGGCGGACCGACCGGGGCTCAGGAGACCGCGCGTGGACCCATCGGGGCTCGGAGACGGCGCGTGAACCGACCGGGGCTCAGGAGACGGCACGTGGTCCGATCGGGCTCGGAGCCGGCGCGTGAACCGATCGGGGCTCAGGAGGCCGCGCGTGGACCGATCGAGGCTCGGCGACCGCGCGTGGACCGATCGGGGCTCGGAGACGACGCGTGTACGGATCAGGGCTTGGTGACGGCGCGTTTACCGATAGCAGCTCGGAGACGGCCCGTGGACGGATCGCGGCTTAGGAGACGGCTCGTGGAATGATCGGGGCTCAGCAGACGGCGCGTGGACCGGTCGAGGCTCGGAGACGACGCGTGTGCGGATCGGGGATTCGAGGACGACGGGTGGACCGATCCGGGGTCAGGAGACGGGGCGTGGACCGATCGGGGCTCGGAAACGGCGCGTGGACCGATCGGGGCTCAGGAGAAGACGCGTCAATTGATCGGGGCTCAGAAATTGGCGCGTGGAGCGATCGGGGCTCAGGAGACGACGCGTGGATCGATCGCGGCATAGGAAACGACGCGTCGACCGATCGGGGCTCAGGAGACGGCGCGCGCATCGACCGGGGCTCAGGAGCCTCGCGTGGGCCGATCATGGCTCGGCGACGGCGCGTGGACGGATCGGGGCTCGGAGACGACGCGTGGACCGATGGGGGCTCGGATACGGCGCGTGAACCAACCGGGGCTCAGGAGGTCGGAAGTGGACCGATCGCGGCTCGGTGACGGCGCGTGGAGCGATCGGGGTTCAGGAGGCCGCGCGTGGACCGATCGGGGTTCGGAGACGGCACGAGGACCGTCTGGGGCTTAGGAGACGATGCGTGGACCGATCGGGGCTCAGCAGACTGCGCGTGGATGGATCGGGGCTTAGGGAACGACGCGTGGACCGATCGGGGCTCAGGAGACGGCGCGTAGACCGATCGGAGCTCGGAAACGACGCGTTAACCGAGCGGGGCTTAGGCGACGATACGTAGACCGATCGGGGCTCGGAGACAGCGCGTGGACCGACTGGGGCTCAGGGGGTTGCGCGTGGACCGATCGGGGCTCGGAGACGGCGCGTTAACCGACCGGGGCTCAGGAGACGGCGCGTGGACGGACCGTGGCTTAGAATGCGGCACGCGGACCGATCGGGGCTCGGAGACGGCGTGTGTGTGGACCGATCGGGGATCAGGAAACGGCACGTGGAGCGATCGGGGCTCAGGAGGCGGCGCGTGGATCAATCGGGGCTCAGGAGGCGACGCGTCGACGGATCGGGGCTTAGGAGAAGACGCGTGGACCGATCGGGGCTCGGAGACGGCGCGTGGAACGATCGGGGCTCAGGAGACCACGCGTCGAAGAATCGGGGCTCAGGAGACGGCGCGCGGACCGACTGGGGCTCAGGAGACTCGCGTGGATCGTTCGGGGCTCCGGAGGCGCCGCGTGGACCGATTGGGATCAGGAGACGGTGCGTGAACCGTTCGGGGCTCGGAGACGGCGTGTCGACCGATCGGGGCTCAGGAGACGGCGCGTGGACCGATCGCGGCTCGGAGACGGCGCGTGGAACGATCGGGGCTCAGGAGACGACGCGTGGACCGATCGGGCGTAGGAGACGACGCGTGTGCCTATCGGGGCTCACGACACAGCGTGTGGACCGATTGGGGCTCAGGAGACGCCGCGTGGAACGATCGGGGCTCGGAGACGGCGCGTGGAACAATCGGGGCTCAGGAGACGGCGCGTGGACCGATCGGGGCTCGGGGACGGCGCGTTAACCGATTGGGGCTTAGGAGACCATGCGTGGACCGATCGGGGCTCGAAGACGGCGCGTCGACCGATCGGGTCTCAGGAGGCCGCGCGTGGACAGATCATGACTCGGCGACGGCGCGTGGACCGATCGGGGCTCGGAGACAGCGCGTGGACCGACTGGGGCTCAGGCGGTTTCGCGTGGACCAATTGGGGTTCGGCGACGGCGCGTGGGCCGATCGGGGCTTAGGAGACGGCGCGTGCACCGATCGGGGCCCGGACACGGGTCGTGGACAGATTGGGGATTAGGAGACGGCGCGTGGACCGATCGGGGCTGGGAGACGACGCGTGTACGGATCAGGGCTTGGTGACGGCGCGTTTACCGATAGCAGCTCGGAGACGGCCCGTGGACGGATCGCGGCTTAGGAGACGGCTCGTGGAATGATCGGGGCTCAGCAGACGGCGCGTGGACCGGTCGAGGCTCGGAGACGACGCGTGTGCGGATCGGGGATTCGAGGACGACGGGTGGACCGATCCGGGGTCAGGAGACGGGGCGTGGACCGATCGGGGCTCGGAAACGGCGCGTGGACCGATCGGGGCTCAGGAGAAGACGCGTCAATTGATCGGGGCTTAGAAATTGGCGCGTGGAGCGATCGGGGCTCAGGAGACGACGCGTGGATCGATCGCGGCTCAGGAAACGACGCGTCGACCGATCGGGGCTCAGGAGACGGCGCGCGCATCGACCGGGGCTCAGGAGCCTCGCGTGGGCCGATCATGGCTCGGCGACTGCGCGTGGACGGATCGGGGCTCGGAGACGACGCGTGGACCGATGGGGGCTCGGATACGGCGCGTGAACCAACCGGGGCTCAGGAGGTCGGAAGTGGACCGATCGCGGCTCGGTGACGGCGCGTGGACCGATCGGGGTTCAGGAGGCCGCGCGTGGACCGATCGCGGCTCGGCGACGGCGCGTGGACCGATCGGGGCTCAGGAGGCCGCGCGTGGACCGATCATGGCTCGGCGACGGCGCGTGGACCAATCGGTGCTCGGAGACGACGCGTGGACCGATCGGGGCTCGGAGACAGCGCGTGGACCGACTGGGGCTCAGGCGGTTGCGCGTGGACCGATCTGGGCTCGGAGACGGCGCGTTAACCGACCGGGGCTCAGGAGACGACGCGTCGACCGGTCGGGGCTTAGGAGACGAAGCCTGGACCGATCGGGGCTTAGGAGGCGGCGTGTGGAACGATCGGGGCTCAGAATACGGCGCGTGAACCGATCGGCGCTCGAAGACGGCGCGTCGACCGATCGGGGTTCGGAGACGGCACGAGGACCGTCTGGGGCTTAGGAGACGATGCGTGGACCGATCGGGGCTCAGGAGACGGCGCGTAGACCGATCAGAGCTCGGAAACGACGCGTTAACCGAGCGGGGCTTAGGCGACGATACGTAGACCGATCGGGGCTCGGAGACAGCGCGTGGACCGACTGGGGCTCAGGGGGTTGCGCGTGGACCGATCGGGGCTCGGAGACGGCGCGTTAACCGACCGGGGCTCAGGAGACGGCGCGTGGATGGACCGTGGCTTAGAATGCGGCACGCGGACCGATCGGGGCTCGGAGACGGCGTGTGGACCGATCGGGGATCAGGAAATGGCACGTGGAGCGATCGGGGCTCAGGAGGCGGCGCGTGGATCAATCGGGGCTCAGGAGGCGACGCGTCGACGGATCGGGGCTTAGGAGAAGACGCGTGGACCGATCGGGGCTCGGAGACGGCGCGTGGAACGATCGGGGCTCAGGAGACGGCGCGTGGACCGATCGGAGATCAGGAGTTGACGCGTGGACCGATCGGGGTTGTGGAAGCGGCGCACGGACCGATCGTGGCTCGGAGACGGCGCGTGGAGGCATCGGGGCTTTGAAGACGACGCGTGAACCGATCGGGGCTCAGGAAACGGCGTGTGGCGCGATCGGGGCTCAGGAGACGACGCGTGGATCGATCGGGGCTCAGGAGACCACGCGTCGAAGAATCGGGGCTCAGGAGACGGCGCGCGGACCAACTGGGGCTCAGGAGACTCGCGTGGATCGTTCGGGGCTCCGGAGGCGCCGCGTGGACCGATTGGGATCAGGAGACGGTGCGTGAACCGTTCGGGGCTCGGAGACGGCGTGTCGACCGATCGGGGCTCAGGAGACGGCGCGTGGACCGATCGCGGCTCGGAGACGGCGCGTGGAACGATCGGGGCTCAGGAGACGACGCGTGGACCGATCGGGCGTAGGAGACGACGCGTGTGCCTATCGGGGCTCACGACACAGCGTGTGGACCGATTGGGGCTCAGGAGACGCCGCGTGGAACGATCGGGGCTCGGAGACGGCGCGTGGAACAATCGGGGCTCAGGAGACGGCGCGTGGACCGATTGGGGCTCGGATACGGCGCGTGAACCGACCGGGGCTCAGGAGGCCGCGCGTGGACCGATCGCGGCTCGGCGACGGCGCGTGGACCGATCGGGGCTCAGGAGGCCGCGCGTGGACTGATCATGGCTCGGCGACGGCGCGTGGACCGATCGGGGCTCGGAGACGACGCGTAGACCGATCGGTGCTCGGAGAGAGCGCGTGGACCGACTGGGGCTCGGAGACGGCGCGTGGACCGATCGTGGCTTAGGAGAAGGCGCGTTGAATGATCGGGGCTGAGGAGACGGCGCGTGGACCGATCGTGGCTCGGAGACGGCGCGTGGAGGCATCGGGGTTAAGAAGACGACGCATCGACCGAGCGGGGTTCAGGAGACGGCGCGAGGAGCGATCGGGGCTCTGGAGAAGACGCGTCAATTGATCGGGGCTCAGGACACGACGCGGCTACGGATCGGGGCTTGGAGACGGCGCGTGTACCGATCGGGGCTCAGGAGACGGCGCGTGGACTGATCGGGGCTCGGAGACGGCGCGTTAACCGATCGGGGCTCAGGAGACGCCGCGTGGACCGATAGGGGCTTAGGAGACGGCGCGTGGACCGATCGGGTCTCGGAGACAGGGCGTGGAATGATCGGGGCTCAGGAGACGGCGCGTGAAATGATCGGCGCTCTGAGACGGCGCGTAGACCGATTGGGGCTTACGAGACGGCGCGTGGACCGATCGGTGCTCGGAGACGGCGCGTTGGACGATCGGGGCTCAGGAGACGGCGGGCGGACCGACCGGGGCTCAGGAGACCGCGCGTGGACCCATCGGGGCTCGGAGACGGCGCGTGAACCGACCGGGGCTCAGGAGACGGCACGTGGTCCGATCGGGCTCGGAGCCGGCGCGTGAACCGATCGGGGCTCAGGAGGCCGCGCGTGGACCGATCGAGGCTCGGCGACCGCGCGTGGACCGATCGGGGCTCGGAGACGACGCGTGTACGGATCAGGGCTTGGTGACGGCGCGTTTACCGATAGCAGCTCGGAGACGGCCCGTGGACGGATCGCGGCTTAGGAGACGGCTCGTGGAATGATCGGGGCTCAGCAGACGGCGCGTGGACCGGTCGAGGCTCGGAGACGACGCGTGTGCGGATCGGGGATTCGAGGACGACGGGTGGACCGATCCGGGGTCAGGAGACGGGGCGTGGACCGATCGGGGCTCGGAAACGGCGCGTGGACCGATCGGGGCTCAGGAGAAGACGCGTCAATTGATCGGGGCTTAGAAATTGGCGCGTGGAGCGATCGGGGCTCAGGAGACGACGCGTGGATCGATCGCGGCTCAGGAAACGACGCGTCGACCGATCGGGGCTCAGGAGACGGCGCGCGCATCGACCGGGGCTCAGGAGCCTCGCGTGGGCCGATCATGGCTCGGCGACTGCGCGTGGACGGATCGGGGCTCGGAGACGACGCGTGGACCGATGGGGGCTCGGATACGGCGCGTGAACCAACCGGGGCTCAGGAGGTCGGAAGTGGACCGATCGCGGCTCGGTGACGGCGCGTGGACCGATCGGGGTTCAGGAGGCCGCGCGTGGACCGATCGCGGCTCGGCGACGGCGCGTGGACCGATCGGGGCTCAGGAGGCCGCGCGTGGACCGATCATGGCTCGGCGACGGCGCGTGGACCAATCGGTGCTCGGAGACGACGCGTGGACCGATCGGGGCTCGGAGACAGCGCGTGGACCGACTGGGGCTCAGGCGGTTGCGCGTGGACCGATCTGGGCTCGGAGACGGCGCGTTAACCGACCGGGGCTCAGGAGACGACGCGTCGACCGGTCGGGGCTTAGGAGACGAAGCCTGGACCGATCGGGGCTTAGGAGGCGGCGTGTGGAACGATCGGGGCTCAGAATACGGCGCGTGAACCGATCGGCGCTCGAAGACGGCGCGTCGACCGATCGGGGTTCGGAGACGGCACGAGGACCGTCTGGGGCTTAGGAGACGATGCGTGGACCGATCGGGGCTCAGGAGACGGCGCGTAGACCGATCAGAGCTCGGAAACGACGCGTTAACCGAGCGGGGCTTAGGCGACGATACGTAGACCGATCGGGGCTCGGAGACAGCGCGTGGACCGACTGGGGCTCAGGGGGTTGCGCGTGGACCGATCGGGGCTCGGAGACGGCGCGTTAACCGACCGGGGCTCAGGAGACGGCGCGTGGATGGACCGTGGCTTAGAATGCGGCACGCGGACCGATCGGGGCTCGGAGACGGCGTGTGGACCGATCGGGGATCAGGAAATGGCACGTGGAGCGATCGGGGCTCAGGAGGCGGCGCGTGGATCAATCGGGGCTCAGGAGGCGACGCGTCGACGGATCGGGGCTTAGGAGAAGACGCGTGGACCGATCGGGGCTCGGAGACGGCGCGTGGAACGATCGGGGCTCAGGAGACGGCGCGCGGACCAACTGGGGCTCAGGAGACTCGCGTGGATCGTTCGGGGCTCCGGAGGCGCCGCGTGGACCGATTGGGATCAGGAGACGGTGCGTGAACCGTTCGGGGCTCGGAGACGGCGTGTCGACCGATCGGGGCTCAGGAGACGGCGCGTGGACCGATCGCGGCTCGGAGACGGCGCGTGGAACGATCGGGGCTCAGGAGACGACGCGTGGACCGATCGGGCGTAGGAGACGACGCGTGTGCCTATCGGGGCTCACGACACAGCGTGTGGACCGATTGGGGCTCAGGAGACGCCGCGTGGAACGATCGGGGCTCGGAGACGGCGCGTGGAACAATCGGGGCTCAGGAGACGGCGCGTGGACCGATTGGGGCTCGGATACGGCGCGTGAACCGACCGGGGCTCAGGAGGCCGTGCGTGGACCGATCGCGGCTCGGCGACGGCGCGTGGACCGATCGGGGCTCAGGAGGCCGCGCGTGGACTGATCATGGCTCGGCGACGGCGCGTGGACCGATCGGGGCTCGGAGACGACGCGTAGACCGATCGGTGCTCGGAGAGAGCGCGTGGACCGACTGGGGCTCGGAGACGGCGCGTGGACCGATCGTGGCTTAGGAGAAGGCGCGTTGAATGATCGGGGCTCAGGAGACGGCGCGTGGACCGATCGTGGCTCGGAGACGGCGCGTGGAGGCATCGGGGTTAAGAAGACGACGCATCGACCGAGCGGGGTTCAGGAGACGGCGCGAGGAGCGATCGGGGCTCTGGAGAAGACGCGTCAATTGATCGGGGCTCAGGACACGACGCGGCGACGGATCGGGGCTTGGAGACGGCGCGTGTACCGATCGGGGCTCAGGAGACGGCGCGTGGACTGATCGGGGCTCGGAGACGGCGCGTTAACCGATCGGGGCTCAGGAGACGCCGCGTGGACCGATCGGGGCTCGGAGACGGCGCGTGGACCGACCGGGGCTAAGGAGGCCGCGCGTGGACCGATCGAGGCTCGGCGACGGCGCATGAACCGACCGGGGCTCATGAGACGGCGCGTAGACCGATCGGGGCTCCGGCGGCGACGCGTGGACCGATCGGGGCCCAGGAAACGGCGCGTGGATCGATCGGTGCTCGAAGACGACGCGTGGACCGACCGGGGCTCAGGAGCCGATGCGTGGATCGATCGGGGCTCAGGAGGCGGCGCGTAGACCCATCAGGGCTCGGAGACGGCACGTGGACCGATCAGGGCTTAGGAGACGACGCGTGGACCGATCGGGGCTCAGGAGACGGCGCGTGGACCGATCGGCGCTCGGAGACGGCGCGTGGACCGACCGTAGCTTAGAATGCGTCACGTGGACCGATCGGGGCTCGGATACGGCGTGTAGACGTATCGGGGCTTAGGAGACGATGCGTGAACCGATCGGGTCTCAGGAGACGCCGCGTGGACCGACCGGGGCTCGGAGACGGCGCGTGGAACGATAGGGGCTCAGGAAACGGCGCGTGAAATGATCGGCGCTCTGAGACGGCGCGTGGACCGATTGTGGCTTACGAGACGGCGCGAGGATCGATCCGGGCTCAGGAAGCGGCGCCTGGACCTATCGTGGCTCGGAGACGGCGCGTGGAGGCATCGGGGCTAAGAACACGACGCATGGACCGAGCGGGGCTCAGGAGACGGCGTGAGGTGCGATCGGGGCTCAGGAGAAGACGCGTCAATTGATTGGGGCTCAGGAGACGACGCGGCGATGGATTGGGGCTCAGATGACGGTGCGCGGACCGACCGGGGCTCAGGAGACTCGCGTGCATCGATCGGGGCTCCGGAGACGCCGCGTGGAGCGATGGGGATCAGGAGACGGTGCGCGGACTGATCGGGGCTCGGAGACGGCGCGTGGACCGATCGGGGCTTAGGAGACGACGCGTGGACCGATTGGGGCGTAGGACGCGACGCGTGTACCTATCGGGGCTCACGAGACAGCGTGTGGACCGATTGGGGCTCAGGAGACGGCGCCTGGACCGATCGGGGCTCGGAGACGGCGCGTGGAACGATCGGAGCTCAGGAGACGGCGCGTGTACCTATCGGGGCTCACGAGACTGCGTGTGGGCCGATTGGGGCTCAGGAGACGACGCGTCGACCGTTCGGGGCTCAGGAGGCGGCGCGCGGACCGGCCGGGGCTCAGGAGCCTAGCGTGGATCGATCGGGGCTCCGGAGGCGGCGCGTGGACTGATTGGAGAGCAGGAGATGGTGCGTGGACCGATCGGGGCCCGGAGACGGCGCGTGGACCGATCGGGGCTCAGGAGACGGCGCGTGAACCGATCGGCGCTCGGAGACGGCGCGTGGACCGATCTGGACTTAGGAGACGGCGCAGCGACCGATGATGGCTCGGCGACGGCGCGTGGACCGATCGGGGTTTGGATACGACGCGTGGACCGATCGGGGCTCGGAGACAGCGCGTGGACCAACCGGGGCTCAGGCGGTTGAGCGTGGACCAATTGGGGTTCGGCAACGGCGCGTGGACCCATCGGGGCTCTGGAAGCGGTGCACGGACCGATAGTGGCTCGGAGACGGCGCGTGGAGGCATCGGGGCTCGGAGACGACGGGTGGACCGATCGTGGCTTAGGAGACGACGCGTGGACCGATCGGGGCTCAGGAGACGGCACGTGGACCGATCGGGGCTCAGGAGACGGCGCGTGGACCGATCGAGGCACGGAAACGACGATTGTAAGGATCGGGGATTCGGGGACGACGCGTGGACCGATCCGGGCTCAGGAGACGGCGCGTGGACCGATCGGGGCTCGGAGACGGCGCATGGAACGATCGGGGCTCAGGAGACGGCGCGTTAACCGATCGGCGCACGGAGACGGCGCGTGGACCTATCGGGGCTTAGGAGAAGGCGCATGGACCGATCGTGGCTTAGGAGACAACGCGTGGACCGATCGGGGCTCAGGAGACGGCACGTGGACCGATCGGGGCTCAGGAGACGGCGCGTGGACCGATCGGGGCTCAGGAGACGACGCGTCGACCGATCGGGGCTTAGGAGACGACGCGTGGACTGATCGGGGCTGAGGAGAAGACGCGTGGGCCGATCCGGGCTTAGGAGAGGACCCGTCGACCGATCGGGGCTCAGGAGACGACGCGTGGACCGATCGAGGTTTAGCAGAGGGCGCGTCGGACGATCGGGGCTCAGGAGACGGCGCGTGGACGGATCGGGTCTCAGGAGACGGCGCGTGACCCGATCGGCGCTCGGAGACCGGGCGTGCACCGATCGGGGCTTAGGAGACGGCGCGTGCACCAATCGGGGCCCGGCGACGGGTCGTGGACAGATTAGGGCTTAAGAGACGGCGCGTGGACCGATCGGGGCTCGGAGACGGCGCGTGGACCGATCGGGGCTTAGGAGACGACGCGTGGACCGATCGGGGCTGAGGAGACGGTGCGTGGACCGATCGGGTCTCAGGAGACGGCGCGTGAACCGATTGGGGCTCGGGAGACGACGCATGGACCGAACGGTGCTCACAAAACGGCGCGTGGACCGATCGGTGCTCGGAGACGATGCGTGGACCGATCGGGGCTCAGGAAACGGCGCGTGGAGCGATCAGGGCTCAGGTGACGACGCGTGGATCGATCGGGGCTCAGGAAACGGCGCGTGGACCGATCGGAGCTCGGAGACGACGCGTGGACCGATCGGGGCTCAGGAGACGGCGCGTGGAGCGATCGGGGCTGAGGAGACGGCGCGTGGACCGGTCGGGGCTTAGGAGACGATGCCTTGACCGATCGGGGCTTAGGTGGCGGCGCGTGGAACGATCGGGGCTCAGGAGGCGACACGTCGACGGATCGGGGCTCGGAGACGGCGCGTGGACCGACTGGGGCTCAGGAGGTTGCGCGTGGACCAATTGGGGTTCGGCGACGGCGCGTGGACCGACCGGGGCACAGGAGATCGCGCGTGAACCGATCGGGGCTCGGCGACTGCGCGTGGACCGATCGGGGCTAAGGAGACGACGTGTGGACCGATCGGGGCATAGGAGACGACGCGTGTACCTATCGGGGCTCAGGAGACAGCGCGTGGTCCGATTGGGCCTCACGAGACGGCGCGTGGACAGATCGGGGCTCGGAGACGACGCGTGTACGGATCGGGGATTCGGGGACGAGGCGTGGACCGATCGGGGCTTAGGAGACGACGCGTGGACCGATCGGGGCGTAGGAGACGACGCGTGGACCGATTGGGGCTTAGGAGACGGCGCGTGGACCGATCGGGGCTCAGGAAGCGGCGCCTGAACCGATCGTGGCTCGGAGACGGCGCGTGGAGGCATCGGGCCTAATAAGACGACGCATGGACCGAGCGGGGCTCAGGAGACGGCGCGAGGAGCGATCGGGGCTCAGGAGAAGACGCGTCAATTGATCGGGGCTCAGGAGACGACGCGTCGACGCATCGGGGCTTAGGAGACGACGCGTGGACCGATCGGGGCTCAGGAGACGGCGCGAGGAGCGATCGGGGCTCAGGAGAAGACGCGTCAATTGATCGGGACTCAGGAGACGACGCGTCGACGCATCGGGGCTTAGGAGACGACGCGTGGATCGATCGGGGCTTAGGAGACGGCGCGTGGACCGATCGGGGCTCAGGAGACCCCGCGTGGACCGATCGGGGCTCGGCGACTGCGCGTGGACGCATCGGGGCTCAGGAGACGACGCGTGGACCGATCGGGGCTCGGAGACGGCACGTTAACCGATCGGGGCTTAGGAGACGATGCGAGGACCGATCGCGGCTCGGAGACGGCGTGTGAACCGACCGGGGCTCAGGAGGCCGCGCGTGGACCGATCGAGGCTCGGCGACGGCGAGTGGACCCATCGGGGCTCGGAGACGACGCGTGTACGGATCGGGGCTTGATGACGACGGCTTTATCGATCGCGGCTCGGAGACGGCCCGCGAATCGATCGGCGCTCGGAGACGGCGCGTGGACCGATCGGGGCTTATGAGACGGCGCGTGGACCGATCGGAGATCAGGAGAAGACGCGTGCACCGATCGGGGCTCTGGAAGCGGCGCACGGATCGATCGTGGCTCGGAGACGGCGCGTGGAGGCATCGGGGCTTTGAAGACGACGCGTGGACCGAACGGTGCTCAGAAAACGCCGCGTGGACCGATGGGAATCAGGAGACGGTGCGTGGAGCGATCGGGGCTCGGAGACGCCGCTTGGACCGATCGGGGCTTAGGGGAAGGCGCGTGGACCGATTGGGGCTTAGGAGACGGCGCGTGGACCGATCGGGGCTCAGGAAGCGGCGCCTAGACTGATAGGGGCTCGGAGACGGCGCGTGGAGGCACCGGGGCTAAGAAGACGACGCATGGACCGAGCGGGGCTCAGGAGACGGCGCGAGGAGCGACCGGGGCTCAGGAGAAGACGCGTCAATTGATCGGGGCTCAGAAATCGGCGCGTGGAGCGATCGGGGCTCAGGAGACGACGCGTGGATCGATCGGGGCTCAGGAAACGACGCGTCGACCGATCGGGACTCAGGAGACGGAGCGTGGCCCGATTGGGGCTCGGATACGGCGCGTGAACCGACCGGGGCTCAGGAGGCCGCGCGAGAACCGATCGCGGCTCGGCGACGGCGCGTGGACCGATCGGGGCTCAGGAGGCTGCGCGTGGACCGATCATGGCTCGGCGACGGCGCGTAGACCGATCGGGGCTCGGAGACGACGCGTGGACCGATCCGGGCTCAGGAGACAGCGCGTGGACCGACTGGGGCTCAGGCGGTTTCGCGTGGACCAATTGGGGTTCGGCGACGGCCCGTGGACCGATCGGGGCTTAGGAGACGGCGCGTGAACCGATCGGGGCTCAGGAGGCCGCGCGTGGACCGATCGAGGCTCGGCGACGGCGCGTGGACCCATCGGGGCGTAGGACACGGCGCGTGCACCGATCGGGGCCCGGAGACGGATCGTGGACAGATTGGGGATTAGGAGACGGCGCGTGGACCGATCGGGGCTGGGAGACGGCACGTGGACCGATCGGGGCTCGGAGACAGCGCGTGGACCGACTGGGGCTCCGGAGGCGCCGCGTGGGCCGATGGAGATCAGGAGACGCTGCGCAGACCGATCGGGGCTTAGGAGACGACGCGTGGACCGATCGGGGCGTAGGACACGACGCGTGTACCTATCGGGGCTCACGAGACAGCGTGTGGACCGATTGGGGCTCAGGAGACGGCGCGTAGACCGATCGGTGCTCAGAGACGGCGCGTGGACCGACCGGGGCTACGGAGGCCGCGCGTGGACCGATCGAGGCTCGGCGACGGCGCGTGGACCGATCGGGGCTCGGAGACGGCGTGTGAACGTATCGGGGCTTAGGAGACGATGCGTTGACCGATCGGGGCTCAGGAGGCGGCGCGTGGACCCACCGGGGCTCAGGAGACGGCGCGCGGACCAATCGGGGCTCGGAAACGGCGCGTGGACCGATCCGAACTCGGAGACGACGTATGGACCGATCGGGGCTCGGAAACGGCGCGTGGACCGATCGGAGCTCGGAGACGGCGTGTGGACGTATCGGGGGTTAAGAGACGATGCGTGGACCGATCGGGGCTCAGGAGATGGCGCGTGGACCGATCGGGGCTTCGGAGACGGTACGTGGACCGATCGAGGCTCGGAGACGGCGCGTGGACCGACCGGGGCTCAGGAGGCCGCGCGTGGACCGATCGAGGCTCGGCGACGGCGCGTGGACCCATCGGGGCTCGGAGACGACGCGTGTACGGATCGGGGCTTGGTGACGGCTCGTTTACCGATCGCGGCTCGGGGACGGCCCGTGGACAGATCGGGGCTTAGGAGACGGCGCGTGGGCCGACCGGGGCTCAGGAGGCCGCGCGTGGACCGATCGAGACTCGGCGACGGCGCGTGGACCCATCGGGGCTCGGAGACGACGCGTGTACGGATCGGGGCTTGGTGACGGCTCGTTTACCGATCGCGGCTCGGGGACGGCTCGTGGACAGATCGGGGCTTAGGAGACAGCGCGTGGACCGACTGGGGCTCAGGCGGTTGCGCGTCGACCAATTCGGGTCCGGCGACGGCGCGTGGACCGCTCGGCGCTCGGAGGAGGCGCGTGGACCGATCGGGGCTTAGGAGACAACGCGTGGACCGATCGGCGCTCGGAGCCGGTGCGTGGATCGATCGGGGCTTAGGAGACGGCGCGTCGACCGATCGGAGATCAGCAGAGGACGCCTGGACTGATAGGGCTCTGGAAGCGGCGCACGGACCGATCGTGGCTCGGAGACGGCGCGTGGAGGCATCGGGGCTTTGAAGACGACGCGTGGACAGAACGGTGCTCCGAAAACGGCGCGTGGAGCGATCGGGGCTCAGGAAATGACGCGTCGATGGATCGGGGCTTAGGAGACGATGCGTGGACCGATCGGGGCTCGGCGACTGCGCGTGGACGTATCGGGGCTCAGGAGACGGCGCGTGGACCGACCGGGGCTAAGGAGGCCGCGCGTGGACCGATCGAGGCTTAGGAGCCGACGCGTGGACCGATCGGGGCTCATGAGACGGCGCGTGGACCGATCGGGGCTCGGAGACGGCGCGTGGAACGATCGGGGCTTAGGAGACGGCGCGTGGACCGATCGGGGCTCAGGAGGCGGCGCCTGGACCGGTCGGGGCTTAGGAGACGACGCCTGGACCGATCGGGGCTTAGGAGGCGGCGTGTGGAACGATCGGGGCTCAGGAGACGGCGCGTGCACCGATCGGCGCTCGGAGACGGCGCGTGGAGCGATCGGGGCTGAGGAGACGATGCGTGGATCGATCGGGGCACAGGAGACGACGCGTCGACCGATCGGGGCTGAGGAGACGACGCGTGGTCCGATCGGGGCTTTGGAGAAAACGCGTGGACCGATCGGGGCTCAGGAAGCGGCGCCTGCACCGATCGTGGTTGGGAGACGGCGCAAGGAGGCATCTGGGCTTAGAAGACGACGCGTGGACCGATCGGGGCTCAGGAAACGGCGCATGGACCGACCGCGGCTCAGGAGGCCACGCCTGGACCGATCGCGGCTCGGCGACGGCGCGTCGACCGATCTAGTCTCGGAGACGACGCGTCGACCGATCGGGGCTCAGATGACGGCGCGCAGACCGACCGGGGCTCAGGAGACTCGCGTGGATCGATCGGGGCTCCGGAGACGCCACGTGGAGCGATGGGGATCAGGAGACGGTGCGCGGACCGATCGGGGCTCGGAGACGGCGCGTGGACCGATCGGGGCTTAGGAGACGACGCGTGTACCTATCGGGGCGTAGGACGCGACGCGTGTACCTATCGGGGCTGACGAGACAGCGTGTGGACCGATTGGGGCTCAGGAGACGACGCGTTTACGGATCGGGGATCAGGAGACGACGCGTGGAACGATCCGGGCTCAGGAGACGGAGCGTGGAACGATCGAGACTCGGAGACGGCGCGTGGACCGACCGGGGCTCAGGAGGCCGCGCGTGGACCGATCGGGGCTCGGCGACGGCGCGTGGACCGATCGAGTCTCGGAGACGACGCGTGTACGGATCGGAGCTTTGAAGACGACGCGTGAACCGATCGTGGCTCAGGAAACGGCGTGTGGAGCGATCGGGGCTCAGGAGACGACGCGTGGACCGATTAGGGCTCAGAAGACGGTGCGCGGACCGACCGGGGCTCAGGAGACTCGCGTGGATCGATCGGGGCTCCGGAGGCGCCGCGTGGACCGATGGGGATGAGGAGACGGTGCGTGGACCGATCGGGGCTCGGAGACGGCGCGTGGACCGATCGGGGCTTAGGAGACGACGCGTGGACCGATCGGGGCTTAGGAGACGACGCGTGGACCGATCGGGGCTCAGGAGCCTAGCGTGGATCGATCGGGGCTCCGGAGGCGGCGCGTGGACCGATTGGAGAGCAGGAGATGGTGCGTGGACCGATCGGGGCCCGGAGACGGCGCGTCGACCGATCGGGGCTTAGGAGACGACGCGTGGACCGATTGGGGCTCAGGAGGCCGCGCGTGGACCGATCGCGGCTCGGTGACGGCGCGTGGACCGATCGGGGCTCAGGAGGCCGCGCGTGGACCGATCGCGGCTTGGCGGCGGCGCGTGGACCGATCGGGGCTCAGGAGGCCGCGCGTGGACCGATCATGGCTCGGCAACGGCGCGTGGACCGATCGGTGTTCAGAGACGACGCGTGGACCGATCGGGGGTCAGGCGGTTGCGCGTGGACCATTTGGGGTTAGGCGACGGCGCGTGGACCGATCGACGCTCGGAGACAGTGCCTTAACCGATCCGGGCTTAGGAAACGATGCATGGACCGATCGGGGCTTGGAGACGGCGCGTGGCCCGATCGGGGCTCAGGAGACGACGCGTGGACCGATCCGGGCTCGGAGACGGCACGTGGAATGATCGGGGCTCAGGAGACGGCGCGTGAACCGATCGGCACTCGGAGACAGCGCGTGGACCGATCGGGGCTTAGGAGACGGCGCGTGGACCGATCGGGGCTTAGGAGACGGCGCGTGGACCGATCGGAGATCAGGAGACGATGCGTGGACCGATAGGGCTCTGGAAGCGGCGCACGGACCGATCGTGGATCGGCGACGGCGCGTGGACCGATCGGGGCTCAGGAGACCGCGCGTGGACCGATCATAGCTCGGCAACGGCGCGTGGACCGACCGGGACTCGGAGACAGCGCGTGGACCGACTAGGGCTCAGGCGGTTGCGCGTGGACCAATTCGGGTTCGGCCACGGAACGTGGACCACTCGGCGCTCGGAGACGGCGCGTGGACCGATCGGGGCTTAGGAGACAACGCGTGGACCGACCGGGGCTCGGAGACAGCGCGTGGAATGATCGGGGCTCAGGAGACGGCGCGTGAACCGATCGGCGCTCGGAGACGGTGCGTGGACCGATCGGGGCTTAGGAGACGGCGCGTCGGCCGATCGGAGATCAGGAGACGACGCGTGGATTGATAGTGCTCTGGAAGCGGCGCACGGACCGATCGTGGCTCGCAGACGGCGCGTGGAGGCATCGGGGCTTTGAAGACGACGCGTGGACCGAACGGTGCTCAGAAAACGGCGCGTGGACCGACCTCGGCTCAGGAGGCCACGCCTGGACCGATCGGGGCTCGGCGACGGCGCGTGGACCGATCGAGTCTCGGAGACGACGCGTCGACCGATCGGGACTCAGATGACGGCGCGCGGACCGATCGGGGCTCGGAGACGGCGCGTGGACGGACCGCGGCTCAGAATGCGGTACGCGGACCGATCGGGGATCGGACACGGCGTGTGGACCGATCCAGGCTCGGAGACGACGCGTTTACGGATCAGGGATCAGGAGCCGACGCGTGGAACGATCCGGGCTCAGGAGACGAAGCGTGGACCGATCGGGGCTCGGAGACGGCGTGTGGAACGATCGGGGCTCAGGTGACGGCGCATGAACCAATCGGCGCTCGGAGACGGCGCGTGGATCAATCGGGGATCGGGGACGGCGCGTGGAACGATCGCGGCTCGGAGTCGACGCGTTAGCCGATCGGGGCTTAGGAGACGATGCGTGGACCGATCGGGGCTCGGAGACGGCGCGTGGAACGATCGGGGCTTAGGAGACGGCGCGTGGACCGATCGGAGATCAGGAGATGACGCGTGGACCGATCGGGGTTGTGGAAGCGGCGCACGGACCGATCGTAGCTCGGAGACGGCGCGTGGAGGCATCGGGGCTTTGAAGACGACGCGTGGATCGATCGGGGCTAGGAGACGACGCGTAGACCGATCGGTGCTCGGAGACAGAGCGTGGACCGACTGGGGCTCGGAGACGGAGCGTGGACCGATCGTTGCTTAGGAGACGACGCGTGGACCGATCGGGGCTCAGGAGACGGCGCGTGGACCGATCGGGACTCAGGAGACGGCGCGTGAATCGATTGGGGCGTGGATACGGCGCGTGACGCGACCGGGGCTCAGGACGCCGCGCGTGGAACGATCATGGCTCGGCGACGGCGCATGGACCGATCGGGGCTCGGAGACGACGCGTGGAGCGATAGGGGCTCAGGAGACGGCGCGTGGACCGATCGGGGCTTAGGAGACGGCCCGTGGACAGATCGGAGCTTAGGAGACGGCACGTGGACCGATCGGGGTTCAGGAGACGGCGCGTGGACCGGTCGGGGCTTAGGAGACGACGCCTGGACCGATCGGGGCATAGGAGGCGGCGTGTGGAACGATCGGGGCTCAGGAGACGGCGCGTGGACCGATCGGGGTTCGGAGACGGCGCGTGGAACGATCGGAGCACTGGAGACGGCGCGTGAACCGAGCGGCGCTCGGAGACGGCGCGTGGATCGATCGGGGCTTAGGAGACGGCGCGTGGACCGATCGGGGCTCAGGAGACCCCGCGTGGACCGATCGGGGCTCGGCGACTGCGCGTGGACGCATCGGGGCTCAGGAGACGACGCGTCGACCCTTCGGGGCTCAGGAGGCGGCGCGCGGACCGGACGGGGCTCAGGAGCCTAGCGTGGATCGATCGGGGCTCCGGAGGCGGCGCGTGGACCGATTGGAGAGCAGGAGATGGTGCGTGGACCGATCGGGGCCCGGAGACGGCGCGTGGACCGATCGGGGCTCAGGAGACGGCGCGTGAACCGATCGGCTCTCGGAGACGGCGCGTGGACCGATCGGGGCTTAGGAGACGGCGCGTGGACCGATCATGGCTCAGGAGACGGCGCGTGGACCGATCGGGGCTCGGAGAAGTCGCGTGGAGCGATCGGGGCTCAGGAGACGGCGCGTGAACCGATCGGCGCTCGGAGACGGCGCATGGACCGATCGGGGCATACGAGACGGCGCGTGGACCGATCGGAGATCAGGAGATGACGCGTGGACCGATCGGGGTTGTCGAAGCGGCGCACGGACCGATCGTGGCTCGGAGACGGCGCGTGGAGGCATCGGGGCGTTGAAGACGACGCGTGGACCGATTGGGGCTCAGGAAACGGCGTGTGGCGCGATCGGGGCTCAGGAGACGACGCGTGGACCGATCGGGGCTTAGGAGACGGCGAGTGCACCGATCGGGGCTCGGAGACGGGTCGTGGACAGATCGGGGCTTAGGAGACGGCGCGTGGACCGATCGGGGCTGGGAGACGGCACGTGGACCAAGAGGGGCTTAGGAGACGGCGCGTGGACCGATCGGGGCTTAGGAGACGACGCGTGAATCGAGCGGGGCTCGGAGACGGCGCGTGGATGGACCGTGGCTTAGAATGCGGCACGCGGACCGATCGGGGCTTGGAGACGGCGTGTGGACCGATCGGGGATCAGGAAACGGTGCGTGGAGCGATCGGGGCTTAGGAGCCGACGCGTGGACCGATTGGGGCTCAGGAGACGGCGCGTGGATCGATCGGGGCTGGGAGACGGCGCGTGGATCAATCGGGGCTTAGGAGACGGCGCGTGGACCGATCGTGGCTTAGGAGACGACGCGTGGAACGATCGGGGCTCAGGAGACGGCGCGTGGACCGATCGGGGCTCGGAGACGGCGCGTAGAACGATTGGCGCTTAGGAGAAGGCGCGTGGAGCGATCGGGGCTCAGGAGACGGCGCGTGAACCGATCGGCGTTCGGAGACGGCGCGTCGACCGATCGGGGTTCGGAGACGGCGCGTGGACCGTCTGGGGCTTAGGAGACGATGCGTGGACCGATCGGGGCTTAGTGGACGACGCGTGGACCGATCGGGGCTCAGGAGACGGCGCGTGGACCGATCGGGGGTTAGGAGACGGCGCGTGGACCGATCGGGGCTTAGGAAGCGGCGGCTGGACCGATCGTGGCTCGGAGACGACGCGTGGACGTATCGGGGCTTAGGAGACGATGCGTGCACCGATCGGGGCTCAGGAGACGGCGCCGTGGATGGATCAGGGCTTAGGGAACGACGCGTGAACCGATCGGGGCTCAGGCGACGGCGCTTGAGTGGATCGGGGCTTAGGAAACGACGCGTGGACCGATCGGGGCTCAGGAGACGGCGCGTGGACCGATCGGGGCTGGGAGACGGCGCGTGGAACGATCGGGGCTCAGGAGACTGCGCGTGGATGGATCGGGGCTTAGGGAACGACGCGTGCACCGATCGGGGCTCAGGAGACGGCGCGTGGACCGATCGGGGCTGGGAGACGGCGCGCGGAACGATCGGAGCTTAGGAGACAGCGCGTGGACCGATCGGAGATCAGGAGACGACGCGTGGACCGATCGGGGCTCTGGCAGCGGCGCACGGACCGATCGTGGCTCGGAGACGGCGCGTGTAGGCATCGGGGCTTTGAAGACGACGCATGGACCGAACGGTGCTCAGAAAACGGCGCGTGGACCGATCGGTGCTCGGAGACGATGCGTGGACCGATCGGGGCTCAGGAAACGGCGCGTGGAGCGATCAGGGCTGAGGTGACGACGCGTGGATCGATCGGGGCTCAGGAGACGACGCGTCGACCGATCGGGGCTCAGGAGAGGGCGCGCGGACCAACCGGGGCTCAGGAGATTCGCGTAGATCAATCGGGGCTGCGGAGGCGCCGCGTAGACGGATGGGGCTCCGGAGACGGCGCGTGGACCGATCGGCGCTCGGAGACGGCGCGTGGGCCGATTGGGGCTTAGAAGACGGCGCGTGGACCGATCGGGGCTCATGAAGCCCCGCCTAGACCGATCGTGGCTCGGAGACGGCGCGTTAAGGCATCGGGTCTAAGAAGACGACGCATGGACCGAGCGGGGCTCGGGAGACGGCGCGAGGAGCGATCGAGGCTCAGGAGAAGACGCGTCAATTGATCGGGGCTCAGGAGACGACGCGTCGACGGATCGGGTCTTCGGAGACGACGCGTGAACCGACCGGGGATTAGGAGACGACGCGTCGACCGATCGGGGCTTAGGAGACGACGCGTGGACTGATCGGGGCTGAGGAGAAGACGCGTGGGCCGATCCGGGCTTAGGAGAGGACCCGTCGACCGATCGGGGCTCAGGAGACGACGCGTGGACCGATCGAGGTTTAGCAGAGGGCCCGTCGGACGATCGGGGCTCAGGAGACGGCGCGTGGACGGATCGGCGCTCGGAGACGGCGCGTGGACCGATCGGGGCTTAGGAGACGACGCGTGGACCGATCGGGGCTCAGGAGACGGCGCGTGGACCGACCGGGTTTCAGGAGGCGACGCGTGAACCCATCGGGGCTCGGAGACGGCGTGTGGACCGATTGGGGCTTAGGAGACGGCGCGTGGACCGATCGGCGCTTTGAGACGGCGCGTGGACCGATCGGTGCTCGGAGACGGGGCGTGGACGGACCGCGGCTTAGAATGCGGCACGCGGACCGATCGGGGATCGGACACGGCGTGTGGACCGATCGAGGCTCGGAGACGACGCGTTTACGGATCGGGGATCAGGAGACGACGCGTGGAACGATCCGGGCTCTGGAGACGGAGCGTGGACCGATCGGGGCTCGGAGACGGCGTGTGGACGTATCGGGGGTTAAGAGACGATGCGTGGACCGATCGGGGCTCAGAAGATGGCGCGTGGACCGATCGGGGCTTCGGAGACGGTACGTGGACCGATCGAGGCTCGGAGACGGCGCGTGGACCGACCGGGGCTCAGAAGGCCGCGCGTGGACCGATCGAGGCTCGGCGACGGCGCGTGGACCCATCGGGGCTCGGAGACGACGCGTGTACGGATCGGGGCTTGGTGACGGCTCGTTTACCGATCGCGGCTCGGAGACGGCCCGTGGACAGATCGGGGCTTAGGAGACGGCGCGTGGGCCGAACGGGGCTCAGGAGACGGCACGTGGACCGGTCGGGGCTTAGGAGACGACGCCTGGACAGATCGGGGCTTAGGAGGCGGCGCGTAGAGCGATCGGGGCTCAGCAGACGGCGCGTGGACCGGTCGGGGCTTAGGAGACGATGCCTGGACGGATCGGGGCTTAGGAGGCGGCGCGTGGAACGATCGGGGCTCAGGAGGCGACACGTCGACGGATCGGGGCTCGGCGACGGCGCGTGGACCGACAGGGGCTCAGGAGACCGCGCGTGAACCGATCGGGGCTCGGCGACTGCGCGTGGACCGATCGGGGCTAAGGAGACGACGTGTGGACCGATCGGGGCATAGGAGACGACGCGTGTACCTATCGGGGCTCAGGAGACAGCGCGTGGTCCGATTGGGCCTCACGAGACGGCGCCTGGACAGATCGGGGCTCGGAGACGACGCGTGTACGGATCGGGGATTCGGGGACGAGGCGTGGACCGATCGGGGCTTAGGAGACGACGCGTGGACCGATCGGGGCGTAGGAGACGACGCGTGGACCGATTGGGGCTTAGGAGACGGCGCGTGGACCGATCGGGGCTCAGGAAGCGGCGCCTGAACCGATCGTGGCTCGGAGACGGCGCGTGAAGGCATCGGGCCTAAGAAGACGACGCATGGACCGAGCGGGGCTCAGGAGACGGCGCGAGGAGCGATCGGGGCTCAGGAGAAGACGCGTCAATTGATCGGGGCTCAGGAGACGACGCGTCGACGCATCGGGGCTTAGGAGACGACGCGTGGGCCGATCGGGGCTCGGAAACGGCGCGTGGACCGATCGGGGCTTAGGAGACGGCGCGTGGACCGATCGGGGCTTAAGAGCCGACGCGTGGACCGATCGTGGCTCAGGAGACGTCGCGTGGACCGATCGGTGCTCGGAGACTGCGCGTGGACGGACCGCGGCTTAAAATGCGGCACGCGGACCGATCGGGGATCGGAGACGGCATGTGGACGTATCGGAGCTTAGGAGACGATGCGTGGACCGATCGGGGCTCAGGAGACGGCGCGTGGACCGGTCGGGGCTTAGGAGACGACGCCTGGACAGATCGGAGCTTAGGAGGCGGCGTGTGGAACGATCGGTGCTCAGGAGACGGCGCGTGCACCAATCGGCGCTCGGAGACGGCGCGTGGAGCGATCGGGGCTCGGAGACGGCACGTGGAACGATCGGGGCCCAGGAGACGGTGCGTGGAGGCATCGGGGCTTAGAAGACCACGCATGGACCGAGCGAGCTCAGGAGACGGCGCGGAGAGCGATCGCGGCTCAGGAGAAGACGCGTCAATTGATCGTGACTCAGGAGATGACGCGGCGACGGATTGGGGCTTAGGAGACGACGCGTGGACCGATCGGGGCTCGGAGACGGCGCGTAGAACGATTGGCGCTTAGGAGAAGGCGCGTGGAGCGATCGGGGCTCAGGAGACGGCGCGTGAACCGATCGGCGTTCGGAGACGGCGCGTCGACCGATCGGGGTTCGGAGACGGTGCGTGGACCGTCTGGGGCTTAGGAGACGATGCGTGGACCGATCGGGGCTTAGTGGACGACGCGTGGACCGATCGGGGCTCAGGAGACGGCGCGTGGACCGATCGGGGCTTAGGAGACGGCGCGTGAACCGATCGGGGCGCAGGAAGCGGCGCCTGGACCCATCGTGGCTCGGAGACGACGCGTGGAGGCATCCGTGCTAAGAAGACGACGCATTGACCGAGCGGGGTTCAGGAGACGGCGCGAGGAGCGATCGGGGCTCAAGAGAAGACACGTCAATTGATCGGGGCTCCGGAGACGACGCCTCGACGGAGTGGGGCTCAGGAGGCGGCACGAGAAGCGATCGGGGCTCAGGAGAAGACGCGTCAATTGATCGGGGCTCAGGAGACGACGCGTCGATGAATCGGGGCTTAGGAGACGGCGCGTGGACCGATCGGGGCTCAGGAGACGGCGCGTCGACCGACCGGAGCTCATGACATTCGCGTGGATCGATCGGGGCTCCGTAGGCGGCGCGTGGACCGACCGGGGCTCAGGAGGCCGCGCAAGAGCCGATCGCGGCTTGGCGACGGCGCGTAGACCGATCGGGGCTCGGAGACGACGCGTGGACCGATCAGGGCTCGGAGACAGCGCGTGGACCGATTGGGGCTCGGATACGGCGCGTGAACCAATCGGGGCTCAGGAGGCCGCGCGTGGACCGATCGCGGCTCGGCGACGGCGCGTGGACCGATCGGGTCTCAGGAGGCCGGGCGTGGACAGATCATGACTCGGCGACGGCGCGTGGACCGATCGGGGCTCGGAGACGACGCGTGGACCGATCGGGGCTCGGAGACAGCGCGTGGACCGACTGGGGCTCAGGCGGTTTCGCGTGGACCAATTGGGGTTCGGCGACGGCGCGTGGACCGATCGGGGCTCAGAAGACGGCGCGTGGACCGATCGGGGCTCAGGAGACGGGGCGTGCACCGATCGGGGCCCGGAGACGGGTCGTGGACAGATTGGGGCTTAGGAGACGGCGCGTGGACCGATCGGGGCTGGGAGACGGCACGTGGACCGTTCGGGGCTCGGAGACAGCGCGTGGACCGACTGGGGCTCAGGCGGTTTCGCGTGGACCAATTGGGGTTCGGCGACGGCGCGTGGACCGATCGGGGCTCAGAAGACGGCGCGTGGACCGATCGGGGCTCAGGAGACGGGGCGTGGACCGATCGGGGCTTAGGAGACGGCGCGTGCACCGATCGGCGCCCGGAGACGGGTCGTGGACAGATTGGGACTTAGGAGACGGCGCGTGGACCGAACGGGGCTTAGGAGACGACGCGTGGACCGATCGGGGCTCAGGAGACGGCGCGTGGACCGATCGGGGCTCAGGAGACGGCGCGTGGACCGATTTGGGCTCGGGAGACTGCGCGTGGATGGATCGGGGCTTAGGGAACGACGCGTGGACCGATCGGGGCTCAGGAGACGGCGCGTGGACCGATCGGGGCTCGGAGACGGCGCGTAGAACGATTGGCGCTTAGGAGAAGGCGCGTGGAGCGATCGGGGCTCAGGAGACGGCGCGTGAACCGATCGGCGTTCGGAGACGGCGCGTCGACCGATCGGGGTTCGGAGACGGCGCGTAGACCGTCTGGGGCTTAGGAGACGATGCGTGGACCGATCGGGGCTTAGTGGACGACGCGTGGACCGATCGGGGCTCAGGAGACGGCGCGTGGACCGATCGGGGGTTAGGAGACGGCGCGTGGACCGATCGGGGCTTAGGAAGCGGCGGCTGGACCGATCGTGGCTCGGAGACGACGCGTGGACGTATCGGGGCTTAGGAGACGATGCGTGCACCGATCGGGGCTCAGGAGACGGCGCCGTGGATGGATCAGGGCTTAGGGAACGACGCGTGAACCGATCGGGGCTCAGGCGACGGCGCTTGAGTGGATCGGGGCTTAGGAAACGACGCGTGGACCGATCGGGGCTCAGGAGACGGCGCGTGGACCGATCGGGGCTGGGAGACGGCGCGTGGAACGATCGGGGCTCAGGAGACTGCGCGTGGATGGATCGGGGCTTAGGGAACGACGCGTGCACCGATCGGGGCTCAGGAGACGGCGCGTGGACCGATCGGGGCTGGGAGACGGCGCGCGGAACGATCGGAGCTTAGGAGACAGCGCGTGGACCGATCGGAGATCAGGAGACGACGCGTGGACCGATCGGGGCTCTGGCAGCGGCGCACGGACCGATCGTGGCTCGGAGACGGCGCGTGTAGGCATCGGGGCTTTGAAGACGACGCATGGACCGAACGGTGCTCAGAAAACGGCGCGTGGACCGATCGGTGCTCGGAGACGATGCGTGGACCGATCGGGGCTCAGGAAACGGCGCGTGGAGCGATCAGGGCTGAGGTGACGACGCGTGGATCGATCGGGGCTCAGGAGACGACGCGTCGACCGATCGGGGCTCAGGAGAGGGCGCGCGGACCAACCGGGGCTCAGGAGATTCGCGTAGATCAATCGGGGCTGCGGAGGCGCCGCGTAGACGGATGGGGCTCCGGAGACGGCGCGTGGACCGATCGGCGCTCGGAGACGGCGCGTGGGCCGATTGGGGCTTAGAAGACGGCGCGTGGACCGATCGGGGCTCATGAAGCCCCGCCTAGACCGATCGTGGCTCGGAGACGGCGCGTTAAGGCATCGGGTCTAAGAAGACGACGCATGGACCGAGCGGGGCTCGGGAGACGGCGCGAGGAGCGATCGAGGCTCAGGAGAAGACGCGTCAATTGATCGGGGCTCAGGAGACGACGCGTCGACGGATCGGGTCTTCGGAGACGACGCGTGAACCGACCGGGGATTAGGAGACGACGCGTCGACCGATCGGGGCTTAGGAGACGACGCGTGGACTGATCGGGGCTGAGGAGAAGACGCGTGGGCCGATCCGGGCTTAGGAGAGGACCCGTCGACCGATCGGGGCTCAGGAGACGACGCGTGGACCGATCGAGGTTTAGAAGAGGGGCCGTCGGACGATCGGGGCTCAGGAGACGGCGCGTGGACGGATCGGCGCTCGGAGACGGCGCGTGGACCGATCGGGGCTTAGGAGACGACGCGTGGACCGATCGGGGCTCAGGAGACGGCGCGTGGACCGACCGGGTTTCAGGAGGCGACGCGTGGACCCATCGGGGCTCGGAGACGGCGTGTGGACCGATTGGGGCTTAGGAGACGGCGCGTGGACCGATCGGCGCTTTGAGACGGCGCGTGGACCGATCGGTGCTCGGAGACGGGGCGTGGACGGACCGCGGCTTAGAATGCGGCACGCGGACCGATCGGGGATCGGACACGGCGTGTGGACCGATCGAGGCTCGGAGACGACGCGTTTACGGATCGGGGATCAGGAGACGATGCGTGGAACGATCCGGGCTCTGGAGACGGAGCGTGGACCGATCGGGGCTCGGAGACGGCGTGTGGACGTATCGGGGGTTAAGAGACGATGCGTGGACCGATCGGGGCTCAGAAGATGGCGCGTGGACCGATCGGGGCTTCGGAGACGGTACGTGGACCGATCGAGGCTCGGAGACGGCGCGTGGACCGACCGGGGCTCAGAAGGCCGCGCGTGGACCGATCGACGCTCGGCGACGGCGCGTGGACCCAGCGGGGCTCGGAGACGACGCGTGTACGGATCGGGGCTTGGTGACGGCTCGTTTACCGATCGCGGCTCGGAGACGGCCCGTGGACAGATCGGGGCTTAGGAGACGGCGCGTGGGCCGAACGGGGCTCAGGAGACGGCACGTGGACCGGTCGGGGCTTAGGAGACGACGCCTGGACAGATCGGGGCTTAGGAGGCGGCGCGTGGAACGATCGGGGCTCAGGAGGCGACACGTCGACGGATCGGGGCTCGGAGACGGAGCGTGGACCGACTGGGGCTCAGGAGGTTGCGCGTGGACCAATTGGGGTTCGGCGACGGCGCGTGGACCGACAGGGGCTCAGGAGACCGCGCGTGAACCGATCGGGGCTCGGCGACTGCGCGTGGACCGATCGGGGCTAAGGAGACGACGTGTGGACCGATCGGGGCATAGGAGACGACGCGTGTACCTATCGGGGCTCAGGAGACAGCGCGTGGTCCGATTGGGCCTCACGAGACGGCGCGTGGACAGATCGGGGCTCGGAGACGACGCGTGTACGGATCGGGGATTCGGGGACGAGGCGTGGACCGATCGGGGCTTAGGAGACGACGCGTGGACCGATCGGGGCGTAGGAGACGACGCGTGGACCGATTGGGGCTTAGGAGACGGCGCGTGGACCGATCGGGGCTCAGGAAGCGGCGCCTGAACCGATCGTGGCTCGGAGACGGCGCGTGGAGGCATCGGGCCTAAGAAGACGACGCATGGACCGAGCGGGGCTCAGGAGACGGCGCGAGGAGCGATCGGGGCTCAGGAGAAGACGCGTCAATTGATCGGGGCTCAGGAGACGACGCGTCGACGCATCGGGGCTTAGGAGACGACGCGTGGGCCGATCGGGGCTCGGAAACGGCGCGTGGACCGATCGGGGCTTAGGAGACGGCGCGTGGACCGATCGGGGCTTAGGAGCCGACGCGTGGACCGATTGTGGCTCAGGAGACGTCGCGTGGACCGATCGGTGCTCGGAGACTGCGCGTGGACGGACCGCGGCTTAAAATGCGGCACGCGGACCGATCGGGGATCGGAGACGGCGTGTGGACGTATCGGAGCTTAGGAGACGATGCGTGGACCGATCGGGGCTCAGGAGACGGCGCGTGGACCGGTCGGGGCTTAGGAGACGACGCCTGGACAGATCGGAGCTTAGGAGGCGGCGTGTGGAACGATCGGTGCTCAGGAGACGGCGCGTGCACCAATCGGCGCTCGGAGACGGCGCGTGGAGCGATCGGGGCTCGGAGACGGCACGTGGAACGATCGGGGCCCAGGAGACGGTGCGTGGAGGCATCGGGGCTTAGAAGACCACGCATGGACCGAGCGAGCTCAGGAGACGGCGCGGAGAGCGATCGCGGCTCAGGAGAAGACGCGTCAATTGATCGTGACTCAGGAGATGACGCGGCGACGGATTGGGGCTTAGGAGACGACGCGTGGACCGATCGGGGCTCGGAGACGGCGCGTAGAACGATTGGCGCTTAGGAGAAGGCGCGTGGAGCGATCGGGGCTCAGGAGACGGCGCGTGAACCGATCGGCGTTCGGAGACGGCGCGTCGACCGATCGGGGTTCGGAGACGGTGCGTGAACCGATCGGGGCGCAGGAAGCGGCGCCTGGACCCATCGTGGCTCGGAGACGACGCGTGGAGGCATCCGTGCTAAGAAGACGACGCATTGACCGAGCGGGGTTCAGGAGACGGCGCGAGGAGCGATCGGGGCTCAGGAGAAGACACGTCAATTGATCGGGGCTCCGGAGACGACGCCTCGACGGAGTGGGGCTCAGGAGGCGGCACGAGAAGCGATCGGGGCTCAGGAGAAGACGCGTCAATTGATCGGGGCTCAGGAGACGACGCGTCGATGAATCGGGGCTTAGGAGACGGCGCGTGGACCGATCGGGGCTCAGGAGACGGCGCGTCGACCGACCGGAGCTCATGACATTCGCGTGGATCGATCGGGGCTCCGTAGGCGGCGCGTGGACCGACCGGGGCTCAGGAGGCCGCGCAAGAGCCGATCGCGGCTTGGCGACGGCGCGTAGACCGATCGGGGCTCGGAGACGACGCGTGGACCGATCAGGGCTCGGAGACAGCGCGTGGACCGATTGGGGCTCGGATACGGCGCGTGAACCAATCGGGGCTCAGGAGGCCGCGCGTGGACCGATCGCGGCTCGGCGACGGCGCGTGGACCGATCGGGTCTCAGGAGGCCGGGCGTGGACAGATCATGACTCGGCGACGGCGCGTGGACCGATCGGGGCTCGGAGACGACGCGTGGACCGATCGGGGCTCGGAGACAGCGCGTGGACCGACTGGGGCTCAGGCGGTTTCGCGTGGACCAATTGGGGTTCGGCGACGGCGCGTGGACCGATCGGGGCTCAGAAGACGGCGCGTGGACCGATCGGGGCTCAGGAGACGGGGCGTGCACCTATCGGGGCCCGGAGACGGGTCGTGGACAGATTGGGGCTTAGGAGACGGCGCGTGGACCGATCGGGGCTGGGAGACGGCACGTGGACCGTTCGGGGCTCGGAGACAGCGCGTGGACCGACTGGGGCTCAGGCGGTTTCGCGTGGACCAATTGGGGTTCGGCGACGGCGCGTGGACCGATCGGGGCTCAGAAGACGGCGCGTGGACCGATCGGGGCTCAGGAGACGGGGCGTGGACCGATCGGGGCTTAGGAGACGGCGCGTGCACCGATCGGGGCCCGGAGACGGGTCGTGGACAGATTGGGACTTAGGAGACGGCGCGTGGACCGAACGGGGCTTAGGAGACGACGCGTGGACCGATCGGTGCTCGGAGACGACGCGTGGACCGATCGGGGCTCGGAGACAGCGCGTGGACCGACTGGGGCTCAGGCGGTTGCGCGTGGACCGATCGGGGCTCGGAGACGGCGCGTTAACCGACCGGGGCTCAGGAGACGACGCGTCGACCGGTCGGGGCTTAGGAGACGAAGCCTGGACCGATCGGGGCTTAGGAGGTGGCGCGTGGAACGATCGGGGCTCAGAATATGGCGCGTGAACCGCTCGGCGCTCGGAGATGGCGCGTCGACCGATCGGGGTTCGGAGACGGCACGAGGACCGTCTGGGGCTTAGGAGACGATGCGTGGACCGATCGGGGCTCAGGAGACCGCGCGTGGATGGATCGGGGCTTAGTGAACGACGCGTGGACCGATCGGGACTCGGAGACGGCGCTTCGAACGATCGCGGCTCAGGTGACGGGGCGTGAACCGATCGGCGCTCGGAGACGGCGCGTGGACCGATCGGGGCTCAGGAAAGGGCGTGTGGAGCGGTCGGGGCTCAGGAGACGACGCGTCGGTCGATCGGGGCTCAGAAGACGACGCGTCGACCGATCGGAGCTCAGGTGACGGCGCGCGGACAGATCGGGGCTCGGAGACGGCGCGTGGAACGATCAGGGCTTAGGAGCCGACGCGTGGACCGATCGGGGCTCAGGAGACAACGCGTGGACCGATTGGGGAGCAGGAGATGGTGCGTGGACCGATCGGGGCTCGGAGAACGGCGCGTGGACCGATCGGGGCTTAGAAGACGACGCGTTGACGGTCCGGAGTTAGGAGGTGACGCGTGGACCGATGGGGGCGCAGGAGCCGGCGCGTGGACCGATCGGGGCTCAGGAAATGGCCCGTGGAGCAATCGGGGTTCAGGAAGCGGCGCCTGGACCGATCGGTGCTCGGAGACAGCGCGTGGACCAACTGGGGCTCGGAGACGGCGCGTGGATCGATCGGGGCTCAGGGGACGGCGCGTGGACCGGTCGAGGCTTAGGAGACTCGCGTGGATCTACCGGGGCTCCGGAGACGGCGCGTGAACCGATCGGGGCACGGAGACGGCGCGTCGACCGATCGGGGCTTAGAAGACGACGCATGGACCGATCAGGGCTCGGAAACGGCGCGTGGACCGATCGGGGCTCACGAGACGGCGCGTGGACCGATCGGTGATCGGAGACTGCGCGTGGACGGACCGCGGCTTAGAATGCGGCACGCGGACCGATCGGGGATCGGAGACGGCGTGTGGACGTATCGGGGCTTAGAAGACGATGCGTGGGCCGATCGGGGCTCAGGAGATGGCGCGTGGACCGACTGGGGCTCAGGAGGTTGCGCGTGGACCAATTGGGGTTCGGCGAAGGCGCGTGGACGGATTGGGGCTCAGGAGACGGCGCGCGGACCGATCGGGGCTGGGCGACGGCGCGTGGACCGATCGAGGCTCAGACACGACAAGTTTACGGATCGGGGATTAGGGGACGACGCGTGGACCGATCCGGGCTCAGGAAGCGGCGCCTGCACCGATCGGGGCTCGGAGACGGCGCGTGGAGGCATCGGGGCTTAGAAGACGACGCATGGACCGATCGGGGCTCGGAATCGGCACGTGGACCGATCGGGGCTTAGGAGACGATGCGTGTACGGATCGGGGCTCGGAAACGGTGCGTGGAACGATCGGGACTCAGGAGACGGCGGGTGAACCGATCGGCGCTCGGAGACGGCGAGTGGACCGATCGGAGCTTAGGAGACGACGCGTGGACCGATTGGGGCTTAGGAGACGGCGCGTGGACCGATCGGGGCTCAGGAAGCGGCGTCTGGACCGATCGGGGCTCAGGAAGCGGCGCCTAGACCGATCGTGGCTCGGAGACGGCGCGTGGAGGCATCGGGGCTAAGAAGACGACGCATGGACCGAGCGGGGCTCAGGAGACGGCGCGAGGAGCGATCGGGGCTCAGGAGAAGACGCGGCAATTGATCGGGGCTCAGAAATCGGCGCGTGGAGCGATCGGGGCTCAGGAAACGACGCGTGGATCGATCGGGGCTTAGGAGACGATGCGTGGACCGATCGGGGCTCGGAGACGGCGCGTGGACCGACCGGGATTTAGGAGACGGCGCGTGGACCGATCTGGGCTCGGAGACAGCACGTGGACCGACTGGGGCCCAGGCGGTGGCGCGTGGACCAATTGGGGTTCGGCGACGGCGCGTGGACCGATCCGCGCTCAGGAGACGGCGCGTGGACCGATCGGGGCTGGGAGACGGAGCGTAGAGCGATCGGGGCTCAGGAGACGGCGCGTGAACTAATCGGCGCTCGGAGACGGCGCGTGGACCGATCGGGGTTGTGGAAGCGGCGCACGGACCGATCGTGGCTCGGAGACGGCGCGTGGAGGCATCGGGCCTTTGAAGACGACGCGTGGACCGATCGGGGCTCAGGAAACGGCGTGTGGCGCGATCGGGGCTCCGGAGGCGCCGCGTGGACCGATTGGGATCAGGAGACGGCGCGTGAACCGATCGGCGCTCGGAAACGGCGCGTGGACCGATCGGGGCTCGGAGACCGCGCTTGGACCGACTGGGGCGCAGGCGGTTGCGCGTGGACCAATTGGGATTCGGCGACGGCGCGTGGACCGATCGGGGCTCGGAGACGGCGCGTTAACCGATCGGGGCTTAGGAGACGATCCGTGAACCGATCGGGGCTCGGAGACGGCGCGTGGACAGATCGGGCTCAGGGAGACGGCGCGTGGACCGATCGGGGCTTAGGAGACGACGCGTAGACCGATCGGGGCTCGGAGACGGCGCGTGGAACGATCTGGGCTCGGAGACAGCGCGTGGACCGACTGGGGCCCAGGCGGTGGCGCGTGGACCAATTGGGGTTCGGCGACGGCGCGTGGACCGATCCGCGCTCAGGAGACGGCGCGTGGACCGATCGGGGCTGGGAGACGGAGCGTAGAGCGATCGGGGCTCAGGAGACGGCGCGTGAACTAATCGGCGCGTCGGAGACGGCGCGTGGACCGATCGGGGCTGAGGAGAAGGCGCGTGGTCCGATCGGGGCTTATGAGACGGCGCGTGGCCCGATCGGGGCTCGGAGATGGCGCGTGGAATGATCGGGGCTTAGGAGATGGCGTGTGGACCGATCGGAGATCAGGAGACGACGCGTGGACCGAGAGGGCTCTGGAAGCGGCGCACGGACGGATCGTGGCTCGGAGACGACGCGTCGACCGATCGGGGCTCAGATGACGGCGCGCGGACCGATCGGGGCTCAGGAGACTCGCGTGGATCGATCGGGGCTCCGGAGACGCCGCGTGGAGCGATGGGGATCAGGAGACGGTGCGCGGACCGATCGGGGCTCGGAGACGGCGCGTGGACGGACCGCGGCTCAGAATGCGGTACGCGGACCGATCGGGGATCGGACACGGCGTGTGGACCGATCAAGGCTCGGAGACGACGCGTTTACGGATCGGGGATCAGGAGACGACGCGTGGAACGATCCGGGCTCAGGAGACGAGGCGTGGACCGATCGGGGCTCGGAGACGGTGTGTGGAACGATCGGGGCTCGGGTGACGGCGCGTGAACCGATCGGCGCTCGGAGACGGCGCGTGGATCGATCGGGGATCGGGGACGGCGCGTGGAACGATCGCGGCTCGGAGTCGACGCGTTTACGTATCGGGGATCAGGAGACGACGCGTGGAACGATCCGGGCTTAGGAGACGATGCGTGGACCGATCGGGGCTCGGAGACGGCGCGTGGACCGACCGGGGTTTAGGAGAAGGCGCGTGGACCGATCGGAGATCAGGAGTTGATGCGTGGACCAATCGGGGTTGTGGAAGCGGCGCACGGACCGATCGTGGCTCGGAGACGGCGCGTGGAGGCATCGGGCCTTTGAAGAC
The DNA here is from genome assembly GCA_946811545.1 of Netelia fuscicornis. Taxonomy (NCBI): domain Eukaryota; kingdom Metazoa; phylum Arthropoda; class Insecta; order Hymenoptera; family Ichneumonidae; genus Netelia; species Netelia fuscicornis. The sequence continues at coordinate 28,032,229 of OX328012.1, forward strand.
GACGCGTGGACCGATCGGGGCTCAGGAAACGGCGTGTGGCGCGATCGGGGCTCAGGAGACGACGCGTGGATCGATCGGGGCTCAGGAGACGGCGCGCGGACCGACTGGGGCTCAGGAGACTCGCGTGGATCGATCGGGGCTCCGGAGGCGCCGCGTGGACCGATTGGGATCAGGAGACGGTGCGTGAACCGATCTCGGCTCGGAGACGGCGCGTGGAACGATCGGGGCTCAGGAGACGACGCGTGGACCGATCCGTACTCGGAGACAGCGCGTGGACCGACTGGGGCTCGGAGACGGCGCGTGGGCCGATCGTGGCTTAGGAGAACGCGCGTTGAATGATCGGGGCTCAGGAGACGGCGCGTCGACCGATCGTGGCTCGGAGACGGCGCGTGGAGGCATCGGGGTAAAGAAGACGACGCACTGACCGAGCGGGGTTCAGGAGACGGCGCGAGGAGCGATCGGGGCTCAGGAGAAGACGCGTCAATTGATCGGGGCTCAGGACACGACGCGGCGACGGATCGGGGCTTGGAGACCGTGCGTGGACCGATGGGGATCAGGAGACGGTGCGTGGACCGATCGGGGCTCGGAGACGGCGCGTGGACCGATCGGGGCTTAGGAGACGACGCGTGGACCGATCGGGGCGTAGGAGACGACGCGTGTACCTATCGGGGCTCACGAAACAGCGTGTGGGCCGATTGGGGCTCAGGAGACGGCGCGTCGACCGTTCGGGGCTCAGGAGACGGCGCGCGGACCGGCCGGGGCTCAGGAGCCTAGCGTGGATCGATCGGGGCTCCGGAGGCGGCGCGTGGACCGATTAAAGAGCAGGAGATGGTGCGTGGACCGATCGGGGCTCAGGAGACGGCGCGTGGACTGATCGGTGCTGGCAGACTGCGCGTGGACGGACCGCGGCTTAGAATGCGGCACGCGGACCGATCGGGGATCGGAGACGGCATGTGGACGTATCGGGGCTTAGAAGACGATACGTGGACCGATCGGGGCTCAGGAGATGGCGCCTGGACCGACTGGGGCTCAGGAGGTTGCGCGTGGACCAATTGGGGTTCGGCGACGGCGCGTGGACCGACCGAGGCTCAGGAGACCGCGCGTGGACCGATCGGGGCTCGGCGACTGCGCGTGGACCGATCAGGGCTCGGAGATGGCGCGTGGAACCATCGAGGCTCAGGAGGCCGCGCGTGGACCGATCCCGGCTCGGCGACGTCGCCTGGACCGATGGGGGCTCAGGAGCCGCGCGTGGACCGATCATGGCTCGGCGACGGCGCGTGGACCGATCGGGGCTTAGGTGACGATTCGTGGACCGATCGGGGCTCGGACACGGAGCGTGGACCGATCCGGGCTTAGGAGACAACGCGTGGACCGATTGGGGCTCAGGAAGCAGCGCCTGGACCGATCGTGGCTCGGGGACGGCGCGAGGAGGCATCTGGGCTTGGAAGACGACGCGTGGATCGATCGGGGCTCGGAGACGTCGCGTGAACCGACCGGCGCTCAGGAGGCCGCGCGTGGACCGATCGATGCTCAGGAGGCCACGCCTGGACCGATCGGGGCTCTGCGACGGCGCGTGGACCCATCGATGCTCGGAGACGACGCGTGTACGGATCGGGGATTCGGCGATGACGCGTGGACCGATCCGGGCTCAGGAGACGGCGCGTGGACCGATCGGGGCTCGGAGACGGCGCGTGGAACGATCGGGGCTCAGGAGACGGCGCGTGAACCGATCGGCGCTCGGAGACGGCACGTGGACCGATCGTGGCTTATGAGACGGCGCGTGAACCGATCGGAGATCAGGAGAAGACGCGTGCACCGATCGGGGCTCTGGAAGCGGCGCACGGACCGATCGTGGCTCGGAGACGGCACGTGGAGGCATCCGGGCTTTGAAGACGACGCGTGGATCGATCGGGGCTCGGAGACGTCGCGTGAACCGACCGGCGCTCAGGAGGCCGCGCGTGGACCGATCGATGCTCAGGAGGCCACGCCTGGACCGATCGGGGCTCTGCGACGGCGCGTGGACCCATCGATGCTCGGAGACGACGCGTGTACGGATCGGGGATTCGGCGATGACGCGTGGACCGATCCGGGCTCAGGAGACGGCGCGTGGACCGATCGGGGCTCGGAGACGGCGCGTGGAACGATCGGGGCTCAGGAGACGGCGCGTGAACCGATCGGCGCTCGGAGACGGCACGTGGACCGATCGTGGCTTATGAGACGGCGCGTGAACCGATCGGAGATCAGGAGAAGACGCGTGCACCGATCGGGGCTCTGGAAGCGGCGCACGGACCGATCGTGGCTCGGAGACGGCACGTGGAGGCATCCGGGCTTTGAAGACGGCGCGTGGACGGATCGGGGCTCGGAGACGATGCGTGGACCGATCGGGGCTCGGAGACGGGGCGTGGACTGACCGGGGTTTAGGAGAAGGCGCTTGGACCGAACGGGGCTTAGGAGACGGCGCGTGGACCGATCGTGGCTCGGAGACGGCGCGTGGAACGATCGGGGCTCAGGAGACGGCGCGTCAACCGATCGGCGCTCGGAGACGGCGCGTGGACCGATCGGGGTTCAGGAGGCCGCACGTGAAGCGATCATGGCTCGGCGACGGCGCGTGGACGGATCGGCGCTCGGAGACGGCGCGTGGACCGATCGGGGCTTAGGAGACGACGCGTGGACCGATCGGGGCTCAGGAGACGGCGCGTGGACCGACCGGGTTTCAGGAGGCGACGCGTGGACCCGTCGGGGCTCGGAGACGGCGTGTGGACCGATTGGGGCTTAGGAGACGGCGCGTGGACCGATCGGGGCTCAGGAAGCGGCGCCTGGACCGATCGTGGCTCGGAGACGGCGCGTGGAGGCATCTGGGCTTACAAGACGACGCGTGGATCGATCGGGGCTCGGAGACGGCGCGTGAACCGACCAGGGCTTAGGAGACCGCGCGTGGACCGATCGGGGCTCAGGAAGCGGCGCCTGGACCGATCGTGGCTCGGAGACGGCGCGTGGAGGCATCTGGGCTTACAAGACGACGCGTGGATCGATCGGGGCTCGGAGACGGTGCGTGAACCGATCGTCGCTCGGAGACGGCACGTGGACCGATCGTGGCTTATGAGACGGCGCGTGAACCGATCGGAGATCAGGAGAAGACGCGTGCACCGATCGGGGCTCTGGAAGCGGCGCACGGACCGATCGTGGCTCGGAGACGGCACGTGGAGGCATCGGGGCTTTGAAGACGACGCGTGGACCGAACGGTGCTCAGAAAACGCCGCGTGGACCGATGGGGATCAGGAGACGGTGCGTGGACCGATCGGGGCTCAGAAAGCGGCGCCTAGACCGATCGTGGCTCGGAGACGGCGCGTGGAGGCATCGGGGCTAAGAAGACGACGCATGGACCGAGCGGGGCTCAGGAGACGGCGCGAGGAGTGATCGGGGCTCAGGAGAAGACGCGTGAATTGATCGGGGCTCAGAAATCGGCGCGTGGAGCGATCGGGGCTCAGGAGACGACGCGTGGATCGATCGCGGCTCACGAAACGACGCGTCGACCGATCGGGGCTCAGGAGACGGCGCGCGGACCGACCAGGGCTCAGGAGCCTCGCGTGGGCCGATCATGGCTCGGCGACGGCGCGTGGACGGATCGGGGCTCGGAGACGACGCGTGAACCGATCGAGGCTCAGGAGACGGCGCGTGGATCGATTGGGGCTTGGATAGGGCGCATGACGAGACCGGGGCTCAGGAGGACGCGCGTGGACCGATCGAGGCTCGGCGACGGCGCGTTAGCCGATCGGGGCTTAGGAAACGATGCGTGGACCGATCGGGGCTGAGGAGACGGCGCGTGAACCGAACGGGGCTCGGAGACGGCGCGTGGAATGATCGGAGCACAGGAGACGGCGCGTGAACCGATCGGCGCTCGGAGACCGCCCGTGGATCGATCGGGGCTTAGGAGAAGGCGCGTGGACCGATCGGGGCTTAGGAGATAATGCGTGGACCAATCGGGGCTCGGAGACGGCGCGTGGACCGACCGGGGTAAGCAGGCCGCGCGTGGACCGATCGAGGCTTAGGAGCCGACGCGTGGACCGATCGGGGCTGAAGAGACGGCGCGTGGACCGATCGGGGCTCGGAAACGGCCCGTGGAACGATCGGAGCACAGGAGACGGCGCGTGAACCGATCGGCGCTCGGAGACGGCGCGTGGACCGATCGGGGCTCAGGAGACGACGCGTTAACAGAGCGGGGCTTAGGAGACGATGCGTGGACCGATCGGTGCTCGGAGACAGAGCGTGGGCCGACTGGGGCTGAGGAGGTTGCGCGTAGACCAATTGGGGTTCGGCGCCGGCGCGTGGACCAACCGGGGCTTAGGAGACGACGCTTCGACCGATCGGGGCTTAGAAGACGACCCGTCGACCGATCGGGGCTTAGGAGGCGGCGCGTGGACCCATCGGGGCTCGGAGACGGCGCGTTAACCGATCGGGGCTTAGGAGACGACGCGTGGGCCGGTCGGGGCTCGGAGACGGCGCGTGGACGGACCGTGGCTTAGAATGCGTCACGCGGACCGATCGGGGCTCGGATACGGCGTGTGGACATATCGGGGCTTCGGAGACGATACGTGGACCGACCGGAGCTCATTAGACCGCGCGTGGACCGATCGCGGCTCGTGCGACGGCGCGTGCACCGATCGGCGCTCGGAGACGGCGCTGACCGATCGTGGCTTAGGAGAAGGCGCGTGGAACGATCGGGGTTCAGGAGACGGCGCGTGGACCGATTGGGGCTCGGAGACGGCGCGTTAACCGATTGGGGCTTAGGAGACGATGCGTGGATCGATCGGGGCTCAGGATGCTCGCGTGGATCGATCGGGGCCCCGGAGGCGCCGCGTGGACCCATGGGTATCAGGAGACAGTGCGTGGACCCATCGGGGCTCGGAGACGGCGCGTGGACCGATCGGGGCTTAGGAGACGACGCGTGGACCGATCGGGGTGTAGGAGACGACGGGTGAACCGATCGGGGCTTAGGAGACGACGCGTGGACCGATCGGGGCTCAGGAGACGGCGCCTGCACCGATCGTGGTTGGGAGACGGCGCAAAGAGGCATCTGGGCTTAGAGGACGACGCGTGGACCGATCGGGGCTCAGGAAACGGCGCGTGGACCGACCGCGGCTCAGGAGGCCACGCCTGGACCGATCGGGGCTCGGAGACGGCGTGTGGACCGATCGGGAATGAGGAAACGGCGCGTGGAGCGATCGGGGCTCAGGAGGCGGCGCGTAGATCGATCGGGGCTCAGGAGACGACGGGTCGATGGATCGGGTCTTAGGAGCCGACGCGTGGACCGATTGGGACTCAGGAGACGGCGCGTGGACCGATCGGGGCTCGGAGACGGCGCGTGGGCTGACCGGAGCTAAACAGGCCGCGCGTGGACGCATCGGGGCTCAGGAGACGGCGCGTGGACCGATCGGGGCTCGGAGACGGCACGAGGACCGTCTGGGGCTTAGGAGACGATGCGTGGACCGATCGGGGCTCAGGAGACCGCGCGTGGATGGATCGGGGCTTAGTGAACGACGCGTGGACCGATCGGGACTCGGAGACGGCGCTTCGAACGATCGCGGCTCAGGTGACGGGGCGTGAACCGATCGGCGCTCGGAGACGGCGCGTGGACCGATCGGGGCTCAGGAAAGGGCGTGTGGAGCGGTCGGGGCTCAGGAGACGACGCGTCGGTCGATCGGGGCTCAGAAGACGACGCGTCGACCGATCGGAGCTCAGGTGACGGCGCGCGGACAGATCGGGGCTCGGAGACGGCGCGTGGAACGATCAGGGCTTAGGAGCCGACGCGTGGACCGATCGGGGCTCAGGAGACAACGCGTGGACCGATTGGGGAGCAGGAGATGGTGCGTGGACCGATCGGGGCTCGGAGAACGGCGCGTGGACCGATCGGGGCTTAGAAGACGACGCGTTGACGGTCCGGAGTTAGGAGGTGACGCGTGGACCGATGGGGGCGCAGGAGCCGGCGCGTGGACCGATCGGGGCTCAGGAAATGGCCCGTGGAGCAATCGGGGTTCATGAAGCGGCGCCTGGACCGATCGGTGCTCGGAGACAGCGCGTGGACCAACTGGGGCTCGGAGACGGCGCGTGGATCGATCGGGGCTCAGGGGACGGCGCGTGGACCGGTCGAGGCTTAGGAGACTCGCGTGGATCTACCGGGGCTCCGGAGACGGCGCGTGAACCGATCGGGGCACGGAGACGGCGCGTCGACCGATCGGGGCTTAGAAGACGACGCATGGACCGATCAGGGCTCGGAAACGGCGCGTGGACCGATCGGGGCTCACGAGACGGCGCGTGGACCGATCGGTGATCGGAGACTGCGCGTGGACGGACCGCGGCTTAGAATGCGGCACGCGGACCGATCGGGGATCGGAGACGGCGTGTGGACGTATCGGGGCTTAGAAGACGATGCGTGGGCCGATCGGGGCTCAGGAGATGGCGCGTGGACCGACTGGGGCTCAGGAGGTTGCGCGTGGACCAATTGGGGTTCGGCGAAGGCGCGTGGACGGATTGGGGCTCAGGAGACGGCGCGCGGACCGATCGGGGCTGGGCGACGGCGCGTGGACCGATCGAGGCTCAGACACGACAAGTTTACGGATCGGGGATTAGGGGACGACGCGTGGACCGATCCGGGCTCAGGAAGCGGCGCCTGCACCGATCGGGGCTCGGAGACGGCGCGTGGAGGCATCGGGGCTTAGAAGACGACGCATGGACCGATCGGGGCTCGGAATCGGCACGTGGACCGATCGGGGCTTAGGAGACGATGCGTGTACGGATCGGGGCTCGGAAACGGTGCGTGGAACGATCGGGACTCAGGAGACGGCGGGTGAACCGATCGGCGCTCGGAGACGGCGAGTGGACCGATCGGAGCTTAGGAGACGACGCGTGGACCGATTGGGGCTTAGGAGACGGCGCGTGGACCGATCGGGGCTCAGGAAGCGGCGTCTGGACCGATCGGGGCTCAGGAAGCGGCGCCTAGACCGATCGTGGCTCGGAGACGGCGCGTGGAGGCATCGGGGCTAAGAAGACGACGCATGGACCGAGCGGGGCTCAGGAGACGGCGCGAGGAGCGATCGGGGCTCAGGAGAAGACGCGGCAATTGATCGGGGCTCAGAAATCGGCGCGTGGAGCGATCGGGGCTCAGGAAACGACGCGTGGATCGATCGGGGCTTAGGAGACGATGCGTGGACCGATCGGGGCTCGGAGACGGCGCGTGGACCGACCGGGATTTAGGAGACGGCGCGTGGACCGATCTGGGCTCGGAGACAGCACGTGGACCGACTGGGGCCCAGGCGGTGGCGCGTGGACCAATTGGGGTTCGGCGACGGCGCGTGGACCGATCCGCGCTCAGGAGACGGCGCGTGGACCGATCGGGGCTGGGAGACGGAGCGTAGAGCGATCGGGGCTCAGGAGACGGCGCGTGAACTAATCGGCGCTCGGAGACGGCGCGTGGACCGATCGGGGTTGTGGAAGCGGCGCACGGACCGATCGTGGCTCGGAGACGGCGCGTGGAGGCATCGGGCCTTTGAAGACGACGCGTGGACCGATCGGGGCTCAGGAAACGGCGTGTGGCGCGATCGGGGCTCCGGAGGCGCCGCGTGGACCGATTGGGATCAGGAGACGGCGCGTGAACCGATCGGCGCTCGGAAACGGCGCGTGGACCGATCGGGGCTCGGAGACCGCGCTTGGACCGACTGGGGCGCAGGCGGTTGCGCGTGGACCAATTGGGATTCGGCGACGGCGCGTGGACCGATCGGGGCTCGGAGACGGCGCGTTAACCGATCGGGGCTTAGGAGACGATCCGTGAACCGATCGGGGCTCGGAGACGGCGCGTGGACAGATCGGGCTCAGGGAGACGGCGCGTGGACCGATCGGGGCTTAGGAGACGACGCGTAGACCGATCGGGGCTCGGAGACGGCGCGTGGAACGATCTGGGCTCGGAGACAGCGCGTGGACCGACTGGGGCCCAGGCGGTGGCGCGTGGACCAATTGGGGTTCGGCGACGGCGCGTGGACCGATCCGCGCTCAGGAGACGGCGCGTGGACCGATCGGGGCTGGGAGACGGAGCGTAGAGCGATCGGGGCTCAGGAGACGGCGCGTGAACTAATCGGCGCGTCGGAGACGGCGCGTGGACCGATCGGGGCTGAGGAGAAGGCGCGTGGTCCGATCGGGGCTTATGAGACGGCGCGTGGCCCGATCGGGGCTCGGAGATGGCGCGTGGAATGATCGGGGCTTAGGAGATGGCGTGTGGACCGATCGGAGATCAGGAGACGACGCGTGGACCGAGAGGGCTCTGGAAGCGGCGCACGGACGGATCGTGGCTCGGAGACGACGCGTCGACCGATCGGGGCTCAGATGACGGCGCGCGGACCGATCGGGGCTCAGGAGACTCGCGTGGATCGATCGGGGCTCCGGAGACGCCGCGTGGAGCGATGGGGATCAGGAGACGGTGCGCGGACCGATCGGGGCTCGGAGACGGCGCGTGGACGGACCGCGGCTCAGAATGCGGTACGCGGACCGATCGGGGATCGGACACGGCGTGTGGACCGATCAAGGCTCGGAGACGACGCGTTTACGGATCGGGGATCAGGAGACGACGCGTGGAACGATCCGGGCTCAGGAGACGAGGCGTGGACCGATCGGGGCTCGGAGACGGTGTGTGGAACGATCGGGGCTCGGGTGACGGCGCGTGAACCGATCGGCGCTCGGAGACGGCGCGTGGATCGATCGGGGATCGGGGACGGCGCGTGGAACGATCGCGGCTCGGAGTCGACGCGTTTACGTATCGGGGATCAGGAGACGACGCGTGGAACGATCCGGGCTTAGGAGACGATGCGTGGACCGATCGGGGCTCGGAGACGGCGCGTGGACCGACCGGGGTTTAGGAGAAGGCGCGTGGACCGATCGGAGATCAGGAGTTGATGCGTGGACCAATCGGGGTTGTGGAAGCGGCGCACGGACCGATCGTGGCTCGGAGACGGCGCGTGGAGGCATCGGGCCTTTGAAGACGACGCGTGGACCGATCGGGGCTCAGGAAACGGCGTGTGGCGCGATCGGGGCTCAGGAGACGACGCGTGGATCGATCGGGGCTCAGGAGACGGCGCGCGGACCGACTGGGGCTCAGGAGACTCGCGTGGATCGATCGGGGCTCCGGAGGCGCCGCGTGGACCGATTGGGATCAGGAGACGGTGCGTGAACCGATCTCGGCTCGGAGACGGCGCGTGGAACGATCGGGGCTCAGGAGACGACGCGTGGACCGATCCGTACTCGGAGACAGCGCGTGGACCGACTGGGGCTCGGAGACGGCGCGTGGGCCGATCGTGGCTTAGGAGAACGCGCGTTGAATGATCGGGGCTCAGGAGACGGCGCGTCGACCGATCGTGGCTCGGAGACGGCGCGTGGAGGCATCGGGGTAAAGAAGACGACGCACTGACCGAGCGGGGTTCAGGAGACGGCGCGAGGAGCGATCGGGGCTCAGGAGAAGACGCGTCAATTGATCGGGGCTCAGGACACGACGCGGCGACGGATCGGGGCTTGGAGACCGTGCGTGGACCGATGGGGATCAGGAGACGGTGCGTGGACCGATCGGGGCTCGGAGACGGCGCGTGGACCGATCGGGGCTTAGGAGACGACGCGTGGACCGATCGGGGCGTAGGAGACGACGCGTGTACCTATCGGGGCTCACGAAACAGCGTGTGGGCCGATTGGGGCTCAGGAGACGGCGCGTCGACCGTTCGGGGCTCAGGAGACGGCGCGCGGACCGGCCGGGGCTCAGGAGCCTAGCGTGGATCGATCGGGGCTCCGGAGGCGGCGCGTGGACCGATTAAAGAGCAGGAGATGGTGCGTGGACCGATCGGGGCTCAGGAGACGGCGCGTGGACTGATCGGTGCTGGCAGACTGCGCGTGGACGGACCGCGGCTTAGAATGCGGCACGCGGACCGATCGGGGATCGGAGACGGCATGTGGACGTATCGGGGCTTAGAAGACGATACGTGGACCGATCGGGGCTCAGGAGATGGCGCCTGGACCGACTGGGGCTCAGGAGGTTGCGCGTGGACCAATTGGGGTTCGGCGACGGCGCGTGGACCGACCGAGGCTCAGGAGACCGCGCGTGGACCGATCGGGGCTCGGCGACTGCGCGTGGACCGATCAGGGCTCGGAGATGGCGCGTGGAACCATCGAGGCTCAGGAGGCCGCGCGTGGACCGATCCCGGCTCGGCGACGTCGCCTGGACCGATGGGGGCTCAGGAGCCGCGCGTGGACCGATCATGGCTCGGCGACGGCGCGTGGACCGATCGGGGCTTAGGTGACGATTCGTGGACCGATCGGGGCTCGGACACGGAGCGTGGACCGATCCGGGCTTAGGAGACAACGCGTGGACCGATTGGGGCTCAGGAAGCAGCGCCTGGACCGATCGTGGCTCGGGGACGGCGCGAGGAGGCATCTGGGCTTGGAAGACGACGCGTGGATCGATCGGGGCTCGGAGACGTCGCGTGAACCGACCGGCGCTCAGGAGGCCGCGCGTGGACCGATCGATGCTCAGGAGGCCACGCCTGGACCGATCGGGGCTCTGCGACGGCGCGTGGACCCATCGATGCTCGGAGACGACGCGTGTACGGATCGGGGATTCGGCGATGACGCGTGGACCGATCCGGGCTCAGGAGACGGCGCGTGGACCGATCGGGGCTCGGAGACGGCGCGTGGAACGATCGGGGCTCAGGAGACGGCGCGTGAACCGATCGGCGCTCGGAGACGGCACGTGGACCGATCGTGGCTTATGAGACGGCGCGTGAACCGATCGGAGATCAGGAGAAGACGCGTGCACCGATCGGGGCTCTGGAAGCGGCGCACGGACCGATCGTGGCTCGGAGACGGCACGTGGAGGCATCCGGGCTTTGAAGACGGCGCGTGGACGGATCGGGGCTCGGAGACGATGCGTGGACCGATCGGGGCTCGGAGACGGGGCGTGGACTGACCGGGGTTTAGGAGAAGGCGCTTGGACCGAACGGGGCTTAGGAGACGGCGCGTGGACCGATCGTGGCTCGGAGACGGCGCGTGGAACGATCGGGGCTCAGGAGACGGCGCGTCAACCGATCGGCGCTCGGAGACGGCGCGTGGACCGATCGGGGTTCAGGAGGCCGCACGTGAAGCGATCATGGCTCGGCGACGGCGCGTGGACGGATCGGCGCTCGGAGACGGCGCGTGGACCGATCGGGGCTTAGGAGACGACGCGTGGACCGATCGGGGCTCAGGAGACGGCGCGTGGACCGACCGGGTTTCAGGAGGCGACGCGTGGACCCGTCGGGGCTCGGAGACGGCGTGTGGACCGATTGGGGCTTAGGAGACGGCGCGTGGACCGATCGGGGCTCAGGAAGCGGCGCCTGGACCGATCGTGGCTCGGAGACGGCGCGTGGAGGCATCTGGGCTTACAAGACGACGCGTGGATCGATCGGGGCTCGGAGACGGCGCGTGAACCGACCAGGGCTTAGGAGACCGCGCGTGGACCGATCGGGGCTCAGGAAGCGGCGCCTGGACCGATCGTGGCTCGGAGACGGCGCGTGGAGGCATCTGGGCTTACAAGACGACGCGTGGATCGATCGGGGCTCGGAGACGGTGCGTGAACCGATCGTCGCTCGGAGACGGCACGTGGACCGATCGTGGCTTATGAGACGGCGCGTGAACCGATCGGAGATCAGGAGAAGACGCGTGCACCGATCGGGGCTCTGGAAGCGGCGCACGGACCGATCGTGGCTCGGAGACGGCACGTGGAGGCATCGGGGCTTTGAAGACGACGCGTGGACCGAACGGTGCTCAGAAAACGCCGCGTGGACCGATGGGGATCAGGAGACGGTGCGTGGACCGATCGGGGCTCAGAAAGCGGCGCCTAGACCGATCGTGGCTCGGAGACGGCGCGTGGAGGCATCGGGGCTAAGAAGACGACGCATGGACCGAGCGGGGCTCAGGAGACGGCGCGAGGAGTGATCGGGGCTCAGGAGAAGACGCGTGAATTGATCGGGGCTCAGAAATCGGCGCGTGGAGCGATCGGGGCTCAGGAGACGACGCGTGGATCGATCGCGGCTCACGAAACGACGCGTCGACCGATCGGGGCTCAGGAGACGGCGCGCGGACCGACCAGGGCTCAGGAGCCTCGCGTGGGCCGATCATGGCTCGGCGACGGCGCGTGGACGGATCGGGGCTCGGAGACGACGCGTGAACCGATCGAGGCTCAGGAGACGGCGCGTGGATCGATTGGGGCTTGGATAGGGCGCATGACGAGACCGGGGCTCAGGAGGACGCGCGTGGACCGATCGAGGCTCGGCGACGGCGCGTTAGCCGATCGGGGCTTAGGAAACGATGCGTGGACCGATCGGGGCTGAGGAGACGGCGCGTGAACCGAACGGGGCTCGGAGACGGCGCGTGGAATGATCGGAGCACAGGAGACGGCGCGTGAACCGATCGGCGCTCGGAGACCGCCCGTGGATCGATCGGGGCTTAGGAGAAGGCGCGTGGACCGATCGGGGCTTAGGAGATAATGCGTGGACCAATCGGGGCTCGGAGACGGCGCGTGGACCGACCGGGGTAAGCAGGCCGCGCGTGGACCGATCGAGGCTTAGGAGCCGACGCGTGGACCGATCGGGGCTGAAGAGACGGCGCGTGGACCGATCGGGGCTCGGAAACGGCCCGTGGAACGATCGGAGCACAGGAGACGGCGCGTGAACCGATCGGCGCTCGGAGACGGCGCGTGGACCGATCGGGGCTCAGGAGACGACGCGTTAACAGAGCGGGGCTTAGGAGACGATGCGTGGACCGATCGGTGCTCGGAGACAGAGCGTGGGCCGACTGGGGCTGAGGAGGTTGCGCGTAGACCAATTGGGGTTCGGCGCCGGCGCGTGGACCAACCGGGGCTTAGGAGACGACGCTTCGACCGATCGGGGCTTAGAAGACGACCCGTCGACCGATCGGGGCTTAGGAGGCGGCGCGTGGACCCATCGGGGCTCGGAGACGGCGCGTTAACCGATCGGGGCTTAGGAGACGACGCGTGGGCCGGTCGGGGCTCGGAGACGGCGCGTGGACGGACCGTGGCTTAGAATGCGTCACGCGGACCGATCGGGGCTCGGATACGGCGTGTGGACATATCGGGGCTTCGGAGACGATACGTGGACCGACCGGAGCTCATTAGACCGCGCGTGGACCGATCGCGGCTCGTGCGACGGCGCGTGCACCGATCGGCGCTCGGAGACGGCGCTGACCGATCGTGGCTTAGGAGAAGGCGCGTGGAACGATCGGGGTTCAGGAGACGGCGCGTGGACCGATTGGGGCTCGGAGACGGCGCGTTAACCGATTGGGGCTTAGGAGACGATGCGTGGATCGATCGGGGCTCAGGATGCTCGCGTGGATCGATCGGGGCCCCGGAGGCGCCGCGTGGACCCATGGGTATCAGGAGACAGTGCGTGGACCCATCGGGGCTCGGAGACGGCGCGTGGACCGATCGGGGCTTAGGAGACGACGCGTGGACCGATCGGGGTGTAGGAGACGACGGGTGAACCGATCGGGGCTTAGGAGACGACGCGTGGACCGATCGGGGCTCAGGAGACGGCGCCTGCACCGATCGTGGTTGGGAGACGGCGCAAAGAGGCATCTGGGCTTAGAGGACGACGCGTGGACCGATCGGGGCTCAGGAAACGGCGCGTGGACCGACCGCGGCTCAGGAGGCCACGCCTGGACCGATCGGGGCTCGGAGACGGCGTGTGGACCGATCGGGAATGAGGAAACGGCGCGTGGAGCGATCGGGGCTCAGGAGGCGGCGCGTAGATCGATCGGGGCTCAGGAGACGACGGGTCGATGGATCGGGTCTTAGGAGCCGACGCGTGGACCGATTGGGACTCAGGAGACGGCGCGTGGACCGATCGGGGCTCGGAGACGGCGCGTGGGCTGACCGGAGCTAAACAGGCCGCGCGTGGACGCATCGGGGCTCAGGAGACGGCGCGTGGACCGATCGGGGCTCGGAGACGGCACGTTAACCGATCGGGGCTTAGGAGACGATGCGTGGACCGATCGCGGCTCGGAGACGGCGTGTGAACCGACCGGGGCTCAGGAGTCCGCGCGTGGACCGATCGAGGCTCGGCGACGGCGAGTGGACCCATCGGGGCTCGGAGACGACGCGTGTACGGATCGGGGCTTGATGACGGCGGCTTTATCGATCGCTTCTCGGAGACGGCCCGTGAATCGATCGGCGCTCGGAGACGGCGCGTGGAGGCATCGGGGCTTTGAAGACGACGCGTGGACCGAACGGTGCTCAGAAAACGCCGCGTGGACCGATGGGGATCAGGCGCCGGTGCGTGGAGCGATCGGGGCTCGGAGACGCCGCTTGGACCGATCGGGGCTTAGGAGACGGCGCGTGGACCGATTGGGGCGTAGGAGACGGCGCGTGGACCGATCGGGGCTCAGGAAGCGGCGCCTAGACTGATCGGGGCTCGGAGGCGGCGCGTGGAGGCATCGGGGCTAAGAAGACGACGCATGGACCGAGCGGGGCTCAGGAGACGGCGCGAGGAGCGATCGGGGCTCAGGAGAAGACGCGTCAATTGATCGGGGCTCAGAAATCGGCGCGTGGAGCGATCGGGGCTCAGAAAACGGCGCGTGGAGCGATCGGGGCTCAGGAAACGACGCGTCGACCGATCGGGGCTCAGGAGACGGCGCGCGGACCGACCGGGGCTCAGGAGACGGCGCGTGAACCGATCGGCGCTCGGAGACGGCGCGTGGACTGATCGGGGCTCAGATGACGGTGCGCGGACCAATCGGGGCTCGGAGACGGCGCGTGGACCGATCGGAGCTTAGGAGACGACGGGTGGACCGATCGGGGCGTAGGACGCGACGCGTGTACCTATCGGGGCTCACGAGACAGCGTGTGGACCGATTGGGGCTCAGGAGACGGCGCCTGGACCGATCGGCGCTCGGAGACAGCGCGTGGACCGATCGGGGCTTAGGAGACGGCGCGTGGACCGATCGGAGATGAGGAGACGATGCGTGGACCGATAGGGCTCTGGAAACGGCGCACGGACCGATCGTGGATCAGCGACGGCCTGTGGACCGATTGGGGCTCAGGAGGCCGCGCGTGGACCGATCATGGCTCGGCGACGGCGCGTGGACCGATCGGGGCTCGGAGACAGCGCGTGGACCGACTGGGACTCAGGCGGTTGCGCGTGGACCAAATGGGGTTCGGCGACGGCGCGTGGACCGCTCGGCGCTCGGAGACGTCGCGTTAACCGATCGGGGCTTAGGAGACGATGCGTGAACCGATCGGGGCTCGGAGACGGCGCGGGGACCGATCGGGGCTTAGGAGACAACGCGTGGACCGATGGGGGCTCGGAGACGGCGCGTGTACCTATCGGAGCTCACGAGACAGCGTGTGGACCGATTGGGGCTCAGGAGACGGCGCGTGGACCGATCGGGGCTCAGGAGACGGCGCGTGGACCGATCGGGGCTCGGAGACGGCGCGTGGAACGATCGGAGCTCAGGAGACGGGGCGTGAAATGATCGGCGCTCTGAGACGGCGCGTGGACCGATCGGTGCTCGGAGACGACGCGGGGACCGATCGGAGCTGAGGAGACGGCGCGTGGACCGATCGGGGCTCAGGAGACGGCGCGTGGACCGATTGGGGCTCGGGAGACTGCGCGTGGATGGATCGGGGCTTAGGGAACGACGCGTGGAACGATCGGGGCTCAGGAGACGGCGCGTGGACCGATCGGGGCTCACGAGACGGCGCGTCGACCGATCGGGGCTCAGGAGACGGCGCGTGGACCGATCGGAGCGCAGAAGGCGGCGCGTGGACGGACCGGGGCTCAGGAGTCTCGCGTGGATCGATCGGGGCTCAGGAGGCGACGCGTGGACCCATCGCGGCTCGGAGACGGCGTTTGGACGTATCGGGGCTTAGGAGACGACGCGTGGACTGATCGGGGGTCAGGAGAAGACGCGTGGACCGATCGGGGCTTAGGAGAGGACCCGTCGACCTATCGGGGCTCAGGAAACGACGCGTGGATCGATCGAGGTGTAGCAGAGGACTTAGGAGACGACGCGTGGACCGATCGGGGCTGAAAAGACGGCGCGTGGACCGATTGGGGCTCAGGAGACGGCGCGTGGACCGATTGGGGCTCGGGAGACTGCGCGTGGATGGATCGGGGCTTCGGGAACGACGCGTGGACCGATCGAGGTTCAGGAGACGGCGCGTGGACCGATCGGGGCCCGGAGACGGCGCGTGGAACGATCGGGGCTTAGGAGGCCGCGCGTGGACCGATCGGGACTCAGGAGACGGCGTGTGGGCCGATCGGGGCTCAGGAGGCGGCGCGTGGACCGATTGGGGCTCAGGAGACGGCGCGTGGACGTATCGGGGCTTAGGAGACGATGCGTGAACCGATCGGGGCTTAGGAGACGACGCGTGGAACGATCGGGGCTCAGGAGACTCGCGTGGATCGATCGGGGCTCAGGAGGCAACGCGGGGACCCATCGGGGCTCGGAGACGGCGTGTGGACGTATCGGGGCTTAGGAGACGACGCGTGGAGCGATCGGGGCTCGGAGACGCCGCTTGGACCGATCGGGGCTTAGGAGACGGCGCGTGGACCGATTGGGGCGTAGGAGACGGCGCGTGGACCGATCGGGGCTCAGGAAGCGGCGCCTAGACTGATCGGGGCTCGGAGACGGCGCGTGGAGGCATAGGGGCTAAGAAGACGACGCATGGACCGAGCGGTGCTCAGGAGACGGCGCGAGGAGCGATCGGGGCTCAGGAGAAGACGCGTCAATTGATCGGGGCTCAGAAATCGGCGCGTGGAGCGATCGGGGCTCAGAAAACGGCGCGTGGAGCGATCGGGGCTCAGGAAACGACGCGTTGACCGATCGGGGCTCAGGAGACGGCGCGCGGACCGACCGGGGCTCAGGAGACGGCGCGTGAACCGATCGGCGCTCGGAGACGGCGCGTGGACCGATCGGGGGTTAGGAGACGGCGCGTGGACCGATCGCGGCTCGGAGACGGCGCGTGGAACGATCGGGGCTCAGGAGACGACGCGTGGACCGATCGGGCGTAGGAGACGACGCGTGTACCTATCGGGGCTCACGACACAGCGTGTGGACCGATTGGGGCTCAGGAGACGCCGCGTGGACCGATCGGGGCTCAGGAGGCCGCGCGTGGACCGATCGGGGCTCGGAGACGGTGCGTGGACCGATTGGGCCTCGGATACGGTGCGTGAAGCAACCGGGGCTCAGGAGGCCGCGCGTGGACCGATCGCGGCTCGTGCGACCGCGCGTGCACCGATCGGCGCTCGGAGACGGCGCTGACCGATCGTGGCTTAGGAGAAGGCGCGTGGAACGATCGGGGTTCAGGAGACGGGGCGTGGACCGATTGGGGCTCGGAGACGGCGCGTTAACCGATTGGGGCTTAGGAGACGATGCGTGGGTCGATCGGGGCTCAGGATCCTCGCGTGGATCGATCGGGGCTCCGGAGGCGCCGCGTGGACCCTTGGGGATCAGGAGACAGTGCGTGGACCAATTGGGGCTCGGAGACGGCGCGTGGACCGATCGGGGCTTAGGAGACGACGCGTGGACCGTTCGGGGCTCGGAGACGACGTGTGAACCGATCGGGGCTCAGGAGACGGCGCGTGGACTGATCGGTGCTCGCAGACTGCGCGTGGACGGACCGCGGCTTAGAATGCGGCACGCGGACCGATCGGGGATCGGAGACGGCGCGTGGAACCATCGGGGCTCGAAGACGGCGCGTTAACCGATCGGGGCGTAGGAGACGATGCGTGGACTGATCGGGGCTCGGAGACGGCGCGTGGACCGATCGGGGCTTAGGAGACGACGCGTGGACCGATCGGGGCTTATAAGACGACGCGTGGACCGATCGGGGCTTAGGTGACGATTCGTGAACCGATCGGGGCTCGGAGACAGAGCGTGGACCGATCCGGGCTTAGGAGACAACGCGTGGACCGATCGGGGCTCGGAGATGGGGCGTAGAATGATCGGGGCTCAGGAGACGGCGCGTGAAATGATCGGCGCTCTGGGACGGCGCGTAGACCGATTTGGGCTTACGAGACGGCGCGTGGACCGATCGGGGCTCAGGAAGCGGCGCCTGGACCGATCGTGCCTCGGAGACGGCTCGTCGAGGCATCGGGGCTAAGAAGACGACGCATGGATCGAGCGGGGCTCAGGAGACGGAGCGAGGAGCGATCGGGGCTCGGAGACGGCGCGTGGAGGCATCGGGGCTTTGAAGACGGCGCGTGGACTGATCGGGGCTCGGGAAGCGGCGCCTGAACCGATCTGGCTCGGAGACGGCGCGTGGAGGCATCGGGGTTTAGAAGACGACGTATGGACCGATCGGGGCTCAAGAAACGGCGCGTGGACCGATTGGAGCTCGGAGACAACGCGTGGACCGACTGGGGCTCAGGCGGTTGCGCGTGTACCAATTGGGGTTCGGCGACGGCGCGTGGACCAATCGCGGCTCGGAGACGGCGCGTTAACCGATCGGGGCTTAGGAGGCTGCGCGTGGACCGATCGAGGCTCGGCGACGGCGCGTGGACCGATCGGGGCTCGGCGACGGCGCGTGGACCGATCGGGGTTCGGGGACGACGCGTGTACAGATCAGGGCGTCGTGACGGCGCGTTTACCGATAGCAGCTCGGAGACGGCCCGTGGACGGATCGCGGCTTAGGAGACGGCGCGTGGACCGATCGGAGCTCAGGAGACGGTGCGTGGACCGGTCGGGGCTTAGGAGACGACGCGTGGACCGATCGAGGCTCGGAGACGACGCGTGTGCGGATCGGGGATCAGGAACCGGTCCGTGGAGCGATCGGGGCTTAGGAGACGGCACGTGGACTGATCGGGGCTCAGATGACGGTGCGCGGACCGACCGGGGCTCAGGAGACTCGCGTGGATCGATCGGGGCTCCGGAGACGCCGCGTGGAGCGATGGGGATCAGGAGACGGTGCGCGGACCGATCGGGGCGTAGGACGCGACGCGTGTACCTATCGGGGCTCACGAGACAGCGTGTGGACCGATTGGGGCTCAGGAGACGGCGCCTGGACCGATCGGCGCTCGGAGACAGCGCGTGGACCGATCGGGGCTTAGGAGACGGCGCGTGGACCGATCGGAGATGAGGAGACGATGCGTGGACCGATAGGGCTCTGGAAACGGCGCACGGACCGATCGTGGATCGGCGACGGCCTGTGGACCGATTGGGGCTCAGGAGGCCGCGCGTGGACCGATCATGGCTCGGCGACGGCGCGTGGACCGATCGGGGCTCGGAGACAGCGCGTGGACCGACTGGGACTCAGGCGGTTGCGCGTGGACCAAATGGGGTTCGGCGACGGCGCGTGGACCGCTCGGCGTTCGGAGACGGCGCGTTAACCGATCGGGGCTTAGGAGACGATGCGTGAACCGATCGGGGCTCGGAGACGGCGCGTGGACCGATCGGGGCTTAGGAGACAACGCGTGGACCGATGGGGGCTCGGAGACGGCGCGTGTACCTATCGGAGCTCACGAGACAGCGTGTGGACCGATTGGGGCTCAGGAGACGGCGCGTGGACCGATCGGGGCTCGGCGACGGCGCGTGGACCGATCGAGGCTCGGAGACGACGCGTGTACGGATCGGGGATTTGAAGACGACGCGTGAACCGATCGTGGCTCAGGAAACGGCGTGTGGAGCGATCGGGGCTCAGGAGACGACGCGTGGACCGATTAGGGCTCAGGAGACGGTGCGCGGACCGACCGGGGCTCAGGAGACTCGCGTGGATCGATCGGGGCTCCGGAGGCGCCGCGTGGACCGATGGGGATGAGGAGACGGTGCGTGGACCGATCGGGGCTCGGAGACGGCGCGTGGACCGATCGGGGCTTAGGAGACGACGCGTGGACCGATCGGGGCTTAGGAGACGACGCGTGGACCGATCGGGGCTCAGGAGCCTAGCGTGGATCGATCGGGGCTCCGGAGGCGGCGCGTGGACCGATTGGAGAGCAGGAGATGGTGCGTGGACCGATCGGGGCCCGGAGACGGCGCGTGGACCGATCGGGGCTTAGGAGACGACGCGTGGACCGATTGGGGCTCAGGAGGCCGCGCGTGGACCGATCGCGGCTCGACGCCGCGCGTGGACGGATCAGGGCTTAGGAGACGACGCGTGGATCGAGCGGGGCTCGGACACGGCGCGTGGACCGACCGGAGCTCAGGAGATTCGCGTGGATCGATCGGGGCTCCGTAGGCGGCGAGTGGACCGATTGGGGCTTAGGAGACGACGCGTGGACCGATCGGGACTCAGGAGACGGAGCGTGGCCCGATTGGGGCTCGGATACGGCGCGTGAACCGACCAGGGCTCAGGAGGCCGCGCGAGAACCGATCGCGGCTTGGCGACGGCGCGTGGACCGATCGGGGCTCAGGAGGCCGCGCGTGGGCCGATCATGGCTCGGCAACGGCGCGTAGACCGATCGGGGCTCGGAGACGACGCGTGGACCGATCAGGGCTCGGAGACAGCGCGTGGACCGATTGGGGCTCGGATGCGGCGCGTGAATCAATCGGGGCTCAGGAGGCCGCGCGTGGACCGATTGCGGCTCGGCGACGGCGCGTGGACCGATCGGCGCTCGGAGACAGCGCGTTAACCGATCGGGGTTTAGGAAACGATGCATGGACCGATCGGGGCTTGGAGACGGCGCGTGGACCGATCGGGGCTCAGGAGACGACGCGTGGACCGATCCGGGCTCGGAGATGGCGCGTGGAATGATCGGGGCTCAGGAGACGGCGCGTGAACCGATCGGCGCTCGGAGACAGCGCGTGGACCGATCGGGGCTTAGGAGACGGCGCGTGGACCGATCGGAGATCAGGAGACGATGCGTGGTCCGATAGGGCTCTGGAAGCGGCGCACGGACCGATCGTGGATCGGCGACGGCGCGTGGACCGATCGGGGCTCAGGAGACCGCGCGTGGACCGATCATAGCTCGGCAACTGCGCGTGGACCGATCGGCGCTCGGAGACAGCGCGTGGACCGACTGGGGCTCAGGCGGTTGCGCGTGGACCAATTCGGGTCCGGCGACGGCGCGTGGACCGCTCGGCGCTCGGAGGAGGCGCGTGGACCGATCGGGGCTTAGGAGACAACGCGTGGACCGATCGGCGCTCGGAGACGGTGCGTGGATCGATCGGGGCTTAGGAGACGGCGCGTCGACCGATCGGAGATCAGCAGAGGACGCCTGGACTGATAGGGCTCTGGAAGCGGCGCACGGACCGATCGTGGCTCGGAGACGGCGCGTGGACCGATCGGGGCTCAGGAGACGGCGCGTAGACCGATCGGGGCTTCGGAGACGGTACGTGGACCGATCGAGGCTGGGAGACGGCGCGTGGACCGATCGGGACTCGGCGACGACACGTGGACTGATCGAGGCTCGGAGACGACGCGTGTATGGATCGGGTATTAGGGGACGACGCTTGGAACGATTGGGGCTCAGGAAAGGGCGTGTGGAGCGGTCGGGGCTCAGGACACGACGCGTGGATCGATCGGGGCTCTGGAGACGACGCGTCGACCGATCGGGGCTCAGGAGGCGGCGCGTGGAGCGATCGGGGCTCAGGAGACGGCGCGTGAACCAATCGGCGCTCCGAGACGGCGCGTGGACCGATCGGGGATGAGGAGAAGGCGCGTGGACCGATCGGGGCTTAGGAGACGGCGCGTGGACCGATCGGGGCTCGGAGACGGGGCGTGGAACGATCGGGGCTCAGGTGACGGCGCGTGGACCGATCGAGGCTCGGAGACGCCGCTTGGACCGATCGGGGCTTAGGAGACGGCGCGTGGACCGATTGGGGCTTAGGAGACGGCGCGTGGACCGATCGGGGCTCAGGAAGCGGCGCCTGGACCGATCGGGGCTCAGGAAGTGGCGCCTAGATGGATCGTGGCTCGGAGACGGCGCGTGGAGGCATGGGGGCTAAGAAGACGACGCATGGACCGAGCGGGGCTAAGGAGACGGCGCGAGGAGCGATCGGGGCTCAGGAGAAGACGCGTCAATTGATCGGGGCTAAGAAATCGGCGCGTGGAGCGATCGGGGCTCAGGAGACGACGCGTGGATCGATCGCGGCTCAGGAAACGACGCGTCGACCGATCGGGGCTCAGGAGACGGCGCGCGGACCGACCGGGGCTCAGGAGGATACGCCTGGACCGATCGGGGCTCGGCGACAGCGCGTGGACCGATCGAGGCTCGGAGACGACGCGTGTACGGATCGGGGATTCGGGGACGACGCGTGGAACGATCCGGGCTCAGGAGACGGCGCGTGGACCGATCGAGGCTCGGAGACGGCGCGTGGAACGATCGGGGCTCAGGTGACGGCGCGTGAACCGATCGGCGCTCGGAGACGGCGCGTGGACCAATCGGGGCTTAGGAGACGATGCGTGGACCGATCGGGGATCGGAGACGGCACGTCAACCAATCGGGGCTCAGGAGACGATCCGTGAACCGATCGCGGCTCGGAGACGGCGCGTGGACAGATCGGGGCTCAGGAGACCGCGCGTGGACCGATCGGGGCTCGGCGACTGCGCGTGGACGTATCGGGGCTCAGGAGGCGCCGCGTGGACCGATCGGAGCTCGGAAACGGCGCGTGGAACGATCGGGGCTCAGGAGACGGTGCGTGAACCGATCGGGGCTTAGGAGAAGGCGCGTGGACCGATCGGGGCTTAGGAGACGGCGCGTGGACCAATCGGGGCTCGGAGATGGCGCGTGGAACGATCGGGGCTCAGGAGACGGCGCGTGAACCGATTGGCGCTCGGAGACGGCGCGTGGACCGATCGGGGCTTAGGAGACGGCGCGTGGACCGATCGGGGCTCGGAGACATCGCGTGGAATGATCGGGGCTCAGGAGACGGCGCGTGAACCGATCGGGGTTTGGAGACGGCACGAGGACCGTCTGGGGCTTAGGAGACGATGCGTGGACCGATCGGGGCTCAGGAGACTGCGCGTGGATGGATCGGGGCTTAGGGAACGACGCGTGGATCGATCGGGGCTCAGGAGACGGCGCGTAGACCGATCGGGGCTCGGAAACGACACGTTAACCGAGCGGGACTTAGGAGACGATACGTGGACCGATCGGGGCTCGGAGACAGCGCGTGTACCGACTGGGGCTTAGCAGGTTGCGTGTGGACCAATTGGGGTTCGGCGACGGCGCGTGGACCGACCGGGGCTCAGGAGACGGCGCGTGGATGGACCGTGGCTTAGAATGCGGCATGCGGACCGATCGGGGCTCGGAGACGGCGTGTGGAGCAATCGGGGCTCGGAGACGGCGCGTTAACCGATCGGGGCTTAGGAGACGATGCGTGGACCGATCGGGCCTCGGAGACGGCGCGTGGAACGATCGGAGCAAAGGAGACGGCGCGTGAACAGATCGGCGCTCGGAGACGGCGCGGGGATCGATCGGGGCTTAGGAGACGGCGCGTGGACCGATTGGGGCTTAGGAGACGGCGCGAGGCCCGATCGGGGATCAGGAAGCGACGCATAGACCGATCGTGGCTCGGAGACGGCGCGTGGAGGCATCGGGGCTAAGAAGACGGCGCAGGGACCGAGCGGGGCTCAGGAGACGGCGCGAGGAGCGATCGGGGCTCGGGAGACGGCTCGTGGACCGATCGGGGCTCGGCCATGGCGCGTGGACCGATCGGCGCTCGGCGATGGCACGTGGACCGATCAGGGCTCGGAGACGACGCGTGTACGGATCGAGGTTTGGAGACGGCGCGTGAACCGATCGGAGCTCGGACACGGCCCGTGGACGGATCAGGGCTTAGGAGACGGCGCGTGGACTAATTGGGGCTCAGGAGACGACGCGTCGACCGATCGGGGCTCAGGAGACGGCGCGCGGACCGACCGGGGCTCAGGAGGATACGCCTGGACCGATCGGGGCTCGGAGACGCCGCTTGGACCGATCGGGGCTTAGGAGACGGCGCGTGGACCGATTGGGGCTTAGGAGACGGCGCGTGGACCGATCGGGGCTCAGGAAGCGGCGCCTGGACCGATCGGGGCTCAGGAAGTGGCGCCTAGACCGATCGTGGCTCGGAGACGGCGCGTGGAGGCATCGGGGCTAAGAAGACGACGCATGGACCGAGCGGGGCTCAGGAGACGGCGCGAGGAGCGATCGGGGCTCAGGAGAAGACGCGTCAATTGATCGGGGCTAAGAAATCGGCGCGTGGAGCGATCGGGGCTCAGGAGACGACGCGTGGATCGATCGCGGCTCAGGAAACGACGCGTCGACCGATCGGGGCTCAGGAGACGGCGCGCAGATCGACCGGGGCTCAGGAGCCTCGCGTGCGCCGATCATGGCTCGGCGACGGCGCGTGGACGGATCGGGGCTCAGGAGGCGGCGCGTGGACCGATTGGGAGTCAGGAGACGGCGCGTGGACCGATTGGGGCTCGGATACGGCGCGTGAACCGACCGGGGGTCAGGAGGCCGCGCGTGGACCGATCGAGGCTCGGCGACGGCGCGTGGGCCGATCGGGGCTCGGCGACTGCGTGTGGACGTATCGGGGTTCAGGAGACGGCGCGTGGACCGATCGGGGCTCGGAGACGGCACGTGGACCGATCAGGGCTTTGGAGACGACGCGTGGACCGATCGGGGCTCAGGAGACGGCGCGTGGACCGATCGGGGCTCAGGAGACGGCGCGTGAACCGATGGGCGCTCGGAGACGGCGCGTGGACCGATCGGGGCTCAGGAGCCTCGCGTGGACCGATCGCGGCTCGGTGACGGCGCGTGGACCGATCGGGGCTCAGGAGGCCGCGCGTGGACCGATCGCGGCTTGGCGGCGGCGCGTGGACCGATCGGGGCTCAGGAGGCCGCGCGTGGACCGATCATGGCTCGGCAACGGCGCGTGGACCGATCGGCACTCGGAGACAGCGCGTGGATCGATCGGGGCTTAGGAGACGGCGCGTGGACCGATCGGAGATGAGGAGACGATGCGTGGACCGATAGGGCTCTGGAAGCGGCGCACGGACCGATCGTGGATCGGCGACGGCGCGTGGACCGATCGGGGCTCAGGAGACCGCGCGTGGACCGATCATAGCTCGGCAACGGCGCGTGGACCGACCGGGGCTCGGAGACAGCGCGTGGACCGACTAGGGCTCAGGCGGTTGCGCGTGGACCAATTCGGGTTCGGCGACGGAACGTGGACCGCTCGGCGCTCGGAGACGGCGCGTGGACCGATCGGGGCTTAGGAGACAACGCGCGGACCGACCGGGGCTCGGAGACAGCGCGTGGAATGATCGGGGCTCAGGAGACGGCGCGTGAACCGATCGGCGCTCGGAGACAGTGCGTGGACCGATCGGGGCTTAGGAGACGGCGCGTCGGC
This sequence comes from Netelia fuscicornis, assembly GCA_946811545.1. NCBI lineage: Eukaryota > Metazoa > Arthropoda > Insecta > Hymenoptera > Ichneumonidae > Netelia > Netelia fuscicornis. Next base: position 28,057,582 of record OX328012.1, read on the forward strand.
CGATCGGAGATCAGGAGACGACGCGTGGATTGATAGTGCTCTGGAAGCGGCGCACGGACCGATCGTGGCTCGCAGACGGCGCGTGGAGGCATCGGGGCTTTGAAGACGACGCGTGGACCGAACGGTGCTCAGAAAACGGCGCGTGGACCGACCGCGGCTCAGGAGGCCACGCCTGGACCGATCGGGGCTCGGCGACGGCGCGTGGAGCGATGGGGATCAGGAGACGGTGCGCGGACCGATCGGGGCTCGGAGACGGCGCGTGGACGGACCGCGGCTCAGAATGCGGTACGCGGACCGATCGGGGATCGGACACGGCGTGTGGACCGATCCAGGCTCGGAGACGACGCGTTTACGGATCAGGGATCAGGAGCCGACGCGTGGAACGATCCGGGCTCAGGAGACGAAGCGTGGACCGATCGGGGCTTAGGAGACGACGCGTGGACCGATCGGGGCTCAGGAGACGGCGCGTGGACCGATCGGGACTCAGGAGACGGCGCGTGAATCGATTGGGGCGTGGATACGGCGCGTGGAACGATCGGGTCTCAGGAGACGGCGCGTTAAATGATCGGCGCTCGGAGACGCCGCGTGGACCGATTGGGGCTTAGGAGACGGCGCGTGGACCGATCGGGGCGAAGGAAGCGGCGCCTGGACCCATCGTGGCTCGGAGACGGCGCGTAGAGGCATCCGTGCTAAGAAGACGACGCATTGACCGAGCGGGGTTCAGGAGACGGCGCGAGGAGCGATCGGGGCTCAGGAGAAGACACGTCAATTGATCGGGGCTCCGGAGACGACGCCTCGACGGAGTGGGGCTCAGGAGGCGGCACGAGAAGCGATCGGGGCTCAGGAGAAGACGCGTCAATTGATCGGGGCTCAGGAGACGACGCGTCGACGAATCGGGGCTTAGGAGACGACGCGTGGACCGATCGGGGCTCAGGAGACGGCGCGTCGACCGACCGGAGCTCAGGAGAATCGTGTGGATCGATCGGGGCTCCGTAGGCGGCGCGTGGACCGACCGGGGCTCAGGAGGCCGCGCGAGAACCGATCGCGGCTCGGCGACGGCGCGTGGACCGATCGGGGCTCAGGAGGCCGCGCGTGGACCGATCATGGCTCGGCGACGGTGCGTAGACCGATCGGGGCTCGGACACGACGCGTGGACCGATCAGGGCTCGGAGACAGCGCGTGGACCGATTGGGGCTCGGATACGGCGCGTGAACCAATCGGGGCTCAGGAGGCCGCGCGTGGACCGATCGCGGCTCGGCGACCGCCCGTGGACCGATCGGGTCTCAGGAGGCCGCGCGTGGACAGATCATGACTCGGCCACGGCGCGTGGACCGATCGGGGCCCGGAGACGACGCGTGGACCGATCGGGGCTCGGAGACGACGCGTGGACCGATCGGGGCTCGGAGACAGCGCGTGGACGGACTGTGGCTCAGGCGGTTTCGCGTGGACCAATTGGTGTTCGGCGACGGCGCGTGGCCCGATCGGGGCTTAGGAGACGGCGCGTGCACCGATCGAGGCCCGGAGACGGGTCGTGGACAGATTGGGGATTAGGAGACGGCGCGTGGACCGATCGGGGCTTAGGAGACGGCGCGTGGATCGATCGGGGCTCAGGAGACGACGCATCGACCGTTCGGGGCTCAGGAGACGGCGCGCGGACCGGCCGGGGCTCAGGAGCCTAGCGTGGATCGATCAGGGCTCCGGAGGCGGCGCGTGGACCGATTGGAGAGCAGGAGATGGTGCGTGGACCGATCGGGGCCCGGAGACGGCGCGTGGACAGATCGGGGCTTAGGAGACGACGCGTGGAGGCATCGGGGCTAAGAAGACGACGCATGGACCGAGCGGGGCTCACGAGACGGCGCGAGGAGTGATCGGGGCTCTGGAGAAGACGCGTCAATTGATCGGGGCTCAGGAGACGACGCGGCGACGGATCGGGGCATAGGAGACGACGCGTGGACCGATTGGGGCTTAGGAGACGACGTGTGGACCGATCGGGGCTTAGGAGACGGCACGAGATTCGATCGGTGCCCAGGAGACGGCGCGTGAACCGGTCGGGGCTTAGGAGACGACGCGTCGGCCGATCGGGGCTCAGGACAAGGGGTGTGGACCGTTCGGAGCTCAGGAGACGGCGCGTGGACCGATCGGGGTTCGGCGATGGCGCGTGGACCGATCGGGGCTCGGAGACGACGCGTGTACGGATCGAGGCTTCGAGACGGCGCGTGGACCGATCGGAGCTCGGAGACGGCCCGTGGGCAGATCGGGGCTTAGGAGACGGCGCGTGGACTAATTGGGGCTTAGGAGAACATACGTGGACCGATCGGGGGTCGGAGACAGCGCGTTTACCGACTGGGGCACGAGAGGTTGCGCGTGGACCAATTGGGGTTCGCAGCGGCGTGTGGACCGACCGGAGCTCAGTAGACGGCGCGTGGACCGATCCGGGCTCGGCGACTGCGCGTGGATGGATCGGGGCTCAGGAGACAGCGCGTGGACCGATCGGGGTTCACGAAGCGGCGCCTGCACCGATCGTGGCTCGGAGACGGCGGGTGGAGGCATCGGCGCTTAGAAGACGACGCATGGACCGATCGGGGCTCGGAAACGGCGCATGGACCGATCGGAGCTGGAAGACGACGCGTGGAGCGGTCGGGGCTCACGAGAAGACGCGTGGATCGATCGGGGCTCAGGAGACGACACGTCGACGGATCGGGGCTTAGGAGACGACGCGTGGACCAATCGGGGCTTAGGAGCCGACGCGTGGACCGATCCGGGCTCAGGAGACGGCGCGTGGACCGATCGGGGCTCGAGGACGGCGCGTGGAACGATCCGGGCTTAGGAGACGGCGCGTGGTCTGATCGGGGTTCAGGAAACGACGCGTCGACCGATCGGGGCTCAGGAGACGGCTCGCGGACCGACCGGGGCTCAGGAGCCTCGCGTGGGCCGATCATGGCTCGACGACGGCGCGTGGACCGATCGGGGCTCGGAGACGACGCGTGGACCGATGGGGGCTTAGGAGACGACGTGTGGATCGATCGGGGCTTAGGAGACGGCACGAGATTCGATCGGTGCACAGGAGACGGCGCGTGAACCGGTCGGGGCTTAGGAGACGACGCGTCGGCCGATCGGGGCTCAGGACAAGGGGTGTGGGCCGTTCGGAGCTCAGGAGACAGCGCGTGGACCGATCGGGGTTCACGAAGCGGCGCCTGCACCGATCGTGGCTCGGAGACGGCGGGTGGAGGCATCGGCGCTTAGAAGACGACGCATGGACCGATCGGGGCTCGGAAACGGCGCATGGACCGATCGGAGCTGGAAGACGACGCGTGGAGCGGTCGGGGCTCAGGAGAAGACGCGTGGATCGATCGGGGCTCAGGAGATGACACGTCGACGGATCGGGGCTTAGGAGACGACGCGTGGACCGATCGGGGCTTAGGAGACGACGCGTGGACCGATCGGGGCGTAGGACACGACGCGTGTACCTATCGGGGCTCACGAGACAGCGTGTGGACCGATTGGGGCTCAGGAGACGGCGCGTGGACCGATCGGGGCTCGGAGACGGCGCGTGGAACGATCGGAGCTCAGGAGACGGGGCGTGAAATGATCGGCGCTTAGGAGACGACGCGTGGAACGATCGGGTCTCAGGAGACGGCGCGTTAAATGATCGGCGCTCGGAGACGCCGTGTGGACCGATTGGGGCTTAGGAGACGGCGCGTGAACCGATCGGGGCGCAGGAAGCGGCGCCTGGACCCATCGTGGCTCGGAGACGACGCGTGGAGGCATCCGTGCTAAGAAGACGACGCATTGACCGAGCGGGGTTCAGGAGACGGCGCGAGGAGCGATCGGGGCTCAGGAGAAGACACGTCAATTGATCGGGGCTCCGGAGACGACGCCTCGACGGAGTGGGGCTCAGGAGGCGGCACGAGAAGCGATCGGGGCTCAGGAGAAGACGCGTCAATTGATCGGGGCTCAGGAGACGACGCGTCGATGAATCGGGGCTTAGGAGACGGCGCGTGGACCGATCGGGGCTCAGGAGACGGCGCGTCGACCGACCGGAGCTCATGAGATTCGCGTGGATCGATCGGGGCTCCGTAGGCGGCGCGTGGACCGACCGGGGCTCAGGAGGCCGCGCGAGAGCCGATCGCGGCTTGGCGACGGCGCGTAGACCGATCGGGGCTCGGAGACGACGCGTGGACCGATCAGGGCTCGGAGACAGCGCGTGGACCGATTGGGGCTCGGATACGGCGCGTGAACCAATCGGGGCTCAGGAGGCCGCGCGTGGACCGATCGGGGCTCGGCGACGGCGCGTGGACCGATCGGGTCTCAGAAGGCCGGGCGTGGACAGATCATGACTCGGCGACGGCGCGTGGACCGATCGGGGCTCGGAGACGACGCGTGGACCGATCGGGGCTCGGAGACAGCGCGTGGACCGACTGGGGCTCAGGCGGTTTCGCGTGGACCAATTGGGGTTCGGCGACGGCGCGTGGACCGATCGGGGCTCAGAAGACGGCGCGTGGACCGATCGGGGCTCAGGTGACGGGGCGTGCACCGATCGGGGCCCGGAGACGGGTCGTGGACAGATTGGGGCTTAGGAGACGGCGCGTGGACCGATCGGGGCTGGGAGACGGCACGTGGACCGTTCGGGGCTCGGAGACAGCGCGTGGACCGACTGGGGCTCAGGCGGTTTCGCGTGGACCAATTGGGGTTCGGCGACGGCGCGTGGACCGATCGGGGCTCAGAAGACGGCGCGTGGACCGATCGGGGCGCAGGAGACGGGGCGTGGACCGATCGGGGCTTAGGAGACGGCGCGTGCACCGATCGGGGCCCGGAGACGGGTCGTGGACAGATTGGGACTTAGGAGACGGCGCGTGGACCGAACGGGGCTTAGGAGACGACGCGTGGACCGATCGGGGCTCGGGAGACGGCGCGTGGACCGATCGGGGCTCAGGAGACGGCGCGTGGACCGATTTGGGCTCGGGAGACTGCGCGTGGATGGATCGGGGCTTAGGGAACGACGCGTGGACCGATCGGGGCTCAGGAGACGGCGCGTGGACCGATCGGGGCTCGGAGACGGCGCGTAGAACGATTGGCGCTTAGGAGAAGGCGCGTGGAGCGATCGGGGCTCAGGAGACGGCGCGTGAACCGATCGGCGTTCGGAGACGGCGCGTCGACCGATCGGGGTTCGGAGACGGCGCGTGGACCGTCTGGGGCTTAGGAGACGATGCGTGGACCGATCGGGGCTTAGTGGACGACGCGTGGACCGATCGGGGCTCAGGAGACGGCGCGTGGACCGATCGGGGGTTAGGAGACGGCGCGTGGACCGATCGGGGCTTAGGAAGCGGCGGCTGGACCGATCGTGGCTCGGAGACGACGCGTGGACGTATCGGGGCTTAGGAGACGATGCGTGCACCGATCGGGGCTCAGGAGACGGCGCCGTGGATGGATCAGGGCTTAGGGAACGACGCGTGAACCGATCGGGGCACAGGCGACGGCGCTTGAGTGGATCGGGGCTTAGGAAACGACGCGTGGGCCGATCGGGGCTCAGGAGACGGCGCGTGGACCGATCGGGGCTGGGAGACGGCGCGTGGAACGATCGGGGCTCAGGAGACTGCGCGTGGATGGATCGGGGCTTAGGGAACGACGCGTGCACCGATCGGGGCTCAGGAGACGGCGCGTGGACCGATCGGGGCTGGGAGACGGCGCGCGGAACGATCGGAGCTTAGGAGACAGCGCGTGGACCGATCGGAGATCAGGAGACGACGCGTGGACCGATCGGGGCTCTGGCAGCGGCGCACGGACCGATCGTGGCTCGGAGACGGCGCGTGTAGGCATCGGGGCTTTGAAGACGACGCATGGACCGAACGGTGCTCAGAAAACGGCGCGTGGACCGATCGGTGCTCGGAGACGATGCGTGGACCGATCGGGGCTCAGGAAACGGCGCGTAGAGCGATCAGGGCTGAGGTGACGACGCGTGGATCGATCGGGGCTCAGGAGACGACGCGTCGACCGATCGGGGCTCAGGAGAGGGCGCGCGGACCAACCGGGGCTCAGGAGATTCGCGTAGATCAATCGGGGCTGCGGAGGCGCCGCGTAGACGGATGGGGCTCCGGAGACGGCGCGTGGACCGATCGGCGCTCGGAGACGGCGCGTGGGCCGATTGGGGCTTAGAAGACGGCGCGTGGACCGATCGGGGCTCATGAACCCCGCCTAGACCGATCGTGGCTCGGAGACGGCGCGTTGAGGCATCGGGTCTAAGAAGACGACGCATGGACCGAGCGGGGCTCGGGAGACGGCGCGAGGAGCGATCGAGGCTCAGGAGAAGACGCGTCAATTGATCGGGGCTCAGGAGACGACGCGTCGACGGATCGGGTCTTCGGAGACGACGCGTGAACCGACCGGGGATTAGGAGACGACGCGTCGACCGATCGGGGCTTAGGAGACGACGCGTGGACTGATCGGGGCTGAAGAGAAGACGCGTGGGCCGATCCGGGCTTAGGAGAGGACCCGTCGACCGATCGGGGCTCAGGAGACGACGCGTGGACCGATCGAGGTTTAGCAGAGGGCGCGTCGGACGATCGGGGCTCAGGAGACGGCGCGTGGACGGATCGGCGCTCGGAGACGGCGCGTGGACCGATCGGGGCTTAGGAGACGACGCGTGGACCGATCGGGGCTCAGGAGACGGCGCGTGGACCGACCGGGTTTCAGGAGGCGACGCGTGGACCCATCGGGGCTCGGAGACGGCGTGTGGACCGATTGGGGCTTAGGAGACGGCGCGTGGACCGATCGGCGCTTTGAGACGGCGCGTGGACCGATCGGTGCTCGGAGACGGGGCGTGGACGGACCGCGGCTTAGAATGCGGCACGCGGACCGATCGGGGATCGGACACGGCGTGTGGACCGATCGAGGCTCGGAGACGACGCGTTTACGGATCGGGGATCACGAGACGACGCGTGGAACGATCCGGGCTCTGGAGACGGAGCGTGGACCGATCGGGGCTCGGAGACGGCGTGTGGACGTATCGGGGGTTAAGAGACGATGCGTGGACCGATCGGGGCTCAGAAGATGGCGCGTGGACCGATCGGGGCTTCGGAGACGGTACGTGGACCGATCGAGGCTCGGAGACGGCGCGTGGACCGACCGGGGCTCAGAAGGCCGCGCGGGGACCGATCGAGGCTCGGCGACGGCGCGTGGACCCATCGAGGCTCGGAGACGACGCGTGTACGGATCGGGGCTTGGTGACGGCTCGTTTACCGATCGCGGCTCGGAGACGGCCCGTGGACAGATCGGGGCTTAGGAGACGGCGCGTGGGCCGAACGGGGCTCAGGAGACGGCACGTGGACCGGTCGGGGCTTAGGAGACGACGCCTGGACAGATCGGGGCTTAGGAGGCGGCGCGTGGAGCGATCGGGGCTCAGGAGACGGCGCGTGGACCGTTCGGGGCTTAGGAGACGATGCCTGGACGGATCGGGGCTTAGGAGGCGGCGCGTGGAACGATCGGGGCTCAGGAGGCGACACGTCGACGGATCGGGGCTCGGAGACGGAGCGTGGACCGACTGGGGCTCAGGAGGTTGCGCGTGGACCAATTGGGGTTCGGCGACGGCGCGTGGACCGACAGGGGCTCAGGAGACCGCGCGTGAACCGATCGGGGCTCGGCGACTGCGCGTGGACCGATCGGGGCTAAGGAGACGACGTGTGGACCGATCGGGGCATAGGAGACGACGCGTGTACCTATCGGGGCTCAGGAGACAGCGCGTGGTCCGATTGGGCCTCACGAGACGGCGCGTGGACAGATCGGGGCTCGGAGACGACGCGTGTACGGATCGGGGATTCGGGGACGAGGCGTGGACCGATCGGGGCTTAGGAGACGACGCGTGGACCGATCGGGGCGTAGGAGACGACGCGTGGACCGATTGGGGCTTAGGAGACGGCGCGTGGACCGATCGGGGCTCAGGAAGCGGCGCCTGAACCGATCGTGGCTCGGAGACGGCGCGTGGAGGCATCGGGCCTAAGAAGACGACGCATGGACCGAGCGGGGCTCAGGAGACGGCGCGAGGAGCGATCGGGGCTCAGGAGAAGACGCGTCAATTGATCGGGGCTCAGGAGACGACGCGTCGACGCATCGGGGCTTAGGAGACGACGCGTGGACCGATCGGGGCTCGGAGACGGCGCGTGGACCGATCGGGGCTTAGGAGACGGCGCGTGGACCGATCGGGGCTTAGGAGCCGACGCGTGGACCGATCGTGGCTCAGGACACGTCGCGTGGACCGATCGGTGCTCGGAGACTGCGCGTGGACGGACCGCGGCTTAAAATGCGGCACGCGGACCGATCGGGGATCGGAGACGGCGTGTAGACGTATCGGAGCTTAGGAGACGATGCGTGGACCGATCGGGGCTCAGGAGACGGCGCGTGGACCGGTCGGGGCTTAGGAGACGACGCCTGGACAGATCGGAGCTTAGGAGGCGGCGTGTGGAACGATCGGTGCTCAGGAGACGGCGCGTGCACCAATCGGCGCTCGGAGACGGCGCGTGGAGCGATCGGGGCTCGGAGACGGCACGTGGAACGATCGGGGCCCAGGAGACGGTGCGTGGAGGCATCGGGGCTTAGAAGACCACGCATGGACCGAGCGGGCTCAGGAGACGGCGCGGAGAGCGATCGGGGCTCAGGAGAAGACGCGTCAATTGATCGTGACTCAGGAGATGACGCGGCGACGGATTGGGGCTTAGGAGACGACGCGTGGCCCGATTGGGGCTTAGGAGACCACGTGTGGACCGATCGGGGCTTAGGAGACGGCACGTGAATCGATGGGTGCACAGGAGACGGAGGGTGAACCGGTCGGGTCGAAGGAGACGACGCGTCGACCGATCGGGGCTCAGGGGTAGGGGTGTGGACCGATCGGGGCTCAGGAGACGGCGCCTGGACCGACCGGGGCTCGGCGACTGTGCGTGGACGGATCGGGGCTCAGGAGACGGCGCGTGGGCCGATCGGGGCTCGGAGACGGCGCGTTAACCGATCGGGGCTCGGACACGACGCTTGTACGGATCGCGGCTTGGTGACGGAGTGTTGACCGATCGCGGTTTACAGACGGCCCGTGGACGGATCGGGGCTTAGGAGACGGCGTGTGGACCGATCGGGGCTCAGGAGACGGCGCGTAGACCGATCGCGGCTCGTAAATGACGCGTCAACCGATCGGGACTTAGGAGACGATGCGGGGATCGATCGGGGCTCGGCGACTGCGCGTGGACCGATCGGGGCTTAGGGGAAGGCGCGTGGACCGATCGGGGCTTAGGAGACGGCGCGTGGACCGATCGGGGCTCGGAGATGGCGCGTGGAACGATCGGGGCTCAGGAGACGGCGCGTGAACCGATCGGCGCTCGGAGAAGCCCCGTGGACCGATCGGGGCTTATGAGACGGCGCGTGAACCGATCGGAGATCAGGAGAAGACGCGTTCACCGATCGGGGCTCTGGAAGCGGCGCACGGACCGATCGTGGCTCGGAGACGTCGCGTGGAGGCATCGGGGCTTTGAAGACGACGCGTGGACCGAACGGTGCTCAGAAAACGCCGCGTGGACCGATGGGGATCAGGAGACGGTGCGTGGACCGATCGGGGCTCGGAGACGCCGCTTGGACCGATCGGGGCTTAGGAGACGGCGCGTGGACCGATTGGGGCTTAGGAGACGGCGCGTGGACCGATCGGGGCTCAGGAAGCGGCGCCTGGACCGATCGGGCTCAGGAAGCGGCGCCAAGATCGATCGTGGCTCGGAGACGGCGCGTGGAGGTATCGGGGCTAAGAAGACGACGCATGGACCGAGCGGGGCTCAGGAGATGGCGCGAGGAGCGATCGGGGTTCAGGAGACGACGCGTGGATCGATCGCGGCTCAGGAAACGACGCGTCGACCGATCGGGTCTCAGGAGACGGCGCGCGGATCGACCGGGGCTCAGGAGCCTCGCGTGGGCCGATCATGGCTCGGCGACGGCGCGTGGACGGATCGGGGCTCGGAGACGACGCGAGGACCGATCGCGGCTCGGCGACGGCGCGTGGACCGATCGGAGCTCGGAGACAGCGCGTGGACCGACTGGGGCTCAGGCGGTTGCGCGTGGACCGATCGGGGCTCGGAGACGGCGCGTTAACCGACCGGGGCTCAGGAGACGACGCGTCGACCGGTCGGGGCTTAGGAGACGAAGCCTGGACCGATCGGGGCTTAGGAGGTGGCGCGTGGAACGATCGGGGCTCAGAATATGGCGCGTGAACCGATCGGCGCTCGGAGACGGCGCGTCGACCGATCGGGGTTCGGAGACGGCACGAGGACCGTCTGGGGCTTAGGAGACGATGCGTGGACCGATCGGGGCTCAGGAGACCGCGCGTGGATGGATCGGGGCTTAGGGAACGACGCGTGGACCGATCAGGACTCGGAGACGGCGCTTCGAACGATCGCGGCTCAGGTGACGGGGCGTGAACCGATCGGCGCTCGGAGACGGCGCGTGGACCGATCGGGGCTCAGGAAAGGGCGTGTGGAGCGGTCGGGGCTCAGGAGACGACGCGTCGGTCGATCGGGGCTCAGAAGACGACGCGTCGACCGATCGGAGCTCAGGTGACGGCGCGCGGACAGATCGGGGCTCGGAGACGGCGCGTGGAACGATCAGGGCTTAGGAGCCGACGCGTGGACCGATCGGGGCTCAGGAGACAACGCGTGGACCGATCGGGGCTCAGGAGACGGCGCGTGGACCGATCGGGGCTCGGAGACGGCGCGAGGAGGCATCTGGGCTTAGAAGATGGCGCGTGGACCGATCGGGGCTCAGCAGATTCGCCCGGATCGATCGGGGCTCCGGAGGCGGCGTGTGGACCGATTGGGGAGCAGGAGATGGTGCGTGGACCGATCGGGGCTCGGAGAACGGCGCGTGGACCGATCGGGGCTTAGAAGACGACATGTTGACGGTCCGGAGTTAGGAGGTGACGCGTGGACCGATGGGGGCGCAGGAGCCGGCGCGTGGACCGATCGGGGCTCAGGAAATGGCCCGTGGAGCAATCGGGGTTCAGGAAGCGGCGCCTGGACCGATCGGTGCTCGGAGACAGCGCGTGGACCAACTGGGGCTCGGAGACGGCGCGTGGATCGATCGGGGCTCAGGGGACGGCGCGTGGACCGGTCGAGGCTTAGGAGACTCGCGTGGATCTACCGGGGCTCCGGAGACGGCGCGTGAACCGATCGGGGCACGGAGACGGCGCGTCGACCGATCGGGGCTTAGAAGACGACGCATGGACCGATCAGGGCTCGGAAACGGCGCGTGGACCGATCGGGGCTCACGAGACGGCGCGTGGACCGATCGGTGATCGGAGACTGCGCGTGGACGGACCGCGGCTTAGAATGCGGCACGCGGACCGATCGGGGATCGGAGACGGCGTGTGGACGTATCGGGGCTTAGAAGACGATGCGTGGGCCGATCGGGGCTCAGGAGATGGCGCGTGGACCGACTGGGGCTCAGGAGGTTGCGCGTGGACCAATTGGGGTTCGGCGAAGGCGCGTGGACGGATTGGGGCTCAGGAGACGGCGCGCGGACCGATCGGGGTTGGGCGACGGCGCGTGGACCGATCGAGGCTCAGACACGACAAGTTTACGGATCGGGGATTAGGGGACGACGCGTGGACCGATCCGGGCTCAGGAAGCGGCGCCTGCACCGATCGGGGCTCGGAGACGGCGCGTGGAGGCATCGGGGCTTACAAGACGACGCATGGACCGATCGGGGCTCGGAATCGGCACGTGGACCGATCGGGGCTTAGGAGACGATGCGTGTACGGATCGGGGCTCGGAAACGGTGCGTGGAACGATCGGGACTCAGGAGACGGCGGGTTAACCGATCGGCGCTTGGAGACGGCGAGTGGACCGATCGGGGCTTAGGAGACGACGCGTGGACCGATTGGGGCTTAGGAGACGGCGCGTGGACCGATCGGGGCTCAGGAAGCGGCGTCTGGACCGATCGGGGCTCAGGAAGCGGCGCCTAGACCGATCGTGGCTCGGAGACGGCGCGTGGAGGCATCGGGGCTAAGAAGACGACGCATGGACCGAGCGGGGCTCAGGAGACGGCGCGAGGAGCGATCGGGGCTCAGGAGAAGACGCGTCAATTGATCGGGGCTCAGAAATCGGCGCGTGGAGCGATCGGGGCTCAGGAAACGACGCGTGGATCGATCGGGGCTTAGGAGACGATGCGTGGACCGATCGGGGCTCGGAGACGGCGCGTGGACCGACCGGGGCTTAGGAGACGGCGCGTGGACCGATCTGGGCTCGGAGACAGCACGTGGACCGACTGGGGCCCAGGCGGTGGCGCGTGGACCAATTGGGGTTCGGCGACGGCGCGTGGACCGATCCGCGCTCAGGAGACGGCGCGTGGACCGATCGGGGCTGGGAGACGGAGCGTAGAGCGATCGGGGCTCAGGAGACGGCGCGTGAACTAATCGGCGCTCGGAGACGGCGCGTGGACCGATCGGGGTTGTGGAAGCGGCGCACGGACCGATCGTGGCTCGGAGACGGCGCGTGGAGGCATCGGGCCTTTGAAGACGACGCGTGGACCGATCGGGGCTCAGGAAACGGCGTGTGGCGCGATCGGGGCTCAGGAGACGACGCGTGGATCGATCGGGGCTCAGGAGACGGCGCGCAGACCGACTGGGGCTCAGGAGACTCGCGCGGTTCGATCGGGGCTCCGGAGGCGCCGCGTGGACCGATTGGGATCAGGAGACGGCGCGTGAACCGATCGGCGCTCGGAAACGGCGCGTGGACCGATCGGGGCTCGGAGACCGCGCGTGGACCGACTGGGGCGCAGGCGGTTGCGCGTGGACCAATTGGGATTCGGTGACGGCGCGTGGACCGATCGGGGCTCGGAGACGGCGCGTTAACCGATCGGGGCTTAGGAGACGATCCGTGAACCGATCGGGGCTCGGAGACGGCGCGTGGACAGATCGGGCTCAGGGAGACGGCGCGTGGACCGATCGGGGCTTAGGAGACGACGCGTAGACCGATCGGGGCTCGGAGACGGCGCGTGGAACGATCTGGGCTCGGAGACAGCGCGTGGACCGACTGGGGCCCAGGCGGTGGCGCGTGGACCAATTGGGGTTCGGCGACGGCGCGTGGACCGATCCGCGCTCAGGAGACGGCGCGTGGACCGATCGGGGCTGGGAGACGGAGCGTAGAGCGATCGGGGCTCAGGAGACGGCGCGTGAACTAATCGGCGCGTCGGAGACGGCGCGTGGACCGATCGGGGCTGAGGAGAAGGCGCGTGGTCCGATCGGGGCTTATGAGACGGCGCGTGGCCCGATCGGGGCTCGGAGATGGCGCGTGGAATGATCGGGGCTTAGGAGATGGCGTGTGGACCGATCGGAGATCAGGAGACGACGCGTGGACCGAGAGGGCTCTGGAAGCGGCGCACGGACGGATCGTGGCTCGGAGACGGCGCGTGGAGGCATCGGGGCTTTGAAGACGACGCGTGGACCAAACGGTGCTCAGAAAACGGTGCGTGGAGCGATCGGGGCTCAGGAGACGGCGCGTGGACCGATCGGGGCTCAGGAGCCGGCGCGTGGACCGATTGGGGCTCGGATACGGCGCGTGAACCAACCGGGACTCAGGCGCCCGCGCGTGGACCGATCCCGGCTCGGCGACGGCGCGTGGACCAATGGGGGCTCAGGAGCCGCGCGTGGACCGGTCATGGCTCGGTGACGGCGCGTGGACCGATCGGGGCTTAGGTGACGATGCGTGGACCGATTGGGGCTCAGGAAGCAGCGCCTGGACCGATCGTGGCTCGGAGACGGCGCGAGGAGGCATCTGGGCTTGAAAGAGGACGCGTGGATCGATCGGGGCTCGGAGACGGCGCGTGGACCGACCGCGGCTCAGGAGGCCACGCCTGGACCGATCGGGGCTCGGCGACGGCGCGTGGACCGATCGAGTCTCGGAGACGACGCGTCGACCGATCGGGGCTCAGATGACGGCGCGCGGACCGATCGGGGCTCAGGAGACTCGCGTGGATCGATCGGGGCTCCGGAGACGCCGCGTGGAGCGATGGGGATCAGGAGACGGTGCGCGGACCGATCGGGGCTCGGAGACGGCGCGTGGACGGACCGCGGCTCAGAATGCGGTACGCGGACCGATCGGGGATCGGACACGGCGTGTGGACCGATCAAGGCTCGGAGACGACGCGTTTACGGATCGGGGGTCAGGAGACGACGCGTGGAACGATCCGGGCTCAGGAGACGAAGCGTGGACCGATCGGGGCTCGGAGACGGTGTGTGGAACGATCGGGGCTCGGGTGACGGCGCGTGAACCGATCGGCGCTCGGAGACGGCGCGTGGATCGATCGGGGATCGGGGACGGCGCGTGGAACGATCGCGGCTCGGACTCGACGCGTTAGCCGATCGGGGCTTAGGAGACGATGCGTGGACCGATCGGGGCTCGGAGACGGCGCGTGGACCGACCGGGGTTTAGGAGAAGGCGCGTGGACCGATCGGAGATCAGGAGTTGATGCGTGGACCAATCGGGGTTGTGGAAGCGGCGCACGGACCGATCGTGGCTCGGAGACGGCGCGTGGAGGCATCGGGCCTTTGAAGACGACGCGTGGACCGATCGGGGCTCAGGAAACGGCGTGTGGCGCGATCGGGGCTCAGGAGACGACGCGTGGATCGATCGGGGCTCAGGAGACGGCGCGCGGACCGACTGGGGCTCAGGAGACTCGCGTGGATCGATTGGGGCTCCGGAGGCGCCGCGTGGACCGATTGGGATCAGGAGACGGTGCGTGAACCGATCTCGGCTCGGAGACGGCGCGTGGAACGATCGGGGCTCAGGAGACGACGCGTGGACCGATCCGTGCTCGGAGACAGCGCGTGGACCGACTGGGGCTCGGAGACGGCGCGTGGGCCGATCGTGGCTTAGGAGAACGCGCGTTGAATGATCGGGGCTCAGGAGACGGCGCGTCGACCGATCGTGGCTCGGAGACGGCGCGTGGAGGCATCGGGGTAAAGAAGACGACGCACTGACCGAGCGGGGTTCAGGAGACGGCGCGAGGAGCGATCGGGGCTCAGGAGAAGACGCGTCAATTGATCGGGGCTCAGGACACGACGCGGCGACGGATCGGGGCTTGGAGACGGTGCGTGGACCGATGGGGATCAGGAGACGGTGCGTGGACCGATCGGGGCTCGGAGACGGCGCGTGGACCGATCGGGGCTTAGGAGACGACGCGTGGACCGATCGGGGCGTAGGAGACGACGCGTGTACCTATCGGGGCTCACGAAACAGCGTGTGGGCCGATTGGGGCTCAGGAGACGGCGCGTCGACCGTTCGGGGCTCAGGAGACGGCGCGCGGACCGGCCGGGGCTCAGGAGCCTAGCGTGGATCGATCGTGGCTCCGGAGGCGGCGCGTGGACCGATTAAAGAGCAGGAGATGGTGCGTGGACCGATCGGGGCTCAGGAGACGGCGCGTGGACTGATCGGTGCTCGCAGACTGCGCGTGGACGGACCGCGGCTTAGAATGCGGCACGCGGAACGATCGGGGATCGGAGACGGCATGTGGCCGTATCGGGGCTTAGAAGACGATACGTGGACCGATCGGGGCTCAGGAGATGGCGCGTGGACCGACTGGGGCTCAGGAGGTTGCGCGTGGACCAATTGGGGTTCGGCGACGGCGCGTGGACCGACCGAGGCTCAGGAGACCGCGCGTGGACCGATCGGGGCTCGGCGACTGCGCGTGGACCGATCA
This sequence comes from Netelia fuscicornis, assembly GCA_946811545.1. NCBI lineage: Eukaryota > Metazoa > Arthropoda > Insecta > Hymenoptera > Ichneumonidae > Netelia > Netelia fuscicornis. Next base: position 28,073,296 of record OX328012.1, read on the forward strand.
GGGCTCGGAGATGGCGCGTGGAACCATCGAGGCTCAGGAGGCCGCGCGTGGACCGATCCCGGCTCGGCGACGTCGCCTGGACCGATGGGGGCTCAGGAGCCGCGCGTGGACCGATCATGGCTCGGCGACGGCGCGTGGACCGATCGGGGCTTAGGTGACGATTCGTGGACCGATCGGGGCTCGGAGACGGAGCGTGGACCGATCCGGGCTTAGGAGACAACGCGTGGACCGATTGGGGCTCAGGAAGCAGCGCCTGGACCGATCGTGGCTCGGGGACGGCGCGAGGAGGCATCTGGGCTTGGAAGACGACGCGTGGATCGATCGGGGCTCGGAGACGTCGCGTGAACCGACCGGCGCTCAGGAGGCCGCGCGTGGACCGATCGATGCTCAGGAGGCCACGCCTGGACCGATCGGGGCTCCGCGACGGCGCGTGGACCCATCGATGCTCGGAGACGACGCGTGTACGGATCGGGGATTCGGCGATGACGCGTGGACCGATCCGGGCTCAGGAGACGGCGCGTGGACCGATCGGGGCTCGGAGACGGCGCGTGGAACGATCGGGGCTCAGGAGACGGCGCGTGAACCGATCGGCGCTTGGAGACGGCACGTGGACCGATCGTGGCTTATGAGACGGCGCGTGAACCGATCGGAGATCAGGAGAAGACGCGTGCACCGATCGGGGCTCTGGAAGCGGCGCACGGACCGATCGTGGCTCGGAGACGGCACGTGGAGGCATCCGGGCTTTGAAGACGACGCGTGGACCGAACGGTGCTCAGAAAACGCCGCGTGGACCGATGGGGATCAGGAGACGGTGCGTGGACCGATCGGGGCTCGGAGACGCCGCCTGGACCGATCGGGGCTTAAGAGACGGCGCGTGGACCGATTTGGGCTTAGGAGACGGCGCGTGGACCGATCGGGGCTCAGGAAGCGGCGCCTGGACCGATCGGGGCTCAGAAAGCGGCGCCTAGACCGATCGTGGCTCGGAGACGGCGCGTGGAGGCATCGGGGCTAAGAAGACGACGCATGGACCGAGCGGGGCTCAGGAGACGGCGCGAGGAGTGATCGGGGCTCAGGAGAAGACGCGTCAATTGATCGGGGCTTAGAAATCGGCGCGTGGAGCGATCGGGGCTCAGGAGACGACGCGTGGATCGATCAAGGCTCACGAAACGACGCGTCGACCGATCGGGGCTCAGGAGACGGCGCGCGGACCGACCAGGGTTCAGGAGGCCGCGCGTGAAGCGATCATGGCTCGGCGACGGCGCGTGGACGGATCGGCGCTCGGAGACGGCGCGTGGACCGATCGGGGCTTAGGAGACGACGCGTGGACCGATCGGGGCTCAGGAGACGGCGCGTGGACCGACCGGGTTTCAGGAGGCGACGCGTGGACCCATCGGGGCTCGGAGACGGCGTGTGGACCGATTGGGGCTTAGGAGACGGCGCGTGGACCGATCGGGGCTCAGGAAGCGGCGCCTGGACCGATCGTGGCTCGGAGACGGCGCGTGGAGGCATCTGGGCTTACAAGACGACGCGTGGATCGATCGGGGCTCGGAGACGGCGCGTGAACCGACCAGGGCTTAGGAGACGGCGCGTGGACCGATCGGGGCTCAGGAAGCGGCGCCTGGACCGATCGTGGCTCGGAGACGGCGCGTGGAGGCATCTGGGCTTACAAGACGACGCGTGGATCGATCGGGGCTCGGAGACGGTGCGTGAACCGATCGTCGCTCGGAGACGGCACGTGGACCGATCATGGCTTATGAGACGGCGCGTGAACCGATCGGAGATCAGGAGAAGACGCGTGCACCGATCGGGGCTCTGGAAGCGGCGCACGGACCGATCGTGGCTCGGAGACGGCACGTGGAGGCATCGGGGCTTTGAAGACGACGCGTGGACCGAACGGTGCTCAGAAAACGCCGCGTGGACCGATGGGGATCAGGAGACGGTGCGTGGACCGATCGGGGCTCAGAAAGCGGCGCCTAGACCGATCGTGGCTCGGAGACGGCGCGTGGAGGCATCGGGGCTAAGAAGACGACGCATGGACCGAGCGGGGCTCAGGAGACGGCGCGAGGAGTGATCGGGGCTCAGGAGAAGACGCGTGAATTGATCGGGGCTCAGAAATCGGCGCGTGGAGCGATCGGGGCTCACGAGACGACGCGTGGATCGATCGCGGCTCACGAAACGACGCGTCGACCGATCGGGGCTCAGGAGACGGCGCGCGGACCGACCAGGGCTCAGGAGCCTCGCGTGGGCCGATCATGGCTCGGCGACGGCGCGTGGACGGATCGGGGCTCGGAGACGACGCGTGAACCGATCGAGGCTCGGGAGACGGCGCCTGGATCGATTGGGGCTTGGATAGGGCGCATGACGCGACCGGGGCTCAGGAGGACGCGCGTGGACCGATCGAGGCTCGGCGACGGCGCGTTAGCCGATCGGGGCTTAGGAGACGATGCGTGGACCGATCGGGGCTGAGGAGACGGCGCGTGAACCGAACGGGGCTCGGAAACGGCCCGTGGAACGATCGGAGCACAGGAGACGGCGCGTGAACCGATCGGCGCTCGGAGACGGCGCGTGGACCGATCGGGGCTCAGGAGACGACGCGTTAACAGAGCGGGGCTTAGGAGACGATGCGTGGACCGATCGGTGCTCGGAGACAGAGCGTGGGCCGACTGGGGCTGAGGAGGTTGCGCGTAGACCAATTGGGGTTCGGCGCCGGCGCGTGGACCAACCGGGGCTTAGGAGACGACGCGTCGACCGATCGGGGCTTAGAAGACGACCCGTCGACCGATCGGGGCTTAGGAGGCGGCGCGTGGACCCATCGGGGCTCGGAGACGGCGCGTTAACAGATCGGGGCTTAGGAGACGACGCGTGGGCCGGTCGGGGCTCGGAGACGGCGCGTGGACGGACCGTGGCTTAGAATGCGTCACGCGGACCGATCGGGGCTCGGATACGGCGTGTGGACATATCGGGGCTTCGGAGACGATGCGTGGACCGACCGGAGCTCATTAGACCGCGCGTGGACCGATTGGGTCTCAGGCGGTTGCGCGTGGATCAATTGGGGTTCGGCGACGACGCGTGGACCGATCGCGGCGCGGAGACGGCGCGTCGACCGATCGGGGTTCGGAGACGGCGCCTGGACCGTCCGGGGCTCAGGAGGCGATGCGTGGACCGATCGGGGCTCAGGAGACTGCGCGTGGAAGGATCGGAGCTTAGGGAATGACGCGGGGACCGATCGGGGCTCAGGAGACAGCGCGTGAACCGACCATGGCTCAGGAGGCCGCGCGTGGACCGACTGGGGCTCAGGAGTTTGCGCGTGGACCAATTGGGGTTCGGCGACGGGGCGTGGACCGATCGGAGCTCGGAGACGGCGCGTGGACCGACCGGGGCTGAGGAGGCCGCGCGTGGACCGATCGAGGCTTAGGAGCTGACGCGTGGAACGATCGGGGCTGAGGAGACGGCGCGTGGACCGAACGGGGCTCGGAGACGGCGCGTGGAATGATCAGAGCACAGGAGACGGCGCGTGAACCGATCGGCGCTCGGAGACCGCCCGTGGATCGATCGGGGCTTAGGAGAAGGCGCGTGGACCGATCGGGGCTTAGGAGACACTGCGTGGACCAATCGGGGCTCGGAGACGGCGCGTGGACCGACCGGGGCTAAGCAGGCCGCGCGTGGACCGATCGAGGCTTAGGAGCCGACGCGTGGACCGATCGGGGCTGAAGAGACGGCGCGTGGACCGATCGGGGCTCGGAAACGGCCCGTGGAACGATCGGAGCACAGGAGACGGCGCGTGAACCGATCGGCGCTCGGAGACGGCGCGTGGACCGATCGGGGCTCAGGAGACGACGCGTTAACAGAGCGGGGCTTAGGAGACGATGCGTGGACCGATCGGTGCTCGGAGACAGAGCGTGGACCGACTGGGGCTCAGGAGGTTGCGCGTAGACCAATTGGGGTTCGGCGCCGGCGCGTGGACCGACCGGGGCTTAGGAGACGACGCGTCGACCGATCGGGGCTTAGGAGACGGCCCGTCGACCGATCGGGGCTTAGGAGGCGGCGCGTGGACCCATCGGGGCTCGGAGACGGCGCGTTAACCGATCGGGGCTTAGGAGACGACGCGTGGGCCGGTCGGGGCTCGGAGACGGCGCGTGGACGGACCGTGGCTCAGGAGTCCGCGCGTGGACCGATCGAGGCTCGGTGACGGCGAGTGGACCCATCGGGGCTCGGAGACGACGCGTGTACGGATCGGGGCTTGATGACGGCGGCTTTATCGATCGCGGCTCGGAGACGGCCCGTGAATCGATCGGCGCTCGGAGACGGCGCTGACCGATCGTGGCTTAGGAGAAGGCGCGTGGAACGATCGGGGTTCAGGAGACGGCGCGTGGACCGATTGGGGCTCGGAGACGACGCGTGTACGGATCGGGGCTTGATGACGGCGGCTTTATCGATCGCGGCTCGGAGACGGCCCGTGAATCGATCGGCGCTCGGAGACGGCGCTGACCGATCGTGGCTTAGGAGAAGGCGCGTGGAACGATCGGGGTTCAGGAGACGGCGCGTGGACCGATTGGGGCTCGGAGACGGCGCGTTAACCGAATGGGGCTCAGGAGACGATGCGTGGATCGATCGGGGCTCAGGATGCTCGCGTGGATCGATCGGGGCCCCGGAGGCGCCGCGTGGACCCATGGGGATCAGGAGACAGTGCGTGGACCCACCGGGGCTCGGAGACGGCGCGTGGACCGATCGGGGCTTAGGAGACGACGCGTGGACCGATCGGGGTGTAGGAGACGACGGGTGAACCGATCGGGGCTTAGGAGACGACGCGTGGACCGATCGGGGCTCAGGAGACGGCGCGTGGACCGATCGGGGATTCGGAGACCGTACGTGGACCGATCGGGGCTCGGAGACGGTACGAGGACCGACCGGAGCTCAGGAGATTCGCGTGGATCGATCAGGGCTCCGGAGGCGGCGCATGGACCGATTGGGGAGCATGAGATGGTGCGTGGACCGATCGGGGCTCGGAGACGGCGCACGGACCGATCGGGGCTTAGGAGACGACGCGTGGACCGATTGGGGCTCAGGAGGCCGCGCGTAGACCGATCGCGGCTCGACGCCGCGCGTGGACGGATCAGGGCTCAGGAGACGGACCGTGGACCGATCGGGGCTTAGGAGAAAACACGTGGACCGATCGGGGCTCAGGAAGCGGCGCCTGCACCGATCGTGGTTGGGAGACGGCGCAAAGAGGCATCTGGACTTAGAAGACGACGCGTGGACCGATCGGGGCTCAGGAAACGGCGCGTGGACCGACCGCGGCTCAGGAGGCCACGCCTGGACCGATCGGGGCTCGGAGACGGCGTGTGGACCGATCGGGAATGAGGAAACGGCGCGTGGAGCGATCGGGGCTCAGGAGGCGGCGCGTAGATCGATCGGGGCTCAGGAGACGACGGGTCGATGGATCGGGTCTTAGGAGCCGACGCGTGGACCGATTGGGACTCAGGAGACGGCGCGTGGACCGATCGGGGCTCGGAGACGGCGCGTGGGCTGACCGGAGCTAAGCAGGCCGCGCGTGGACGCATCGGGGCTCAGGAGACGGCGCGTGGACCGATCGGGGCTCGGAGACGGCCCGTTAACCGATCGGGGCTTAGGAGACGATGCGTGGACCGATCGCGGCTCGGAGACGGCGTGTGAACCGACCGGGGCTCAGGAGTCCGCGCGTGGACCGATCGAGGCTTGATGACGGCGGCTTTATCGATCGCGGCTCGGAGACGGCCCGTGAATCGATCGGCGCTCGGAGACGGCGCTGACCGATCGTGGCTTAGGAGAAGGCGCGTGGAACGATCGGGGTTCAGGAGACGGCGCGTGGACCGATTGGGGCTCGGAGACGGCGCGTTAACCGATTGGGGCTCAGGAGACGATGCGTGGATCGATCGGGGCTCAGGATGCTCGCGTGGATCGATCGGGGCCCCGGAGGCGCCGCGTGGACCCATGGGGATCAGGAGACAGTGCGTGGACCCATCGGGGCTCGGAGACGGCGCGTGGACCGATCGGGGCTTAGGAGACGACGCGTGGACCGATCGGGGTGTAGGAGACGACGGGTGAACCGATCGGGGCTTAGGAGACGACGCGTGGACCGATCGGGGCTCAGGAGACGGCGCGTGGACCGATCGGGGATTCGGAGACCGTACGTGGACCGATCGGGGCTCGGAGACGGTACGAGGACCGACCGGAGCTCAGGAGATTCGCGTGGATCGATCAGGGCTCCGGAGGCGGCGCATGGACCGATTGGGGAGCATGAGATGGTGCGTGGACCGATCGGGGCTCGGAGACGGCGCACGGACCGATCGGGGCTTAGGAGACGACGCGTGGACCGATTGGGGCTCAGGAGGCCGCGCGTAGACCGATCGCGGCTCGACGCCGCGCGTGGACGGATCAGGGCTCAGGAGACGGACCGTGGACCGATCGGGGCTTAGGAGAAAACACGTGGACCGATCGGGGCTCAGGAAGCGGCGCCTGCACCGATCGTGGTTGGGAGACGGCGCAAAGAGGCATCTGGGCTTAGAAGACGACGCGTGGACCGATCGGGGCTCAGGAAACGGCGCGTGGACCGACCGCGGCTCAGGAGGCCACGCCTGGACCGATCGGGGCTCGGAGACGGCGTGTGGACCGATCGGGAATGAGGAAACGGCGCGTGGAGCGATCGGGGCTCAGGAGGCGGCGCGTAGATCGATCGGGGCTCAGGAGACGACGGGTCGATGGATCGGGTCTTAGGAGCCGACGCGTGGACCGATTGGGACTCAGGAGACGGCGCGTGGACCGATCGGGGCTCGGAGACGGCGCGTGGGCTGACCGGAGCTAAGCAGGCCGCGCGTGGACGCATCGGGGCTCAGGAGACGGCGCGTGGACCGATCGGGGCTCGGAGACGGCACGTTAACCGATCGGGGCTTAGGAGACGATGCGTGGACCGATCGCGGCTCGGAGACGGCGTGTGAACCGACCGGGGCTCAGGAGTCCGCGCGTGGACCGATCGAGGCTCGGCGACGGCGAGTGGACCCATCGGGGCTCGGAGACGACGCGTGTACGGATCGGGGCTTGATGACGGCGGCTTTATCGATCGCGGCTCGGAGACGGCCCGTGAATCGATCGGCGCTCGGAGACGGCGCGTGGACCGATCGGGGCTTATGAGACGTTGCGTGGACCGATCGGAGATCAGGAGAAGACGCGTGCACCGATCGGGGCTCTGGAAGCGGCGCACGGACCGATCGTGGCTCGGAGACGGCGCGTGGAGGCATCGGGGCTTTGAAGACGACGCGTGGACCGAACGGTGCTCAGAAAACGCCGCGTGGACCGATGGGGATCAGGCGCCGGTGCGTGGAGCGATCGGGGCTCGGAGACGCCGCTTGGACCGATCGCTGCTTAGGAGACGGCGCGTGGACCGATTGGGGCGTAGGAGACGGCGCGTGGACCGATCGGGGCTCAGGAAGCGGCGCCTAGACTGATCGGGGCTCGGAGGCGGCGCGTGGAGGCATCGGGGCTAAGAAGACGACGCATGGACCGAGCGGGGCTCAGGAGACGGCGCGAGGAGCGATCGGGGCTCAGGAGAAGACGCGTCAATTGATCGGGGCTCAGAAATCGGCGCGTGGAGCGATCGGGGCTCAGAAAACGGCGCGTGGAGCGATCGGGGCTCAGGAAACGACGCGACGACCGATCGGGGCTCAGGAGACGGCGCGCGGACCGACCGGGGCTCAGGAGACGGCGCGTGAACCGATCGGCGCTCGGAGACGGCGCGTGGACCGATCGGGGGTTATGAGACGGCGCGTGGACCGATCGCGGCTCGGAGACGGCGCGTGGAACGATCGGGGCTCAGGAGACGACGCGTGGACCGATCGGGCGTAGGAGACGACGCGTGTACCTATCGGGGCTCACGACACAGCGTGTGGACCGATTGGGGCTCAGGAGACGCCGCGTGGACCGATCGGGGCTCAGGAGGCCGCGCGTGGACCGATCGGGGCTCGGAGACGGCGCGCGGACCGACCGGGGCTCAGGAGACTCGCCTGGACCGATCGGGGCTCCGGAGGTGCCGCGTGGACCGATGGGGATCAGGAGACGGTGCGTGGACCGATCGGGGCTCGGAGACGGCGCGTGGATCGATCGGGGCTCCGGAGGCGCCGCGTGGACCCTTGGGGATCAGGAGGCAGTGCGTGGACCCATTGGGGCTCGGAGACGGCGCGTGGACCGATCGGGGCTTAGGAGACGACGCGTGGACCGTTCGGGGCTCGGATACGGCGCGTGAACCGACCGGGGCTCAGGAGGCCGCCCGAGAACCGATCGCGGCTCGGCGACGGCGCGTGGACCGATGGGGGCTCAGGAAACGACGCGTTGACCGATCGGGGCTCAGGAGACGGCGCGCGGACCGACCGGGGCTCAGGAGACGGCGCGTGAACCGATCGGCGCTCGGAGACGGCGCGTGGACCGATCGGGGGTTAGGAGACGGCGCGTGGACCGATCGCGGCTCGGAGACGGCGCGTGGAACGATCGGGGCTCAGGAGACGACGCGTGGACCGATCGGGCGTACGAGACGACGCGTGTACCTATCGGGGCTCACGACACAGCGTGTGGACCGATTGGGGCTCAGGAGACGCCGCGTGGACCGATCGGGGCTCAGGAGGCCGCGCGTGGACCGATCGGGGCTCGGAGAGGGTGCGTGGACCGATTGGGCCTCGGATACGGTGCGTGAAGCAACCGGGGCTCAGGAGGCCGCGCGTGGACCGATCGCGGCTCGTGCGACGGCGCGTGCACCGATCGGCGCTCGGAGACGGCGCTGACCGATCGTGGCTTAGGAGAAGGCGCGTGGAACGATCGGGGTTCAGGAGACGGGGCGTGGACCGATTGGGGCTCGGAGACGGCGCGTTAACCGATTGGGGCTTAGGAGACGATGCGTGGGTCGATCGGGGCTCAGGATCCTCGCGTGGATCGATCGGGGCTCCGGAGGCGCCGCGTGGACCCTTGGGGATCAGGAGACAGTGCGTGGACCAATTGGGGCTCGGAGACGGCGCGTGGACCGATCGGGGCTTAGGAGACGACGCGTGGACCGTTCGGGGCTCGGAGACGACGTGTGAACCGATCGGGGCTCAGGAGACGGCGCGTGGACTGATCGGTGCTCGCAGACTGCGCGTGGACGGACCGCGGCTTAGAATGCGGCACGCGGACCGATCGGGGATCGGAGACGGCGCGTGGAACCATCGGGGCTCGAAGACGGCGCGTTAACCGATCGGGGCGTAGGAGACGATGCGTGGACTGATCGGGGCTCGGAGACGGCGCGTGGACCGATCGGGGCTTAGGAGACGACGCGTGGACCGATCGGGGCTTATAAGACGACGCGTGGACTGATCGGGGCGTAGGAGACGACGCGTGGACCGATCCGGGCTCAGGAGACGGCGCGTGGACCGATCAGGGCTCGGAGACGGCGCGTGGAACCATCGGGGCTCAGGAGGCCGCGCGTGGACCGATCCCGGCTCGGCGACGTCGCCTGGACCGATGGGGGCTCAGGAGCCGCGCGTGGACCGATCATGGCTCGGCGACGGCGCGTGGACCGATCGGGGCTTAGGTGACGATTCGTGAACCGATCGGGGCTCGGAGACAGAGCGTGGACCGATCCGGGCTTAGGAGACAACGCGTGGACCGATCGGGGCTCGGAGATGGGGCGTAGAATGATCGGGGCTCAGGAGACGGCGCGTGAAATGATCGGCGCTCTGGGACGGCGCGTAGACCGATTTGGGCTTACGAGACGGCGCGTGGACCGATCGGGGCTCAGGAAGCGGCGCCTGGACCGATCGTGCCTCGGAGACGGCTCGTCGAGGCATCGGGGCTAAGAAGACGACGCATGGATCGAGCGGGGCTCAGGAGACGGAGCGAGGAGCGATCGGGGCTCGGAGACGGCGCGTGGAGGCATCGGGGCTTTGAAGACGGCGCGTGGACTGATCGGGGCTCGGGAAGCGGCGCCTGAACCGATCTGGCTCGGAGACGGCGCGTGGAGGCATCGGGGTTTAGAAGACGACGTATGGACCGATCGGGGCTCAATAAAAGGCGCGTGGACCGATTGGAGCTCGGAGACAACGCGTGGACCGACTGGGGCTCAGGCGGTTGCGCGTGTACCAATTGGGGTTCGGCGACGGCGCGTGGACCAATCGCGGCTCGTAGACGGCGCGTTAACCGATCGGGGCTTAGGAGGCTGCGCGTGGACCGATCGAGGCTCGGCGACGGCGCGTGGACCGATCGGGGCTCGGCGACGGCGCGTGGACCGATCGGGGTTCGGAGACGACGCGTGTACAGATCAGGGCTTCGTGACGGCGCGTTTGCCGATAGCAGCTCGGAGACGGCCCGTGGACGGATCGCGGCTTAGGAGACGGCGCGTGGACCGATCGGAGCTCAGGAGACGGTGCGTGGACCGGTCGGGGCTTAGGAGACGACGCGTGGACCGATCGAGGCTCGGAGACGACGCGTGTGCGGATCGGGGATTCGAGGACGACGGGTGGACCGATCCGGGCTCAGGAGACGACGCGTCGTCCGATCGGGGCTCAGGATGCGGTGCGTGGACCCATCGGGGCTCGGAGACGGCACGTAGACCGATCAGGGCTTAGGACACGACGCGTTGACCGATCGGGACTCAGGAGGCGGCGCGGGGACCGATCGGGGATCAGGAACCGGTCCGTGGAGCGATCGGGGCTTAGGAGACGGCACGTGGACTGATCGGGGCTCAGATGACGGTGCGCGGACCGACCGGGGCTCAGGAGACTCGCGTGGATCGATCGGGGCTCCGGAGACGCCGCGTGGAGCGATGGGGATCAGGAGACGGTGCGCGGACCAATCGGGGCTCGGAGACGGCGCGTGGACCGATCGGAGCTTAGGAGACGACGCGTGGACCGATCGGGGCGTAGGACGCGACGCGTGTACCTATCGGGGCTCACGAGACAGCGTGTGGACCGATTGGGGCTCAGGAGACGGCGCCTGGACCGATCGACGCTCGGAGACAGCGCGTGGACCGATCGGGGCTTAGGAGACGGCGCGTGGACCGATCGGAGATGAGGAGACGATGCGTGGACCGATAGGGCTCTGGAAACGGCGCACGGACCGATCGTGGATCAGCGACGGCCTGTGGACCGATTGGGGCTCAGGAGGCCGCGCGTGGACCGATCATGGCTCGGCGACGGCGCGTGGACCGATCGGGGCTCGGAGACAGCGCGTGGACCGACTGGGACTCAGGCGGTTGCGCGTGGACCAAATGGGGTTCGGCGACGGCGCGTGGACCGCTCGGCGCTCGGAGACGGCGCGTTAACCGATCGGGGCTTAGGAGACGATGCGTGAACCGATCGGGGCTCGGAGACGGCGCGGGGACCGATCGGGGCTTAGGAGACAACGCGTGGACCGATGGGGGCTCGGAGACGGCGCGTGTACCTATCGGAGCTCACGAGACAGCGTGTGGACCGATTGGGGCTCAGGAGACGGCGCGTGGACCGATCGGGGCTCAGGAGACGGCGCGTGGACCGATCGGGGCTCGGAGACGGCGCGTGGAACGATCGGAGCTCAGGAGACGGGGCGTGAAATGATCGGCGCTCTGAGACGGCGCGTGGACCGATCGGTGCTCGGAGACGACGCGGGGACCGATCGGGGCTGAGGAGACGGCGCGTGGACCGATCGGGGCTCAGGAGACGGCGCGTGGACCGATTGGGGCTCGGGAGACTGCGCGTGGATGGATCGGGGCTTAGGGAACGACGCGTGGAACGATCGGGGCTCAGGAGACGGCGCGTGGACCGATCGGGGCTCACGAGACGGCGCGTGGACCGATCGGAGCTTAGGAGACGACGCGTGGACCGATCGGGGCGTAGGACGCGACGCGTGTACCTATCAGGGCTCACGAGACAGCGTGTGGACCGACTGGGACTCAGGCGGTTGCGCGTGGACCAAATGGGGTTCGGCGACGGCGCGTGGACCGCTCGGCGCTCGGAGACGGCGCGTTAACCGATCGGGGCTTAGGAGACGATGCGTGAACCGATCGGGGCTCGGAGACGGCGCGTGGACCGATCGGGGCTTAGGAGACAACGCGTGGACCGATGGGGGCTCGGAGACGGCGCGTGTACCTATCGGAGCTCACGAGACAGCGTGTGGACCGATTGGGGCTCAGGAGACGGCGCGTGGACCGATCGGGGCTCAGGAGACGGCGCGTGGACCGATCGGGGCTCGGAGACGGCGCGTGGAACGATCGGAGCTCAGGAGACGGGGCGTGAAATGATCGGCGCTCTGAGACGGCGCGTGGACCGATCGGTGCTCGGAGACGACGCGTGGACCGATCGGGGCTGAGGAGACGGCGCGTGGACCGATCGGGGCTCAGGAGACGGCGCGTGGACCGATTGGGACTCGGGAGACTGCGCGTGGATGGATCGGGGCTTAGGGAACGACGCGTGGAACGATTGGGGCTCAGGAGACGGCGCGTGGACCGATCGGGGCTCACGAGACGGCGCGTCGACCGATCGGGGCTCAGGAGACGGCGCGTGGACCGATCGGAGCGCAGAAGGCGGCGCGTGGACCGACCGGGGCTCAGGAACCTCGCGTGGATCGATCGGGGCTCAGGAGGCGACGCGTGGACCCATCGCGGCTCGGAGACGGCGTGTGGACGTATCGGGGCTTAGGAGACGACGCGTGGACTGATCGGGGGTCAGGAGAAGACGCGTCGACCGATCGGGGCTTAGGAGAGGACCCGTCGACCTATCGGGGCTCAGGAAACGACGCGTGGACGGATCGGGTCTCAGGAGACGTCACGTGAACCCGTCGGCGCTCGGAGACGGGGCGTGTACAGATTGGGGCTTAGGAGACGGCGCGTGGACCGTTGGGGGTCGGAGACGGCGCGTGGACCGATCGGGGCTTAGGAGACGACGCGTGGACCGATCGGGGCTGAAAAGACGGCGCGTGGACCGATTGGGGCTCGGAGACGGCGCGTGGAACGATCGGGGCTTAGGAGGCCGCGCGTGGACCGATCGGGACTCAGGAGACGGCGTGTGGGCCGATCGGGGCTCAGGAGGCGGCGCGTGGACCGATTGGGGCTCAGGAGACGGCGCGTGGACGTATCGGGGCTTAGGAGACGATGCGTGAACCGATCGGGGCTTAGGAGACTACGCGTGGAACGATCGGGGCTCAGGAGACTCGCGTGGATCGATCGGGGCTCAGGAGGCAACGCGGGGACCCATCGGGGCTCGGAGACGGCGTGTGGACGTATCGGGGCTTAGGAGACGACGCGTGGACTGATCGGAGCTCAGGATCCTCGCGTGGATCGATCGGGGCTCCGGAGGCGCCGCGTGGACCCTTGGGGATCAGGAGACAGTGCGTGAACCCATTGGGGCTCGGAGACGGCGCGTGGACGGACCGCGGCTTAGAATGCGGCACGCGGACCGATCGGGGATCGGATACGGCGCGTGGAACCATCGGGGCTCGCAGACGGCGCGTTAACCGATCGGGGCTTAGGAGACGATGCGTGGACTGATCGGGGCTCGGAGACGGCGCGTGGACCGATCGGGGCTTAGGAGACGACGCGTGGACCGATCGGGGCTTATAAGACGACGCGTGGACTGATCGGGGCGTAGGAGACGACGCGTGGACCGATCCGGGCTCAGGAGACGGCGCGTGGACCGATCAGGGCTCGGAGACGGCGCGTGGAACCATCGGGGCTCAGGAGGCCGCGCGTGGACCGATCCCGGCTCGGCGACGTCGCCTGGACCGATGGGGGCTCAGGAGCCGCGCGTGGACCGATCATGGCTCGGCGACGGCGCGTGGACCGATCGGGGCTTAGGTGACGATTCGTGAACCGATCGGGGCTCGGAGACAGAGCGTGGACCGATCCGGGCTTAGGAGACAACGCGTGGACCGATCGGGGCTCGGAGATGGGGCGTAGAATGATCGGGGCTCAGGAGACGGCGCGTGAAATGATCGGCGCTCTGGGACGGCGCGTAGACCGATTTGGGCTTACGAGACGGCGCGTGGACCGATCGGGGCTCAGGAAACGGCGCGTGGACCGATCGTGCCTCGGAGACGGCTCGTCGAGGCATCGGGGCTAAGAAGACGACGCATGGATCGAGCGGGGCTCAGGAGACGGAGCGAGGAGCGATCGGGGCTCGGAGACGGCGCGTGGAGGCATCGGGGCTTTGAAGACGACGCGTGGACCGAACCGTGCTCAGAAAACGGCGCGTGGACCGATCGGTGCTCGGAGACGATGCGTGGACCGATCGGGGCTCAGGTAACGGCGTGTGGAGCGGTTGGGGCTTAGGAGACGACGCGTGGAACGATCGGGGCTCAGAAGACGACGCGTCGACCGATGGGGACTCAGGAGACGGCGCGTGGCCCGATTGGGGCTCGGATACGGCGCGTGAACCGACCGGGGCTCAGGAGGCCGCCCGAGAACCGATCGCGGCTCGGCGACGGCGCGTGGACCGATGGGGGCTCAGGAGGCCGCGCGTGGACCGATCATGGCTCGGCGACGGCGCGTAGACCGATCGGGGCTCGGAGACGACGCGTGGACTGATCGGGGCTCGAAGACAGCGCGTGGACCGACTGGGGCTCGGAGACGACGCGTGTACGGATCGGGGCTTTGAAGACGACGCGTGGACCGATCGTGGCTCAAGAAACGGCGTGTGGAGCGATCGGGGCTCAGGAGACGACGCGTCGACCGATCAGGGCTCAGGTGACGGCGCGTGGACCGACCATGGCTCAGGAGACAGCGCGTGAAATGATCGGCGCTCGGAGATGGCGCGTGGACCGATTGGGGCTTAAGAGACGACGGCTGGACCGATCGGGGCTTAGGAGACGGTACGTGAATCGATCGGGGCACAGGAGACGGCGCGTGAGCCGGTCGGGGCTTAGGAGACGGCGCGTGGACTGATCGGGGCTCGGGAAGCGGCGCCTGAACCGATCTGGCTCGGAGACGGCGCGTGGAGGCATCGGGGTTTAGAAGACGACGTATGGACCGATCGGGGCTCAAGAAACGGCGCGTGGACCGATTGGAGCTCGGAGACAACGCGTGGACCGACTGGGGCTCAGGCGGTTGCGCGTGTACCAATTGGGGTTCGGCGACGGCGCGTGGACCAATCGCGGCTCGGAGACGGCGCGTTAACCGATCGGGGCTTAGGAGGCTGCGCGTGGACCGATCGAGGCTTAGAATGCGTCACGCGGACCGATCGGGGCTCGGATACGGCGTGTGGACGTATCGGGGCTTAGGAGACGATGCGTGGACCGATCGGGGCTCAGCAGACGGCGCATGGACCGATGGGTCTCCGAAACGACGCGTTAACCGAGCGGGGGTTACGAGACGATGCGTGGACCGATCGGGGCTCGGAGACTGCGCGTGGACGGATCGGGGCTCAGGAGACGGCGCGTGGGCCGATCGGGGCTCGGAGACGGCGCGTTAACCGATCGGGGCTCGGACACGACGCTTGTACGGATCGGAGCTTGGTGACGGAGTGTTGACCGATCGCGGTTTACAGACGGCCCGTGGACGGATCGGGGCTTAGGAGACGGCGTGCGGACCGATCGGGGCTCAGGAGACGGCGCGTAGACCGATCGCGGCTCGTAAATGACGCGTCAACCGATCGGGACTTAGGAGACGATGCGGGGATCGATCGGGGCTCGGCGACTCGCGTGGAACGACCGGGGCTTTGGAGGCGGCGCGTGAACCGATCGGGGCTTGATGACATCGCGTTTACCGATCGCGGTTCGGAGACGGCCCGTGGACAGATCGGGGCTTAGGAGACGGCGCGTGGACCTAACGGGGCTGAGGAGACGGCGCGTGGACAGATCGGGCTCAGGGAGACGGCGCGTGGACCGATCGGGGCTTAGGAGACGACGCGTAGACCGATCGGGGCTCGGAGACGGCGCGTGGAACGATCTGGGCTCGGAGACAGCGCGTGGACCGACTGGGGCCCAGGCGGTGGCGCGTGGACCAATTGGGGTTCGGCGACGGCGCGTGGACCGGTCCGCGCTCAGGAGACGGCGCGTGGACCGATCGGGGCTGAGGAGAAGGCGCGTGGTCCGATCGGGGCTTATGAGACGGCGCGTGGCCCGATCGGGGCTCGGAGATGGCGCGTGGAATGATCGGGGCTTAGGAGATGGCGTGTGGACCGATCGGAGATCAGGAGACGACGAGTGGACCGAGAGGGCTCTGGAAACGGCGCACGGACGGATCGTGGCTCGGAGACGGCGCGTGGAGGCATCGGGGCTTTGAAGACGACGCGTGGACCAAACGGTGCTCAGAAAACGGTGCGTGGAGCGATCGGGGCTCAGGAGACGGCGCGTGGACCGATCGGGGCTCAGGAGCCGGCGCGTGGACCGATTGGGGCTCGGATACGGCGCGTGAACCAACCGGGACTCAGGCGCCCGCGCGTGGACCGATCCCGGCTCGGCGACGGCGCGTGGACCGATGGGGGCTCAGGAGCCGCGCGTGGACCGATCATGGCTCGGTGACGGCGCGTGAACCGATCGGGGCTTAGGTGACGATGCGTGGACCGATTGGGGCTCAGGAAGCAGCGCCTGGACCGATCGTGGCTCGGAGACGGCGCGAGGAGGCATCTGGGCTTGAAAGACGACGCGTGGATCGATCGGGGCTCGGAGACGGCGCGTGGACCGACCGCGGCTCAGGAGGCCACGCCTGGACCGATCGGGGCTCGGCGACGGCGCGTGGACCGATCGAGTCTCGGAGACGACGCGTCGACCGATCGGGGCTCAGATGACGGCGCGCGGATCGATCGGGGCTCCGGAGACGCCGCGTGGAGCGATGGGGATCAGGAGACGGTGCGCGGACCGATCGGGGCTCGGAGACGGCGCGTGGACGGACCGCGGCTCAGAATGCGGTACGCGGACCGATCGGGGATCGGACACGGCGTGTGGACCGATCAAGGCTCGGAGACGACGCGTTTACGGATCGGGGATCAGGAGACGACGCGTGGAACGATCCGGGCTCAGGAGACGAAGCGTGGACCGATCGGGGCTCGGAGACGGTGTGTGGAACGATCGGGGCTCGGGTGACGGCGCGTGAACCGATCGGCGCTCGGAGACGGCGCGTGGATCGATCGGGGATCGGGGACGGCGCGTGGAACGATCGCGGCTCGGAGTCGACGCGTTACCCGATCGGGGCTTAGGAGACGATGCGTGGACCGATCGGGGCTCGGAGACGGCGCGTGGACCGACCGGGGTTTAGGAGAAGGCGCGTGGACCGATCGGAGATCAGGAGTTGATGCGTGGACCAATCGGGGTTGTGGAAGCGGCGCACGGACCGATCGTGGCTCGGAGACGGCGCGTGGAGGCATCGGGCCTTTGAAGACGACGCGTGGACCGATCGGGGCTCAGGAAACGGCGTGTGGCGCGATCGGGGCTCAGGAGACGACGCGTGGATCGATCGGGGCTCAGGAGATGGCGCGCGGACCGACTGGGGCTCAGGAGACTCGCGTGGATCGATCGGGGCTCCGGAGGCGCCGCGTGGACCGATTGGGATCAGGAGACGGTGCGTGAACCGATCTCGGCTCGGAGACGGCGCGTGGAACGATCGGGGCTCAGGAGACGACGCGTGGACCGATCCGTGCTCGGAGACAGCGCGTGGACCGACTGGGGCTCGGAGACGGCGCGTGGACCGATCGTGGCTTAGGAGAACGCGCGTTGAATGATCGGGGCTCAGGAGACGGCGCGTCGACCGATCGTGGCTCGGAGACGGCGCGTGGAGGCATCGGGGTAAAGAAGACGACGCACTGACCGAGCGGGGTTCAGGAGACGGCGCGAGGAGCGATCGGGGCTCAGGAGAAGACGCGTCAATTGATCGGGGCTCAGGACACGACGCGGCGACGGATCGGGGCTTGGAGACGGTGCGTGGACCGATGGGGATCAGGAGACGGTGCGTGGACCGATCGGGGCTCGGAGACGGCGCGTGGACCGATCGGGGCTTAGGAGACGACGCGTGGACCGATCGGGGCTTAGGAGACGACGCGTGGACCGATCGGGGCGTAGGAGACGACGCGTGTACCTATCGGGGCTCACGAAACAGCGTGTGGGCCGATTGGGGCTCAGGAGACGGCGCGTCGACCGTTCGGGGCTCAGGAGACGGCGCGCGGACCGGTCGGGGCTCAGGAGCCTAGCGTGGATCGATCGGGGCTCCGGAGGCGGCGCGTGGACCGATTGGAGAGGAGGAGATGGTGCGTGGACCGATCGGGGCTCAGGAGACGGCGCGTGGACTGATCGGTGCTCGCAGACTGCGCGTGGACGGACCGCGGCTTAGAATGCGGCACGCGGACCGATCGGGGATCGGAGACGGCGTGTGGACGTATCGGGGCTTAGAAGACGATACGTGGACCGATCGGGGCTCAGGAGATGGCGCGTGGACCGACTGGGGCTCAGGAGGTTGCGCGTGGACCAATTGGGGTTCGGCGACGGCGCGTGGACCGACCGAGGCTCAGGAGACCGCGCGTGGACCGATCGGGGCTCGGCGACTGCGCGTGGACCGATCAGGGCTCGGAGATGGCGCGTGGAACCATCGAGGCTCAGGAGGCCGCGCGTGGACTGATCCCGGCTCGGCGACGTCGCCTGGACCGATGGGGGCTCAGGAGCCGCGCGTGGACCGATCATGGCTCAGCGACGGCGCGTGGACCGATCGGGGCTTAGGTGACGATTCGTGGACCGATCGGGGCTCGGAGACGGAGCGTGGACCGATCCGGGCTTAGGAGACAACGCGTGGACCGATTGGGGCTCAGGAAGCAGCGCCTGGACCGATCGTGGCTCGGGGACGGCGCGAGGAGGCATCTGGGCTTGGAAGACGACGCGTGGATCGATCGGGGCTCGGAGACGTCGCGTGAACCGACCGGCGCTCAGGAGGCCGCGCGTGGACCGATCGATGCTCAGGAGGCCACGCCTGGACCGATCGGGGCTCCGCGACGGCGCGTGGACCGATCGATGCTCGGAGACGACGCGTGTACGGATCGGGGATTCGGCGATGACGCGTGGACCGATCCGGGCTCAGGAGACGGCGCGTGGACCGATCATGGCTCGGCGACGGCGCGTGGACCGATCGGGGCTTAGGTGACGATTCGTGAACCGATCGGGGCTCGGAGACAGAGCGTGGACCGATCCGGGCTTAGGAGACAACGCGTGGACCGATCGGGGCTCGGAGATGGGGCGTAGAATGATCGGGGCTCAGGAGACGGCGCGTGAAATGATCGGCGCTCTGGGACGGCGCGTAGACCGATTTGGGCTTACGAGACGGCGCGTGGACCGATCGGGGCTCAGGAAACGGCGCGTGGACCGATCGTGCCTCGGAGACGGCTCGTCGAGGCATCGGGGCTAAGAAGACGACGCATGGATCGAGCGGGGCTCAGGAGACGGAGCGAGGAGCGATCGGGGCTCGGAGACGGCGCGTGGAGGCATCGGGGCTTTGAAGACGACGCGTGGACCGAACCGTGCTCAGAAAACGGCGCGTGGACCGATCGGTGCTCGGAGACGATGCGTGGACCGATCGGGGCTCAGGTAACGGCGTGTGGAGCGGTTGGGGCTTAGGAGACGACGCGTGGAACGATCGGGGCTCAGAAGACGACGCGTCGACCGATGGGGACTCAGGAGACGGCGCGTGGCCCGATTGGGGCTCGGATACGGCGCGTGAACCGACCGGGGCTCAGGAGGCCGCCCGAGAACCGATCGCGGCTCGGCGACGGCGCGTGGACCGATGGGGGCTCAGGAGGCCGCGCGTGGACCGATCATGGCTCGGCGACGGCGCGTAGACCGATCGGGGCTCGGAGACGACGCGTGGACTGATCGGGGCTCGAAGACAGCGCGTGGACCGACTGGGGCTCGGAGACGACGCGTGTACGGATCGGGGCTTTGAAGACGACGCGTGGACCGATCGTGGCTCAAGAAACGGCGTGTGGAGCGATCGGGGCTCAGGAGACGACGCGTCGACCGATCAGGGCTCAGGTGACGGCGCGTGGACCGACCATGGCTCAGGAGACAGCGCGTGAAATGATCGGCGCTCGGAGATGGCGCGTGGACCGATTGGGGCTTAAGAGACGACGGCTGGACCGATCGGGGCTTAGGAGACGGTACGTGAATCGATCGGGGCACAGGAGACGGCGCGTGAGCCGGTCGGGGCTTAGGAGACGGCGCGTGGACTGATCGGGGCTCGGGAAGCGGCGCCTGAACCGATCTGGCTCGGAGACGGCGCGTGGAGGCATCGGGGTTTAGAAGACGACGTATGGACCGATCGGGGCTCAAGAAACGGCGCGTGGACCGATTGGAGCTCGGAGACAACGCGTGGACCGACTGGGGCTCAGGCGGTTGCGCGTGTACCAATTGGGGTTCGGCGACGGCGCGTGGACCAATCGCGGCTCGGAGACGGCGCGTTAACCGATCGGGGCTTAGGAGGCTGCGCGTGGACCGATCGAGGCTTAGAATGCGTCACGCGGACCGATCGGGGCTCGGATACGGCGTGTGGACGTATCGGGGCTTAGGAGACGATGCGTGGACCGATCGGGGCTCAGCAGACGGCGCATGGACCGATGGGTCTCCGAAACGACGCGTTAACCGAGCGGGGGTTACGAGACGATGCGTGGACCGATCGGGGCTCGGAGACTGCGCGTGGACGGATCGGGGCTCAGGAGACGGCGCGTGGGCCGATCGGGGCTCGGAGACGGCGCGTTAACCGATCGGGGCTCGGACACGACGCTTGTACGGATCGGAGCTTGGTGACGGAGTGTTGACCGATCGCGGTTTACAGACGGCCCGTGGACGGATCGGGGCTTAGGAGACGGCGTGCGGACCGATCGGGGCTCAGGAGACGGCGCGTAGACCGATCGCGGCTCGTAAATGACGCGTCAACCGATCGGGACTTAGGAGACGATGCGGGGATCGATCGGGGCTCGGCGACTCGCGTGGAACGACCGGGGCTTTGGAGGCGGCGCGTGAACCGATCGGGGCTTGATGACATCGCGTTTACCGATCGCGGTTCGGAGACGGCCCGTGGACAGATCGGGGCTTAGGAGACGGCGCGTGGACCTAACGGGGCTGAGGAGACGGCGCGTGGACAGATCGGGCTCAGGGAGACGGCGCGTGGACCGATCGGGGCTTAGGAGACGACGCGTAGACCGATCGGGGCTCGGAGACGGCGCGTGGAACGATCTGGGCTCGGAGACAGCGCGTGGACCGACTGGGGCCCAGGCGGTGGCGCGTGGACCAATTGGGGTTCGGCGACGGCGCGTGGACCGGTCCGCGCTCAGGAGACGGCGCGTGGACCGATCGGGGCTGAGGAGAAGGCGCGTGGTCCGATCGGGGCTTATGAGACGGCGCGTGGCCCGATCGGGGCTCGGAGATGGCGCGTGGAATGATCGGGGCTTAGGAGATGGCGTGTGGACCGATCGGAGATCAGGAGACGACGAGTGGACCGAGAGGGCTCTGGAAACGGCGCACGGACGGATCGTGGCTCGGAGACGGCGCGTGGAGGCATCGGGGCTTTGAAGACGACGCGTGGACCAAACGGTGCTCAGAAAACGGTGCGTGGAGCGATCGGGGCTCAGGAGACGGCGCGTGGACCGATCGGGGCTCAGGAGCCGGCGCGTGGACCGATTGGGGCTCGGATACGGCGCGTGAACCAACCGGGACTCAGGCGCCCGCGCGTGGACCGATCCCGGCTCGGCGACGGCGCGTGGACCGATGGGGGCTCAGGAGCCGCGCGTGGACCGATCATGGCTCGGTGACGGCGCGTGAACCGATCGGGGCTTAGGTGACGATGCGTGGACCGATTGGGGCTCAGGAAGCAGCGCCTGGACCGATCGTGGCTCGGAGACGGCGCGAGGAGGCATCTGGGCTTGAAAGACGACGCGTGGATCGATCGGGGCTCGGAGACGGCGCGTGGACCGACCGCGGCTCAGGAGGCCACGCCTGGACCGATCGGGGCTCGGCGACGGCGCGTGGACCGATCGAGTCTCGGAGACGACGCGTCGACCGATCGGGGCTCAGATGACGGCGCGCGGATCGATCGGGGCTCCGGAGACGCCGCGTGGAGCGATGGGGATCAGGAGACGGTGCGCGGACCGATCGGGGCTCGGAGACGGCGCGTGGACGGACCGCGGCTCAGAATGCGGTACGCGGACCGATCGGGGATCGGACACGGCGTGTGGACCGATCAAGGCTCGGAGACGACGCGTTTACGGATCGGGGATCAGGAGACGACGCGTGGAACGATCCGGGCTCAGGAGACGAAGCGTGGACCGATCGGGGCTCGGAGACGGTGTGTGGAACGATCGGGGCTCGGGTGACGGCGCGTGAACCGATCGGCGCTCGGAGACGGCGCGTGGATCGATCGGGGATCGGGGACGGCGCGTGGAACGATCGCGGCTCGGAGTCGACGCGTTACCCGATCGGGGCTTAGGAGACGATGCGTGGACCGATCGGGGCTCGGAGACGGCGCGTGGACCGACCGGGGTTTAGGAGAAGGCGCGTGGACCGATCGGAGATCAGGAGTTGATGCGTGGACCAATCGGGGTTGTGGAAGCGGCGCACGGACCGATCGTGGCTCGGAGACGGCGCGTGGAGGCATCGGGCCTTTGAAGACGACGCGTGGACCGATCGGGGCTCAGGAAACGGCGTGTGGCGCGATCGGGGCTCAGGAGACGACGCGTGGATCGATCGGGGCTCAGGAGATGGCGCGCGGACCGACTGGGGCTCAGGAGACTCGCGTGGATCGATCGGGGCTCCGGAGGCGCCGCGTGGACCGATTGGGATCAGGAGACGGTGCGTGAACCGATCTCGGCTCGGAGACGGCGCGTGGAACGATCGGGGCTCAGGAGACGACGCGTGGACCGATCCGTGCTCGGAGACAGCGCGTGGACCGACTGGGGCTCGGAGACGGCGCGTGGACCGATCGTGGCTTAGGAGAACGCGCGTTGAATGATCGGGGCTCAGGAGACGGCGCGTCGACCGATCGTGGCTCGGAGACGGCGCGTGGAGGCATCGGGGTAAAGAAGACGACGCACTGACCGAGCGGGGTTCAGGAGACGGCGCGAGGAGCGATCGGGGCTCAGGAGAAGACGCGTCAATTGATCGGGGCTCAGGACACGACGCGGCGACGGATCGGGGCTTGGAGACGGTGCGTGGACCGATGGGGATCAGGAGACGGTGCGTGGACCGATCGGGGCTCGGAGACGGCGCGTGGACCGATCGGGGCTTAGGAGACGACGCGTGGACCGATCGGGGCTTAGGAGACGACGCGTGGACCGATCGGGGCGTAGGAGACGACGCGTGTACCTATCGGGGCTCACGAAACAGCGTGTGGGCCGATTGGGGCTCAGGAGACGGCGCGTCGACCGTTCGGGGCTCAGGAGACGGCGCGCGGACCGGTCGGGGCTCAGGAGCCTAGCGTGGATCGATCGGGGCTCCGGAGGCGGCGCGTGGACCGATTGGAGAGGAGGAGATGGTGCGTGGACCGATCGGGGCTCAGGAGACGGCGCGTGGACTGATCGGTGCTCGCAGACTGCGCGTGGACGGACCGCGGCTTAGAATGCGGCACGCGGACCGATCGGGGATCGGAGACGGCGTGTGGACGTATCGGGGCTTAGAAGACGATACGTGGACCGATCGGGGCTCAGGAGATGGCGCGTGGACCGACTGGGGCTCAGGAGGTTGCGCGTGGACCAATTGGGGTTCGGCGACGGCGCGTGGACCGACCGAGGCTCAGGAGACCGCGCGTGGACCGATCGGGGCTCGGCGACTGCGCGTGGACCGATCAGGGCTCGGAGATGGCGCGTGGAACCATCGAGGCTCAGGAGGCCGCGCGTGGACTGATCCCGGCTCGGCGACGTCGCCTGGACCGATGGGGGCTCAGGAGCCGCGCGTGGACCGATCATGGCTCAGCGACGGCGCGTGGACCGATCGGGGCTTAGGTGACGATTCGTGGACCGATCGGGGCTCGGAGACGGAGCGTGGACCGATCCGGGCTTAGGAGACAACGCGTGGACCGATTGGGGCTCAGGAAGCAGCGCCTGGACCGATCGTGGCTCGGGGACGGCGCGAGGAGGCATCTGGGCTTGGAAGACGACGCGTGGATCGATCGGGGCTCGGAGACGTCGCGTGAACCGACCGGCGCTCAGGAGGCCGCGCGTGGACCGATCGATGCTCAGGAGGCCACGCCTGGACCGATCGGGGCTCCGCGACGGCGCGTGGACCGATCGATGCTCGGAGACGACGCGTGTACGGATCGGGGATTCGGCGATGACGCGTGGACCGATCCGGGCTCAGGAGACGGCGCGTGGACCGATCGGGGCTCGGAGACGGCGCGTGGAACGATCAGGGCTCAGGAGACGGCGCGTGAACCGATCGGCGCTCGGACACGGCGCGTGGACCGATAGGGGCTTAGGAGACGGCGCGTGGACCGATCGGGGCTCGGAGACGGGGCGTGGAATGATCGGGGCTCAGGAGACGGCGCGTGAAATGATCGGCGCTCTGGGACGGCGCGTAGACCGATTTGGGCTTACGAGACGGCGCGTGGACCGATCTGGGCTCAGGAAGCGGCGCCTGGACCGATCGTGCCTCGGAGACGGCTCGTCGAGGCATCGGGGCTAAGAAGACGACGCATGGATCGAGCGGGGCTCAGGAGATGGCGCGAGGAGCGATCGGGGCTCGGAGACGGCGCGTGGAGGCATCGGGGCTTTGAAGACGACGCGTGGACCGAACCGTGCTCAGAAAACGGCGCGTGGACCGATCGGTGCTCGGAGACGATGCGTGGACCGATCGGGGCTCAGGTAACGGCGTGTGGAGCGGTTGGGGCTTAGGAGACGACGCGTGGAACGATCGGGGCTCAGACGACGACGCGTCGACCGATCGGGGCTCAGGAGACGGCGCGTGGATCGATCGGGGCTCGGAGACGCCGCGTGGAACGATCGGGGCTCAGGATACGGCGCTTGAACTTATCGACGCTCGGAGACGGCGCGTGGACCGATTGAGGATTAAGAGACGACGGGTGGACCGATCGGGGCTTAGGAGACGGCGCGTGGAACGATCGGGGCTCAGAAGACGACGCGTCGACCGATCGGGGCTTAGGTGACGGCCCGCGGACCGACCGGGGCTCAGGAGACGGCGCGTGAAATTATCGGCGCTCCGAGAGGGCGCGTGGACCGATTGAGGCTTAAGAGACGACGGGTGGACCGATCGGGGCTAAGGAGACGGCACATGAATCGATCGGGGCACAGGAGACGGCGCGTGCACCGGTCGGGGCTTAGGAGACGACGCGTCGACAGATCGGGGCTCAGGAGACGGCGCGTGGACCGATCGGGGCTCGGCGATGGCGCGTGGACCGATCGGGGCTCGGCGATGGCGCGTGGACCGATCAGGTCTCGGAGACGACGCGTGGACCGATCGGAGCTCGGACACGGCCCGTGGACGGATCGGGGCTTAGGAGACGGCGCATGGACTAATTGGGGCTCAGGAGACGACGCGTGGACCGATCGGGGGTCGGAAACGACGCCTTAACCGAGCCGGGCTTAGGAGACGACGCGTGGACCTTTCGGGGCGTAGGAGACGACGCGTGTACCGATCGGGGCTCAGGAGACGGCGCGTGGACTGATCGGTGCTCGCAGACTGCGCGTGGACGGACCGCGGCTTAGAATGCGGCACGCGGACCGATCGGGGATCGGAGACGGCGTGTGGACGTATCGGGGCTTAGAAGACGATACGTGGACCGATCGGGGCTCAGGAGATGGCGCGTGGACCGACTGGGGCTCAGGAGGTTGCGCGTGGACCAATTGCGGTTCGGCGACGGCGCGTGGACCGACCGAGGCTCAGGAGACCGCGCGTGGACCGATCGGGGCTCGGCGACTACGCGTGGACGGATCGAGGCTCGGAGACGACGAGTATACGGATCGGGTATTAGGGGACGGAGCGTGGACCGATCCGGGCTCAGGAGACGGCGTGTGGACCGATCAGGCTTTAGTTGACGATTCGTGAACCGATCGGGGCTCGGAGACGGAGCGTGGACCGATCCGGGCGTTGGAGACAACGCGTGGACCAATTGGGGCTCAGGAAGCAGCGCCTGGACCGATCGGGGCTCCGCGACGGCGCGTGGACCGATCGATGCTCGGAGACGACGCGTGTACGGATCGCGGATTCGGCGATGACGCGTGGACCGATCCGGGCTCAGGAGACGGCGCGTGGACCGATCGGGGCTCAGACACGGCGCGTCGAACGATCGGGGCTCAGGAGACGGCGCGTGAACCGATCGGCGCTCGGAGACGGCGCGTGGACCGATAGGGGCTTAGGAGACGGCGCGTGGACCGATCGGGGCTCGGAGACGGGGCGTGGAATGATCGGGGCTCAGGAGACGGCGCGTGAAATGATCGGCGCTCTGGGACGGCGCGTAGACCGCTTTGGGCTTACGAGACGGCGCGTGGACCGATCGGGGCTCAGGAAGCGGCGCCTGGACCGATCGTGCCTCGGAGACGGCGCGTGGAGGCATCGGGGCTAAGAAGACGACGCATGGACCGATCGGGGCTGAGGAAACGGCGTGTGGACCGATCGGAGCTCCGAGACGACGCGTGGACCGATCGGGGCTCAGGAGACGGCGCGAGGAGCGATCGGGCTCAGGAGAAGACGCGTCAATTGATCGTGGCTCAGGAGACGACGCGTCGACGGATCGGGGCTTAGGAGACGACGCGTGGACCGATCGGGGCTTAGGAGACGACGCGTGGACCGATCGGGGCTCAGGAGACGGCGCGTGGACCGACCGGGTTTCAGGAGGCGACGCGTGGACCCATCGGGGCTCGGAGACGGCGTGTGGACCGATTGGGGCTTAGGAGACGGCGCGTGGACCGATCGGGGCTCAGGAAGCGGCGCCTGGACCGATCGTGGCTCGGAGACGGCGCGTGGAGGCATCTGGGCTTACAAGACGACGCGTGGATCGATCGGGGCTCGGAGACGGCGCGTGAACCGACCAGGGCTTAGGAGACGGCGCGTGGACCGATCGGGGCTCAGGAAGCGGCGCCTGGACCGATCGTGGCTCGGAGACGGCGCGTGGAGGCATCTGGGCTTACAAGACGACGCGTGGATCGATCGGGGCTCGGAGACGGCGCGTGAACCGGTCGGGGCTTAGGAGACGACGCGTCGACCGATCGAGGCTCGGAGACGACGCGTGTGAGGATCGGGGATTCGAGGACGACGCGTGGACCGATCCGGGCTCAGGAGACGGCGCGTGGACCGATCGGGGATCGGAAGCGGCGCGTGGAACGATCGGGGCTCGGATACGGCGCGTGGACCGGTCGAGGCTCGGAGACGACGCGTGTGCGGATCGGGGATTCGAGGACGACGGGTGGACCGATCCGGGCTCGGAGACGGCGCGTGGACCGATCGGGGCTCGGAAACGGCGCGTGGAACGATCGGGGCTCAGGAGACGGTGCGTGTACCGATCGTCGCTCGGAGACGGCACGTGGACCGATCGTGGCTTATGAGACGGCGCGTGAACCGATCGGAGATCAGGAGAAGACGCGTGCACCGATTGGGGCTCAGGAAGCAGCGCCTGGACCGATCGTGGCTCGGGGACGGCGCGAGGAGGCATCTGGGCTTGGAAGACGACGCGTGGATCGATCTGGGCTCAGGAAGCGGCGCCTGGACCGATCGTGCCTCGGAGACGGCTCGTCGAGGCATCGGGGCTAAGAAGACGACGCATGGATCGAGCGGGGCTCAGGAGATGGCGCGAGGAGCGATCGGGGCTCGGAGACGGCGCGTGGAGGCATCGGGGCTTTGAAGACGACGCGTGGACCGAACCGTGCTCAGAAAACGGCGCGTGGACCGATCGGTGCTCGGAGACGATGCGTGGACCGATCGGGGCTCAGGTAACGGCGTGTGGAGCGGTTGGGGCTTAGGAGACGACGCGTGGAACGATCGGGGCTCAGACGACGACGCGTCGACCGATCGGGGCTCAGGAGACGGCGCGTGAACCGATCGGCGCTCGGAGACGGCGCGTGGACCGATAGGGGCTTAGGAGACGGCGCGTGGACCGATCGGGGCTCGGAGACGGGGCGTGGAATGATCGAGGCTCAGGAGACGGCGCGTGAAATGATCGGCGCTCTGGGACGGCGCGTAGACCGCTTTGGGCTTACGAGACGGCGCGTGGACCGATCGGGGCTCAGGAAGCGGCGCCTGGACCGATCGTGCCTCGGAGACGGCGCGTGGAGGCATCGGGGCTAAGAAGACGACGCATGGACCGATCGGGGCTGAGGAAACGGCGTGTGGACCGATCGGAGCTCCGAGACGACGCGTGGACCGATCGGGGCTCAGGAGACGGCGCGAGGAGCGATCGGGCTCAGGAGAAGACGCGTCAATTGATCGTGGCTCAGGAGACGACGCGTCGACGGATCGGGGCTTAGGAGACGACGCGTGGACCGATCGGGGCTTAGGAGACGACGCGTGGACCGATCGGGGCTCAGGAGACGGCGCGTGGACCGACCGGGTTTCAGGAGGCGACGCGTGGACCCATCGGGGCTCGGAGACGGCGTGTGGATCGATTGGGGCTTAGGAGACGGCGCGTGGACCGATCGGGGCTCAGGAAGCGGCGCCTGGACCGATCGTGGCTCGGAGACGGCGCGTGGAGGCATCTGGGCTTACAAGACGACGCGTGGATCGATCGGGGCTCGGAGACGGCGCGTGAACCGACCAGGGCTTAGGAGACGGCGCGTGGACCGATCGGGGCTCAGGAGGCGACGCGTGGACCCATCGGGGCTCGGAGACGGCGTGTGGACCGATTGGGGCTTAGGAGACGGGGCGTGGGCCGATCGGGGCTCAGGAAGCGGCGCCTGGACCGATCGTGGCTCGGAGACGGCGCGTGGAGGCATCTGGGCTTACAAGACGACGCGTGGATCGATCGGGGCTCGGAGACGGCGCGTGAACCGACTAGGGCTTAGGAGACGGCGCGTGGACCGATCGGGGCTCAGGAAGCGGCGCCTGGACCGATCGTGGCTCGGAGACGGCGCGTGGAGGTATCTGGGCTTACAAGACGACGCGTGGATCGATCGGGGCTCGGAGACGGCGCGTGAACCGACCAGGGCTCAGGAGACGGCGCGTGGACGGGTCGGAGCTTAGGAGACGACGCGTCGACCGATCGAGGCTCGGAGACGACGCGTGTGAGGATCGGGGATTCGAGGACGACGCGTGGACCGATCCGGGCTCCGGAGACGGCGCGTGGACCGATCGGGGATCGGAAGCGGCGCGTGGAACGATCGGGGCTCGGATACGGCGCGTGGACCGGTCGAGGCTCGGAGACGACGCGTGTGCGGATCGCGGATTCGACGACGACGGGTGGACCGATCCGGGCTCGGAGACGGCGCGTGGACCGATCGGGGCTCGGAAACGGCGCGTGGAACGATCGGGGCTCAGGAGACGGTGCGTGAACCGATCGTCGCTCGGAGACGGCACGTGGACCAATCGTGGCTTATGAGACGGCGCGTGAACCGATCGGAGATCAGGAGAAGACGCGTGCACCGATCGGGGCTCTGGAAGCGGCGCACGGACCGATCGTGGCTCGGAGACGGCACGTGGAGGCATCGGGGCTTTGAAGACGACGCGTGGACCGAACGGTGCTCAGAAAACGCCGCGTGGACCGATGGGGATCAGGAGACGGTGCGTGGACCGATCGGGGCTCAGAAAGCGGCGCCTAGACCGATCGTGACTCGG
Organism: Netelia fuscicornis; assembly: GCA_946811545.1. NCBI lineage: Eukaryota > Metazoa > Arthropoda > Insecta > Hymenoptera > Ichneumonidae > Netelia > Netelia fuscicornis. The sequence continues at coordinate 28,103,002 of OX328012.1, forward strand.
AGACGGCGCGTGGAGGCATCGGGGCTAAGAAGACGACGCATGGACCGAGCGGGGCTCAGGAGACGGCGCGAGGAGTGATCGGGGCTCAGGAGAAGACGCGTGAATTGATCGGGGCTCAGAAATCGGCGCGTGGAGCGATCGGGGCTCAGGAGACGACGCGTGGATCGATCGCGGCTCACGAAACGACGCGTCGACCGATCGGGGCTCAGGAGACGGCGCGCGGACCGACCAGGGCTCAGGAGCCTCGCGTGGGCCGATCATGGCTCGGCGACGGCGCGTGGACGGATCGGGGCTCGGAGACGGCGCGTGGACGGATCGGGGCTCGGAGACGACGCGTGAACCGATCGAGGCTCAGGAGACGGCGCGTGGATCGATTGGGGCTTGGATAGGGCGCATGACGCGACCGGGGCTCAGGAGGACGCGCGTGGACCGATCGAGGCTCGGCGACGGCGCGTTAGCCGATCGGGGCTTAGGAGACGATGCGTGGACCGATCGGGGCTCGGAGACGGCGCGTGGACTGACCGGGGTTTAGGAGAAGGCGCTTGGACCGAACGGGGCTTAGGAGACGGCGCGTGGACCGATCGTGGCTCGGAGACGGCGCGTGGAACGATCGGGGCTCAGGAGACGGCGCGTCAACCGATCGGCGCTCGGAGACGGCGCGTGGACCGATCGGAGTTCAGGAGGCCGCGCGTGGAGCGATCATGGCTCGGCGACGGCGCGTGGACGGATCGGCGCTCGGAGACGGCGCGTCGACCGATCGGGGCTCAGGAGACGGCGCGTGGACCGATCGACGCTCGGAGACGGCGCGTGGAACGATCGGGGCTCAGGAGACGACGCGTGGACCGATCGGGGCTCAGAAGACGGCGCGTAGACCGATCGGGCCTCCGAAACGACGCGTTAACCGAGCGGGGCTTAGGAGACGATGCGTGGACCGATCGGGGCTCGGAGACAGCGCGTGTACCGACTGGGGCTCAGGAGACCGCGCGTGAACCGATCGGGGCTCGGCGGTTGCGCGTGGACCAATTGGGGTTCGGCGACGGCGCGTGGATCGATCGGGGCTTAGGAGACGGCGCGGGCATCGATCGGGGCCCGGAGACGGGTCGTGGACAGAAGGGGGCTTAGGTGACGGCGCGTGGAACGATCGTGGCTGGAAGACAGCACGTCCACCAATCGGGGCTTGGGAGACGACGTGTAGATCGATCGGGGCTCAGGAGATGGCGCGTGAACCGACCATGGCTCAGGAGGCCGCGCGTGGACCGACTGGGGCTCAGGAGTTTGCGCGTGGACCAATTGGGGTTCGGCGACGGGGCGTGGACCGATCGGGGCTCGGAGACGGTGCGTGGACCGACCGGGGCTGAGGAGGCCGCGCGTGGACCGATCGAGGCTTAGGAGCTGACGCATGGACCGATCGGGGCTGAGGAGACGGCGCGTGAACCGAACGGGGCTCGGAGACGGCGCGTGGAATGATCGGAGCACAGGAGACGGCGCGTGAACCGATCGGCGCTCGGAGACCGCCCGTGGATCGATCGGGGCTTAGGAGAAGGCGCGTGGACCGATCGGGGCTTAGGAGACAATGCGTGGACCAATCGGGGCTCGGAGACGGCGCGTGGACCGACCGGGGTAAGCAGGCCGCGCGTGGACCGATCGAGGCTTAGGAGCCGACGCGTGGACCGATCGGGGCTGAAGAGACGGCCCGTGGACCGATCGGGGCTCGGAAACGGCCCGTGGAACGATCGGAGCACACGAGACGGCGCGTGAACCGATCGGCGCTCGGAGACGGCGCGTGGACCGATCGGGGCTCAGGAGACGACGCGTTAACAGAGCGGGGCTTAGGAGACGATGCGTGGACCGATCGGTGCTCGGAGATTGAGCGTGAACCGACTGGGGCTCAGGAGGTTGCGCGTAGACCAATTGGGGTTCGGCGCCGGCGCGTGGACCGACCGGGGCTTAGGAGACGACGCGTCGACCGATCGGGGCTTAGGAGACGACCCGTCGACCGATCGGGGCTTAGGAGGCGGCGCGTGGACCCGTCGGGGCTCGGAGACGGCGCGATAACCGATCGGGGCTTAGGAGACGACGCGTGGGCCGGTCGGGGCTCGGAGACGGCGCGTGGACGGACCGTGGCTTAGAATGCGTCACGCGGACCGATCGGGGCTCGGATACGGCGTGTGGACATATCGGGGCTTCGGAGACGATGCGTGGACCGACCGGAGCTCATTAGACCGCGCGTGGACCGATCGCGGCTCGTGCGACGGCGCGTGCACCGATCGGCGCTCGGAGACGGCGCTGACCGATCGTGGCTTAGGAGAAGGCGCGTGGAACGATCGGGGTTCAGGAGACGGCGCGTGGACCGATTGGGGCTCGGAGACGGCGCGTTAACCGATTGGGGCTTAGGAGACGATGCGTGGATCGATCGGGGCTCAGGATGCTCGCGTGGATCGATCGGGGCCCCGGAGGCGCCGCCCGGTCCCATGGGGATCAGGAGACAGTGCGTGGACCCATCGGGGCTCGGAGACGGCGCGTGGACCGATCGGGGCTTAGGAGACGACGCGTGGACCGATCGGGGTGTAGGAGACGACGGGTGAACCGATCGGGGCTTAGGAGACGACGCGTGGACCGATCGGGGCTCAGGAGACGGCGCGTGGACCGATCGGGGATTCGGAGACGGTACGTGGACCGATCGGGGCTCGGAGACGGTACGAGGACCGACCGGAGCTCAGGAGATTCGCGTGGATCGATCAGGGCTCCGGAGGGGGCGCATGGACCGATTGGGGAGCATGAGATGGTGCGTGGACCGATCGGGGCTCGGAGACGGCGCACGGACCGATCGGGGCTTAGGAGACGACGCGTGGACCGATTGGGGCTCAGGAGGCCGCGCGTAGACCGATCGCGGCTCGACGCCGCGCGTGGACGGATCAGGGCTCAGGAGACGGACCGTGGACCGATCGGGGCTTAGGAGAAAACACGTGGACCGATCGGGGCTCAGGAAGCGGCGCCTGCACCGATCGTGGTTGGGAGACGGCGCAAAGAGGCATCTGGGCTTAGAAGACGACGCGTGGACCGATCGGGGCTCAGGAAACGGCGCGTGGACCGACCGCGGCTCAGGAGGCCACGCCTGGACCGATCGGGGCTCGGAGACGGCGTGTGGACCGATCGGGAATGAGGAAACGGCGCGTGGAGCGATCGGGGCTCAGGAGGCGGCGCGTAGATCGATCGGGGCTCGGAGACGGCACGTTAACCGATCGGGGCTTAGGAGACGATGCGTGGACCGATCGCGGCTCGGAGACGGCGTGTGAACCGACCGGGGCTCAGGAGTCCGCGCGTGGACCGATCGAGGCTCGGCGACGGCGAGTGGACCCATCGGGGCTCGGAGACGACGCGTGTACGGATCGGGGCTTGATGACGGCGGCTTTATCGATCGCGGCTCGGAGACGGCCCGTGAATCGATCGGCGCTCGGAGACGGCGCGTGGACCGATCGGGGCTTATGAGACGTTGCGTGGACCGATCGGAGATCAGGAGAAGACGCGTGCACCGATCGGGGCTCTGGAAGCGGCGCACGGACCGATCGTGGCTCGGAGACGGCGCGTGGAGGCATCGGGGCTTTGAAGACGACGCGTGGACCGAACGGTGCTCAGAAAACGCCGCGTGGACCGATGGGGATCAGGCGCCGGTGCGTGGAGCGATCGGGGCTCGGAGACGCCGCTTGGACCGATCGGGGCTTAGGAGACGGCGCGTGGACCGATTGGGGCGTAGGAGACGGCGCGTGGACCGATCGGGGCTCAGGAAGCGGCGCCTAGACTGATCGGGGCTCGGAGACGGCGCGTGGACCGATTGGGCCTCGGATACGGTGCGTGAAGCAACCGGGGCTCAGGAGGCCGCGCGTGGACCGATCGCGGCTCGTGCGACGGCGCGTGCACCGATCGGCGCTCGGAGACGGCGCTGACCGATCGTGGCTTAGGAGAAGGCGCGTGGAACGATCGGGGTTCAGGAGACGGGGCGTGGACCGATTGGGGCTCGGAGACGGCGCGTTAACCGATTGGGGCTTAGGAGACGATGCGTGGGTCGATCGGGGCTCAGGATCCTCGCGTGGATCGATCGGGGCTCCGGAGGCGCCGCGTGGACCCTTGGGGATCAGGAGACAGTGCGTGGACCAATTGGGGCTCGGAGACGGCGCGTGGACCGATCGGGGCTTAGGAGACGACGCGTGGACCGTTCGGGGCTCGGAGACGACGTGTGAACCGATCGGGGCTCAGGAGACGGCGCGTGGACTGATCGGTGCTCGCAGACTGCGCGTGGACGGACCGCGGCTGAGAATGCGGCACGCGGACCGATCGGGGATCGGAGACGGCGCGTGGAACCATCGGGGCTCGAAGACGGCGCGTTAACCGATCGGGGCGTAGGAGACGATGCGTGGACTGATCGGGGCTCGGAGACGGCGCGTGGACCGATCGGGGCTTAGGAGACGACGCGTGGACCGATCGGGGCTTATAAGACGACGCGTGGACTGATCGGGGCGTAGGAGACGACGCGTGGACCGATCCGGGCTCAGGAGACGGCGCGTGGACCGATCAGGGCTCGGAGACGGCGCGTGGAACCATCGGGGCTCAGGAGGCCGCGCGTGGACCGATCCCGGCTCGGCGACGTCGCCTGGACCGATGGGGGCTCAGGAGCCGCGCGTGGACCGATCATGGCTCGGCGACGGCGCGTGGACTGATCGGGGCTCAGATGACGGTGCGCGGACCGACCGGGGCTCAGGAGACTCGCGTGGATCGATCGGAGCTTAGGAGACGACGCGTGGACCGATCGGGGCGTAGGACGCGACGCGTGTACCTATCGGGGCTCACGAGACAGCGTGTGGACCGATTGGGGCTCAGGAGACGGCGCCTGGACCGATCGGCGCTCGGAGACAGCGCGTGGACCGATCGGGGCTTAGGAGACGGCGCGTGGACCGATCGGAGATGAGGAGACGATGCGTGGACCGATAGGGCTCTGGAAACGGCGCACGGACCGATCGTGGATCGGCGACGGCCTGTGGACCGATTGGGGCTCAGGAGGCCGCGCGTGGACCGATCATGGCTCGGCGACGGCGCGTGGACCGATTGGGGCTCGGAGACAGCGCGTGGACCGACTGGGACTCAGGCGGTTGCGCGTGGACCAAATGGGGTTCGGCGACGGCGCGTGGACCGCTCGGCGCTCGGAGACGGCGCGTTAACCGATCGGGGCTTAGGAGACGATGCGTGAACCGATCGGGGCTCGGAGACGGCGCGTGGACCGATCGGGGCTTAGGAGACAACGCGTGGACCGATGGGGGCTCGGAGACGGCACGTGTACCTATCGGAGCTCACGAGACAGCGTGTGGACCGATTGGGGCTCAGGAGACGGCGCGTGGACCGATCGGGGCTCAGGAGACGGCGCGTGGACCGATCGGAGCTCGGAGACGGCGCGTGGAACGATCGGAGCTCAGGAGACGGGGCGTGAAATGATCGGCGCTCTGAGACGGCGCGTGGACCGATCGGTGCTCGGAGACGACGCGTGGACCGATCGGGGCTGAGGAGACGGCGCGTGGACCGATCGGGGCTCAGGAGACGGCGCGTGAACCCGTCGGCGCTCGGAGACGGGGCGTGTACAGATTGGGGCTTAGGAGACGGCGCGTGGACCGATGGGGGTCGGAGACGGCGCGTGGACCGATCGGGGCTCACGAGACGGCGCGTGGACCGATCGGGGCTCACGAGACGGCGCGTCGACCGATCGGGGTTCAGGAGACGGCGCGTGGACCGATCGGAGCGCAGAAGGCGGCGCGTGGACCGACCGGGGCTCAGGAACCTCGCGTGGATCGATCGGGGCTCAGGAGGCGACGCGTGGACCCATCGCGGCTCGGAGACGGCGTGTGGACGTATCGGGGCTTAGGAGACGACGCGTGGACTGATCGGGGGTCAGGAGAAGACGCGTGGACCGATCGGGGCTTAGGAGAGGACCCGTCGACCTATCGGGGCTCAGGAAACGACGCGTGGACGGATCGGGTCTCAGGAGACGGCGCGTGAACCCGTCGGCGCTCGGAGACGGGGCGTGTACAGATTGGGGTTTAGGAGACGGCGCGTGGACCGATGGGGGTCGGAGACGGCGCGTGGACCGATCGGGGCTTAGGAGACGACGCGTGGACCGATCGGGGCTGAAAAGACGGCGCGTGGACCGATTGGGGCTCGGAGACGGCGCGTGGAACGATCGGGGCTTAGGAGGCCGCGCGTGGACCGATCGGGACTCAGGAGACGGCGTGTGGGCCGATCGGGGCTCAGGAGGCGGCGCGTGGACCGATTGGGGCTCAGGAGACGGCGCGTGGACGTATCGGGGCTTAGGAGACGATGCGTGAACCGATCGGGGCTTAGGAGACGACGCGTGGAACGATCGGGGCTCAGGAGACTCGCGTGGATCGATCGGGGCTCAGGAGGCAACGCGGGGACCCATCGGGGCTCGGAAACGGCGTGTGGACGTATCGGGGCTTAGGAGACGACGCGTGGACTGATCGGAGCTCAGGATCCTCGCGTGGATCGATCGGGGCTCCGGAGGCGCCGCGTGGACCCTTGGGGATCAGGAGACAGTGCGTGGACCCATTGGGGCTCGGAGACGGCGCGTGGACGGACCGCGGCTTAGAATGCGGCACGCGGACCGATCGGGGATCGGAGACGGCGCGTGGAACCATCGGGGCTCAGGAGGCCGCGCGTGGACCGATCCCGGCTGGGCGACGTCGCCTGGACCGATGGGGGCTCAGGAGCCGCGCGTGGACCGATCATGGCTCGGCGACGGCGCGTGGACCGATCGGGGCTTAGGTGACGATTCGTGAACCGATCGGGGCTCGGAGACAGAGCGTGGACCGATCCGGGCTTAGGAGACAACGCGTGGACCGATCGGGGCTCGGAGATGGGGCGTAGAATGATCGGGGCTCAGGAGACGGCGCGTGAAATGATCGGTGCTCTGGGACGGCGCGTAGACCGATTTGGGCTTACGAGACGGCGCGTGGACCGATCGGGGCTCAGGAAGCGGCGCGTGGACCGATCGTGCCTCGGAGACGGCTCGTCGAGGCATCGGGGCTAAGAAGACGACGCATGGATCGAGCGGGGCTCAGGAGACGGAGCGAGGAGCGATCGGGGCTCGGAGACGGCGCGTGGAGGCATCGGGGCTTTGAAGACGACGCGTGGACCGAACCGTGCTCAGAAAACGGCGCGTGGACCGATCGGTGCTCGGAGACGATGCGTGGACCGATCGAGGCTCAGGTAACGGCGTGTGGAGCGGTTGGGGCTTAGGAGACGACGCGTGGAACGATCGGGGCTCAGAAGACGACGCGTCGACCGATGGGGACTCAGGAGACGGCGCGTGGCCCGATTGGGGCTCGGATACGGCGCGTGAACCGACCGGGGCTCAGGAGGCCGCCCGAGAACCGATCGCGGCTCGGCGACGGCGCGTGGACCGATGGGGGCTCAGGAGGCCGCGCGTGGACCGATCATGGCTCGGCGACGGCGCGTAGACCGATCGGGGCTCGGAGACGACGCGTGGACTGATCGGGGCTCGAAGACAGCGCGTGGACCGACTGGGGCTCGGAGACGACGCGTGTACGGATCGGGGCTTTGAAGACGACGCGTGGACCAAACGGTGCTCAGAAAACGGTGCGTGGAGCGATCGGGGCTCAGGAGACGGCGCGTGGACCGATCGGGGCTCAGGAGCCCGCGCGTGGACCGATCCCGGCTCGGCGACGGCGCGTGGACCGATGGGGGCTCAGGAGCCGCGCGTGGACCGATCATGGCTCGGTGACGGCGCGTGGACCGATCGGGGCTTAGGTGACGATGCGTGGACCGATTGGGGCTCAGGAAGCAGCGCCTGGACCGATCGTGGCTCGGAGACGGCGCGAGGAGGCATCTGGGCTTGAAAGACGACGCGTGGATCGATCGGGGCTCGGAGACGGCGCGTGGACCGACCGCGGCTCAGGAGGCCACGCCTGGACCGATCGGGGCTCGGCGACGGCGCGTGGACCGATCGAGTCTCGGAGACGACGCGTCGACCGATCGGGGCTCAGATGACGGCGCGCGGATCGATCGGGGCTCCGGAGACGCCGCGTGGAGCGATGGGGATCAGGAGACGGTGCGCGGACCGATCGGGGCTCGGAGACGGCGCGTGGACGGACCGCGGCTCAGAATGCGGTACGCGGACCGATCGGGGATCGGACACGGCGTGTGGACCGATCAAGGCTCGGAGACGACGCGTTTACGGATCGGGGATCAGGAGACGACGCGTGGAACGATCCGGGCTCAGGAGACGAAGCGTGGACCGATCGGGGCTCGGAGACGGTGTGTGGAACGATCGGGGCTCGGGTGACGGCGCGTGATCCGATCGGCGCTCGGAGACGGCGCGTGGATCGATCGGGGATCGGGGACGGCGCGTGGAACGATCGCGGCTCGGAGTCGACGCCTTAGCCGATCGGGGCTTAGGAGACGATGCGTGGACCGATCGGGGCTCGGAGACGGCGCGTGGACCGACCGGGGTTTAGGAGAAGGCGCGTGGACCGATCGGAGATCAGGAGTTGATGCGTGGACCAATCGGGGTTGTGGAAGCGGCGCACGGACCGATCGTGGCTCGGAGACGGCGCGTGGAGGCATCGGGCCTTTGAAGACGACGCGTGGACCGATCGGGGCTCAGGAAACGGCGTGTGGCGCGATCGGGGCTCAGGAGACGACGCGTGGATCGATCGGGGCTCAGGAGATGGCGCGCGGACCGACTGGGGCTCAGGAGACTCGCGTGGATCGATCGGGGCTCCGGAGGCGCCGCGTGGACCGATTGGGATCAGGAGACGGTGCGTGAACCGATCTCGGCTCGGAGACGGCGCGTGGAACGATCGGGGCTCAGGAGACGACGCGTGGACCGATCCGTGCTCGGAGACAGCGCGTGGACCGACTGGGGCTCGGAGACGGCGCGTGGACCGATCGTGGCTTAGGAGAACGCGCGTTGAATGATCGGGGCTCAGGAGACGGCGCGTCGACCGATCGTGGCTCGGAGACGGCGCGTGGAGGCATCGGGGTAAAGAAGACGACGCACTGACCGAGCGGGGTTCAGGAGACGGCGCGAGGAGCGATCGGGGCTCAGGAGAAGACGCGTCAATTGATCGGGGCTCAGGACACGACGCGGCGACGGATCGGGGCTTGGAGACGGTGCGTGGACCGATGGGGATCAGGAGACGGTGCGTGGACCGATCGGGGCTCGGAGACGGCGCGTGGACCGATCGGGGCTTAGGAGACGACGCGTGGACCGATCGGGGCTTAGGAGACGACGCGTGGACCGATCGGGGCGTAGGAGACGACGCGTGTACCTATCGGGGCTCACGAAACAGCGTGTGGGCCGATTGGGACTCAGGAGACGGCGCGTCGACCGTTCGGGGCTCAGGAGACGGCGCGCGGACCGGTCGGGGCTCAGGAGCCTAGCGTGGATCGATCGGGGCTCCGGAGGCGGCGCGTGGACCGATTGGAGAGGAGGAGATGGTGCGTGGACCGATCGGGGCTGGGAGACGGCACGCGGAACGATCAGGGCTCAGAAGACTGGGCGTGGATGGATCGGGGCTTAGGGAACGACGCGTGGGCCGATCGGGGCTCAGGACCCGGCGCGTGGAACGATCGGGGCTCGGCGACGGCGCGGGGAACGATCGGCGCTCAGGAGACGGCGCGTGAACCGATCGGGGCTCAGGAGGCGCCACGTGGACGGATGGGGCTCAGGAGACGGTGCGTGGACCGATCGGGGCTCGGAGACGGCGCCTGGAACGATCGGGGCTCAAGAGACGGCGCGAGGACCGACCGGGGCTCAGGAGACGGCGCGTGGACCGATCGGGGCTCGGAGACGACTCCTGGACCGATCGGGGCTCAGGAGACGGCGCGTGGAGCGATCGGGGCTCGGAGACGGCGCGTGGACCGGTCAGGGCTTAGGAGACGACGCTTGGACCGATCGGGGCTTAGGAGGCGCCGCGTGGAACGATCGGGGCTCATGAGACGGCGTGTAGACCGATCGGGGCTCCGGCGGCGACGCGTCGACCGATCGGGGCCCAGGAAACGGCGCGTGGATCGATCGGTGCTGGAAGACGACGCGTGGACCGATCGGGGGTCAGGAGCCGATTCGTGAACCGATCGGGGATTAGGAGACGACGCGTGGACCGATAGGGGCTCGGAGACGACGCGTGTACGAATCGGAGTTCAGGAAACGGCGCGTGGATGCGATCGAGGCTCAGGAGACGACGCGTCGACCGACCGGAGGTCAGGAGGCGACGCGTGGACTCATCGGGGCTCGGAGACGGCACGTGGACCGGTCGGGGCTTAGGAGACTCGCGTGGATCTATCGAGGCTTCGGAGGCGGCGTGTGAACCGATCGGGGATTAGGAGACGGTGCGTGGAGCGATCGAGGCTTAGAAGATGGCGCGTGGACCGATCGGGGCTGGTGAAGCGGCGCCTGGACCGATCGTAGCTCGGAGACGGCGCGTGGACCGATCGGGGCTTAGGAGACGATGCGTAGACCGATCGGGGCTCACGAGACAGCGCGTGGACCGATTGGGGATCAGACGGCCGCGCGGGGACCAATCGGCGTTCGGCGACGGCGGGTGGACCGATCGGGGCTCGGAGACGAAGCGTGTACGGATCGGGGCTGAGGAGACGGCGCGTGGTCCGATCGGTGCTCCGACACTGGCTGTGGACGTATCGGGGCTTAGGAGACGACGCGTAGACCGATGGGGGCTTACGAGACGGCGCGTGGATCGATCGGAGCTCGGAGACGGCGCGTGAACCGACCGGGGCTGAGGAGGCCGCCCGTGGACCGATCATGGCTCGGCGACGGCGCGTGGACCGATCGGGGCTCATGAGACGGCGCGTAGACCGATCGGGGCTCCGGCGGCGACGCGTGGACCGATCGGGGCCCAGGAAACGGCGCGTGGATCGATCGGTGCTCGAAGACGACGCGTGGACCGATCGGGGCTCAGGAGCCGATGCGTGAACCGATCGGGGATTAGGAGACGACGCGTGGACCGATCGGGGCTCGGAGACGACGCGTGGACCGATCGGGGCTCAGGAGATGGCGCGTGGACCGATCGGAGCTCGGAGACGACGCGTGGACCGATCGGGGCTCAGGAGATGGCGCGTGGATCGATCGGGTATCAGGAGACGATACGTGGAGCGATCGGGGCTCAGGAGGCGGCGCGTGGATCGATCGGGGCTCAGGAGACGCCGCGTGGACCGATCGCGTATTAGGGGACGGCGCTTCGACCGATCGGTGCTCGGAGTCGGCGCGTGGATGGACCATGGCTTAGAATGCGGCACGCGAACCGATCTGGGCTCGGAGATGGCACGTGGACCGATCGGGGCTCGGAGACGGCGCGTTAGGCGATCGGGGCTTAGGAGACGATGCGTGGACCGATCGGGGCTTAGGAGCCGACACGTGGACCGATCGGGGCTCAGAAGGCGGCGCCTGGACCGATCGTGGCTCCGAAACGGCGCGTGGAGGCTTCGGGGCTTAAAAGACGATGCGTGGACCGATCGCGGCTCGGAGACGGCGCGTTCACCGATCGGGGCTTAGGAGACGACGCGTAGACCGATCGGGGCTCACGAGACAGCGCGTGGACCGATTGGGGATCAGACGGCCGCGCGGGGATCAATCGGGGTTCGGCGACGGCGGGTGGACCGATCGGGGCTCGGAGACGAAGCGTGTACGGATCGGCGCTGAGGAGACGGCGCGTGGACCGATTGGTGCTCCGACACTGGCTGTGGGCGTATCGGGGCTTAGGAGACGACGCGTAGACCGATGAGTGCTTAGGAGACGGCGCGTGCATCGATCGGGGCTCGGAGACGGCGCGTGGACCGATCAGGGCTCAGGAAACGGCGCGTGAACCGATCGGGGCTTAGGAGATGACGCGTGGACCTATCGGGGCTCAGAGACGGCGCGTGGAACGATCGGGGCTCAGGAAACGGCGCGTGCACCGATCGGTGCTCGGAGACGGCGCGTGGAGCGATCGGGGCTCAGGAGACGACGCGTGGACCGATCGGGGCGTAGGAGACGACGCGTATACCTATCGGGGCTCAGGAGATAGCGCGTGGACCGATTGGGGCTCAGGAGACGGCACGTGGACCGCTCGGGGCTTAGGAGACGACGCCTGGACCAATCGGGGCTTAGGAGGCGGCGTGGGGAACGATCGGGGCTCAGGAGACGGCGCGTGCACCGATCGGCGCTCGGAGACGGCGCGTGGAGCAATCGGGGCTCAGGAGACGACGCGTGGATCGATCGGGGCTGAGGAGACGACGCGCCGACCAATCGGGGCTCAGGATGCGGCGCGTGGACCCATCGGGGCTCGGAGACGACACGTGGACCGATTAGGGCTTAGGAGACGATGCGTGGACCGATCGGGGCTCAGGAGACGGCGCGTGGACAGATCAGTGCTCGGAGACGGCGCGTGGACGGACCGTGGCTTAGAATGCGTCACACGGACCGATCGGGGCTCGGAGACGGCGTGTGGACGTATCGGGGCTTCGGAGACGGTACGTGGACCGATCGAGGCTCGGAGACGGCGCGTGGACCGACCGGGGCTCAGGAGGCGGCGCGTGGACCCATCGGGGCTCGGAGACGACACGTGGACCGATTAGGGCTTAGGAGACGACGCGTGGACCGATCCGGGCTCAGGATACGGCGCGTGAACCGATCGAGGCTCGGAGACGGGGCGTGGACGGACCGTGGCTTAGAATGCGTCACGCGGACCGATTGGGGCTTCGGAGACAGTACGTGGACCGATCAAGGCTCGGACCCGGCGCGTGGACCGACCGGGGCTCACAGGAGGCAGCGCGTGGATCTATCGGGGCTCCGGAGACGGCGCGTGAACTGATCGGGGCTTAGGCGAAGGGGCGTGGTCCAACCGGGGCTGAGGAGGCCGCGCGTGGACCAATTGGGGTTCGGCGACGGCGCGTGGACCGACCGGGGCTCGGAGACGGCGCGTGGACAGATCGGGGCTTAGGAGACGACGCGTTAACCGATCGGTGCTTAGGAGACGATGCGTGGACCGATCGGGGCTCGGAGACGGCGCGTGGACCGATCGAGGCTCGGAGACGACGCGTGTACGGATCGGGAATTCGGGGACGACGCCTGGAACGATCCGGGCTCAGGAAACGGCGTGTGGAGCGATCGGGACTCAGGAGACGACGCGTGGATCGATCGGGGCTCAGGAGACGACGCGTCGACCGATCGGGGCTCAGGAGACGGCGCGCGGACCGACAGGGGCTCAGGAGACTCGCGTGGATCGAACGGGGCTCCGGAGGCGCCGCGTGGACCGATGGGGATCAGGAGACGGTGCGTGGACCGATTGGGGCTCGGTGACGGCGCGTGGACCGATCGGGGCATCGGAGACGACGCGTGGACCGATCGGGGCTTAGGACACGACGCGTGGACCGATCAGTGCTCAGGATGCGGCGCCTAGACCGATCGTGGCTCGGAGAAGGCGCGTGGGGGCATGTGGGCTTAGAAGACGATGCGTGGACCGATTGGGGCTCAGGAAACGGCGCGTGAACCGATCGGGGCTTAGGAGACGACGCGTGGACCGATCGGGGCTCAGGAAGCGGCGCACGGACCGATCGTGGCCCGGAGACGATGCGTGGACCGATCGGGGCTCAGGAAACGGCGCGTGGAGCGATCAGGGTCAGGAGACGACGCGTGGATCGATCGGGGCTCAGGAGACGACGCGTCGACCGATCGCGGCTTAGGAGACGACGCGTCGACCGATCGCGGCTTGGAAGACGACGCGTGGACCGATCGCGGCTTGGAAGACGACGCGTGGACCGAACGGTGCTGAGAAAACGGGGAGTGAACCTATCGGTGCTCGGAGACGATGCGTGGACCGCTCGGGGCTCAGGAAACGGCCCGTGGAGCGATCAGGGTCAGGAGACGACGCGTGGATCGATCGGGGCTCAGGAGACGACGCGTCGACCGAGCGGAGGTCAGGAGGCGACGCGTGGACCGATCGGGGCTGAGGAGACGGCGCGTGGACCGATCGGGGCTCAGGAGACGGCGCGTGGACGGGTCGGGGCTCAGGAAGCGGCACGTGGAGCGATCGGGGCTCAGGCGACGACGCATGGATCGATCGGGAATCAGGAGACGACACGTAGACCGATCGGGGCTCAGAAGGCGGCGCCTAGACCGATCGTGGCTCGGAAACGGCGCGTGGAGGCTTCGGGGCTTAAAAGACGACGCGTGGATCGATCGGGGCTCCCGAAACGGCCCATGGACCAATCGGTGTTCGGAGACGACGCGTGGACCGATCGGGGCTGAGGAGACGGCGCGTGGACCGAACGGGGCTCAGGAGACGGCGCGTTGACCGATCGGGGCTCAGGAGACGGCGCGTGGACCGATCGGGGCTTAGGAAACGACGCGTGGACCGATCGGGGCTCAGGAGACGACGCATTGAGCGATCGGGACTCGGAGACGGCGCGTGGACCGATCGGGGCTCAGGAAACGGCGCGTGGACCGATGGGGATTAGGAGACAGTGCGTGGACCGAACGGGGCTCGGAGACGGCGAGTGAACCGGTCGGGGCTTAGGAGACAACGCGTGGACCGAGCGGGACTCAGGAGACGACGCGTGGACCGATCGGGGTTTAGCAGAGGACGCGTCGACCGATCGGGGCTCAGGACACGGCGCGTGGACCCATCGGGGCTTAGGACACGACGCGTGGACCGATCGGTGCTCAGGAAGTGGCGCCTGTACCGATCGTGGCTCGGAGACGGCGCCTGGGGGCATCTGCGCTTAGAAGACGACGCGTGGACTGATCGGGGCTCAGGAAACGGCGCGTGAACCGATCGGGGCTTAGGAGACGACGCGTGGACCTATCGGGGCTCAGAGACGGCGCGTGGACCGATCGGGGCTCCCGAAACGGCCCATGGATCAATCGGTGCTCGGAGACGACGCGTGGACCGATCGGGGCTGAGGAGACGGCGCGTGGACCGATCGGGGCTCAGGAGACGGCGGGTTGACCGATCGGGGCTCAGGAGACGGCGCGTGGACCGATCGGGGCTTAGGAGACTCGCGTAGATAGATCGGGGCTCCGGAGGCGGCACGTGGACCGATCGGGGATCAGGAGACGGTGCGTGGACAGATCGCGGCTCGGAGACGGCGCGTGGACCGATCGGCGCTTAGGAGACGACGCGTGGACCGATCGGGGCTTAGGAGACGACGCGTAGACCGAGCGGGGCTCACGAGACAGCGCGTGTACCGATTGGGAGTCAGACGGGGGCGCGGGAACCAATCGGGGTTCGGCGACGGCGGGTGGACCGATCGGGGCTCGGAGACGAAGCGTGTACGATCGGGGCTGAGGAGACGGCGCGTGGACCGATCGGGGCTGAGGAGACGGTGCGTGGACAGATCGCGGCTCGGAGACGGCGCGTGGACCGATCGGGGCTCAGGAAACGGCGCGTGGACCAATGGGGATCAGGAGACAGTGCGTGGACCGAACGGGGCTCGGAGACAGCGCCTGGGGGCATCTGCGCTTAGAAGACGACGCGTGGACCGATCGGGGCTCAGGAAACGGCGCGTGAACCGATCGGGGCTTAGGAGATGACGCGTTGACCGATCGCGGCTCAGGAGACGGCGTGTGGACCGATCGGGGCTCAGGAGACGGTGCGTGAACCGACCGGAGTTCAGGAGATTCGCGTGGATCGATCGGGGCTCCGGAGGCGGCGCGTGGACCGATTGGGGAGCAGGAGACGACGCGTGGACCGTCCGGGGTTAGGAGACGACGCGTGGACCGATCGGAGCTGAGGAGACGGCGCGTGGACCGATCGGGGCTTCGGAGATGGTACGTGGACATATCGGGGCTCGGAGACGGCGCGTGGACCGATCGGCGCTCGGAGACGGCGCGTGGAGCGATCGGGGCTCAGGAGACGACGCGTGGATCGATCGGGGCTGAGGAGACGACGCGCCGACCAATCGGGGCTCAGGATGCGGCGCGTGGACCCATCGGGGCTCGGAGACGACACGTGGACCGATCAGGGCTTAGGAGACGATGCGTGGACCGATCGGGGCTCAGGAGACGGCGCGTGGACCGATCAGTGCTCGGAGACGGCGCGTGGACGGACCGTGGCTTAGAATGCGTCACACGGACCGATCGGGGCTCGGAGACGGCGCGTGTAGCGATCGAGGCTCGGAGACGACGCGTGTACGGATCGGGGCTTAGGAGACGGCGCGTAGACCGATCGGGGCTCAGGAGACGGCGCGTGGAACGATCGGGGCTCAGGAGTCTGCGTGTGGACCGATCGGGGCTCGGAGACGGCGCGTTAACCGATCGGGGCTTAGGAGACGATGCGTGGACCGATCGGGGTTCGGAGACGACGCGGGGACCGACCGGGGCTAAGGAGACGGCGCGTAGACCGATCGGGGCTCAGAGACGGCGCTTGGACCGATCGAGGCTTAGGAGAAGGCGCGTGGACCGATCGGGGCTCAGGAAGCGGCGCACGGACCGATCGTGGCTCGGAGACGGCGCGTGGAGGCATCGGGGCTTTGAAGACGACGCGTGAACCGAACGGTGCTCAGAAAACGGCGCGGGGACCGATCGGTGCTCGGAGACGATGCGTGGTCCGATCGGGGCTCAGGAAACGGCGCGTGGAGCGATCAGGGTCAGGAGACGACGCGTGGATCGATCGGGGCTGAGGAGACGACGCGCCGACCAATCGGGGCTCAGGATGCGGCGCGTGGACCCATCGGGGCTCGGAGACGACACGTGGACCGATCAGGGCTTAGGAGACGATGCGTGGACCGATCGGGGCTCAGGAGACGGCGCGTGGACCGATCAGTGCTCGGAGACGGCGCGTGGACGGACCGTGGCTTAGAATGCGTCACACGGACCGATCGGGGCTCGGAGACGGCGTGTGGACGTATCGGGGCTTCGGAGACGGTACGTGGACCGATCGAGGCTCGGAGACGGCGCGTGGACCGACCGGGGCTCAGGAGGCGGCGCGTGGACCCATCGGGGCTCGGCGACGGGGCGTGGACGAACCGTGGCTTAGAATGCGTCACGCGGACCGATCGGGGCTTCGGAGACAGTACGTGGACCGATCAAGCCTCGGACACGGCGCGTGGACCGACCGGGGCTCAGCAGGCAGCGCGTGGATCTATCGGGGCTCCGGAGACGGCGCGTGAACCGATCGGGGCTTAGGAGACGGCGCGTGGTCCAACCGGGGCTGAGGAGGCCGCGCGTGGACCAATTGGGGTTCGGCGACGGCGCGTGGACCGACCGGGGCTCGGAGACGGCGCGTGGACAGATCGGGGCTTAGGAGACGACGCGTTGACCGATGGGGCTTAGGAGGCGATGCGTGGACCGATCGGGGCTCGGAGACGGCGCGTGGAACGATCGGGGCTCGGAGTCGGCGCGTTAACCGATCGGGGCTTAGGAGACGACGTGTGGACCGATCGGGGCTCAGGAGACGACGCGTCGACCGATCGGGGCATAGGAGACGACGCGTGGACCCATCGGGACTCGAAGACGACGCGTGGAACGATCGGGGCTCAGGAGACAGCGCGTGAACGGATCGGGGCTCAGCGACGGCGCGTGGACCGATCGGGGCTCGGCGACGGCGCGTGTAGCGATCGAGGCTCGGAGACGACGCGTGTACGGATCGGGGCTTAGGAGACGGCGCGTAGACCGATCGGGGCTCAGGAGACGGCGCGTGGAACGATCGGGGCTCAGGAGTCTGCGTGTGGACCGATCGGGGCTCGGAGACGGCGCGTTAACCGATCGGGGCTTAGGAGACGATGCGTGGACCGATCGGGGTTCGGAGACGAGGCGGGGACCGACCGGGGCTTGGAAGACGACGCGTGGACCGAACGGTGCTCAGAAAACGGCGCGGGGACCGATCGGTGCTCGGAGACGATGCGTGGTCCGATCGGGGCTCAGGAAACGGCGCATGGAGCGATCGGGGTCAGGAGACGACGCCTGGATCGATCGGGGCTCAGGAGACGACGCGTCGACCGATCGGGGCATAGGAGACGACGCGTTGACCGATCGGGGCTTAGGAGACGACGCATCGACCGATCGGGGCTCAGGAGGCGGCGCGTGGACCCATCGGGACTCGGTGACGACGCGTGGAACGATCGGGGCTCAGGAGACGGCGCGTGAACGCATCGGGGCTCAGCGACGGCGCGTGGCCTGATCGGGGCTCGGTGACGACGCGTGTATGGATCGGGGCTGGGAGACGGCGCGTAGACCGATCGGAGCTCGGAGACGGCCCGTGGAATGATCGGGGCTCAGGAGACACCGCGTGAAATGATCGGCGCTCGAAGATGGCACGTGGACCGATCGGGGCTTAGGAGACGGCGCTTGGACCGATCGGGGCTTAGGAGACGACGCGTGGACCGATCGGGGCTTAGGAGGCGACGCGTGGACCGATCGGGGCTCGGAGACGACGGGTGGAACGATCGGGGCTCGGAGACGACGGGTGGAACGATCGGGGCTCAGGAGACGGCGCGTGTACCGTTCGGCGCTCGGAGACGGCGCGTGGACCGACCGTGGCTTAGGAGAAGGCACGTGGAACGATCGGGGCTCAGGAGCCGGCGCGTGGAACGATCAATGCTCGAAGACGACGCGTGGACCGATCGCGGCTCAGGAGACGGCGCGTGGAGCGATCGGGGCTCAGGAGAAGACGCGTGGATCGATCGGGGCTCGGGAGACGACGCGTCGACGGATCGGGGCTTAGGAGACGACGCGTGAACGGATGGGGGCTTAGGAGACGACGCGTGGATCGATCGGGGCTCGGAGACGCGCGTGGACCGACTGGGGCTCAGGCGGTTGCGCGTGGACCGATCGGCGCTCAGGAAGCGGGGCCTGGACCGATCGTGGCTCGGAGACGGTGCGACGAGGCAGCTGGGCTTAGAAAAGACGCGTGCATCGATGGGGTCTCAGGAGCCGATGCGTCGACGGATCGGGGCTTAGGAGACGACGTGTGGACCGATCGGGTATTAGGGGACGACGCGTGAACCGATCGGGGCTCGGAGACGGCGCGTGGACCGATCGGGGCTCGGAGATGACGGGTGTACGGATCGTGGCTTAGGAAGCTGCGCGTGGGCCGATCGGGGCGCAGGAGACGGCGCGTGGACCGATCGGGGCTTAGGACACGACGCGTGGACCGATCGGTGCTCAGGATGCGGCGCCTGGACCGATCGTGGCTCGGAGAAGGCGCGTGGGGGCATGTGGGCTTAGAAGACGATGCGTGGACCGATTGGGGCTCAGGAAACGGCGCGTGAACGGATCGGGGCTTAGGAGACGACGCGTGGACCGATCGGGGCTCAGGAAGCGGCGGACGGACCGATCGTCGCTCGGAGACGGCGCGTGAAGGCATCGGGGCTTTGAAGACGACGCGTGGACCGAACGGTGCTGAGAAAACGGCGAGTGGACCTATCGGTGCTCGGAGACGATGCGTGGACCGCTCGGGGCTCAGGAAACGGCCCGTGGAGCGATCAGGGTCAGGAGACGACGCGTGGATCGATCGGGGCTCAGTAGACGACGCGTCGATCGACCGGGGCTTACGAGACGACGCGTTGACCGATCGGGGCTTAGGAGACGGCGCGTGGAGCGATCGGAGCTCAGGAGACGGCGCGTGGACCGATCGGGGCTCAGGAGACGGTGCGTGGACCGATTGGGGCTCGGATACGGCACGTGAAGCAACCGGGGCTCAGGAGGCCGCGCGTGAACCGATCGCGGCTCGTGCGACGGCGAGTGCACCGATCGGCGCTCGGAGACGGCGCTGACCGATCGTGGCTTAGGAGAAGGCGCGTGGAACGATCGGGGTTCAGGAGGCGGCGCGTGGACCGATTGGGGCTCGGAGACGGCGCGTTAACCGATTGGGGCTTAGGAGACGATGCGTGGATCGATCGGGGCTCAGGATCCTCGCGTGGATCGTTCGGGGCTCCGGAGGCGCCGCGTGGACCCATGGGGATCAGGAGACAGTGCGTGGACCCATCGGGGCTCGGAGACGGCGCGTGGACCGATCGGGGCTCGGGGACGGCGCGTGGACCGATCGGGGCTCGGAGACGACGCGTGGACCGATCCGGGCTCAGGAGACGGCGCGTGGAGCGGTCGGGGCTCAGGGGAAGACCCGTGGATCGATCGGGGCTCAGGAGACGACGCGTCGACCGATCGGGGCTCGGAAACGGCGCGTGGATGGACCGTGGCTTAGAATGCGGCACGCGGACCGATCGGGGCTCGGAGACGGCATGTGGATCGATCATGGCTCAGGAGACGGCGCGTGGACCGATGGGGATGAGGAGGCGGTGCGTGGAACGATCGGGGCTCAGGAGACGGCGCGTGGACCGATTGGGGCTCGGATACGGCGCGTGAACCGACCGGGGCTCAGGAGGCCGCGCGTGGACCGATCCGGGCTCGGAGACGGCGCGTGGAATGATCGGGGCTCAGGAGACGGCGCGTAGACCTATCGGGGCGGGGAGAAGGCGCGTGGAACGATCGGGGTTCAGGAGACGGCTCGTGGACCGATTGGGGCTCGGAGACGGCGCGTGGACCGATCGGGGCGGGGAGACGGCGCGTTAACCGATCGGGGCTTAGGAGACGATGCGTGGACCGATCGGGGCTCGGAGACGGCGCGTGGATCGATCGGGGCTTAGGAGACGGCGTGTGGACCGATCGGGGGTTAGGAGACGACGCGTGGACCGATCGGGGCTCAGGAAGCGGCGCCTGGACCGATCGTGGCTCGTAGACGGCGCGTGGAGGTATCGGGGCTTAAAAGACGACGCATAGACCGATCGGGGCTCAGGAAACGGCGCGTGGACCGAACGGTGCTCGGCGACGACGCGTGGACCGATCGGGGCTCAGGAGACGGCGCGTGGACCGATCGGGGCTCAGGAAGCCGCGCCTGCACCGATCGTGGCTCGGAGACGGCGCATGGAGGTATCGGGGCTTCGAAGACGACGCATGGACCAATCGGGGCTCGGAAACGGCGCCTGGACCGATCGGGGCTCGGAGACGGCGCGTGGATCGATCGGGGCTCAGGAGACGACGCGTCGACGGATCGGGGCTTAGGAGACGACGCGTGGACCGATCGGGGCTTAGGAAACAACGCGTGGACCGATCGGGGCTCGGGAGACGGCGCGTGGACCGATCGGGGCTCGGAGACGGCGCGTGGAATGATCGGGGCTTAGGAGACGGCGCGTGGGTCGTACGGGGCTTAGGAGACAACGCGTGGACCGATCGGGGCTCAGGAAGCGGCGCCTGGACCCATCGTGGCTCGGAGACGGCGCGAGGAGGCATCTGGGCTTAGAAGACGATGCGTGGACCGATCGGGGCTCAGGAAACGGCCCGTGGAGCAATCGGGGTTCAGGAGACGAGGCGTGGATCGATCAAGGCTCAGGAGACGACGCGTCGTCCGATCGGGGCTCAGGATGTGGCGCGTGGACCCATCGGGGCTCGGAGACGGCACGTGGACCGATCAGGGCTTAGGACACGACGCGTTGACCGATCAGGACTCAGAAGGCGGTGCGTGGACCGATCGGGGATCAGGAAACGGTCCGTTTAGCGATCGGGGCTTAGAAGACGGCACGTGGACTGATCGGGGCTCGGGAAGCGGCGCCTGAACCGATCGGAGCTCGGAGACGGCGCGTAGAGGCATCGGGGCTCGGAGACGACGATTGTACGGATCGGGGCTTGATGACGGCGGCTTTGTCGATCGCGGCTCAGAGACGGCCCGTGAACCGATCGGCGCTCGGAGACGGCGCGTGGACCGATCGGGGCTTATGAGACGGCGCGTGGACCGATCGGAGATCAGGAGAAGACGCGTGCACAGATCGGGGCTCTGGAAGCGGCGCACGGACCTATCGTTGCTCGGAGACGGCGCGTGGAGGCATCGGGGCTTTGAAGACGACGCGTGGACCGAACGGTGCTCAGAAAACGCCGCGTGGACCGATGGGGATCAGGAGACGGTGCGTGGACCGACCGGGGCTCGGAGACGCCGCTTGGACCGATCGCGGCTTAGGAGACGGCGCGTGGACCGATTGGGGCTTAGGAGACGGCGCGTGGACCGATCGGGGCTCAGGAGACGACGCGTGGATCGATTGGGGCTCAGGAAACGACGCGTCGACCGATCGGGGCTTAGGAGACGGCGCGCGGACCGACCGGGGGTCACGAGCCTCGTGTGGACCGATCATGGCTCGGCGACGGCGCGTGGACCGATCGCGGCTCGGTGACGGCGCATGGACCGATCGGGGCTCAGGAGACCGCGCGTGGACCGATCATAGTTCGCGCAACGGCGCGTGGACAGATCGGGGCTCGGAGACGGCGCGTGGACTGATCGGGGCTCAGGAGACGGCGCGTGAACCGATCGGCGCTCGGAGACGGTGCGTGGACCGATCGGGGCTTAGGAGACGACTCGTGGACCGATTGGGGCTCAGGAGGCCGCGCGTGGACCGATCGCGGCGCGACGCCGCGCGTGGACGGATCAGGGCTCAGAAGGCTGCGCGTGAACCAATCGGCGCTCAGAGACGGCGCGTGGACAGATTGGGGCTCAGGCGATTTCGCGTGGACCAATTGGGGTTCGGCGACGGCGCGTGGACCGATCGGGGCTCAGAAGACGGCGCGTGGACCGATCGGGGCTCAGGAGACGACGCGTGGAACGATCGGGGCTCAGGAGACGGCGCGTGCACCGATCGGGGCTTGGAGAAGGCGCGTGGACCGATCGTGGCTCAGGAAGCGGCGCCTGGACCGATCGTGGGCCGGAGATGGCGCGAGAAGGCATCTGGGCTTACAAGACGACGCGTGGATCGATCGGGGCTCGGGGACGGCGGATGAACCGACCGGGGCTCAGGAGACGGCGCGTGGACTGATCGGGGCTCGGAGACGGCGCGTTAACCGATCGGGGCTTAGGAGACGACGCGTGGACCGATCGGGGCTAAGGAGACGGCGCGTGGACCGATCGGTGCTCGGAGACGGCGCGTGGACGGACCGTGGCTTAGAATGCGTCACGCGGACCGATCGGGGCTCGGATACGGCGTGTAGGCGTATCGGGGCTTACGAGACGATGCGTGAACCGATCGGGGCTCAGGAGACGCCGCGTGGAACGGTCGGGGCTCAGGAGACGGCGCTTGAACTTATCGGCGCTCAGAGACGGCCCGTGTACCGATCGGGGCTTAGGATACGGCGCGTGGACCGATCGGGGCTCAGGAAGCGGCGCCTGGACCGATCGTGGCTCGGAGACGGCGCGTGGAGGCATCGCGGCTAAGAAGACGACGCATGGACCGATCGGGGCTCAGGAAACGGCGTATGGACCGATCGGAGCTCGGACACGACGCGTGGACCGATCGGGGCTCAGGAGACGGCGCGAGGAGCGATCGGGCTCAGGAGAAGACGCCTCAATTGATCGTGGCTCAGGAGACGACGCGTCGACGGATCGGGGCTTAGGAGACGACGCGTCGAACGATCGGGGCTTAGGAGACGACGCGTGGACCGATCGGGGCTTAGGAGACGACGCGTGGACCGATCGGGGCTCAGGACACGGCGCGTGGACCGACCGGGGCTCAGGAGGCGACGCGTGGACCGATCGGTGCTCGGAGACGGCACGTTGGACGATCGGGGCTCAGGAGACGGCGCGTGGACGGATCGGGGCTTAGGAGTCGGCGCCTCGACCGATCGGAGCTCAGGAGGCGGTGCGTGGATCGATCGGGGCTCGGAGACAGCCCGTGGACCCACTGGGGCTCAGGAGACGACACGTCGACCGATCGGGGCTTAGGAGATGACGCGTCGAACGATCGGGGCTTAGGAGACGACGCATGGACCGATCGGGGCTCGGAGACAGCGCGTGTACCGACTGGGGCTCAGGAGACCGCGCGTGATCCGATCGGGGCTCGGCGACTGCGCGTAGACGGAGCGGGGCTCGGAGACGGTGCGTAGAACGATCGGGGCTCAGGAGACGGCGCGTTAACCGATTGGGGCTTAGGAGACGTTGCGTGGACCGATCGGCGCTCGAAGACGGCGCGTGGACCGATCGGGGCTCGGACACAGTGCGTGGACCGACTGGGGCTCAGGCGGTTGCGCGTGGACCAATTGGGGTTCGGCGACGGCGCGTGGACCGATCGGGGCTCAGGAGGCGGCGCGTGGATCGATCGGGGCTCGGAGACGGCGCGTGGAACGATCGGGTCTCAGGAGACGGCGCGTGAAATCATCGGCGCCCGGATACGCCGCGTGGACGAATCGGGGCTTAGGAGACGACGCGTGGACCGATCGGGGCTCCGGAGACGGCGCCTGGACCGATCGTGGCTCGGAGAAGGCGCGTGGAGGCATCCGGGCTAAGAAGACGACGCATGGACCGAGCGGGGTTCAGGAGACGGCGCGAGGAGCGATCGGGGCACAGGAGAAGACACGTTAATTGATCGGGGCTCCGGAGACGACGCCTCGACGGATCGGGGCGCAGGAGGCGGCACGAGAAGCGATCGGGGCTCAGGAGAAGACGCGTCAATTGATCGGGGCTCAGGAGACGACGCGTCGACGAATCGGGGCTTAGGAGACGACGCGTGGACCGATCGGGGCTTAGGAGCCGACGCGTGGACCGGTCGGGGCTCAGGAGAGAGCGCGTGGACTGATCGGGGCGCGGAGACGGCGCGTTAACCGATCGGCGCTCGAAGACGGCGAGTCGACCGATCGGGGTTCGGCGACGGCGCGTGGACCGTCCGGGGCTCAGGAGGGGATGCGTGGACCGATCGCGGTTCTGGAGACTGCGCGTGGATCGATCGGGGCTTAGGGAACGACGCGTGGACCGATCGGAGCTCAGGAGACGGCGCGTGAACCGACCGGGGCTCAGGAGACCGCGCGTGGACCGATCGCGGCTCGGCGACGGCGCGTGGACCGATCGGGGCTCAGGAGGCCGCGCGTGGACCGATCGTGGCTCGGCGACGGCGCGTGGACCGATCGGGGCTCGGAGACGACGCGTGGACCGATCGGGGCTCGGAGACAGCGCGTCGACCGACTGGGGCTCAGGCGGTTGCGCGTGGACCGATCGGGGCTTAGGAGCCTCGCGTGGATCGATCGGGGCCCCGGAGGCGCCGCGTGGACCCATGGGGATGAGGAGACAGTGCGTGGACCGATCGGGGCTCGGAGACGGCGCGTGGACCGATCGGGGCTTAGGAGACGACGCGTGGACCGATCGGGGCTCGGAGACAGCGCGTCGACCGACTGGGGCTCAGGCGGTTGCGCGTGGACCGATCGGGGCTTAGGAGCCTCGCGTGGATCGATCGGGGCCCCGGAGGCGCCGCGTGGACCCATGGGGATGAGGAGACAGTGCGTGGACCGATCGGGGCTCGGAGACGGCGCGTGGACCGATCGGGGCTTAGGAGACGACGCGTGGACCGATCGGAGCTCGGAGACGGCCCGTGGGCAGATCGGGGCTTAGGAGACGGCGCGGGGACTAATTGGGGCTTACGAGAACATACGTGGACCGATCGGGGCTCGGAGACAGCGCGTTTACCGACTGGGGTTCCAGAGGTTGCGCGTGGACCAATTGGGGTTCGCCGCGGCGCGTGGACCGATCGGGGCTCAGGAGACGGCGCGTGGACCGATCGGGGCTTCGGAGATGGTACGTGGACCGATCGGGGCTCGGAGACGGTACGAGGACCGACCGGAGCTCAGGAGATTCGCGTGGATTGATCAGGGCTCCGGAGGCGGCGCATGGACCGATTGGGGAGCATGAGATGGTGCGTGGACCGATCGAGACTCGGAGACGGCGCACGGACCGATCGGGGCTTAGGAGACGACGCGTGGACCGATTGGGGCTCAGGAGGCCGCGCGTGGACCGATCATGGCTCGGCGACGGCGCGTAGACCGATCGGGGCTCGGAGACGACGCGTGGACCCATCGGGGCTCGGAGACAGCGCGTGGACCGACTGGGGCTCAGGCGGTTTCGCGTGGATCAATTGGGGTTCGGCGACGGCGCGTGGATCGATCGAGGCTCGGAGACGACGCGTGTACGGATCGGGGATTCGGGGACGACGCGTGGAACGATCCGGGCTCAGGAGACGGCGCGTGGACCGATCGGAGCTCGGAGACGGCGCTTCGAATGATCGGGGCTCAGGTGACGGGGCGTGAACCGATCGGCGCTCGGGGACGGCGCGTGGACCGATCGGGGCTTATGAGAAGGCGCTTGGACCGATCGGGGCTCAGGAGACGGCGCGTGGACCGATTGGGGCTCGGATACGGCGCGTGAACCAATCGGGGCTCAGGAGGCCGCTCGTGGACCGATCGCGGCTCGGCGACGGCGCGTGGACCGATCGGGGCTCGGAGACGGCGCGTGGAACGATCGGAGGTCAGGGGACGGGGCGTGAAATGATCGGCGCTCTGAGACGGCGCGTCGACCGATCGGTGCTCGGAGACGGCGCGTGGATGGACCGCGGCTCAGAATGCGGTACGCGGACCGATCGGGGATTGGACACGGCGTGTGGACCGATCGAGGCTCGGAGACGACGCGTTTAAGGATCGGGAATCAGGAGACGACGCGTGGAACGATCCGGGCTCAGGAGACGAAGCGTGGACGGATCGGGGCTCGGAGACGATGCGTGGACCGATCGGGGCTCGGAGACGGGGCGTGGACTGACCGGGGTTTAGGAGAAGGCGCTTGGACCGAACGGGGCTTAGGAGACGGCGCGTGGACCGATCGTGGCTCGGAGACGGCGCGTGGAACGATCGGGGCTCAGGAGACGGCGCGTCAACCGATCGGCGCTCGGAGACGGCGCGTGGACCGATCGGGGTTCAGGAGGCCGCACGTGAAGCGATCATGGCTCGGCGACGGCGCGTGGACGGATCGGCGCTCGGAGACGGCGCGTGGACCGATCGGGGCTTAGGAGACGACGCGTGGACCGATCGGGGCTCAGGAGACGGCGCGTGGACCGACCGGGTTTCAGGAGGCGACGCGTGGACCCGTCGGGGCTCGGAGACGGCGTGTGGACCGATTGGGGCTTAGGAGACGGCGCGTGGACCGATCGGGGCTCAGGAAGCGGCGCCTGGACCGATCGTGGCTCGGAGACGGCGCGTGGAGGCATCTGGGCTTACAAGACGACGCGTGGATCGATCGGGGCTCGGAGACGGCGCGTGAACCGACCAGGGCTTAGGAGACCGCGCGTGGACCGATCGGGGCTCAGGAAGCGGCGCCTGGACCGATCGTGGCTCGGAGACGGCGCGTGGAGGCATCTGGGCTTACAAGACGACGCGTGGATCGATCGGGGCTCGGAGACGGTGCGTGAACCGATCGTCGCTCGGAGACGGCACGTGGACCGATCGTGGCTTATGAGACGGCGCGTGAACCGATCGGAGATCAGGAGAAGACGCGTGCACCGATCGGGGCTCTGGAAGCGGCGCACGGACCGATCGTGGCTCGGAGACGGCACGTGGAGGCATCGGGGCTTTGAAGACGACGCGTGGACCGAACGGTGCTCAGAAAACGCCGCGTGGACCGATGGGGATCAGGAGACGGTGCGTGGACCGATCGGGGCTCAGAAAGCGGCGCCTAGACCGATCGTGGCTCGGAGACGGCGCGTGGAGGCATCGGGGCTAAGAAGACGACGCATGGACCGAGCGGGGCTCAGGAGACGGCGCGAGGAGTGATCGGGGCTCAGGAGAAGACGCGTGAATTGATCGGGGCTCAGAAATCGGCGCGTGGAGCGATCGGGGCTCAGGAGACGACGCGTGGATCGATCGCGGCTCACGAAACGACGCGTCGACCGATCGGGGCTCAGGAGACGGCGCGCGGACCGACCAGGGCTCAGGAGCCTCGCGTGGGCCGATCATGGCTCGGCGACGGCGCGTGGACGGATCGGGGCTCGGAGACGACGCGTGAACCGATCGAGGCTCAGGAGACGGCGCGTGGATCGATTGGGGCTTGGATAGGGCGCATGACGCGACCGGGGCTCAGGAGGACGCGCGTGGACCGATCGAGGCTCGGCGACGGCGCGTTAGCCGATCGGGGCTTAGGAGACGATGCGTGGACCGATCGGGGCTGAGGAGACGGCGCGTGAACCGAACGGAGCTCGGAGACGGCGCGTGGAATGATCGGAGCACAGGAGACGGCGCGTGAACCGATCGGCGCTCGGAGACCGCCCGTGGATCGATCGGGGCTTAGGAGAAGGCGCGTGGACCGATCGGGGCTTAGGAGATAATGCGTGGACCAATCGGGGCTCGGAGACGGCGCGTGGACCGACCGGGGTAAGCAGGCCGCGCGTGGACCGATCGAGGCTTAGGAGCCGACGCGTGGACCGATCGGGGCTGAAGAGACGGCGCGTGGACCGATCGGGGCTCGGAAACGGCCCGTGGAACGATCGGAGCACAGGAGACGGCGCGTGAACCGATCGGCGCTCGGAGACGGCGCGTGGACCGATCGGGGCTCAGGAGACGACGCGTTAACAGAGCGGGGCTTAGGAGACGATGCGTGGACCGATCGGTGCTCGGAGACAGAGCGTGGGCCGACTGGGGCTGAGGAGGTTGCGCGTAGACCAATTGGGGTTCGGCGCCGGCGCGTGGACCAACCGGGGCTTAGGAGACGACGCGTCGACCGATCGGGGCTTAGAAGACGACCCGTCGACCGATCGGGGCTTAGGAGGCGGCGCGTGGACCCATCGGGGCTCGGAGACGGCGCGTTAACCGATCGGGGCTTAGGAGACGACGCGTGGGCCGGTCGGGGCTCGGAGACGGCGCGTGGACGGACCGTGGCTTAGAATGCGTCACGCGGACCGATCGGGGCTCGGATACGGCGTGTGGACATATCGGGGCTTCGGAGACGATACGTGGACCGACCGGAGCTCATTAGACCGCGCGTGGACCGATCGCGGCTCGTGCGACGGCGCGTGCACCGATCGGCGCTCGGAGACGGCGCTGACCGATCGTGGCTTAGGAGAAGGCGCGTGGAACGATCGGGGTTCAGGAGACGGCGCGTGGACCGATTGGGGCTCGGAGACGGCGCGTTAACCGATTGGGGCTTAGGAGACGATGAGTGGATCGAGCGGGGCTCAGGATGCTCGCGTGGATCGATCGGGGCCCCGGAGGCGCCGCGTGGACCCATGGGTATCAGGAGACAGTGCGTGGACCCATCGGGGCTCGGAGACGGCGCGTGGACCGATCGGGGCTTAGGAGACGACGCGTGGACCGATCGGGGTGTAGGAGACGACGGGTGAACCGATCGGGGCTTAGGAGACGACGCGTGGACCGATCGGGGCTCAGGAGACGGCGCCTGCACCGATCGTGGTTGGGAGACGGCGCAAAGAGGCATCTGGGCTTAGAGGACGACGCGTGGACCGATCGGGGCTCAGGAAACGGCGCGTGGACCGACCGCGGCTCAGGAGGCCACGCCTGGACCGATCGGGGCTCGGAGACGGCGTGTGGACCGATCGGGAATGAGGAAACGGCGCGTGGAGCGATCGGGGCTCAGGAGGCGGCGCGTAGATCGATCGGGGCTCAGGAGACGACGGGTCGATGGATCGGGTCTTAGGAGCCGACGCGTGGACCGATTGGGACTCAGGAGACGGCGCGTGGACCGATCGGGGCTCGGAGACGGCGCGTGGGCTGACCGGAGCTAAACAGGCCGCGCGTGGACGCATCGGGGCTCAGGAGACGGCGCGTGGACCGATCGGGGCTCGGAGACGGCACGTTAACCGATCGGGGCTCAGGAGTCCGCGCGTGGACCGATCGAGGCTCGGCGACGGCGAGTGGACCCATCGGGGCTCGGAGACGACGCGTGTACGGATCGGGGCTTGATGACGGCGGCTTTATCGATCGCTTCTCGGAGACGGCCCGTGAATCGATCGGCGCTCGGAGACGGCGCGTGGACCGATCGGGGCTTATGAGACGTTGCGTGGACCGATCGTAGATCGGGAGAAGACGCGTGCACCGATCGGGGCTCTGGAAGCGGCGCACGGACCGATCGTGGCTCGGAGACGGCGCGTGGAGGCATCGGGGCTTTGAAGACGACGCGTGGACCGAACGGTGCTCAGAAAACGCCGCGTGGACCGATGGGGATCAGGCGCCGGTGCGTGGAGCGATCGGGGCTCGGAGACGCCGCTTGGACCGATCGGGGCTTAGGAGACGGCGCGTGGACCGATTGGGGCGTAGGAGACGGCGCGTGGACCGATCGGGGCTCAGGAAGCGGCGCCTAGACTGATCGGGGCTCGGAGGCGGCGCGTGGAGGCATCGGGGCTAAGAAGACGACGCATGGACCGAGCGGGGCTCAGGAGACGGCGCGAGGAGCGATCGGGGCTCAGGAGAAGACGCGTCAATTGATCGGGGCTCAGAAATCGGCGCGTGGAGCGATCGGGGCTCAGAAAACGGCGCGTGGAGCGATCGGGGCTCAGGAAACGACGCCTCGACCGATCGGGGCTCAGGAGACGGCGCGCGGACCGACCGGGGCTCAGGAGACGGCGCGTGAACCGATCGGCGCTCGGAGACGGCGCGTGGACCGATCGGGGCTCAGATGACGGTGCGCGGACCAATCGGGGCTCGGAGACGGCGCGTGGACCGATCGGAGCTTAGGAGACGACGGGTGGACCGATCGGGGCGTAGGACGCGACGCGTGTACCTATCGGGGCTCACGAGACAGCGTGTGGACCAATTGGGGCTCAGGAGACGGCGCCTGGACCGATCGGCGCTCGGAGACAGCGCGTGGACCGATCGGGGCTTAGGAGACGGCGCGTGGACCGATCGGAGATGAGGAGACGATGCGTGGACCGATAGGGCTCTGGAAACGGCGCACGGACCGATCGTGGATCAGCGACGGCCTGTGGACCGATTGGGGCTCAGGAGGCCGCGCGTGGACCGATCATGGCTCGGCGACGGCGCGTGGACCGATCGGGGCTCGGAGACAGCGCGTGGACCGACTGGGACTCAGGCGGTTGCGCGTGGACCAAATGGGGTTCGGCGACGGCGCGTGGACCGCTCGGCGCTCGGAGACGTCGCGTTAACCGATCGGGGCTTAGGAGACGATGCGTGAACCGATCGGGGCTCGGAGACGGCGCGGGGACCGATCGGGGCTTAGGAGACAACGCGTGGACCGATGGGGGCTCGGAGACGGCGCGTGTACCTATCGGAGCTCACGAGACAGCGTGTGGACCGATTGGGGCTCAGGAGACGGCGCGTGGACCGATCGGGGCTCAGGAGACGGCGCGTGGACCGATCGGGGCTCGGAGACGGCGCGTGGAACGATCGGAGCTCAGGAGACGGGGCGTGAAATGATCGGCGCTCTGAGACGGCGCGTGGACCGATCGGTGCTCGGAGACGACGCGGGGACCGATCGGGGCTGAGGAGACGGCGCGTGGACCGATCGGGGCTCAGGAGACGGCGCGTGGACCGATTGGGGCTCGGGAGACTGCGCGTGGATGGATCGGGGCTTAGGGAACGACGCGTGGAACGATCGGGGCTCAGGAGACGGCGCGTGGACCGATCGGGGCTCACGAGACGGCGCGTCGACCGATCGGGGCTCAGGAGACGGCGCGTGGACGGATCGGAGCGCAGAAGGCGGCGCGTGGACCGACCGGGGCTCAGGAGTCTCGCGTGGATCGATCGGGGCTCAGGAGGCGACGCGTGGACCCATCGCGGCTCGGAGACGGCGTTTGGACGTATCGGGGCTTAGGAGACGACGCGTGGACTGATCGGGGGTCAGGAGAAGACGCGTGGACCGATCGGGGCTTAGGAGAGGACCCGTCGACCTATCGGGGCTCAGGAAACGACGCGTGGATCGATCGAGGTGTAGCAGAGGACTTAGGAGACGACGCGTGGACCGATCGGGGCTGAAAAGACGGCGCGTGGACCGATTGGAGCTCAGGAGACGGCGCGTGGACCGATTGGGGCTCGGGAGACTGCGCGTGGATGGATCGGGGCTTCGGGAACGACGCGTGGACCGATCGAGGTTCAGGAGACGGCGCGTGGACCGATCGGGGCCCGGAGACGGCGCGTGGAACGATCGGGGCTTAGGAGGCCGCGCGTGGACCGATCGGGACTCAGGAGACGGCGTGTGGGCCGATCGGGGCTCAGGAGGCGGCGCGTGGACCGATTGGGGCTCAGGAGACGGCGCGTGGACGTATCGGGGCTTAGGAGACGATGCGTGAACCGATCGGGGCTTAGGAGACGACGCGTGGAACGATCGGGGCTCAGGAGACTCGCGTGGATCGATCGGGGCTCAGGAGGCAACGCGGGGACCCATCGGGGCTCGGAGACGGCGTGTGGACGTATCGGGGCTTAGGAGACGACGCGTGGAGCGATCGGGGCTCGGAGACGCCGCTTGGACCGATCGGGGCTTAGGAGACGGCGCGTGGACCGATTGGGGCGTAGGAGACGGCGCGTGGACCGATCGGGGCTCAGGAAGCGGCGCCTAGACTGATCGGGGCTCGGAGACGGCGCGTGGAGGCATAGGGGCTAAGAAGACGACGCATGGACCGAGCGGTGCTCAGGAGACGGCGCGAGGAGCGATCGGGGCTCAGGAGAAGACGCGTCAATTGATCGGGGCTCAGAAATCGGCGCGTGGAGCGATCGGGGCTCAGAAAACGGCGCGTGGAGCGATCGGGGCTCAGGAAACGACGCGTTGACCGATCGGGGCTCAGGAGACGGCGCGCGGACCGACCGGGGCTCAGGAGACGGCGCGTGAACCGATCGGCGCTCGGAGACGGCGCGTGGACCGATCGGGGGTTAGGAGACGGCGCGTGGACCGATCGCGGCTCGGAGACGGCGCGTGGAACGATCGGGGCTCAGGAGACGACGCGTGGACCGATCGGGCGTAGGAGACGACGCGTGTACCTATCGGGGCTCACGACACAGCGTGTGGACCGATTGGGGCTCAGGAGACGCCGCGTGGACCGATCGGGGCTCAGGAGGCCGCGCGTGGACCGATCGGGGCTCGGAGACGGTGCGTGGACCGATTGGGCCTCGGATACGGTGCGTGAAGCAACCGGGGCTCAGGAGGCCGCGCGTGGACCGATCGCGGCTCGTGCGACCGCGCGTGCACCGATCGGCGCTCGGAGACGGCGCTGACCGATCGTGGCTTAGGAGAAGGCGCGTGGAACGATCGGGGTTCAGGAGACGGGGCGTGGACCGATTGGGGCTCGGAGACGGCGCGTTAACCGATTGGGGCTTAGGAGACGATGCGTGGGTCGATCGGGGCTCAGGATCCTCGCGTGGATCGATCGGGGCTCCGGAGGCGCCGCGTGGACCCTTGGGGATCAGGAGACAGTGCGTGGACCAATTGGGGCTCGGAGACGGCGCGTGGACCGATCGGGGCTTAGGAGACGACGCGTGGACCGTTCGGGGCTCGGAGACGACGTGTGAACCGATCGGGGCTCAGGAGACGGCGCGTGGACTGATCGGTGCTCGCAGACTGCGCGTGGACGGACCGCGGCTTAGAATGCGGCACGCGGACCGATCGGGGATCGGAGACGGCGCGTGGAACCATCGGGGCTCGAAGACGGCGCGTTAACCGATCGGGGCGTAGGAGACGATGCGTGGACTGATCGGGGCTCGGAGACGGCGCGTGGACCGATCGGGGCTTAGGAGACGACGCGTGGACCGATCGGGGCTTATAAGACGACGCGTGGACCGATCGGGGCTTAGGTGACGATTCGTGAACCGATCGGGGCTCGGAGACAGAGCGTGGACCGATCCGGGCTTAGGAGACAACGCGTGGACCGATCGGGGCTCGGAGATGGGGCGTAGAATGATCGGGGCTCAGGAGACGGCGCGTGAAATGATCGGCGCTCTGGGACGGCGCGTAGACCGATTTGGGCTTACGAGACGGCGCGTGGACCGATCGGGGCTCAGGAAGCGGCGCCTGGACCGATCGTGCCTCGGAGACGGCTCGTCGAGGCATCGGGGCTAAGAAGACGACGCATGGATCGAGCGGGGCTCAGGAGACGGAGCGAGGAGCGATCGGGGCTCGGAGACGGCGCGTGGAGGCATCGGGGCTTTGAAGACGGCGCGTGGACTGATCGGGGCTCGGGAAGCGGCGCCTGAACCGATCTGGCTCGGAGACGGCGCGTGGAGGCATCGGGGTTTAGAAGACGACGTATGGACCGATCGGGGCTCAAGAAACGGCGCGTGGACCGATTGGAGCTCGGAGACAACGCGTGGACCGACTGGGGCTCAGGCGGTTGCGCGTGTACCAATTGGGGTTCGGCGACGGCGCGTGGACCAATCGCGGCTCGGAGACGGCGCGTTAACCGATCGGGGCTTAGGAGGCTGCGCGTGGACCGATCGAGGCTCGGCGACGGCGCGTGGACCGATCGGGGCTCGGCGACGGCGCGTGGACCGATCGGGGTTCGGGGACGACGCGTGTACAGATCAGGGCTTCGTGACGGCGCGTTTACCGATAGCAGCTCGGAGACGGCCCGTGGACGGATCGCGGCTTAGGAGACGGCGCGTGGACCGATCGGAGCTCAGGAGACGGTGCGTGGACCGGTCGGGGCTTAGGAGACGACGCGTGGACCGATCGAGGCTCGGAGACGACGCGTGTGCGGATCGGGGATCAGGAACCGGTCCGTGGAGCGATCGGGGCTTAGGAGACGGCACGTGGACTGATCGGGGCTCAGATGACGGTGCGCGGACCGACCGGGGCTCAGGAGACTCGCGTGGATCGATCGGGGCTCCGGAGACGCCGCGTGGAGCGATGGGGATCAGGAGACGGTGCGCGGACCGATCGGGGCGTAGGACGCGACGCGTGTACCTATCGGGGCTCACGAGACAGCGTGTGGACCGATTGGGGCTCAGGAGACGGCGCCTGGACCGATCGGCGCTCGGAGACAGCGCGTGGACCGATCGGGGCTTAGGAGACGGCGCGTGGACCGATCGGAGATGAGGAGACGATGCGTGGACCGATAGGGCTCTGGAAACGGCGCACGGACCGATCGTGGATCGGCGACGGCCTGTGGACCGATTGGGGCTCAGGAGGCCGCGCGTGGACCGATCATGGCTCGGCGACGGCGCGTGGACCGATCGGGGCTCGGAGACAGCGCGTGGACCGACTGGGACTCAGGCGGTTGCGCGTGGACCAAATGGGGTTCGGCGACGGCGCGTGGACCGCTCGGCGCTCGGAGACGGCGCGTTAACCGATCGGGGCTTAGGAGACGATGCGTGAACCGATCGGGGCTCGGAGACGGCGCGTGGACCGATCGGGGCTTAGGAGACGATGCGTGAACCGATCGGGGCTCGGAGACGGCGCGGGGACCGATCGGGGCTTAGGAGACAACGCGTGGACCGATGGGGGGTCGGAGACGGCGCGTGTACCTATCGGAGCTCACGAGACAGCGTGTGGACCGATTGGGGCTCAGGAGACGGCGCGTGGACCGATCGGGGCTCAGGAGACGGCGCGTGGACCGATCGGGGCTCGGAGACGGCGCGTGGAACGATCGGAGCTCAGGAGACGGGGCGTGAAATGATCGGCGCTCTGAGACGGCGCGTGGACCGATCGGTGCTCGGAGACGACGCGGGGACCGATCGGGGCTGAGGAGACGGCGCGTGGACCGATCGGGGCTCAGGAGACGGCGCGTGGACCGATTGGGGCTCGGGAGACTGCGCGTGGATGGATCGGGGCTTAGGGAACGACGCGTGGACCCATCGCGGCTCGGAGACGGCGTTTGGACGTATCGGGGCTTAGGAGACGACGCGTGGACTGATCGGGGGTCAGGAGAAGACGCGTGGACCGATCGGGGCTTAGGAGAGGACCCGTCGACCTATCGGGGCTCAGGAAACGACGCGTGGATCGATCGAGGTGTAGCAGAGGACTTAGGAGACGACGCGTGGACCGATCGGGGCTGAAAAGACGGCGCGTGGACCGATTGGGGCTCAGGAGACGGCGCGTGGACCGATTGGGGCTCGGGAGACTGCGCGTGGATGGATCGGGGCTTCGGGAACGACGCGTGGACCGATCGAGGTTCAGGAGACGGCGCGTGGACCGATCGGGGCCCGGAGACGGCGCGTGGAACGATCGGGGCTTAGGAGGCCGCGCGTGGACCGATCGGGACTCAGGAGACGGCGTGTGGGCCGATCGGGGCTCAGGAGGCGGCGCGTGGACCGATTGGGGCTCAGGAGACGGCGCGTGGACGTATCGGGGCTTAGGAGACGATGCGTGAACCGATCGGGGCTTAGGAGACGACGCGTGGAACGATCGGGGCTCAGGAGACTCGCGTGGATCGATCGGGGCTCAGGAGGCAACGCGGGGACCCATCGGGGCTCGGAGACGGCGTGTGGACGTATCGGGGCTTAGGAGACGACGCGTGGAGCGATCGGGGCTCGGAGACGCCGCTTGGACCGATCGGGGCTTAGGAGACGGCGCGTGGACCGATTGGGGCGTAGGAGACGGCGCGTGGACCGATCGGGGCTCAGGAAGCGGCGCCTAGACTGATCGGGGCTCGGAGACGGCGCGTGGAGGCATAGGGGCTAAGAAGACGACGCATGGACCGAGCGGTGCTCAGGAGACGGCGCGAGGAGCGATCGGGGCTCAGGAGAAGACGCGTCAATTGATCGGGGCTCAGAAATCGGCGCGTGGAGCGATCGGGGCTCAGGAAACGACGCGTTGACCGATCGGGGCTCAGGAGACGGCGCGCGGACCGACCGGGGCTCAGGAGACGGCGCGTGAACCGATCGGCGCTCGGAGACGGCGCGTGGACCGATCGGGGGTTAGGAGACGGCGCGTGGACCGATCGCGGCTCGGAGACGGCGCGTGGAACGATCGGGGCTCAGGAGACGACGCGTGGACCGATCGGGCGTAGGAGACGACGCGTGTACCTATCGGGGCTCACGACACAGCGTGTGGACCGATTGGGGCTCAGGAGACGCCGCGTGGACCGATCGGGGCTCAGGAGGCCGCGCGTGGACCGATCGGGGCTCGGAGACGGTGCGTGGACCGATTGGGCCTCGGATACGGTGCGTGAAGCAACCGGGGCTCAGGAGGCCGCGCGTGGACCGATCGCGGCTCGTGCGACCGCGCGTGCACCGATCGGCGCTCGGAGACGGCGCTGACCGATCGTGGCTTAGGAGAAGGCGCGTGGAACGATCGGGGTTCAGGAGACGGGGCGTGGACCGATTGGGGCTCGGAGACGGCGCGTTAACCGATTGGGGCTTAGGAGACGATGCGTGGGTCGATCGGGGCTCAGGATCCTCGCGTGGATCGATCGGGGCTCCGGAGGCGCCGCGTGGACCCTTGGGGATCAGGAGACAGTGCGTGGACCAATTGGGGCTCGGAGACGGCGCGTGGACCGATCGGGGCTTAGGAGACGACGCGTGGACCGTTCGGGGCTCGGAGACGACGTGTGAACCGATCGGGGCTCAGGAGACGGCGCGTGGACTGATCGGTGCTCGCAGACTGCGCGTGGACGGACCGCGGCTTAGAATGCGGCACGCGGACCGATCGGGGATCGGAGACGGCGCGTGGAACCATCGGGGCTCGAAGACGGCGCGTTAACCGATCGGGGCGTAGGAGACGATGCGTGGACTGATCGGGGCTCGGAGACGGCGCGTGGACCG